>CM059810.1:40631737-41891737 GCA_030435695.1 Brachymystax lenok tsinlingensis
CTGGGGCCTTTACTATCATGACTAGTGGGGACTGGGGCCTTTACTATCATGAGTAGGGTGGACTGGGGCCTTTACTATCATGAGTAGAGGGGACTGTGACCTTTACTATCATGAGTAGAGGGGACTGTGGCCTTTACTATCAAGAGTATAGGGGACTGGGGCCTTTACTATCATGAGTAGAGGGGCCTGGGGCCTTTACTATCATGAGTAGAGGGGACTGGGGACTGTGACCTTTACTTTTATGTGTAGAGGCGACTGGGGACTAGGGACTTTACTATCATGAGTATAGGTGACTGGGGACTGTGACCTTTACTGTCATGAGTAGAGGGGACTGGGGACATTACTATCATGAGTAGAAGTGACTGGGGACTGTGACCTATACTACATTGAGTAGAGGCGACTGGGGACTGTGACCTTTACTATCATGAGAAGAGGGGACTGTATCCTTTACTATCATGAGTAGAGGGCACTGGGGCCTTTACTATCATGAGAAGAGGGTACTGGGGACTGTGACCTTTACTATCATGAGAAGAGGCGACTGGGGACTGTGGCCTTTACTATCATGAGTAGAGTGGACTGTGGCCTTTACTATCTTGAGTAGAAGGGACTGTGGCCTTTACTATCATGAGTAGAGGGGTCTGTGGCCTTTACTATCATGAGAAGGGGGGACTAGGGCCTTTACTATCATGAGCAGGGGGGACTGGGGACTGTGATCTTTACTATCATGAGTAGAGCCGACTGGGGACTGTGACCTTTACTATCATGAGTAGAGGGGTCTGTGGCCTTTACTATCATGAGAAGGGGGGACTAGGGCCTTTACTATCATGAGCAGGGGGGACTGGGGACTGTGATCTTTACTATCATGAGTAGAGCCGACTGGGGACTGTGATCTTTACTATCATGAGAAGAGGGGACTGGGGCCTTTACTATCATGAGAAGAGGGGACTGGGGACTGTGATCTTTACTATCATGAGAAGAGGGGACTGTGGCCTTTACTATCATGAGAAGAGGGGACTGGGGACTGTGACCTTTACTATCATGAGAAGAGGGGACTGGGGACTGTGGCCTTTACTATCATGAGTAGAGGGGACTGTGGCCTTTACTATCTTGAGTAGAAGGGACTGTGGCCTTTACTATCATGAGCAGGGGGGACTGGGGCCTTTACTGTCATGAAAGTAAAGTCCCCAGTCCCCCCTACTCATGATAGTAAAGGCCCCAGTCCCAGTCCCAGTTTCTCACAATAGTAACGGCCACAGTCCCCTCTTCTCATGATAGTAAAGGCCCCAGACCCCATTACTCATGAAAGTAAAGTCCCCAGTCCCCCCTTCTCATGATAGTAAAGGCCACAGTCCCCTTTACTCATGTGTGTGTGTGTAAGTCTCATGTAACTGAAAGGTGAGGGGGGGACCATGAAAATGGGTCAGACGGCAGGAGCAGGAGACTGTCTTTGACACTAGAGCAGATAGCACATCTCACGCATGCTTGAAGACACACACCTTCCCTCCAGTCTGACATCCAGGTCACTGTCTGTGTCTCCTCCCCTTTATAAGTACCACGGGGAGAATAAGATAGCCACCAAGCCAGACGTTCTCACTTAGACCTGCATTACAGAGACAGATATACACACACTCACACAAGCACAGACGCACACACAAAGATAGGATGTTCTCTCGCCAACACAGATGACCTTTTATGTTAGTGATACAAGGGCCTGTCAACACCAGAATGTCTACAGACTGTTTTCATTCATATGATCATATGACCTGGGACGCAAGTTCCCCATCGTAAAACTGTAGCCTATTTCTATTCAGAATCCAATGTCACACACACACAAACAAACATACACACGCAAGGCTTGTGTGTCATTTTAATAGATACAGAAAAGAAGAGACTTCACAATAACAAGTTGTTTTTTCGACATAGCTAATAAATGGGAGACGATTAAAAAAACTGTCTAGAAAAGAAGTTATGTGTACAAGACATTCTAACCGGAGTATGTGTTTTCCCTTTGCAACGGACAGAGCAACTAGGTTAGTGTAATGTTATCCTTTTACAAGATGTTGATGTTTCTACATCAGGGCCCATATTCATAAAGCATGTCAGGCTAGGAGCGCTGATCTAGGATCTCTGAGATGCTTTATGAATACCCACCAGGCCCAGATCCTATTCCACATGTATTGTACCTTCAAGGAAAGTTGATTTAGGGCTTGAATAGGCTATATTGACTGACTAAGTGACATTGGAAAACAATAGGATGCCAACCAGTTACTTATCAGCCCAAACTTACCTTGGAGGCCATACAAGTAGTTTAGTAGAGATGGGGCTAAATGCTATCAGCAGGGCTGTAATAACCAACTTTAGCATCCATAACTTAGCATGATTGCCGTGAGTCTCAAGGGTGCAGGGGTCTGGAATGTCCCGAGGTAATCTCACATTGACACTGTCCTCTATCTTCTTCACACAGCAGACATCCACTAAACACACAGCCTTTACAAGGGGCTTTGCCAGAAAAACACAGACAGAGTAAGGGAAGAGGACTGGAAGCACGGGGACAGAGTAAGGGGAGACGACTGGCGGCATGGGGACAGAGTAAGGGGAGACAACTGGAAGCATGGGGACAGAGTAAGGGGAGATGACTGGAGGCATGGGGACAGAGTAAGGGGAGATGACTGGAGACATGGGAACAGAGTAAGGGGAGAGGGCTGGAGACATGGGGACAGAGTAAGGAGAGAGGACTGGAGACATGGGGACAGAGTAAGGGGAGACAACTGGAGACATGGGGACAGAGTAAGGGGAGACGACTGGAGGCATAGGGACAGAGTAAGGGGAGACAACTGGAGACATGGGAACAGAGTAAGGAGAGAGGCCTGGAGACATGGGAACAGAGTAAGGAGAGAGGACTGGAGACATGGGAACAGAGTAGATTGTCAACCCACAATCGTAGTTTCTTCTTCGAAGTCTCAATTATTACTTCTTGCTTCACCTCCTAAAGTAGGTTCAAGCTCCTGCTGCTCCTCCATTCCTTCTCTGGGTCCTTATTTCTCGTCCTTTTTTCTCTGGATCCAACACTTCGTTCATACATCTCTTGCTGCACCTCCTGCGCGATGAGCTGCCACGGCTCTTTGCTTGAGACCAAGGCCAGATGAAGTCACCCTGCAAACTGCGTGGCAACAAATCATGTTGTGTTCTACAGTATATCTATCGCTGGTGATCTCTCTCTGTTTCTACGCACAGAAGAGTATGTGTGTGTGTGTGTGTGTGTGTGTGTGTGTGTGTGTGTGTGTGTGTGTGTGTGTGTGTGAGAAAGAGAGAGTAAGTGCTCTCCAATAAAAGCCCAGGTTGAATATTTGAGTGGGTCAAGCAGAGTAGACATATCCTTGCTCTCTCTCGTGCTCTCTCTCTCTCTCTCTCTCGCGCTCTCTCTGTCTCTCAATTGAATTGATTTGAGAGAGAGAGAGAGAGAGAGAGAGAGAGAGAGAGAGAATGAGAGAGAGAGAACGAGAGAGAGAGAATGAGAGAATGAGAGTGTGTGTGTGTGTGTGTGTGTGTGTGTGTGTGTGTGTGTGTGTGTGTGTGTGTGTGTGTGTGTGTGTGTGTGTGCGTGTGTGCGTGTGTGCGTGTGTGCGTGTGTGCGTGTGTGTGAGAAAGAGAGAGTAAGTGCTCTCCAATAAAAGCCCAGGTTGAATACTCTCTCTCGCGCTCTCTCTGTCTCTCAATTGAATTGATTTGAGAGAGAGAGAGAGAGAGAGAGAGAGAGAGAGAGAGAGAGAGAGAGAGAGAGAGAGAGAGAATGAGAGAGAGAGTGTGTGTGTGTGTGTGTGTGTGTGTGTGTGTGTGTGTGTGTGTGTGTGTGTGTGTGTGTGTGTGTGTGTGTGTGTGTGTGTGTGTGTGTGTGTGTGTGTGTGTGTGTGTGAACGAGAGAGTAAGTGCTCTCCAATAAAAGAGAGAGATATGCCTGTCATGACTTACTCAGTTTGACCCACTCGAATATTCAGCCTCGGCTTTTATCGGAGAGCACTTACTCTCTCTTTCTGACACACACACACACACACACACACACACACGGGTGCACTTGCAGGCTGCATTGAATATGAGAATGATGCAGCAGTGGCTCACAGTGTCCCTGGACCAGTCCACTGATGCTTGGCACAGCACCGAGGAGGCTGCAGGACAGAACAGAACACAACAGAATGTAGAAACCAGAACACTTGAACCACTATAACCAGACAACGTTCTAAGAGGCTCTAGAACTCCAGGAAGCAAGAACCAGTCAGGACACAGGGGACACAAAGGCAGAACGGAACCGGACAGAATCGGGTCCAGGAATGGGAGACCAAACCCAGGACTGGACAAGAGGTTAAACTAATCCAACCCAGACTATTAGAGTGTAGCCCAGGACAGAACAGGAAGACAGAACCAAACTGAGTCAAACAGGACTAATGGGACCTGCTCTATCTCTATGACAGGGCTATACAGGGATATAGTACCTATCCCGGTCCAGCCTAGTCTAATCTAACCCAGGTCTGGGTGGATCTAGTACCAGCATGGCTCTGCATCGCTCTCTGAGGCTACTGCTGCTGCAGAAGTCGTTCACTGACCACGTCAGGTATTCTACCTTTAGAGCTCTGGACTTACTCAGCAAGACAGCACGGGACAGGAGACTGGCAGGTGAGGGTGTGTGTGTGTGCGTGTGTATGTGTGTGTGCTGTTTCAGCCTTCCTGGCGTAAGAGAGAGAAAAACTGCTGTGTCATCCCATATTTGTGTCTGAGAGAGAGAGAGAGAGAGAGAGAGAGAGAGAGAGAGAGAGAGAGAGAGAGAGAGAGAGAGAGAGATTGTGAGGTAGTTCTGAACCATACTATAGTTGAACTCGCTTATCAGAATACCTATTTTATATATAAAAGTATATACACTTTTTTTGTTGGAATCGACATGGTACTAGGTTAGGGTACTAGGTTATGGTACTTGGTTATGGTACTAGGTTAGGGCACTATGGTAGGATATGGTACTAGGTTAGGATAATAGGTTAGGGTACTAGGTTATGGTAATAGGTTAGGGTACTAGGTTATGGTACTTGGTTATGGTATTAGATTAGGGTACTAGGTTATGGTACTAGGTTAGGGTACTACAGTAGGTTATGGTACTAGGTTAGGATACTAGGTTAGGGTACTAGGTTATGGTACTAGGTTATGGTATTAGATTAGGGTACTAGGTTATGGTACTAGGTTAGGGTACTACAGTAAGTTATGGTACTAGCCTATGGTATTAGGTTAGGGTACTAGGTTAGGGTAAAAGGTTATGGTACTAGGCTAGGGTACTACAGTAGGTTATGGTACTAGGTTATGGTATTAGGTTAGGGTACTAGGTTATGGTACTAGGTTAGGGTACTAGGTTAGGGTACTAGGTTATGGTACTAGGTTAGGGTACTAGGTTACGGTACTAGGTTAGGGTATTAGGTTAGGATACTAGGTTAGGGTACTAGGTTAGGGTACTAGGTTAGGTTACTAGGTTATGGTACTAGGTTATGGTACTAGGTTATGGTACTAGGTTAGGGTACTGTATTTGGTCTGATTTTAAACACCATTTTACGTTTCATTTTGACTTTATCTGAGTATGAGAGTAGAGAGACGACAGTCCTGGCATTTGCTTCGACGGCTACATTTCTAGACTGCACTCAGGTCAGATGCTGTCTCTCATGCATTAGTTATGAGTTGTTCTATATATGGCGGAGTCGATCCATCAGATCTCAGCTAGCGGGCTAATCTAGCATGTAGCCTCTGAATAATACAGCTAGGCTGCTTCCCAAAAGGCACCCTATTCCCTATGTAGTGCACTACTTTTGACCAGAGCCAGATGGGCCCTGCAGCCCTGGTCAAAAGTAGTGCACTAAATAGGGTACAGGGTGCCTTTTTGGAGGTAGACTATGTCAAAACTGCAGCAGAGAAAAAGGATGCTTTCAAAATAGGCCCAAACGTCTGTGTCTGTCAGTGTGTGTCTGTGTGTGTCTGTGTCTGTGTGTGTCTGTGTGTGTGTGTGTGTGTGTGTGTGTGTGTGTGTTCCTGTGTGTGTGTGCTTGTGTGTGCGTGTGTCCCATGTGTTCCCACTGCAACGCACCACCAACACCATCTGGTTTCACAGACCTGCATGACTCCACTAATTGAAACAACATCTGTATTAAGTCATATTTACAGCCTAGTGTCACCTTCTAAATCTTCACAGGTAAAACTCAGGTGAAGCACATTACAAATGGCAGGAGCACCACTTTTCTCACTGGAAACCATAAGTTCCACAACCCCGGGTCAATGTCTTTTGCCCTGACCCTTGACCCCTGACCCCTTGACCCCTGAAACTCAGTGCGCCAGGTGATAGGTGGTTCCTGTGGGACAATTCCAGAATATATTTACTGTCAGGTCTCATAAAGGATCGGCAGATGAAAGAAAATAGTTTAAAAGAAAGGTAGATCACAAGTGAAGTCGGTGTTGATCACAGCTTTCCTACACCACATTTACTTTCTCTCTTTTCTCTAATAAAACATCGTAATGAATGGGAAATTCCTCCATAGTTTAGTGGGCAGGGGACAGGAGTGTACTAGCTATGTGTACAAACATGTTCTATAGGGCTTTGCACACTATGGAGCTGAGCTACCACAGTTGTACCGCGCTGTTATGCATCCACAAATAGGCCATCCGAGCCAGTACAGTAGGGCTCAGGTCCACATAGTAGTGCCACTGTGAATAGGGGATATGTGGAACCACATGGTACTGTCACTGTGAATAGGGGGTATGTGTAACCACATGGTAGTGTCACTGTGAATAGAGGGTATGTGTAACCACATGGTAGTGTCACTGTGAATAGGGGATATGTTGTCATCCTGGACAACCACATGGTAGAGTCACTGTGAATAGGGGGTATGTGTAACCACATGGTAGAGTCACTGTGAATAGGTGGTATGTGTAACCACGTGGTAGAGTCACTGTGAATAGGGGGTATGTGTAACCACGTGGTAGAGTCACTGTGAATAGGGGGTATGTGTAACCACATGGCACTGTCACTGTAAATAGGGTTAATGTGTAACCACAGGGTAGTGTGCATCGGACCAGTAACCTGAAGGTCGCTGATTCAATGTTCCCTTGAGCAAGGCACTTAACCCTAATTGCGCCTGTAAGTCGCTCTGGATACGAGCACCTGCTGAATATTTTTTTTAAATATGTAAACTTATCGTTCTATTTTTTCTTATTGCATCAATTCAGACAATTTATCAAGATATGGATTTTTATCCAAATCACCCAACTTTACTGGAGATGATACACTTGCATGTGTGTGTGTGTGTGTGTGTGTGTGTGTGTGTGTGTGTGTGTGTGTGTGTGTGTGTGTGTGTGTGTGTGTGTGTGTGTGTGTGTCAACGACTCACTCTAGACAATTGTCTACTGTAGTGTATACCCTCACCAGCCCAAAACTGGAACTCAATATCCCCTTGATTGTCCCCACCCTTGACCCCAATGTAATCATACAGCATGTTTCAACAGGTAACACCATATGTTCACTGCTTGAGGGGAATTGACGTCCAGTGACACATTGAGTTTATCTCATTGACAGACAGCATATGTCTGTCCCTCGGTAGTTCATCCTGGACATGGGAAGCAGTGTTCAGTGTTCTAGTAGCCCTGCGCTTCGTCAAGCCATTGTGCCAAGAACCCCCACTTTGACAGGACTGACTCCTTAGGCTATGGAGATATGAATGAAGGACAATAGCAGAATCTACAAGGGTCTCAGAGTACGAGTGCTGATCAAGGATCAAGTCCCCCCATCTTATTTATTATGATTTAAAAGGCTAAACTGATCTTAGATCAGCACTCCTGCTCTTAGACGCTTTATGATGTAACTATGATGTGTCAAACACATTCCACAGAGGGCCTAGTGTCTGCACGTTTTTGTTTTTTCCTTTCAGTTAAGACCTAGACAACCAGGTGAGGGGAGTTCCTTAATAATCAGTGACCTTAATTCATCAATCAAGTACAAGGGAGGAGCGAAAACCCACAGACACAATGTAAATATCACAATCTTTTGAATAAATCACTGTTTGGAGCAATCTTTCAAGTCATCTCTACTTTTAAGTATCCCTGTGAGCAAATTGACTCTTGTGGACCCAGTAACGTCATGGCTGGCGGCAGACTCTGCTCTCTATGGCTGAGTGTGTTGTGTTGAACAGAATGCTAACCAGCTGATGTTGTTGTGTTGTGCTGAACTGAATACAAGCCATTGATGATGTTGTGTTGTGCTGAACAGAATGCTAACCAGCTGACGTTGCTGTGTTGAACAGAATGCTAGCCAGCTGATGTTGCTGTGTTGTGTTGAACAGAATGCTAACCAGCTGATGTTGTTGTGTTGAACAGAATGCTAGCCAGCTGATGTTGCTGTGTTGTGTTGAACAGAATGCTAACCAGCTGATGTTGTTGTGTTTTGTTGAACAAAATGCTAACCAGCTGATGTTGCTGTGTTGAACAGAATGCTAGCCAGCTGATGTCGTTGTGTTGTGTTGAACAGAATGCTAACCAGCTGATGTCGTTGTGTTGTGTTGAACAGAATGTTAACCAGCTGATGTTGTTGTGTTGCGTTGAACAGAATGCTAACCAGCTGATGTTGTTGTGTTGTGTTGAACATTGTGCTAACCAGCTGATGGTGTTATACAACCATTGGGGCTTTGACAATTATTCACATCATCACTAATCAATCCCTTTTGTAAAAGTCATGTGAAACCATTGCAAAGGGGCCATGTAATAGGTGTATGTAATGCAATCAGTCAAGGACAGCATGTAATAGGACATGTAATATACTGAGGACGTTCTTGTAGTTTCTGACAAGCTCAGAATGTTTCATTCAAATCTCTCTTAGTAGATTCTGTTCTTACTGGTTTTAGTTCGTATAGATGAAGACCAGTGGCCTGTTTGTGTGTGTGTGCGTGTGCGTGTGCGTGCGCGTGTGTGTGTCTGCCCCAGCCTTTTGCATTGCTCTGAAGGGAGTAACTGAGGGACGTACTCACTTATGTTCTGGTTCACCTTGTTCTGTGCTGACTGGTCGACCCACACAGATGCCCTGGACCTATTGTGGCCCTGCCAGAACCCTACAGTGGCCCAGCAGGGACATTTCACGCCTCAGTACCAAAGGAAAAAGACAAAGGGGCGTCACATTGTGACATCACAACATGGAGCTCTTAGAATAACACAGCAGCAGGGGACTGTGTTCCAAATTAGCTTCTGGAACTGCGTTCGCTCACCGTCTTACGTGTTGTTTTTGGTTACTTAAAACATATATTTTTTAAATGTCTTAATATTCATATTATATGAAAGTAATTAAAAATAATTCAGTTAAGAAGTACTTTTAGATCCAGTTTGTTATACACAACCAGATAGTTCCTCCCACTCAGGCAACATTTAGCATTCCCGAGGACAAGAAGCAGCACTAGTAGCTCCGATTGTTTACCCACCAACGTTTCAACATCAAGCTGTCTTCATCAGGGTTTCTTTCCCAAGGACATCCATGAGTTATTTCCTGCTGCATTCCATTCAACATGTAACCTTCAAAACATTCATCTCCCTCCACCACAGCTCTACCACTAATGACGCCTCTCCTTGTGTCAATCCGTTAGCCATTATCTCCTTTCTTTTAGTTGGTTTGTGGTCGTTGTTTGGTTGTGGTTGAGAGGCTAAATGCTGTGGTTGTTGGTCCTTGTCCCCTATAGGGTTTCCAACATGTTTCGACCCTTGTTATATCTCATGTTCCCAGTCCCATAGAACATCTCCCAGAACCAATGGATACATCCCAAATGGCATCCCTATGGGGCCTGCTGCAAAGTAGTGCACTATATAGGGAATAGGGTGCTATTTGGGAAGCAAACTATATTTAACTATCTACTGTCTTCATCTGGAAGTGTTTTGGCACACAATGCGCTAGCCTAAATGGAACAATGCTTGGCAAACCTATCCCCATTGTAAATGTTGTTTTATTTTGGAAAGAAGGTTCTACTTGGTCCTCCATAGCTCAGTTGGTAGAGTGTGGTCCTTGCAATGTCAGGATAGTGGGTTTGATTCACGGGACCACCCACAAGTAAAATATATGCAAGCATGACTCTAAGTCGCTTTGGAAAAAATCATCTGCTATATGAAATTTATCACATGGTTGTTTACAGTCTTTCAACTCAAATTAACTACTGAAATGTTTTTCAGTGATTTGTGAGCAAGTGAGTGTGTTTTTCAGTGTCATGATCAGACCTAGAGACTATAGCTTCTTCTTCTGGGATTTTCTCTTGCATGCTATATACTATGTACAAACCAACATGTTACAGTACCAGAATAATTATACTGTATATACTATGTAGAAACCAACATGCTACAGTACCAGAATAATTATTCTGTATATACTATGTAGAAACCAACATGTTACAGTACCAGAATAATTATTCTGTATATAATATGTACAAACCAACATGTTACAGTACCAGAATAATTATACTGTATATACTATGTAGAAACCAACATGCCACAGTACCAGAATAATTATTCTGTATATACTATGTAGAAACCAACATGCTACAGTACCAGAATAATTATTCTGTATATACTATGTGCAAACCAACATGTTACAGTACCAGAATAATTATACTGTATATACTATGTAGAAACCAACATGCTACAGTACCAGAATAATTATTCTGTATATACTATGTAGAAACCAACATGTTACAGTACCAGAATAATTATTCTGTATATAATATGTACAAACCAACATGTTACAGTACCAGAATAATTATACTGTATATACTATGTAGAAACCAACATGCTACACTACCAGAATAATTATTCTGTATATACTATGTAGAAACCAACATGCTACAGTACCAGAATAATTATTCTGTATATACTATGTAGAAACCAACATGGATACAGTACCAGAATAATTATACTGTATATACTATGTAGCTCTTTTGTCACAATCTCCTGTATTGAAGGACCAAGACGCAGCGATGCTTCCAGTATACATACTTTATTTATCGACGTAACGTAACTGGGAAAAACAATAAACAAACAGAGATCGTAACATCGGTGTAGCTAAAACAGGCTCACATCACTGAATATACTAAAGAGTAAACAATGACCCACAAAACCCAAGTGAAAAACACAAACATATATATGGTTCCCAATTAGAGGTAACGACACTCAGCTGCCTCTAATTGGGAACCATTACCCCAACATAGAAATGAACAACCTAGAACTCAAAACCCTCTTAAACCAAAAACTAAACTAAACACGCCAGCCTGTAACTCAGGCCTGGACGTGACATTACCCCCCCCCCCAAAGGCGCGGACTCCGACCGGAGTCCAGCAGGACGTGCTGGACCTACGACACTCACAGGGATCCTGGAGCATGGAACAGGGACAGGACATGCTGGGCCCACAACGTGCACAGGGATCCTGGTGCGTGGAAACGGGACAGGACGTGCTGGCCTCTGCGTACGGGGGGCCTGGTGCGCGGAGCAGGGACAGGACGTGCTGGGCTCTCTATGCACACAGGAGGCCTGGTGCGAGGAGCAGGGACAGGACGTGCTGGGCTCTCTATGCACACAGGAGGCCTGGTGCGAGGAGCAGGGACAGGACGTGCTGGGCTCTCTATGCACACAGGAGGCCTGGTGCGCGGAGCAGGGACAGGACGTGCTGGGCTCTTTATGCGCACAGGAGGCCTGGTGCGCGGAGCAGGGACAGGACGTGCTGAGCTCTCTATGCGCACAGGAGGCCTGGTGCGCGGAGCAGGGACAGGACGTGCTGGGCTCTCTATGCGTACAGGGGGCCTGGTGCGTGGAGCAGGGACAGGACGTGCTGGGCTCTCTATGCGCACAGGAGGCCTGGTGCGCGGAGCAGGCACCCTTCTACCCGGCTGTTCACTCGCCTCACAGATGATGGGAGCTGGAATGTCGCGCACCGGGCTGTGGGCGCGAACCGGAGACACCGCACGCAGAGCCGGAGCAGGATATCCAAAGTATTTCAGTGTTCCATAATTAAAATATTAAAGTGACATCACCACCCATATTGTTATCCTGTAAAGTTGCAAATACTGAACTGTTTTGTGTTTTATGAACTTTTTGACATTAAATTGTGTTATGTATTCTGAACTATAACGAATGAAGTTACTTGAACATTAATATTTGTTCTAGTGAACATAAACATGCATGGTTCCTTTTACGTCCTCACTAATTTTCTTCAAGTGTAAGTATTTGAGTCTTAATGTTTGATATTGTTGTATATAAAATCAAATAAAAGTTTATTAGTCGCATACACAGATTTGCAGATGTTATCGCAGGTGCAGCGAAATGCTTGTGTTTCTAGCTCCAACAGTGCAGTAATACCTAGCAATAAAAATAATAATACACACATAGTCCAGAACAATTCTATAATAAGTTATATGGGATAACCCATGACTAGAATACAGTATATACAGTGGGGCAAAAAAGTATTTAGTCAACCACCAATTGTGCAAGTTCTCTCACTTAAAACGATGAGAGAGGCCTGTAATTTTCATCATAGGTACACTTCAACTATGACAGACAAAATGAGGGAAAAAAATCCAGAAAATCACATTGTAGGATTTGTTATGAATTTATTTGCAAATTATGGTGGAAAATAAGTATTTGGTCACATACAAACAAGCAAGATTTCTGGCTCTCACAGACCTGTAACTTCTTCTTTAAGAGGCTCCTCTGTCCTCCACTCGTTACCTGTATTAATGGCACCTGTTTGAATTTGTTATCAGTATAAAAGACACCTGTCCACAACCTCAAACAGTTACACTCCAAACTCCACTATGGCCAAGACCAAAGAGCTGTCAAAGGACACCAGAAACAAAATTGTAGACCTGCACCAGGTTGGGAATACTGACTCTGCAATAGGTAAGCAGCTTGGTTTGAAGAAATCAACTGTGGGAGCAATTATTAGGAAATGGAAGACATACAAGACCACTGATAATCTTCCTCGATCTGGGGCTCCACGCAAGATCTCACCCGTGGGGTCAAAATGATCACAAGAACGGTGAGCAAAAATCCCAGAACCACACGGGGACCTAGTGAATGACCTGCAGAGAGCTGGGACCAAAGTAACAAAGCCTACCATCAGTAACACACTACGCCGCCAGGGACTCAAATCCTGCAGTGCCAGACGTGTCCCCCTGCTTAAGCCAGTACATGTTCAGGCCCGTCTGAAGTTTGCTAGAGAGCATTTGGATGATCCAGATGAGGATTGGGAGAATGTCATATGGTCAGATGAAACTTTTTGGTAAAAACTCAACTCGTCGTGTTTGGACGACAAAGAATGCTGAGTTGCATCCAAAGAACACCATACCTACTGTGAAGCATGGGGGTGGAAACATCATGCTTTGGGGCTGTTTTTCTGCAAAGGGACCAGGACGACTGATCCGTGTAAAGGAAAGAATGAATGGGGCCATGTATCGTGAGATTTTGAGTGAAAACCTCCTTCCATCAGCAAGGGCATTGAAGATGAAACGTGGCTGGGTCTTTCAGCATGACAATGATCCCAAACACACCGCCCGGGCAACGAAGGAGTGGCTTCAGAAGAAGCATTTCAAGGTCCTGGAGTGGCCTAGCCAGTCTCCAGATCTCAACCCCATAGAAAATCTTTGGAGGAGTTGAAAGTCTGTGTTGCCCAGCGACAGCCCAAAAACATCACTGCTCTAGAGGAGATCTGCATGGAGGAATGGGCCAAAATACCAGCAACAGTGTGTGAAAACCTTGTGAAGACTTACAGAAAACGTTTGACCTCTGTCATTGCCAACAAAGGGTATATAACAAAGTATTGAGATAAACTTTTGTTATTGACCAAATACTTATTTTCCACCATAATTTGCAAATAAATTCATTAAAAATCCTACAATGTGATTTTCTGGATTTTTTTCCTCATTTTGTCTGTCATAGTTGAAGTGTACCTATGATGAAAATTACAGGCCTCTCTCATCTTTTTAAGTTGGAGAACTTGCACAATTGGTGGCTGACTAAATACTTTTTTGCCCCACTGTACATATGAAGTGGGTAAAACAGTATGTAAACATTATTAAAGTGACCCGTGTTCAATGACCATGTACATAGGGCAGCAGTCTCTAAGGTGCAGGGTAGAGTATCGGATGGTAGCCGGCTAGAAAAGTGACTAAGTTCAGGGCAGGGTACTGGGCGGAGGCCGTCTAGTGTTGACTGTTTAACAGTCTGATGGCCTCAGTCTCTTGGTCTTGGTCCCAGCTTTGATGCACCTGTACTGTCTCCGCCTTCTTGATGATCCTGGTGGTCGTGGCTCGGGTGGCTCAGAGCTCCTTGATGATCTTCTTGGCCTTCCTGTTACACCGGGTGCTTTAGATGTCCTTGAGTACAGGCAGTGTGTCCCCGGTGATGCATTGGGATGACCAGCCCACCCTCTGGAGAGCCCTGCATTTGCGGACGGTGCAATTGCTGTACCAGGCGGTGATACAACCCGACAGGAAGCTCTCAATGGTGCATATATAGAAGTTTGTAGAAGGGTCTTAGGGGCCAAGAAGGGTCTTAGGGGCCAAGCTGAATTTCTTCAAGAGCTGCTGTTGTGCTTTCTTCACCACACTGTCTGTGTGGGTGGACCATTTCAGGTCGTCAGTGATGTGCACAGACAGGAACTTGAAGCTTTTGACCTTCTCCACCGTGGTCCCGTCGATGTGGATAGGGGCGTGCGCTCTCTGCTGTCTCATGTAGTCCACGATCAGCGCTTTCATTTTGTTTACGTTGAGGAAGAGGTTATTTTCCTGGCACCACTCCGCCAGGGCTCTCATCTCCTCCCTGTAGGCTGTCTCATTGTCGTTGGTAATCAGGCCTACCACTGTTGTGTCGTCAGCAAACTTGATGATTGAATTGAAGATGTGCATGGCCACGCAGTCATGGGTGAACAGGCGGTACAGAAGGGGCTGAGCATGCACCTCTGTGGGGCCCTCGTCTAAGGATCAGTGTGGCAAAGGTGTTGTTGCCTACCTTTACGACTTGGGGTCGTCAGGAAGTCCAGGACCCAGTTACACAGGGAGGGGTTCAGACCCAGGGCCTTGAGCTTAGTGATGAGCTTGGAGGATACTATGGTGTTGAAAGCTGAGTTGTAGTCGATGAACAGCATTCTTACATATAGGTATTTCAGTGTGCAGTGCAACGGTGATTGCGTCGTCCGTGGGTCTGTTGGGACGATATGCAAATTGCAGTTGGTCCAGGGTGTTGGGTAAGGTGGAGGTGATATGATTCTTAACTAGCCTGTCAAAGCACTTCATGATGACAGAAGTGAGTGCTACAGGTTGCTATGTATTTGACCAACCAGAGGAAGCAAGCTCATTCCTCAAGCAGTAACTGGAGGTAGATCTGTAACCAGTCATTGTTGAGCACAGTGCTCAATCCTCAAGCAGTAACTGGAGGTAGAACTGTAACCAGTCATTGTTGAGCACAGTGCTCATTCCTCAATCAGTAACTTGAGGTAGAGCTGTAAGCCTACAGGATGCTGCATTAGCCTTAGTCACTAGGAGTAGTTCCCATGACCTTGTTGATGATAGGAACGTATTCTCTCATTATTGTACGTCAATTTGACCAGCGTTTTTTACATCCGTTCTTCATGATTGATTACACATCTTAGCACAACAAACTGCTTAATACTAGTTCAGAAATATACTTTTCTTTCATCAAACACCCATACAACATTGTGTAAAAATCATAGTCTACACGTTTTGAATTACCCACAATCCTCTAAAAACAGAGACATATAGCACTATTAAGTATTCATAACTTGCAAAAATGTAATAATTATACATCAGCACAACATAGATAAATCAAGTGTAGTTTACTAAAATATCAATGTGTCTGACTACTACTTTATTATTTTAAGTAAAGTTGTAAAACATAATAGAATCAAGCAAGACTAACTTATTTAATCAATGTTAGATTTAATTTAAAATATAAAATAATTATAACTTGTAAAAACTAAATAACTTTAACTGGTAGAAAATACATGAATGAAGTTAGATTCACTCAATAGCATAACATTTGTTAATAGTACTCAAAAACATTAAGTGATAAGAGATCTGGTTGACATCTGAGTTAGAACAACTTATATGATTTGAGTTCTGCTGAACGTTGGAGATGTTTGAGTAGCCACTACTCAACTTACTTTACAGTGTACTGAATACACTAGCTATATTAATGTATATTCTAAATAATATTTACTTGAAAATATTCCCTAATCATCTAGTGGTCCTGTCATGTGTCAATACTAATCATCTAGTCCTGTCATGTGTCAAAACTGATCATCTAGTGGTCCTGTCATGTGTCAATACTAATCATGTAGTGGTCCTGTCATGTGTCAATACTAGTGGTCCTGTCATGTGTCAAAACTAATCATCTAGTGGTCCTGTCATGTGTCAATACTAATCATGTAGTGGTCCTGTCACGTGTCAATACTAATTATCTAGTGGTCCTATCATGTGTCAATACTAATCATCTAGTGGTCCTGTCATGTGTCAGTACTAATCATCTAGTGGTCCTGTCACATGTCAATACTAATCATCTAGTGGTCCTGTCATGTGTCAATACTAATCATCTAGTGGTCCTGTCATGTGTCAATACTAATCATCTAATGGTCCTATCATGTGTCAAAACTAATCATCTAGTGGTCCTGTCATGTGTCAATACTAGTCATCTAATGGTCCTATCATGTGTCAATAATGATCATCTAGTGGTCCTGTCATGTGTCAATACTAATCATTTAGTATTCCTGTCATGTGTCAATACTAATCATCTAGTGGTCCTGTCTTGTGTCAATACCAATCATCTAGGGGTCCTGTCATGTGTCAATACTAATCATCTAGTGGTCCTGTCATGTGTCAATACTAATCATCTTGTGGTCCTGTCATTTGTCAATACTAATCATCTAGTGGTCCTGTCATGTGTCAATACTAATCATCTAGTGGTCCTGTCATGTGTCAATACTAATCATCTAATGGTCCTATCATGTGTCAAAACTAATCATCTAGTGGTCCTGTCATGTGTCAATACTAGTCATCTAATGGTCCTATCATGTGTCAATAATGATCATCTAGTGGTCCTGTCATGTGTCAATACTAATCATCTAGTCCTGTCATGTGTCAAAACTGATCATCTAGTGGTCCTGTCATGTGTCAATACTAATCATGTAGTGGTCCTGTCATGTGTCAATACTAGTGGTCCTGTCATGTGTCAAAACTAATCATCTAGTGGTCCTGTCATGTGTCAATACTAATCATGTAGTGGTCCTGTCACGTGTCAATACTAATTATCTAGTGGTCCTATCATGTGTCAATACTAATCATCTAGTGGTCCTGTCATGTGTCAGTACTAATCATCTAGTGGTCCTGTCACATGTCAATACTAATCATCTAGTGGTCCTGTCATGTGTCAATACTAATCATCTAGTGGTCCTGTCATGTGTCAATACTAATCATCTAATGGTCCTATCATGTGTCAAAACTAATCATCTAGTGGTCCTGTCATGTGTCAATACTAGTCATCTAATGGTCCTATCATGTGTCAATAATGATCATCTAGTGGTCCTGTCATGTGTCAATACTAATCATTTAGTATTCCTGTCATGTGTCAATACTAATCATCTAGTGGTCCTGTCTTGTGTCAATACCAATCATCTAGGGGTCCTGTCATGTGTCAATACTAATCATCTAGTGGTCCTGTCATGTGTCAATACTAATCATCTTGTGGTCCTGTCATTTGTCAATACTAATCATCTAGTGGTCCTGTCATGTGTCAAAACTAATCTTTCTAGTGGACCTGTCATGTGCCAATACTAATCATCTAGTGGTCCTGTCATGTGTCAATACTAATCATCTAGTGGTCCTGTCATGTGTCAATACTAATCATTTAGTGGTCCTGTCATGTATCAATACTAATTATCTAGTGGTCCTGTCATGTGTCAATACTAATTATCTAGTGGTCCTGTCATGTGTCAACACGAATCATCTAGTGGTCCTGTCATGTGTCAATACTAATTATCTAGTGGTCCTGTCATGTGTCAATACTAATCATTTAGTGGTCCTGTCATGTGTCAATACTAATCATCTAGTGGTCCTGTCATGTGTCAATACTAATCATCTAGTGGTCCTGTCATGTGTCATTACTAATCATCTCGTGGTCCTGTCATGTGTCAATACTAATCATCTAGTCGTCATGTTATGTGTCAATACTAATCATCTAGTCGTCCTGTCATGTGTCAATGCTAATCATGTAGTCTTCCTGTCATGTGTCAATACTAATTATCTAGTGGTCCTGTCATGTGTCAATACTAAACATCTAGTGGTCCTGTCATATGTCAATACTAATCATCTAGTCATCTTGTTATGGGTCAAAACTAATCATCTAGTGGTCCTGTCATGTGTCAATACTAACCATCTAGTGGTCCTGTCATGTGTCATTACTAATCATCTAGTGGTCCTGTCATGTGTCAATACTAATCATCTAGTCGTCATGTTATGTGTCAATACTAATCATCTAGTCGTCCTGTCATGTGTCAATGCTAATCATCTAGTCTTCCTGTCATGTGTCAATACTAATCATCTAGTCTTCCTGTTATGT
The DNA here is from genome assembly GCA_030435695.1 of Brachymystax lenok tsinlingensis. NCBI lineage: Eukaryota > Metazoa > Chordata > Actinopteri > Salmoniformes > Salmonidae > Brachymystax > Brachymystax lenok. The sequence continues at coordinate 40,650,402 of CM059810.1, forward strand.
GTCAATACTAATCATCTAGTGGTCTTGTCATGTGTCAGTACTAATCATCTAGTGGTCCAAAAATGTGTCCATACTGATCATCTAGTGGTCCTGTCATTTGTTAATACTAATCATCTAGTGGTCCAAAAATGCGTCAATCATCTAGTGATCTGTCTCTCGGTCTTAATTGAAGCCGTTGTATGTCTAGTTGCCTGAAGCACGTCATGTTAGAACTAATTACTGATGAACGTTCTTACCTTAAATTACTCAGCATGCACACAGGTGGGCATTGATCGGGGGCAATTTCAAAATAGTTTCAACGTAAACAAGGAAACCTTTGCAGAACATGTCAATCAAAATAAGATGTATTGCTCTTCAGTGATTCTCTGAGGAGATGTGTTGAAAGACTGTAACCTAAACCCCAGCCAGAACACCTGTAATGACTAAGTATCAGTATTAAACGGGCAAAAGACAAAAAAATCTGCCCTCCAGTCTAAGAGGCTCACACACATGCATGTGCGCACGCTCGGACACACACACACACACACACACACTTACCACAGACTATTAACTTAAAAATTCTAAAGAAGAGTAACACCTCTGGAAGCTTTAGTGACAGACAGAAACTCACAACTCAGCTTACAACTTGGAAAGACAAGCCAGTCTGTATTTGCGTAATTTTGCTGTATAAAGATTAAATGTAAGAAAGATGACTGATTGTTACATTTTGATTCCAGGTTGGTCGCTGTCTTTCTAAGCCAGTGGTTTTTTGATTGGTGACTTGCATCCTCAGTGGTTCCTGTCTGAATTGGCAGCTGGCTGTCCCAACTGGAACTCTATTCCTATGAAGTGCACTTGAGATGAAAGATGGAAAACGTTGAGGTTTCCTCTCAGAATAACAATGCCCACTTAGAATTGGCAAACAAGTATTCACACAGTTTTGTTCTATGAATATTCTACATTTTTTTATAGATTTGAATCCAGGTTACCCATTTTCTTTCCAAGTAGGTGGTTATTATATCTGTTTTGGATAATCAGTTGTTGTTGCCATAACCGGCATAACCGACTCACCAGGGTTCCACAGTGCTTCTTTTGAGGATATGACATATGTTATGTCTTACTGCTAAGAGTTGGTGGTGTCTGCCTGACGTTCATGGTTAAGGTGGCAGACAGTGAGGATTCCCCCTCGGGCAGACTTTAACAAATTCTAAACTTGAAACACATTCTATACTCCAGACTCATAAAGCCGAGGTTAGCCTTTATGAATAGGTCTGGAATGACACGGTGCATAAGATTGTTGTTATCACGCCCAAGGGGGTTTTAATTAGATTGAAATCCGATGGAAGGGGGTTTGGGCATGAAGGATATGGGGAGGGGGGTGTTTGAGGAATGGGAGGTGTGTGTGTGTGTGTGTGTGTGTGTGTGTGTGTGTGTGTGTGTGTGTGTGTGTGTGTGTGTGTGTGTGTGTGTGTGTGTGTGTGTGTGTGTGTGTGTGTGTGTGTGTGTGTGTGCGTGCGTGTGTTGTTTTGGTGTTACACTACCTGTTCTACTGCAATCAATATATAAAAAAAGACAGTATGTTGTAACAATGTGGCCTGCTATTTAGAGAAATCAACTATTTTCTAAACTACTATTGTGTCAAATCGGAGGGCCTGTTGTCCGGACCTCTGGCAGTCTCTATGGGGGTGCCACAGGGTTCAATTCTCAGGCTGACTCTTTTCTCTGTATATATCAATGATGCCGCTCTTGCTGCTAGTGATCTCTGATCCACCTCTACGCAGACGACACCATTCTGTATACATCTGGCCCTTCTTTGGACACTGTACTACCAAACCTCCAAACGAGCTTCAATGCCATACAACACTCCTTCCGTGGCCTCCAACTGCTTTTAAATGCAAGTAAAACTAAGTGCATGCTCTTCAACCGATTGCTGCCCGCACCCTCCCACCTGACTAGCATCACTACTCTGGATGGTTCTGACTTATGTGGATAACTACAAATACCTAGGTGTCTGGTTAGACTGTAAACTCTCCTTCCAGACTCACATTAAGCATCTCCAATCCAAAATTAAATTGAGAATCGGCTTCCTATTTCGCAACAAAGCCTCCTTTACTCATGCTGCCTAACATACCCTCATAAAACTGACTATCCTACCGATCCTTTACTTCGGCGATGTCATTTACAAAATAGCCTCCAACACTCTACTCAGCAAATTGGATGTAGTCTATCACAGTGCCATCCGTTTTGTCACTAAAGCCCCATATACAGTGGGGGAAAAAAGTATTTAGTCACCCACCAATTGTGCAAGTTCTCTCACTTAAAAAGATGAGAGAGGCCTGTAATTTTCATCATAGGTACACTTCAACTATGACAGACAAAATGAGGAAAAAAATCCAGAAAATCACATTGTAGGATTTTTTATGAATTTATTTGCAAATTATGGTGGAAAATAAGTATTTGGTCACATACAAACAAGCAAGATTTCTGTCTCTCACATACCTGTAACTTCTTCTTTAAGAGGCTCCTCTGTCCTCCACTCATTACCTGTATTAATGGCACCTGTTTGAACTTGTTATCAGTATAAAAGACACCTGTCCACAACCTCAAACAGTCACACTCCAAACTCCACTATGGCCAAGACCAAAGAGCTGTCAAAGGACACCAGAAACAAAATTGTAGACCTGCACCAGGTTGGGAAGACTGAATCTGCAATAGGTAAGCAGCTTGGTTTGAAGAAATCAACTGTGGGAGCAATTATTAGGAAATGGAAGACATACAAAACCACTGATAATCTTCCTCGATCTGGGGCTCCACGCAAGATCTCACCCCGTGGGGTCAAAATGATCACAAGAACGGTGAGCAAAAATCCCAGAACCACACGGGGACCTAGTGAATGACCTGCAGAGAGCTGGGACCAAAGTAACAAAGCCTACCATCAGTAACACACTACGCCGCCAGGGACTCAAATCCTGCAGTGCCAGACGTGTCCCCTGCTTAAGCCAGTACATGTTCAGGCCCGTCTAAAGTTTGCTAGAGAGCATTTGGATGATCCAGATGAGGATTGGGAGAATGTCAGATGAAACCAAAATAGAACTTTTTGGTAAAAACTCAACTCGTCGTGTTTGGAGGACAAAGAATGCTGAGTTGCATCCAAAGAACACCATACCTACTGTGAAGCATGGGGGTGGAAACATCATGCTTTGGGGCTGTTTTTCTGCAAAGGGACCAGGACGACTGATCCGTGTAAAGGAAAGAATGAATGGGGCCATGTATCGTGAGATTTTGAGTGAAAACCTCCTTCCATCAGCAAGGGCATTGAAGATGAAAGCGTGGCTGGGTCTTTCAGCATGACAATGATCCCAAACACACCGCCGAACGAAGGAGTGGCTTCAGTAAGAAGCATTTCAAGGTCCTGGAGTGGCCTAGCCAGTCTCCAGATCTCAACCACATAGAAAATCTTTGGAGGGAGTTGAAAGTCCGTGTTGCCCAGCGACAGCCCCAAAACATCACTGCTCTAGAGGAGATCTGCATGGAGGAATGGGCCAAAATAGCAGCAACAGTGTGTGAAAACCTTGTGAAGACTTACAGAAAACATTTGACCTCTGTCATTGCCAACAAAGGGTATATAACAAAGTATTGAGATAAACTTTTGTTATTGACCAAATACTTATTTTCCACCATAATTTGTAAATAAATTCATAAAAAATCCTACAATGTGATTTTCTGGATTTTTTTTCCTCATTTTGTCTGTCATAGTTGAAGTGTACCTATGATGAAAATTACAGGCCTCTCTCATCTTTTTAAGTGAGAGAACTTGCACAATTGGTGGCTGACTAAATACTTTTTTTCCCCACTGTACTATCCACCACTGCTCTCGTTGGCTGGCCCTCACTACATATTCGTCGCCAAACCCACTGGCTCCAGGTCATCTATAAGTCTACGCTAGGTAATGCCCGCCTTATCTCAGATCACTGGTCACCATAGCAACACCCACCCGTTGCACGCGCTCCAGCAGGTATATTTCACTGGGCCATCCCCAAATCCAACACTTCCTTTGGCCGTCTTTCCTTCCAGTTCTCTGCTGCCAATGACTGGAACGAATTGCAAAAATCACTGAGGCTGGAGTCTTATATCTCCCTCTCTATTTTTAAGCATCAGCTGTCAGAGCAGCTTACCGATCACTGTACCTGTACACAGCCAATATGTAAATAGCCCACCCAACTACCTCATCTCCATATTATTACTTATCCTCTTGCTCTTTTGCACCCCAGTGTCTCTACTTGCACATCATCATCTGCACATCCATCACTTCAGTTTTAATGCTAATTTGGAATTATTTCACCTCTATGGCCTATTTATTGCCTACCTCCCTACTCTTCTACATTTGCACACACTGTACATTTTTATATTTTTATATTGTGTTATTGACTGTACGTTTGTTTATGTGTAACTCTGTGTTGTTTATTTTTGTCGCACTGCTTTGCTTTATCTTGGCCAGGTCGCAGGTGTAAATGAGAACTTGTTCTCAACCTGGTTAAGTAAAGGTGAAATAAAAAATATAAAAAAATAACAATTTCTCATTGAACAAAGTCCCTTCTCAGTCATTTAGTGCACGGCCACTTATTTCTGCCGCCGTGCACTCACAAGGGTGCTTGTTTCTGATCACGTACACCTACAAGGGTGCTAGTTCCTGCTCCCGTACACACACAAGGGTGCTCGTTCCAATGATCCAGGAATGTTTTCCTAAACCCAGTGACTCTTCAAGTCAAACTTGTTTGTGTTGTGAAGAAGTCTCTCTCTCTCTCTCTCTCTCTCTCTCTCTCTCCATTCTCCCCCTCTCACCATGTCCTTTTAATTCTCTGACTCTTACCTTCTGTCCCTTCCTGTCTGACTCTTACATAACCATAATGTGAGTTTAGGCTTCTAAAGGATCCCCCTAATTACCTACATGTCCCCTCTTGTCTGAGTCTTACATAACCATAATGTGAGTTTAGGCTTCTAAGGCTGCCCTATTTATCAACATGTCCCCTCCAGTCTGACTCGTACAAAGCCAAGTATCCCCCTATTTAGCAACATTCCAAGTGACCCCTTGACATAGACACTTGACTTGTGTACAGTCCCCCCTTCAATGCCCATAATACACTCTCATGATCTGTCCCAAACGCCACCCTATTCCCTATTTGGAACACTACTTTGGACCAAGGTGATGTCATTGTTTGGGCAAGAGCTGGGCACACACACGTTTCTTCAGAAGCCAGCCACCTAGGCATGACTGAGCTGAAATCACTTGGCTGCTATGTTGTGTCCTTTTGTCAGAGAGAGAGAGAGAGAGAGAGAGAGAGAGAGAGAGAGAGAGAGAGACGGACAGAGAGAGAGACGGACAGAGAGAGAGAGAGACACACAGACAGAGAGAGAGAGAGAGACGGATAGAGAGAGACGTCAAATTGGCTTTTTACCAAATTACCAACATGCCACGTATTCACCCTGCACACCCTAATTGACAAACAAACAAACCAAAACAAAGGCAAAGTCTTCTCATGCGAGAGAGAGAGAGAGAGAGAGAGAGAGAGAGAGAGAGAGAGAGAGAGAGAGACGGATAGAGAGAGAGACGGATAGAGAGAGAGAGAGATGGACAGAGAGAGAGAGAGAGACGGACAGAGAGAGAGAGAGAGACGGACAGAGAGAGAGATAGAGAGACGGACAGAGAGAGAGAGAGACGGACAGAGAGAAAGAGACGGACAGAGAGACGGACAGAGAGACGGACAGAGAGAGAGACGTCAAATTGGCTTTTTACCAAATTACCAACATGCCACGTATTCACCCTGCACACCCTAATTGACAAACAAACAAACCAAAACAAAGGCAAAGTCTTCTCATGCTTTGTTGTGCTGTTGGTGGAAAAACATACGACATTATAAAATCCATGTTCACAAACAACAAGTGTGTGGTTAAAATTAGCTAAAAACACACACATTTCTTTCCACAGGGCTGTGGGGTGAGTCAGGGATGCAGCTTAAGCCCCACCTTCTTCAACATATATATCAATAAATTGGCAAGGGCACTAAAACAGTCTGCAGGAGCCGACCTCACCCTACTAGAATCTGAAGTCAAATGTCTACTGTTTGCTGATGATCTGGTGCTTCTGTCACCAACCAAAGAGGACCTACAGCAGCACCTAGATCTTCTGCACAGACCTGGCTCTCAAGAGAAGACAGGCTGTGCGCAGACTGCCCACAAAATGAGATGGAAACTGAGCTGTACTTCCTAACCTCCTGCCAAATGTATGTGTGAGGACCGACGCTGGAGACGAGAAGCAGGTACGGGGAGTTTACATTTAATTAGGAACAGACATAGAGCAAGACAGAAACAGCGTCAGCACACGGATACAAAATGACAAACGACAATCAATGCAGCAGCGGGGAACAGAGCTGGGGAACTGACAAATATAGGGGAGGTAATTAACAGATGATTGAGTCCAGGTGAGTCCAATAATTGCTGATGCGTATGATGGGGGGAAGGCAGGTGTGCGTAATTATGGTGGCAAGAGTGCGCAATGCTGGCGAGCCTGGCGCTCGAGAAGAAGAGCGGGAGCAGGCGTGACAGTATGACCATATTAGAGACACATAATTCCCTCAGATTACATAGATCCACAAAGAACTCAAATTTTGATAAACTCCCGTATCTACTGGGTGAAATACCACAGTGTGCCATCACAGCAGCAAGATTTGTGACCTGTTGCCACAGGAAAAGGGCAACCATTGTAAATACAACCCATATTTACGTTTATTTATTTCACTATATGCACATCGTTACAACATTGTATATATACAGTCATGGCCAAAAGTTTTGAGAATGACACAAATATAAATTTTCACAAAGTCTGATGCCTCAGTTTGTATGATGCCAATTTGCATATACTCCAGAAGAGTGATCAGATGAATTGCCATTAATTGCAAAGTCCCTCTTTGCCATGCAAATTAACTGAATCCCCAAAAAACATTTCCACTGCATTTCAGCCCTGCCACAAAAGGACCAGCTGACATCATGTCAGTGATTCTCTCGTTAACACAGGTGTGAGTGTTGACGAGGACAAGGCTGGAGATCACTCTGTCATGCCGATTGAGTTCGAATAACAGACTGGAAGCTTCAAAATGAGGGTGGTGCTTGGAATCATTGTTCTTCCTCTGTAACCCATGGTTACCTGCAAGGAAACACGTGCCGTCATCATTGCTTTGCACAAAAGGGCTTCACAGGCAAGGATATTGCTGCCAGTAAGACTGCACCTAAATCAACCGTTTTTTGGATCATCAAGAACTTCAAGGAGAGCGGTTAAATTGTTGTGAAGAAAGCTTCAGGATGCCCAAGAAAGTCCAGCAAGCGTCCAGCAAGCGCCGTCTCCTAAAGTTGATTCAACTGCGGGATCGGGGCACCACCAGTACAGAGCTTGCTCAGGAATGGCAGCAGACAGGTGTGAGTGCGTCTGTATGCACAGTGAGGCAAAAACCTTTGGAGGATGGCCTGGTGTCAAGAAGGACAGAAAAGAAGCCACTTCTCTCCAGGAAAAACATCAGGGACAGACTGATATTCTGCAAAAGATGCAGGGATTGGACTGCTGAGGACCGGGGTAAAGTCATTTTCTCTGATGAATCCCCTTTCCGATTGTTTGGGGCATCCGGAAAAAAGCTTGTCCGGATGCATCCTGAGACCATTCATGTGTGGGGTTGCTTCTCAGCCAAGGGAGTGGGCTCACTCACAATTTTGCCAGAGAGAGAGAGAGAGAGCTGGAGATCATCTGGAGGTTGAGAGAGAGAGAGAGAGAGAGAGAGAGAGAGAGAGAGAGAGAGAGAGAGAGAGAGAGAGAGAGAGAGAGAGAGAGAGAGAGAGAGAGAGAGAGAGAGTGTAGCCGGCAAGCAGCTAATGAGGCGCTGAAGGATAAGCCGGAATAAGAGGGGAAGAAGAGAAGGATTGAAAAGAGAGAGAAATCAGCTAGATTGGCGACAAAAATACGACAAAGGGGAAGGAGGGAGGGGGAAGCTTATCCCGCTGGACACCTGGCGAGGGGGGTAGTAGTAGTAGCTCTCCCCTCTGGAGAGCTCTGAAAGCAGATCATGTGACAATGGAGGGAGGAAGGGGTTGAGAAAGTGAAGGATAGAGGGAGAGATGGATGGAGGGAGAGAGGGAGGGATGGAGGGAGGAAGGGATGGAGAGAGAGAGGGATTGAGGAAGGGGTTGAGAGGCTAGAATGGAGAGATGACTTCTGAAGCCTTGCTTCAATACACTATTCTCTATTTAGTGCCCACACTGGTAAATAAATAAAAAACTATAATAAATAAATAAACAAACTGAAAAATATTATAATAAAAGAAACAACTAAATAAAAAAACGCAGAGCTATGTACAATAGGCAAATTTAGACACAGAGACACAGAGAGAGAGAGAGACCCGAGAGAGAGACAGAGAGACAGTGCTCCAACAGACAGTTACTTACAGAACCATTGAGTTGGCACGACATGGGGAACCCGTAGTGGTATGCACAAATATTTGCCCACAGTTTGGCGGTAGTGGAATTCACACCGCCTCAGTGCTTGAGAATGTTTCATTTGATTTCACACTCCGAGCCTTCCTTCCATTCTGTAAAGCTCCACTAACACAGAACAGGCCTAAACCTATGTTGTCGAAGCCTGTTATCCAAACTGATATGCTCCGTTTCAAGTTTCAAGTTGTATTAGTCACATGGGATACACATGGAATACCTCGTCCAACGAAATGCTTACTTGCAGATTCTTTGTCGTCAATGCAACAACAATAAGAAATAACAACAGATAAGAATATGAACACAAAGTAAATGGCTCAGTAGAATAGAATAAACATTTTAGTATCAGTATAATACAGGAAGGCACCATTAATAGTCCAATATTTACACGTGTATTAGGGATAGGGGCAGTGTATAAACTGACCAGTATAATAAGAGTCTGGTAGATGGGATGTGTGGGTCTGCCCGACGGTAAGGGAGAGAACAGCTCGTGGCTGGAATGTGTGGGTCTACCCGACGGTAAGGGAGAGAACAGCTTCTGGCTGGGATGTGTGGGTCTGCCAGACAGTAAGGGAGAGAACAGCTCATGGCTGGAATGTGTGGGTCTACCCGATGGTAAGGGAGAGAACAACTCGTGGCTGGGATGTGTGGGTCTTCCCGACGGTAAGGGAGAGAACAACTCGTGGCTGGGATGTGTGGGTCTGCCAGACAGTAAGGGAGAGAACAACTCGTGGCTGGGATGTGTGGGTCTGCCAGACAGTAAGGGAGAGAACAACTCGTGGCTGGGATGTGTGGGTCTGCCCGACGGTAAGGGAGAGAACAGCTCGTGGCTGGGATGTGTGGGTCTTCCCGACGGTAAGGGAGAGAACAGCTCGTGGCTGGGATGTGTGGGGTCCTTGATGATGCTGCGGGTCTTCCTAAAGCATTGTTTCGAGTAGATGTCCTGGATGGGTAGAAGCACGGTCCCAGTGAGCAATTCATGTATTAGGCCGTGTTGCAACCGGTCAGGATGCTCTCGATGGTGCAGAGGTAGTATTTGGAGAGGACCCAGGGTGGCATGCCAAATTTCTTCAGCTTCCTTAGGAAGAAGAGCATTGTTTGGAGGCCCTGTTGACAAGAGTGGTGTTATTGGTCCATGACAAGTCGTTGAACGCAGAGGAACTTAAAAATACGGACTCTCTACCACAGTCCCATTGATGTTCCCTCCTCTGCTTCCTGAAGACAATAGTTGGTTGGTCTCAATGGAAGAGCAGTATTTAGTCTGGTTCAACCAGGCTAGCTGACACAGACTAATCAGGACGCCAACAATGGCTGTTTCTTTATTGTCCAAGACGGAAAGGAAAACTAGATGAAGATGGGGAGGAGGATAGGATGAAGACGGGGAGTAAGATAGGATGAAGACGGAGATGAAGAGAGGATGAAGACGGAGAGGAAGAGAGGATGAAGACAGAGAGGATGAGAGGATGAAGACAGAGAGGATGAGAGGATGAAGACAAAGAGGATGAGAGGATGAAGACATAGAGGATGAAGACAGAGAGGAAGAGAGGATGAAGACAGAGAGGATAAACACGGAGATTAAGAGAGGATGAAAACGGAGAGTAAGAGAGGATGAAGACAGAGAGGATGAAGATGAAGAGTAACTGAGGATGAAGACGGAGAGGAAGAGAAGATGAGAGAGAGGAAGAGAGGATGAAGCCAGAGAGGATTAAGATGGGGAGGAAGAGAGGATGAAGACAGAGAGGATGAAGACGGAGAGGATGAAGACAGAGAGGATGAGAGGATGAAGACAGAGAGGATGAAGATGGGGAGGAAGAGAGGATGAAGACAGAGGATGAAGACGGAGAGGATGAAGACAGAGAGGATGAGAGGATGAAGACAGAGAGGAAGAGAGGATGAAGACAGCAAGGATGAAGACGGAGAGGAAGAGAGGATAAAGACAGAGAGGATGACGACGGAGTGGATGAAGTCAGAGAGGATGAGAGGATGAAGACAGAGAGGAAGAGAGGATGAAGACAGAGAGGGAGAGAGGATGAAGACAGAGAGGATAAACACGGAGATTAAGAGAGGATGAAAACGGAGAGTAAGAGAGGATGAAGACAGAGAGGATGAAGATGAAGAGTAACTGAGGATGAAGACGGAGAGGAAGAGAAGATGAGAGAGAGGAAGAGAGGATGAAGCCAGAGAGGATTAAGATGGGGAGGAAGAGAGGATGAAGACAGAGAGGATGAAGACGGAGAGGATGAAGACAGAGAGGATGAGAGGATGAAGACAGAGAGGATGAAGATGGGGAGGAAGAGAGGATGAAGACAGAGGATGAAGACGGAGAGGATGAAGACAGAGAGGATGAGAGGATGAAGACAGAGAGGAAGAGAGGATGAAGACAGCAAGGATGAAGACGGAGAGGAAGAGAGGATAAAGACAGAGAGGATGACGACGGAGTGGATGAAGTCAGAGAGGATGAGAGGATGAAGACAGAGAGGAAGAGAGGATGAAGACAGAGAGGGAGAGAGGATGAAGACAGAGAGGATTAAGACAGAGAGGATGTAGACGAAGAGTAAGAGAGGATGAAGATGGAGAGGAAGAGAGGATGAAGACAGAGAGGATGAAATCAGAGAGGATGAAGACAGAGAGGATGAAGACGGTGTCATCAATTCTCTGTAATTATTATTACGTGATTAAATTAATCATGTAAATGTAATTAACTAGGAAGGCGGGGCACCAAGGAAAATCTTAAAATTACAAAGTTGTAATTTTCCTAATATAACTTTTCTGATATTTTAATATCTGATCAATTAGTCTTCTAATTAATGAATTATGCTTTACCTCACGTTAGTCTCATTCCGAACGTCGTAAATTGTTGGTTATCTGCACGAACCCAGTCTTTACTATGAATCATCCATACAATCAATTGCCTCAATCACTTATTTATTAACTAACTAAATAATCACAGAAATGCATAAACAAACAAACAAAGTAGATATGGTTACAAGGAAATGATAGGGGATGTTTCCCTAGTGGGATAAGCCAGTATGACGGCTTGGTGGACAAAGGGAAGTGGGTGTAGACTGAGAAGGGCGGGAATTACAAAAGTCACTACACAGTCGATAATTATATTCATTGAAATGCTAATCCTTTGCACATGAACGCTCACTAATTCGGGAACAATTGCAATCAATATATATTTACGCTCAGTGTGTCGTCGTGATCTCTGTTGGGATCGTCCGTCTTTCTGTTGGAAAGTTCATCCACCCCTCTCTCTCTTCCAAGAAGTCTTTCGTGGTTTGAATAGACACTTCAGAGTACCATTAAGAAATGTTCTTATAGAATAGATGTTTAGGCGGTTGTCGGCTGTTGTAGGTCCTCGCATTCAGGTCGACATAATTTCTAGCTGCAGAGTAGTAATTAGTATCGAAGAGTGGCTCTTATTCTGTCGGATCGATAGTCTCAGAGTTTAAGCACGTGATATGGTTAAGAATTAAAAAACCAAACCTTAGCCCTCTCGGTAATCGAGGTAAGCTTGGTCTCTACTCAAACCTTAGCCCTCTCGGTAATCGAGGTACGCATGGTCTGAAGATGATTTCTTCAGGTGGGGGTTTTATTTGTAAAGTAGAAAAGGGCTGTCCCATGACGCCAGATCAATGTCTGTGCTCATGGGGCGGGCCTATGACTTAGTTAACTCCAAAGGGAATTGGAGTTTCCTTCATTAAACAGTTTAAAATTACATAATTTCACAAATAGTTTCATCTTTACTCATTCATTTTATACAACAATTAGATGCAAGTTTCACAACTGAGACTCTTGTATAAACAGAGTTATGGTAATGTTGCTGTATTGTCTCTCCTGAAGTTTCACAAACATTAAACGAAATGGACCGGTCGTAGCTGGATTCTCCCCCGACCGTGTACCCATTCTGTAAAACATGGGTATTGTTCAGTTCTCAAGTTCTATGATGATTTGTTCTTTTTCTGTCTCTTTGCTTGGACATAAGGGAGAGAGTCTCGTCATGACAACGGAGAGTAAGAAAGGATGAAGACAGAGAGGATGAAGACGAAGAGTAAGAGAGGATGAAGACAGAGAGGTCGAAGACGGAAAGTAAAAGAGGATGAAGACAGCGAGGATGAAGACAGAGAGGACAAAGACAGAGAGGATGAAGATGGAGAGTAAGAGAGGATGAAGACAGAGAGGATGAAGTCAGAGAGGATGAAGACTGAGAGTAAGAGAGGATGAAGACTGGAGGAAAACACAGCAGACATAGTAAAGAGACTGGGAGAGATGGAGAGGAAAATTGTAGAAAGGGAGAGTGAGTGAGAGAGAGAGCGAGAGAGCAAGAGCGGGAGAGAGAGTTACCTGGAGATGAGATAGTGGAATGAGGGGAGACCCCCAGGAAAGTCTGATATCAGCCCCTCACCTGTCCTTCTGGGACACCACTGTGTGTGTGTGTGTGTGTGTGTGTGTGTGTGTGTGTGTGTGTGTGTGTGTGTGTGTGTGTGTGTGTGTGTGTGTGTGTGTGTGTGTGTGTGTGTGTGTGTGTGTGTGTGTGTGTGTGCGTGTGTACGTGTGTGCGTGTGTGTGTGTGTGCGCGCAAGTGTGCATTCAGATTTGTGCATATTTGTGTCTGTCTGTGAGTGTGAATGCACTGTGTGAGTGAGTGCATACGTGTGTTCTTGCATGTGAGTGGGCGTTGAGGGCGCCACGCTGTGTTGTGGTGGGTGTGTCATCCATCCAGCCCGGGATTCCAGCGTTCAATAGGAGGATTAGTCCCACCCCGCTGCAGCAGCCCACTACAGAGACAGGAAGTAGAACTCTGCAGGGACAGGGTGACCAGCACAGCCAGACCCGGACGCACTCACGCAGAGTGTATGTGTGTGTGTGTGCATGCGTGTGTGTGTGTGTGTGTGTGTGTGTGTGTGTGTGTGTGTGTGTGTGTGTGTGTGTGTGTGTGTGTGTGTGTGTGTGTGTGTGTGTGTGTGTGTGTGTGTGTGTGTGTGTGTGTGTGTGTGTGTGTGTGTGTGTGTGTGTGTGTGTGTGTAGGTGCTATTAAGAGTCAGGTCTGGCTGCGCTAAAGCCAGCTTTGTCTTGGAGCAACAGGAGGAAGGTGTGTCGGACATTTTGCCTCTTTCCAGTCTCTCTTAAACATCTTAAAACTTAAAAACTAATTTGATTCATCCTAAATGGTGCAACAGTAACTACAGAGAAATGTGGTAAAAAAGCCAAGTTAACTTGGTGTTGAACATTGATGATTGGTTGTGTCGTGAAACGTCCACATTCCAGTAGAATCCATTCCAGATGGGCATTAAGAGTGGGTTTAGTGGGTTTAGTCTCTCCCCTGGTAAAACTGTCCAATCCCTGGTGACTTTACTGCCACTCAGCAGCATGCCTAATCCCCTGGTATGTTGTTTATTTACTTCCTGTTGTTAATTTCCTGGGCTGGCTGATTTGTGGTTCCTGCAGGCAGAGCAGATGGGCGGCCATTTTGGTTTCCTCCATGGGAGAGCTGTGGCTTCAAAAGCTTTTAAAGTCTTTAGCTGTTGCCACTTTCCCCACAAGATATTGACTTATTTAAATGGGGGAAAACAACTTTATTGACTTTAGATGTTAGTACACTGCATGGTTACTGCTATCCTCTTATGTAAGCATTGTGACAGGGCCAGTGTGTATGCAAGGCTTTGTTTTAGTGATTTAATGGCATATTGAACTTCCGTTTCTATGCAGATAGTCAGTGAAAATGAATGATCATGATCTCCAACATTCTGAACCATGCCTGTGCATTACAGTTAAGGTTTTCCATAGAGTTCTGTCATGGTCACGTAGGCCTAAATAGCTGTAGTTTTTGATAAAGGCGTATATGTGTTGTCTCTGAGTAGCCGTTGAGGACCACAGGAACCCACTAACCCAGTATTTACATTTGCCAGTGAGGACCACAGGAACCAACTAACCCAGTATTTACATGTTCCCAGTGAGGACCACAGAAACCCATTAACCCAGTGTTTACATGTGCCAGTGAGGACCACAGGAACCAACTAACCCAGTGTTTACATGTTCCCAGTGAGGACCACAGAAACCCATTAACCCAGTGTTTACATGTGCCCAGTGAGGACCACAGGAACCCACTAACTCAGTATTTACATGTGCCCAGTGAGGACCACAGGAACCCACTAACCCAGTATTTACATGTGCCCAGTGAGGACCACAGGAACCAACTAACCCAGTATTTACATGTTCCCAGTGAGGACCACAGAAACCCATTAACCCAGTGTTTACATGTGCCCAGTGAGGACCACAGGAACCCACTAACCCAGTATTTACATGTGCCCAGTGAGGACCACAGGAACCCACTAACCCAGTATTTTCCCAGTGCCAGCCTTGAGACACAGAGAGATAGTCATCTCCAGCCCAGCCAGACCTTGTTGGGTTCAATTGACCTTGCGTCTGTGGAATAAAGAGATCTAATCGTTCGCAGACACAAACACACACACACACGGAATGCCAGCAGAGAACTGAATGTATCATAGTCAGAACTGATGTGGGGGGATTTGGTTTCTCTGTGGGGATTCATAGAAGTCATTCGACGGGACCAATATTATATCCTGCAGGGATTGATCACAAGACTGAATGAGTCAGATCATTAGACATGGGGAGACAAACACCTTATTCACAAGCCTGGTCCCAGATCTGATCTCACTAGCCTGGTTCCAGATCTGATCTCACTAGCCTGGTCCCAGACGTGATCTCACTTTCCTGGTCCCAGATCTGATCTCACTAGCCTGGTCCCAGATCTGATCTCACTAGCCTGATCCCAGATCTGATCTCCCATCCTGGTCCCAGATCTGATCTCACTAGCCTGGTCCCAGATCTGATCTCACTAGCCTGATCCAAGATCTGATCTCACTTGTCTGGTCCCAGATCTGATCTCACTAGCCTGATCCAAGATCTGATCTCACTTGTCTGGTCCCAGATCTGATCTCACTAGCCTGGTCCCAGATCTGATCTCACTAGCCTGATCCCAGATCTGATCTCACTAGCCTGGTCTTAGATCTGATCTCACTAGCCTGGTCCCAGATCTGATCTCACTAGCCTGACCCAAGATCTGATCTCACTTGCCTGGTCCCAGATCTGATCTCACTAGCCTGGTCCCAGATCTGATCTCACTAGCCTGATCCCAGATCTGATCTCCCATCCTGGTCCCAGATCTGATCTCCCTAGCCTGGTCCCAGATCTGATCTCACTAGCCTGATCCCAGATCTGATCTCACTAGCCTGGTCTTAGATCTGATCTCACTAGCCTGGTCCCAGATCTGATCTCACTAGCCTGATCTCAGAGAGGAGGGGGGCAATAGAGAGATGGAGAGAGAGAGGGAGAGATAACTTTTGTGAGTGTAATGTTAATGTTTACTGTTCATTTTATTGTTTATTTCACTTTTGTTTATTATCTAGTTTACTTGGCAATGTTAACATATCTTTCCCATGCCAATAAAGCCCTTAAATTGAATTAAATGTAATTGAATTGAGAGAGAGAGAGAGAGAGAGAGAGAGAGAGAGAGAGAGAGAGAGAGAGAGAGAGAGAGAGAGAGAGAGAGAGAGAGAGAGAGAGTGTATTTTACTGTGTATTTTATCTGCTACCCCCTCATGACCGGAAGCAAACTCTGTTTTGACATCAAGGCCGTTTCCACTGTGGGCAAACGGATAGCATATCCTACAATCAATAAGAGTGTGTGTGTGTAGCAGAGGTGGTTCGTTGAACTGCGCTCCTTTTGACCTTTGCATAAAACCCAAATACCCATGTTGGTTGAAAAGTCTACGCGCTTTAGCTCAGTGAGAGAATATAATGTTGAGGAACTCCGTCCAGAACCAGACGGTTACATGCACTAGTCAGAACTATGGCCTTGGTTCAACCTGGGAAGACAGTACTTCAGGTCACCACCCATGGGTCTAGCACTCACTAGCTAGCTAGTTCACATCTGCTGCACGTGAGCTGCTGTTCACCCTTATCTTTGTCAAATAGAATCCATCTGTCCATTCCCCAACCTATCAACTTTCACCTACTTTTAACTTTATCACTGACCTACATTCAGTCTTCCTTCACTGCTCCACATATGAAAGTGACTGGCGTCGTTATTTATGAGTCTGTTGATAGCTTTGCCTGTCCTCGGGTGAAAGCGTTTCCCTCTGCACATCCTCATACCTCCACACACACACTTTTCCATTCTGCATTGGTCATTTACAAAAAGGAGGAAGGAGAACATGCCTGTCCGTCACAAAATACTAACATTTCCACCAAATTCCAAAAACGAGATCATATTTGACCAAAATCGTTCTACTATCCAGGCAATTCTGAAATTGATTGCTTCCCCAAAAGGTACATTCTGAAGGACCGGTGGAAGCAATGTTGAAATAGCTCCAGCATGCACTCTGGTAGGCTTGAAGAAACTTTAACCCATATGTCTAAGACCCATTCTATCTGCTCAGATCTACAGAAGTGCCCAGGAGATTAGGGCCACTGGGCGAAGGGTTTGAGTTTAGCAAGTCCTTCTCTAGGAAAAGAGGAGTTTGAAGGTTTAGCAGAATAAAATGACACAGTAGAAACGTATTTTAAATATATCTGATCGCCTGTTAGCAGGAATTTGGCTGGGGGGACTCCTAGTTATAACGATCTCTCCGACATGGTGAAGTGTCTATAGGTTGTCAGGAGCCATCATCACAAGCAGTGTAACAGTCAACTACTGTTTGTTGTTCTGTCCAGAGACGGAAGAGGAAGAGAGACATCCCACTCCATCGTTTTTTCTGGTTCATATACAATCAATGAACTAAGCAGCTGCTAATGAATTGGTGCCTATGGGAGAGCCAACCCTTAAGCAGACCAGAACTGTGACCCTTTTTTTTCAATGGTAAATGGCATGCATGGGACATATTCATTTATCCACCATCTTTGGTGCTGTCTTATTATTGGGTCATTGAGGTTGTTTCTGGTGGTTCTAGTAGTCTACCGGATAATATGACAGTTACATCCCCAAGGAGGTAGGGAGAGAGGCTGAGATGAGCCCAGCTCTGGGTCCACTCAGTCAGGGGAGGCACCTGAACTCTACCCCCAGGCTTCTCCTGAGGCCTACTCCACTCAGCCTATAATAGAGCCCTAGACAGATCTTCGACCCGTCCCAAATCTCTGTGCACACTATTGGCAAAGCACCCACTCAGGATCCATCTCCCTTCTCTGATAAGGAGGTGTTACAGTCACCCGTGACCTTTGACCCCTTAGTCACGACCTCTCTGTCACCCTGAAAGGAAGTAAGGACACAGGGCCACCGGAGGAAGGGCGTCCCCTCCCGTGTGACCCTGGCCCGTAGCCTATGAACTCTCTATTTAACTCCTGACGGCTGGTGGAGAATGCAGGCAATGAAGCGCTTAGAGTCAGTGTTAGCGCGCTTGTCCAAGTGACACTTTGACTATCTCTCGACCATTCACTCTCTATTTGGGAGGTCAGGGTCAATTGACATGGTTTGTGTCCAACACTTCACCCCTGACTAACGCCTCAACTGGATTGGAGAAGTCATTTCTCCTCAGTCCTAAATCGACATAATGTTATTCATTGGGTTTGAGACAACAAACAAAATAGCCAGAGAGAATGTTCCGAGTCAGGAGTTTTGGGAATGTTATGGCCCATATAGAAGTGGGGTTTGTTTGATTTAGCCCTGAGGTAACTGACGAAGCCGTTGTCGATTGACCTTGTGTTTGCGTGACCGAGATTCCTCCTTCGAGCATGTTGTTATTAATCCCTCTCCTGAAGTAAACGACTAACCATTAAAACGTAATGAACGATAAACAGGTTAGTCTCTTTCTCCTCTTCTCTTCTCCCTTTCTCCAGGTCAGTTTGCCTGTCATGTGACAGGCAAACTGAGTGGCTCTCACCAATAGTATCAGCGTTGAAACGTGATCTTAAAATGCCCGGCTCTCACAAGTTTTGTCAGCATGACAGTTGGTGGACAGAGTTAAAATCCTCCTGAGGGCAATTGGAGAGAGAAAGCAACTGGACTCAAAGTCTTCCACCTCTCTCCTTTCTCTCTTGTGTTGCTCTGCTTAGTGACGGACCTCGCAGCCACACAAAACCCCTGAAGTTATCCTTCAGAAACAACAATGTGAGGTTTTCCTTAACTTTTTGGATTTGAAGCGAAGTCGATCATGTTTTTTTCCTCTTTTTTTTCTTTCTTTTAGACAATGGTTTTATTTGATGCTTGTGTCAGTCGTGGTACAATGACGTTGTTGTCCACTGTGAAAAACAAGGGACGCTGTGCAACGGCAACAAAAAAAGTAGCTGTGCAGTTGGTCCCAACGCCAGCATCATGTGATGATATTTGACTGAAATGCTCACAGTTCAGTTGGGGGTACGATTGTTGTTTTCAGAGTTGACAAGGATTTACGTCCTTTTAAACACTCGGTGTGTGTACATATTATTTTGTCCAAAATGTGGCATATTTTCTGTCTGTAAAATGGTTTTCTAGTTGAGGAGACATCATTCCACTGGGCACAGACGTCAGACGTCAGTTCAATGTCAACTGTATATTTGATTAACATTTGATCGATTGATTGAGTTGTCAACTAACATGAATCTAAAGTGAAATCGACAAAACATTAAACATTTAATTCTCAAAATTCCATTACTGTCACGCCTGCTCCCGCTCCCCCTCTCTGGTGCTAATTACGCACACCTGTCACCATCATTAAGCGCAGCTGCGCAATATTGGACTCACCTGGACTCCATTACTTTGTTGATTACCCCCTCTATATCTGTCTGCTCCTCAGTTTGTTCCCTGTCAGCATTGATGTTGTTATTTTTCCCCTGTACAGATGCTGTTCCTGTTCTGTTTCATGTCCGTTGTTTATTAAATGTCTCCCTGTGCCTGCTTCTCATCTCCAGTGTCGATCCTTACATTTACGTTGATTACTTTTTGCAAATCCAATCAGTTTTCCATGTTGATTCAACGTCGTCAAATTGAAATATTTGTTGAATTGATGTGGAGACAATATTGATTCAACCAGTTGTGCCTAGTGAGATATAACTAGTGAGATATGTCTGAGAGAGAGAGTGAAAGAGAGAGAGAGACAGAGAGAGAGACAGCGAGAGAGAGAGAGAGAGAGAGAGAGAGAGAGAGAGAGAGAGAGAGAGAGAGAGAGAGGTGTTGGGGGGAAAACATACAACATTAAATCCATGTACACAAACAACAAGTCTGCGGGTAAAATTGGCTAAAATCACACACATTTCTTTCCACAGGACCGTGGAGTGAGACAGGTGCAGCTTAAGCCCCACCCTCTTCAACATATACAGTTGAAGTCGGAAGTGTACATACACTTAGGTTGGAGTCATTAAAACTAGTTTTTCAACCACTCCACAAATTTCTTTGTGCATGACACGAGTCATTTTTCCAACAATTGTTCACAGACAGATTATTTCACTTATAATTCACTGTATCACAATTCCAGTGGGTCAGAAGATCACATACACTAAGTTGACTGTGCCTTTAAACAGATTGGAGAATTCCAGAAAATTATGTCATGGCTTTAGAAGCTTCTGATAGGCTAAGCTTCTGATAGGCTAATTTGAGTAAATTGGAGGTGTACCTGGCGATGTATTTCAAGGTCTACCTTCAAACTCAGTGCCTCTTTGCTTGACATCATGAGAAAATCAAAATAAATCAGCCAAGACCTCCACAAGTCTGGTTCATCCTTGGGAGGAATTTACAAACGCCTGAAGATACCACGTTCATCTGTACAAACAATAGTATGCAAGTATCAACACCATGGGACCACACAGCCGTCATACCGCTCAGGAAGGAGACTGTCTCCTAGAGATGAACGTACTTTAGTGCAAAAAGTGCAAATCAATCCCAGAACAACAGCCAAGGACCGTGTGAAGATGCTGGAGGAAACAGGTACAAAGCATCTATATCCACAGTAAAATGAGTCCTATATCGACATAACCTAAAAGGCCCGCTCAGCAAGGAAGAAGCAACTGCTCCAAAACCGCCATAAAAAAGCCAGACTACGGTTTACAACTGCACATGGGAACGAAGATCGTACTTTTTGGAGAAATGTCCTCTGGTCTGATGAAACAAAAATAGAACAGTTTGGCCATAATGACCATCGTTATGTTTGGAGGAAAAAGGGGGATGCTAGCAAGCCGAAGAACACCATCCCAACCGTGAAGCACGGGGGTGGCAGCATCATGTTGTGGGAGTGCTTTGCTTCAGGAAGGACTGGTGCACTCCACAAAATAGATGGCATCATGAGGAAGGGATATATGTGGATATATATAAATTATGTGGATATATTGAAGCAACATCAAGACATCAGTCAGGAAGTTAAAACTTGGTCGCAAATGGGTCTTCCAAATGGACAATAACCCCAAGCATACTTCCAAAGTTGTGGCAAAATGGCTTAAGGACAACAAAGTCAAGGTATTGGATTGGCCATCACAAAGCCCTGACCTCAATCCCATTTTACATTTGTGGGCAGAACTGTCACAATGAAAGGACGGAGGATTCAATAGCGAGTCACGTTCAGCATTTATTGAAGCAATACAGGAGCTGGAAAACAGGTACAGAGTATCCAGAGTGTCCGTAGCTGTCTAGGGCTAAGCAGCGCCGAGGCTGCGGGAGGAAACCAGTCTTCCGTACTGTCAGTGAGTGAAGAGGAATACCCCGACTAGCGATCTGGAACGTGCCCAGCGTAGACACCTCCACTGAGCGATAGCGAACGAAGAGTCCAGCGGAGAACAGAACCAACGGGGAACAGAGTACTCGGCCTGGAGAGAGACACACGCACAGCAAAAAACAAGACAACGAACTGACAAACACAAGACCAAGACAACGAGTATAAGTAGGCACACGTAATGAGTGTCAGCTGGCGCTGACAACAAGCAGAGTGGCAATTAGCGGCCACACCCACACTCACACACACACGCACGCACACACACAGAGCGAGCCGGTGAATTCATGAACCGTGACAAGAACTGAAAAAGCATGTGCGAGCAAGGATGCCTTCAAACCTGACTCAGTTACACCAGCTCTGTTAGGAGGAATGGGCCAAAATTCACCCAACTTATTGTTGGAAGCTTGTGGAGTGCTACCTGAAATAAAAGCTGAAATAAACCATTCTCTCTACTATTATTCTGACATTTCACATTCTTAAAATGAAGTGGTGAGCCTAACTGACCCTAAGACAGGGAATGTTCACTAGGATGATTAAATGTCAGGAATTGTGAAAAACTGTATTTGGCTCAGGTGTATGTAAACTTCCGACTTCAACTGTATATCAACGAATTGGCGAGGGCACTAGAACAGTCTGCAGCACCCGGCTTCACCCTACTAGAATCTTAAGTCAAATGTCTACTGTTTGCTGATGATCTGGTGCGTCTGCCACCAACCAAAGAGGGCCTACAGCAGCACCTAGATCTTCTGCACATATTCTGCCAGACCTGGGCTCTGACAGTAAATCTCAGTATGACCAAAATAATGGTGTTCCAAAAAATATCCACTTGCCAGGACCACAAATACAAATTCCATCTAGACGCCGTTGCCCTAGAGCACACAAAAAACGATACATACCTCGGCCTAAACATCAGCGCCACAGGTAACTTCCACAATGCTGTGAACGATCTGAGAGACAAGAAGGCAAGAAGGGCATTCTATGACATAAAAAGGAACATCAAATTCAACATACCAATTAGGACTTGGCAAAAAATACTTGAATCAGTTATAGAACCCATTACCCTTCGGTTGTGAGGTCTGGGGTCCGCTCACCAACCAAGAATTCACAAAATGGGACAAATACCAAATTGAGACTCTGCATGCAGAATTCTGCAAAAATATCCTCCTTGTACAATGTAAAATACCAAATAATGCATGCAGAGCAGAATTAGGCCGATACCGGCTAATTATCAAAATCCAGAAAAGAGAGGTTAAATTCTACAACCACCTAAAAGGAAGCGATTCCCAAACCTTCCATAACAAAACCATCACCTACAGAGAAATAAACCCGGAGAAGAGTCCCCTAAGCAAGCTGGTCCTGGGGCTCTGTTCACAAACACAAACACACCCCACAGAGCCCCAGGACAGCAACACAACTAGACACAACCAAATCATGAGAATACAAAAGATAATTACTTGACATATTGGAAAGAATTAACAAAAAAACAGAGCAACCTAGAATGCTATTTGGCCCTAAACAGAGACCACTGTGACTGACCCAAACTTTAGGAAAGCTTTGACTATGTACAGATTCAGTGAGCATAGCCTTGCTATTAAGAAAGGTAGGTAAACCTGGCTCTCAAGAGAAGACAGGCTGCACACTGCCCACTTCCTAACCTCCTGCCAAATGTATGACCATATTAGAGACACATATTTCCCTCAGATTACTCAGATCCACAAAGAATTTGAAAACAAACCCAATTTTGATAAACTCCCATATCTACTGGATGAAATACCACAGTGTTCCATCACAGCAGCAAGATGTGTGACCTGTTGGCACAAGAAAAGGGCAACCAGTGAAGAACAAACACCATTGTAAATACAACCTATATTTATGTTAATTTATTTTCCCTTTTGTACTTTAACCATGTGCACATCGTTACAACACTATATATACATAATATGACATTTGAAATGTCTTTATTATTTTGGAACTTCTGTGAGTGTAATGTTTACTGTTCATTTTAATTTTGTATTTCACTTTTGTTCATTATCTACTTTACTTGCTTTGGCAATGTTAACATATGTTTCTCATGCCAATACAGCCCCTTGAATTGAATTGAATTGAGAGAGAGAGAGAGAGAGAGAGTGTGAGAGAGAGAGAGAGAGAGAGAGAGAGAGAGAGAGAGAGAGAGAGAGAGAGAGAGCGGAGCTGGAGATCATGTGGAGGTGTTGTCATAGCTTCTTGTCTCCAGCTGGACTGAATTAAAACCCTCCACGCCCCCAGACACATCATTGCTGTTCATTAGCCCCAGAGTCAATAAACCTGTGTGTGTGTGTGTGTGTGTGTGTGTGTGTGTGTGTGTGTGTGTGTGTGTGTGTGTGTGTGTGTGTGTGTGTGTGCGTGTGTGTGTGTGTGTGTGTTTATGCGTGCTAAACATTGACGTTGACTGGTGGCTGCTTGTGTGTCTTTGAATGTCTGCAGAGGGACATACAGTGGTCATGTCAGGTTAATAGGTTATAGCAGGATAATAACAGCTTACTTATTAGGTTACGACTGTTCACATGCCATTCCTTGCTAAATGGAGTCACTCGCTCTTTGAAGCATAGAGATCCAATTAAATTACTAGAGGTTTTATAGCCATGTCACCTCCCCTGACTCAGTGGAAGCTGCCGAGAGGAGGACGGCTCATAATAATGGCTGGAACGGAACGAATGAAATGGTATCAACCACCTGGAAACCATGTGGTTGATGTATTTGATACCTTTCCACCTATTCCGCTTCAGTCATTACCACGAGCCCGTCCTCCCCAATTAAGGTGCCACTAACCTCCTGTGTCTGACATCTAAGACTCAATTGTCACTCAACTGTCGCTGACAGGGTGACAGGTCAGCTTCTTATTCTGTCACTTGGCATGGTTGTCTTGAATGTGTTATGTTGTTGTGAACGTGAGTGTGAATCTCTCGGGTTGGTCGTACCGAGAGGGACTACTTTACAGTAATATATTCTATATCAATCAATAATATATCGCCGGTTTTAAACAAAAAAGAAACTCCCCTGCACAACCGTCAGAAATATTTTTCGATGTCTGTAAAGTATGTCGTTGTTCACTTATCCCAATGATCAATTCTGAATGACTCTGTCTCTTTCCTAACCCTGTCTCTTTCCCTCTCCTAATCAGAGGTTTCACTTTAAATCCATTTGATGTCCATTTTTTAATCAGACAGAAAGCTGTCCTATACCTAAAGGACTGATGACCTCTGACCTAGAACTCTTTTTAGGAAGGAGAGGAGCCTCGGGGTGCGGTGCCAATGTCCTAATAAAGTGCTTATGTCTGAGGCACACCTGCCAGGTCCGCATCGCAGCACAACCTTTAATATAACATATTCCCATTTCCTATTCCATTTCTTTATTTTGATCCTCTTTGAATCAGATTTCTTAGATTGCAGCACGGAGGATTTGGGTCAGTGGATCGAAAAATACAAATATTTATAGACGTCCAGATTAAATAAAGGCCATCAGTTTGAATCATAGAGCTACTACCTAACAAGCCTCACACACAGAGAAACACGTAGGCACGTGCACACACACACACACACATTCACCTCATCTTTATCTATAACCGTCTCAGAACAACCCCCGTCTCAGAACAACCCCCGTCTCAGAACAACCCCCGTATCAGAACAACCCCCGTCTCAGAACAACCCCCGTATCAGAACAACCCCCGTCTCAGAACAACCCCCGTATCAGAATAACCCCCGTCTCAGAACAACCCCGTCTCAGAACAACCCCGTCTCAGAACAATCCCGTATCAGAACAACCCCGTCTCAGAACAACCCCCGTCTCAGAACAACCCCCGTATCAGAACAACCCCCGTCTCAGAACAACCCCCGTCTCAGAACAACCCAAGGCTCAGAGCACATTTCTTACAGGGGATGCATTTCAGTGCTTAACAGGTGAGAAATATGTTCCCTAAACGAGACAGATAGTAAAACAACAATAAAACAACTGTGGACCTGAGAGACTAATGCATTCAAATAAATAACACGTCATCTTATTCATCTCTACTCCCACCCCATCCTCATACCAGTTATCCATTAGGAGTTGAAGGGCATTAAATGACCTGCACACAAAAGGGAGGGGGAGTAAAAGCAATAGAATGAGGTGTTGCAATTCATGTGGACGGAGAAAAGTTATTTAACCGTTTTTTGGGGGGGGGTGTTATGAATTGGGAATTTTTCAATTATTCATTTAATTGACTATTTCATTCTCTCTCTCCCTCTCTCACACCTCTCTCTCTCTCTTTCTCTCTGTCTCTCTATCCTCTCTTTCTCTCTCTCTCTCTCTCTCTCTCTCTCTCTCTCTCTCTCTCTCTCTCTTTCTTAATTGAGCACTGTTTCTGTCCTGGCTGTAGATATAGCACATTTGGAAAGGCACTTCTGTATCTGTACAACCTCCTGGCTTCTTTATATGTTGCCGTGACAGCCAAGGTGCTAGTATGTCACATGGTCTAGCACAGGTCATAGTGCAGAAGGGGTCAAATGTCAGGACAGGGTAGACTAAAGGCATCAACTTCCTGTCTTTCCCACTTGGCACTGTGGTTATTACCATTCAGAGAATGAACATATGGCTTTAAGAAATTTGGTCTTGTCTCCATGTGTCTCTACTGGAGCTGTTTGATGCAAAGATTTATATGCCTACAGTCTTTTCTGTTGGACTTGGATAGCATGTACAACACACACACACTCTCTCTAATCTCGTAAGCATGCTGTTCCACACACTGTGCTCTCAACTCAGGAGCCTCATTGGTGCCTTAGCGTTCCACAAATTAACCTGCACAGCTATTCATCACCCAGGCCTCTCTTTGGTATTTAATAACACTGAGAGGAACTCAGCACATGTTCGACACACACACACACACAGCACACACACATGTTCAGCGCCACACATCAACAGCTCTGTATGTCATCACTATTTCCTGCTTACTTGTGCCTATGGGAATTAGTTGTGTACGTACCCTGAGTGTCGTTCATTAATGATAGGTTATGGCATCCGATGGTAAAGTGAGATGTAAAACAGCTGCATTTGAATGTTGAGAGTTTTAACAGGATAGGGACTAAATGATGCTTTGGCATGCATTTAATAACTTAAAGAGTAATCATGTGACTGAAAATACACAAAAAAATATTTTTCTGAGTCAACGAAAGGTGTACTATTAGGCTTATTCATACAGTTGCAAGATCTCAATTTGAGCCAGTTTCTCACAGCAGGAAATAATCCTGCAACAACAGGAAATTTTAATTATTGTGTGGATTATAATTAATAGACATTTATGAAGGGCAAATCAAGTCAGAAATTTTTATGTAGATATTGCAAACTTTAGAAGCCTTTTTAAACCTCAAATACACTACAGGTTTTCATTTCCTGCTGTGCAACAACAAGGTGATCAAATTAAGATCCTACATCGGTATTATGTCTCCGATTGATGACATCATGATGAGACCCCAATCGCTCCTGGCACAGAAAGAGAAGGAGGGGTTAATATGAATGCATAAAACACTCGTAATTATAGCTCACAGTGAACCACATAACAGCTCTGGGATTTTCAGAGGATTACGACAGAGGCGGAAAATAGTCCACTTAATTCATTTTGCAGCCATTTTGTTTGGTTTATCGGTTTTATTAATCAACTGAAACTATTCAGGTGGTTTCCTGACTAGACTTTAATGCTTTGAGCATTTACCTCAAAGACTCATTGGGTATGTTGGGATTTTGTTAGTTCTATTAATAAAAGTTGCCTACGCACAATTTCTGCAAATGAACTGTGTAAAAGTAATATTCAAAATGGCTATTATTATTAGACTTTTCATTTCTATCCTCACTAATGTAGAATAAAGTGGGTATGAGTCTTGTACTTGGCATCAAATCATGTAAATCAATATTATGTTATCGTGATGTATTTGATGATGAAGAAATCTGCAGGTCAGACTGAGTGTCAGACTCAGAACCCAGATGATCCAGAT
The DNA here is from genome assembly GCA_030435695.1 of Brachymystax lenok tsinlingensis. Lineage (NCBI taxonomy): Eukaryota > Metazoa > Chordata > Actinopteri > Salmoniformes > Salmonidae > Brachymystax > Brachymystax lenok. The sequence goes on from CM059810.1 coordinate 40,677,613, forward strand.
ATAAACTTGAAATGAGACAAAGCTTTTCGTCTCACCCCATCTCTACCCACTGGGCACAGACATCAATTCAACGTCTGTTCCACATTGGTTCAACGTCATTTTGTTGAAATGACTTGGAAACTACGTTGATTCAGCAGGTGTGTGCCCAGTGGGCTTTCCTCTTTTCCTTATCTCTCCATATCACACCACCCTTCCTCTGACACACAATCTCTCTCTTCCTTTCTCTCCATGTGTCCTATCACTCTTTTCTCTAACCCCCTCAATCCTCTCTCTCTTCTCTTTTGTCTCCCCCTCTCCGTCTTTCCCTCTCTAAAGCAAACCATCCCTAATCTCCATCGTCCACGCATGACTAATTAGAAAAATATGAGCAATGATCTTGAGGCCCCCTGTGTGTGTGTGCGTGCGTGCGTGTGTGTCTCTCTCGACGGCTTGATCAGAGGATATTTCAAGGACTACCATAACACTCTTAGAATAAAAGGTGCTATGTAGAACGTGAAAGGGTTATTCGGCTGTCCTCATAGGAGAACCCTTTGTAAGAACCCTTTGTTGTTCCAGGTAGAACCCTTTTGGTTCCATGTAAAACCCTTTCTAACATCCTGCAGTAGTATTTACATCCCAACCACCATCATTTTAATATTCAAAGGCTGGTTGCCCGAACCTAGATTCTAGTCCTGGGTTTTATAACGTTCTCAATAGAAACCCCATTAACAAAGTGTTTTTTTAGTCCATGACTTGGTTTAAACAGTGACTGTCAAACTAGTCCTTTATGTCAATGTGGTATTTCACACAATACACAGTAGGAGTTTTGTACTTCTTATATTTCCCTTGGTTTCTTGTCTGTTTTCTGAGTGTCAGTGATCCCTGAACAGTGAGCTGAACAGGTCTAAAGTTCACCGCTTGAAACTCCCCCGTCATCCACTACGACACTACGGACCTGTTTGTTTTCCTTTTCATCAGGAAGGAATGCGAGGGCACAAAGAAAAGAACGGGGAGACGTGTGTGACGCTGCGTGTTGATGCTGGGGAATGTGATGTACGTGTTCTGAACCGCGAGAGGCCCATTTACCCCACGCCATCACTGCGCATAGCAATGTGACAAAGCCTGGAGATATATATGATATGTGTGTGTGTGTGTGTGTTCGTACATGTGTATGTGTGTGTGCATGCTTGTGTGGGTGTATGGACTGTAACTCACAGACTGTTTGCTTTAGCATTTACACATTAGCGCTGTGTAAGAATACCTTCTCTCACCGTTGGGCTGTGCCAGACCAGGGCCACACATGGTTCTGCTTTGAGAGGAAAACAGTGTGATTATTTCGTTCCTTTTAGATGTCAGTGGAGCACAGAAGAGACGATTTACAGTCAACTGAACACAAACAGCAGGCGAACAACTGTCTCTAAGGTGTAGTGGAGTCGGCTCCAAATGGGTAATTTGTAACAGATTTAAAAGTGAGTATAAAGCTATAACTAAGTATATAACTCAGTGATAAAACATATCATTGAAACACATAGGTTACGTCCCAAATGACATCCTATTCCCTATTTATTGCATTACTTTTGACCAGAGCCTAAATGGGACCCCCAGGGCTGGTTAAACATAGTGTGCCACATAGGGAATAGGGTGCCGTTTGGGACGAGGGCATATTTAGGTTAGAAGAGTCATAGGAAAGGGTGGAACTTCATTAGAACGCCATAACTCATGGAAGGAGTTCTTTAGTGACAAGTAAATCACGTCCATATTTTAGTGATCTAAACTGTCCAGCCTAAATACAGTCATTTGTGCATTAAATAGTCCACAAGGTCACAAGGTGCCAAGAAACAAGCTGGTTCAGCACCTCTTGTGTCTCTGCTTATCCCTGTATATACAGGACGACACACACACACATGCACGCACACACACACAACGACACACACACAGGAAATGTACAAAGATGAGTCCTGGAATGCCTCTTCAAATTCCCCGTTATATATCTTTTCTCAACAGTTCAGAGATCCTTATCTAGATGCAGATGTGTGTGCGTGTGGTTTACGGTAATCTCTCTTGGACAGATCCATGTGTAAACGGGAAGTAAAAACTTGCACGAGAATTTTACTTTGGGGTAACCCAGATTGGGTTTACAGTAACACAACAAGGATAGAGCAGGAGGTATCATCACACGGCAACTCCCTAGGGCGCGCTCTGTCTCACAAAAACTATGGCCTTACAAAGGACGTTTAACCAGATGACTGCTTCTGGTTAAACCTGGCCTTAGGAATGACTTTTAACCAGATTACTGCTTCTGGTTAAACCTGGCCTTAGGAATGACTTTTAACCAGATGACTGCTTCAGGCTAAACCTGGCCTTAGAAATGTATGTTCAGCAGCTAAGTAGTCTACCTCATCTCTCTCCCTGTGTTGTGATGAGGATAGAGAACAAAGACAGAGACACTTCCTCACATTGTGTGTGTGTGTGTGTGTGTGTGTGTGTGTGTGTGTGTGTGTGTGTGTGTGTGTGTGTGTGTGTGTGTGTGTGTGTGTGTGTGTGTGTGTGTGTGTGTGTGTGTGTGTGTGTGTGTGTGTGTGTGTGTGTGTTCTCTTCTAATCTATGTCTCCAGAGCCAGGACCCTCGGCCCAGGGCCTGTCTATTTCTAGAGGTTCCTGTTTTCACTAGAACTGTCAAATCCTCCGATCCATCAACAACCAGTAACTATCAGAGGGGATATTTGTCAGTGATATACACACACACACACACACTCACAAACACATCCCAAAGATGGCATCTGTCTGTATCTCTGAAACCCCTCAACACTAACACACACAAATAAACACGCACACACAATCTGAAATCTGAAATATGACCTCATTTGAATCCTGTTCAGTGTATCTGCATTGTGTGAATTTGTAATATCTCCGTCTCCTAAACTGCAGTTAGCTTTATCAGTTACTTCCTCCTTTTGGGCAGGCTGGTGAGGTGTGTGTGTGTGTGTGTGTGTGTGTGTGTGTGTGTGTGTGTGTGTGTGTGTGTGTGTGTGTGTGTGTGTGTGTGTGTGTGTGTGTGTGTGTGTGTGTGTGTGTGTGTGTGTGTGTGTGTGTGTGTGTGTGTGTGTGTGTGTGTGTGTGTGTGTGTACCAGTAGAGGTTAGTGTTCTCTCAGTATTTACCTCAGGGTGTTCTCTTCTCAGTAGAGGTTAGTGATCTCTCAGTATCACCTCAGGGTGTTCTCTTCCCAGTAGAGGTTAGTGATCTCTCAGTATCACCTCAGGGTGTTCTCTTCCCAGTAGAGGTTAGTGATCTCTCAGTATCACCTCAGGGTGTTCTCTTGCCAGTAGAGGTTAGTGATCTCTCAGTATCACCTCAGGGTGTTCTCTTCCCAGTAGAGGTTAGTGATCTCTCAGTATCACCTCAGGGTGTTCTCTTCCCAGTAGAGGTTAGTGTTCTCTCAGTATTACCTCAGGGTGTTCTCTTCCCAGTAGAGGTTAGTGTTCTCTCAGTATTACCTCAGGGTGTTCTCTTCCCAGTAGAGGTTAGTGTTCTCTCAGTATTACCTCAGGGTGTTCTCTTCCCAGTAGAGGTTAGAGTTTTCTCAGTATTACCTCAGGGTGTTCTCTTCCCAGTAGAGGTTAGTGTTCTCTCAGTATTACCTCAGGGTGTTCTCTTCCCAGTAGAGGTTAGAGTTTTCTCAGTATTACCTCAGGGTGTTCTCTTCCCAGTAGAGGTTAGTGTTCTTTCAGAATTACCTCAGGGTGTTCTCTTCCCAGTAGAGGTTAGAGGGAGATCATGAGTCACTTATGACTGGCCATTTAGCAGCCCCAGCTATGGTAAACCAACCACACTTGGTTTAAACAGAGGATTTTCCTCGTCATCTCTTTCCCCCTCATTAAACTGAAACGTTACATGAACTCTCTTCCCACATTGAGTGTGATGGGGATGGAAGGCATTTGCCTCTTTCAGCTTTCTCGGGGGACCCACCAACGCCATACTGGATGTGCGTTACCATGGCAATAACACAGTGTTGTCCGGAGCCAATGGCAGAGCTGATGACGTGATTTAGTGGATGCTTGGGAGGGCTTCGGTGGTTGGAGAATGTTTTCGAGAGGGGGGGTATATATATAGAGAGAGAGAGAGAGAGAGAGAGAGAGAGAGAGAGAGAGAGAGAGAGAGAGAGAGAGAGAGAGAGAGAGAGAGAGAGAGAGAGAGAGAGAGAGAGAGAAAAAGTGAGAGAGAGAGAGAGAGAGAGAGAAAAATTGGGTGGAAACTGAGCTGCACTTCCTAACCTCCTGCCAAATGTATGACCATATTAGAGATACATTTCCCCCATATTACACAGGCCCACAAAGAATTTGAAAACAAATCTTGTTTTGATAAATGTTGATCTATTGGGGGAAACACCAGTGTGCCAACACAGCAGCAAGATTTGTGACCTGTTGCCACAAGAAAAGGGCAACCAGTGAAGAACAAACACCATTGTTAATACAACCCATATTTATAATTATTTATTTTCCCTTTTGCACTTTAACTATTTGCACATCGTTACAACACTGTGTATATTAATAATATGACATTTGAAATGTCTCTATTGTTTTGAAACTTTTGTGAGTTTAATGTTTACTATACATTTTTATTGATTCTTTATTTCACTTTTGTTTATTATCTACTTCACTTGCTTTGGCAATGTTAACATAAACCAATGCCAATAAACCGCTTGAATTGAGAGAGCAAGAGAGCACTACAAAACGTGACGTGTGTTGTGCTTGCATGCATGTAGAAATTAGTAGGCTAATGAGCAATTCCCTCCTACAATTAAAGTCTGGAAAATATCTGTGAGATTTCAACGTCAACACTCCCCGACGTGGGGGAGTGTTTACCCTGCAATATTTGCAATATACCAATTGTCATGGACCTATTGGAAACATTCCATGCTATTTCCTGCCCATAAAATACACTGTATGACAGAATCAATCCACAATAAGACAAAATGTGGTACTTCGTTAGCATACAATATAAATGTCTAAGTAGGTTTGGAGGCGCATGGATTGGATAGCCAGTTTGGTGTTACTTTATTTCTTGAATGGGGTGGTAAAAAGTGTTTGTGTGATCTTTGGAAAGGCCGGTCTCGGGACTTTTGACCCCCAACGTGTCGTTGCGGTTCTAACCTGTGCGTGGTGTACGTGCACTGCTCGCCCGAGCCCAGGGATGTGTTTGTAACGGTTGGCCTAAGTAGGCTACAGTATTAGCATACCACAATGGTTTCTTTTGAATTATTCAACGTTGCCGTCCACAATGGCGCGTCACCCAATTGTCCCGGCTATGCCATGAATGTATTCTCTAATGATATGCTAAAAAACGCCTACTGAATTACAGCTTCTCTTCTAAGCTTCAGTGCAGTTGGGCTGCAGCAAAGCAGAGCGGGAGCGGTACTAAGCACTCTCGCTTTTGAAGCACAGAAAACAGTCAATACCAACGTTATAAGCAAGCAATGTAACCAAATGTATTCGATTAAAAATAAACTTAAAGGTGGAAGTAAAGTATAGGTTACCAGGACTTGCAAGAGAAAATAGGTATATACGAACGTAAAAATGTGTACTTTGTAAAATTGACTTCGTTCACACCTGCTGGACTACATTCGATGTATGCCACATTTTACGCACAACATGCATGTGACAAAAAAATATACAAAGTCCTTAGTTGTAAAATTTTACAATATTTCGACTTTTTTTATACAGTGTTTATACCACAGCTGCGGTACGGTATGTAGCGCAGTAGAGTGGGTCCTCTGTGCTCCTCTCGATATTCATCAGGTGGGCAGGCAGGGTAGCCTAGACCGGAGCGGAGAGGTGGAGCCACGTTTGCCAATTCCTAAAATCTTATTCACACACTAGTTCATTCACATTCGCGCTTGGGTCCCCATAAGAAGTTGTAGTAGGGGAGTCATTTCATAAGATCGAGGAGGAATTTTCTTGCGTCCCGTTCAGCCAAACGACAATATAACCATGGAATTACTATATTACGCACTGATAAGCGACCTTTCGGAGCTAATTGTGTCTTGAGTTTGAGTCTATAGACACTGTTTCGTGCGGAGGTTTTGGGTTGAACTACGCTGGAAAGCAGAAAATATGCGAGCTTCGCCTTAACATTGGAGTAAACCTGAGCGGACTCGCCAGCCTGGGTGCAGCGGGAGTATTTGGTTTTATCCCGAGGAAGTCTCTGTGTCGAGAAATAAACATGATTTTAACTCGTAAGTCAATGAATTTGTTTACTCCAATGTTTTACTATTCAGAATATTTAAATAAGCAGGACTTTCCATGCTTTTGCGCAGAGAAAACCTACCTGGATTATAATGTTTTCCATTGTGATTTATCTGTTCTCACTTTTCCATGATTTAAATTAAACTTGTATTTAAACATTTTAGAAGGGATTATTCTTTTTTTCTCCTTTTGCAAAGAAAAGTTGTTTGACATTGGTCTCTCCGGCTCTGTAAGGAACTCCCCTGTGCTGAAATGAGTGTTGCGCTTAGCTGCAGGCTGTCAGAAAAGCAATCTCTTCCAGTCTCCACTGCTCTGACGCGGACTTCCAAGATAAGGGCGCACAGTTTCTTCAACCATGACCTGCGTTCTATTCGCAGGTTTAGACTAGGCCATTGAGCCATAGTCTTTTGGCCTTGATGTGTCTGTTTAGACGTTTCAATAGCCTAGCATACGCACACACAGACAAAAAAAGTTTGATTATTCACACTGTTGAATTATACATGTATCTGTGCATAAATTGTGTTGTTTGTTAAATTCGTTGCCGTCTTGTAGTGCTTCCAATTTGTTTGCCATGACTACCAAGCTCAAGTTTCCTTTGCTTGTCTGCTGACATTTGTCTAGAGGAGCTTGGGAGAAGAATGCCTTCTGTGTCATATAAAAAGCGAGCTTGGTGGTAGCGTTAAAAAAACAAAGTTTTGCTTATTTCGGCTGTGAATGTCTTTTATCTGATTCCTAGTGGTCATACTGTATGTCACGCGTGACTGATATCTGTTATACACAAGGGATAGTATGCAGCCCCTGTGGTCAAATAGTGGCGGATGATTCAAATAAACCCTACTACCGATCACTCTAGTGAGCACACAGTCACCGTGGTGTCATGGGGGGTAGTGACATGCCAGTGCTTTGGCCATGGGGACATCCTATATGTTGGGTCACATAAAGGAACACGCAGAAGGAAATGGGGAGGGGAGAGGCTGCCCAACACTGCACCCAACACTGCACTCATTCTACCCCTCGATTCATTTAAAATAAAGATTATATAGTAGAAATTAGTAACAAACAGCCCAAAAAGGGAAACTCTCCCACCCTCTCTCATTCCCTCCCCTCTCTATCTCTATCAATCTGTAACTGGCATGTAGTCAAGTGGCTGGGGGGGTTAAAGGGAGGAATATGAAACAGGCTTAAATCAAACTCTTTCTAAGGAAAGGGCAGGAAGTATGGCAGAGTATTTCTGACGGATTTATTCGTTTTTTATATGGTAAAGTTGCTGTCAGTTCTATGAAGGAACATAGATATGTCCATGTGTTTCTCTTCAGCCGGTCCTATTTCTGTTCGACCTTGCTTTGTTATTGACATTCTCATCACAAACTGTTCTGGGATCTGTTTAATGGGTGGTTATGAGGGGGTGACGGGAACACAGGGTGTTATAATATCTGACCATGGGTCAGTTCTAAAGCATATCAGACGTGTTGTATTGGTTGTCTGGGTCTTGTCACCTGATCCTGGACCAGGGCCCTGAGCAAACATAAATCTGTCACCAGAGGTAGAGTGAGACCTCAGAGACCAGGCATTGTGATGATCCATCTGGCCCAGCTGTGTGTGTGTGTGTATTGATGTGTGTGTGTGCTCGTGTGTGTGTGTGCTCGTGTGTGTGCGTGTCTGGTGTTGGATGACCGGAAAGAATCATGGGGCACCTCCATTAGTTGTGTGTGTGTGTGTGTCTGAGTTGGTGTGTGTCGTGTGGTATCCTATGGAGCCAACCAGATGGTGGTACTCTCACTTACCTACCAGCCAGACCTTCTCCCAGATCACCAGATGCCTTCACGCAGGAATGTCAAAACTTGATATCCACAAAAATGCATCACTTCTCCTCTAACCATAGTTTTTGCTGTAGTATAGTTGTATCAAGATGTGTTGAAATTCGCTACAAATCTGTAGTTCGCTGGCCAAATGAAACCTGCTAACATTCATCATGAACATCTAACTCAGGCCAGTAGCCTGTGAGTCAGAACTGAAACTGCCAGGACATGTCTAAACTGCCATTACAGATGATTCTGTCTGTAACATTGCAGAAGGCCCATTCAAATGCTTTAACGTCATGTTGAATGCACTTCACTAGCATCAGTTGCAGTTGTCCTCTCACTGCCTGTCTCTATGGAAACTAATAATGACTATATATTATATACACTGAGTGTACAAAACATTTGGAACACCTTCCTAATATGGAGTTGCACCCCCCTTTTGCCCTTAGAAAAGTCTCCATTTCTCAGGGCATGGACTCTACAAGGTGTCGAAAGCGTTCCACAGGGATACTGGCCCATGTTGACTCCAATGCTTCCCACAGTTGTGTCCTTTGGGTGGTGGACCATTCTTGATACACTTGAAACTGTTGAGAGTGAAAAATCCAGTAGCATTGCAGTTCTTGACACAAACCGGTGCGCCTGGCACCTACTACCATACCCCATTCAAAGGCACATAAATCTTTTGTCTTGCCCATTCACCCTCTGAATGGCAGACATGCACAATCCATGTCTCAATTATCTCACGGCTTAGAAATCTTTCTGTAACTTGTCTCCTCCCCTTCATCTACACTGATTGAAGTGGTTTTAACAAGTGTCATCAATAAGGGATCATAGCTTTCACCTGGATTCACCTGGTCAGTCCATGTCATGGAAAGAGCAGGTGTTCCTAATGGTTTGTACACTTAGTGTAGTGCGCTTTTATAGGGCGCAAAGGGTGCAGTAAATACAGCACAAGGAAGTGTCATACTTCACTTGAACCCTCCGTCATAAGCTCTACATAACCCTGTCATAACAACGTCACCAGCTGTCTCACTGTTCATGATGTCATTGTTATGTCAGTGTCATGTCAATGTTATGACAGTGTTACGTAGCCCGTTTGACATTGGGTGACTGCTGCTTCAGTTTAACACTGAATTACAAAGTAATTGAATCACTACCAAGGCCTTGATTATATCACCTGTCTATACCTGCTACTGTGCAGATCCTTGTGAAAGACCCCATTGAAGCCTTGCTTTGATAAGACGTCTGTAGTGAATCACCTGTTGATTTGATTAAGATTCACAGTCGGCGGCTCCACTTAATCACTGATAATCACTGTTATCAGGCCACCGGGATCGACAGTAGCGTCTGCCGTCAACTAGTCCTCTTAACTGCCAGTTTAAATAGCAACCCCCCAATAACAATTGTATGCAGTGTCGTGACTCTTGACACCTCCCCTTTAAATTGTTTACGTTGGTGATGAAGTTGTCCTTTGAAATTCATTGGCTAGATTCTTTGTGCTAGTTGCTAACTAATCCCCCTATAGGATCCAAGCTTGCAGGCTCAACCAAGCCTAACTACCTCCTGTTCTGCTCCGCTGTGAAGAGGAAATATTGGCCACCGATTGTGAGAACTTCCTGCTGCAGGAAAGGAGGGAATAGGAGGGTGACTAACGGAGAGAGAGAGAGACAGAGAGAGAGAGAACTGAACAGCGGAGGAGGGAGTTGGGAGGGGAAAGGGGAAGAAGGCATGGGGTGCTGGGTAATTTCAGTGGAGAGCTTAAACAGAGAGTCAGGCCCCGAAGAGTTTAACTTTGGCACAGTTCACTGTTCCCTGCACAGAAAAACAGCCGTGAAGCAGCAGCATCTGAAATCTCTGTTAGTGTTGGGTCGTCTTGGAGCAGTCTGACTGTCATGCATCTCTCTTTCTCTCTCTCTCCCCCTCATTCTCTCTCTCTCTTTCTCTCTCTCTTTCTCTCTCTCTTTCTATCTTTTTCTCTCTCTCAATGTAATTCTCTCTCTCTCTCTCTCTCTCTCTCTCTCTCTCTCTCTCTCTCTCTCTCTCTCTCTCTCTCTCTCTCTCTCTCTCTCTCTCTCTCTCTCTCTCTCTCTCTCAATGTAATTCTCTCTTTCTCTCTTTCTCTTTCTCTCTCTCTTTTTTTCTCTCTCTCTATATAATTCTCTCTCTCTCACCCTCTCGATGTAATTCTCTCTCTTTCTCTCTCTCTCACTCTCTCTTTAGCTCTTTTTCTCTCTCTCAATCTAATTCTCTCTCACTCTCTCAATGTAATTCTTTCTCTTTCTTTCTCTCTCTCTCTCTCTCTCTCTCTCTCTCTCTCTCTCTCTCTCTCTCTCTCTCTCTCTCTCTCTCTCTCTCTCTCTCTCTCTCTCTCTCTCTCTCTTTCTCTCTCTAAATGTAATTCTCTCGCTCTCTCTCTGCCAGTCACAATGTAGGGCTCCATTTAGTGTTTGACCTCTCTGTCAACCTTTACACCAGTCATTGGATTCTGTGCAACACACACACAAATGATTTAGGCTATGGCATTATATAGCCTCAAGTTCCTGAGGAGGCAGCAGTTCGTTCTTTGTCTTGTGTCAGTTCCTCTGTTCATGCATGTAGACACAGTATTCTACCCAAAACCAAAGAACACACACACGCATCTACGGCAGGACGGGTGTGTTCTGTTCTGTCCTCTGCCGTCCACACACCATCCACCCTGATTCTTTGCCAGGGAACTACATCACTTCTTCTTCCTGCTTGCCTCACAGGAAGTGAACCCAGAGGCGCGATGGTGACCGTGAGCTACCCTGCAACACGGCACACCTCCTTTTGTTCCCGGCCAGATAACGTGTTCAACACAAACACCCGCTCCAAGTGATTGTGTCCGCCACCACACAGCTAAATATAGGGAAAAAGCTTTACCAGGGATAATTAAAGGGAAAGGTTGAAAACCAACAGTACTTCAGGGCCTGTATTCATAAAGACTCTCAGAGTAAGAGTGCTGATCTAGGATCAGGTTCCCCCTGTCGATATAATCATATTCACAAGGATCCAAAACCGATCCTAGATCAGCACCTACTCTAAGGTGCTTTATGAGTATTGGCCCTTGGCTGATTAGAGTGGAAGGTTGAAAACCAGCAGTACATCTGGGCTTTAAGCATTTTACATATACATGACATTTTCACCCAGGTCTTTCTGTACATTTGTTAATTTTATATTATTATTATTTCACATGACATTGTAGTCATTTAGCAGATGCTCTTATCCAGAGAGACTTACAGGAGCAATTAGGGTTAAGTGCTTTGCTCAAGGGCACATCGACAGATTTTTCACCTCGTCGGCTAGGGGATTCAAACCTTTTGGTTACTGTCCCAACACTCTTAACCGCTAGGCTACCTGCCGCCCTTGCTTGGCCACTGACTTGTTTGGAATGTTGGTTGGTTCCCCTTCTCCTGGAATCCTGCTCCCTCTTACCCACCACAGCCCCTCTGGCCTTACTCTGCCCAGCCCCAATCACACACCCTCTCCCTCCCCAGCTGTACGGGTGGATATGTGATCCCCGGGCCTCTGGCTGAATTTGGCAAGCGCCAAGGGCCACACAGGATGTCCGTCTGGCTGGATAGAGGCACAGGCAGACGGACGGATTGAGGGATGGCTAGCTAGGGCAGAGAGGGGAACCACCCGCCTGCTCTCAAATGTCTCTGTAGCACTAACCACGTGCAATGTGTGTGCGTGTGTGCGTGTGTGCGTGCCGTGCTTGGGAGTGTTGCCTGAGAGTGGGAGTATTCTATTCTGTCTACACGATGGGAGGATTTCATTATCGTGATGGAAGTAGTGTATGTTTGGGAGGAAGACACCTTTTCTATTGTTGCTGGTCACAGTGGTGTGTAAGATTAGGCCTAATCACTAGTTACGGTGAAGATTTTAAGGTGTGTGTGTGTGTGTGTCTGTCTCTATGTGTGTGTGTGTGTGTGTGTGTGTGTGTGTGTGTGTGTGTCTGTGCCTCTCCCCGCATGCAAACACTGGAAAGGAGTGGAAACGACAAAAGGAAAAGCAGGATTAGAAATAAAAAAATATTTACTTGTTTGTCAGTGACACAGAACCTTGTTTATTTTTGTTTATGCCAACAGGCTTTGTTGCATATGGGTTGCGGTTATGTCACAAAGGCCAGGTGATGTCAGGAAAGAGGGATGGCAAGGTCGGAGGTTAACTGCAGTGCATTGTGGGGGTGTTATTTGCGTCTCCAAAAGCCTTCAGCACAGAAATGCTGTTCCCTACTCCTCCCCTCTCCCTATTGGAGGGCTGGTTGGGTAGAGGCGTCAGCATGCTTCCCAGCAGGAACAATTCGGAAGAGTTTGTGCGTATATTATGACGGCATTTTGTGACGTTTCTGTTAATTTTAGACTTCGGTGAGGGTTGTTTCAGTTGTTCAGGCACACGCCATTATTTTCTTGAGGCAAGCCAAAGTTAGTAGCCGAAGTCGGTTGCCGAAGTCTACGCCCCTTCGTCGGTGATTGGTCAACAGTAGGGATTTTTTTTTGTGCATTTTACTTCACCTTTATTTAACCGGGTAGGCCAGTTGAGAACAAGTTCTCATTTACAACTGCTACCTGGCCAAGATAAAGCAAAGCAGTGCGACAAAAAAACAACAACACAGAGTTACACATGGGATTTTCAGTAAAGTCGAGAGACGACTCGTTTTCATGCACATGTTTTCATTGAGAAATACTGCACCAAACATAGTATGTTAGATGTAAACATGTCTACGGCGTCTCAAAATGGACAATACTAACACACACACTCACACACACAGGAATCCCTAACCTTATGTTTGTCTCTGTATCCAAGAATGCTGCTGTAATTACTCTGAGTTGCCTATGTTCCTTCGGGGTTCACAACTTTCTATAAATACCGGCCCAAATTACAAGCTTCCCAGCTTCGGCCATGTTGGAATTCACTGAGAAAACTAGACTAGTCTTCTGGAACCAAACAAGAGTTGTGAAACACAGTCATTAATGAGTTATTTGGTTATATGACACTAGGGTGGCGGTGCTGCTGTAGTCCCAGGGTGATTGTAGAGGAGTTCCTGGCCTCTGGGAGGGGGGGTTGGTCGTGTCACACCTTTTTTACCGGCAGCCTGTCTAGAGTCTGCCGTCTTGGCTTCTTGTTGGTATGTAAATGCCTCGTAATACTGAGGGGCTATAGTGTCTCAGCCTAGTCTTAGTCAGCTGGAAGGGCCTCTCTCTCTCTGTCTGACCCACTCTCTCTTTCTCGCTCCCTCTGTTTCTATCTTCCTCTGTTTCTCTCTGTTTCTCTCTCTTTGTTTCTCTCTCTGTTTCTCTCTCTCTGTTTCTCTCTCTGTTTCTCTCTCTCTGTTTCTCTCTCTCTCTGTTTCTCTCTCTCTGTCTCACTTGAGGATCCCCCCATAACTCTCCTACCACAGCGGCCCTTTCTGCTGTATAAGTTGTTTCTTTCTACTGCATCTCTTCCTATCTTTCTGTTGGTTTCTCCCTCCAGTCTAACTCTCCCACCTTTAGATGAAAATGGCCTCTTCCATTCCAAAGTTAGAACGCTAGATCCTGGTTGTAATCTGGGACTAAATGAGGTGGAACCACCACTACTACTACTCGCATTCTAAAGATGAAACCATCCGCTTTTCTCCAATGGCTGTAATTACTACCCCAATCATGCTCCGAGACACAAAACACATCCATTAACCGGTGAGAAAAGAAAGAAAGAAAGAAAGGAACATTAGTCTACAATTGTGATGACTGATTGCGTAGATCGCCAGTACGACAGCAGCAGATTATTTTGAGGGGGCATTTTACTGAATGTGTCGATGCCAATGATTCTGTTTTGTGTGTGAAGAACACAGGGGTGTGGCTGCTGGAGCCAACATGGTGGAGGGTGGGGCACGGTGACCATTTGGCACGTGGTATCTAAAGGGGCTTATTACTGTTAATGGGGGAGTCTGCCTCCTCCAGACACACTATGGCTCCCACCCCAACAGCCATTGACGGCACTTAGCGGCTCCCTAGAAAATGTCACACCACAACTCCAAAAACACTGAAGGGTTACAAGACAGGTCTTCTCAGGGAATCGTTAAATGACTCGGAAGAAACGTACGTACAGCGTGACACTTACCGGGGGCTTGGGTCGCAGTGGTAACATGTACACACACACACTGCGCGTCAGTGGCTGACACGGTTGGTGTGAACCTACGGAGCATGTGAGAGGGTAGTAACCGGGACTAAGAGGGTCAAGAGGTTTGTGTCAGACTGAACTGTATGGAAAGACTTTCGGTCCTATTTTGACCACTGAAAAAACACTTACAGCCAATCATGCTTCTACTGCAGGTGGTATTACAGTATATATCAGTGGATACATTTTGAGCCACTGTTAGGAGCTAGTAACACAAGCATCTCTCTGCACCCACTATAACATCTGCTAAACTGTGTATGCAACCAATAAACTTTGATTTGATTTCTATGCAAGGACTGAAGTGATGGTTTTGAATGTGTTTCTGTAATAAGGGATTTTGACCCAATAAAGGGGATTTTTAAATTCTAAAGGTAGTCTTTCTGTTCCCTTCCTTGCAGAGATCGAGGCCAAAGAGGCGTGCACCTGGCTCCGGGCTGCCGGTTTCCCACAGTACGCCCAGCTGTACGAAGGTAAGGACCCCTAAGAACCCCTGCGACAGCCGTCCACAGCTGTGCCTGATCTGTCCCTGGCACAAGGGGGTGACAAGCGAATGACCGAGGCAAATCGGAAAAGCTAACATCATCGCTGGCTCAAGCTTTATGATTTTTTGCCAATGTCCCTTTTCCCACAGACCGTGTGAAAATGTCACAGTAACAGGGAAATCCTGGTGGTGGTAGATTTTCTAGGTCACGTGAACTTTAGGATAGTTGTTTTCTCACCAAACATCAGACCAAATTAACGTTACACAGCTCATATCTCGCCATCTGATGAAGTTGGTATTTTTATTGAACTATAGATTAAATCCAGGACATTCTATAGACTGTAGAGCAATCCAATGACACACAAGACTCCTCTTTTCCTGTCCTCTTTCCTTCGATCTCAATGGTACTCCAATCCTTTTATCATTTGAAGTGCTAATTCACCCCTCCCGCCAAGTTGCCTTGCTTTTGCAGAAACACACACACCACACACACACATTCCTGAGGTGCCAGCGGTGTGTTTTTGTTTTGACTCAGTGAACCTCAGTGTTGCAGACACACAAGTGAAACAATTACCAAAACCCTAAAGCCAAAAGGTATTCTCATACGGAACCTAAAAACCTGCCTGCACAGCCCATACCCTTTTATGTCATCCGAGGGACATTCAAGCATGATAAAAATAGCTTTGTCAACAGTTCATTTGTCGTTGCCATTGAACCGTGCTGGGTGTTCTATCTACCAAGACACTGGGACGTTTGCCATGTTTTTGGAGAGGTGATTAAGGTTGTGTGTGACAGCCGACACACACACACACAGAGGCGCACACACACGATTACAAAGAGAGGTACACACACGCCAACAAACACACCAAACCGTCCATCCGACAGCTTTGTGATGAGCTATGTTGACTCATACCTGGTCACTCTAAGGAGTACAGAATTCGTGCTGACACATTCACCCCAGTCTTTATCCCGGCACATTCTCTGTTCTATTATCTCTGGCTGTAAGGGACTTATGCCCAACAGCAGATAAGGCAGATGGATAGTACTGTCACAGTACAGCTTGTGGAAGGTGCATAGAAAAGCTGCCGTTTTCTTATCACCGTTGGCCCTTAGGCTTGCGTCCAAAAAATGGCGCCCTACATTTAACCAGGGCCCGTACGTTTCTGGTTAGAAGTTGTGCCCTATAAATGGAATAGGGTGCCATTTGGTAGGCGGACTCGTTAGCTAGGAGGCTTGGAGCTGTAGGATACCCCCACTAGGGTCATCATTGCATTCTTGTCTCCGTCCAATACATTCCTTTGAATGTATTGTATAATTGATCTATCTCTCTTTTTCTTTCACACTTTTTTACTCATATCTTCATCAGCAGACATCAATGGGGGTTCAAGTCTCTGTCCCAAATGTCACCCTTTTCCCTTTGGACCCTGGTCAAAATTATTGCACTAAAAAGTGTTCTGTTTGGGACACAGACCCAGTGACTTCTTTATAGAGTGAGTTTGAATCCCAGATTGCCCCTTTAATGGAATGAGTTTGTATCCCAGATTGCCCCTTTAATAGAGTGAGTTTGAACCTGAGATTGCCCCTTTAATAGAATGAGTTTTAACCCCAGATTGCCCCTTTAATAGAATGAGTTTTAACCCCAGATTGCCCCTTTAATAGAGTGAGTTTAAACCCCAGATTGTCCCTTTAATAGATTGAGTTTGAACCCCAGATTGCCCCTTTAATAGAATGAGTTTGTATCCCAGATTGCCCCTTTAATAGAGTGAGTTTGAACCCGAGATTGCCCCTTTAATAGAATGAGTTTTAACCCCAGATTGTCCCTTTAATAAAGTGAGTTTAAACCCCAGATTGTCCCTTTAATAGAGTGAGTTTAAACCCCAGATTGTCCCTTTAATAGAGTGAGTTTAAACCCCAGATTGCCCCTTTAATAGAGTGAGTTTAAACCCCAGATTGTCCCTTTAATAGATTGAGTTTGAACCCCAGATTGCCCCTTTAATAGAGTGATATAGAGAAGAGAGAGTGAGATAATCAGAAGACTCCTTTAATGCGGGACTACCTATTGTCATTCTACTGTCGACCCCCGCCCACACTCACCCCCCTGCTGCCCAGGTCTGAATGGTACAGCTGTGTTTGTTTGGCCGGCTAAGACACCACTTCCTCTTCGCTTTTCATTGTGGTGTGTGTCGGATGTGTGTGGGTTGTGTGTGGGGGGAGGAAAGGAAGAGGGTGGCATTTGTGAAAGTAGCCCCATGTCTGACAGAGAGTTTTTGTAAATGTTAGTTTGCAATGGATTGTGTCTGCTTGCTGGTGCAATAAAAGACATAAAAAATGTATTTCTCTCGCTTCCTCCCTCCCTCTCGCTCTCTCGCTATCTCTCTCACTCTCTGCCTCTCTCTCTCTCTCTCTCTCTCTCTCTCTCTCTCTCTCTCTCTGTATCTCTCTCTCGGTTTCAGATGGCTTGTTCCCCATTGAGATTGTGTCTGTGACCAGGGACCATGATTTCCTGGACCGGGATGCCATCGAGGCTCTGTGCAGGTGAGACTTCTCCTCCTTCTCCTCCACTTCTCTTTTTCTTCATCTCTCACTTCTCCAGAAGGGAACAACTGAACCTGTAGAGCATTCTTGTAGGTCTCCTCACCTCTCTCTTCCCTCCTCTCCTCTCTCTTCGCTCCTCACCTCTCTATGTCCTCCTTACCTCCTCTATCTTCCCTCCTCACCTCTCTATGTCCTCCTCACCTCCTCTCTTCCCTCCTCACCTCTCTCTTCCATCCTCACCTCTCTATGTCCTCCTCACCTCCTCTCTTTCCTCCTCACCTCTCTATGTCCTTCTCACCTCCTCTCTCTTCCCACCTCACCTCTCTATTCCCTCCTCACCTCTCTCTTCCCTCCTCACTTCTCTATGTCCTCCTCACCTCTCTATGTCCGCCTCACCTCTCTATGTCCTCCTCACTTCTCTATGTCCTCCTCACCTCTCTATGTCCTCCTCACTTCTATATGTCCTCCTCACCTCTCTCTTCCCTCCTCTCCTCTCTCTTCGCTCCTCACCTCTCTATGTCCTCCTCACCTCCTCTATCTTCCCTCCTCACCTCTCTATGTCATCTTCACCTCTCTCTTCCCACCTCACCTCTCTATTCCCTCCTCACCTCTCTCTTCCCTCCTCACTTCTCTATGTCCTCCTCACCTCTCTATGTTCTCCTCACCTCTCTGTCTTCCTCACTTCTCTATGTCCTCCTCACCTCTCTATGTCCTCCTCACTTCTATATGTCCTCCTCACCTCTCTATGTCCTCCTCACCTCCTCTTTTCCCTCCTCACCTCTCTATGTCCTCTTCACCTCTCTCTTCCCTCCTCACCTCTCTATGTCCTCCTCACCTCCTCTCTCTTCCCACCTCACCTCTCTATTCCCTCCTCACCTCTCTCTTCCCTCCTCACTTCTCTGTGTCCTCCTCACCTCTCTATGTCCTCCTCACCTCTCTATGTCCTCCTCACTTCTATATGTCCTCCTCACCTCTCTATGTCCTCTTCACCTCTCTCTTCCCACCTCACCTCTCTATTCCCTCCTCACCTCTCTCTTCCCTCCTCACTTCTCTATGTCCTCCTCACCTCTCTATGTCCTCCTCACCTCTCTATGTCTTCCTCACTTCTCTATGTCCTCCTCACCTCTCTATGTCCTCCTCACTTCTATATGTCCTCCTCACCTCTCTATGTCCTCCTCACCTCCTCTTTTCCCTCCTCACCTCTCTATGTCCTCCTCACCTCTCTCTTCCCTCCTCACCTCTCTATGTCCTCCTCACCTCCTCTCTCTTCCCACCTCACCTCTCTATGTCCTCCTCACCTCTCTATGTCCTCCCTCACTTCTATATGTCCTCCTCACCTCTCTATGTCCTCCTCACCTCCTCTCTATTCCCTCCTCACCTCTCTCCTCCCTCCTCACCTCTCTATTCCCTCCTCACCTCTCTCTTCCCTCCGCACTTCTCTATGTCCTCCTCACCTCTCTATGTCCTCCTCACCTCCTCTCTCTTCCCACCTCACCTCTCTATGTCCTCCTCACCTCTCTATGTCCTCCTCACTTCTATATGTCCTCCTCACCTCTCTATGTCCTCCTCACCTCCTCTCTATTCCCTCCTCACCTCTCTCCTCCCTCCTCACCTCTCTATTCCCTCCTCACCTCTCTCTTCCCTCCGCACTTCTCTATGTCCTCCTCACCTCTCTACGTCCTCCTCTCCTCTCGATTCCCTCCTCACCTCTCTCTTCCCTCCTCACTTCTCTATGTCCTTCTCACCTCTCTATATCCTCCTCACCTCTCTCTTCCCTCCTCTCCTCTCTATGTCCTCCTCATCTCTCTCTTCCCTCCTCACCTCTCTATGTCCTCCTCACCTCTCTATATCCTCCTCACCTCTCTCTTCCCTCCTCTACTCTCTATGTCCTCCTCACCTCTCTCTTCCCTCCTCTCCTCTCTATGTCCTCCTCACCTCTCTCTTCCCTCCTCACCTCTCTATGTCCTCCTCACCTCTCTATGTCCTCCTCACCTCTCTCTTCCCTCCTCACCTCTCTATGTCCTCCTCACCTCTCTCTTCCCTCCTCACTTCTCTATGTCCTCCTCACCTCCTCTCTTTCTCAACCTTCACCTACTTTTATGTTCCAATATCTATTTATTTTTTCTTCTTCTCTGCAATAGGGGAAGGCATAGTGAAGATAGCGAAGAAAGTATATCTTCAAAGATGGCATGCTCTGCAGGTTGGGTTTGAGATGAAAGAGGAGACGCGATAAGCCTCTCTTTTCTCCCTCGGCCTCTTTCTCTCTTTCTCTCTTCTGACTCCTACCTGCTTTCTCTTTTCTCTCTTTCTCTCTCTCTCTCTTTTGCTATGCATCCATCGCTTTTGTCTTACTTTCACTCTGTCTCTCTCTGTACTTCCCTCTCTCCCTCTTTCTCTTTCATTATGCTTCTATCTCTTCAGCTTTTCCATACATCCTAACTCTCTGTCCTCCCTCTCTGTCCTCCCTCTCTCTCCTCCCTCTCTGTCTTCCCTCTCTGTCTTCCCTCTGTCCTCCCTCTCTCTCTCTCTCCCTCTCTCTCCTCCCTTTCTCTCTCTCTCTGTCTCTAAGTGATGAGGTATGATACATGCAGCGTGGGGGCTGTGATTGTTTACTTCTTTCCAATTAGAGACGTTTTGTATCGTTGTCCTGTTCTCTTCATCTCTCTTGTCTTATCTCTCCACATTCCCTCCCTCGCTCCGTCTCCACGGTCACGCTATGTTCTTGTTGTAGTTTTTAAAGAAAATAAATTGAGAACATTCCCTCCTTTCACCACACCTGGGTGGCTTCTAGGCCCAAGGGGTTGTGGGTAACATTTAAAGGGATATCTATCATGTTATATAATGTCATGTCAGGGGTAAAGCTCCTATGATGACAGTACAGTGGTGGCTGGTGGCACTTTTAATAGCGGAGGTGCATAAAGATGGTGGCCCACATGAACTTACCACAAATTCTTAGTTTTCCTAAATTTGCCTATTGTACATAGCTCTGCGTTTTTTTATTTAGTTGTTTCTTTTATTATAATATTTTTCAGTTTGTTTCTTTATTTATTATAGTTTTTTATTTATTTACCAGTGTGGGCACTAAATAGGGAATAGTGTATTGAAGCAAGGCTTCAGAAGTCATCTCTCCATTCTAGCCTCTCAACCCCTTCCTCAATCCCTCTCTCTCTCCATCCCTTCCTCCCTCCATCCCTCCCTCTCTTCCTCCATCCATCTCTCCCTCTATCCTTCCCTTTCTCAACCCCTTCCTCCCTCCATTGTCACATGACCTGCTTTCAGTGCTCTCCAGAGGGGAGAGCTACTACTACTACCCCCCCTCGCCAGGTGTCCAGCGGGATAAGCTTCCCCCTCCCTCCTTCCCCTTTGTCGTCTTTTTGTCGCCAATCTAGCTGATTTCTCTCTCTTTTCAATCCTTCTCTTCTTCCCCTCTTATTCCGGCTTATCCTTCAGCGCCTCATTAGCTGCTTGCCGGCTACTCTCTCTCTCTCTCTCTCTCTCTCGCTCTCTCTCTCCCCTCTCTCTTCTTGTCTTTTCTCTCTCAGGAGTTTGTCTCTGTCAGAGGCTTGTTGTTGGGGCTTTTGCTAAGATTCCTCCAAGTGTGTGTGTGTGTTAATGTATCTGATTGTGTGTCTGTATCTATTTACAGGAGACTGAACACCCTTAACAAGTGTGCCCAGATGAGACTGGAGATCTCCCCACAGAGAAAGAGAGTAAGTTCCACCCTCCTCTTCCTCCCTCCTCTTCCTCCCTCCTCTTCCACCCTGCTCTTCCACTCTTTCACACCCCAAAATCCCCTAATTCTTCAGAACTTTTCCAACCCCAGTTTAGTTTTTCCTACCTGTCCTCCAACTCCGACCTCCTTATAGCCTGGGCTGTGAAAGTCTATCTCCCTTCTCTTCTAATGAAAAGGCACCTGTCTTTTTATCAAGCCTTTTATCAAGCCTAAGGCAAGGAAAGATTGCTTTTATGTCCAAATGAAGGGCTTGCTGTTCACACGGCTGTCCCTTCTTACTTAGGCCTGATCCTGAACACACACACACATACAGACATACAGACATACACACACAAACATCACTTCCTCATATCAATGTCCAAAAAAGGGAATAGTATGTCGCTGCGGTATGTTTTTGCTCTTGATTCTACATCTCAAGTCAGTGTGTGTGTGTGTGTGTGTGTGTGTGTGTGTGTGTGTGTGTGTGTGTGTGTGTGTGTGTGTGTGTGTGTGTGTGTGTGCAAATGTATCTTTCTAAGTAGCATGATTCTTGAAAGCTTGCATTTCTAATTTCTCTCCCTGTGGTTTCATTGGTTAAATGAAGAACAGGCCAGCTATTGGCCATGATCCCCAGAACCTACCACAAACTACCCAAAGCTACCCCAAACTAAACCAAACTAAACCAAACCACCCCAAACTACCCCAAACTAAACCAAACCACCCCAAACTACCCCAAACTAAACCAAACTACCCCAAACTACCCCAAATGAACCAAACTAAACCAAACCACCCAAAACTAAACCAAACTACACCAAACTACCCTAAACTAAACCAAACTACACCAAACTACCCCAAACTAAATCAAACTAATCCAAACTACCCCAAACTAAACCAAACTACCCCAAACTAAATCAAACTAACCCAAACTACCCCAAACTAAACCAAACTACCCCAAACCACCCCAAACTAAACCAAACTACGCAAACTACGCCAAACTAAACCAAACTAAACCAAACTACGCCAAACTAAACCAAACTACCCCAAACTAAACCAAACTAAATCAAACTAACCCAAACTACCCCAAACTAAACCAAACTACCCCAAACTAAACCAAACTAACCCAAACTACCCCAAACTAAACCAAACTAACCCAAACTACCCCAAACTACCCCAAACTACCCCAAACTACCCCAAACTATCCCAAACTAAACCAACCTACCCCAAACTAAAACCAAACTACCCCAAACTAAACCAAACCACCCAAACTACCCCAAACTAAACCAAACCACCCCAAACTAAACCAAACAAAACCAAACCAACCCAACTACCCCAAACTAAACCAAACTACCCCAAACTAAACCAAACTAAACCAAACTAAACCAAACCATGCCAACCTAAAACAAACCAGCCCAAACTACCCCAATCCACCCCAAACTACCCCAAACTAACCATTCTAAAACAAACCACCCAAAACTAAACCAAACTAAACCAAACTACCCAAAACTAAACCAAACTACCCCAAGTTAAACCAAACTACCCCAAACTAAATCAAACTAACCCAAACCACCCCAAACTAAACCAAACTACCCCAGACTAAATCAAACTAACCAAACTAAACTAAACTATACCAAACTACCCCAAACTAAACGAAATTAAACCAAACTAAACCAAACTACGCCAAACTACCCCAAACTAAACCAAACTACCCCAAACTAAACCAAACTACCCCAAACTAAACCAAACTAACCCAAACTACCCCAAACTAAACCAAACTAACCAAAACTAAACCAAACCAAAGCACCCCAAACAAACCAAACCACCTCAAACTACCCCAAACTAATCCAGACTACCCCAAACTAAACCAAATCACCCCAAACTACCCCAAATGAACCAAACTAAACCAAACCACCCAAAACTAAACCAAACTACACCAAACTACCCCAAACTAAACCAAACTAAACCAAACTACCCAAAACTAAACCAAAATACCCCAAATTAAACCAAACTACCCCAAACCACCCCAAACTAAACCAAACTAGCCTAAACTAAACCAAACTAAACCAAACTACCCCAAACTAAACCAAACTAGCCTAAACTAAACCAAACTAAACCAAACTACCCCAAACTAAACCAAACTACCCCAAACTAAACCAAACTACCCCAAACTAAATCAAACTAACCCAAACTACTCCAAACTAAACCAAACTACCCCAAACTAAATCAAACTAACCCAAACTAAACTAAATTACCCCAAACCACCCCAAACTAAACCAAACTACGCCAAACTACGCCAAACTAAACCAAACTACCCCAAACTAAACCAAAATACCACAAACTAAATCAAACAACCCCAAACTAAACCAAACTAAACCAAACAACCCCAAACTACCCCAAACTACCCCAAACTATCCCAAACTAAACCAATCTACCCCAAACTAAACCAAACTGCCCCAAACTAAACCAAACCACCCAAACTACCCCAAACTAAACCAAACAAAACCAAACCAACCCAACTACCCCAAACTAAACCAAACTACCCCAAACTAAACCAAACTGAACTAAACCAAACTAAACCAAACCATGCCAACCTAAAACAAACCAGCCCAAACTACCCCAATCCACCCCAGACTACCCCAAACTAACAATTCTAAACCAAACAACACAAAACTAAACCAAACTACACCAAACTACCCCAAACTAAACCAAACTACCCAAAACTAAACCAAACTACCCCAAGTTAAACCACACTACCCCAAATTAGCCTAAAATAAACCAAACTAAACCAAACTACCCCAAACTAAACCAAACTACCCCAAACTAAACCAAACTACCCCAGACTAAATCAAACTAACCCAAACTACCCCAATCTAAACCAAACTACCCCAAACTAAACAAAATTAAACCAAACTACCCCAAACTAAACCAAACTAAACCAAACTACGCCAAACTACCCCAAACTAAACCAAACTAAACCAAACTACCCCAAACTAAACCAAACTACCCCAAACTAAACCAAACTAACCCAAACTACCCCAAACTAAACCAAACTAACCCAAACTAAACCAAACCAAACCACCCCAAATAAACCAAACCACCTCAAACTACCCCAAACTAAACCAAACTACCCCAAACTAAACCAAACCACCCCAAACTAAACCAAACTAAACCAACCACCCCAAACTACCCCAAACTAAACCAAACCACCCAAACTACCCCAAACTAAACCAAACTACCCCGAACTAAACCAAACCACCCCAAACTACCCCAAACTAAACCAAACTACCCCAAACTAAACCAAACCACCCCAAACTACCCCAAACTTAACCAAACTACCCCAAACTAAACTAAACTACCCCAAACTAAACCAAACTACACCAAACTAAACCAATCTACCCCAAACTAAACCAAACTACCCCAAACTAAATCAAACTAACCCAAACTACCCCAAACTAAACCAAACTACCCCAAACCACCCCAAACTAAACCAAACTACGCAAACTACGCCAAACTAAACCAAACTAAACCAAACTACGCCAAACTAAACCAAACTACCCCAAACTAAACCAAACTAAATCAAACTAACCCAAACTACCCCAAACTAAACCAAACTACCCCAAACTAAACCAAACTAACCCAAACTACCCCAAACTAAACCAAACTACCCCAAACTACCCCAAACTACCCCAAACTACCCCAAACTACCCCAAACTAAACCAACCTACCCCAAACTAAAACCAAACTACCCCAAACTAAACCAAACCACCCAAACTACCCCAAACTAAACCAAACCACCCCAAACTAAACCAAACAAAACCAAACCACCCCAACTACCCCAAACTAAACCAAACCACCCCAAACTAAACCAAACTAAACCAAACTAAACCAAACCATGCCAACCTAAAACAAACCAGCCCAAACTACCCCAATCCACCCCAAACTACCCCAAACTAACCATTCTAAAACAAACCACCCAAAACTAAACCAAACTAAACCAAACTACCCAAAACTAAACCAAACTACCCCAAGTTAAACCAAACTACCCCAAACTAAATCAAACTAACCCAAACCACCCCAAACTAAACCAAACTACCCCAGACTAAATCAAACTAACCAAACTAAACTAAACTATACCAAACTACCCCAAACTAAACGAAATTAAACCAAACTAAACCAAACTACGCCAAACTACCCCAAACTAAACCAAACTACCCCAAACTAAACCAAACTACCCCAAACTAAACCAAACTAACCCAAACTACCCCAAACTAAACCAAACTAACCAAAACTAAACCAAACCAAAGCACCCAAACAAACCAAACCACCTCAAACTACCCCAAACTAATCCAGACTACCCCAAACTAAACCAAATCACCCCAAACTACCCAAATGAACCAAACTAAACCAAACCACCCAAAACTAAACCAAACTACACCAAACTACCCCAAACTAAACCAAACTAAACCAAACTACCCAAAACTAAACCAAAATACCCCAAATTAAACCAAACTACCCCAAACCACCCCAAACTAAACCAAACTAGCCTAAACTAAACCAAACTAAACCAAACTACCCCAAACTAAACCAAACTAGCCTAAACTAAACCAAACTAAACCAAACTACCCCAAACTAAACCAAACTACCCCAAACTAAACCAAACTACCCCAAACTAAATCAAACTAACCCAAACTACTCCAAACTAAACCAAACTACCCCAAACTAAATCAAACTAACCCAAACTAAACTAAACTACCCCAAACCACCCCAAACTAAACCAAACTACGCCAAACTACGCCAAACTAAACCAAACTACCCCAAACTAAACCAAAATACCACAAACTAAATCAAACTACCCCAAACTAAACCAAACTAAACCAAACAACACCAAACTACCCCAAACTACCCCAAACTATCCCAAACTAAACCAATCTACCCCAAACTAAACCAAACTGCCCCAAACTAAACCAAACCACCCAAACTACCCCAAACTAAACCAAACAAAACCAAACCAACCCAACTACCCCAAACTAAACCAAACTACCCCAAACTAAACCAAACTGAACTAAACCAAACTAAACCAAACCATGCCAACCTAAAACAAACCAGCCCAAACTACCCCAATCCACCCCAGACTACCCCAAACTAACAATTCTAAACCAAACAACACAAAACTAAACCAAACTACACCAAACTACCCCAAACTAAACCAAACTACCCAAAACTAAACCAAACTACCCCAAGTTAAACCACACTACCCCAAATTAGCCTAAAATAAACCAAACTAAACCAAACTACCCCAAACTAAACCAAACTACCCCAAACTAAACCAAACTACCCCAGACTAAATCAAACTAACCCAAACTACCCCAATCTAAACCAAACTACCCCAAACTAAACAAAATTAAACCAAACTACCCCAAACTAAACCAAACTACGCCAAACTACCCCAAACTAAACCAAACTAAACCAAACTACCCCAAACTAAACCAAACTACCCCAAACTAAACCAAACTAACCCAAACTACCCCAAACTAAACCAAACTAACCTAAACTAAACCAAACCAAACCACCCCAAATAAACCAAACCACCTCAAACTACCCCAAACTAAACCAAACTACCCCAAACTAAACCAAACCACCCCAAACTAAACCAAACTAAACCAACCACCCCAAACTACCCCAAACTAAACCAAACCACCCAAACTACCCCAAACTAAACCAAACTACCCCAAACTAAACCAAACTACCCCAAACTAAACCAAACTAAACCAAACTACCCCAAACTACCCCGAACTAAACCAAACCACCCCAAACTACCCCAAACTAAACCAAACTACCCCAAACTAAACCAAACCAC
This sequence comes from Brachymystax lenok tsinlingensis, assembly GCA_030435695.1. NCBI lineage: Eukaryota > Metazoa > Chordata > Actinopteri > Salmoniformes > Salmonidae > Brachymystax > Brachymystax lenok. The sequence goes on from CM059810.1 coordinate 40,704,399, forward strand.
CCCAAACTACCCCAAACTTAACCAAACTACCCCAAACTAAACTAAACTACCCCAAACTAAACCAAACTACACCAAACTAAACCAATCTACCCCAAACTAAACCAAACTACCCCAAACTACCCCAAACTACCCCAAACGAACCAAACTAAACCAAACCACCCAAAACTAAACCAAACTACCCCAAATTAAACCAAACTACCCCAAACTAAATCAAACTAACCCAAACCACCCCAAACTAAACCAATCTACCCCAAACTAAACAAAACCACCCAAACTACCCTAAACCAAACCAACCCAAACTAAACCAAACAAAACCAAACCACCCCAACTACCCCAAACTAAACCAAACTAAACCAAACCACCCCTTACTACCCCAAACTAAACCAAACCACACCAAACTAAAAGAAACCAGCCCAAACTACCCCAAACCACCCAAACTACCCCAAACTAAACCAAACCACCCCAAACTACCCTAAACTAAACCAAACCACCCCAAACTACCCCAAACTAAACCAAACTACCCCAAACGAACCAAACTAAACCAAACCACCCAAAACTAAACCAAACTACACCAAACCACCCCAAACTAAACCAAACTAAACCAAACTACCCAAAACTAAACCAAACTACCCCAAATTAAACCAAACTACCCCAAACTAGATCAAACTAACCCAAACCACCCCAAATTAAACCAAACTACCCCAAACTAGCCTAAACTAAACCAAACCAAACTACCCCAAACTAAACCAAATTAAACCAAACTACCCCAAACCACCCCAAACTAAACCAAACTACACCAAACTACCCCAAACTAAAACAAACTAAACCAAACTACCCCAAACTAAACCAAACCACCTCAAACTACCCAAAACTAATCCAAACTAAACCAAATCACCCAAAACTACCCCAAACTAAACCAAACCACCCCAATCTACCCCAAACTAAACCAAACTACGCCAAACTAAACCAAACTAAACCAATCTACCCCAAACTAAACCAAACTACCCCAAACTAAACCAAACCACCCAAACTAAACCAAACTACCCCAAAATAAACCAAACTAAACCAAACCACACCAAACTAAAACAAACCAGCCCAAACTACCCCAAACTACCCCAAACTAAACCAAACTAAACCAAACCACCCCAAACTAAACCAAACCACCCCAAACTACCCCAAACTAAACCAAACCACCCCAAACTACCACAAACTACCACAAACTAAACCAAACTACCCCCAGCTGAACCAAACTACCCTAAACTAAACCAAACCAAACTACCCCAAACTAAACCAAACTACCCCAAACTAAATCAAACTAACCCAAACTACCCCAAACTAAACCAAACTACCCCAAACTACCCCAAACGAACCAAACTAAACCAAACCACCCAAACTAAACCAAACTACACCAAACTACCCCAAACTAAACCAAACTACCCCAAATTAAACCAAACTACCCCAAACTAAATCAAACTAACCCAAACCACCCCAAATTAAACCAAACTACCCCAAACTAGCCTAAACTAAACCAAACCAAACTACCCCAAACTAAACCAAACTACCCCAAACTAAATCAAACTAACCCAAACTACCCCAAACTAAACCAAACTACCCCAAACTAAACCAAATTAAACCAAACTACCCCAAACCACCCCAAACTAAACCAAACTACACCAAACTACCCCAAACTAAAACAAACTAAACCAAACTACCCCAAACTAAACCAAACCACCTCAAACTACCCCAAACGAATCCAAACTAATCCAAATCACCCAAAACTACCCCAAACTAATCCAAACCACCCCAATCTACCCCAAACTAAACCAAACTACCCCAAACTAAACCAAACTAAACCAAACTAAACCAATCTACCCCAAACTAAACCAAACTACCCCAAACTAAACCAAACCACCCAAACTAAACCAAACTACCCCAAAATAAACCAAACTAAACCAAACTAAACCGAACCACACCAAACTAAAAACTAAAACAAACCAGCCCAAACTACCCCAAACTAAACCAAACTAAACCAAACCACCCCAAACCACCCCAAACTAAACCAAACCACCCCAAACTAAACCAAACCACCCCAAACTACCCCAAACTACCACAAACTAAACCAAACTACCCCCAGCTAAACCAAACTACCCCAAACTAAACCAAACCACCCCAAACTAAACCAAACTAAACCAAACCCCCCCAAACTACCCCAAACTAAACCAAACTACCCCAAACTAAACTAAACTACCCCAAACTAAACCAAACTAAACCAAACTAACCCAAACTAAACCAAACTAAACCAAACTAACCCAAACTAAACCAAACCACCCCAAACTACCCCAAACTAAACCAAACTACCCCAAACTAAACTAAACTACCACAAACTAAACCAAACCACCCCAAACTAAACGAAACTACCCCAAACTACCCCAAACTAATCCACCAGGAAACTAAGAAGCTTTGTTGTTTGTTAAGATCTTCCTCCCTTTAACCTCCATTCTGTAATTACCTAAAATCTTAAACAAGCTAGTTCCTTGATCTGTGTGTGTGTGTGTGGGTGTGGGTGTGTGTGTGTGTGTGTGAGTTGGTATTCAATGGGATGACCCTCGCTGTGTCACCTTTCATCAAGGAGTCAACAGAGAAGGGTCAAAGGAGTTATTTGCTCTCTTTTCAGACTGACAGTTGTTAACCTCCCTAGTCAGCATAGAAACGCATTGACTTCAATCCCTACTCTGTCTATAGAGGGTGGCAGTTAGCCTAGTGGTTCAGACCGTAAGGTTGCTGGGTCAAATCCCTGAGCTGACCAGGTGAAATATCTGTTGATGTGCCCTTGAGCAAGGCCCTTAACCCTAATTGCTCCTGTAAGTCGCTCTGGATAAAACCGTCTGCTAAAATGTAAGTGTACATCTCTCCTGCTTTTGAAATGTGTTTTCCTCATGTCTCTTCCCCGTAGTTATTGAAATCAGATATGATGTCGTTTATGACGTGTCAAAACAACCACGGCCACAGGAGTGAATGAATGCAGATGAAGATAAGACTGACCATCTAGATAGTTCTAGGTGCTGACATTGTTGCTATTGAGCTCAAAAGTCAAACTACCCCACTATGGTGGTCACGACGTCATTCAGTATATCAGACAGAAAGAGTTTCTGGCCGTCATGATCAAAGCTGAAGTAAGAAAGGCCAGTGTGTGTCATGGGGAGTGGAGAGCGGGGTCATAAAATGAGGACCCGGGGTTTTATTTATGGACTTTTGTCCCCATCGCTCTCAGCCACCGTGAAGGAGGCGCCTGTGAAGTCTGGAGACTCCTGTTCCCCTCCTCTGCCCCCCGGCTCCCTGGTCCCCTCGGCAGGCAGTTTCACTTTCCTGAATTAGGGGACAGACTAGCCTGTGGGGACGATAGGGTAGTTACACCTCTGTGGGGTTGCCCTAGCCTGGCCGGCTGGCGTGTGAACTTCTCGGACCGGGGTGGAATTTCCTGGACTCCCCTCGGGACGTATGTGTGTGTGTGTTTGTAAGAGAGAGAAAGATAGAGAGACTGTTGTCGTTTTCACGGTCAGGGATAAGTTCCAACACAATAACAACCATTAACCAGCTGTGTGTGAATCTTATCTCTGTGAAATGTTCCAGCGGTCGGGAGGGAGTTGAGGAATGTCTACAGATCTGCTGTCTGCTCTCACACAAAGGTTGTGTCCCAAACGGCACCCTTTTCCATATATAGTGCAGTACTTTTGACCAGAGTTCTATAGGCCCTGGTCTCAAGTAGTGCACTCTGAGGGAATGGAAGGTCATTTGGAACACACCAAGTCATCTGGACAGAATACAGGGCGGCTCGTTTGACTTCATGGCCATTCACCTTTTAGAAAGAGATTTCATGTTAAAGCGTTGCTCATAGACATGAAACAGAGAAAGTCTTTTTTATTAAATTGTCATTTCTTTGTGCGTTTTTTTTCTTCTTCTTATAGTGATAATGTGTCACCAGCGGGTTGACGTTTATTGTCATGAATCTTAGAGGCAGAACTGAGTGATTTCCACTAGATGGGATATATTGTAAAAATGCATTATTACATTTCTTTAGCTTTCGGCTTAATTTAATATTAGGGTTAGGCATTAGGGTTAGCAATGTGGTTAAGGTTAAGGATATGGTTACGTTTAGGTTTGAAATCAGATTGTATTACTTTGTAGCTGTGCCAGCTAGTGACCACTCAGCAGAGCTGCCTCCAGAACAAGATTCATGACGAAAAACGCTAACCTGCCCCCACCCCCCTCTGTCTTCTCTCTCTCTACTCCAGAGTGAGGATTCAGATGAGGAAGAGCCATGCGCCATCAGTGGCTTTTGGACCTTCCAGCGGGACAGCAAGCGCTGGTCTCGCCTGGAGGAGCTGGATGTCTTCTTCCTCCCAGGTGGAAACCAGGCGCCCTTCCCCCAGGTCCAGAGACCCTCGGCCGATCAGGGGCAGCTCCGCGAGGGCCTGAGCTCCGAGAGCGTGCTGACGGATCTCAGCGAGCAGCCCGAGGTGGCCTCACTTCACAGCAGCATGGGAGAGGGAGGGATAGTCGATGGTGCCACATCTAGCGATGCCACCCTGGCGGCGGGCGCCACCCGCGCCAACTCGATGGCCAGCATGTGCTCCTCCTCGGGCACAGGCGGGTCGTGCGGCGCCAACGAGGACTCGCTGTCTGACGGGCATCCGCACTCACCATTGGAGATGACCCAAGGTCACTTCTCCTTCGACGGCAAGCCCAGTGGAATTGTGGGAACAGGAGGGATAGAAGGAGGAGGGAGCGAGACCAGAGGAGGGAAGAGCACGCGCTCACGGGCCAAGAGTTTCCTCAAGCGCATGGAGAGCATCAGACTGAGGAGCGCCACTTCCAATAGCAAGAAGAAGAACGGCGGCGGGGGAAGGCCTTCCAAACTGGAGATCAGCGGTCCGGTCATCAAAGAAGGACTAGACGACGACAAGCTACGACGCCTTAACTGCGTTGACATCTCCAGCCTCACCCTCAACCCGACCCAAACCATGACCCTGAACCGTAACAGGAGCGTATCCTACTCTACACAGACCAGCAGCGGCAGCATGGGGAGCGCCGGAAGCACTGGCAGCAGCCAATCGGAAGCAAGCAGCGGGAGCGCCGTTAGCACTCCGAGCCCGGTGGCACGAACCCGAAGCCACAGCACCGCGGCGGGGGCCAATAAAAGAGGTGGGATGTACCTGGAAGGTTTTGACCCGTTAAGCGTGTTCCTACAGCCGCCTGGAGAACAACAACCCCCCGGTTCAAACCAACCCAAAACCAGACAGAAACCACCCCAGCAACAGCCTAGTAACCAGACAGTGGCCGAGCAAAACCAAAGCAAGCGCGGTCGCCTCAACGGAGAGAGGGAAGAGGAAGAGGAGGAGGAAGGCGTGATTTTCTTCTACCTTCCCGAAGGCCACAAACCGGGCACATTCCCCAAAGCGCTCGACGACGGCAAACAACCACCGCAAAGTGGAAATGACGAGAACAGGCCTCTTGCCTCCGCCGGCAGGCTCTATCTCGGTAGCCGATGCCAAACGCGTCGCGGCTCCACCGGCTCGGCGGACAGCCGCCTGAGTTTCTACGACAATGTGCCCAACGTGGCCTATCAAGGCGAGGAAGACGATGAAGACAACGAAGAAGGGGAGGGGCCAAAGTTGGAGGAGGTGCTGGAACGTGTCAACGGCCTGCAGCGATTCGTCAACGCCTGGACAGACAGGGTGGCAGCCGGAGAAGAGGACGATGAAGAGGAAGAAGAAGAGGGGGATTCGGATTCGGCGTTGGATTCGGCGTCTCCGTGTCCGTCCTCACCTTTGCAGAACCGGCTGGAGGAGACGGACAACGGGAGCGACCAGGACAGCACGGGCAACCCTCTGGGAGAAAGAGAGAGGGAAGAACGAGAGAGGGAAGAAGCCATGAGGGAGAGGAGGGACTCCGGAGTGGGAGCCTCTCTCACCAGATCTAACAGGTCAGTAATTAATTAATTAATCACTCTGTTACTCAATCTATAGATATCACCAATATTGTTATTGTCCCTATTTGGGAAAATGTCCTGTGTGTTAAGATGAAGGACTAGCAAGCTCAATTCAACATTCTTAAGTGTTTGGATGAAGGGTTGAGAGAAAGAGAGGGTGAGAGAGAGGGTGACAGAGAGGGTGAGAAGGAGGGTGAGAGAGAGGGTGGTGGAATGGAGGTGCACAAACAGACATAGAAAGAGGGAGAAAGAAGGATGTACAGAAAGAAAGAGAAAGAGAGAGATGGGTAGAGTTACAGAAAGAGAAAGAGAGGGATGGTTAGAGGTACAGAAAGAGAAATAACTAAAATTAGATGGAGGGAGAAACACACAGTCAGAGTGGACATGTTGCGACGACTCTCCCAGCACTGACCCTTACGTAACCGGCTGTCACGGCGATGAGGTGCAGTGAACACCTCGGGAATGCCGATCCGTCTCCGCGACGATGCAGCCATTCCCTCAGGAATCCACAGGCAGAATTCCAGAAGGTTTCAGACGCTCCCATAGCCGCTGACAGGCGAGATCAGTGCTTCCCAACTCCAGTCCTTGAGTACCCCCCATAAGCACCCAGTTTTGTTGTAGCACCGGACAAACTCACCTGATTCAACTTACTGAGGGCCTGATGATTAGTTGACTAAGTTGAAAAAGGTGTGCTTGTCCAGGGCCACAATAAAAATGTTTACTTTTGGGGGTACTGGAGGAACGGAGTTGGGGTTACACTGGGCTAGATCAATCCCTGTTATCCCAATGAGCATCTCTTAACAGGACTCGTCTGGAGGGATGTCCTGCTAGTCACCTTGTCAGAGGAGAGGGCTTTATGACCTCTGGCCAAGTTCTGAAAATGATGAAGACGTATCTTCTCCTATATGTTTCTGTGTGTGAACACTTGTGTGTTTTGTTTATTTTTCCCTAATATATGTTAACCTATATATATCACATATATATTTTACACACATATTTGACATATATTTATGTGAAATTCTTTGCATACATTTGTGTTTTTGGATTGTGTTTCTGATAGCCCTCAGTATTTGTCTGTATGCTGTGCAATATATTAGGTTAACACATATATTTCTCTCTACCCAAGGCCTCTGAAGCTGCGCTGGCCCAGTTTCCAGTCCTCCCACCGGCCCAGTCACTCCTGGGCCCAGCGGCAGATGGGCTGCCAGTCAGTACTGCAGATGAACCTGCTCCAGAAGCTCTGCCTGCTCCAGCTTACAGCCCTCCTGGAGAAACACACCCCCACCAACAAACACGGCTTCAGCTGGTGAGTCGACGGCGGTGGCCATTTTGAATAGTCAAGGTTCAGAAGACTGTGGGTTTGGAGTTTGTGGCAAACAAATTTGACGTTTTTCTCACAAGAGGTCTCACACGAAAACAATGCAGGCCCCCCAAAAAAGTATATAGAGTGTATGTATAAAAATCCTTCCCTAACAGCATATGTCCTACATGCTGCTCCGATAGCGCTAGTTGTAGCCTAGGCCTACAAACAAATAGACAACCACAACAATCATAGTCTCTATTTTTCCTTTAGTTGGAATTCCTCCCACTCTTCTCCCACAACTAGCAGCCTGTTGGGTCTGAACGTAAGGGGGGTGGGGTTTCAGCATTCTTATCCCAGGCTAGCTAATTGCTCCAGCCTCACCTAAAATCTCTGTATAGTGCTGTGCTTTTCTTCACCCCTCCCAGCTTCAATGAGTCAGAGAAGTTCCACGCCTTCTCCAGGATGGAAAGGGGCAGAGTAAGAGTTATGACAGGCTTTCGACAGGTTTATGGCAGGCTTATGTCAGGTCTTTTAATCACTGAGACCATTTGATTTTTGAGCTGGAGGCCTGGCTGTGCATACCCAGAATTCCCTTCTCATTTACCAAGCTGTGGTCATTCTTCTGAGGCGAGCGGCACACACACACACTTCAAAGCACACCGATACATACACACCCATAAACATGTGTGCTCTTGTTAAACCATTATATGATCCCGGAGAGCGGTAGAAGACCTGACATTCAGAAACACAGACACACGCGCGGAACTACATGCCCAAACCCAAACCCAAACAAACACACACACACACACACACACACACACACACACACACACACACACACACACACACACACACACACACACACACACACACACACACACACACACACACACACACACACACACACACACACACACACACACACACACACACACACACACACACACACACACGGTCAGTGTTAGGGGCTTGAGGCACAAACACAAAGTGCGGATGCGGATGTATACACCATTACGAACCCACCCCCCTTACCCTCTCCTCCCTTCTCCTCCCTCTCCCTTCTCCTCCTCCCTCCCGGTTTCTATTGTCTTTCGGCCCCAGTGTTTATCCTCCCTCTCATAAACTTGGAGAAAGCTAGGCTTCTGTAGAACCCACACACACACATACACACATACACACACACGTACACATAAAGTATACACACACACACACACACACGTGCACACACACAATGTGTTTTCAAGTTCTCCTTTTCTCATGGAAAAGCCCCACCTTAGCTAAGTGGCAGCATGACGTGTGCTAATGCTAATGTTAGCGTTGGTGATTCACAGTAGCAGTAAACTACTGCTCTTTCCATTTGTTTAGTGTTCAACCTTTATTTATTAGGTTTGTCTGTTGGGAACCAATTCTCCTGAACAATATCCTGTGGCCTTTTAGGTGTAGGTCTAAAGGACCCCATACTGTCAAATCCTGTTTGATTAAACAGTGCAGGCTTCTCCAGCTCCAGTCATATTACTGTTGGGCTGGAATGAAATTATGCACACACAGCTGGTGTAGTATTATTGGGCTGGAATGAAACCCTGCACACATAGCAGGTGTATTATTGTTGGGCTGGAATGAAACCATGCACGCACAGCAGGTGTATTACTTTCGGGCTGGAATGAAACCCTGCACACACGGCAGGTGTATTATTGTTGGGCTGGAATGAAACCATGCACGCACAGAAGGTGTATTACTTTCGGGCTGGAATGAAACCCTGCACACACGGCAGGTATATTATTGTTGGGCTGGAATGAAACCCTGCACACACACACATACACCCAGTAGCCGTCTGTCCAGGACCAGAGTAGCAGAACCCTGGAATGTAGCGGTTGGATTGAGTGTTGTAGTTTGCTGTGTGTGGTACTCATCATGTTGGCTGCTTTCTGTAGCGGACATGTACAATGTTACCGCTGCTCTGTTAGTACAGTGACAGAGTCAGAGGTCAAAGTCCAACACCTACTTTACTCCTGTTGCAAAACCGTGTGTGTGTGGCCGTGTGTGTGTGGGTACACTCGTTTGTGTGTGCGTGTGTGCGTGCGTACGTGTGTCTGTTCTGTGTGCGTGTGTATATATGTTCTGTGTGTGTGTGTGTGTGTTGTTATTGGCTATTTTAACCTGTCCCTCTATGTGGTGTGTGTGTGTGTGTGAGTTGTTATTGGCTATTTTAACCTGCCCCTCTAAGTGTGTGTGTTGTGTGTGTGTTGCAGGGCTGTGCCAAAGTTTATGAAGCGGATCAAGGTGCGGGACTACAAAGACCGAAATGTGTTTGGAGTACCTCTGCTGCTTAACGTCCAGCGCACGGGTCAGCCCCTGCCCCAGAGCATTCAACAGGCCATGCGCTACCTACGCAGCCAATGTCTAGACCAGGTACAAACAGTCTGTCTGTCTACCTGTCTGCCTGTCTAACCTGTCTACCTGTCTGCCTGTCTCCTCAAGCCCCATTACACAACATACACACACAGACATACACATCCCCCTTCTCTTTCTCATCATTTAGCTCCTAGTCTCCTGGTTGCATAGTTGTATATTTCCCTGGAAAAATCTGTATTTTTGTCAGAGTTAAATATTCACAGTGTGTTACACACACACACACACACACAAACTTTCTGTGTCAGTTTTGAGGCCTCACATTCTGTGTTTGGGAGACAAGAAGGCCCTGACACACACACGCACACACACAGGGAGGCCTAGGGAGAGTCAAAAGTTTCCAGCTGTTTAGTCACCTTTGTCAGTCTGTTTAAGAGAGAGAGACAGAGCCAAGGGATTGCTATGGCGACAGAGAGCGTGCGCGAGAGAGAGAGAGAGAGGGAGGGATGGATGGAGAAATGGAAGAGAGAATGAGGGATTGCATGCTCTCCTAAACTGGACAACAGGCCTCTGTTTGAAATGGTGAATGCTCACGGAAAGTATTTAGTCTCTTCAAGCCAGAGCTCTTTTTCCTCCCAGATGGCAGCCATTTTATAAAACCATTAACTTAAAAAGGCCATTGATTAAGTCCAACAGAAAGAACCCGCTCCTCAAGAATTCTAATGGATTTCATGGGCTGTGTCCTAAACCAAATGGCACCCTATTCCCTTTCTAGTCCACTACTTCTGACCAGGGCCCATAGGGAATCAGGTGCCATTTGGGACGTGCATCTTCTTAAAAATACCCTGAATACCGTTGTGATGTAACCACCGAGCTACACACTGACGATGGGCCCCTTATTCAATTAAAATTGCTAACGATGAGAATGTGGGTTTGAATTGATAACTCATCAGATGTTGTTCCACGTAATAAAAAAAAATGGTATCAACAATCTCTCTCTCTCTCTCTCTCTCTCTCTCTCTCTCTCTCTCTCTCTCTCTCTCTCTCTCTCTCCCTTTCCAGGTGGGTCTCTTCAGGAAGTCGGGGGTTAAATCACGTATTCAGGCGCTCCGTCAGATGAACGAAACGTGCGGCGCCGACGGGGGCGGAGTCAGTTACGAGGGCCAATCGGCTTACGACGTGGCCGACATGCTGAAGCAGTATTTCCGGGACCTGCCAGAGCCGCTGCTCACCAGCAAACTGTCTGAGACCTTCCTGCAGATCTACCAATGTAAGGACACACACACACAGAAACACAAACTTTACATTGACAGGTATGAATATATACCCATAATATATACACACACTCATCTAAGATAATGTGGAGATGGAAGGGGAACACACACATAGCCTCACAAAAAGCTGTAGGTGCATGTCTGTCAGCCAGGGAGGGAGGGAGGGAGGGAGATTGTGGAAGGAAAACAAACAGGAAATATCGGATGATGTGGTGGTACACACACACACTCTCTCTCCTCTGCCACAGCGCTCCATGACTCACTAGTTCATTTGTGTTTGAAATACAAACAGCTAGTTAAAGTTAATTATTGAATATAAATCAATATCATTGACAATCTGCCGGCATGAGTAACTGTACGATGTAATTACAGTAAAACAACATGTCAAATGCCCTCTGGGAATCCATCAATCAAGTTTATTAATTCATTAAGACAAAATGGCATTTACTGGTACATTATTGTCATCATACAGCACTGTAATAAGAAATGCACAAATACAGTAACTAGCTGGCAACCAGCTGTCTGAAATTCATGATAATCCTTTTACATTGTATGTGAGCCACATGTCAGAGACCATTTTCCATCTTGTCAAAATTCAACAAAGTAATGTTTTTAAATTGAGCTGAATTGAATTTAACTTAATTTAACTGAACTTAATTGAACTGAACCAAACTGAAACGAACCAAACTGAATTGAACTGAACAGAACCAAATTGAACAGAACTGAGTTGAACTGAATGTGATTCCCGCAGACATGCCCAAGGAGCTGCGTCTTCAGGCTACGCGAGCGGCCGTGCTGCTGCTGCCAGACGAGAGCCGCGAGGCGCTGCAGACCCTCCTGTGCCTGCTGAGTGACGTCACCGCCGCCGTGGCAGAGAACCAGATGACCTGCGCCAACCTGGCCGTCTGCCTGGCGCCTTCGCTCTTCCACCTTAACACACTGAGACGCAAGGAGAGCTCCTCACCACGGTGGGCAGGGGTGGGGTGTTGTGGGGAACTAGGAGAGGGTGTATGTGTGTGTGTGTGTGCATGTGCCGCGCGTGTACCTACTTGTGCGTGCGTGTGTTTTGCACCTTTACCAAGACTATCTCCTTTCTGTCTGTCTGTCTGTGTGTGTGTGTGTATGTGTGTGTGTGTGTGTGTGTGTGTGTGTGTGTGACCAACCCCTCTCCTTTTTTTTGTCTTGACTCAGTATATATGACCATGTATTGTATTACACTGCCCAGCCTCACACCAACATGAGAGGAGGAGAGGCTGACAAACTCTAGCTATACAGCAGGATATTACTGTATGTAGGGGAAGGAGAGAGGGGCGAGGAAGAGAGAGAGAGCAGAGGGAGAGAGATAGAGAACTGAGGAGGGAAAGAGAGTCTGTATAGGGGGTTACATCAAACCTTATGACAGATTGTCTTATTCTCCTCTCCTCTCCTCTCCTCTCCACTCCACTCCACTCCACTCCACTCCTCTCCTCTCCTCTCCTGTTTCTCTCACTAGTGGACATGACTAACTGTCCTAAGTGGACATGACTAACTTTCCTGTGTGTTTGTCTTCCTGGTGTGTTGTGATAGGGTGATGAACAGGAAGCAGCCGCTGGGTAAACCTGACCAGAGGGACCTCAACGAGAACCTGGCCGCCACCAACGGCCTGGCACACATGATCCAGGAGTGCAGGAAGCTCTTCAGGGTATGTGTCTGAACCTAGAACCTCACCAGAACCTTAGTAGAACCTCAACTTTCACCTCCCCTCTCTTTCTACATTGTCTGACTATAACCTGACTATAACCAGACAAGAATCTCACCTCTCTTTCTACATTGTCTGACTAGAACCTGACTAGAACCTGACTAGAACCAGACAAGAACCTCACCTCTCTTTCTACATTGTCTGACTAGAACCTGACTAGAACCAGACAAGAACCTCATCTCTCTTTCTACATTGTCTGACTAGAACCTGACTAGAACCAGACAAGAACCTCACCTCTCTTTCTACATTGTCCGACTAGAACCTAAATACAACCTCACATCACCTCCACAGTCTCTGACGAGAACCCCACATTCCGTTCGACTATTTGCAGAAAGCACATGATCCCCACTGTGCCTTGACGGCCTACGCTAAAGTCAGAGTGTTCGATTGGTGTTGGTATAATGTTGCTCTCGTAAACATGTTCATCTCAGTTCCGAAAGTCCCTCTGATCCGGATCCGAGGTTGTTTTTCCTCTGTGTGTTTGGAGCATTGTTATCGTGACATAAAACCAAGTTGTCTTAGCCAAGTGGCCAAGCCCTCTCCGCCCCACGTCTTACCTGACCGGCTCTTACGCCACGTTTGTGTTTACCCGTCGCACTCGCTGAGCCCTATGGAATGTTGGGTACTGTAGTTACATAAGACTAATAGTCTGGTTTATGGAATACAGTAAGCTGTTTTGTATCGCCACAAAACCCACAATCCCATTGATCTCCATGCTTCTGTTTACCTGTCGCACACTGACTTAGCCCTATGGAATGTTCGGTATTGTAGTTACGTAAGGGGGAGAAATTCAGTAAGCTGTATTGTGTAGCACCGCAAAACCCAAAATCCCTTTGACCAATCTCGGCTAATCAGGGGGCTCGATGTCCAAAGGCAGGAAGCACTTTGAGAGAAATAATGAATGTCGGCAGGTGGACTACAATTTTGGTACCAGTCCGGCCCGAATCAATCGGCTCAAAAAGCTGTTATGAAAGAAAGCTGTTAGGACATGAGGGGTTCCACACTGCCTAACATTATATTACACGGATCTGGATTCTAGAGTCCATTTATTTTCACTAACAGTGTAAAGAAAAAGTATTAGATTCATTCATAAATGTCCTCTGGCGGATGCTAGCAATTAGCGTTGAACATGACCAGTAAATAGCATTAACCCCCCCCCACACACACACACACACGTCAGTTCTTTTCTTGTAATTGAATATTAGTCTGTGAGTGGTCTGGGTGAGCTGATGACTGATACAATAAGAGGGCCCATTCAGTGGATTTCTAACTGATAACCCTTCTCATCATGATCTCCTCTGATATCAACTGAAGTACATCTTTAAGTAAGCAGGAAAGAGAGAGGGAGACAGAGAGAGAGAGAGAGAGAGAGAGAGAGAGAGACTGGAAATTGGAAAAACAGGATGCTCTAAGCTTCCATAGGAGGACTCCTTTATCTTTGTCTCATGCTGATTTCTTGTGGAGTTTCCCATTCCTTAATACGGGGTGATTTAACTCAGGATGGGGTTGGCAGATAAAGGACAGGTTGATAAGGGATTGGATGACGTATCCTTGTTTATGACAGATCTGATTGTCTGATCATGATTGTGGTTTTTTTTAGAATTTTGTTTATCTGTAGGTCTGTTTGACCATCGGCCCATCAGTGTATTAATGTTCAAAGCTGTACATGTACGTTCATGACGACCACAAACAAGTTTGATCTTGAACACTGGTATTTCACACACCTTGTACCTCAACACGCTGGTATTAGTACTCATCTTTAGTGTCTGAAACAGTCCTGACGGCCCTCTCTCCTCTCATTCATTTTATGTCATTGTAAAATTGTATAATTATTGTAATTGTATGACAAACTAACAAACTATTCCCTCTTCTTCCCCCTTAGATCCCAGAAGAGATGAGTCGCTGCAGAAACTCGTACCAGGAGCAGGCCCTGATCCCCCTGAAGCTGGAGGAGCTAGGGGGTTCCTCTGGGGGTGATGGTGGTGCTGGCGGCCCCATGGGATGCAGGACCTACCTCCAGGACAGCCTGGACGCCCTCCTCAAGGAGGCCAAGGACAAGTTCAAAGGTTACGACAGCTGCTCCACGCCTGAACTCGCCGAGCTGGCGTACAAGAAGGTATGGACAGAGGGATAGATCGTATCTATTTTATTCTCTTTTATTCTCTTCTATGGAGGCGGGATCTTGTCTTTTAAATTCTAAGTTCATGTTCACTTTATTGTCCGTATATAGAAGTTCAATTAGTATGAAGGACTACATTAGTTGTGTTTTTTGTTTAGAAAAGGCTGGCATAAAGCCTAGTGTATTCCACATCTCTCTGTCTCGCTCTCTCTGTCTCTCGTTCTCTCTCGTTGTGTAATGGAAAAGCACCAGTTAGTATTTCCTGTGTAGAAACAGGTTAGTGTGAAACTACCCCCTTAGACTGGCCCAAGGGTGACATCAGCTTGTCAAGGGGCTCGCTCAATACACACGCACACACACACACACACTGCTCCCAAGCCAACACATCCTGTCCAGTGGTTATCTCTTTGCCAATAATCTTCCCAGTCACAAGGCCTCTTGAAGGAAGGCAGCTGACTAGTGTAACAGATAAGGAGAGAGGCTTTGGGTTGTTGTGATTACAACACTGCCCAATCATGGTGCAAGACCTGGGTCTTCTTTCCCAGAGCCTGCGTAGCGCTAGTTTCAACATTACATCATTACAGTGTACCGTTAGCATTAGCATCCAAGCTGTTTCCCCAAAAAACAGTGTTGCCCTTAAACTCGTCAATAAAATATATTTTTTAAATATGTTTAATCCCGTTCCAGATATGTTTTTACAAAAATATTAAAAGATGGTCTCTTTTGTTTTCCGACTCTTAGGTCCACGACGGCTCGCCGCTGCGCCTGTGGAAGGCGTCCGTGGAGGTGCCTGCGGGTCCTGAGGAGGTGTTGACGCGGGTCCTTCGGGAGCAGGGCCGCTGGGACGAGGACCTGATGGAGAGCCGTGTGGTGGAGACGCTAGGCGATCGCACAGAGGTGTACCAGTACACTAGGAACACCATGGCTCCCCACCCCACCAGAGACCACCTCGTGCTCAGGTAGAAGATTAAGGCTCTCCCTATACTCCAGAAGGCTTCTTCAGCGGTCCCCATAGGAGAACCCTTTTTGCTTCCAAAATTGTTCTACCTTGAACCAACAAGATTTCTTCAAAGGGTTCTCCTATGGGGACAGTGTAAAAACTTTTGATTTTGAAGACTGTACCTACCTTCCCATTCCTTGTATATCCCCTTCTTGTGTTGTTTGTTTCATTCATTCATTACTTATTTCCTTCTTTCATTATTCTCTTCCTCAGTGGTATTAAACAACTCTCTGTCTCTCTTTCTCTCTTTCGGTTTAAAACAAGTCAAAATGTCTTCTCTCTATTTCAGGACGTGGGTGACAGACCTACCTAAGGGAGCATGTGCGTTGGTGTGTACCTCAGTGGACCATGACGGGGCAGCATTACTGGGTGTGCGGGCCAATGTGCTCACCTCACGCTACTTCATCGAGCCATGCAGCAGCAACAAGTCCCGCCTCACACACATCTCCAGGGTCGACTGCAGGTGAGTCAGCTGGAACGGAACCAGTAGAAACAGTAGAATACAACCAGTAGAATAGAACCAGTAGAAAACAATTAATAGAACCAGTAGAATAGAACCAGTAGAACTCAACTGGTAGAACCAGTAGAACTCAAATAGTAGAACCAGTAGAATAGAACCAGTAGAATAGAGCCTGTAGAACTCAACTAGTAGAACCAGTAGAATAGAACCAGTAGAACAGAACCTGTAGAATAGAACCAGTAGAACTCAACTAGTAGAACCAGTAGAATAGAACCTGTAGAATAGACCCAGTAGAACTCAACTAGTAGAACTAGTAGAATAGAACCAGTAGAATAGACCCAGTAGAACTCAACTAGTGAACCAGTAGAATAGAACTTGTAGAATAGAACTCGTAGAATAGAACCAGTAGAACTTAACTAGTAGAATCAGTAGAATAGAACCCGTAGAATAGAACCAGTAGAACTCAACTAGTAGAACCAGTAGAATAGAAGCAGTAGAATAGACCCAGTAGAACTCAACTAGTAGAACCAGTAGAATAGAAGCAGTAGAACTCAACTAGTAGAACCAGTAGAACAGAACCAGTAGAATAGAACCAGTAGAACTCAACTAATAGAACCAGTAGAATAGAACCAGTAGAATGTAAGCAGTAGAATAGAACCAGTAGAATAGCCCCAGTAGAACTCAACTAGTAAAACCAGTAGAATAGAGCCCGTAAAATAGAGCCAGTAGAACTCAACTAGTAGAACCAGTAGAATAGAACCAGTAAAATAGAAGCAGTAGAACTCAACTAGTAGAACCAGTAGAATAGAAGCAGTAGAACTCAACTAGTAGAACCAGTAGAACAGAACCAGTAGAATACAACCAGTAGAACTCAACTAGTAGAACCAGTAGAATAGAACCAGTAGAATGGAAGCAGTAGAATATAAGGAGTAGAATAGACCCAGTAGAACTCAACTAGTAAAACCAGTAGAATAGAGCCAGTAAAATAGAGCCAGTAGAACTCAACTAGTAGAACCAGTAGAATAGAACCAGTAGAATAGAAGCAGTAGAACTCAACTAGTAGAACCAGTAGAATAGAACCAGTAGAATATTAACAGTAGGATAGAAGAAATAGGATAGAAACAGTTGAATATAACCAGTAGGATAGAACCAGTAGAACAGAAACAGTAGAATAGAACCAGTAGAATAGAACCAGTAGAATAGAACCAGTAGAATAGAAACAGTAGAATAGAACCAGTAGAACACAACTAGTAGAAAACAACTAGTAGAACCAGTAGAATAGAACCAGTAGAATAAAGGATAGGCATGCTCAATGTTTAAGGGAACTAGAGGAGAGCTTTAAATCAAAGTAACTCTGGTCAGATGCTTAAACATCTCCTCTCTAAATCAAAGTAACTCTGGTCTGATGCTTAAACATCTCCTCTCTAAATCAAAGTAACTCTGGTCTGATGCTTAAACATCTCCTCTCTAAATCAAGGTAACTCCGGTCTGATGCTTAAACATCTCCTCTCTAAATCAAAGTAACTCTGGTCTGATGCTAAAACATCTCCTCTCTAAATCAAAGTAACTCTGGTCTGATGCTTAAACATCTCCTCTCTAAATCAAAGTAACTCTGGTCTGATGCTAAAACATCTCCTCTCTAAATCAAAGTAACTCTGGTCTGATGCTTAAACATCTCCTCTCTAAATCAAAGTAACTCTGGTCTGATGCTTAAACATCTCTTCTCTAAATCAAGGTAACTCTGGTCTGATGCTTAACGAGTCAAGTACCAGTGGGTCGCTAGCGGGCTCATCCCGACACTACCAGCGAAAAACTAAAGCGCCAAATTCAAAATCCGAAAGTTGAATTATTAAACATCCAGCAATATACAAGTGTTCCATACTCATCAAAAGCTCTGTTTCTTGGCAATATCACAGCGTTGTCAGATTTCAAAAGGCTTTACGCTAAAGCAGCACATTCATTTGTTTGAGGCTAGCACCTCACATATTTTCCAATAGCCATGTATCGATTAGCCATCATGGCACACACATAACACATTTCACAGCGAAAACAAATCAATTACCTGTTGAAGAACTTCTGCTGAGGTCATCCTAAGTGTCCAACGAAGACAATCCATGGTTCTTTTGTTAGAAAAAGTAACGTCTTTTATCCATAAATCCTCCATTTGGTTCGCGCATTATAATCAGAAACGACAGCCTCCACTCCTCCATTGAAACGCGGCGCCAACTCGTTCAAATTATACCTATAAACTTGTCCAAAAACAATCAAACATAGTTTTAAATGTATCCTTAGGAACACTTTTACGTATATTTACTATTATAAATCAGCCGAATATAAACTGAACGCTAAAGACGATAAATAAGACACGGCGTGACTTCCGTCTTGTAGCGCAATGTGACGAGTTTTCAGAACGTGGTGTCCCCATGCCATGCTGTGTATCAATGGTCTAAATTCATCCAAGATGGAGTAAAACACCGTCTCGTGGTTGATGACATCATAAGGAAGCGACGTGCACTGCATTCATATGCCTATATATGGTCATTTTCAATAGGGATGGGTTCCAAAATGAGCAATGTGTCAAAATGACTTTTTCCAGGACAGAGATTCCTCAGGGTTTTGCCTGCTATATGCGTTCTGATTGACTCACAGACAAATGGTTAACAGTTTTGGAAAATTCAGAGTGTTTCCTATCCAATGGTACTAAATATATGCATATCCCATTTTCTGGGCCTAAATGGGAGGCATTTTACTTTGGGCACGCCAGGCTCTCCAAAACAGTCACCTCTGCTGCTGGTGCTTGTGAAGTTTTTAAACATCTCCTCTCTAAATCAAAGTTACTCTGGTCTGATGCTAAAACATCTCCTCTCTAAATCAAGGTAACTCTGGTCTGATGCTTAAACATCTCCTCTCTAAATCAAAGTAACTCTGGTCTGATGCTAAAACATCTCCTCTCTAAATCAAAGTAACTCTGGTCTGATGCTTAAACATCTCCTCTCTAAATCAAAGTAACTCTGGTCTGATGCTTAAACATCTCCTCTCTAAATCAAGGTAACTCTGGTCTGATGCTTAAACATCTCCTCTCTAAATCAAAGTAACTCTATGAGCATGGTCTGATATTAAAAGGTGTCTCCTCTCTGTCTCTCGCTTTCTAGGGGTCGGTTCCCAGAGTGGTACAATAAACTGTATGGACACCTGTGTGCCAGTGAGGTGGTGCGGATACGCCAGTCCTTCACCACCCAGATGGATAAGTGAGGGGCAGGCAGCTCCACTTGACTTGGAGACCAAAGTCACAAGAAGGGGTGACATCCTGGACCCCAAAAGACTCTCTATCCACCTCACCCCCTAATTCACTACAGCCCTGATGCTGGTTAGGGTTGACTGGGGAGGACAACCCATTGACTCATTGACATGATTCAAGCTCTTGACAGACAGACCCTTGTGTCCTGGACAGAGAGACTTTGAACAGACTTTGTCGTCATCCGTAGCCTGTCGTCAACGACCAGGTGGTGTTACTGCCTCCGAGGGGTCATGCAAGGACTGAAACGGACATGGACCCTCAAAGTTCTTTCCGAGTTGTGTTATGATTCTTGTGCTAGGTGGTGCGTTGCGGGCGGCACAATCGAAGTAAATGTGTTTGAAATGGAAGTATGGTGTCACTCATCCAATAAGCATAATACCTTTACAGAGAGGATGTGACATCACCGTCACAGGATGTGATGTCACGGATTAGTAAAAAGAGAATCTATAGGGGAGAGGGAGCTTCTGAGAATAGAGAAGGTTAGTGTGTGTGTGCCTGTGCGTGTGTGTGTGATGAATGGTTGATTAATTTGACATATTTCAGGCACTGGCTCCCAGCTGCAATATAGTGTGTATATACTATATCTTGCACCTGTTCATGTTGCTTTTTCCTGTTTCCTCTGTGTGTGTGTGTGTGTGTGTGTGTCTGTGTGTGTGTGCGTGCGTACGTGCGTACTCGTGCACAAGTGTTTTTATCCTGTTACAGAGGTAATGTCCACAACATTGCTTTCAGGAAGATACTGTATTATTCGACGGATTGAGGATGGATGGATAATATGGGCTAACAGTTGTGTGAATGTATTGAAAATATGCAATATCTGAGTTTGTATTGATAAGTGGGGTATGGTGAGTTGATATTTGGTTAAATTACATTAAGGAAAGCTAGCATAGAGTGGGTTTAGAGGATGGAACAGAAGCAAAATGGTGGCTGGAACACCAATTGGTTGAGAGGGTTAAAGTCGCCCCAACAACTAAAATGGAGACTTAGATTCTGATGGACCAAGCTTAAAGAAAGCAGACAGTCACAGAGAATTTTGACTGATTCCACTGCTTAAAATAGCACAGAGAATACACAACAATCAACAGGGCTAGGATTCCAAAATGGCCGCCATTTGTAGGCTAAACATTGATGAAAGGAACACTTCCGGTTATTACTTTTGTAGTACGATGTACACAAGAGCAGTGAAGAGTCTTCTGCTTCACCAAAAAAATCCGGGGGGAAAAGAAAAACAGAAAAGAAGTGAAGAAAAGAATAGAAAACAAAGAAAAGAGAAGGACCTTTTATAAAGGTGTGGGATTTTACAGGTTTTACTGTAAATAGAGGAGGACAAAGTGCAGAGAAAGTTTGTCTGGTTAAAAGAAGGAAAAATAATCTATATGTGCAGGTTTCTTTTCTGTACGTGTGTCTGTCTGTCTGTCTGTCTGTCTGTCTGTGCTACCTTAAATGAAGTATAAGACTAATAGTAACAAAGTACACCTTCTTCCAGGCCGGATTTGTTTCCCGTGTTAAAACCTATACGTTCTCTGTTCAGTGTATGACTAATTTGCTAAGCCATTGTGTTGTATTGTTAAACGTGTGTACATTATTTGTATGCCGTCAAATATGAGTAACGCATGACAATGACAGTTAATTTAAAGCCTCAATATATTTATACCTCAGATATGTTTTTTGTACCATGTTTATTTTATATGTTACGCTTCAGTTACAGAAATGATAAATGTGTTTTATATTTTGTATTATTAATATTATTTCTGTACAGATTAATCACAGTCACGTGCACTATTAAATGTATTAAACAAAGAGTGTTGTCTTAGTTGGGTCATTGGCTGGTGTTTTGAAATGTTGAGAGTTCAGGTGGATTGGAGTTGTTGACGTTTCTGACGTCATTTAAAAGGATAATGCACTTTGCAATGGTCTCATGTAGGCTGCCCCCCATATTGGCTACAGAATAGTATGACTGTAATAGCGGTGAAGTGCCCCTTTAAGGTTTTTCGGGCCAAAGGAGTGCCATAAGCAATACACCATTACCCAAACATTGGTTTTGTAGTAACTCTGAAATCCATTATCATGGCTCTGATAGTTTGTTTGATTCTAAATTCTTTCTCAGACAGAGAGCTTAGCCTAGGGTCATACTGTACCCTGCCCCTCTCTCTAGAGAGAGAGGGAGAGCAAGAGAGAGGGGAGGCCAGAGAAAGAGCGTGAGCCAGAGAGAGAGTGAGAGAGGTCCGGAGAGAGATGGACCGGCAGCAGGCGGTGGCTTGCTTGGTACATAGATGGTGATCTCACTCAGTCTCACAGTCCGTCTTACATAATTGGTTCATATGGCAGGGGTGGACAAAGGGTCTGTTGTGGCCACAGCTGGAAGGGGTGGACTGTCACAGGGTCTGAGGCTGGGCAGGGGGGGGGCTCGGACCCCCCTAGCGTTCCTCTCACATGCTGTTTAAGCCAGCAGGGGCCATCTGTGGGCTTGAGGCGGGTGGGGTTGGTGCTTTTTCCCACCACACACACACACACACACACACACTGGGCTCTCACTGGGCAGCTCACACACACACACACACTGGGCTCTCACTGGGCAGCTCACACACACACACACACACTGGGCTCTCACTGGGCAGCTCACACACACACTTACTGTATTTGTTTTATGTACACGTTCTCAGAGACACACACACATCCTCAAATGCTGTATGAACATGTTGGTTCTACACACATTTGGTGCACACAGGCATTTGATACACGTGTGTTGGATCAATGCAGTGTAAAAAAAAGTGAAATTTATAAGGCAACAAGAGTAGTAGAAATGTTACATACACATAGGGTGCATCCTTTATGGCACCCCTATGGGCCCTGGTCAAAAGTAGCGCACTAAATAGGGAATAGGATGCCATTTTGGATTCTGCCACACACTATGCCTTCACAGGAGAACACACGTGTACTGTACACAGAGGGATTAGCCACACATACAGTACAAGAACAGAAGTGACATGCACAAACTTGCGTGAACACCCACATACGCTGTTCTCTAAATCTAGATAATGTGCAGATATTATACAGTACACGGCAGCACATTCATTCCTTCTCAACAACAACCCTCAGTCATGTGGACAACGAGAGCTTTCCACATTCTCTTCTGAAGGGTTTCTGTGAAACCAGAGATACAATAGAGCTTCCAACTCACACACACATATTACCCCATGTGTGTGTGTGTGTGTGTGTGTGTGTGTGTGTGTGTGTGTGTGTGTGTGTGTGTGTGTGTGTGTACATGGGTGCGTGCGTGCATGCATTGGTATCTACAGTATGTGAGTGTGTGTGCGTTTGTGCACCTATCTAAGTGTTCATGTATGCATCTATGTGTATGTGCGTGTATCTATGCGTCCAAGTATGTGTGTGTGTCTGCTTGGAAACCAAACATCTCTGAGCCCACCCCGGTAAGAGATGACCTAGAGTCAGCACCAGGGACATGTTCCAGACAAATCCTTTGAGAATGGTGTGGAGGAGGGTTCCCAAATTGATAAACGGGTGGAGAGAGGGAGAAAGAGGAGAGGATGACGGAGTAAAAGTGTGTGGGAGAGACATCGTAATACAACAACACTGGAATTCCTCTAGTTGTAACGTTACCTCATGCCGTGTTGTGAAACCTGAGGTGCAGGGTTAGGGTCCTTTCCATTATAATTCCAGTCAGTTCTGGGAGTTAGCTGAAATTCCAATTCTCTTTAATGCTTGTCAGTGAGCAAAATGTGGAATTGGAATTTGGTTTATTTTTGACTGGAATTGAAATGGAATTGACCCCAACCCTGCTGAGGTGTGTTCAGTGAGATAAAATGTTCAGAAATTATTGCATATTCTACATGGCACACAGTCGTGTCTTTTCTACACAATTATATTTATATCTGATTGTTCTGTACTGTTGAACCATCCTGAACAAGTTCCCCCTCTCCAGGAGCGCGTTCAGCCAGACAAAACGTTTTGGTACGTTTGGATAGAAAAATGGAATGTAGAACAAACATGCCTCTCTGACATGTCGCCCAAGGAAACACTTTGGCTCTATTAAATGGAATTTCTATCTGCAACGTTCAACAACGTTTGGCAACTGAATGTGGCCCAGTCAATGCAGTTACAGGTGTCTCTCCTGATTGGCCAACAGCAACCAAATCAGTAGATGGCCATGCTACAAAGAACAACTATGAGCTACATCGTCAGAGTTGATGAGTTGATGAGTTAGTACATTAGTTATCAGAATTGCCAATATAATCATTGGCCATTAAGGAGAATGAAGTAAAACCACAAGTCCAAATCCCTATCTCCATCCATGGCTAATTTAGGAAAGGGACCATTTTAGCTAGCTAGTAAGCCACCGGAGATGATACAACAAGGACAACAACACAACAAGATGCAACAATTCAAATTGTTTCTGTCAATGACGTATTTTGATGCGATGTGATAAGAGTGAAGCCAAATCCAAACTGGCTTTCCTTTACACTTTTTTATGGTGCACCAGGACCATTCACAGCTGAGCTCAGTTTAGCTCAACGCTGATTGGCTATTATTTTATTTTTTTAAAGTATTAAGGGAGGCCAAATGCTTGCTGGCTTCCCTTGCATTCAAGGCTACAGGCGGCAACAATAACAATACTCTTTATGACCAGACAGCATCAGATAGATGGTCAACCCATACAGAGACAGAGGGGCGCTGTTTCGCTCTTGCTCGGACGCTTTCTCCAGTGAGATACATTCAGCCTCTGGCGAATTGAAGGAAAATTATGGAAACACAGAGAATTTGGTCAAAGCCTGGCTTCCCTTGGCAACCATGAATAAACACCACTGCCTTGACACAGGGTTTAACATGTTCACTGAAGCTTTAACCTTGAGGCAGGGTTTAACATGTTCACTGAAGCTTTAACCTTGACCCAGGGTTTAACATGTTCACTGAAGCTTTAACCTGGACCCAGGGTTTAAAATGTTCACTGAAGCTTTAACCTTGACCCAGGGTTTAACATGATCACTGAAGCTTTAACCTGGACCCAGGGTTTAAAATGTTCACTGAAGCTTTAAACTTGACCTAGGGTTCAACATGTTCACTGAAGCTTTAACCTGGACCCAGGGTTTAACATGTTCACTGAAGCTTTAACCTTGACCCAGGGTTTAACATGATAACTGAAGCTTTAACCTGGACCCAGGGTTTAACATGTTCAATAAAGCTTTAACCTTGACCCAGGGTTTAACATGATCACTGAAGCTTTAACCTTGAGCCAGGGTTTAACATGATATCTGAAGCTTTAACCTGGACCCAGGGTTTAACATGATCACCGGGTGGTTTCCATAGATGGTTAGGAATCACACATACAGTTTGTTCCTGCCACATGGTTGAGAGGATCTGGGAGTCATGGGGTGTGTCTTAAATGGAACCCTATTCCTTATATAGTGCACTACATTTGACCAGGGACCATAGGGAATAGCATGCCATTTGGGACATAACAATAGTAGTTTTGTCTGTGTAGATGGCCTGATTACAAATGCATGACAAGCTTATGAGAAATGTGTATTGTTGTGACAACAGGAATTATCAGTGTCAACATCAAGAACAAAATGGCTTACATGAAAGTTGTCTTAAAGTTGACATAATCATATTATAACATATTCTATGGTTCTAACGCATGTACACAGATACACACACAAAAGCAAGCAAGCACACACACACACACACACACAAACACACACACACAAACCCCCCCAGTGACTTCACGTCCCAAATGTGGCCCACCTGGCCCTGATCCCTCTCCCCCAGCCAGTTCTCTGCTGGGCGACCACACAGACTGGTGGTGTTACAGTCAGTCTGTCTGGACATGACATCCGAATGGCTTCTCTGTGGGCAGAGACTTGAGTCATAGAAAGACGGAAATTCAACCTTAGTAAAACATTAGTTCAACATTGACTCATTCTCTTTGAACCACCGTTTGACTATTTCAGGCCCTTAAGCATAGAGTCAGACCAACGTGCAGTATCATCAACATGGAAAGACACGTCCCAGATTCAAAGACAACCACATAGGCCAGAGGTTGTTCAAACCTCAAACATGGTTGTTGAGGTACACAGTCAGCACAAGTAGTCATAGCCTTCCACCAAGACTGTAATTGGTTGAATGAGGTGAGTGATTGCCTGGCAGGTCCTCTGCGGATTAGAGTTACCACTACTGGGGTCAGATTGATTTCTAACTGAGCAAGGGCTTTAGGAATGAGATTACACTACCATCTAGTGGTCGTTGTAAGCAACTACAAGACCCTGACAACGGTATGATCCAACAAAATGTGCTGAACAAGTTCAAGTCAGAACATGATATGTCTGATTCAAAAGGTAATCATACTTTCAAAATATAAATAATTGCGTATCAATAACGGTGATATTGATGATTAAACTGATTTGGAGGACTCATGTGTACAAATTGTTATTTTACAAGGAAATTCTAAAATAAAATAAAAATCCTATATCGTATCACCTCTATCCCTTATTATCGCAGCAAATGCATCCGACAATTTATTCATTTTTGATACATTTTTTATCTATTTATTTGTTTGTATGCATCCATAGATTATGCAAATAGTAAATGGGTAGGCTGACAACCAAGAAGGGTGCAATTGTGGCCCGCGTTTCTGGGCCTTCTTGCACTCGGGGATCCCAGCATCTCAGTGCAAGAGGCGTCACTGCAGTCCCTAGTTCGAGTCCAAGCTACATCACATCCGACTGTGGTTGGGAGTCCCATAGGGATGTGCACAATTGTCCCGGGGTAGGCCGTCATTGTAAATAAGAATTTGTTCTTAACTGACCTGCCAAGTTAAATCAAATGGGGGCATTCCTGCATCTGCAGGAACCCCTCTTTCTAATTCTACTGTACATTTTTAAGCTAGGACATGAAGGAGGCGTGGGGCGCTCCAGTCCAGTAGGTGATGCACAATAACGTTTGATGCCAACCACCGACAAACCCCACAGAAGAAGGGGCGGGGGCGACAACCGTAGCTAGCTAGTCGTACACCGGTAGACCTTCGCCCCTAGCAATGTTTTCATGCAGTTCTGTTAACGGTGATGGCAATCAGGAGTTTTTAGGTTCCTGGGGGTCTGGTTTGACACTCTCGAATGACATGGGCGAAGTAAAGAAAATATTGAATGTGATGCGTTGCCTGTCCGGAACAGAGTGGGGGGGCAGATATAATGGCGTTGAAAATGATATATATAGCGCTGTAAAGGCCACTTTACATCACTGGATTATATGGATCAGCATCTCAGACATCTTTTTTAAAAGCTAGATATAATCCAGGCCCTAAGAATATGTTGTGGAGCACTCAGGACCTCCCCGGTGGCAGAGATGCAGGTAGAGTTGGGAGAGATGCCGTTATAGTTAAGAAGACAACAGCTAACCATGATATATTGGGTAAATCTACAAGGACATAAGGTCACACATCCTACAAGAAAGTGCTCCTTGAGTGCTGGGAGCATGAGCGAAGTCTGAATACAAGCTTTGGGTGGATAGGTAATGGCATGGCTAGAGAGATTGGGTTATTTGGAAGGAGTTTAGCCCCTCTGTGGTTTTCCTGCTATCCCACCTTGGTTGTTCCCTCAGCTAGTGATAGATCTAGGGTTGCTTGAGAGGCTAAGATATGTTGCGTAAAGAGTAGATTCAGTTGTGTAAGTGAACATTTAAGAACACAGTACTCTGCTTTCTTTCATATATTCACAGATGGATCTAAGGACCCTAAAACAGGCAGGACAGGAGCAGCTTTTAGTGTTCCTGAGTTTAAGGTGGCAGTGACGAAAAGAGCAACGGGTCATTTATCTGTTTACACAGTGGAGATGGCCATACTCTTGGCTGCAGAGTGGGCAGAGGAGGTGAGGATGACAGGGTAGTCATCTGCTCTGACTCCTGTGCAGCACTGACGAGCTTAAATTCATTTGTGTCTCAGAGCAGACAGGATGTATTGTATGAGGTTTTGCAGTGCTTGTATAGGGTGAAACAGATGGTGGTAATTGTGATGTTCCTCTGGGTACCAGCTCATGTGGGAGTAGAGGGGAATGCGGAGGTGGATGTTACCACCAAGCAGCCTCTTAAACATCTTAATGTTGAAATGGAATAGTCAACCAGTAAAGCAGAAGCCAAGGGTTTCTGAGAACAGTGGGTAAAAAATTAAAAACAAATGGCAAGAGTTGTGGAACAGGGAGGGAAAGGGATGACACCTGTATAATATCTAGGAAAATGTGGGGAGCAGGGAGATCCTCAGGCTGAGAGAGAATGGAGGAAAGTGTAATCACAAGGCTGAGACTGGGAAACACAAGGCTCAACAGGACATTGAAATTGGTAGGAAAACATCCGACTGGGTGGTGTGATCATTGTCAGGAGGAGATGGAGACAGGGAAACATATTCCATTTCAGTGCCAGCAATATGGGAGGGAAAGGGAGAGATTGTTGTTAGATTTAAGGAGTAATGGGGTTGAAGATATTAAACCAATATTAAGTGAACTGCTGGGGAAATCTTCAGGGGGTGTAGTATTTAATTATCTATTTCGCTTCCTTAGGGAGATGAGAATAATGTGTAGGATTTAGAGCTTCCTGTCTGGTTAACACTCCAGTCCAGTTGGTGGCGGTAATGCACCTTAAAACAATCCAATGAAGAAGAAGAAAACGAAAGTAGTTATATCTCAGAACAACCAACACTCAAGGAGAAACATCTATAGTTTGGTAAATGAAGTATATTATATTGTAAATCTGTTTGTTTGTGGGTCGGAGGTGGCATAGGATACTTGTTTCTTAAATAGTTTGTAAGGTGTATGTGATGAATGAATGTTGTTTTAATGGACGGCAATTGCCTTTGAAAAAAAAAGTGTTTTATAGGTCTGTAATCATTAGTGCACACCATAGCAAACCAAAGCAAAACGTTTTGCAACAAAAACAAGAGTTTCTTAGTAGGCTACTATTTTAGTGATGGCTAAATAGTTTTAGACATAACACAACAATAATCCACATGTTTTTTAGACGTAACAATAATCCACATTTGAGCATGCTTTCAATTTCACAGATTGTAAATCTTTCGGCAGTAAAGCACAGCATGGGTTGGAAACTCCTCTACTGTGTTTTTACATTGATGGTTGGCCTTCTTGGTACGTTTTTCCTAAATTAATAATTTTAGATACACTATGTTTTTTTTGTGTGAACTGGTCTCTTGATCAACATCATTGAGTGTGTTCACTGTAGCCTAATTGTCAAATATGTTGAGTATTTAGTTTAGCTACAAATATGTAAACCTAATAATCCTTGTATTTCTTTTGCTTCTTGACCATTTTCACAGAATGCCCATCGATTGGTAGTGGTATCATTCTTAAAACTGTGAATTTGAAGGACAATGTCACTCTCCCTTGTGATGCAACCTGTGACATTGGCATCGTTTGGAAGATGGTGGATGGCCCGGTCGTTGCCAAGATTGATCAAGGAAAATTAACTGAAGGAAAGAGGGTGAAAATCAACACAGACCTCTCTCTCACAATCAGCTCTGCTGTGTACAATGACAAGGGCTCGTATGTGTGTGTCTGTAATAATCGGAATGTTGCAGATGTTACGCTAGATGTTCTGGGTAAGCTGAACAGACATGACAAAACTTTACGTTTTGAATGTTGACTGGAACCAGAACTATGACTACTTTACTCAGGGATAGATTTGAAGAGTTTACTTCCAAAACGCTATATCCACCATTTTTTTCCTGAGAAATTATTGGTTATGGGTACCTTCATGTGTGTGTAAAATATTACTGTTCTCAGATTTTGTTTTGTTCATATATCGTATTTTTCAAATAAAAACATATCTATTTTTTAGCTGGAATGGAATGTTCTTATCCTGTATATTTGACAGTGATATGTGATTGTCTCACCTACACCTAGGTATCTTAAAGGGATACTTCAGGATTTGGGAAATGAGGCCCTTTATCTATTTCCACGGAGTCAGATTAACTTGTGGATTCCATTTTTATGTGTCCAGTGTGAAGTTAGAGGTAGTTTCGTGAGCCAATGCTAACTAGCATTAGCACAATGACTGGAAGTCTATGGGTATCTGCTAGCAGTTTTTTGTTACATTTGACTGGAAAACATAGTAGTATGGTTATTTGTCTCTGAAATGAAACAATCCAGTGATAGATTTTAAACAAATACATTGAACAAATCCATACCGTGATTAGATAGTGAAAAAACATTATCTCTTTCATAATTTCTAATTACAATAAAATACCAACATTTCTGAAAATGGATATATAGCGTTTTGGAATGAAACTCTTAATTTATGCATTTGTTACATGCAATTGTTACAATATTGTAATATTGGCCAGACCACTGTTTTTCTGAAGTCAGTGTGTAATTCAAATTCTACATACTGTTGATTTGTGTTTTAGAGTTGTGATCAATGATCATAATAGTATAATATCATTGTTCTTTATTTGTGTCTATTCAGCACCTTCCCCCATCACTTTAAACCCCAGCACCTTCTCTCTAGCCTTAACCCCCAAGCACCTTCTCTCAACCTTAACCCCCAGCACCTCCCCCTTCACTTTAACCCCCAAGAACCTTCCCCCTTCACTTTAACTCCCCAGTACCTACCTTCTCTCTAACCTAAACTCCCCAGCACCTTCTCTCTAACCTTAAATTCCCCAGCACCTTCTCTCTAACCTTAACTTCCCAGCACCTTCTCTCTAACACCTAACCCCCCAGCACCTTCCCCTTCACTTTAACTCCCCAGCACCTTCTCTCTAACCTTAACCCCCAGCACCTTATCTCTAACCTTAAATCCCAGCACCTTCCCCATCACTTTAACCCCCAGCACCTTCTCTCTAACATTAACCCCCAGCACAATCTCTCTCTAACCTCATCCCCCAGCACCTTTCCCCTTTGCTTTAACTTCCCAGCACCTTCTCTCTAACCTTATCCCCAGCACCTGTCCCCTTCGCTTTAACCCCCAGCACCTTCTCTCTAACATGAACCCCCAGCACATCCCCCAGCACCTTCCCCTTCACTTTAACCCCCAGCACCTGCTCTCTAACCTTATCCCCCAGCACCTTCCCCTTCACTTTAACCCCCAGCACCTTCTCTCTAACCTTACCTCCCCAGCACCTTCCCCCTTCACTTTAACACCTCAGTACCTTCTCTCTAACCTTAATACCCCAGCATCTTCTCTCTAACCTTAACCCCCCAGCACCTTCTCTCTAACCTTACCTCCCCAGCACCTTTCCCCTTCACTTTAACACCTCAGTACCTTCTCTCTAACCTTAATACCCCAGCACCTTCTCTCTAACCTTAACCCCCCAGGACCTTCTCTCTAACCTTAATACCCCAGCACCTTCTCTCTAACCTTAACCCCCCAGGACCTTCTCTCTAACCTTAATACCCCAGCACCTTCTCTCTAACCTTAACCCCCAGGACCTTCTCTCTAACCTTAACCCCCCAGCACCTCCCCCCTTCACTTTAACCCCCCAGCACATTCTCTCTAACCTTAAGCCCCCAGCACCTTCTCTCTAAAATTAACCCCCAGCACCTTCCAACCTTCAATTTAACCCCCCAGCACTTTCTCTCTAACCTTAAGCCCCAGCACCTTATCTCTAACCTTAACGCCCCAGCACCTCCCCCCTTCACTTTAACCCCCAGTACCTTCTCTCTAACCTTATCCCTCAGCACCCTCCCCTTCACTTTAACCCCCAGTACCTTCTCTCTAACCTTATCCCACCAGCACCTTCTCTCTAACCTTAACCCCCAGCACCTTCTCTCAAACCTTATCCACCCAGCAACTTCTCTCTAACCTTAACCCCCAGCACCGTCTCTCTAACCTTATCCCCCAAGCACCTTCCTCCTTCACTTTAACCCCCAGTATCTTCTCTCTAACCTTATCCCCCAGCACCTTCTCTCTACCCTTATTTTTCCCAGCACCTTCCCCCATCACTTTAACCCCCAGCACCTTCTCTCTAACCTTAACCCCCAGCACCTTCTCTCTAACCTTACCCCCAGCACCTTCTCTCTAACCTTAATACCCCAGCACCTTCCCCTTCACTTTAACCCCCCAGCCTTCTCTCTAACCTTAACCCCCAGCACCTTCTCTCTAACCTTATTCCCCAGCACCTTCCCCTTCACTTTAACCCCACAGTACCTTCTCTCTAACCTTATCCCCCAGCACCTTCCCCTTCACTTTAACCCCCAAGCACCTTCTCTCTAACCTTAACTCCCCAGCACCTTGTCTCTAACCTTATTTCCCCAGCACTTTCCCCATCACTTTAACCCCCAGCACCTTCTCTCGCACCTTCCCCCTTCACTTTAACCCCCAGTACCTTCTCTCTAACCTTATCTCCCAGTACCTTCCCCCATCAGTAACCCCCAGCACCTTCTCTAACCTTAACCCTCCAGCTTATTCTCTCTAACCATAACTCCCCAGCACCTTCTCTCTAACCTTAACCCCTAGCACCATCCCCTTCACTTTAACCCCCAGCACCTTCTCTCTAACCTTAACCCACAAGCACCTTCTCTTTAACCTTAACCCCTAGCACCATCCCCTTCACTTTAACACCTCAGTACCTTCTCTCTAACCTTAATACCCCAGCATCTTCTCTCTAACCTTAACCCCCAGCACCTTCTCTCTAACCTTACCTCCCCAGCACCTTCCCCCTTCACTTTAACACCTCAGTACCTTCTCTCTAACCTTAATACCCCAGCATCTTCTCTCTAACCTTAACCCCCCAGCACCTTCTCTCTAACCTTACCTCCCCAGCACCTTTCCCCTTCACTTTAACACCTCAGTACCTTCTCTCTAACCTTAATACCCCAGCACCTTCTCTCTAACCTTAACCCCCCAGGACCTTCTCTCTAACCTTAATACCCCAGCACCTTCTCTCTAACAATAACCCCCCAGGACCTTCTCTATAACCTTAATACCCCAGCACCTTCTCTCTAACCTTAACCCCCCAGGACCTTCTCTCTAACCTTAACCCCTCAGCACCTTCCTCCTTCACTTTAACCCCCCAGCACCTTCTCTCTAACCTTAACCCCCCAGCACCTTATCTCTAACCTTAACCCCCCAGCACCTCCCCTTCACTTTAACCCCCAGCACATTCTCTCTAACCTTAAGCCCCAGCACCTTATCTCTCTAACCTTAACGCCCCAGCACCCTCCCCTTCACTTTAACCCCCAGTACCTTCTCTCTAACCTTATCCCCTCAGCACCCTCCCCTTCACTTTAACCCCCAGTACCTTCTCTCTAACCTTATCCCACCAGCACCTTCTCTCTAACCTTAACCCCCAGCACCTTCTCTCAAACCTTATCCACCCAGCAACTTCTCTCCAACCTTAACCCCCAGCACCGTCTCTCTAACCTTATCCCCAAGCACCTTCCCCTTCACTTTAACACCCCAGTATCTTCTCTCTAACCTTATCCCCCAGCACCTTCTCTCTACCCTTATTTTTCCCAGCACCTTCCCCATCACTTTAACCCCCAGCACCTTCTCTCTAACCTTAACCCCCAGCACCTTCTCTCTAACCTTAACCCCCAGCACCTTCTCTCTAACCTTAATACCCCAGCACCTTCCCCCTTCACTTTAACCCCCAGCGCCTTCTCTCTAACCTTAACCCCCAGCACCTTCTCTCTAACCTTATTCCCCCAGCACCTTCCCCTTCACTTTAACCCCCAGTACCTTCTCTCTAACCTTATCCCCCAGCACCTTCCCCTTCACTTTAACCCCAAGCACCTTCTCTCTAACCTTAACTCCCCAGCACCTTGTCTCTAACCTTATTTCCCCAGCACTTTCCCCATCACTTTAACCCCCAGCACCTTCTCTCGCACCTTCCCCTTCACTTTAACCCCCAGTACCTTCTCTCTAACCTTATCTCCCAGTACCTTCCCCCATCAGTAACCCCCAGCACCTTCTCTAACCTTAACCCTCCAGCTTATTCTCTCTAACCATAACTCCCCAGCACCTTCTCTCTAACCTTAACCCCTAGCACCATCCCCTTCACTTTAACCCCCAGCACCTTCTCTCTAACCTTAACCCACAAGCACCTTCTCTTTAACCTTAACCCCCTAGCACCATCCCCCTTCACTTTAACACCTCAGTACCTTCTCTCTAACCTTAATACCCCAGCATCTTCTCTCTAACCTTAACCCCCCAGCACCTTCTCTCTAACCTTAACCCCCCAGCACCTTCTCTCTAACCTTACCTCCCCATCACCTTTCCCCTTCACTTTAACACCTCAGTACCTTCTCTCTAACCTTAATACCCCAGCACCTTCTCTCTAACCTTAACCCCCCAGGACCTTCTCTCTAACCTTAATACCCCAGCACCTTCTCTCTAACAATAACCCCCCAGGACCTTCTCTCTAACCTTAATACCCCAGCACCTTCTCTCTAACCTTAACCCCCCAGGACCTTCTCTCTAACCTTAACCCCTCAGCACCTTCCTCCTTCACTTTAACCCCCCAGCACCTTCTCTCTAACCTTAACCCCCCAGCACCTTATCTCTAACCTTAACCCCCCAACACCTCCCCCCTTCACTTTAACCCCAGCACATTCTCTCTAACCTTAAGCCCCCAGCACCTTATCTCTAACCTTAACGCCCCAGCACCCTCCCCTTCACTTTAACCCCAGTACCTTCTCTCTAACCTTATCCCTCAGCACCCTCCCCTTCACTTTAACCCCCAGTACCTTCTCTCTAACCTTATCCCACCAGCACCTTCTCTCTAACCTTAACCCCCAGCACCTTCTCTCAAACCTTATCCACCCAGCAACTTCTCTCCAACCTTAACCCCCAGCACCGTCTCTCTAACCTTATCCCCCAAG
Source organism: Brachymystax lenok tsinlingensis (assembly GCA_030435695.1). Classification (NCBI taxonomy): domain Eukaryota; kingdom Metazoa; phylum Chordata; class Actinopteri; order Salmoniformes; family Salmonidae; genus Brachymystax; species Brachymystax lenok. The sequence continues at coordinate 40,738,769 of CM059810.1, forward strand.
CACCTTCCCCTTCACTTTAACACCCCAGTATCTTCTCTCTAACCTTATCCCCCAGCACCTTCTCTCTACCCTTATTTTTCCCAGCACCTTCCCCCATCACTTTAACCCCCAGCACCTTCTCTCTAACCTTAACCCCCAGCACCTTCTCTCTAACCTTAACCCCCAGCACCTTCTCTCTAACCTTAATACCCCAGCACCTTCCCCCTTCACTTTAACCCCCAGCGCCTTCTCTCTAACCTTAACCCCCAGCACCTTCTCTCTAACCTTATTCCCCAGCACCTTCCCCTTCACTTTAACCCCCAGTACCTTCTCTCTAACCTTATCCCCCAGCACCTTCCCCCTTCACTTTAACCCCCAAGCACCTTCTCTCTAACCTTAACTCCCCAGCACCTTGTCTCTAACCTTATTTCCCCAGCACTTTCCCCATCACTTTAACCCCCAGCACCTTCTCTCGCACCTTCCCCTTCACTTTAACCCCCAGTACCTTCTCTCTAACCTTATCTCCCAGTACCTTCCCCATCAGTAACCCCCAGCACCTTCTCTAACCTTAACCCTCCAGCTTATTCTCTCTAACCATAACTCCCCAGCACCTTCTCTCTAACCTTAACCCCTAGCACCATCCCCTTCACTTTAACCCCCAGCACCTTCTCTCTAACCTTAACCCACAAGCACCTTCTCTTTAACCTTAACCCCCTAGCACCATCCCCCTTCACTTTAACACCTCAGTACCTTCTCTCTAACCTTAATACCCCAGCATCTTCTCTCTAACCTTAACCCCCCAGCACCTTCTCTCTAACCTTACCTCCCCAGCACCTTTCCCCTTCACTTTAACACCTCAGTACCTTCTCTCTAACCTTAATACCCCAGCACCTTCTCTCTAACCTTAACCCCCCAGGACCTTCTCTCTAACCTTAACCCCAGCACCTTCTCTCTAACAATAACCCCCCAGGACCTTCTCTCTAACCTTAATACCCCAGCACCTTCTCTCTAACCTTAACCCCCCAGGACCTTCTCTCTAACCTTAACCCCCCAGCACCTCCCCTTCACTTTAACCCCCAGCACCTTCTCTCTAACCTTAACCCTCAGCACCTTCCTCCTTCACTTTAACCCCCAGCACCTTCTCTCTAACCTTAACCCCCAGCACCTTATCTCTAACCTTAACCCCCAGCACCTCCCCTTCACTTTAACCCCCAGCACATTCTCTCTAACCTTAAGCCCCCAGCACCTTATCTCTAACCTTAACGCCCCAGCACCCTCCCCCTTCACTTTAACCCCCAGTACCTTCTCTCTAACCTTATCCCCTCAGCACCCTCCCCCTTCACTTTAACCCCCAGTACCTTCTCTCTAACCTTATCCCACCAGCACCTTCTCTCTAACCTTAACCCCCAGCACCTTCTCTCAAACCTTATCCACCCAGCAACTTCTCTCCAACCTTAACCCCCAGCACCGTCTCTCTAACCTTATCCCCAAGCACCTTCCCCTTCACTTTAACCCCCAGTATCTTCTCTCTAACCTTATCCCCTAGCACCTTCTCTCTACCCTTATTTTTCCCAGCACCTTCCCCCATCACTTTAACCCCCAGCACCTTCTCTCTAACCTTAACCCCCAGCACCTTCTCTCTAACCTTAACCCCCAGCACCTTCTCTCTAACCTTAATACCCCAGCACCTTCCCCCTTCACTTTAACCCCCAGCGCCTTCTCTCTAACCTTAACCCCCAGCACCTTCTCTCTAACCTTATTCCCCCAGCACCTTCTCTCTAACCTTACCTCCCCAGCACCTTTCCCCTTCACTTTAACACCTCAGTACCTTCTCTCTAACCTTAACCCCCCAGGACCTTCTCTCTAACCTTAACCCCTCAGCACCTTCCTCCTTCACTTTAACCCCCCAGCACCTTCTCTCTAACCTTAACCCCCAGCACCTTATCTCTAACCTTAACCCCCAGCACCTCCCCTTCACTTTAACCCCCAGCACATTCTCTCTAACCTTAAGCCCCCAGCACCTTCTCTCTAAAATTAACCCCCAGCACCTTCCAACCTTCAATTTAACCCCCAGCACCTTATCTCTAACCTTAACCCCCAGCACCTTCCCCTTCACTTCTTTAACCCCAGTACCTTCTCTCTAACCTTATCCCCTCAGCACCTTCCCCCATCAATTTAACCCTCCAGCACCTTCTCTCTAACCTTAACCCACAAGCACCTTCTCTTTAACCTTAACCCCCTAGCACCATCCCCCTTCACTTTAACACCTCAGTACCTTCTCTCTAACCTTAATACCCCAGCATCTTCTCTCTAACCTTAACCCCCCAGCACCTTCTCTCTAACCTTACCTCCCCAGCACCTTTCCCTTCACTTTAACACCTCAGTACCTTCTCTCTAACCTTAACCCCCAGGACCTTCTCTCTAACCTTAACCCCTCAGCACCTTCCTCCTTCACTTTAACCCCCAGCACCTTCTCTCTAACCTTAACCCCCCAGCACCTTATCTCTAACCTTAACCCCCCAGCACCTCCCCCCTTCACTTTAACCCCCCAGCACATTCTCTCTAACCTTAAGCCCCCAGCACCTTCTCTCTAAAATTAACCCCCAGCACCTTCCAACCTTCAATTTAACCCCCAGCACCTTATCTCTAACCTTAACCCCCAGCACCTTCCCCTTCACTTTAACCCCAGTACCTTCTCTCTAACCTTATCCCCTCAGCACCTTCCCCATCAATTTAACCCTCCAGCACCTTCTCTCTAACCTTATCCCCCAGCACCTTCTCTCTAACCTTAACGCCCCAGCACCCTCCCCCTTCACTTTAACCCCCAGTACCTTCTCTCTAACCTTATGCCCTCAGCACCTTCCCCCATCAATTTAACCCTCCGGCACCTTCTCTCTAACCTTATCCCACCAGCACCTTCTCTCTAATCTTAACCCCCAGCACCTTCTCTCTAACCTTAACCCCCTGCACCTTCTCTCAAACCTTATCCACCCAGCAACTTCTCTCTAACCTTAACCCCCAGCACCGTCTCTCTAACCTTATCCCCCAAGCACCTTCCCCTTCACTTTAACCCCCAGTACCTTCTCTCTAACCTTATCCCCCAGCACCTTCTCTCTACCCTTATTTTTCCCAGCACCTTCCCCCATCACTTTAACCCCCCAGCACCTTCTCTCTAACCTTAACCCCCCAGCACCTTCTCTCTAACCTTAACACCCAGCACCTTCTCTCTAACCTTAATACCCCAGCACCTTCCCCTTCACTTTAACCCCCAGCGCCTTCTCTCTAACCTTAACCCCCAGCACCTTCTCTCTAACCTTATCCCCCAGCACCTTCCCCCTTCACTTTAACCCCCAGTACCTTCTCTCTAACCTTATCCCCCAGCACCTTCCCCTTCACTTTAACCCCAAGCACCTTCTCTCTAACCTTAACTCCCCAGCACCTTGTCTCTAACCTTATTTCCCCAGCACTTTCCCCATCACTTTAACCCCCAGCACCTTCTCTCGCACCTTCCCCTTCACTTTAACCCCCAGTACCTTCTCTCTAACCTTATCTCCCAGTACCTTCCCCATCAGTAACCCCCAGCACCTTCTCTAACCTTAACCCTCCAGCTTATTCTCTCTAACCATAACTCCCCAGCATCTTCTCTCTAACCTTAACCCCTAGCACCATCCCCTTCACTTTAACCCCCAGCACCTTCTCTCTAACCTTAACCCCCAAGCACCTTCTCTTTAACCTTAACCCCTAGCACCATCCCCTTCACTTTAACACCTCAGTACCTTCTCTCTAACCTTAATACCCCAGCACCTTCTCTCTAACCTTAACCCCCAGGACCTTCTCTCTAACCTTAACCCCTCAGCACCTTCCTCCTTCACTTTAACCCCCAGCACCTTCTCTCTAACCTTAACCCCCAGCACCTTATCTCTAACCTTAACCCCCAGCACCTCCCCTTCACTTTTACCCCCAGCACCTTCTCTCTAAACTTATCCCTCATCACCTTCCTCCTTCAATTTAACCCTCCAGCACCTTCTCTCTAACCTTATCTCCCAGTACCTTCCCCATCAGTAACCCCCAGCACCTTCTCTAACCTTAACCCTCCAGCTTATTCTCTCTAACCATAACTCCCAGCATCTTCTCTCTAACCTTAACCCCTAGCACCATCCCCTTCACTTTAACCCCCAGCACCTTCTCTCTAACCTTAACCCCCAAGCACCTTCTCTTTAACCTTAACCCCCTAGCACCATCCCCTTTCACTTTAACACCTCAGTACCTTCTCTCTAACCTTAATACCCCAGCACCTTCTCTCTAACCTTAACCCCCCAGGACCTTCTCTCTAACCTTAACCCCTCAGCACCTTCCTCCTTCACTTTAACCCTCCAGCACCTTCTCTCTAACCTTATCTCCCAGTACCTTCCCCATCAGTAACCCCCCAGCACCTTCTCTAACCTTAACCCTCCAGCTTATTCTCTCTAACCATAACTCCCCAGCATCTTCTCTCTAACCTTAACCCCTAGCACCATCCCCTTCACTTTAACCCCCAGCACCTTCTCTCTAACCTTAACCCCCAAGCACCTTCTCTTTAACCTTAACCCCCTAGCACCATCCCCTTCACTTTAACACCTCAGTACCTTCTCTCTAACCTTAATCCCCAGCACCTTCTCTCTAACCTTAACCCCCAGCACCTTCTCTGTAACCTTAACCCCCAGCACCTTATCTCTAACCTTAACCCCCAGCACCTCCCCTTCACTTTAACCCCCAGCACATTCTCTCTAACCTTAAGCCCCCAGCACCTTATCTCTAACCTTAACCCCCAGCACCTCCCTTCACTTTAACCCCCAGCACATTCTCTCTAACCTTAAGCCCCCAGCACCTTATCTCTAACCTTAACGCCCCAGCACCCTCCCCCTTCACTTTAACCCCCAGTACCTTCTCTCTAACCTTATCCCCTCAGCACCCTCCCCCTTCACTTTAACCCCCAGTACCTTCTCTCTAACCTTATCCCACCAGCACCTTCTCTCTAACCTTAACCCCCAGCACCTTCTCTCAAACCTTATCCACCCAGCAACTTCTCTCCAACCTTAACCCCCAGCACCGTCTCTCTAACCTTATCCCCCAAGCACCTTCCCCTTCACTTTAACCCCCAGTATCTTCTCTCTAACCTTATCCCCTAGCACCTTCTCTCTACCCTTATTTTTCCCAGCACCTTCCCCATCACTTTAACCCCCAGCACCTTCTCTCTAACCTTAACCCCCAGCACCTTCTCTCTCTCTAACCTTAATACCCCAGCACCTTCCCCTTCACTTTAACCCCCAGCGCCTTCTCTCTAACCTTAACCCCCAGCACCTTCTCTCTAACCTTATTCCCCCAGCACCTTCCCCCTTCACTTTAACCCCCAGTACCTTCTCTCTAACCTTATCCCCCAGCACCTTCCCCCTTCACTTTAACCCCCCAGCACCTTCTCTCTAACCTTAACCCACAAGCACCTTCTCTTTAACCTTAACCCCCTAGCACCATCCCCCTTCACTTTAACACCTCAGTACCTTCTCTCTAACCTTAATACCCCAGCATCTTCTCTCTAACCTTAACCCCCAGCACCTTCTCTCTAACCTTACCTCCCCAGCACCTTTCCCCTTCACTTTAACACCTCAGTACCTTCTCTCTAACCTTAACCCCCCAGGACCTTCTCTCTAACCTTAACCCCTCAGCACCTTCCTCCTTCACTTTAACCCCCAGCACCTTCTCTCTAACCTTAACCCCCAGCACCTTATCTCTAACCTTAACCCCCAGCACCTCCCCTTCACTTTAACCCCCAGCACATTCTCTCTAACCTTAAGCCCCCAGCACCTTCTCTCTAAAATTAACCCCCAGCACCTTCCAACCTTCAATTTAACCCCCAGCACCTTATCTCTAACCTTAACCCCCAGCACCTTCCCCCTTCACTTTAACCCCCAGTACCTTCTCTCTAACCTTATCCCCTCAGCACCTTCCCCCATCAATTTAACCCTCCAGCACCTTCTCTCTAACCTTATCCCCCCAGCACCTTCTCTCTAACCTTAACGCCCCAGCACCCTCCCCCTTCACTTTAACCCCCAGTACCTTCTCTCTAACCTTATGCCCTCAGCACCTTCCCCCATCAATTTAACCCTCCAGCACCTTCTCTCTAACCTTATCCCACCAGCACCTTCTCTCTAATCTTAACCCCCCCAGCACCTTCTCTCTAACCTTAACCCCCTGCACCTTCTCTCAAACCTTATCCACCCAGCAACTTCTCTCTAACCTTAACCCCCAGCACCGTCTCTCTAACCTTATCCCCCAAGCACCTTCCCCTTCACTTTAACCCCCAGTACCTTCTCTCTAACCTTATCCCCCAGCACCTTCTCTCTACCCTTATTTTTCCCAGCACCTTCCCCATCACTTTAACCCCCAGCACCTTCTCTCTAACCTTAACCCCCAGCACCTTCTCTCTAACCTTAACACCCAGCACCTTCTCTCTAACCTTAATACCCCAGCACCTTCCCCTTCACTTTAACCCCCAGCGCCTTCTCTCTAACCTTAACCCCCAGCACCTTCTCTCTAACCTTATCCCCCAGCACCTTCCCCTTCACTTTAACCCCCAGTACCTTCTCTCTAACCTTATCCCCCAGCACCTTCCCCTTCACTTTAACCCCCAAGCACCTTCTCTCTAACCTTAACTCCCCAGCACCTTGTCTCTAACCTTATTTCCCCAGCACTTTCCCCCATCACTTTAACCCCCAGCACCTTCTCTCTGCACCTTCCCCTTCACTTTAACCCCCAGTACCTTCTCTCTAACCTTATCTCCCAGTACCTTCCCCATCAGTAACCCCCAGCACCTTCTCTAACCTTAACCCTCCAGCTTATTCTCTCTAACCATAACTCCCCAGCATCTTCTCTCTAACCTTAACCCCCTAGCACCATCCCCTTCACTTTAACCCCCAGCACCTTCTCTCTAACCTTAACCCCCAAGCACCTTCTCTTTAACCTTAACCCCCTAGCACCATCCCCCTTCACTTTAACACCTCAGTACCTTCTCTCTAACCTTAATACCCCAGCACCTTCTCTCTAACCTTAACCCCCCAGGACCTTCTCTCTAACCTTAACCCCTCAGCACCTTCCTCCTTCACTTTAACCCCCAGCACCTTCTCTCTAACCTTAACCCCCAGCACCTTATCTCTAACCTTAACCCCCAGCACCTCCCCCCTTCACTTTAACCCCCCAGCACCTTCTCTCTAACCTTATCCCCTCATCACCTTCCTCCTTCAATTTAACCCTCCAGCACCTTCTCTCTAACCTTATCTCCCAGTACCTTCCCCATCAGTAACCCCCCAGCACCTTCTCTAACCTTAACCCTCCAGCTTATTCTCTCTAACCATAACTCCCCAGCATCTTCTCTCTAACCTTAACCCCCTAGCACCATCCCCCTTCACTTTAACCCCCCAGCACCTTCTCTCTAACCTTAACCCCCAAGCACCTTCTCTTTAACCTTAACCCCCTAGCACCATCCCCTTTCACTTTAACACCTCAGTACCTTCTCTCTAACCTTAATACCCCAGCACCTTCTCTCTAACCTTAACCCCCCAGGACCTTCTCTCTAACCTTAACCCTCAGCACCTTCCTCCTTCACTTTAACCCTCCAGCACCTTCTCTCTAACCTTATCTCCCAGTACCTTCCCCATCAGTAACCCCCAGCACCTTCTCTAACCTTAACCCTCCAGCTTATTCTCTCTAACCATAACTCCCCAGCATCTTCTCTCTAACCTTAACCCCTAGCACCATCCCCTTCACTTTAACCCCCAGCACCTTCTCTCTAACCTTAACCCCCAAGCACCTTCTCTTTAACCTTAACCCCTAGCACCATCCCCTTCACTTTAACACCTCAGTACCTTCTCTCTAACCTTAATACCCCAGCACCTTCTCTCTAACCTTAACCCCCAGCACCTTCTCTCTAACCTTAACCCCCAGCACCTTATCTCTAACCTTAACCCCCAGCACCTCCCCTTCACTTTAACCCCCAGCACATTCTCTCTAACCTTAAGCCCCCAGCACCTTCTCTCTAAAATTAACCCCCAGCACCTTCCAACCTTCAATTTAACCCCCAGCACTTTCTCTCTAACCTTAAGCCCCAGCACCTTATCTCTAACCTTAACTCCCCAGCACCTTGTCTCTAACCTTATTTCCCCAGCACTTTCCCCATCACTTTAACCCCCAGCACCTTCTCTACCTTCCCCTTCACTTTAACCCCCAGTACCTTCTCTCTAACCTTATCTCCCAGTACCTTCCCCCATCATTAACCCCCAGCACCTTCTCTCTAACCTTAACCCTCCAGCTTATTCTCTCTAACCATAACTCCCTAGCACCTTCTCTCTAACCTTAACCCCCTAGCACCATCCCCTTCACTTTAACCCCCCAGCACCTTCTCTCTAACCTTAACCCACAAGCACCTTCTCTTTAACCTTAACCCCTAGCACCATCCCCCTTCACTTTAACACCTCAGTACCTTCTCTCTAACCTTAATACCCCAGCATCTTCTCTCTAACCTTAACCCCCCAGCACCTTCTCTCTAACCTTACCTCCCCAGCACCTTCCCCCTTCACTTTAACACCTCAGTACCTTCTCTCTAACCTTAACCCCCCAGGACCTTCTCTCTAACCTTAACCCCTCAGCACCTTCCTCCTTCACTTTAACCCCCAGCACCTTATCTCTAACCTTAACCCCCAGCACCTCCCCTTCACTTTAACCCCCAGCACATTCTCTCTAACCTTAAGCCCCCAGCACCTTCTCTCTAAAATTAACCCCCAGCACCTTCCAACCTTCAAATTAACCCCCAGCACCTTATCTCTAACCTTAACCCCCAGCACCTTCCCCCTTCACTTTAACCCCCAGTACCTTCTCTATAACCTTATCCCCTCAGCACCTTCCCCATCACTTTAACCCTCCAGCACCTTCTCTCTAACCTTATCCCCCAGCACCTTCTCTCTAACCTTAACGCCCCAGCACCCTCCCCTTCACTTTAACCCCAGTACCTTCTCTCTAACCTTATGCCCTCAGCACCTTCCCCATCAATTTAACCCTCCGGCACCTTCTCTCTAACCTTATCCCACCAGCACCTTCTCTCTAACCTTTACCCCCTGCACCTTCTCTCAAACCTTATCCACCCAGCAACTTCTCTCTAACCTTAACCCCCAGCACCGTCTCTCTAACCTTATCCCCCAAGCACCTTCCCCTTCACTTTAACCCCCCAGTACCTTCTCTCTAACCTTATCCCCCCAGCACCTTCTCTCTAACCTTATCTCCCAGTACCTTCCCCCATCAGTAACCCCCCAGTACCTTCTCTAACCTTAACCCTCCAGCTTATTCTCTCTAACCATAACTCCCCAGCATCTTCTCTCTAACCTTAACCCCTAGCACCATCCCCTTCACTTTAACACCTCAGTACCTTCTCTCTAACCTTAATACCCCAGCACCTTCTCTCTAACCTTAACCCCCCAGGACCTTCTCTCTAACCTTAACCCCTCAGCACCTTCCTCCTTCACTTTAACCCTCCAGCACCTTCTCTCTAACCTTATCTCCCAGTACCTTCCCCCATCAGTAACCCCCCAGCACCTTCTCTAACCTTAACCCTCCAGCTTATTCTCTCTAACCATAACTCCCCAGCATCTTCTCTCTAACCTTAACCCCCTAGCACCATCCCCCTTCACTTTAACCCCCCAGCACCTTCTCTCTAACCTTAACCCCCAAGCACCTTCTCTTTAACCTTAACCCCCTAGCACCATCCCCTTCACTTTAACACCTCAGTACCTTCTCTCTAACCTTAATACCCCAGCACCTTCTCTCTAACCTTAACCCCCAGCACCTTCTCTCTAACCTTAACCCCCAGCACCTTATCTCTAACCTTAACCCCCAGCACCTCCCCTTCACTTTAACCCCCAGCACATTCTCTCTAACCTTAAGCCCCCAGCACCTTCTCTCTAAAATTAACCCCCAGCACCTTCCAACCTTCAATTTAACCCCCAGCACTTTCTCTCTAACCTTAAGCCCCAGCACCTTATCTCTAACCTTAAACCCCCAGCACCTTCCCCCTTCACTTTAACTCCCAGTACCTTCTCTCTAACCTTATCCCCTCAGCACCTTCCCCCATCAATTTAACTCTCCAGCACCTTCTCTCTAACATTATCCCCCCAGCACCTTCTCTCTAACCTTAACGCCCCAGCACCCTCCCCCTTCACTTTAACCCCAGTACCTTCTCTCTAACCTTATGCCCTCAGCACCTTCCCCCATCAATTTAACCCTCCGGCACCTTCTCTCTAACCTTATCCCACCAGCACCTTCTCTCTAACCTTAACCCCCCCAGCACCTTCTCTCTAACCTTAACCCCCAGCACCTTCTCTCAAACCTTATCCACCCAGCAACTTCTCTCTAACCTTAACCCCCCAGCACCGTCTCTCTAACCTTATCCCCCAAGCACCTTCCCCTTCACTTTAACTCCCCAGTACCTTCTCTCTAACCTTATCCCCCAGCACCTTCTCTCTACCCTTATTTTTCCCAGCACCTTCCCCATCACTTTAACCCCCAGCACCTTCTCTCTAACCTTAACCCCCAGCACCTTCTCTCTAACCTTAACCCCAGCACCTTCTCTCTAACCTTAATACCCCAGCATCTTCCCCCTCACTTTAACCCCCAGCACCTTCTCTCTAACCTTAACCCCCAGCACCTTCTCTCTAACCTTATCACCCCCAGCACCTTCACTTTAACCCCCAGTACCTTCTCTCTAACCTTATCCCCCCAGCACCTTCCCCTTCACTTTAACCCCCAAGCACCTTCTCACTAACCTTAACTCCCAAGCACCTTGTCTCTAACCTTATTTCCCCAGCACTTTCCCCATCACTTTAACCCCCAGCACCTTCTCTGCACCTTCCCCTTCACTTTAACCCCCAGTACCTTCTCTCTAACCTTATCCCCTCATCACCTTCCTCCTTCAATTTAACCCTCCAGCACCTTCTCTCTAACCTTATCTCCCAGTACCTTCCCCCATCAGTAACCCCCCAGCACCTTCTCTAACCTTAACCCTCCAGCTTATTCTCTCTAACCATAACTCCCCAGCATCTTCTCTCTAACCTTAACCCCTAGCACCATCCCCTTCAGTTTAACCCCCAGCGCCTTCTCTCTAACCTTAACCCCCAGCGCCTTCTCTCTAACCTTAACCCCCAGCACCTTCTCTCTAACCTTAACACCCCAGCACCTTCCCCTTCAGTTTAACCCCCAGCGCCTTCTCTCTAACCTTATCCACCCAGCACCTTCTCTCTAATCTTAACACCCCAGCACCTTCCCCTTCACTTTAACCCCAGCACCTTCTGTCTAACCTTACCAACCCAGCACCTTCTCTCTAACCTTAACCCCCAGCACCTTCTCTCTAACCTTAAACCCCAGCTCCTTCCCCTTCAGTTTAACCCCCAGCGCCTTCTCTCTAACCTTAACCCCCAGCACCTTCTCTCTAACCTTATCCCCCCAGCACATTCCCCTTTCACTTTAACTCCCCAGCACCCTCTCTAATCTTAACACCCCAGCACCATCCCCCTTCACTTTAACACCTCAGTACCTTCTCTCTAACCTTAATACCCCAGCATCTTCTCTCTAACCTTAACCCCCCAGCACCTTCTCTCTAACCTTACCTCCCCAGCACCTTTCCCCTTCACTTTAACACCTCAGTACCTTCTCTCTAACCTTAACCCCCCAGGACCTTCTCTCTAACCTTAACCCCTCAGCACCTTCCTCCTTCACTTTAACCCCCCAGCACCTTATCTCTAACCTTAACCCCCCAGCACCTCCCCCCTTCACTTTAACCCCCAGCACATTCTCTCTAACCTTAAGCCCCAGCACCTTCTCTCTAAAATTAACCCCCAGCACCTTCCAACCTTCAATTTAACCCCCAGCACCTTATCTCTAACCTTAACCCCCAGCACCTTCCCCTTCACTTTAACCCCCAGTACCTTCTCTATAACCTTATCCCCTCAGCACCTTCCCCCATCACTTTAACCCTCCAGCACCTTCTCTCTAACCTTATCCCCCCAGCACCTTCTCTCTAACCTTAACGCCCCAGCACCCTCCCCTTCACTTTAACCCCAGTACCTTCTCTCTAACCTTATGCCCTCAGCACCTTCCCCCATCAATTTAACCCTCCGGCACCTTCTCTCTAACCTTATCCCACCAGCACCTTCTCTCTAACCTTAACCCCCCTGCACCTTCTCTCAAACCTTATCCACCCAGCAACTTCTCTCTAACCTTAACCCCCAGCACCGTCTCTCTAACCTTATCCCCAAGCACCTTCCCTTCACTTTAACCCCCAGTACCTTCTCTCTAACCTTATCCCCCAGCACCTTCTCTCTAACCTTATCTCCCAGTACCTTCCCCATCAGTAACCCCCAGTACCTTCTCTAACCTTAACCCTCCAGCTTATTCTCTCTAACCATAACTCCCCAGCATCTTCTCTCTAACCTTAACCCCTAGCACCATCCCCCTTCACTTTAACACCTCAGTACCTTCTCTCTAACCTTAATACCCCAGCACCTTCTCTCTAACCTTAACCCCCCAGGACCTTCTCTCTAACCTTAACCCCTCAGCACCTTCCTCCTTCACTTTAACCCTCCAGCACCTTCTCTCTAACCTTATCTCCCAGTACCTTCCCCCATCAGTAACCCCCCAGCACCTTCTCTAACCTTAACCCTCCAGCTTATTCTCTCTAACCATAACTCCCCAGCATCTTCTCTCTAACCTTAACCCCTAGCACCATCCCCTTCACTTTAACCCCCAGCACCTTCTCTCTAACCTTAACCCCAAGCACCTTCTCTTTAACCTTAACCCCCTAGCACCATCCCCTTTCACTTTAACACCTCAGTACCTTCTCTCTAACCTTAATACCCCAGCACCTTCTCTCTAACCTTAACCCCCAGCACCTTCTCTCTAACCTTAACCCCCAGCACCTTATCTCTAACCTTAACCCCCAGCACCTCCCCTTCACTTTAACCCCCAGCACATTCTCTCTAACCTTAAGCCCCCAGCACCTTCTCTCTAAAATTAACCCCCAGCACCTTCCAACCTTCAATTTAACCCCCAGCACTTTCTCTCTAACCTTAAGCCCCAGCACCTTATCTCTAACCTTAAACCCCAGCACCTTCCCCCTTCACTTTAACTCCCAGTACCTTCTCTCTAACCTTATCCCCTCAGCACCTTCCCCCATCAATTTAACCCTCCAGCACCTTCTCTCTAACATTATCCCCCCAGCACCTTCTCTCTAACCTTAACGCCCCAGCACCCTCCCCCTTCACTTTAACCCCCAGTACCTTCTCTCTAACCTTATGCCCTCAGCACCTTCCCCCATCAATTTAACCCTCCGGCACCTTCTCTCTAACCTTATCCCACCAGCACCTTCTCTCTAACCTTAACCCCCAGCACCTTCTCTCTAACCTTAACCCCAGCACCTTCTCTCAAACCTTATCCACCCAGCAACTTCTCTCTAACCTTAACCCCCCAGCACCGTCTCTCTAACCTTATCCCCCAAGCACCTTCCCCCTTCACTTTAACTCCCCAGTACCTTCTCTCTAACCTTATCCCCCAGCACCTTCTCTCTACCCTTATTTTTCCCAGCACCTTCCCCCATCACTTTAACCCCCAGCACCTTCTCTCTAACCTTAACCCCCAGCACCTTCTCTCTAACCTTAACCCCAGCACCTTCTCTCTAACCTTAATACCCCAGCATCTTCCCCCTCACTTTAACCCCCAGCACCTTCTCTCTAACCTTAACCCCCAGCACCTTCTCTCTAACCTTATCACCCCCAGCACCTTCACTTTAACCCCCAGTACCTTCTCTCTAACCTTATCCCCCAGCACCTTCCCCTTCACTTTAACCCCCAAGCACCTTCTCACTAACCTTAACTCCCAAGCACCTTGTCTCTAACCTTATTTCCCCAGCACTTTCCCCCATCACTTTAACCCCCAGCACCTTCTCTACCTTCCCCTTCACTTTAACCCCAGTACCTTCTCTCTAACCTTATCCCTCATCACCTTCCTCCTTCAATTTAACCCTCCAGCACCTTCTCTCTAACCTTATCTCCCAGTACCTTCCCCCATCAGTAACCCCCCAGCACCTTCTCTAACCTTAACCCTCCAGCTTATTCTCTCTAACCATAACTCCCAGCATCTTCTCTCTAACCTTAACCCCTAGCACCATCCCCTTCAGTTTAACCCCCAGCGCCTTCTCTCTAACCTTAACCCCCCAGCGCCTTCTCTCTAACCTTAACCCCCAGCACCTTCTCTCTAACCTTAACACCCCAGCACCTTCCCCTTCAGTTTAACCCCCAGCGCCTTCTCTCTAACCTTATCCACCCAGCACCTTCTCTCTAATCTTAACACCCCAGCACCTTCCCCTTCACTTTAACCCCCAGCACCTTCTGTCTAACCTTACCAACCCAGCACCTTCTCTCTAACCTTAACCCCCAGCACCTTCTCTCTAACCTTAAACCCCAGCTCCTTCCCCTTCAGTTTAACCCCCAGCGCCTTCTCTCTAACCTTAACCCCCAGCACCTTCTCTCTAACCTTATCCCCCAGCACATTCCCCTTTCACTTTAACTCCCCAGCACCCTCTCTAATCTTAACACCCCAGCACCATCCCCCTTCACTTTAACACCTCAGTACCTTCTCTCTAACCTTAATACCCCAGCATCTTCTCTCTAACCTTAACCCCCCAGCACCTTCTCTCTAACCTTACCTCCCCAGCACCTTTCCCCTTCACTTTAACACCTCAGTACCTTCTCTCTAACCTTAACCCCCCAGGACCTTCTCTCTAACCTTAACCCCTCAGCACCTTCCTCCTTCACTTTAACCCCCCAGCACCTTATCTCTAACCTTAACCCCCAGCACCTCCCCTTCACTTTAACCCCCAGCACATTCTCTCTAACCTTAAGCCCCCAGCACCTTCTCTCTAAAATTAACCCCCAGCACCTTCCAACCTTCAATTTAACCCCCAGCACCTTATCTCTAACCTTAACCCCCAGCACCTTCCCCCTTCACTTTAACCCCAGTACCTTCTCTATAACCTTATCCCCTCAGCACCTTCCCCCATCACTTTAACCCTCCAGCACCTTCTCTCTAACCTTATCCCCCCAGCACCTTCTCTCTAACCTTAACGCCCCAGCACCCTCCCCTTCACTTTAACCCCAGTACCTTCTCTCTAACCTTATGCCCTCAGCACCTTCCCCCATCAATTTAACCCTCCGGCACCTTCTCTCTAACCTTATCCCACCAGCACCTTCTCTCTAACCTTAACCCCCCTGCACCTTCTCTCAAACCTTATCCACCCAGCAACTTCTCTCTAACCTTAACCCCCCAGCACCGTCTCTCTAACCTTATCCCCCAAGCACCTTCCCCTTCACTTTAACCCCCAGTACCTTCTCTCTAACCTTATCCCCCAGCACCTTCTCTCTAACCTTATCTCCCAGTACCTTCCCCATCAGTAACCCCCAGTACCTTCTCTAACCTTAACCCTCCAGCTTATTCTCTCTAACCATAACTCCCCAGCATCTTCTCTCTAACCTTAACCCCTAGCACCATCCCCTTCACTTTAACACCTCAGTACCTTCTCTCTAACCTTAATACCCCAGCACCTTCTCTCTAACCTTAACCCCCCAGGACCTTCTCTCTAACCTTAACCCCTCAGCACCTTCCTCCTTCACTTTAACCCTCCAGCACCTTCTCTCTAACCTTATCTCCCAGTACCTTCCCCATCAGTAACCCCCAGCACCTTCTCTAACCTTAACCCTCCAGCTTATTCTCTCTAACCATAACTCCCCAGCATCTTCTCTCTAACCTTAACCCCTAGCACCATCCCCCTTCACTTTAACCCCCCAGCACCTTCTCTCTAACCTTAACCCCCAAGCACCTTCTCTTTAACCTTAACCCCCTAGCACCATCCCCCTTCACTTTAACACCTCAGTACCTTCTCTCTAACCTTAATACCCCAGCACCTTCTCTCTAACCTTAACCCCCAGCACCTTCTCTCTAACCTTAACCCCCAGCACCTTATCTCTAACCTTAACCCCCAGCACCTCCCCTTCACTTTAACCCCCAGCACATTCTCTCTAACCTTAAGCCCCCAGCACCTTCTCTCTAAAATTAACCCCCAGCACCTTCCAACCTTCAATTTAACCCCCAGCACTTTCTCTCTAACCTTAAGCCCCAGCACCTTATCTCTAACCTTAAACCCCAGCACCTTCCCCTTCACTTTAACTCCCAGTACCTTCTCTCTAACCTTATCCCCTCAGCACCTTCCCCATCAATTTAACCCTCCAGCACCTTCTCTCTAACATTATCCCCCAGCACCTTCTCTCTAACCTTAACGCCCCAGCACCCTCCCCTTCACTTTAACCCCCAGTACCTTCTCTCTAACCTTATGCCCTCAGCACCTTCCCCATCAATTTAACCCTCCGGCACCTTCTCTCTAACCTTATCCCACCAGCACCTTCTCTCTAACCTTAACCCCCAGCACCTTCTCTCTAACCTTAACCCCCAGCACCTTCTCTCAAACCTTATCCACCCAGCAACTTCTCTCTAACCTTAACCCCCAGCACCGTCTCTCTAACCTTATCCCCCAAGCACCTTCCCCTTCACTTTAACTCCCCAGTACCTTCTCTCTAACCTTATCCCCCAGCACCTTCTCTCTACCCTTATTTTTCCCAGCACCTTCCCCCATCACTTTAACCCCCAGCACCTTCTCTCTAACCTTAACCCCCAGCACCTTCTCTCTAACCTTAACCCCAGCACCTTCTCTCTAACCTTAATACCCCAGCATCTTCCCCCTCACTTTAACCCCCAGCACCTTCTCTCTAACCTTAACCCCCAGCACCTTCTCTCTAACCTTATCACCCCCAGCACCTTCACTTTAACCCCCAGTACCTTCTCTCTAACCTTATCCCCCAGCACCTTCCCCTTCACTTTAACCCCAAGCACCTTCTCACTAACCTTAACTCCCAAGCACCTTGTCTCTAACCTTATTTCCCCAGCACTTTCCCCCATCACTTTAACCCCCAGCACCTTCTCTCTCACCTTCCCCTTCACTTTAACCCCCAGTACCTTCTCTCTAACCTTATCCCTCATCACCTTCCTCCTTCAATTTAACCCTCCAGCACCTTCTCTCTAACCTTATCTCCCAGTACCTTCCCCATCAGTAACCCCCAGCACCTTCTCTAACCTTAACCCTCCAGCTTATTCTCTCTAACCATAACTCCCCAGCATCTTCTCTCTAACCTTAACCCCTAGCACCATCCCCTTCAGTTTAACCCCCAGCGCCTTCTCTCTAACCTTAACCCCCAGCGCCTTCTCTCTAACCTTAACCCCCAGCACCTTCTCTCTAACCTTAACACCCCAGCACCTTCCCCTTCAGTTTAACCCCCAGCGCCTTCTCTCTAACCTTATCCACCCAGCACCTTCTCTCTAATCTTAACACCCCAGCACCTTCCCCTTCACTTTAACCCCAGCACCTTCTGTCTAACCTTACCAACCCAGCACCTTCTCTCTAACCTTAACCCCCAGCACCTTCTCTCTAACCTTAAACCCCAGCTCCTTCCCCTTCAGTTTAACCCCCAGCGCCTTCTCTCTAACCTTAACCCCCAGCACCTTCTCTCTAACCTTATCCCCCAGCACATTCCCCTTTCACTTTAACTCCCCAGCACCCTCTCTAATCTTAACACCCCAGCACCATCCCCCTTCACTTTAACACCTCAGTACCTTCTCTCTAACCTTAATACCCCAGCATCTTCTCTCTAACCTTAACCCCCCAGCACCTTCTCTCTAACCTTACCTCCCCAGCACCTTTCCCCTTCACTTTAACACCTCAGTACCTTCTCTCTAACCTTAACCCCCCAGGACCTTCTCTCTAACCTTAACCCTCAGCACCTTCCTCCTTCACTTTAACCCCCAGCACCTTATCTCTAACCTTAACCCCCAGCACCTCCCCCTTCACTTTAACCCCCAGCACATTCTCTCTAACCTTAAGCCCCCAGCACCTTCTCTCTAAAATTAACCCCCAGCACCTTCCAACCTTCAATTTAACCCCCAGCACCTTATCTCTAACCTTAACCCCCAGCACCTTCCCCTTCACTTTAACCCCCAGTACCTTCTCTATAACCTTATCCCCTCAGCACCTTCCCCATCACTTTAACCCTCCAGCACCTTCTCTCTAACCTTATCCCCCCAGCACCTTCTCTCTAACCTTAACGCCCCAGCACCCTCCCCCTTCACTTTAACCCCCAGTACCTTCTCTCTAACCTTATGCCCTCAGCACCTTCCCCCATCAATTTAACCCTCCGGCACCTTCTCTCTAACCTTATCCCACCAGCACCTTCTCTCTAACCTTAACCCCCCTGCACCTTCTCTCAAACCTTATCCACCCAGCAACTTCTCTCTAACCTTAACCCCCAGCACCGCTCTCTAACCTTATCCCCAAGCACCTTCCCCTTCACTTTAACCCCCAGTACCTTCTCTCTAACCTTATCCCCCCAGCACCTTCTCTCTAACCTTATCTCCCAGTACCTTCCCCCATCAGTAACCCCCCAGTACCTTCTCTAACCTTAACCCTCCAGCTTATTCTCTCTAACCATAACTCCCCAGCATCTTCTCTCTAACCTTAACCCCCTAGCACCATCCCCCTTCACTTTAACACCTCAGTACCTTCTCTCTAACCTTAATACCCCAGCACCTTCTCTCTAACCTTAACCCCCCAGGACCTTCTCTCTAACCTTAACCCCTCAGCACCTTCCTCCTTCACTTTAACCCTCCAGCACCTTCTCTCTAACCTTATCTCCCAGTACCTTCCCCCATCAGTAACCCCCCAGCACCTTCTCTAACCTTAACCCTCCAGCTTATTCTCTCTAACCATAACTCCCCAGCATCTTCTCTCTAACCTTAACCCCTAGCACCATCCCCTCTTCACTTTAACCCCCAGCACCTTCTCTCTAACCTTAACCCCCAAGCACCTTCTCTTTAACCTTAACCCCTAGCACCATCCCCTTCACTTTAACACCTCAGTACCTTCTCTCTAACCTTAATACCCCAGCACCTTCTCTCTAACCTTAACCCCCAGCACCTTCTCTCTAACCTTAACCCCCAGCACCTTATCTCTAACCTTAACCCCCAGCACCTCCCCCTTCACTTTAACCCCCAGCACATTCTCTCTAACCTTAAGCCCCCAGCACCTTCTCTCTAAAATTAACCCCCAGCACCTTCCAACCTTCAATTTAACCCCCAGCACTTTCTCTCTAACCTTAAGCCCCAGCACCTTATCTCTAACCTTAAACCCCCAGCACCTTCCCCTTCACTTTAACTCCCAGTACCTTCTCTCTAACCTTATCCCCTCAGCACCTTCCCCATCAATTTAACCCTCCAGCACCTTCTCTCTAACATTATCCCCCAGCACCTTCTCTCTAACCTTAACGCCCCAGCACCCTCCCCTTCACTTTAACCCCCAGTACCTTCTCTCTAACCTTATGCCCTCAGCACCTTCCCCATCAATTTAACCCTCCGGCACCTTCTCTCTAACCTTATCCCACCAGCACCTTCTCTCTAACCTTAACCCCCCCAGCACCTTCTCTCTAACCTTAACCCCCAGCACCTTCTCTCAAACCTTATCCACCCAGCAACTTCTCTCTAACCTTAACCCCCAGCACCGTCTCTCTAACCTTATCCCCCAAGCACCTTCCCCTTCACTTTAACTCCCCAGTACCTTCTCTCTAACCTTATCCCCCAGCACCTTCTCTCTACCCTTATTTTTCCCAGCACCTTCCCCATCACTTTAACCCCCAGCACCTTCTCTCTAACCTTAACCCCCAGCACCTTCTCTCTAACCTTAACCCCCAGCACCTTCTCTCTAACCTTAATACCCCAGCATCTTCCCCCTCACTTTAACCCCCAGCACCTTCTCTCTAACCTTAACCCCCAGCACCTTCTCTCTAACCTTATCACCCCCAGCACCTTCACTTTAACCCCCAGTACCTTCTCTCTAACCTTATCCCCCCAGCACCTTCCCCTTCACTTTAACCCCCAAGCACCTTCTCACTAACCTTAACTCCCAAGCACCTTGTCTCTAACCTTATTTCCCCAGCACTTTCCCCATCACTTTAACCCCCAGCACCTTCTCTCGCACCTTCCCCCTTCACTTTAACCCCCAGTACCTTCTCTCTAACCTTATCCCCTCATCACCTTCCTCCTTCAATTTAACCCTCCAGCACCTTCTCTCTAACCTTATCTCCCAGTACCTTCCCCCATCAGTAACCCCCAGCACCTTCTCTAACCTTAACCCTCCAGCTTATTCTCTCTAACCATAACTCCCCAGCATCTTCTCTCTAACCTTAACCCCCTAGCACCATCCCCCTTCAGTTTAACCCCCCAGCGCCTTCTCTCTAACCTTAACCCCCCAGCGCCTTCTCTCTAACCTTAACCCCCCAGCACCTTCTCTCTAACCTTAACACCCCAGCACCTTCCCCTTCAGTTTAACCCCCAGCGCCTTCTCTCTAACCTTATCCACCCAGCACCTTCTCTCTAATCTTAACACCCCAGCACCTTCCCCCTTCACTTTAACCCCCAGCACCTTCTGTCTAACCTTACCAACCCAGCACCTTCTCTCTAACCTTAACCCCCCAGCACCTTCTCTCTAACCTTAAACCCCAGCTCCTCCCCTTCAGTTTAACCCCCAGCGCCTTCTCTCTAACCTTAACCCCCAGCACCTTCTCTCTAACCTTATCCCCCAGCACATTCCCCTTTCACTTTAACTCCCCAGCACCCTCTCTAATCTTAACACCCCAGCACCTTCCCCTTCACTTTAACTCCCAGCACCTTCTCTCTAACCAGCACCTTCCCCCTTCACTTTAACCCCCAGCACCTTCTCTCTAACCTTAACCCCCAGCACCTTCTCTCTAACCTTATCCCCCAGCACCTTCACTTTAACCCCCAGTACCTTCTCTCTAACCTTATCCCCCAGCACCTTCCCCTTCACTTTAACCCCCAAGCACCTTCTCTCTAACCTTAACTCCCAAGCACCTTGTCTCTAACCTTATTTCCCCAGCACTTTCCCCATCACTTTAACCCCCAGCACCTTCTCTCGCACCTTCCCCTTCACTTTAACCCCCAGTACCTTCTCTCTAACCTTATCCCTCATCACCTTCCTCCTTCAATTTAACCCTCCAGCACCTTCTCTCTAACCTTATCTCCCAGTACCTTCCCCATCAGTAACCCCCAGCACCTTCTCTAACCTTAACCCTCCAGCTTATTCTCTCTAACCATAACTCCCCAGCATCTTCTCTCTAACCTTAACCCCCTAGCACCTTCCCCTTCAGTTTAACCCCCAGCGCCTTCTCTCTAACCTTATCCACCCAGCACCTTCTCTCTAATCTTAACACCCCAGCACCTTCCCCCTTCACTTTAACCCCCAGCACCTTCTGTCTAACCTTACCAACCCAGCACCTTCTCTCTAACCTTAACCCCCAGCACCTTCTCTCTAACCTTAAACCCCAGCTCCTTCCCCCTTCAGTTTAACCCCCAGCGCCTTCTCTCTAACCTTAACCCCCAGCACCTTCTCTCTAACCTTATCCCCCAGCACCTTCTCTCTAACCTTAAACCCCAGCTCCTTCCCCTTCAGTTTAACCCCCAGCGCCTTCTCTCTAACCTTAACCCCCAGCACCTTCTCTCTAACCTTATCCCCCAGCACATTCCCCTTTCACTTTAACTCCCCAGCACCCTCTCTAATCTTAACACCCCAGCACCTTCCCCTTCACTTTAACCCCCAGCACCTTCTCTCTAACCAGCACCTTCCCCCTTCACTTCAAATCCCCCAGCACCTTCTCTCTAACCTTTTCCCCCCAGCACCTTCCACCTTCACTTCAAATCCCCCAGCACTTTCTCTCTCATGTTCTCCCCCGTCTGTTAATTGTCATACATTCTATGTAGACCTATATCTAATTCAACTGATTTCATAGTGGCACACCATTCAAGGCCCACCCCTCTTCTCTATTTCTCCCTCATCTAACAGTCCCGACAGAAATATCAGCTAACGTCAGAGATAATGTCACGCTTCACTGCTATGGCTCGACCAATAAGCAGGCAACCAATAGTGAGATGCATGTCCGGTGGGAGAAAGATGGAGAGACTGTCCTGAAAATTGACCCGACCAATACTACCTATGGCCCTGGATTCATGAACAGGACATCAGTTACCAAGGATGGTTACAGAGAGGGTGACCTCTCTCTCATCATCACCAATGTACACTTGTCTGACCAGGGGACCTACCTGTGCTTCTTCAACCGTGATAGTGACGAAGGATATCCACATGGAGTCACTCTCACTGTTAAAGGTGGGATGTCTATTGAATGCATTGCTCACTTAAGTATTGTATTTAATATTCACTTTTTAATGTACATTGTCTTTTTATTTTACATTTTATTTTTTTAGCAGACACTTTTATCCAGAACAACTTACAGGAGCAATTAGGGTTAATTACCTTTCTCAAGGGCACATCGACAGATTTCACCTAGTCAGCTCAGGGAATTGAACCAGCAACCTTTCAGTTACTGGCCCAACATCTTAACCGCTAGGCCACAGATATAACATTGAGCCTCCACTTGGCGTTTCCACTCTACCAAATGTGGTAGTGAGAGGAAGCCCACTGGCGGGCAGTGGTAGAAGATGGAACAAAATATATTTTGGCCGACATTCTGCAAATGTTCTCAACAATGAAACATTTGATCTCAATAAAGTTTTCTGTTCCCAAAACTAAAATATGTTATGAACAGAATGTCTTTGGTTTAGTCACAAAAATCTTTGGCTAGGCTACCACCCAGACCATTATTATCATCATTATCAAATCAAATCAAATGTTATTTGTCACATGCGCCAAACACAACAGCTGTAGACCTTACCGTGAAATGCTCACTTAAAAGCCCTTAACCAACAATGCAGTTCAGGAAATTGAGTTAAGAAAATATTTACTAAATGAACTAAAGTAAAAAATGTAATTAAAAGTAACACAATAAAATAACAATAACGAGGCTATATACAGGGGGTACCGGTACCGAGTCAATGTGCAGGGGTACAGGTTAGTCGAGGTAATTTGTACATGTAGGTAGGGCTAAAGTGACTATGTATAGATAATAAACAGTGAGTAGCAGCCTGTTTGGCCCTCCTTTTCCTGTAGTCCACGATCAGCTCCTTTGTCTTGCTCACATTGAGGGAGAGGTCATTGTCCTGGCACAACACTGCCAGGTCTCTGACCTCCTTCCTATAGGCTGTCTCATCGTTGTCGGTGATCAGGCCTACCACTGTTGTGTCATCAGCAAACTTAATGATGGTGTTGGAGTCGTGCTTGGCCACACAGTCGTGGGTGAACAGGGAGTACAGGTGGGGACTAAATATGCACCCCTGAGGGGCCCCAGTGTTGTTGATCAGCATGGCAGATGTGATGTTGCCTACCCTTACCACCTGGGGGCGGCCCGTCAGGAAGTCCACGATCCAGTTGCAGAGGGAGGTGTTTTGTCCCAGGGTTAGCTTTGTCCTTAGCTTAGTGATGAGCTTTGTGGGCACTATGGTGTTGAACGCTGAGCTGTAGTTAATGAACAGCATTCTCACATAGGTCTTCCTTTTGTCCAGGTGGGAAAGAGCAGTATGGAGTGTAATTGAGATTACGTCATCTGTGGATCTGTTGTGGCGGTATGCGAAGTGGAGTGGGTCTAGGGTTTCCGGGATGATGGTGTTGATGTGAGCCATGACCAGCCGTTCAAAGCACTTCATGGCTACCGACGTATGTGCTACGGGGCGGTAGTCATTAAGGCAGGTTACCTTCGCTTTCTTGGGCACAGGGACTATGGTGGTCTGCTTGAAACATGTAGGTATTACAGGGAGAGGTTGAAAATGTCAGTGAAAACACTAGCCAGTTGGTCCGCACATGCTCTGATTTCTTATAAGCGTCCAGATTAGTGTCCCGCTCCTTGAAAGCGACAGCTCTAGCCTTTAGCTCAGTGTTGTCCATGTTGTAATCCATGGCTTCTGGTTGGGATATGTATGTATGGTCAATGTGGGGACGACCTCGTCGATGCACTTACTGTGCATCCGCGTCATCTGACCACTTCCGTATTGAGCGAGTCACTGGTACTTCCTGCTTTAGTTTTTGATTGTAAGCAGGAATCAGGAGGATATAATTATGGTCAGATTTGCCAAATGGAGGGTGAGAGAGAGCTTTGTATGTGTTTCTGTGTGTGGAGTAAAGGTGGTCTGGAGTTTTTTCTCCTCTGGTTGAACATGTGACATGCTGATAGAAATGCATTAAAGTCCCCAGCCACTAGGAGCTCAGCTATATTACTATAGATGAAAACTCTCTTGGTAGATAGTGTAGTCTACAGCTTATCATGAGATATTCTACCTCAGGCAAGCAATACCTTGAGAATTCTTTAATATTAGATATTTCGCACCAGCGGTTATTGACAAATAGACACACCCCCGCCCCTCGTCTTCACAGACATAGCTGCACTGTCCTGCCGATGCACGAAAAACCCAGCCAGCTCTATATTATCTGTGTCGTCGTTCAGCCATGACTCGGTGAAACATGAGATATTTCAGTTTTTAATGTCCCGTTGGTAGGATAGTCTTCATCGTAGATTATCCAGTTTATTTCCCAGTGATTGCACGTTGGCCATTAGGATGGATGGTAATGCCAGTTTAGTAGATGTAGTGTAATAATTCAAGAGAATAGTATTTAGTCATGGCAGTCTTGCTGTTTTGTATTGTTGTTTGCGTTAGGTGAGATTATAAACTGGGTCGTTCGAGCCTTGAATGCTGTTTGGCTGACAGTTGTGGTATATTAGCCTAAAACCTGACCTTAGCCGTGGTATATTGGCCATATACAGTACCACACCCCCTCGGGCCTTATTGCTTCAGCATAATATTGTCGTCATATCCCTTATATTTCTCTCACTAACACTGCTGTTTTGTATATTTTTGTGTCTGTCTTTCTCTAGAAAACCGTTTGGAGTCTACAATCAGTGAGACAACTACAACGAGTGAGACAAGTGGTAGGAGTTGGTGGACATTAGTGGGATCAGTATCTCTATTAGGTCTAGTCATTTGTGTGTTAGTGATGGTTGTGCTCTGCAAGAATAAGCAGAGACCTCCAACCATTCACTACACAATAACTGGAACAGGGGATAACGCACTACGTCTTTCGACCGAGGAGACCCCTCTTCCTGTTCCAGTCCAGGAAAGCAAACCAGTGACCACTGACAGCCAGAAGAGTTCCGATGATCATCCTGATGAGCTCCCTGTCATGAGCGAGGAACGCACAGAGGAGGAGGAAGAGGAGGACCTCCATCTCCCTGTGGCTGAAAGTGGGACACTGCTAGAGCAGAAGAAGATTAACACAGGGAGTTGAGTTATGTTTGAAGGTAGTATGTTTTGTTTGCCAACTTATTTGTTGTCGTCTTGCCTTGTTGGATGAAATGTTCACTAAAAATGTGAATGTCTTCTTATCAGAGTTTACTGTATGAATCCGTAGCCAATGAATGTAGCCTGATTGGCTTGGATCAAATGATTCAGGGTTTATTTTGTCTGTCATAAATATTTCACCAGGGGGGAAATGAAAAAAGTTGTAATCCCTGAGTTCATTCCGAACTCATTTGATTAGGTGTGTTTTTCCAATAGTTCACCAACTGTAATATTCTCAGCCCCATCTTTCAGGTTTCTTGCAATCCAATTGATCCGTTTGGCTTAACATAAAAAACGAATGGAAAATTCTCCTTTAAGTGGGTGGATATGAAAGGGAAGCTGGTAGAGTATAAAGGAGGAATCATTCATCTCTCTGGTGGTGGTGCTTTTGATATTGTAACTAGATGGTTTACTGGTCAAGATCAAGTGGCTTTCTCCCCACTGAATAGACTTCTGCGTCAGGCTGGCTTGGCATACGGCCTGCGCTACCTAGCGACTTTGTGGGTCGAAACCAAGAATGGTGAGCGCACATTTGACTCTGTGAAGATGGCTGAAACATACATGAGGAAAGAACTTCCTGACTTGTTCACGTCTACTACACCTCGAGGAACTGTCTTTTGAACTTGGATACAGTGGATAGTGAACCATTAGCACATGAGGAAACAACGAAATATGATCGACTGGCTGGATGGCTGGCTAGATGGCTAGCGTGATAATGACTAGCGAGGTAAAGTTGGATCATAGCTAATGTTGGCTGTGCTATTTAGCCAGCTCGCTAAGTTTACAAGGGTATAGCTACTATACATCCACACAATGCCAGGTAGTTACAGTTTTGCTGTATACTTTTATTTTACGCAGAGAGGTCCAGTCGGGTATGGTTAAGTAGTTATGTGGCTTTTGACTGGGTTTTAAGACTAACTATGTTGTTTATATTACTTCAGGGAATTTCAGGGAAAGCTACTATTACGTTTGCTGGCTTGCTTATTGTTAGAGATATATGCTAGCGTTTCTGATACCGAGACAGGGATAAGCTACTCACTGGCTGGCCGCCTAATTGCCAGCTAGCTGATGGCTTTACACTTTGGGGGGACGGTGAACTCAGGAGGATGGGGATTATTTAACTACTTGTCCCTATTTTATATTTCAGAGATGATAGTTGTCGTCTGGTAAAGGTTTTCATTTATACATCATAGCTTGATGTCTTTTTTTCTGACCTGTTGGGGTGCATTTGTGGTCATCGCTTGGTGAAAGCACCCAAGGTTTTTGTTGTTGTTGAGACATGCTCAAGTGGGGCTAAATAGTCCGGTCACTATTGTTGTAATCAAATTGTATTTTGTTACTTATATAATAATATTTTTCATGCTATAAGGAACAGTCAATGTACTTATAATTCCATATACATGTAATTTAGATTTAACCTAATTTGAGCGACGATATGCATAGCAGGTACATCTAGCTTAAAGACTAGCGTCTAAGAATATGGGTTCTTTAACTCCCTCAGTTGGGGAGGTGGTTGGGTGGGTTTGTGGTAGGGTCAGGGTATTAGCTCACGAGATGGTTACTACTTTAGACTTTTATAATTTGAGTTTGTACAAGTTGTATACACTCAATGCACTCAATGCAAAGATGTCGGCACCTAATAACTATACATTTATGACACTTAACATTAGGGGTACTAAATGCCCAGTCAAACGCAAACGCATTCTGAATGATCTAAAGCAGCATAAGGTTGATATAGCTCTTCTTCAGGAGACACACGTGACTGACTCTGAACACGATAAACTGAAGAGCGAGTGGGTGGGTCAAGTGTACTATTCATCTTTCACGTCTCGGGCAAGAGGGGTGGCCATACTCATTAATAAGCATTGCGCCTTTCAGATACAATCTCAGATTAAAGACAAAGGGGCTAGGTTTGTGATCATTCAAGGCTTCCTTAACACTGAGCCCATTACCATTGTGAATGTGTATGGGCCTAACCATGATGATCCTACATTTTACCAAGACATCTTTTTTGAAGTTAACGTGCCCATCATCAGAGATAATAATGGCAGGGGGATTTTAACTTGGTACTGGACCCTTCCAATGATCTTCCTCTAATAGTATCAACCTCACACAGGTAGCTAAAATGTTAAAAGCAGAAATGAGACACTTTGGACTTGTAGACTTATGGAGAGTTCACAACCAAAAGGTTAAAGAATACTCATTTTACTCCCCTGTCCATAACAGGTATTTTAGAATTGACTTATTTCTTATTCCTACAGCCAAGGGAAGTTTAAGTACTTACCAAGATGTATATCAGATCATTCTGCCCTGCTGGCTTCAGTACCGGTCAGTAGAGCACAACCACCATCAAGAAGATGGAGATTTGGCACATACTTACTAAATAATCCCACATTTGTAACATTTCTGAACACTCATATAGACATATTTGTTAGCACCAATAACAACTCTGCCTCCCCCTTAATTTTATGGGAAGCTCTCCTTGCATATCTGAGGGAGCAAATCATATCCTTTAGTTCAGGTGCTCGTAAGATGTATAAGGCTCAAGTAGATTCGTTGGAGAATGAAATTAGAGATCTGGAAAATGAACATAGTGTAACATTAGACGACTCAACTCTACAAAACTTAGACTCAAAGCGACTGGAATATAACACCCTGACGACCCATAAAGCGGAAAATGCTCTTAGGAGAACAAAACTACTACAAACATGGAGATAAAGCAGGAAAGTTGCTTGCTTGGCAGATAAGACGAGAGGATGCTAGTAGAGTTATTAGCTCTATTAAGCTACCCAATAACACAGTTGTTCACAGTCCTGAGGAAATTAATCTAGTCTTCAGGGAGTGTTATGAAACATTGTACAAGTCTGAAGGGGATGCCCCTGCCGCAATGCATGAGTTTTTGAACAAGCTCAATTTACAAACTTTAACTGATGAGGATAGAGAGCACTTGGAGAAAGAGATTACATCAGAGGATATTAGGGAATCCATTTTCAACACTGCTGGGGGAAAATCACTAAACAGGCTTTGTAAGAAACTGCTCATATTATCAGGAGATTATTTAATATTATGCATTATGTAGAGAATGACCAAGAGTCTGTAGTGGCGGCTTCATTATAAAGCTTTTGACTTTCAGCAGTTTCTAGAGACGTCACCTTAGCTGCCTCATTATTGCTTTCTTCATGAATGTATTATTTGTTTTTGTGTAGAATCATTTATTTTCTAGCATTGAATGTGTCCTTCTGTTTTTGTTTTTTTTATCAGTGAAGCTAATACTGGGGGAGGGAGGGGGGTGTTCTTGTGTTGGGGAGGGAAGGGTTTTGCATGATGTGCCCCCATTTAGCATGACGTCTTGTGTAGATGGAAGGAATAACGGGGCATTATCTGTGTCATATTTTGGTGATTGTTAAATTGTAAAAAAAGTTAATGCCAATAAATATATTGTTAAAACATTTTTTTTTTAAGATCAATGTCACGTCTAATCTGGCCTTGCTTGATATCGCGGCATGCACAAACAAAATGTGACAACGTCATAATACCAAAGAAGAAGAAGAGCTTAGCCAAAGATAATAATTTAAGAGAATAGTATTTAGTCATGGCAGTCTTGCTGTTCTGTATTGTTGTCTGTGTTAGTTGAGATTATAAACTGGGTGGTTCGAGCCCTGAATGCTGATTGGCAGACAGCCATCGTATATCAGCCTAAAATCAGCCCTAAGCTGTGGTATATTGTCCATATACATAACCACACCCCCTTGGGCCGTATTGCTTCAGTATAATATTGTTGTCATATTCCCACTAACACTACTGTTTGATATCTTTGTGTTGCTGTGCTGCTGTAGACCGTTTGGAGTCTACAACGAGTGAGCCAAATACAACGAGTGAGCCAACTACAAAGAGTGTGACAAGTGGTACAAATCGGTTGCCATCAGTGGAAGCAGGATGTCTAGTAGTAATAACTAGTGTGTTTTTGGTGGTTGTGATCTGCATGAGTAAGCAGAGACCTCAAACCACTGGAACAGAGGATAACGCAATGGTTAACCTTGGACCGTTATGTCTTTCCACGAGGAGACCCCTCTTTCTGCTCAAGTCCACGAAAGCGAACCAGTGACCACTGATAGCCAGAAGAATTTTGCTGATCGTCCTGATGAGAACATGTGCCCTGAAAGAGTGGGACATATTCATGCGGATGAGCTCCCTGTCTCCACAGGGATGGAACGCACAGAGGAGGAAGAGGAAGACCCGTGGCTGAAAGTGGGACGCTGCTAGAGCAGGAGAAGAGTAACACAAGGAGTTGAGTTATGTGTGAAGGTAGTCTGTTTTGGTTGGCAACTTTTTTGTTGTCGTCATGGCGAACAGTCTAACCTTGTTGGATGAAGTGTTCTATGTTCCCTGAAAAAGTGGATGTCTTCCTATCAGAGTTTACTGTATGCATCAGTAGCCAATGAATGTAGCCTGATTAGCTTGGATCAAATGATAAAGGGTTTATTTTGTCTGGGGCCCAGTGTTTGTCCTGCCAAGTCTTCCAGCATAATTTGTGGCTTAAGTTTTTTTAAGGCCAGTGATTTTACACCAGCATAAATAGGGAAAGGGGGCACCTAGTCAGCTGAATGCCTTACGCATTTAAACCAACTCCTCTGAATCAGAGAGGTGCAGGGGGCTGCCTTAATCAACATCCACGGCGCCCAGTGGGTTAACTGCCTTGTTCAGGAGCAGAACGACAGATTTTTACCTTGTCAGCTCGTGGATTCGGCCTTGCAACCTCCCGGTTACAAGTCCAACACACTAGGCTACCTGCCACCCTATATATTTTATCAGGGGGTGATGAAAAAAAGTTTGAATCACTCAGGGATTAGGTGTGTTTTTCCTTTTTCCTAATATTCTCAGCCAAATATTTCAGGATTCTAGCAATCCACGTGCTCCGTTTGGCTGAAGAAAAAAAATACAAAAAAAAGCTAAATTATGAAAGGGTAGAAAGGAGGAATCATTCATCTCTTTGGTGGTGTTGCTACTGATATTGTAACTGGAAGATATACTGGCCAAAATCAATCTCACATCTAATAAATAAATAAATATATATATATATATATATATATATAGATAGATAGATAGATATATATATATACACACAGTTGAAGTCGGAAGTTTAAATACACTTAGGTTGGAGTCATTAAAACTCATTTTTCAACCACTCCACAATTTTCTTGTTTTAACAAACTATAGTTTTGGCAAGTTGGGGAAGCTTGCAAGCCAAAGAACACCATCCCAACCGTGAAGCACAGGGGTGGCAGCATCATGTTGTGGGGATGCTTTGCTGCAGGAGGGACTGGTACACTTCACAAAATAGATGGCATGATGAGGAAGGAAAATGATGTGGATATATTGAAGCAACATCTCAAGACATCAGTCAGGAAGTTAAAGCTTGGTTGCAAATGGGTCTTCCAAATGGACAATGACCCCATGCATACTTCCAAAGTTGTGGCAAAATGGCTTAAGGACAACAGTCAAGGTATTGGAGTGGCCATCACAAAGCCCTGACCTCAATCCCACTCTAAATTTGTGGGCAAAACTGAAAAAGCGTGTCCGAGCAAGAAGTCCTTCAAACCTGACTCAGTTACACCAGCTCTGTCAGGAGGAATGGACCAAAATTCACCCAACTTATTGTGGGAAGCTTGTGGAAGGCTACCTGGAACATTTGACCCATTTTAAACAATTTAAAGGCAATGCTACCATGTACTAATAGAGTGTATGTAAACTTCTGCCCCACTGGGAAGAAATAAAAGCTGAAAGAAATAATTCTCTCTACTATTATTCTGACATTTCACATTCTTGAAATAAAGTGGTGATCCTAAGACAGGGAATTTTTACTAGGATTAAACGTCAGGAATTGTGAAAAACTGAGTTTATATGTATTTGGCTAAAGTGTATGTAAACTTCCGACTTCAACTGTATGTGTGTGTGTGTGTGTGTGTGTGTGTGTGCGTGCGTGCGTGTATATATAAATGTGTTTTTTACTATGCCATTACGCAATGCAACCACAAGGGGGCAGATGTACACCAACATTTGTTAACCAAATAAAAATATAATAATATATAAATAAAACGTGTTATTAACTATGGTGACTTTTTACGTTGAAAAGATTGCTCTTATCCTGTTAAATATTTTTTGTGCATTTAAAAAACTAGGCCTAAATGGTGGCATTCAAGTAGGTTATGCGTGGCAGTCTGTGAGAAAGCCTGGCCAAGATATTGATAGAGATTAACGTATTGCGAGATGCATATTAAATCTAGCTACATGCATTTGATAAATGGGGATGAGGAATGATTATTACATGTACGTTTAATTTATATATATAAAGACTCATAGTTCAAGGTTACACCTGTATCGGAACTTTGTTTTGAGCGTCTGGTGTATGCACTTGAAATGATTGGTTCGACACTGCGGCTGTGGTGGAGGGATTTCATAACCTGGCGGTAGTGGTACACGCTGTTTTTTCAGTTTCTGACAGGTTGAATAAGAAGGGACAGAGAACGCGGAAAGATGGCGGAAGTGGATGCTGAGTTTGAATTAAGCAGCGTGTCGAGTCAATTTGGTGAAGACGAATGTTCTGAATGGACTACAGTAGTATCGAAAACTGGACCAAAAAGGAATTGTCTAAAATTGGAGTGAATGATATGGTGAAAAGTAGAGTCTGTCAGAGTGACCAGGAGTGGTCTTATTTTGTATTAATTGTATTTCTGATGAGCTGATGAAGTTTGTAGTGGGCCTCAAAAGAATCTGGACAGCAGAAGTTTTGAACTTCGGAGTAGAGCACCCGTTAAAGGAGTAATATTGGGTGACGACAGATGTTTAGGTTGAATACCTGAGGAGAATTCCTGGTGTGGTTGGTGCCCGGCGTCTGACCTGCAGGGTGAATGGAGAAAGAGGAAAGTCTGTCAGTCCCGTTGTTTTTTGGTAAAGAGCAAATACCTACGCATGTGAAGCTTGGTTATGTACGATATGCCGTAAGAGCGTTTGTCCCCAAACCACTGCAGTGTAAGAATTGTAAAGGATTTTGCCATGTTTCAAGTGTGTGTAGACGTATACTGAAGAATGGTGTGTAGGACGACGGTGTTGCAATTGTGGTGGGGATCATGACCCAGAGTTCCTGGAGTGCCCTGTAAGGATGAAGGAAATTTAGGTGGCAAAAGTTAGAGCGGTCAACCGAATCTCCTATGAGGAGGCGATTAAAATAATTGTGAAAACTAGTGAAGATATGGTAGTGGATTCAATACAGCCTGTAGTAAATGTTTGCTGCCTGACAAAAGATACCCTGTGTGTTAAAAGGGTGTATTTTGTTGCGTTAATTGCAACATGTACGAACTGTGCAGAACAAGTATGAGCCTGTAAATTCTTATGTACAATAACTGCCTAGTGGGTTAACTACCTTGTTCAGGGGGAAAAACAACAGATATTTATCTCTGGGATTTGATCAATCAACCTTTCGGTTATTGGCCCAACGGTCTAACAACTAGGCTACATGTTGTGTAGGGATCAGATCTAATTTATTTATATTTATTTTACCAGAAACGTTTTTTGGTAGTTTTGTTTTTTCGTGGTAATCATGGTTCCATCCCGTATAGTAGGTGGCAGAATGCACATGAAATTGTGTGTTCGCCAATATGCCATAGATAAAGACCGGTGGAATTACCAGCCAGCCTTAACAACGGGTGCCTGTTAATCATTAAGTGATCATGTGTAGTAGCCCTAAATCAAATGCTCCAAATACAACAGGTAAACTTAAAAAAAAAAAAAAAAAAAAAAAAAAACAGGAAGTGACGTCTATCATTTGTATCCTCACAGTTTGTGGTTTTGGTAACTAGTGGACACCAAAGTCAAAATTGTCTATAGGGTGAAAATAATCTGATTTATTATAGTTTTTCTTTTTGGCCTTAATTTAAGGTTAGACATAAGTTCAGCAGTGTGGTTAAATCACATTTTAACAATATACATTGTAAAAATAGGCGGGTTTCATGACTTGGCTGTGGTAACTAGTGACGACCCGAGCTTTTCTGTTAACTGCGTCACATGCCATTAGCTAGATAATTTATGTGATTCAAAAAGAAACCGGCTAAACCACTGGCCCTCATGTAAGTTATAAGATAAGTCGGCAATTTAGGTGTAATTATTACGTTTTAATATACTGTTACTATACGGTTTCATAAAGGTTGTAACGTGTGATGAATGAATAGCGTATGAGACTTGCCTAGTTAAATACATAAAAATATTAATGATTACAAAAACGGTAAAACGGTCCGTTTTTCCAGGGTTATATTCGTCAAGTTAGTGCACAAGGTATCAAAGGGTTTTCAACGAAGCTGATCGTTTTTGTATTGGACAAGTTCAGGTGTCTCGCTATTTTGCCCCGTTTGCTTCCGTTAACTTCGTAGTGAATATGACCCAGGGTCTTGTTTCCCAACAGCATCTTATCATTGATTCTAACGATGAACTTAGCCAAAGTCATGTCGCAACAGTGTGAAGGGGGGAGATTCCCGAGAAGTGTGTAGTGGGACATAGGACAAAGGAATGTGTAGTATCGGTGGGGGGAAAACGGTCAATTGTGGGTGTGCCCATATTGCTGGGGATCAGAAGTTTCTAGCGCGAGAGAGACCGGTTGAGATTGTCAGGGTCAGAGCACTGGCGGTTCTGGGGGGCAGGCAAGCGTAGTACAGGTGTCATGCTGAGGTAGTGAAGAAAGTAGAGGATGATGGGTCGAGGCTAGGAATATAGGCCAATACAGAGTGAAACGAATTTGTGCTTCAGTAAAGTGGGCGTCTTTGCATTCATTGCCATGATTATCAACTGTACAGCAGAAATGGAACATAAATCACAATATTCTGCAGAGAAGTACTTGGGTGTACAAGGTTTTACTGCAGAAGAGTTACAAGGTGTGTTGAACGAAGAAATTAGCCAAAGATGCTTTTGGGAAACTACACCAGTATTCACAAAGCATCTGAGTAGGAGTGCTGATCTAGGATCAGTTTTGCCTTTATAATCATAGTGAATAATGGGAGGGACCAGATCCTAGATCAGCACTCCTATTCAGAGATGCTTTGTGAATACTGGTGCTGGCCCCTGGTACATTCATACTCAGTCTGACTGAGAAGATGGGCTTTGGTGTAGGATTGTTTTCCCCCACAATGAAATCTGAGGGGGACTATGGATATATCTCTGACATGTTTACTGTTGCCTTGTTTGATGTCAGCAAATACTATTTTGGTGTAGGCTATATTGTTTTAGAAATGTCAATCGTATCCATTTCAGCAATTCATCTTAAAATGGTTTCAATTTCACAGATTGAGAGGTAAGCACAGCCATGGGTTGGAAATGGAGCCAACTTACATGTATGATTGTCTTTCTTGGTAAGTTTTTCCTAACTTAATCATGTTAGATTTTATCTTACCACTTTCCACTATTTTTCTAACATAGCCTCCAGATCAACGTCATTGGGTGTTTTTATTGTATTAGCCATATCAAATATGTTGATGATAGTTCATCTACAAATATCAACCAAGTAATCCTTCTATTTCTTTTGCCTCCTATACAGAATGCTCCTCGATTGGTAATGGTAACGTTATCATTCATAAAACAGTGAATTTGAAGCACAATGTCACTCTCCCTTGCAATGCAATCTGTGACCGTTGCATTGAGTGGAGAAGTCTTCATGGCCAGATGGTTGCCAAGCTTGATCAAGGGACATTCACTGAAGGAAAGGGCTTTGAGAACAGGGTTAAAATCAACCAAGACTTCTCTCTCACCATTACCTCTGCTTTGTACAATGACAAGGGCTCGTATGAGTGTCTCTGTGATGGGTTTGCTTTTGGAGATGTAAAACTCGATGTTCTAGGTAAGTTCGAGAGACATGAAACTTTTAACATTTTGAATATTGACTGGAAACAAAAACATAAACTACTATACTTAGAATAATGGGTTTGCTGGGAGTGCTGGGCATTCCCAAAACAATTTGAAGAATAAGGCTACTCATAAGTGTAAACAAAGAAATTGTACAATGTTGATATTTGTCCAAAAAACTGTTCTGTAATTCAAATATACTGATGCTTTGTGTTTGGAGTTATCTTAATAGTATCACATCCCAGCACACATGCACACGATGTGGGCCCAATGCAGGCTAAAATATTGGCCCCATGTAGGCTGGCCCAATGGGCCTTTGCTCATCGGCTCCACAAGGCATTGGCCCAGTGTGGGCAGCCCATATCTATTGAGGGTTGCCCCCACTTTGCCTGAAATAACCCCATAGTATCCCAGAAAACATTCCGACATTGGCACGAAGTGGGCCCAGTGCGGCTACAATATTGGCGTCATGTAGGCTGCCAGCATTGGGGTGATGCCCCTTTGCTGCTTAATAGGAGTGTTTTTATTATATATTTATTACAATTTAATGAAATGCATAAATTGCATAATATTTAGGCCTTATGGGTATTTAGGGAATATGATACATTGTATCAGAAATATATATATTTTTTACTATAATACAAGACAAATGTTCTCATATGTCACATGCACTTATTTCAGTATTTTGAAAAAGACATCACAGAACATGGAATAACATTCAGAAACAATTGCAAAAAAGTGTGTGCAAACCACACCCCCAAATATTCTAATTATCCCCAGCCTCTAGCTGGGCTTGGTGTTGGCATGTCGGTTCCCACTTTGCCCAACCGAATACCCACATGGGTCATGTTTGCTGGGATTCTTCTGTTTTATAGACGGGTTGGTTGCTACAAAACCGACACTATGGGGCAAAACAGACTCGGTTGACTGTTGACAACACGTAAACTATAGTTAGTCTCCAATGTTTATTGAAAACATAAATACATTTGCACAATGAGCACTTTAATCTCAAATACATCGTTACAGTTGATGGTTAGCTAGTTGGCACATTTTTGCCCATATTATCATTGACATGAAATAAGTCAACACCTCAACGAGACGTTGGCTGTGTTCGAATACCCATGCCAAAATACGGTATACTACTTACTTAATGAGTATATACTATATAAGTTCATTTTAGTATACTGTAAATGAACGGTATCCTTTCAGTTGAGCATACTACCGGAAGTTGGTTTATGTTGCTATGCAACCTCTGTCTAGCTTGTTAGCTAGACATTTTTGTGTTCGTAAATTCAATCTGGAGTGCCAGAGTGCGCTCTGGGCGTTCTTAAATTCAGAGCGTTGTCAGATTGTCCATTCGTAAATTCGGAGCTTTTCCCCTTTAGGAGCGTTCAGAGCGCACACTGGCGGACGCACACTGGCGGAGGAGTAGGGTTGATCCAAGCGTTCTGACCATCACAACTACACTGGGAAGCCACGCCCATTTCATCAAGACGTGCATTATGGGCCCTAAAAGTACGAAGTAGTGTCCTTGTGTAATATTTATGTGTAAACATACTGAATTGTAATTGGATGCATTTTACCGCCGTATCATACTGTGCTATGATTGGTTAAGACCACCCGGAGGGTTAGGGGATGGTCAGTTGATCATGGTTGGAGATACGTCAACATGCCTGTTGTAACTAGCTAATAAAGAGCTGCGTTAAGAAATATCCTTTACTACTGCATTTTATTATTTTGTACAAAGCGTGCAAAACAAGACACATTGCGTGTATACTTCATATTTTGGCGAATATAGTACGACATCCGGGAACTTGTGGCATACTAACGCTATCCATGCCATTACCAATAAACATACTATATACTCAATTTACGTCACCAATAGTACGGTTTGTTTGCGGTTAGTATGAGTATTCGACCACCGCATGGTATCGATAACAAGATATAACTAGCTGAAACCAGCCACCTACTGTTCCCACATGGCAGCTTCGGAGAGGTATTACGAAGCAAGCTAGATCTACTCAAGGTTTTCTAAAGCTAACCAGCTTCAGTTCGCTTCACATTCCAGTTGGCTGTGAGTTAGCCGCGGCCCGGGAGCAGGTTAGTTGGTTAGTTCTGAAGGGTGCGTTGCCATAGAAATGTATATGGCTAAAAGGTGAACTACTGTTGTATGAACGGTTCTTCCGAGTTACCATGTTAACTCCTCAAACCTGCTTCGTTTGATCCCCACTGGTCATTCATTGTTGCTAGATACAGTATCTGACTGTTCAGGGTCGTAATAAAGTACGTCTTCTAGCCACATGGATGGGCGCGCATCATTTTTGTGACGTTGTCAGCCAATCCATCTATTCTTCAATCTACTTTGTGCTCCTCTTAGTTATCTCCCCCTCTCATCTTCCCAACTACTGTTAACTGTCATATACACTACTGGTCAAGTTTTAGAACACCTACATATTCAAGGGTTTTTCTTTATTTGTACTATTTTCTACATTGTAGAATAAGGGAAGACATCAAAACTATGAAATAACACAAATTGAATCATGTAGGAATCAAAAAAGCATTTAACAAATCAAAATACATTTTATATTTGAGA
This sequence comes from Brachymystax lenok tsinlingensis, assembly GCA_030435695.1. NCBI lineage: Eukaryota > Metazoa > Chordata > Actinopteri > Salmoniformes > Salmonidae > Brachymystax > Brachymystax lenok. Next base: position 40,776,750 of record CM059810.1, read on the forward strand.
TTCTTGAAATAGCCACCCTTTGCCTTAATAACAGCTTTGCACACTCCTGGCATTCTCATTCTCAACCAGCTTCACCTGGAATGCTTTTCCAACAGTCTTGAAAGAGTTCCCACATATGCTGAGCACTTGTTGGCTGCTTTTCCTTCACTCTGCGGTCCGACTCATCTCAAACCGTCTCAATTCGGTTGAGGTTGGGTGATTATAGAGGCCATTACTCTCCTTCTTGGTAAAATAGCTCTTACACAGCCTGGAGGTGTGTTGGGTCATTGTCCTGTTGAAAAACGAATTATAGTCCCACTAAGCCCAAACCAGATGGGATGGCAGATTGCTGCAGAATGCTGTGGTAGCCATGCTGGTTAAGTGTGCCTTGAATTCTAAATAAATCACAGACAGTGTCACCATCAAAGCACCCCCACTCCTCCTCCATGCTTTACGGTGGGAAATACACATGCGGAGATTCACCCACACCGTATTTCACAAAGACACGGCGGTTGGAATCAAAAATCTCCAGTTTGACGAAAGGACAAATTTCCACCGGTCTAGTGTCCATTGCTCATGTTTCTTGGCCCAAGCAAGTCTCTTCTTCTTATTGGTGTCCTTTAGTCGTGGTTTCTTTGCAGCAATTTGACCATGAAGGCCGGATTCACACAGTCTCCTCTGAACAGCTGATGTTGAGATGTCTGCTACTTGAACTCTGTGAAGCAATTTATTTGGGCTGCAATTTCTGAGGCTGGTACCTCTAATGAACTTATCCTCTGCAGCAGAGCTAACTCTGGGTCTTCCATTCCTGTGGCGGTCCTCATGAGAGCTAGTTTCATCATAGCGCTTGATGGTTTAGCAACTGCACTTGAATAAACTTTCAAAGTTCTTCAAATTTTCCGGATTGACCGACCTTCATGTCTTAAAGTAATGATGGGCTGTCATGGATGAACGCACAGTTTCTCTTTGCTTATTTGAGCTGTTCTTGCCATAAAATGGACTTGGTATTTTACCAAATAGGGTTATCTTCTGTATATCACCCCTACCTTGTCACCACACAACTGATTGGCTCAAACGGGTTATGAAGGAAATAATTCCACAAATTTACTTTTTAAGAAGGCACACCTGTTAATTAAAATGCATTCCAGGTGACTACCTCATGAAGCTGGTTGAGAGAATGCCAAGTGTGTGCAAAGCTGTCAAGGCAAAAGTTGGCTATTTTGAAGAATCTCAAATATAAAATATATTTTGATATGTTAAATGCTTTTTTGGTTACTACATGATTCCATGTGTTATTTCATAGTTTTGACATCCTCACTATTATTCTACAATGAAGAAAAAAGCAAAAATTAAGAAAAACCCTTGCATAAGTAGGTGTTCTAAAACCTTTGACCGGTTGTGTATGCTAAACTGAGCCATGGTGTAGGTCTATATCTAATCCAACTGATTTCATAATGGCACACCATTCAAGGCCACCCCTCTTCTCTCTTTCTCCCTCATCTAACAGTCCCGACAGAAATATCAGTTCACGTCGGAGATAATGTCAAACTTCCCTGCTATGGCTTGACCAATAAGCAGGCGACCAATGGTGAGAAGCATGTCAGGTGGGAGAAAGATGGAGAGACTGTCCTGAAGATTGACCCGACCAATACTACCTATGGCCCTGGATTCATGGACAGGACATCAGTGACCAGGGATGGTTACGGAAAAGGTGACCTCTCTCTCACCATCACCGATGTACACTCATCTGACCAGGGTACCTACCTGTGCTTCTTCAACTGTGATAGTGACCCAGGATATCCACATGGAGTCACCCTCACTGTTAAAGGTGGGATGTCTATTTAATGCATGACATACCTTCATTTTCACTTTTTTAATGCATGACATACCTTCATTTTCACTTTTTTAATGCATGACTTACCTTCATTTTCACTTTTTAATGTATAGACATTGTTCTTTGTCTTATTATTATCATCATCATAGTAGTAGATGTAGTGTTAGTGTAATAATTAAAGAGAATAGTATTTAGTCATGGCAGTCTTGTTGTTCTGTATTGTTGTCTGCGTTAGTTGAGATTATAAACTGGGTGGCTCGAGCCCTGGATGCTGATTGGCTGACAGCCGTGGTATGTCAGCCTAAAATCAGCCCTTAACTGTGGTATATTGGCCATATACAGAACCACACTTTTGTTGTCATATCCCTTATCTTGACCCCACTAACACTACTGTTTTCAGTCTTTCTCTACAAAGCAATTGGAGCCTACAATGATTGATACTGAAAGGAGTAGTGTACCAATAATAGTAATAATTATTTTTCTGTCAATTAATTGTGTGCTTACTGGCGATTCACAAGAGAAACAGGAGACAGCCGACAGAGGACCACACAGACACTAGAACAGAAGACAAAACAATGATTAACATCGCATCACCACCACATCTCTCAATCAAGGATATTCCTGTTCCAGTTCAGAAAGTCCGAAGAATCCAGAGTTGTTGTGATGATCATCTTGATGAGACCACGTGCCCTGAGGGGATGGATGAACGCACAGAGGAAGACGAGGAGCTCCATCTCCCTGTAACTGAAAGTGGGACACTGCTAGCGCAGAAGAAGAGTAACACAGGGATTTGAGTTATGTATGAAGGAAGTCTGTTTTGGCTGCCAACTTCTTTGTTGTCGTGAAATGTTCTATGTTGACTGAAGTGGATGTCTTCCTATCATAGTTTACTGTATGAATCGGTAGCCAATGACTGTAGCTTGATTGACTTGGTCCAAATAATACAGGGTTTATTTTGTCTAGGGCCAATCTTTCACTGGTGTCTTATAAATTGTTTTCCCTGTGGACCCATTTTTAAGGCCAGTGATTTTACACCAGCATAAGCATTTTATAGGGGGGTTTCTAGCAATCCAGGTTTCTAGCAATCCAAAAAAAGCTAAATTCTCTTAAGTGGGTGGATATGAAAGGGAAGCTGGTAGGAGGAATCATTAATCTCTCTGGTGGTGGTGCTTCTGATATTGTAACTGGAAGGTTTATTGCTCAAGATCAATGTGACATCTAATTTGGCTGTGCTTGATTTCTCAGGGGATATCACAGTACGTGTAATACACAATACACCCACTAGAGGGCAGACGTAAACTGATTATTTTTGGGTCAGTGATACATTTGGGACGTCCTAACTTTAAACCATAACCCATACCTTAATCCTTACATTTAACTATTTTACATTCCCAAGGGTACCGTATAACAGATTAATGTATTATTATAACGTATTACATTATGCGTAATACATATGTATTTTCTAAATTATTATAAAGAATGTTTGCTACATTTACGTTTATTTTATCAAATGTAATAAATACTATTGTTCACAAAGTGTAAACCTGTGTCAAAACTGTTTTGAGCCACTGGCGCAAGCACCTGTAAGTTTTTCAACTACAAAAAAAAGTTTGTATTCTTAAAAGACTCATTACATTTTACAAATATTGTACACCAATAATTTGCTAATAAGTGCAAAATATTTCTTAAAGAATATACAATTGTACCATTTATACCTGAAGAATACTAACAAAGCAACAACAACATTTTTGACATGCCCGGGCAAGTAACAAAATGAACGACAGCTAACTCAGCACATTAAATATGAAATACAAAATCGTCACATTTCACAACTCACCTGCATGGAATGGGTACAAATACAGGGCAAAGTTACTGCTGCAGTCTGGACTCCATACAATATATTTGCCTGCTAAAAGACAAAAAAAACAGTACAGAAAACCCATGAGAAGAAAAAAAAAAAACTCACAATGTCTGCACCTGAAAGAGTCCCTCTCCCACAACAAAGCTAACGCTAGTTGGGCTAGCCTTGCAAAGTTGCACTCGAATATTATCCCCATTCACATGAATATATATTCCTATAAAACAGGAATGCAACACTAAATCAGTGACGATATAACTTTTTGCTTATATTTCCTTGTGAACATGTGCGTTCAAAAGACCGGAGCATTCGTAACACCTACCTCTCCTCATCACGCTCTGAGCAAACTGAGGAGTAAGCGCATGGCTCCCGTTAATAACATCACAGCATTAACACAATTTTGAAAATAAATACAATAAAATAATTCACTCTTGAAAGTAATGTAATACATTACTATAACCTTCAAATAGGGATTTTCGGTGAAATACATAACGTACATTTTACACCTGTTACATTCACCCCTCCTGAATTTCACCAAAATCCTGAATGCATATCAAACAAGATATGAAGCACAAGGGACAACAAACTCTCCTGAGTCACTACTGGCACAAGTGAACACCAAGATGTCATCTTTGGTCTCTGCTATACAAGCTATCTGCAGGCAGATTCAGAGGAATCTAAGGTTGATCAGACCTGAGAACCTCCTAGACAAATACGATGCCAAGTACATCATACAACACTCGTCCTCACATCACATTATCCCTTGATACCATTCTACACATCAATTAGATGGCTTTACATATTCATGAATATTCCTCAGAACCACAGATGAAATAAAGAAAAACCTTTTTTAAAACAGAGTTAGAAGAGACTGGGACTTCTTTCCTAGTTTGGTGGCTAAGCCCTCCATAGTGAATGGTCTCTGAGCCATTGTCTCAATAAGATGACTTACAGATTTCACTACTCTGCCAGTGCGTGTTCTGACCAAACAACAGGATCCTGGACTAAAGAGCAAATCAAACAAGAGTACTCTGATGTATTCCAGGGAGATGGATGCTTACCCGGCAAACTGAAGCTGGAAGTGGATGAGCGAGTGGAGCTCGTCCAGCTGCCAAAGAGAAGAGTGCCAGTAGCACTATATAAACCATTCAAAGAGGAGCTCAGTGGTCTAGAGAAAAGAAGGATGATAAAAGCAGTTGACAAAAGCACAGATTGGATTAGCAGCCTGATCGTAAGTGAAGAAACCGTCTGGAAAACTAAGAGTGTGCATTGATCCGAAACCTCTCAACAAGGCGCTCAAGAGGAGCCATTACCCACTTCCCACTATTGAAGACGTGCTGCCAGATCTGTTTGTGATGTAAAAAACGGATTTTGGCATATGTGGAACTCGAGGAGGAATCAAGCTATCTCACCACGTTCTCTACTCCCATGGGACGCTACAGGTGGCTGCGCATGCCAATGGGAATCAGTCCAGCCCCAGAGATCTTTCAGAGGAAGTTGACCCAGGCAATGGAAGGTCTTCCAGTAGTCAGAATCACTGCAGATGACATCCTGATTGTGGGAGAAGGAGACAATGATGAAGTGGCGACTCTGGACCATGACAAAAACCTTAAAATGCTCCTGGACAGATGCAGGAAGCTCAATATCAAGCTGAATCCGGAGAAGCTGCAGCTCAGGCTGAAGGAAGTGCCCTACATTGGCCACCTGCTAACATTGGAGGGGTTGAAAGTGGACCCAGGAAAAGTGGACCCAGCCTACAGATGTGCAGGGGGTGCAGCACTTCCTGGGCATGGTAAACTACCTAGCCAAGTTCTGCAGCCACGCCACGGAGCTCTGCGAGCCACTGCAACAGCTAACACACAAGGACTCACTGTGGGAGTGGTCAGAGAGACATGAGCAGGGTTTCAATAAAATCAGGGATACCATTGCACAGACCCCTGTGCTGAAATACTACAACCCAACAGAGCAGCTTGTACTACAGTGTGATGCTTCAGAGAGTGGGTTAGGAGCAGCCTTGATGCAGAGAGGACAACCAATAGCATACGCCAGCAGAGCCCTGACAGAGACAGAAAAAGGTTATGCACAGATAGAGAAGGAGCTGCTTGCAGTGGTGTTTGGCATGGAGAGGTTCCACCAATTCACATATGGACGAACTGTGGAAGTGCAGTCAGATCACAAGCCTCTAGAGAGCATCATGACAAAGCCTCTCCTCAGCGCACCAAAAAGACTACAACGCATGCTCATGAGACTCCAAAACTACGAGGTCAGTCTCCGATACGTTCCTGGAAAACATGTGGTGCTGGCCGACACCCTGAGCAGGGCGTACCTCACAGAACAAGATAACAGAGGCCCTATGGAGGTCGAAGTGGAATCAATCAATATGATACACTACCTCCCTGTGTCAAGCGAGAGACTAAAGCACATCCAGACAGCCACTGAGCTGGACCGGGAGCTCCAGACACTGAAAAATGTGATCCTGCAGGGGTGGCCTGAAGTGAAAGGACATGTACCCTTGGAAGTAGCCATGTATTTTCACAACAGAGATGAGCTGAGTGTGCAAAATGGAGTTATCTTCAGAGGTGAGCGAGTTGTTGTGCCTACTGCCCTAAGGTCAGAGATAATGGAGAGAATCCATTCCTCACACATAGGAACAGAGAGATGTCTGAGAAGAGTTCGCAAGTGTGTCTACTGGCCAGGCATGAATGCACAGCTGAGAACATACATGGCACAATGTAGCACCTGCACTGCATGGGGTATGAAGCAGCAGAAAGAAACGTTGAGGCCACACGAAGCACCAAAGTGTCCCTTGGAAAAAATAGGGACTGACCTGTTCCAGTTCAACAACAGAGACTACATGGTCACAGTTGGTTATCTCTCCAACTTCTGGGAAGTGGACCATTTGGAGAACACACAGTTGAAAACCTCAACAAGAAGATCCAAACATCTCAGGTCAAGCACTTCCTGATGTAATCAACACTCCCCACACAAGGTATGGTAGGGCCATCCGAAGACCTATACACCTGAAAGACTTTGTGGGAAGGTAAAAGTAATGGAAAGTCAGAGACAGTAAACAAACATTCAGTTCACATTCCAGTTTTTTGCAGACATGGACTACAAGCCAAAGTTAGGTGGAGTCTGCCTTTGTTATAAATAAATAAAACGTTATTAAAATGTTGGTTGACAACGTGCCTAGTAAAGTTTGCTTAACGCTATATCTTTGTCTGTTGTGATTACAACAAAGCATATTGAAACAAAGTAACAATCCTAACACCAGATGTTGTATGCGCATGTATTTCGCAACATGATTCCAACTAACCTCAGTCACAGACGCTATCGACGCTGATAATAATATTCGTTAACGATCGTTCTAGGCAGATGAGGAAGAAGGAGCTTGCAACGGAGGTAAAAACTAAGGGGAAAAAGATCGCCCGAACAGGGACTTGAACCCTGGACCCTCAGATTAAAAGTCTGATGCTCTACCGACTGAGCTATCCGGGCTCTTACAGGCAGGGAAAGTGGAAATATTTTGATTTTAAAAGGTCGTAGGTAGATCACGTCTCAACTTGTTAGGGAAAGCGAGCCGTTCGTTACTGTTGCAGATGACGTTACATTGTTTCTGTGTTGCTCAAGAGCAAGGGGGCACTTTCCAACCACATAGCTAACATTACTGTAAGTGTATTGCAGGCAGCATCGTAACGTTTATACTACAGATGAATAGAGATTACTAGCTTTGGTTTTACCCACAGGTGAATAGGGACTGGTATCTATCGTATCTTTGGTTATACTAACGTTAACTTAGCTAGCTACTGTAGCTACATCATAGCTCGCTGGAGTGTTCCATTTCATTCTATGGTCAGCTAACCTAGTACCGGTGCAAAGATACAATATTGGCAATGTGTAAGTGTTAATAATAATAACCTATCGGTGCAAAGATACACAATTGGCCATTTGTAAGTGTTAATATGCACGGGAAAACTATTGTCAGCCTCTGTGTTTCATCTCCATTTATTGGCAACATACGGCATTTATTAACGTGAGCAAAAAACGAATGCATATTTCAAGTTTAGGACGTGAATGAACGACGTGTGTTGATCAGATGAAGGGGAAAAAATAAAATGTTGTACAGGCCCCAGCGAGATTTGAACTCGCGACCCCTGGTTTACAAGACCAGTGCTCTAACCCCTGAGCTATGGAGCCCTGTTCTGTTTTAGCTGAAACGCAAACTCTTTTTGAGTGTGGCTTGTAGAGTTTTTCATTAGAGTCCTATAAACGTTCTGAAAACATATATGGTTGCTTGCAAAGGCCTAATTTTATCGATTTGATTGTATTGTAAAAACATATCTATGTCAGTATTTTTAATCAACACGATAAAGACAACAACAATATCCTGCATTCTGACTTGCAATGTGTTTTCAACTTCAACCACTAGATGGCGTCAAATAACTGCATTTGTCAACAAGCCGTTCAGAAGTTGTTTGTAGTCTGTCATTTGTTGCACTCAAGTGGATAATCAAGCAATAAGGCCCGAGGGGGTGTGGTATATGGCCAATATCCGCTGTCCTCTGTACAACGCAACGCGGAGTGCCTGGATACAGCCCTTAGCCGTCGTATATTGGCCATATACCACAAACCACAGAGGTGCCTTATTATAAACTGGTTACCAGCATAATTAGAGCAGTAAAAATAAACGTTTTGTCATACCCATGGTATATGGTCTGATATACCATGGCTGTCAGCCAATCAGCACTCAGGGCTCGAACCACCCAGTTTATAACAGACCTTATAAACATGCATTTTTACTGCTCTAAATACATTAGTAACCAGTTTATAATAGCAATACGGCACCTCTGGGGTTTGTGCTATATGGCCAATATACCACGGCAAAGGGTAGTATCCAGGCACTCCGCGTTGCCTTAAGCCATGGTATTTTGGCCATATACCACACCTCCTCGGGACTTATTGCTTAAGTATAGACTACATACATATTCACAGTCCAGACCAGCATTCACTACTTTCAATGGGAAAACTTGGCTATAACCACAATCTATCTTCCCCAGTCATTCTCTATAACCACTGCACTGACAAATCAATTGAAATTGTATTTGTCACATGCAACACAACACAATACAACAGGTTACCGTGAAATGCTTACTTACAAGCCCTTAACCAACAATGGAGTTTTAAGTAAATAGAGTTAAGGAAATATTTACTAAATAAAATAAAGTAAAATATTAAACACAATAAAAAAAACAACGTGGCTATGTACAGGTAAAATAACACTGCAACTAACACAGAATGTGCACACAAATAAATAAACCTGTAGTTGGCATAGCCTGTGAAGCAACACTATACACCTTGCTATTTTTGTGTTTGCCTATGCATTTACAATTTGGGATAACATAAGGGCGGATCTGCACCAGTGGCGTACTACTACTTTGGGAATTCAATGCACATGACTGGCTTGCTATAGACAGCCTCCTATGGCTTTGGGCGTGGTATAGAAATAGAGGTACCAGCCTCCGGAATGGGACATATTCAGTTTAAGGATACAGAGACGGATACGTATGTTTGAGGACGTAAAATATGTCCAATATTTGCTTTGGAATACTGAATCAACTCCACCATGGAACTCGTATTCGATATCCGATAAACACGCGCAGGAATTTAATTTAATTGAATTGTATTTTATGGATTTATGAAAATGCATATTTTTTTGTATCACTAACCACTTGAGGATTGTAAATGAGAAACTTACGTGTGGAAGACGGACGGATAGTTAGTCTTGGTTTTGAACCCATTTCTAAAACCAAGCCTCCAACGCAAGGAACGTAAGTAACTGGTGAATAGGCCAATAGATGTGATTTTTCAAATACCAATAAAATGCTGCATTTGTTGTTTGCGTTTTGATTGTGTTTATAAAAAGGGACTAGTCCGTGCGTAAAAATGCGTTCCAAATGTTCAATGATCCCAATACATCATAATCACTTCTATCATAACAAGTTGCCTTTCTCTGAACTTGGACAAGGCGAGGTTTATGCGCGAACATCGGACTGGCTTATTTCATTGATTTAAACAAGTGTCAACCGATGCACACAGTAAATCAATAGATGGACAATAAAAACCTATATAAAATACCGGAAAGTTTTCTTATTGAATGGTTTCTTTCTTGTGCTTAGCCTAGGTAGTTGTGTACAGTAATTGACAGTCGCCAATTCAATTGACACAATTGGTTTACTTGTAGCCTAATGTAGCCCATCTCCCACCCGAGGGAAGATGCATAGTTACAGTAATGATATGTTATAAACATCTTCAATAGGCCGACTACTGTTTCTAGGGAAAATGACGCGATGATTAGCCAATGATCACAAAGAGCTGAGTAATCGCCCACAAACATGTTGGGCCAGGCTTCATCCCAAAATATGTTGAATGAAATTGTATTGTACTGAATGAAACTGTACACCCAATCCGTTCTCTCTGCGTAGCATATACCTGTCCAGCCGGTTTCAAAGATTTGTGAAAGCTCGATCAGGGAGTCACGGGTATTGGTAGGTTGGTCTATTACGAGTGGGGTGTTGGATGTCACTTTGGAACAGTTCAACCCACTACGCCCCAACTACTGGAACGGAGCGCCTTTCTCTCGTCACTCCAGAAGTGTAGCTTGGTCTCGCCACTTGCGCAACAGTGACTCTGGCAAAGGGATTTATGATTCAGTCGGACACTTTTGTTTCTTTATGCTAGAACGTGACTGAAAATCAAGGCTTTCAACGGAATAACAAGAGCACTCTCTCCGTGTCCACTGTTTATGAAGGCATAACAACCGGGTATAAAATAAGATTTTTCAGTGTTCGACCATGAAAGTGACACGGATATTTGTGCCCAGATGCTGCGCTCCTTCACATTAGCACGCCGCCGGCTGACTAAATGTAAGATCCCTCTTTGTTCATTTAGGGAGACCTGTATTTGTGTGTAGATATAACCTAGCTACAAGCCCATATAACTTATAAACTACGGGACTTCATGTAGGCTAAATTGAGCCAAGTGATGTTGGAATCAGTGATGAGACATCGATCCTCGTTTCAATAAACGGCGATAGGCTAATGTTACTTTGTAGACAAATCAAAATTAAGTCTAGCCTGGCTCCGGATGTAAACACTACATCGCGCCTTCCTTTTTAAACCATGGTTGCAAACAAAGGAGTATTTTCTCACTTCTCTTTCCAGGGCCACCATGCTCCATGCGTCCGCTGTGGTCGTGTGGGAATGGCTCAACGAACACGGGCGGTGGCGGCCCTACAGCCCAGCTGTCTCCCACCACATCGAGGCGGTGATACGAAGCGATCCCCGTGGTGGGAGCGTCGTGCTAGGCCAAGTCGACAACCGCCTCTCGCCCTACATCCTAGACCTGCAGTCGATGCACCAGTTCAGGCAGGACACAGGTAAGAAGACGAGAGTTGGGAATGGCTGTTGTTGTTGTGGGGTTGCTGATGTCATGTTGTTACGCGACAGGTGTTGTTGGTGTAAGAAGGCACGTGGATGTATATAGGTGCAGAACTTTTGTGAAACAGCACAGTTTAAAATATATGGCAAATAGAAATCAAAACTGGATGGTCTTAAGAGATAGGCGGGAAACCATGTGTTTGATGTATTTGATACCATTCCACCCATTCTGCTCCAGCCATTACCACGAGCCCGTTCTCCCCAATTAAGGTGCCGCCAACCTCCTGGGATGTCCAGTGAGTGTCTCTGTGTCTTGGTCTGTCCAGAATGGATATATTGTGACAGATACAAGTCCTATCAGAATTCTTACTTCTACATAGGCCATCTTAGGCTCAGTTGTAAGTTTGTTCTGGTTTTTACTTCACGTTACTGCACGGCTGTATTAAATTCAGTTTGTTTTGCACGTGGTTCAACTAATAGACTGCTTCGCCACTGGGGTGGAGCTTAGAGCCCACAGGTTGGTTCCATTTCATCATAGAATGAGAATTAGGAATGAATTACAATCAGTTCCATATTCCTAGGGCCTGGCTGGGGTCCCTGACTTTAACCCTCCGCTTGCTGGTCAGACAGCATGGGGTGAAAGTGTGAGGACTTATGACAGCTGTACCTCACAGAGCCTTGGCCTCTCTTACCAGACATTCTTCCCCTGTACTCCACGAATCTAACGAACGCAGCTGCCGTGTCGAGACGGACATTGGGTGGGATAAGCAGAGGGAGCGAGAGAGAAAGGGCACCCTATTCCCTACGTAGTGCGCAAGTTTTAGTCAAAAGTAGTGCACTACATAGGGAATAGGGTGCTCTTTGTGACAGATGCAGAGCGTAAGGGGAAAGGAGAGAGAATGTGATATTTCAAGGCTTAAACAGCAGAGAATCTGAGAATCCGCCTCCGGTAGCCCCCCCCTCCCTCCTCTATGGTTTCAGCCACACTGTCTCCTGTTGATTTCTTTAGTCTTGTCTTTCGTTTTGCCAATAGGCCAGATCTGTAGGGGCTAGCGGCGTCAGAGGCTCGGGACGTGGGAATGAGGGATAGGAAGAGAGGGAAGCCCATCTCTCTCTCTCTTTGTTGAAGTTGAGGGAACAGATGTTTGTTCGTCTTTTGTGGCCTAGACATTCATGCAGGCACACACACTCACCGATTCTCTCTCACACACACACACACACACACACACACACACACACACACACACACACACACACAGGGAAGAGTGTGGGAGAGAGTTGTAGGAGCAGAATTCAGGCGCACCTTGTCGGGAGACAGGGTAGAGGGCGTACCGGCAATTATAAGTTCACCGAAGTGGAAGATGAAGACAAAAGAGAGGACGAGAAAGAAAGGGGGAGAGAGCAATAACGACAGAAATATCTCTCTTTACCTTGTAGTTACACTCTGCTATTTCACCACAGCTGATGATTGTATGCTACTGTGACACCTCTCCCACCCACATAATCTCACAACGTCGGTGCTAGAGACAGACAGCATGAGAATACTGAAGCTCACAGCTAGCCAAGCAGTCTCTAAATTAACTTTACACCCCATGGGGATCATTTTAAGCCACAGATATCCATGTTTCTCCTTTCTCTGTGTCCTGGCTTTTCCCACCACTGTGTGATGCAGTGCTTCTATGATGCTGTCAAAGACTCCCATTATTTTGTTGCTTCAACAACTTTTTTAGAAATATCAGTTCACTTTAAATCCCCTTACTGTAATTCCCCAAAGCTACTGGATTTGGAAACACAGCTTGCCAACTATTCACAGGGCTAATAGTCAATCAGAGAAGCCAGACTGAAGAGTTTCCAGCTGTCACTGACAGCTTAGGTTTCCCTTTTTCTGGAGGAGCCCTGTGGAAGTTAAAACCCGTCTAGCATTAGCGCCTGTCATTTCAGGAAGCCATTAGCATTCAGGCTAGCTGCCGTCAACCAACGTAACATCTAGTGTTCGCGTCTGGCTGTCATTTCAGGAAGCCTTTAGGCTAGCTGCCGTTTGGGGAGTCTTTTCTCAAACATAGGCAAATATTTTTCTACCTGAAGTGGGTCAATTACAAAGTCGATTCCCTTTGTAATTCTGAGATGCACTTGCCGACTGAGCAATTGCTGTTACCGTCTGTCAGACAATGGGCAGACTGTTGTGAAAGGGCACGCCCTTCTGACCACTGATTGAGTCACTGACTCCCTCTCTAACACATTGTCAATATGTCTTTCTCGCTCTGTGCTCTCTCACCCCTCTGTCTCTCCCTCCTCTGTCTCTCCACCTCTCTCTTGCTCTCTCCCCCCTCTGTCTCTCCTGTCTCTCTCCCTCTCATACACATAAAACCCCAAACTCAAACAAGTTGACACATTAGTAACACACGCAACACAACCCTGTGGGAGAGTTGGACAATAATGATTGAAATGACATGATGGTTGATATAGAGTCAGAGAATGACATAGACATAGACATAGATAGACAGAGAGGCTGACAACAGGCAGATAGACAGAGAGGCTGACAACAGGCAGATAGACAGAGACTGACGGATCGGCTAAACACACAGATGAGACTGACAGGGAGGCATAGAGGCTTCTGAGGCATAGACGGATAGGAAAGCACAGAGAGCGAGGGAGAGAGAGGGGGTAGTCTTAGAAGACACACACAAACACACACACACACTGGTCTTCGAAGAAGCAGCCAGCTGCCGTCTGAGGCTCAGAGGCCCTGTTGCTGCTCCAGCTGGTCCAGCCGAAGGGGACACGTTTCCCAGACACCCACAAAGCCTGGGGTCGGGGTGCGGGGGTCACGGGGTCACCCTGGGGGAGAGCGGGTGGAGGTAAACTAAACACAAGCCAAACCTGAAACGTCTCTCTCTTTCAGGAAGGTAAAGAAGAGAAAGACTCTAAGCTAGGACCCGAGGGACAGGCCACTTCAAAGTAGAACCAGGCTGGACAAAGAGGCAGCGAGAAAGAGAGGAATAGCAAGGGGAAGAGAGAGGGAGAATAGTGAGAGAGAGAAAGATGGAGGGAGGGTAAGAGAGATATAGAGTGGAGGTGAAGTACAGATTGAGGGGGAATGGTGGAGAGGAGAGACTGGAGAGGGGGAAAGAAGAGGGAGGAGGGGAGAGAGAGAGAAGGGGGTAGAACAGAAAGGTTTCCCCCAGCCCAATAGGTTGTTTGAGGAGGAGAGAGAGAGAGAGAGAGAGCGACGGAGAGCGAGACGGAGGGGGGAGTAGAACAGAACGTTCCCCCCAGTACAACCGAGTAGGTTGTTGTGCAACAGTCCGTGTCAGGTTACTTCAGGGCCCCAGGGCCTCCCGAGTGCCGTCAGTCACCGCGTGTTTCACAACGTAGGCCTTGGATTAGGAGCAGAGAGGCCTCACACACAGGGTCATGCATGAACGAGTGCACAGACACACACACATATATGCTCTATACACACACACACACAAGCACCCATATGCAATGACTCACACACACTGGCTTGTGTTTCATTCTATCCGATGGCTCTGGTGTTTGGGCTGAGAGGGTTAAGGTCGGAGGGCTACAAAGAGAAGGGAGGGAGAGAAGGGACTCCCGAGTGGCGCACTGGTCTTAGACACTGCATCTCAGTGCAAGAGACGTCCAGGCTGCAGCACATCTGGCTGTGATTGGGAGTCCCATAGGGCGGCGCACAATTGGCCCAGCGTTGTCTAGGTTTGGCCGGGGTAGGCCGTCATTGTAAATAAGAATTTGTTCTTAACTAACTTGCCTAGTTAAATAAAGGTTAGATTAGAGAGATTACATCGATTATGAGTGTTGTTTTTGTGCTTCGAGGTCGAGCTGACCATATTGTGGAGTCCTTTTCTGCTGTTTTGGTAGTTTATCCTCTCTCTCTCTCTTATCTCTCTGGTGAAGAAGGCCTTTATAGATGGTGTTTACATTTGGTGGAGACCTCTCTCAATTTAAGGGGGCTTTATTGGCATGGGAAACATATGTTTACATTGCCAAAGCAACTGAAATAGATCATAAACAATAAAACATTTACAGTAAACATTAGTCACAGAAGTTCCAAAAGAATGAAGACATTTCAAATGTCATTTTATGTATATATACAATGTTGTAACGATGTACAAATAGTTAAAGTCCAAAATAAATCAACATAAATGTAGCAGGATGGAGAGGGGGAGAAAAGAGACAGTAAAGGATTTAAAGAGTGAAATGGAGAGCAGAGGGCGTCTGTGTAGAAGATGATCTGAGGTCAGTCAGACTAGAACACAGAGAAATGAGGAACGAGGGAAAAGAGCGATGAAGAGAGGGGGAAGGGGTCCTATCCACGTCATTCTGTCATTAGAAACCATAGCTCTTCTTTTAGAAGTAATCTAGCTTTATCTCTGCTTGGTGACATCAGAGCGCTGCTACAGTGCTACATAGATTCTATTCCATTAGCGACGTTCTCTCTTTGTTTTGAGAAAGCGACATTCTGGCACATGGCTGGCTTTCCCATTGAAGCTAGCGGACAAAGGAAGGAGAGACAGTGGCCTTGGGTCGGGTCTGGTCTGTCAACCGAAAAGATTCCGTCTGAATTAGTCAACATTTTCCTGCTCTCTTTTTTTCTCTCTTTCCTTTCGCAATTGTGTGTGTGTGTGTGTGTGTGTGTGTGTGTGTGTGTGTGTGTTGTTTCTGTGTGTGTGTGTGTGTGTGTTGTTTCTGTGTGTGTGTGCGCGCACTGTGTGTGTGTGTGTGTGTGTGTGTGTGTGTGTGTGTGCGTGTGTGTGTGCGACTCAATATGACATGAGGGTCTGCTATACAAATTGATGGAAAAAGTGTTGGGGGAAAAACATTATAAAATCCATGTACACAAACAACAAGTGTGCTGTTACAATTGGTCGAAAAACACACACATTTCTTTACACAGGGCCGTGGGGGTGAGCCCGGGATGCAGCTTAAGCCCCACCCTCTTCAACATATATAGCAATGAATTGACAAGGGCACTAGAACAGTCTGCAGCACCCGGCCTCACCCTGCTAGAATCTGAAGTAGGGCTGGGTGATATGGCCTGACACTCATATCTCCGTTTTTATGGGCGATTCACGATACATATCTTGAGGCAATCAAACAAGCTAAGCGTCAATATAGAGACAAAGTAGAGTCACGATTCAACGGCTCAGACACGACAGGAATGTGGCAGGGTCTACAGTCAATCACGGACTACAAAAAGAAAACCAGCCCCGTCGCGGACCACGATGTCCTGCTCCCAGATAAACTAAACAACTTCTTTGCTCGTTTTGAGGACAATACAGTGCCACCGACACGGCCCGCTACCAAAACCTGCGGGCTCACCTTCCCCGCAGCCAACGTGAGTAAAACGTTTAAGCGTGTTAACCCTCGCAAGGCTGCCGGCCGGCCCAGATGGCATCCCTGGCCGTGTCCTCGGAGCATGCGCAGATCAGCTGGCTGGTGTGTTTACGGACATATTCAATCAGTCCCTATCCCAGTCTGCTGTTCCCACATGCTTCAAGAGGGCCACCATTGTTCCGGTTCCCAAGAAAGCTAAGGTAACTGAGCTAAATGACTATCGCCCCGTAGCACTCACTTCCGTCATCATGAAGTGCTTTGAGAGATTAGTCAAGGATCATATCACCTCCATCCTGTCAGACACCCTGGACCCACTCCAATTTGCTTACCGTCCCAATAGGTCCACAGACAACGCAATCGCAATCACACTGCACACTGCCCTAACCCATCTGGACAAGAGGAATACCTATGTAAGAATGCTGTTCATCGACTACAGCTCAGCATTTAACACCATAGTACCCTCCAAACTCATCATTAAGCTCGAGACCCTAGGTCTCGACCCAGCCCTGTGCAACTGGGTCCTTGACTTCCTGACAGGACGGCCCCAGGTGGTGAGGGTAGGAAACAACACCTCCACCATGCTGATCCTCAACACTGGGGCCCCACAAGGGTGCGTTCTCAGCCCTCTCCTGTACTCCCTGTTCACCCATGACTGCGTGGCCAAGCACGCCTCCAACTCAATCATCAAGTTTGCTGACGACACTACCGTGGTAGGCTTGATTACCAACAATGACAAGACGGCCTACAAGGAGGAGGTGAGGGCCCTCGGAGTGTGGTGTCAGGAAAATAACCTCTCACTCAACGTCAACAAAACTAAGGAGATGATCGTGGACTTCAGGAAACAGCAGAGGGAGCACCCCCCTATCCACATCGACGGGACAGTAGTGGAGAAGGTGGAAAGTTTTAAGTTCCTCGGCGTACACATCACGGACAAACTGAAATGGTCCACCCACACAGACAGCGTGGTGAAGAAAGCGCAACAGCGCCTCTTCAACCTCAGGAGGCTGAAGAAATTTGGCTTGTCGCCAAAAACACTCACAAACTTCTACACGTTCACAATCGAGAGCATCCTGGTGGGCTGTATCACCGCCTGGTACGGCAACTGCTCCGCCCACAACCGTAAAGCTCTCCAGAGGGTAGTGAGGACTGCACAACGCATCACCGGGGGTAAACTACCTGCCCTCCAGGACACCTACACCACTCGATGTCACAGGAAGGCCAAAAAGATCGAGGACAACAAACACCCGAGCCACTGCCTGTTCACCCCGCTATCATCCAGAAGGCGAGGTCAGGAGAGGTGTATCAAAGCTGGGACCGAGAGACTGAAAAACAGCTTCTATCTCAAGGCCATCAGACTGTTAAACAGCCACCACTAACATTGAGTGGCTGCTGCCAACATACTGACTTAAATCTCTAGCCACTTTAAATAATAGAAAAGAATCAACAACAAAAACTTAGCAAACTAGAATGCTATTTGGCCCTAAACAGAGAATACACAGAGGCAGAATACCTGACCACTGTGACTGACCCAAACTTAAGGAAAGCTTTGTCTATGTACAGACTCAGTGAGCATAGCCTTGCTATTGAGAAAGGCCGCCGTAGGCAGACCTGGCTCTCGAGAAGACAAGCTATGTGCAGACTGCCCACAAAATGAGGTGGAAACTGAGCTGCACTTCCTAACCTCCTGCCAAATGTATGACCATATTCGAGACACATATTCAGATTACGCAAACTCCCATATCTATTGGGTGAAATACCAGCAAGATGTGTGACATGTTGCCACAAGAAAAGGGCAACCAGTGAAGAACAAACCCCATTGTAAATACAACCCATATTTATGTTTATTTATTTTCCCCTTTGCAGTTTAACTATTTGCATATTGTTACAACACTGTATATAGACATAATATGACATTTTAAATGTTTGTGAGTGTAATGTTTACTGTTCATTATCTATTTCACTTGCTTTTTAATTATATATAGAGAGAGAGAGCCAGAGAGAGAGAGAGCCCTGAGACAAGTGGACAGGCTGTAGGGAAACTGTTCATCTGGAAGAGAAACTGTCCATCTGGAACATATTGTTCCCCTCTGCTTCACCCCTCCTGTCAACACACACACTCTGGTTCTCACACACACACACTAACTGACCAGTACACACAAACACACATACTGACCCCCCCCTCCCCACACACACACACTCTGGTTCTCACACACTAACTGACCAGTACAGACTGTTGATTGAGTAACGGTGGGGGGGAAGAGGAACAGCCATCTGTTGATTGAGTAACGGTGGGGGGAAGAGGAACAGCCATCTGTTGATTGAGTAACGGAGGGAGGAAGAGGAATGCCATCTGTTGATTGAGTAACGGTGGGGGGAAGAGGAACAGCCATCTGTTGATTGAGTAACGGAGGGAGGAAGAGGAACAGCCATCTGTTGATTGAGTAACGGAGGGAGGAAGAGGAACAGCCATCTGTTGATTGAGTAACGGTGGGGGGAAGAGGAACAGCCATCTGTTGATTGAGTAACGGAGGGAGGAAGAGGAACAGCCATCTGTTGATTGAGTAACGGTGGGGGGAAGAGGAACAGCCATCTGTTGATTAACGGTGGGGGGAAGAGGAACAGCCATTTGTTGATTGAGTAACGGAGGGAGGAAGAGGAACAGCCATCTGTTGATTGAGTAACGGTGGGGGGAAGAGGAACAGCCATCTGTTGATTGAGTAACAGAGGGAGGAAGAGGAACAGCCATCTGTTGATTGAGTAACGGTGGGGGGAAGAGGAACAGCCATCTGTTGATTGAGTAACGGTGGGAGGAAGAGGCCAACCACAGTGACGTTGGCTGATCAACAGTTTCCATATCACCCTCATGGGAAAACGACCTCATCATAAATCTGGTGTTTTATTTCAATAGGATCTTACTGTACTCCCCCAGAACTCCTCTGTCTCATCAGCCATTCAGTCAGTTCACCACATCCACCATGTAATGGTTGAAGAGCAGGTTAATGAACAGCCATGGTCATTATCACCAGCGAGCTTCCCCTACCCCTAGGGGACTCATCAGAGGCAGCTCTCCTCCCCTACCCCTAGAGGACTCATCAGAGACAGCTCTCCTCCCCTACCCCTAGGGGACTCATCAGAGGCAGCTCTCCTCCCCTACCCCTAGGGGACTCATCAGAGGCAGCTCTCCTCCCCTACCCCTAGGGGACTCATCAGAGACACCTCTACCCCTAGGGGACTCCTCAGAGGCAGCTTTCCTCCCCTAACCCTAGGGGACTCTTCAGAGGCAGGCTCCACGTTGCAATACTAACACATGGGATTATAGTTAACTAGGTGTTGGAAAAGGTGGAGATGGGTGTAATGTGTATATTGATGTTGTATATACAGGGCACCTTTGTAAAAGAGACAGAGGAAAAACAAACAGAACGTGTTGGGTGGGTTTTACGATCCACTGTTAAAATGAGTCCGTATTCATTTGGGAGTTTTGGGTAACCTGACCATAATGGATTTGGAGGGTAACGTAATCTGTGGCGACATGTTCTAAGAACCGGTTCTCAACAAGGAACCTTTGTGGAACTAGAAGGCTCAGGGGGCGAGCTGGAACAGTCCCTCAGTAGCGATGGAGGCTGCTGAGGGGAGAACGGCTCATAATAATATCAGGAACGGAGCCAATGGAATGGCATCAAACACCTGGAAACCATGGTAACCATGTGTTAGATGTTGTCGATACCATGCCACTGATTCCACTCCAGTCATTACCACAAGCCTGTCCTCCCCAATTAAGGTGCCACCAACCACCTGTGCTCAGTAGGTGGTACCCCGCTGGTCACTGTTTACCTTCACAGCAACCTGTTATTAAGTCACCTTCAACCCCCTGTAGACACACACACCTGACTTGCTCACCCCCCACTCAAACCATCACACACACACCTGACTTTCTCACCCCCCACCCAAACCATCCCACACACACCTGACTTGCTCACCCCTCACCCAAACCATCACACACACACCTGACTTGCTCACCCCCCAACCAAACCATCACACACACACCTGACTTGCTCACCCCCCACCCAAACCATCCCACACACACCTGACTTGCTCACCCCTCACCCAAACCATCACACACACACACCTGACTTGCTCACCCCCACCCAAACCATCACACACACACCTGACTTGCTCACCCCCCACCCAAACCATCCCACACACACCTAACTTTCTCACCCCCACCCAAACCATCACACACACACCTGACTTGCTCACCCCTCACCCAAACCATCACACACACACCTGACTTGCTCACCCCCCACCCAAACCATCACACACACACCTGACTTGCTCACCCCCCACCCAAACCATCACACACACACCAGACTTTCTATGAGCCACTATACCCCCACTCACTCACTCACTCAAACACACACCCCCAACAACCCCCCCAGCCTGCCCTGTCCCCAGTGGCCTTGTTGAAAGACAGTGACTGGCTAGAGAGGTGGATATTATCCCTCAGATGAAAGGAGTTTTCCCTCCCTTCAAAGAGAGGAGCGTCCGCAGGTACAAAAGACACACTGACAGGGCGGATAGTTGTTATCCCTCTGGCTGCACCCTTGTGATAAGCCTCAGTACTACTCATCCGTGCACACTGTAGAAAAAAACGTTTTGCAACGGAAGACGAAAACAAGCGTTACTTAATGGACCCGTTCAGATAGTCCCTCCCTGTTTCAGTCCCTTATCTTCCGGTTGGTGCCTAAGGAACACAGCCCTCTCTGTCTTCATTAGAGACTATAGAAGGTGATTAAAGGACATTGACGTGGCCGTGGTCTCTCACAAACTCGAAGGGGAAGGTGTGTGTGTGGGCATGGTGGTCAAGTCTCGTCATCACAATCGATTCAGCTAAGCAGATACGTGACCAACAAGCTTTTATTGATTGTGGCGACACTATTCTCCGCTTTTCTTACGTGCACATTGTTAACGGCTCTGTGCAAATGATAGCGAGAGCTCAACACGTTGTTTTTAAATGTTCATGTGAAATATTAAGACGAGGGGCCCAGAGTTTATCCTTCTGGCCAGGAAAGACGGAGTCCTAGAGGTGGACTAAAGTATGGCCCATATGTTTCTCTTCAAAGATCTTCCATCGCTAGAGGGTTCTATCAGAATCCAGTCCACCCGTGACTGTCCTCACCCCAGCTAGTGGTTTGTCTTTGTGAGAGAGCCTGCCTTTGTTTCTGTGGAACTGAAAGAGCCCTGTTTCCTCTACAGTCTACTGAGTCTCACATGCTACTCCTGGGGTCAAGTGTTCATTTCTCTTTTAGAACCATTCTATCGTTTTATAGAGGAGAAAGACCTCCCGGCTCAGCCTTTAGTCCCCCCCCACACACACACACCTTTTCTCTCTTTCTCTATCTCTCATTCTCAATTCAATTCAAAGGGTCTCTCTCTCTCTCTCTCTCTCTTTCAATTCAAAGGGTCTCTCTCTCACACACACACACACACACACACACACACACACACACACACACACACACAATACCCTTGACTGTGTGCCTCAAACAAACATCGCTAGGCCTGCTGCATTCAGGCACCTCTTTTGATGTCTGTGTGTCCCAGTCTGTCTCGGCCAGGCCCCAGTGTGGGTCCCTCTTCCCTCTACCTTGGCATTGGCTGAATGGCCGTGCCACACGTTGCCCCTGGTTACCAAGCTCGTCTCTGATTGGACGGTTCCTGACCCTCCTCGGTTTGGCACTGATGTGTGGTGCCATACTAGGCCTGCAGGTTTGGGTGCTTTAAACCCATTAAAAATCTCTATGGCTACCACTATCGATTCATCATAAAGCAATATTGCGTTGCAAATGGAATTTTGAAACTACACGCTTCCCTAAACAACTGTAATACTGTTGGTCATTAAGAGTGTCTTTGTAGCTGTTTGGCTGCATTTGGAAATACTTTAATTTGAGTTAGGGTCATTTGAGTTAGGGTCATTTGAGTTAGGGTTGAGTTCAGGTAATTTGAGTTGGGGTTGAGTTCCAGTCAGAGGAGGTGTGAATGTGTGTAAGAGCTTATATTAACTTTCATTTCTGTGGGGAGAAGCTAGCTTGTCAATTAAAACCAAAGGAAAGTGTTCCCACATGCATTTATGTTCCTGTTTCAACCTCTCCCCACTGAAACTACAATGTTAGTACCATTTCCTCCTCTCCTCGTTCCTCTCTAGGTTTCTTCCTTCCAGGGACTTTGTCCTATCCACTGTGCTTCTGCTTGCTCTTCTATGCTTTGAAGCACTTTGTGACAACTGCCGTTGGAAAAATACATTTGATTGATAGTCGTACTAACCCCAGCATCTCCCCCTGCAGGTATGATCCGGCCGGTGCGCCGTAGCTTCTACGACCCCACGTCGGCGCCGGGCCAGGGTTGGCTGTGGGAGTGGGAGAACGACGCGGGCTCCTGGACCCAGTACGACACGGAAGTCGGAATCGCCATCCAGACAGCCAGGGACCGCCAGCAGCCCTGGCTGGACCTGGCGCAGCTGGGCTTCTGCTATCTTGTGGACCTGCAGGGCATGACCCAGATCAACAGGCAGACCCAGAGACAACGCAGGATACAGCGGAGGTCCGACGTGGCCTACCCACTGGTGTCAGGACCGGTACCCAGGAACGGAGGTGGAGGATCGGGTCCGACGGGAGCGTTACTGGGTGTTGGGGTGTCGGGCGTCAACGGAGGCATGGTGTACCCAAGCGGCGGGCTGGCGACCATGCAGTCCCTCGCCGGGCAGCCGTGCTCCTGCCAGCAGTGCATGCTGGTCTTTAGTGTGAAGCAGAGCACTGTGATGTCATCAACGAAGTTGGGCCACCGGCCGAGTAAACCTCAGAGTAAACCACCCAGCCCCAAATCTGCCACCCTGGGGCGGGGCCAACTCAGGAGCTCCCCCGCAAGATCCGCCTACTCCAAAACCTTACCTCACGGACACTCCATATCTCGGAACCAGTCCTCACCGCGACGGAATGCCGCCCTCTTCGCCCGCTCCCTCTCCCTCCTCAGCGCCCAAACGGGCACCCTCTCCATCTCCAACCGACCCTCCTCCCTCCCTCCCGCCCCCTCAGCCGCCCTTCTCCAATCAGGGTCGCCATCCGTCCGCGCCGCCCCCCTCTCCCTCCGCCACGAGTCAACCGGTGCCCACCGCCACGCTCGTCACCCCGGCGACCGCGGTAACGTCACCGCCCTCGCCTGTGCCGTCCCCATCGCCGCGGCCCATGGCGCCCCTGCGCTCGGTGGCGTGCTCTGCCCCCCTGCCCCAGCGGTCCAGTCTGGCTGGGCTCAGCCGGCCCGCCATGCAACGCATCGCAATGGCCCAGTCACGAGCCCTCATCGCCTCTGGGTGAGTGACACACACACAATAACATACACACACACACCACACACTGATGTAACTGATACACACAAACACACACTGGTTGCCACAGTGAGTGAGATGGTTTTGGTTGAGTTGTTGTTACGACTGACTGATTCTGGATGGAACTCATCTGGTTCTACTTGGTCTTTCATTACGGAAAATACTGTGTTGTTGAGAGAGGGTTGCAATGTCTACATTCTTGTACTCTTTGGATGCTTTGAGGGTGAGTCTTTGCGGGTGAGTCTTTGCGGGTGAGACTTTGCGGGTGAGTCTTAACGGGTGAGCCCTTGCGAGTCAGTGGATGTGGGACTATCTACTTGTGAGAGGGAGTACGCATCTAACTCTCCCAGCAGCCCCTCTGACAGATGACCATCTGGGGACCAGAAAGAAAGGAGCGGTTGTGGAGGAATGAGGGGATGGAGGGAGTGGAGGAATGAGGGAGGGGAGAAAAGCCTGTCTTTCTGCACGCCAGAGGGTCCTCCGTCTCTCTCCCTCTCTCCCTCCGTCTCTCTCTTTCCCCTCTCTCCACCTTTCCCTCCGTCTCTCTCTTCCCCCTCTCCCTCTGTCCCCAAACACAACACTCACCCCTCCCCAACTCTTCCTTCGCTCCGTCTCTCTCTCTCTTTGGGTTTCCCAGGACTCCTGTGTTCTGGGGACCCATCCCGGGCTCAATTGTGTGCGCCCAAGCGTTTCCACGGCAACCTTTGTTGCCACATTGAGGCCTAGTCAGCATTAGCAACACAATGCCCGCCTCTGCAGTGGCCTTACCCCGGGACGACAGGGTTTGGGCTGGGGGAGCCGTGAGGGGGGTAGGGGCGTTGGTTTGGGGAGTAGAAGGTTAGGGGCGGAGGAGAGGAGGTCGAGGGATATATGCATGGGGGGTGAAGGGATTTATGGATAGTGGGGGGTAGAAGGAAGACAAAAGCAGAAGCCACAGTCATCATTGTAATGCTCCGTCTCGGTCTGTCTTGAGGCATTTGTCAAGGAGGATCTTTGGGGGTTGGGGAGCAAGAGAGCCCTACATTTAGGGAGTTTGGGGGGGTAGACATAGCCAGCCAGACACAGACACTGTCAGAGGGAAGGAGGGGGGAGGGAGGGACAAAGGAACAACTCAGCAACTAGCAGAGATTGATCACAATCAGGCACAAGAAATCAGGCCACAGCCGGGGAGGGAGGGAAGGGGGAATAGATAGGCAAACCTAGATTGTTGATTGTAATACGCAGAGCAGTGTTACATTGTCAGTCAGTTGTCGCGCACACACACACACACACATAGTTGTGAAATAGTTTCAAACCAAGGGACACACATACACACACACAGAGAAAGTCAATATTGATGTCCTCACAAAGCTGCAGGAAAGAATGTGTCTCTCTTTCTTCAAGTGGGGGAGTGTGAGAAAGAGACAAAAGAGTGAAAACAGAAAGGAGGAGGAAGGGTTTCAGAGGGCTGAGAAAAGAAGAGAGAGAGAGACACTGTATATAGACATAAAATGACATTTTAAATGTCTCTATTATTTTGGAACTTGTGTGAGTGTAATACTTAATACTCTCCTCTTTTCTCAGCATTATGAAACCCTTCCTTTCCTCCGCCCCTTTTTGTTAATTTCGCTTTTGTTTATCCATTTCCCTTGCTTTGGCAATGTAAACATATGTATTCCATGCCAATAAAGCCCCTTAAATAGAATTGAATTGAAGAGAGAGAGAGAGCAACGGTAATAGAAACCCTGGAAACCAAGCCAAAAGTTTAAAAAAATTATAGAATACAATTGAAATCGATACAATTTATTCCTATGGCAACAGGTACAGTATTTTGTAACACAACAGGGTTCTGTTGCATTGACTGTGTCTGGACTAAAGGGGGAGCTCTCTGCAACTTCAATAGACCACCAATCTACTGCTTTGTCTGGCTGTGATGCAGCCTTCATACAGCCTATTGGTTAGCAATTTTCCAATGTATCAAAGTTATGGAATAACAAACAGGCGTTTTAAAGGTTTTGTGAGCATGCTCTCACGTGTGTGCGTGTGAGTATGTGTGTGCGTGTGTGTGTGTGTGTGTGTGTGTGCGCGTGTGTGCATACACGTGTGTGTGTGTGAGAATGCTTGGGAATTTGTTGCTCCCAAGGCTAAATCACTCGTTCTTCATGACCATCTGGGGACACAGGGAGGAGAGGAGGATGCAGGGAGAGGAGGGGGTGGTGGAAGATTGAGGGACAGGAGGGGGTGGTGGAGGATGAGGGAGGGAGGGAGGGAGGGAAGGGGAGGAGTGTGTGATGGAGTGGGGGTTAGGGTCACTAGGGGTCAAGAGGCTCTCCCACCCCACCCTCGTCTCCCTCCTCTTCCCCTCCCCACCCTCTCCTTTCTCTCCTCTCCCCCACCCTCCTCTCTCTCCTCTTCACCACCCTCCTCTTCCCCACCACCCCATCCTCTCCAGACACTACATACACAAACAAACAGCCCCAAAGAGAAATAAACTGTGCACTGCAATGTTCACATTCCATTGTCTTCCAAAGCTAACTAGTAAAGTATGTGTATACTGAGTGCACTAGGTTGAGTAGTACAGTACTTAGTAGATCTAGGATCAGCCTTCCTAAATCCTAACCTCAACCAAACTGATCTTAGATCAGGGTTTAGGAGCAACTGCATTCTCTGGGAACCAGAGTTTCTCACCCGGCTGAGATGCAGAGATGCTAATTCATGTCTATAATAATGTCATGATTAACTAATTAGCACAGGAGGTGTGAGTGAGAGAGTGTGAGTGAGAGAGTGTGAGTGTGTGTGTGTGTGTGAGAAGGATATAAAGAAGGAATATACAGATAAAACAACAGACAGATTCAGAGGGGAAGGAAGGCCTTGAAAAAGTAAGACCTCATCTGACTGTGAGAAAAGAGGAACAGATGAATGAAAGAGAAAGAAACAAATAGAGATATGGGTGAAGGACGTAGATGAAGAGGAGCGTGGGAAAGACATTCAGTTTATTTGTTTCATCTGCATTTTGGATAACGGGCTCCATATAGGCCCAATACAGATGTTTTTATCTCAATATCAAATCATTTCTGGACAAAAAATTAGGTACCTTACTGTGATTGTTTTCGATGAAAATGGTCAAAAAGAAACAAAAGTAGTTTCTTAGTAAAGAGCAATTTCTCAAGCAAGAATTTTGCCTGGACTGTCTGGGAGTGGTCTGAGTGGGGAGGGGAAAACTGAAAACGAGTTGTTATTGGCAGCGAGGTTTGGAACTCTCTTTCTTATTGGTCTATTAACTAATTTACCGCCTGGTGATGTCACCAAACAGCTCTTACACTAAAAGGGAATTATCATCACTTCCTCAGTATTATTCCAACCTTGTAGTGTGGAAATATACAGTGTACAAAACATTAAGGACACCTCCCTAATATGGAGTCACACCCCTTCCCTTTTGCCCTCAGAACGGACTCAATTCGTCAGGTATGGACTCTGCACGGTGTCGAAAGCGTTCCACAGGGATGCTGGCCCATGTTGACTCCAATGCTTCCCACAGTTGTGTTAAGTTGGCTGAATGTCCTTTGGGTGGTGGACCATTCGTGACACACATGGGGAAACTGTTGAGCGTGAAAAACCCAGCAGCGTTGCAGTTCTTGACACAAACCGGTGCACCTGGCACCTACTACCGTACCCCTTTCAAAGACACTTAGATCTTTTGTCTTGCCTATTCACCCTCTGAATGGCGCACATACACAATCCATTACTCAATTGTCTCAAGACTTAAAAAAATCCTTCTTTAACCTGTCACCTCCCCTTCAAGTGGATGTAACAGGTGACATCAATAAGGGGTCATAGCTTTCACCTGGATTGACCTGTCTATGTCATGGAAAGAGCAGGTGTCCTAAATGTTTTGTACACTCAGTGTATATAAAAAAACCTGGAAAATCACGTTTTTGACTGCACTGAGCCTTTAAGGTCAAATGTGTTAGTGCCTATGTACTGTAGGTGAAGCAGGCCATGTGTTTGTGAAGATCTCCTCTTTTTAGGACTTTGTGGAGGCGTACACCGCTGTGTGTAACTATCTGAGTGCAGACATGCTAGTGTGTGTAACTGTCTGCGTCACAGGAGGTTGGTGGCACCTTAATTGGGGAGGACAGGCTCATGGTAAATGCTGGAGCGGAATCAGTGGAATGGTATCAAATACATCAAACACATGGTTTCCATGGTTTCCAGGTGTTTGATGCCATTCCATTGGCTCCGTTCCAGACATTATTATGAGCCGTCCTCCCTTCAGCAGCCTCCACTGGTCTGAGTGCGTACATGCGTGTGTGTGTCAGTGTTTCTGCGTGTGCATCGTGTGTGTCAGGTATATATGGTGGATTACACCTATGGTCTCTATGGGCTGTGTGTGTATTAATGAGTGGTTGTCTGTCTCTCGTTCTGTCTCTCTCTGTCTCTGTCGCTCTCTCTCTCTGTCTCTCTCTCGGTCTCTCTGTCGCTCTGTCTCTGTGCCTCTCTCTTTCTCTGTCGCTCTCTCTCATACTCTCTCTATCTCTGTCTCTCTCTCTCTCTCTGTCTCGCTCTCTCATTCTCTGTCTGTCTGTCTGTCTCGCTCTCGCTCTCTCTGTCTCTGTCTCATTCTCTCTCTCTCTCTCTCTCTCTCTCTCTCTCTCTCTCTCTCTCTCTCTCTCGCTTTTCTTTCATTCATGGTTTAGGGCTGTCCACTGTTCATTCACTCTCTGACTCACTCATTGTTCCAGGTGTGTGTGTGTGTGTGTGTGTGTGTGTGTGTCAGTAGGACAGCTGGGAATTGTGTTAATGCATTGTAGATAAGCTGGGGCTCAAACGAGACTAAACCTTCTCCACAGTGCATTTCTACCTCACAATAACCGTCACGTTGCGCGGCCAGCGGTCTCTTACAGCTTACTGTAGTATTAATAACCTCACTGACTGACTACTGTCTCCATCTTCATTCAGCTCAGGCCTGGTCATGGGTCTAATAGGCCATTCAGCACTTAACATGACCCCTGTGTGTGTGTCAAGTTGTCAACAACACTGTCTTGAGGTCAGACTGGATCTACTGTAAACTCTTAGAGAAGAAGAAGCTACCTAGAACCATAAGGGTTGTTCAATTGTCCCCATAGGAGAACGCTCTGAAAACCATTTTTTGGGGTTCCAAGTAGAACCTTTTTCACCACCAAAGGGTTCTTCCTGCAAAAATCTATACGGTTACATATGGGGATATCATTTTTGACGATATATAATATATATATATATTTTACCACTTTTTTCTTCCCAGTTTTGATCTTGTCTCATCGCTGCAACTCCCCAACGGGCTGGGGAGGCGAAGGTGGAGTCATGCGTCCTCCGAAACATGACCCGCCTAACCACCATTCTTAACACCCACAGTCCCTATGGGACCTCTGATCACGGTTGGTTGTAATACAGCCTAGGATCAAACCCGGGTCTGTAGTGACGCCTCTAGCACTGCGATGCAGGGCCGTAGACTGCTGCGCCACTCGGGAGGCCCTCCCAATATTATTTTAGCGCCACCTGCCTGCCTCACAACTCCAGTGTTCTTCCGTCATAGCTTGTTCTCCATCTTCTTTTTCAATAGGGAGCCATTTTGTTTTCATCACTTTCATTTCCATGACTGAACAGAAGTCATGTTCTCATGTGGTGAGCAATATGTTTGGAACATCGAATCGCAATAAAATCACAGTAGCAAATTAGAAATACATTTAGAATCGGGAGAATTGTATTACATATGGTATCCTGATAATATCGTATCTTGAGGTGCCTGGCGATTCCCAGCCCTACACACACACAGTGAGTCACTCACTGAGTGACTGTGACACCTGCAGGGAGGGTTAACCAAAAGCCTCTTAGCTCCAACTCAAAGCTTGTTAAGGCAGAACCCTGAACCGGAAGCTACAGATGATGATGATGATGATGATGATGACAGTCACCTGCCACCAGTCCCTTTCAGTGTCCTCCTGTCTGTCTTTCCTCCTGTCTGTCCTCCTGGACCCGCTAGGTAGTGGGCTGTGGGCCCGTTAGGTAGTGGCTTGTGGACCCGTTAGGTAGTGGGCTGTGGACCCGTTAGGTAGTGGGCTGTGGACCCGTTAGGTAGTGGGCTGTGGACCCGTTAGGTAGTGGGCTGTGGACCCGTTAGGTAGTGGGTTCACCAACTACTTCTCAGACATAGTTCAGTGTGTCAATCGGAGGGCCTGTTGTCCGGACCTCTGGCAGTCTCTATGGGGGTGTCACAGGGTTCAATTCTCGGGCCGGCTCTTTTCTCTGTATACATCAATGATGTCGCTCTTGCTGCTGGTGATTCTCTGATCCACCTCTATGCAGATGATACCATTCTTTATACTTCTGGCCCTTCTTAGGACACTTTGTTAACTAACCTCCAGAAGAGCTTCAATGCCATACAACTCTCCTTCCGTGGCCTCCAACTGCTCTTAAATGCAAGTAAAACTAAATGCATGCTCTTCAACCGATCGCTGCCCACACCTGTCCCCCCGTCCAGCATCACTACTCTGGACGGTTCTGTCTTAGATTATGTAGACAACTACAAATATCTAGGTGTCTGGTTGGAACTCTCCTTCCAGACTCACATCAAACATCTCCAATCTAAAATTAAATCTAGAATTGGCTTCCTATTTTTCAACAAAGCATCCTTCACTCATGCTGCCAAACATACCCTCGTAAAACTGACTATCCTACCGATCCTTGACTTCGGCGATGGCATTTACAAAATAGCCTCCAACACTCTACTCAGGAAATTGGATGCAGTCTATCACAGTGCCATCCGTTTTGTCACCAAAGCCCAATATACTACCCACCACTGCGACCTGTATGCTCTCGTTGGCTGGCCCTCGCTTCATATTCGTCGCCAAACCCACTGGCTCCAGATCATCTATAAGCCTTTGCTAGGTAAAGCCCCGCCTTATCTCAGCTCACTGGTCACCATAGCAGCACCCACCCATAGCACGCGCTCCAGCAGGTATATTTCACTGGTCACCCCCAAAGCCTATTCCTCCTTTGGCCGCCTTTCCTTCCAGTTGTCTGCTGCCAATGACTGGAACGAATTGCAAAAATCATTGAAGCTGGAGACTCATATCTCCCTCACTAACTTTAAGCGTCAACTGTCAGAGCAGCTCACAGATCACAGCACCTGTACATAGCCCATCTGTAAATAGCCCATCCAACTACCTCATCCCCATATTTATTTATTTATTTATTAAATGTTTTTGCTCGTTGCCCCAGTATTTCTACTTGCACATTCATCTTCTGCACATCTATCACTCCAGTGTTTAATTTCTAAATTGTAATTACTTCGCCACTATGGCCTATTTATTGCCGTACCTCCCTAATATTACCTCATTTGCATACACTGTATATAGATTTTTTTCTATTGTGTTATTGACTGTATGTTTGTTTATTCCATGTGTAACTCTTGTGTTGTTGTTTGTGTCGCACTGCTTTGCTTTATCTTGGCCAGGTCGCAGTTGTAAATGAGAACTTGTTCTAAAATGGCCTACCTGGTTAAATAAAGGTATTTTTTTTTTTTATATTTATTTATATTTTTTATAAACAGCCGACTGACTGGTTAATAGAGGACGTTATAAAACTGCTGTGTGTGGTGACCATGAACTGAGCTGTGGTGTAGTCACTACATACCATCTATAACACCACCTCTCCACTCTGGTTGCTTTATATTCAACTATTATTACTATACTACCATCACTACATAGTATACACAGTATGTAAACATGCAATATAATTGTTTATTTGAAAGGTCACACAAAAGCAATGACGTCTAAGCTTTGGTGGGTCACAACAGGAGGAACAAAGCTCCCAGGCTCTGCCCTCCTGCTGTGTCCGTGTGGTTGCTACCAGCGACAGTAACTCACAGCTCTCAGAGCGACTGGCTAATTGCATGTCGGAAAGCAACAAAACGCACAACAAAGCCTGTTTGTGATGCGTGGCAGAA
Organism: Brachymystax lenok tsinlingensis; assembly: GCA_030435695.1. Classification (NCBI taxonomy): domain Eukaryota; kingdom Metazoa; phylum Chordata; class Actinopteri; order Salmoniformes; family Salmonidae; genus Brachymystax; species Brachymystax lenok. The sequence goes on from CM059810.1 coordinate 40,808,556, forward strand.
CAGGAGGAACAGCGTGAAAAACAAACGATTGTGTTTGATAATATCCGCTTGTGTTTGATCATATAAAATGATTCCCCCCCGTCGAGGGGAGATGTAGCATGGTTAGTTAGCCTCATTTCCACAACTTCTGCTGTGGTCTAGCCTGTACACTACCGTTTACACAGGGGAAGCTCTGTAGTTAATATAATACTAGTCATTAAAATACCAGGGAAACATTGTGTTGTGGTCAAGTTTGTTGTTCATTATTGGGGATTTCCTGTGTGTGTGTGTGTGTGTGTGTGTGTGTGTGTGTGTGTGTGTGTGTGTGTGTGTGTTTCCATAAGGGGTTAGTCAGGGTGGTATTAGTCAATAGAGCCGGTGACGTGGTGAAGGTAATCCATGATCCTGGGTGTGTGTGTCTGTGTGTATGTGATGTGATGTGATGCTGACTGTCAGTTCTGTGACGTCTCCTCTCTCTGAGGTCACTGGCCAGCAGATGGAAACTCATGGATTACATATATAAGACAGGAGACACACACACTCGGTCCGCTTCACACACTGCTTCTAGGACAGAGGGAGAGGAGGAGGTCTGTAGAGAGAAAGAACAGAAACTGAGTCCAGCTCAGAGAGACAGAATAGAAGTTTGCGTAGCAGCCAATTCAAGCTGTAAGAGAGGGAGAGCGAGAGAAAGAAAGAAACAGAGAGAGAGGTAAAGAGGAGTGGAACCTCTTCTTTAGCTTCTCATTGACACATCCCAAGTGGTTCTCTGTTCCCCTGGTGAAGAGAAAGGAAATCGATTCCTCCGTGATTCGTTTTCTTGTTGTTTATTACTTAATTGATTGTGCCGGGACTGACCTCTGTGGGAGAATGACAATCCTCACGTTCTTTATGTGAGTATCCATCCCTAGGAAAAACTGTGTGTGCTCGAGTGTGTGCGCGAGCACGCACGCACACACCCACGCTTTTGTATGCGCTTTTGTTTGTGTGTGTGTGTGTGTGTGTGTGTGTGAACTGCCACCGATTTTATCGACAATGTAGGATACCCAAGGACACAGCGATCAGATCGTCATATCATATCTCACTGCTCCGATATCGTTGACACTCAAAGGCTGTGCTGTCTGTGGTAAAAGTTGGTGATCTGGGGAACTAGAGTATAGTACAATATCTTTGGTGTGAATGACACAGACGCTCTACCTGGACTCTAGAATGGTAGAGTAACTATTGCCGCATTCTAGAATCATCCAGAAATATGTCAAAGGACAAACAATAGGTGATTGTTAGCCAGCAGCATACCACCCTGCATCCCACTGCTGGCTTGCTTCTAAAGTTAAGCAGCGTTGGTCATGGTCAGTCCCTGGATGGGAGACCAGATGCTGCTGGAAGTGGTGTTGGAGGGCCAGTAGGAGGCACTCTTTCCTTAGGTCTAAAAAAATATCCTGATTCCCCAGGGCAGTGATTGGGGACATTGCCCTGTGTAGGGTGCTGTCTTTTGGATAGGATGTTAAATGGGTGTCCTGGCTCTCTGAGGTCATTAAAGATCCCATGGCACTTATTGTAAGAGTAGGGGTGTTAACCCTGGTGTCCTGGCTAAATTCCCAAGCTGTCTGTCATACCATCATGGTCACCTAATCATCCTCAGCTTACAATTGGCTCATTCATCCCCCTCCTCTCCCCTGTAACTATTCCCCAGGTTGTTGCTGTAATTGGAATGTGTTCTCAGTCAACTTACCTGGTTAAATAAAAATGGTTTAAATTACACTGTCAAAGCTGTCTATAGCTGGAGACATCCAACATGGGCTCTGGTCAGGTGTAGCTTGCTGAATAGGGTGCCACTTGGACCCAACCAGTGTTCTCTGAAATGTACTGGCTAGACAGAGGATATCTGGCAGTACCATCTATGGTATGGTTCTTTGACCCAGATCAGGAGACTGGCCTTGGGGCTACACACATAGAGAAAGAGAGACACCACAGGCTCTCGCCACACATAGAAATATATTATTCTAATTTTATGGGCACACACACAGGTCATTGGCTCCTGCTCATTTTTCGATCTGGTCACTTGCAGCAGCTGGTCGTAGTAAGTGAGCTGTTGTTGCCAATAGAGATTACAGCTGGCCCGTGTACACCTCCTGAACGGCTGCTTCCCAAATTGCACCATTTTCCCTACATTGGACCAGAGCCCTATACGTGGTGCGCTATCTATGGTGGGGTGCCATTTGGGACAGACGTCTGTACCTGTCTATACTGTAGGTGGCTTGGCTAACCTCTTGTAATCACAAGGACTAGGCTAGTCCCAACCCTGTGTGTGGGTCAGCAGTAAGCCTGCTGTATTTCTGTCTGTTAGTGTCAGGGAGGGTTTGTTAACTGCAAGTGCTGTAACAGCTGATCCTAGGTCAGCACTTCTCCGGCGTATGTTTGGTGAGATGTTAGTGTGTAACCAGCGTGTGGTTCCGTTGTGTTTTAGCGTGCCCACTGTCCCAGTGAAGAACCTCAGTGGGAACAGCCCGGTCCAGCCAGCACTGGCCGGTATCACAGGGATCCTGATGAGTGCTGCGGGGTTCCCTGTGTGTCTCACCCGCCCTCCCAAACTGGTGCTGCACCCCCCGCCCGTCAGCAAGAGAGACATCAAGCCGGTCTCCGGCCTGGGCCACTGCTGCCGCAAGACCACCAAGAAACAGGCCCGCAAAGGTACGATACTATAAACACACTATAAAACCAGCACTAATGTATAGGCCTATACACACACACACACACACACACCTGTACCGGACACACACACAGACACCCCTATACACCCCTATACACCCCTATACACCCCTATACACCCCTATACACAACTAAACACAACTTGATTACATTGTGTGGAAGAGTTTTGCTCAACACACTCATACTCATGTTCTCTCTCTCCTCTCTCTCCTCCTCTCTTCTCCTCTGCTTCTCTCTCTCCGCCTCTCTCTCCTCTCTCTCTCCTCTCTCTCTCCTCCTCTCTCTCCTTCTCTCTCTTTTCTCGCTCTCCTCTCTCTCCTCCTCTCTCCAGGTAAGACAACCGAGGAGGTGGTGAAGCAGTATCTTCAGAAAGTCAGGATAGCACCAGAGGAGGTGAGACCTGTTCTCTCTAGTCATTGGTTAAGTCTGAAATGACACCCTATGCCCTATAAAGTGCCTTACGTTTGACCAGGGCCCATAGGGATCAGAGAATAGGGTGTCATTTGGGACACATCCATTATCATCGCAACACATTATCTGTTGAAGGAAATGTGGATAGCCAAGTACATATTTAAAGAAAGACCTGCACATTGCTCTGGCCAGTAACACTTTCATTTATTAACATTACGTATTGGCCAGTTAGCCTTCGACAGCGCTTTCAAGTATTTCATTGAATAGTTCCCACTCACCTGGAACAGGCTGACTCAGCTGTGCGGGTGCTTTTCCTATTTTGGATAGCTAAGTACATACATGTTGGCTAAAGGTTCCCTCCTATCTCCTCTTCTCTTCTCCTCTCCTCAGGACTGTACCATATGTATGGAGGCCCTCGGGGGGCCGTCAGGCTACAAGGGTGGTGACTTCATAGGTCGCCTGGCCCAGTGTGGGCACCAGTACCACCTCCAGTGTCTGGTGGCCATGTACAACAACGGCAACAAAGATGGCAGCCTGCAGTGCCCTACCTGCAAAACCATCTACGGCGTGAAGACGGGCAACCAGCCACCCGGCAAGATGGAGTACCACGTCATCCCCCACTCGCTGCCCGGCCACCCCGACTGCAAGACCATCCGCGTCATCTACAACGTCCTGCCTGGCATCCAGGGCCCAGAGCACCCCAACCCAGGCAAGCCCTTTACAGCCAGAGGGTTCCCGCGCCACTGCTACCTCCCAGACAGCGAGAAGGGACGCAAGGTAAGAACCTACGCTTTGACATATTCCATTGTAGCAGACACTGTTGTCCAGTACTACTCAAAGGGAAAGCTTTCTGGATTTTAGCCCAATCTTTGTCCTTTTAAAACCCGGAACGTTTTCCCTTGAAGTTGTCAGTATCGGGGGATCTCTGAAAGTTGAAGTTATGGATCCGTCTCTAACCTTCATCTCACCTCCTTTTCCCTCTCTCCCTCCACGCCCTCTCCCTCTCTCCCTCCACCTCCTCTCCCTCCACGTCCTCTCTCTCTCTCCCTCTCTCCCTCCACGTCCTCTCTCTCTCCCTCCACCTCCTCTCTCTCTCTCCCCCAGGTACTCAGACTCCTGCTGACCGCGTGGGACCGGCGCCTGGTCTTCTCGGTGGGCACGTCCAGCACCACGGGCGAGTCGGACACGGTCATCTGGAACGAGGTGCACCACAAGACGGAATTCGGCTCCAACCTCACAGGCCACGGCTACCCCGACCCTAGCCACCTAGACAACGTCCTGGATGAACTGAAAGCACAGGGCATCACCGAGGAACAGGAGCAATGATAGGAGGAAGAGGTGGAGACAGGACGATTCATTAATTCAGACTCTACCAGCACTTAAATGGGGTGGCGGTTTGGTGTAGAGGGGAAAGGTCCATTTACATTTTGGAAGATCTTCTGAAGATGCTGATTGATTGGAGGGTCCTAGAGGTTTGAGAAATCACACAAGCACACAGCGGAGTGTTCGGGTGTTTGTTTGAGTGATGGCACACGAGCGAGAGGGAACGAGAGAAGGAGAACGAGAGAGAGAAATAGGCTCAGGCTTTGTTTAGATTTGACTGTGGTCAAAATGATGACTACACTGGTATAGTTAGGTTCTAGCTAAATAAATTACAAAGAGTTGAGAGGCGGTACTAAGTTATTTACTAACTAATTTACACTACTAAAAGAGAGAGAGAGAGAGAGTGGGAGAAGAGATCAAAGAGACTGAGGGAGAGAAAGGACAAAGATTGAGAGATGTGAAAGGGAGGGGGAGGGGCCTTTAGAAGGGAGGAAGAGAATAGAGCGAGCAAACAAGAGAGAGAGAGATGGCAAGAGAATGTAGCTAGTATTAAATAGGAGTATGGGTAAATTAACTTAGAAATGGTACTACCTTAGCAGACACAGGAAGAGAGTGAGAGAAAGAAAAAGAGGGAGAGAGAGAGAGAGAGAGAGGGAGGGAGGGGGAAGGGGAGAGAGACAGCCGTGCCTATAGTAACCACCTGCTTGAATTTGATTATCAAGTGGCTTGTGCCCATTGTAACTGTTTGTATGTATAGTCAGACGCCACCTAGTGTCCACTCTACTGAAAATACATTCAAAACACTAAATGTGAAGAACAAAACAAACAAATCACCCATTTCTTATTATAATGATACTCCACTTATATTTGTATTATGAATGCATTATCATTATTATTGTCATGTAACATAATTCCATGTGTCATACCTCTTTACATATATTTCAACGTTTTATTTTATACTCTGAATGATTTGAAGTCGCGGATGTTGTATGTTATGATGGCAGTAAGCCCAGAAGATATATATGGTAATATCCATAAAACAACCTTGATGGGTACTGGAAATGACTTATTTTCTTTCCTTTTTACAAATCAGATAGATGTTGATTCTGAACCGATGTCTTGCTGTTTGTACTGTATGTACCTGTTGTATGTATGGAAAAGGGGGACATGTCAATAAAACGAGTGCTGCTTACTTTTATAAAGGAGACGAGCATTTGAGATTCCCTGGGAAGACGCACTTGAGAAGTGGGCAATGATATGAGCCGCCAGTGTTTGAAACCAGGTGAGAAGACACCAGGAACCAAGAACTTAAAGATTGGACAGGTTGTGGTGTGTTGCTGGGTGAGGAGGGAGTCCGAGGATCAACATAATAGCCTGTGAAGAAGAACTGAGTTGTACAATTGCATTAATGATCTGACTAAAACCAATAAATACCTCACTATTGTACAAACAACATCCGTAGCATATCCACACTGTAAAGCATATACAAAATGTCTGTCTCCATTGCATTGGCTGGATTGGCTTCAATGCAACTGATTGGGAGGGCAGTGTAATGACATTCTTGTGTAGAATGTTGTTAGAACGCGTCTACCTCCTGCCGGCAAACAGTTTCTTTGGTCTTGTTCCTTATGGAGACCCTGTGCATCACTGGCCACTACACCTGTCCCGTCTCAGAGTTGGGTCTATGAAAGACCTATTTATAAGGATGTTGTGTGTGTGTGTGTGTGTGTGTGTGTGTGTGTGTGTGTGTGTGTGTGTGTGTGTGTGTGTGTGTGTGTGTGTGTGTGTGTGTGTGTGTGTATGAGAGTGTGTATGAGAGAGCTCATGCATATAACGTATGCATGCCTTTATACATGAAATGCGTTTTAATGTGTACTGTTTGTACATAAATGTGTTTTGAGGTATGATTATGTTACTAAACAGCACACTTGGTCGCTTTTACCCCATTAATATCATGATCCACTTTTCTGTTCTTTCTTTCTTTTAAATTGTCTGTTTTAAAAAAATTAAGTGGTATAACAGTTGTCTTGTGATCAAATGGTATATTCAGCTCTTTCTCATTTTGTACATAAGCGTTGTGTCTGTTTGTCATTTTTTGGTCAAATCTTTCTTACGGTTAAGTTGACGAGATAGTATACAGACCTTCTGTACACCATGGAGAAAAGAAAAGTACTAAGTGTCTTTTCTTTGTGAAAAGGAATTTGAAGGTAGACTTTTTCTGACTGTATAATTTAATGTACTTTTATACCAAGCCGCCAAGGGTGGCAAGCCCTCCTCCTGGAGACCTACCGCATGTGGAGGCTTTTGTTCCAGCTCTGCTTTACCGTTGCTTGACGACTCATCCTGAATTTAATTCTGCTTCTCTATCGATCACTCCATAGGGCAGGGATGGGCAACTCCAGTCCTCTGGGGCCATCCCACAGCTAATTGCGACGTAAACTGAAGATGAATTATTAGTGGCTTATTGGACTGTTAGCTGGGGCTAGGGCAAAAACGAAAACATGCACCCCTTGGGGTCTCGAGTTTGGGAAATGTTGGTCTAGCCCCAACCCATCTCAATCTACTAACCGTCAGCTCATCAGGAACCTTGATTAGCGGAATCAGGTGTGGTATAGCAGGGCTGGAACAAAAGCCTACACCCCCAGCCTTTCAGGGGGAGGGTTTGCTACCCCTTCCCTATGTCCCCTTTCCCCATTTAGATGACCCAGTTGTTCATCCTCTACTACAACCTACAAGTGTCTTTTGATGTGTAAAGTCTTCACACAGCATCTCTTCATCATTGTCCAACTGTTCAGAGGTGTTTTACCTCATTCTTGGTAAAGAGTTTGGGAAGGGTGCTGGGTGTAAAGTGAATAATAAGTGAAGCATAAAAAAAAATATGTACATACACCAAGAACAATTTCTGGAATTCGAATGATTAATACAAATAAAGAATCGAATAAAGAGTTGTTTGGTTTTGATTTTCTTCTCTGTTCTGAGATTTAGGCTGACTGATTGCACTGATTTGATCAGACAGAGAACCCCTCTATTTGCAACATTAGGTAGTACGAACTGGCTGCACCCCAACATTGAAAGTGGACTATTCTTCAACTTCGCTCCATGTGTGAACTCCCGCTCAAAGCCTCCTGTTCAACTGCTGAATGTCTTTTAAACCTCGGAAGTTTACCTCTTTACTTTCACGGTATGAAATTCAAAATATAAATCATATATTTACTATGTATTGCAATGTAGTTGGTGCCATATCAGCCCTAGTACTTTATTGCGAAATTGTAGAGTTAACTTGGTTGATAGCTACGGTATATATATACTCCAATGCGCACGTGCCTATTACCTATTGCGGGATTTTACACTCCCATTCCACCAGGAAGGTTTTTTCAAACCTTACATATAGTAAAGTTTTAAAAAACTAACGATATTTTGGTATTTCTTTTGTATTTTAGTTTGATCGCTAATATGAATTGTTTTCAAATTTAGTAAAGCTTGGCTAGTTCAGGCGGTAGAGTATGAGACTCTTGATCTCAGTGTCGTGGGTTCGAGCCCCACGATCATCGCTCTGATTTTTGTTTTTATGGACACCTAACTATTTGCAGTTTGAATCAAACCCATGTGTTCAATGTGCAGAACTAGTTTGGCAGTGTTCTTTGCGTTAGATATACAAAGGATAAAGAATTACTTACTAATGTAAACACTCATCTGGATATTGATTCAGTACTGCATATCAATGATGATATTAATGACTCAAAAAATAGCAGTACTTTTGTGCCCTATAGCAATACTTTGTTTGTACTAGTCAATATGCCCAGCCAGTCCAGAAACAACCCCTAGCACCATATCTATCCTTTAAAACAGTGTTATTCAAAGTTGGGGTCGTGACCCCTAGTGGGGTGGGATCTTTGCATCTTTGTTTACTTGTGCAACCTGTCACAATGAATTTAGTAGGTTATCGCACATGTACCATTTCAAATTGTCAATCGATTTCCACCGCAGTATCCTTCCCTGGTGGTCTAGTGGTTAGGATTCGGTGCTCTCGCGGCCACGGTTTCGATTCCCGGTCATGGTACTAGTCTTTTGCACCTTGTTTACTTGTGCAACCTATCACAATGAATTTAGTAGGTTATGGCACATATCTACCATTTTAAATTGTGAACCGATTTAACCTGCTCTGTTCTTCCCTGGTGATCTAGTGGTTAGCATTCGGTGCTCTCACTGCAACGGCCTGGGTTCGATTCCTGGGTCAGAGAACTAGTCTTTTGCGCCTTGTTTACTTGTGCAACCTGTCACAATGAATTTAGTAGGTTATCGCACGTATGTACCATTTCAAATTATGAACCGATTTGCACTGCTTTATCCTTCCCTGGTGGTCTAGTGGTTAGGATTCAATACCCGGTCAGGGAACTATTCTTTTTAGTAGGTTATCGCACATATGTACCATTTTCAATTATGAACCCATTTGCACCACAGTATCCTTCCCTGGTGGTCTAGTGGTTAGGATTCGGGCGCTCTCACCGCCGCGGCCTGGGTTCGATTCCCGGTCAGGGAACTAGTCTTCTGCGTCTTGTTTAATTGTGCAACCTGTCACAATGGAATTTAGTAGGTTATCGCACATACAGTTGAAGTCGGAAGTATACATACACCTTTCCCAAATACATTTCAACTCAGTTTTTCACAATTTCTGACATTTAATCCTAGTAAAAAAATCCCTGTCTTAGGTCAGTTAGAATAGCCACTTTATTTTAAGAAAGTGAAATGTCAGAATAATAGTAGAGAGATTGATTTATTTCAGCTTTTATTTCTTTTATCACATTCCTAGTGGCTCAGAAGTTTACATACACTCAATTAGTATTTGGTAGCATTGCCTTGAAATCATTTAACTTGGGTCAAACATTTTGGGTAGCCTTCCACAAGCTTCCCACAGTAAGTTGGGTGAATTTTGGCCCATTCCTCCTGGCAGAGCTGCTGTAACTGAGTCAGGTTTGTAGGCCTCCTTGCTCGCACAGGCTTTTTCAGTTCTGCCCACACATTTTCAATGGGATTGAGGTCAGGGCTTTGTGATGGCCAATCCAATACCTTGACTTTGTTGTCCTTAAGCCATTTTGCCACAACTTTGGAAGTATGCATGGATGGGGTCATTGTCCATTTGGAAGACCCATTTGCGACCAAGCTTTCTTTCCTGACTGATGTCTTGAGATGTTGTTTCAATATATCCACATAATTTCCCTTCCACATGATGCCATCTATTTTGTGAAGTGCACCTGTCCCTGCTGCAGCAAAGCACTCCCACAACATGATGCTGCCACCCCTGTGCTTCACGGTTGGGATGGTGTTCTTTGGCTGGCAAGCCTCCCCTTTTCCTCCAAACATAACGATTGTCTTGATGGCCAAACAGTTCTATTTTTGTTTCATCAGAACAGAGGACATTTCTCCAAAAAGTATGATCTTTGTCCCCATGTGCAGTTGCAAACCGTATTCTGGCTTTTTATGGCGGTTTTGGAGCAGTGGTTTCTTCCTTGCTGAGCGGCCTTTCAGGTTATGTCGACATGGTCTTCGCTTTCACTGTGGATATAGATACTTTTGTACCTGTTTCCTCACAAGGTCCTTTGCTGTTGTTCTGGGATTGATTTGCACTTTTCGCACCAAATTACATTCATCTCTAGGAGACAGAACGCGCCTCCCTCCTGAGCGGTATGACGGCTGCGTGGTCCCATGTTGTTTATACTTGCGTACTTTTGTTTGTACAGATGAACGTGGTACCTTCAGGCGTTTGGAAATTGTTCCCAAGGATGAACCAGACTTGTGGAGGTCTACAATTTCTTTTTCTGAGGTCTTGGCTGATGTCTTTTGATTTTCCCATGATGTCAAGCAAAGAGGCACTGAGTTTCAAGGTAGGCCTTGAAATACATCCACAGAGTACACCTCCACTTGACTCAAATGATGTCAATTAGCCTATCAGAAGCTTCTAAAGCCATGACCTCATTTTTCTGGAATTTTACAAGCTGTTTAAAGGCACAGTCAACTTAGTGTATGTAAACTTCTGACCTACTGGAATTGTGATACAGTGAATTATAAGAGAAATAATCTGTCTGTAAACAATTGTTGGAAAAATTACTTGTGTCATGCACAAAGTAGATGTCCTAACAGACTTGCCAAAAGCATAGTTTGTTAACAAGAAATTTGTGGACTAGTTGAAAAACAAGTTTTAATGACTCTATCCTAAGTGTATGTAAACTTCCAACTTCAACTGTATGTACCATTTCAAATTGTGAACCGATTTGCACTGCTTTATCCTTCCCTGGTGGTCTAGTGGTTAGGATTCAATACCCGGTCAGGGAACTATTCTTTTTAGTAGGTTATCGCACATATGTACCATTTTCAATTATGAACCCATTTGCACCACAGTATCCTTCCCTGGTGGTCTAGTGGTTAGGATTCGGCGCTCTCACCGCGGCCTGGGTTCGATTCGGTCAGGGAACTAGTCTTCATGCGTCTTGTTTAATTGTGCAACCTGTCACAATGGAATTTAGTAGGTTATCGCACATACAGTTGAAGTCGGAAGTATACATACACCTTTCCCAAATACATTTCAACTCAGTTTTTCACAATTTCTGACATTTAATCCTAGTAAAAAATCCCTGTCTTAGGTCAGTTAGAATAGCCACTTTATTTTAAGAAAGTGAAATGTCAGAATAATAGTAGAGAGAATGATTTATTTCAGCTTTTATTTCTTTCATCACATTCCTAGTGGCTCAGAAGTTTACATACACTCAATTAGTATTTGGTAGCATTGCCTTGAAATCGTTTAACTTGGGTCAAACATTTTGGGTAGCCTTCCACAAGCTTCCCACAGTAAGTTGGGTGAATTTTGGCCCATTCCTCCTGGCAGAGCTGCTGTAACTGAGTCAGGTTTGTAGGCCTCCTTGCTCGCACAGGCTTTTTCAGTTCTGCCGACACATTTTCAATGGGATTGAGGTCAGGGCTTTGTGATGGCCAATCCAATACCTTGACTTTGTTGTCCTTAAGCCATTTTGCCACAACTTTGGAAGTATGCATGGATGGGGTCATTGTCCATTTGGAAGACCCATTTGCGACCAAGCTTTCTTTCCTGACTGATGTCTTGAGATGTTGTTTCAATATATCCACATAATTTCCCTTCCACATGATGCCATCTATTTTGTGAAGTGCACCCGTCCCTGCTGCAGCAAAGCACTCCCACAACATGATGCTGCCACCCCTGTGCTTCACGGTTGGGATGGTGTTCTTTGGCTGGCAAGCCTCCCCTTTCCTCCAAACATAACGATTGTCTTGATGGCCAAACAGTTCTATTTTTGTTTCATCAGAACAGAGGACATTTCTCCAAAAGTATGATCTTTGTCCCCATGTGCAGTTGCAAACCGTATTCTGGCTTTTTATGGCGGTTTTGGAGCAGTGGTTTCTTCCTTGCTGAGCGGCCTTTCAGGTTATGTCGACATGGTCTTCGCTTTCACTGTGGATATACATACTTTTGTACCTGTTTCCTCACAAGGTCCTTTGCTGTTGTTCTGGGATTGATTTGCACTTTTCGCACCAAATTACATTCATCTCTAGGAGACAGAACGCGTCTCCCTCCTGAGCGGTATGACGGCTGCGTGGTCCCATGTTGTTTATACTTGCGTACTTTTGTTTGTACAGATGAACGTGGTACCTTCAGGCGTTTGGAAATTGTTCCCAAGGATGAACCAGACTTGTGGAGGTCTACAATTTCTTTTTCTGAGGTCTTGGCTGATGTCTTTTGATTTTCCCATGATGTCAAGCAAAGAGGCACTGAGTTTCAAGGTAGGCCTTGAAATACATCCACAGGTACACCTCCACTTGACTCAAATGATGTCAATTAGCCTATCAGAAGCTTCTAAAGCCATGACCTCATTTTCTGGAATTTTACAAGCTGTTTAAAGGCACAGTCAACTTAGTGTATGTAAACTTCTGACCTACTGGAATTGTGATACAGTGAATTATAAGAGAAATAATCTGTCTGTAAACAATTGTTGGAAAAATTACTTGTGTCATGCACAAAGTAGATGTCCTAACAGACTTGCCAAAAGCATAGTTTGTTAACAAGAAATTTGTGGACTAGTTGAAAAACAAGTTTTAATGACTCTATCCTAAGTGTATGTAAACTTCCAACTTCAACTGTATGTACCATTTCAAATTGTGAACCGATTTGCACTGCTTTATCCTTCCCTGGTGGTCTAGTGGTTAGGATTCAATACCCGGTCAGGGAACTATTCTTTTTAGTAGGTTATCGCACATATGTACCATTTTCAATTATGAACCCATTTGCACCACAGTATCCTTCCCTGGTGGTCTAGTGGTTAGGATTCGGCGCTCTCACCGCCGCGGCCTGGGTTCGATTCGGTCAGGAACTAGTCTTCATGCGTCTTGTTTAATTGTGCAACCTGTCACAATGGAATTTAGTAGGTTATCGCACATACAGTTGAAGTCGGAAGTATACATACACCTTTCCCAAATACATTTCAACTCAGTTTTTCACAATTTCTGACATTTAATCCTAGTAAAAAATCCCTGTCTTAGGTCAGTTAGAATAGCCACTTTATTTTAAGAAAGTGAAATGTCAGAATAATAGTAGAGAGATTGATTTATTTCAGCTTTTATTTCTTTCATCACATTCCTAGTGGCTCAGAAGTTTACATACACTCAATTAGTATTTGGTAGCATTGCCTTGAAATCATTTAACTTGGGTCAAACATTTTGGGTAGCCTTCCACAAGCTTCCCACAGTAAGTTGGGTGAATTTTGGCCCATTCCTCCTGGCAGAGCTGCTGTAACTGAGTCAGGTTTGTAGGCCTCCTTGCTCGCACAGGCTTTTTCAGTTCTGCCCACACATTTTCAATGGGATTGAGGTCAGGGCTTTGTGATGGCCAATCCAATACCTTGACTTTGTTGTCCTTAAGCCATTTTGCCACAACTTTGGAAGTATGCATGGATGGGGTCATTGTCCATTTGGAAGACCCATTTGCGACCAAGCTTTCTTTCCTGACTGATGTCTTGAGATGTTGTTTCAATATATCCACATAATTTCCCTTCCACATGATGCCATCTATTTTGTGAAGTGCACCTGTCCCTGCTGCAGCAAAGCACTCCCACAACATGATGCTGCCACCCCTGTGCTTCACGGTTGGGATGGTGTTCTTTGGCTGGCAAGCCTCCCCCTTTTTCCTCCAAACATAACGATTGTCTTGATGGCCAAACAGTTCTATTTTTGTTTCATCAGAACAGAGGACATTTCTCCAAAAAGTATGATCTTTGTCCCCATGTGCAGTTGCAAACCGTATTCTGGCTTTTTTATGGCGGTTTTGGAGCAGTGGTTTCTTCCTTGCTGAGCGGCCTTTCAGGTTATGTCGACATGGTCTTCGTTTCACTGTGGATATAGATACTTTTGTACCTGTTTCCTCACAAGGTCCTTTGCTGTTGTTCTGGGATTGATTTGCACTTTTCGCACCAAATTACATTCATCTCTAGGAGACAGAACGCGTCTCCCTCCTGAGCGGTATGACGGCTGCGTGGTCCCATGTTGTTTATACTTGCGTATTTTTGTTTGTACAGATGAACGTGGTACCTTCAGGCGTTTGGAAATTGTTCCCAAGGATGAACCAGACTTGTGGAGGTCTACAATTTCTTTTTCTGAGGTCTTGGCTGATGTCTTTTGATTTTCCCATGATGTCAAGCAAAGAGGCACTGAGTTTCAAGGTAGGCCTTGAAATACATCCACAGGTACACCTCCACTTGACTCAAATGATGTCAATTAGCCTATCAGAAGCTTCTAAAGCCATGACCTCATTTTCTGGAATTTTACAAGCTGTTTAAAGGCACAGTCAACTTAGTGTATGTAAACTTCTGACCTACTGGAATTGTGATACAGTGAATTATAAGAGAAATAATCTGTCTGTAAACAATTGTTGGAAAAATTACTTGTGTCATGCACAAAGTAGATGTCCTAACAGACTTGCCAAAAGCATAGTTTGTTAACAAGAAATTTGTGGACTAGTTGAAAAACAAGTTTTAATGACTCTATCCTAAGTGTATGTAAACTTCCAACTTCAACTGTATGTACCATTTCAAATTGTGAACCGATTTGCACTGCTTTATCCTTCCCTGGTGGTCTAGTGGTTAGGATTCAATACCCGGTCAGGGAACTATTCTTTTTAGTAGGTTATCGCACATATGTACCATTTTCAATTATGAACCCATTTGCACCACAGTATCCTTCCCTGGTGGTCTAGTGGTTAGGATTCGCGCTCTCACCGCCATGCCTGGGTTCGATTCGGTCAGGAACTAGTCTTCTGCGTCTTGTTTAATTGTGCAACCTGTCACAATGGAATTTAGTAGGTTATCGCACATACAGTTGAAGTCGGAAGTATACATACACCTTTCCCAAATACATTTCAACTCAGTTTTTCACAATTTCTGACATTTAATCCTAGTAAAAAATCCCTGTCTTAGGTCAGTTAGAATAGCCACTTTATTTTAAGAAAGTGAAATGTCAGAATAATAGTAGAGAGATTGATTTATTTCAGCTTTTATTTCTTTCATCACATTCCTAGTGGCTCAGAAGTTTACATACACTCAATTAGTATTTGGTAGCATTGCCTTGAAATCATTTAACTTGGGTCAAACATTTTGGGTAGCCTTCCACAAGCTTCCCACAGTAAGTTGGGTGAATTTTGGCCCATTCCTCCTGGCAGAGCTGCTGTAACTGAGTCAGGTTTGTAGGCCTCCTTGCTCGCACAGGCTTTTTCAGTTCTGCCCACACATTTTCAATGGGATTGAGGTCAGGGCTTTGTGATGGCCAATCCAATACCTTGACTTTGTTGTCCTTAAGCCATTTTGCCACAACTTTGGAAGTATGCATGGATGGGGTCATTGTCCATTTGGAAGACCCATTTGCGACCAAGCTTTCTTTCCTGACTGATGTCTTGAGATGTTGTTTCAATATATCCACATAATTTCCCTTCCACATGATGCCATCTATTTTGTGAAGTGCACCTGTCCCTGCTGCAGCAAAGCACTCCCACAACATGATGCTGCCACCCCTGTGCTTCACGGTTGGGATGGTGTTCTTTGGCTGGCAAGCCTCCCCTTTCCTCCAAACATAACGATTGTCTTGATGGCCAAACAGTTCTATTTTTGTTTCATCAGAACAGAGGACATTTCTCCAAAAAGTATGATCTTTGTCCCCATGTGCAGTTGCAAACCGTATTCTGGCTTTTTTATGGCGGTTTTGGAGCAGTGGTTTCTTCCTTGCTGAGCGGCCTTTCAGGTTATGTCGACATGGTCTTCGTTTCACTGTGGATATAGATACTTTTGTACCTGTTTCCTCACAAGGTCCTTTGCTGTTGTTCTGGGATTGATTTGCACTTTTCGCACTAAATTACATTCATCTCTAGGAGACAGAACGCGTCTCCCTCCTGAGCGGTATGACGGCTGCGTGGTCCCATGTTGTTTATACTTGCGTACTTTTGTTTGTACAGATGAACGTGGTACCTTCAGGCGTTTGGAAATTGTTCCCAAGGATGAACCAGACTTGTGGAGGTCTACAATTTCTTTTTCTGAGGTCTTGGCTGATGTCTTTTGATTTTCCCATGATGTCAAGCAAAGAGGCACTGAGTTTCAAGGTAGGCCTTGAAATACATCCACAGGTACACCTCCACTTGACTCAAATGATGTCAATTAGCCTATCAGAAGCTTCTAAAGCCATGACCTCATTTTCTGGAATTTTACAAGCTGTTTAAAGGCACAGTCAACTTAGTGTATGTAAACTTCTGACCTACTGGAATTGTGATACAGTGAATTATAAGAGAAATAATCTGTCTGTAAACAATTGTTGGAAAAATTACTTGTGTCATGCACAAAGTAGATGTCCTAACAGACTTGCCAAAAGCATAGTTTGTTAACAAGAAATTTGTGGACTAGTTGAAAAACAAGTTTTAATGACTCTATCCTAAGTGTATGTAAACTTCCAACTTCAACTGTATGTACCATTTCAAATTGTGAACCGATTTGCACTGCTTTATCCTTCCCTGGTGGTCTAGTGGTTAGGATTCAATACCCGGTCAGGGAACTATTCTTTTTAGTAGGTTATCGCACATATGTACCATTTTCAATTATGAACCCATTTGCACCACAGTATCCTTCCCTGGTGGTCTAGTGGTTAGGATTCGCGCTCTCACCGCCGGCCTGGGTTCGATTCCCGGTCAGGGAACTAGTCTTCTGCGTCTTGTTTAATTGTGCAACCTGTCACAATGGAATTTAGTAGGTTATCGCACATACAGTTGAAGTCGGAAGTATACATACACCTTTCCCAAATACATTTCAACTCAGTTTTTCACAATTTCTGACATTTAATCCTAGTAAAAAATCCCTGTCTTAGGTCAGTTAGAATAGCCACTTTATTTTAAGAAAGTGAAATGTCAGAATAATAGTAGAGAGAATGATTTATTTCAGCTTTTATTTCTTTCATCACATTCCTAGTGGCTCAGAAGTTTACATACACTCAATTAGTATTTGGTAGCATTGCCTTGAAATCGTTTAACTTGGGTCAAACATTTTGGGTAGCCTTCCACAAGCTTCCCACAGTAAGTTGGGTGAATTTTGGCCCATTCCTCCTGGCAGAGCTGCTGTAACTGAGTCAGGTTTGTAGGCCTCCTTGCTCGCACAGGCTTTTTCAGTTCTGCCGACACATTTTCAATGGGATTGAGGTCAGGGCTTTGTGATGGCCAATCCAATACCTTGACTTTGTTGTCCTTAAGCCATTTTGCCACAACTTTGGAAGTATGCATGGATGGGGTCATTGTCCATTTGGAAGACCCATTTGCGACCAAGCTTTCTTTCCTGACTGATGTCTTGAGATGTTGTTTCAATATATCCACATAATTTCCCTTCCACATGATGCCATCTATTTTGTGAAGTGCACCCGTCCCTGCTGCAGCAAAGCACTCCCACAACATGATGCTGCCACCCCTGTGCTTCACGGTTGGGATGGTGTTCTTTGGCTGGCAAGCCTCCCCCCTTTTTCCTCCAAACATAACGATTGTCTTGATGGCCAAACAGTTCTATTTTTGTTTCATCAGAACAGAGGACATTTCTCCAAAAAGTATGATCTTTGTCCCCATGTGCAGTTGCAAACCGTATTCTGGCTTTTTTTATGGCGGTTTTGGAGCAGTGGTTTCTTCCTTGCTGAGCGGCCTTTCAGGTTATGTCGACATGGTCTTCGTTTCACTGTGGATATACATACTTTTGTACCTGTTTCCTCACAAGGTCCTTTGCTGTTGTTCTGGGATTGATTTGCACTTTTCGCACCAAATTACATTCATCTCTAGGAGACAGAACGCGTCTCCCTCCTGAGCGGTATGACGGCTGCGTGGTCCCATGTTGTTTATACTTGCGTACTTTTGTTTGTACAGATGAACGTGGTACCTTCAGGCGTTTGGAAATTGTTCCCAAGGATGAACCAGACTTGTGGAGGTCTACAATTTCTTTTTCTGAGGTCTTGGCTGATGTCTTTTGATTTTCCCATGATGTCAAGCAAAGAGGCACTGAGTTTCAAGGTAGGCCTTGAAATACATCCACAGGTACACCTCCACTTGACTCAAATGATGTCAATTAGCCTATCAGAAGCTTCTAAAGCCATGACCTCATTTTCTGGAATTTTACAAGCTGTTTAAAGGCACAGTCAACTTAGTGTATGTAAACTTCTGACCTACTGGAATTGTGATACAGTGAATTATAAGAGAAATAATCTGTCTGTAAACAATTGTTGGAAAAATTACTTGTGTCATGCACAAAGTAGATGTCCTAACAGACTTGCCAAAAGCATAGTTTGTTAACAAGAAATTTGTGGACTAGTTGAAAACAAGTTTTAATGACTCTATCCTAAGTGTATGTAAACTTCCAACTTCAACTGTATGTACCATTTCAAATTGTGAACCGATTTGCACTGCTTTATCCTTCCCTGGTGGTCTAGTGGTTAGGATTCAATACCCGGTCAGGGAACTATTCTTTTTAGTAGGTTATCGCACATATGTACCATTTTCAATTATGAACCCATTTGCACCACAGTATCCTTCCCTGGTGGTCTAGTGGTTAGGATTCGGCGCTCTCACCGCCATGACCTGGGTTCGATTCCCCGGTCAGGGAACTAGTCTTCATGCGTCTTGTTTATTTGTGCAACCTGTCACAATGGAATTTAGTAGGTTATCGCACATACAGTTGAAGTCGGAAGTATACATACACCTTTCCCA
Organism: Brachymystax lenok tsinlingensis; assembly: GCA_030435695.1. Lineage (NCBI taxonomy): Eukaryota > Metazoa > Chordata > Actinopteri > Salmoniformes > Salmonidae > Brachymystax > Brachymystax lenok. The sequence continues at coordinate 40,827,265 of CM059810.1, forward strand.
AATACATTTCAACTCAGTTTTTCACAATTTCTGACATTTAATCCTAGTAAAAAATCCCTGTCTTAGGTCAGTTAGAATAGCCACTTTATTTTAAGAAAGTGAAATGTCAGAATAATAGTAGAGAGATTGATTTATTTCAGCTTTTATTTCTTTCATCACATTCCTAGTGGCTCAGAAGTTTACATACACTCAATTAGTATTTGGTAGCATTGCCTTGAAATCATTTAACTTGGGTCAAACATTTTGGGTAGCTCTTCCACAAGCTTCCCACAGTAAGTTGGGTGAATTTTGGCCCATTCCTCCTGGCAGAGCTGCTGTAACTGAGTCAGGTTTGTAGGCCTCCTTGCTCGCACAGGCTTTTTCAGTTCTGCCCACACATTTTCAATGGGATTGAGGTCAGGGCTTTGTGATGGCCAATCCAATACCTTGACTTTGTTGTCCTTAAGCCATTTTGCCACAACTTTGGAAGTATGCATGGATGGGGTCATTGTCCATTTGGAAGACCCATTTGCGACCAAGCTTTCTTTCCTGACTGATGTCTTGAGATGTTGTTTCAATATATCCACATAATTTCCTTCCACATGATGCCATCTATTTTGTGAAGTGCACCGTCCCTGCTGCAGCAAAGCACTCCCACAACATGATGCTGCCACCCCTGTGCTTCACGGTTGGGATGGTGTTCTTTGGCTGGCAAGCCTCCCCCCTTTTTCCTCCAAACATAACGATTGTCTTGATGGCCAAACAGTTCTATTTTTGTTTCATCAGAACAGAGGACATTTCTCCAAAAAGTATGATCTTTGTCCCCATGTGCAGTTGCAAACCGTATTCTGGCTTTTTTTATGGCGGTTTTGGAGCAGTGGTTTCTTCCTTGCTGAGCGGCCTTTCAGGTTATGTCGACATGGTCTTCGTTTCACTGTGGATATACATACTTTTGTACCTGTTTCCTCACAAGGTCCTTTGCTGTTGTTCTGGGATTGATTTGCACTTTTCGCACCAAATTACATTCATCTCTAGGAGACAGAACGCGTCTCCCTCCTGAGCGGTATGACGGCTGCGTGGTCCCATGTTGTTTATACTTGCGTACTTTTGTTTGTACAGATGAACGTGGTACCTTCAGGCGTTTGGAAATTGTTCCCAAGGATGAACCAGACTTGTGGAGGCTCTACAATTTCTTTTCTGAGGTCTTGGCTGATGTCTTTGATTTTCCCATGATGTCAAGCAAAGAGGCACTGAGTTTCAAGGTAGGCCTTGAAATACATCCACAGGTACACCTCCACTTGACTCAAATGATGTCAATTAGCCTATCAGAAGCTTCTAAAGCCATGACCTCATTTTCTGGAATTTTACAAGCTGTTTAAAGGCACAGTCAACTTAGTGTATGTAAACTTCTGACCTACTGGAATTGTGATACAGTGAATTATAAGAGAAATAATCTGTCTGTAAACAATTGTTGGAAAAATTACTTGTGTCATGCACAAAGTAGATGTCCTAACAGACTTGCCAAAAGCATAGTTTGTTAACAAGAAATTTGTGGACTAGTTGAAAAACAAGTTTTAATGACTCTATCCTAAGTGTATGTAAACTTCCAACTTCAACTGTATGTACCATTTCAAATTGTGAACCGATTTGCACTGCTTTATCCTTCCTGGTGGTCTAGTGGTTAGGATTCAATACCCGGTCAGGGAACTATTCTTTTTAGTAGGTTATCGCACATATGTACCATTTTCAATTATGAACCCATTTGCACCACAGTATCCTTCCCTGGTGGTCTAGTGGTTAGGATTCGGCGCTCTCACCGCCGCGGCCTGGGTTCGATTCCCGGTCAGGGAACTAGTCTTCTGCGTCTTGTTTAATTGTGCAACCTGTCACAATGGAATTTAGTAGGTTATCGCACATACAGTTGAAGTCGGAAGTATACATACACCTTTCCCAAATACATTTCAACTCAGTTTTTCACAATTTCTGACATTTAATCCTAGTAAAAAATCCCTGTCTTAGGTCAGTTAGAATAGCCACTTTATTTTAAGAAAGTGAAATGTCAGAATAATAGTAGAGAGATTGATTTATTTCAGCTTTTATTTCTTTCATCACATTCCTAGTGGCTCAGAAGTTTACATACACTCAATTAGTATTTGGTAGCATTGCCTTGAAATCATTTAACTTGTGTCAAACATTTTGGGTAGCCTTCCACAAGCTTCCCACAGTAAGTTGGGTGAATTTTGGCCCATTCCTCCTGGCAGAGCTGCTGTAACTGAGTCAGGTTTGTAGGCCTCCTTGCTCGCACAGGCTTTTTCAGTTCTGCCCACACATTTTCAATGGGATTGAGGTCAGGGCTTTGTGATGGCCAATCCAATACCTTGACTTTGTTGTCCTTAAGCCATTTTGCCACAACTTTGGAAGTATGCATGAATGGGGTCATTGTCCATTTGGAAGACCCATTTGCGACCAAGCTTTCTTTCCTGACTGATGTCTTGAGATGTTGTTTCAATATATCCACATAATTTCCCTTCCACATGATGCCATCTATTTTGTGAAGTGCACCCGTCCCTGCTGCAGCAAAGCACTCCCACAACATGATGCTGCCACCCTGTGCTTCACGGTTGGGATGGTGTTCTTTGGCTGGCAAGCCTCCCCCTTTTTCCTCCAAACATAACGATTGTCTTGATGGCCAAACAGTTCTATTTTTGTTTCATCAGAACAGAGGACATTTCTCCAAAAAGTATGATCTTTGTCCCCATGTGCAGTTGCAAACCGTATTCTGGCTTTTTTATGGCGGTTTTGGAGCAGTGGTTTCTTCCTTGCTGAGCGGCCTTTCAGGTTATGTCGACATGGTCTTCGTTTCACTGTGGATATACATACTTTTGTACCTGTTTCCTCACAAGGTCCTTTGCTGTTGTTCTGGGATTGATTTGCACTTTTCGCACCAAATTACATTCATCTCTAGGAGACAGAACGCGTCTCCCTCCTGAGCGGTATGACGGCTGCGTGGTCCCATGTTGTTTATACTTGCGTACTTTTGTTTGTACAGATGAACGTGGTACCTTCAGGCGTTTGGAAATTGTTCCCAAGGATGAACCAGACTTGTGGAGGTCTACAATTTCTTTTTCTGAGGTCTTGGCTGATGTCTTTTGATTTTCCCATGATGTCAAGCAAAGAGGCACTGAGTTTCAAGGTAGGCCTTGAAATACATCCACAGGTACACCTCCACTTGACTCAAATGATGTCAATTAGCCTATCAGAAGCTTCTAAAGCCATGACCTCATTTTCTGGAATTTTACAAGCTGTTTAAAGGCACAGTCAACTTAGTGTATGTAAACTTCTGACCTACTGGAATTGTGATACAGTGAATTATAAGAGAAATAATCTGTCTGTAAACAATTGTTGGAAAAATTACTTGTGTCATGCACAAAGTAGATGTCCTAACAGACTTGCCAAAAGCATAGTTTGTTAACAAGAAATTTGTGGACTAGTTGAAAACAAGTTTTAATGACTCTATCCTAAGTGTATGTAAACTTCCAACTTCAACTGTATGTACCATTTCAAATTGTGAACCGATTTGCACTGCTTTATCCTTCCCTGGTGGTCTAGTGGTTAGGATTCAATACCCGGTCAGGGAACTATTCTTTTTAGTAGGTTATCGCACATATGTACCATTTTCAATTATGAACCCATTTGCACCACAGTATCCTTCCCTGGTGGTCTAGTGGTTAGGATTCGCGCTCTCACCGTATGCCTGGGTTCGATTCCGGTCAGGGAACTAGTCTTCATGCGTCTTGTTTAATTGTGCAACCTGTCACAATGGAATTTAGTAGGTTATCGCACATACAGTTGAAGTCGGAAGTATACATACACCTTTCCCAAATACATTTCAACTCAGTTTTTCACAATTTCTGACATTTAATCCTAGTAAAAAATCCCTGTCTTAGGTCAGTTAGAATAGCCACTTTATTTTAAGAAAGTGAAATGTCAGAATAATAGTAGAGAGATTGATTTATTTCAGCTTTTATTTCTTTCATCACATTCCTAGTGGCTCAGAAGTTTACATACACTCAATTAGTATTTGGTAGCATTGCCTTGAAATCGTTTAACTTGGGTCAAACATTTTGGGTAGCCTTCCACAAGCTTCCCACAGTAAGTTGGGTGAATTTTGGCCCATTCCTCCTGGCAGAGCTGCTGTAACTGAGTCAGGTTTGTAGGCCTCCTTGCTCGCACAGGCTTTTTCAGTTCTGCCGACACATTTTCAATGGGATTGAGGTCAGGGCTTTGTGATGGCCAATCCAATACCTTGACTTTGTTGTCCTTAAGCCATTTTGCCACAACTTTGGAAGTATGCATGGATGGGGTCATTGTCCATTTGGAAGACCCATTTGCGACCAAGCTTTCTTTCCTGACTGATGTCTTGAGATGTTGTTTCAATATATCCACATAATTTCCCTTCCACATGATGCCATCTATTTTGTGAAGTGCACCCGTCCCTGCTGCAGCAAAGCACTCCCACAACATGATGCTGCCACCCCTGTGCTTCACGGTTGGGATGGTGTTCTTTGGCTGGCAAGCCTCCCCCTTTTTCCTCCAAACATAACGATTGTCTTGATGGCCAAACAGTTCTATTTTTGTTTCATCAGAACAGAGGACATTTCTCCAAAAAGTATGATCTTTGTCCCCATGTGCAGTTGCAAACCGTATTCTGGCTTTTTTATGGCGGTTTTGGAGCAGTGGTTTCTTCCTTGCTGAGCGGCCTTTCAGGTTATGTCGACATGGTCTTCGTTTCACTGTGGATATACATACTTTTGTACCTGTTTCCTCACAAGGTCCTTTGCTGTTGTTCTGGGATTGATTTGCACTTTTCGCACCAAATTACATTCATCTCTAGGAGACAGAACGCGTCTCCCTCCTGAGCGGTATGACGGCTGCGTGGTCCCATGTTGTTTATACTTGCGTACTTTTGTTTGTACAGATGAACGTGGTACCTTCAGGCGTTTGGAAATTGTTCCCAAGGATGAACCAGACTTGTGGAGGTCTACAATTTCTTTTTCTGAGGTCTTGGCTGATGTCTTTGATTTTCCCATGATGTCAAGCAAAGAGGCACTGAGTTTCAAGGTAGGCCTTGAAATACATCCACAGGTACACCTCCACTTGACTCAAATGATGTCAATTAGCCTATCAGAAGCTTCTAAAGCCATGACCTCATTTTCTGGAATTTTACAAGCTGTTTAAAGGCACAGTCAACTTAGTGTATGTAAACTTCTGACCTACTGGAATTGTGATACAGTGAATTATAAGAGAAATAATCTGTCTGTAAACAATTGTTGGAAAAATTACTTGTGTCATGCACAAAGTAGATGTCCTAACAGACTTGCCAAAAGCATAGTTTGTTAACAAGAAATTTGTGGACTAGTTGAAAAACAAGTTTTAATGACTCTATCCTAAGTGTATGTAAACTTCCAACTTCAACTGTATGTACCATTTCAAATTGTGAACCGATTTGCACTGCTTTATCCTTCCCTGGTGGTCTAGTGGTTAGGATTCAATACCCGGTCAGGGAACTATTCTTTTTAGTAGGTTATCGCACATATGTACCATTTTCAATTATGAACCCATTTGCACCACAGTATCCTTCCCTGGTGGTCTAGTGGTTAGGATTCGGCGCTCTCACCGCCGCCGCGGCCTGGGTTCGATTCCCGGTCAGGGAACTAGTCTTCTGCGTCTTGTTTAATTGTGCAACCTGTCACAATGGAATTTAGTAGGTTATCGCACATACAGTTGAAGTCGGAAGTATACATACACCTTTCCCAAATACATTTCAACTCAGTTTTTCACAATTTCTGACATTTAATCCTAGTAAAAAAATCCCTGTGTTAGGTCAGTTAGAATAGCCACTTTATTTTAAGAAAGTGAAATGTCAGAATAATAGTAGAGAGATTGATTTATTTCAGCTTTTATTTCTTTCATCACATTCCTAGTGGCTCAGAAGTTTACATACACTCAATTAGTATTTGGTAGCATTGCCTTGAAATCATTTAACTTGGGTCAAACATTTTGGGTAGCCTTCCACAAGCTTCCCACAGTAAGTTGGGTGAATTTTGGCCCATTCCTCCTGGCAGAGCTGCTGTAACTGAGTCAGGTTTGTAGGCCTCCTTGCTCGCACAGGCTTTTTCAGTTCTGCCCACACATTTTCAATGGGATTGAGGTCAGGGCTTTGTGATGGCCAATCCAATACCTTGACTTTGTTGTCCTTAAGCCATTTTTGCCACAACTTTGGAAGTATGCATGGATGGGGTCATTGTCCATTTGGAAGACCCATTTGCGACCAAGCTTTAACTTCCTGACTGATGTCTTGAGATGTTGCTTCAATATATCCACATAATTTCCCTTCCTCATGATGCCATCTATTTTGTGAAGTGCACCGTCCCTCCTGCAGCAAAGCACTCCCACAACATGATGCTGCAACCCTGTGCTTCACGGTTGGGATGGTGTTCTTTGGCTTGCAAGCCTCCCCCTTTTTCCTCCAAACATAACGATTGTCTTGATGGCCAAACAGTTCTATTTTTGTTTCATCAGACCAGAGGACATTTCTTCAAAAAGTTGGATCTTTGTCCTCATGTGCAGTTGCAAACCGTATATTCTGTCTTTTTTATGGCGGTTTTGGAGCAGTGGTTTCTTCCTTGCTGAGCGGCCTTTCAGGTTATGTCGACATGGGCTTCGTTTTACTGTGGATATAGATACTTTTGTACCTGTTTCCTCACAAGGTCCTTTGCTGTTGTTCTGGGATTGATTTGCACTTTTCGCACCAAATTACATTCATCTCTAGGAGACAGAACGCGCGTCTCCTTCCTGAGCGGTATGACGGCTGCGTGGTCCCATGTTGTTTATACTTGCGTACTTTTGTTTGTACAGATGAACGTGGTACCTTCAGGCGTTTGGAAATTGTTCCCAAGGATGAACCAGACTTGTGGAGGTCTACAATTTCTTTTTCTGAGGTCTTGGCTGATTTCTTTTGATTTTCCCATGATGTCAAGCAAAGAGGCACTGAGTTTCAAGGTAGGCCTTGAAATACATCCACAGGTACACCTCCACTTGACTCAAATGATGTCAATTAGCCTATCAGAAGCTTCTAAAGCCATGACCTCATTTTCTGGAATTTTACAAGCTGTTTAAAGGCACAGTCAACTTAGTGTATGTAAACTTCTGACCCACTGGAATTGTGATACAGTGAATTATAAGAGAAATAATCTGTCTGTAAACAATTGTTGGAAACATTACTTGTGTCATGCACAAAGTAGATGTCCTAACGGACTTGCCAAAAGCATAGTTTGTTAACAAGAAATTTGTGGACTGGTTGAAAAACAAGTTTTAATGACTAACCTAAGTGTATGTAAACTTCCAACTTCAACTGTATGTACCATTTCAAATTGTGAACCGATTTGCACTGCTTTATCCTTCCCTGGTGGTCTAGTGGTTAGGATTCAATACCCGGTCAGGGAACTATTCTTTTTAGTAGGTTATCGCACATATGTACCATTTCAAATTATGAACCCATTTTCACCACAGTATCCTTCCCTGGTGGTCTAGTGGTTAGGATTCGGCGCTCTCACCGCTACGGCCCGGAATTGATTCCCGGTAAGGGAACTAGTCTTCTGCGCCTTGTTTACTTGTGCAACCTGTCACAATGAATTTAGTAGGTTATCGCACATACAGTTGAAGTCGGAAGTATACATACACCTTTCCCAAATACATTTCAACTCAGTTTTTCACAATTTCTGACATTTAATCCTAGTAAAAAATCCCTGTCTTAGGTCAGTTAGAATAGCCCCTTTATTTTAAGAAAGTGAAATGTCAGAATAATAGTAGAGAGATTGATTTATTTCAGCTTTTATTTCTTTCATCACATTCCTAGTGGCTCAGAAGTTTGCATACACTCAATTAGTATTTGGTAGCATTGCCTTGAAATCGTTTAACTTGGGTCAAACATTTTGGGTAGCCTTCCACAAGCTTCCCACAGTAAGTTGGGTGCATTTTGGCCCATTCCTCCTGACAGAGCTGCTGTAACTGAGTCAGGTTTGTAGGCCTCCTTGCTCGCACAGGCTTTTTCAGTTCTGCCCACACATTTTCAATGGGATTGAGGTCAGGGCTTTGTGATGGCCAATCCAATACCTTGACTTTGTTGTCCTTAAGCCATTTTTGCCACAACTTTGGAAGTATGCATGGATGGGGTCATTGTCCATTTGGAAGACCCATTTGCGACCAAGCTTTAACTTCCTGACTGATGTCTTGAGATGTTGCTTCAATATATCCACATAATTTCCCTTCCTCATGATGCCATCTATTTTGTGAAGTGCACCCGTCCCTCCTGCAGCAAAGCACTCCCACAACATGATGCTGCCACCCCTGTGCTTCACGGTTGGGATGGTGTTCTTTGGCTTGCAAGCCTCCCCCCTTTTTCCTCCAAACATAACGATTGTCTTGATGGCCAAACAGTTCTATTTTTGTTTCATCAGACCAGAGGACATTTCTTCAAAAAGTTGGATCTTTGTCCTCATGTGCAGTTGCAAACCGTATATTCTGTCTTTTTTATGGCGGTTTTGGAGCAGTGGTTTCTTCCTTGCTGAGCGGCCTTTCAGGTTATGTCGACATGGGCTTCGTTTTACTGTGGATATAGATACTTTTGTACCTGTTTCCTCACAAGGTCCTTTGCTGTTGTTCTGGGATTGATTTGCACTTTTCGCACCAAATTACATTCATCTCTAGGAGACAGAACGCGTCTCCTTCCTGAGCGGTATGACGGCTGCGTGGTCCCATGTTGTTTATACTTGCGTACTTTTGTTTGTACAGATGAACGTGGTACCTTCAGGCGTTTGGAAATTGTTCCCAAGGATGAACCAGACTTGTGGAGGTCTACAATTTCTTTTTCTGAGGTCTTGGCTGATTTCTTTTGATTTTCCCATGATGTCAAGCAAAGAGGCACTGAGTTTCAAGGTAGGCCTTGAAATACATCCACAGGTACACCTCCACTTGACTCAAATGATGTCAATTAGCCTATCAGAAGCTTCTAAAGCCATGACCTCATTTTCTGGAATTTTACAAGCTGTTTAAAGGCACAGTCAACTTAGTGTATGTAAACTTCTGACCCACTGGAATTGTGATACAGTGAATTATAAGAGAAATAATCTGTCTGTAAACAATTGTTGGAAAAATTACTTGTGTCATGCACAAAGTAGATGTCCTAACGGACTTGCCAAAAGCATAGTTTGTTAACAAGAAGAATTTGTGGACTAGTTGAAAAACAAGTTTTAATGACTCTAACCTAAGTGTATGTAAACTTCCGACTTCAACTGTATGTACCATTTCAAATTGTGAACCGATTTGCACTGCTTTATCCTTCCCTGGTGGTCTAGTGGTTAGGATTCAATACCCGGTCAGGGAACTATTATTTTTAGTAGGTTATCGCACATATGTACCATTTCAAATTATGAACCCATTTTCACCACAGTATCCTTCCCTGGTGGTCTAGTGGTTAGGATTCGGCGCTCTCTCACCGCTACGGCCCGGAATTGATTCCCGGTAAGGGAACTAGTCTTCTGCGCCTTGTTTACTTGTGCAACCTGTCACAATGAATTTAGTAGGTTATCGCACATACAGTTGAAGTCGGAAGTATACATCTTTCCCAAATACATTTCAACTCAGTTTTTCACAATTTCTCACATTTAATCCTAGTAAAAAAATCCCTGTCTTAGGTCAGTTAGAATAGCCCCTTTATTTTAAGAAAGTGAAATGTCAGAATAATAGTAGAGAGATTGATTTATTTCAGCTTTTATTTCTTTCATCACATTCCTAGTGGCTCAGAAGTTTGCATACACTCAATTAGTATTTGGTAGCATTGCCTTGAAATCGTTTAACTTGGGTCAGACATTTTGGGTAGCCTTCCACAAGCTTCCCACAGTAAGTTGGGTGCATTTTGGCCCATTCCTCCTGACAGAGCTGCTGTAACTGAGTCAGGTTTGTAGGCCTCCTTGCTCGCACAGGCTTTTTCAGTTCTGCCCACACATTTTCAATGGGATTGAGGTCAGGGCTTTAACTTCCTGACTGATGTCTTGAGATGTTGCTTCAATATATCCACATAATTTCCCTTCCTCATGATGCCATCTATTTTGTGAAGTGCACCCGTCCCTCCTGCAGAAAAGCACTCCCACAACATGATGCTGCCACCCCTGTGCTTCACGGTTGGGATGGTGTTCTTTGGCTTGCAAGCCTCCCCCTTTTTCCTCCAAACATAACGATTGTCTTGATGGCCAAACAGTTCTATTTTTGTTTCATCAGACCAGAGGACATTTCTCCAAAAAGTTGGATCTTTGTCCTCATGTGCAGTTGCAAACCGTATATTCTGTCTTTTTTATGGCGGTTTTGGAGCAGTGGTTTCTTCCTTGCTGAGCGGCCTTTCAGGTTATGTCGACATGGGCTTCGTTTTACTGTGGATATAGATACTTTTGTACCTGTTTCCTCACAAGGTCCTTTGCTGTTGTTCTGGGATTGATTTGCACTTTTCGCACCAAATTACATTCATCTCTAGGAGACAGAACGCGTCTCCTTCCTGAGCGGTATGACGGCTGCGTGGTCCCATGTTGTTTATACTTGCGTACTTTTGTTTGTACAGATGAACGTGGTACCTTCAGGCGTTTGGAAATTGTTCCCAAGGATGAACCAGACTTGTGGAGGCTCTACAATTTCTTTTTCTGAGGTCTTGGCTGATTTCTTTTGATTTTCCCATGATGTCAAGCAAAGAGGCACTGAGTTTCAAGGTAGGCCTTGAAATACATCCACAGGTACACCTCCACTTGACTCAAATGATGTCAATTAGCCTATCAGAAGCTTCTAAAGCCATGACCTCATTTTCTGGAATTTTACAAGCTGTTTAAAGGCACAGTCAACTTAGTGTATGTAAACTTCTGACCCACTGGAATTGTGATACAGTGAATTATAAGAGAAATAATCTGTCTGTAAACAATTGTTGGAAAAATTACTTGTGTCATGCACAAAGTAGATGTCCTAACGGACTTGCCAAAAGCATAGTTTGTTAACAAGAAGAATTTGTGGACTAGTTGAAAACAAGTTTTAATGACTCTAACCTAAGTGTATGTAAACTTCCGACTTCAACTGTATGTACCATTTCAAATTGTGAACCGATTTGCACTGCTTTATCCTTCCCTGGTGGTCTAGTGGTTAGGATTCAATACCCGGTCAGGGAACTATTATTTTTAGTAGGTTATCGCATATTATGTACCATTTCAAATTATGAACCCATTTTCACCACAGTATCCTTCCCTGGTGGTCTAGTGGTTAGGATTCGGCGCTCTCACCGCTACGGCCCGGAATTGATTCGGTAAGGGAACTAGTCTTCTGCGCCTTGTTTACTTGTGCAACCTGTCACAATGAATTTAGTAGGTTATCGCACATACAGTTGAAGTCGGAAGTATACATCTTTCCCAAATACATTTCAACTCAGTTTTTCACAATTTCTCACATTTAATCCTAGTAAAAAATCCCTGTCTTAGGTCAGTTAGAATAGCCCCTTTATTTTAAGAAAGTGAAATGTCAGAATAATAGTAGAGAGATTGATTTATTTCAGCTTTTATTTCTTTCATCACATTCCTAGTGGCTCAGAAGTTTACATACACTCAATTAGTATTTGGTAGCATTGCCTTGAAATCGTTTAACTTGGGTCAAACATTTTGGGTAGCCTTCCACAAGCTTCCCACAGTAAGTTGGGTGCATTTTGGCCCATTCCTCCTGACAGAGCTGCTGTAACTGAGTCAGGTTTGTAGGCCTCCTTGCTCGCACAGGCTTTTTCAGTTCTGCCCACACATTTTCAATGGGATTGAGGTCAGGGCTTTGTGATGGCCAATCCAATACCTTGACTTTGTTGTCCTTAAGCCATTTTGCCACAACTTTGGAAGTATGCATGGATGGGGTCATTGTCCATTTGGAAGACCCATTTGCGACCAAGCTTTAACTTCCTGACTGATGTCTTGAGATGTTGCTTCAATATATCCACATAATTTCCCTTCCTCATGATGCCATCTATTTTGTGAAGTGCACCCGTCCCTCCTGCAGCAAAGCACTCCCACAACATGATGCTGCCACCCCTGTGCTTCACGGTTGGGATGGTGTTCTTTGGCTGGCAAGCCTCCCCCTTTTTCCTCCAAACATAACGATTGTCTTGATGGCCAAACAGTTCTATTTTTGTTTCATCAGACCAGAGGACATTTCTCCAAAAAGTATGATCTTTGTCCCCATGTGCAGTTGCAAACCGTATATTCTGGCTTTTTTATGGCGGTTTTGGAGCAGTGGTTTCTTCCTTGCTGAGCGGCCTTTCAGGTTATGTCGACATGGGCTTCGTTTCACTGTGGATATAGATACTTGTGTATCTGTTTCCTCACAAGGTCCTTTGCTGTTGTTCTGGGATTGATTTGCACTTTTCGCACCAAATTACATTCATCTCTAGGAGACAGAACGCGTCTCCTTCCTGAGCGGTATGACGGCTGCGTGGTCCCATGTTGTTTATACTTGCGTACTTTTGTTTGTACAGATGAACGTGGTACCTTCAGGCGTTTGGAAATTGTTCCCAAGGATGAACCAGACTTGTGGAGGTCTACAATTTATTTTTCTGAGGTCTTGGCTGATTTCTTTTGATTTCCCCATGATGTCAAGCAAAGAGGCACTGAGTTTCAAGGTAGGCCTTGAAATATATCCACAGGTACACCTCCACTCTACTCAAATGATGTCAATTAGCCTATCAGAAGCTTCTAAAGCCATGACCTCATTTTCTAGAATTTTTCAAGCTGTTTAAAGGCACAGTCAACTTAGTGTATGTAAACTTCTGACCCACTGGAATTGTGATACAGTGAATTATAAGAGAAATAATCTGTCTGTAAACAATTGTTGGAAAAATGACTTGTGTCATGCACAAAGTAGATGTCCTAACGGACTTGCCAAAAGCATAGTTTGTTAACAAGAAATTTGTGGACTAGTTGAAAAACAAGTTTTAATGACTCTAACCTAAGTGTATGTAAACTTCCGACTCCAACTGTATATACCATTTCAAATTGTGAACCGATTTGCACTGCTTTATCCTTCCCTGGTGGTCTAGTGGTTAGGATTCAATACCCGGTCAGGGAACTATTCTTTTTAGTAGGTTATCGCACATATGTACCATTTCAAATTATGAACCCATTTGCACCACAGTATCCTTCCCTGGTGGTCTAGTGGTTAGGATTCGGCGCTCTCACCGCCGCGGCCTGGGTTCGATTCCCGGTCAGGGAACTTGTCTTCTGCGCCTTGTTTACTTGTGCAACCTGTCACAATGAATTTAGTAGGTTATCGCACATACAGTTGAAGTCGGAAGTATACATCTTTCCCAAATACATTTCAACTCAGTTTTTCACAATTTGCACTGCTTTATACATACACCTTAGCCAAATACATTTAAACTCAGTTTTTCACCATTTCTGACATTTAATCCTAGTAAAAAATCCCTGTGTTAGGTCAGTTAGGATCACCCCTTTATTTTAAGAATGTGAAATGTCAGAATAATAGTAGAGAGAATGATTTATTTCAGCTTTTATTTCTTTCATCACATTCCTAGTGGCTCAGAAGTTTACATACACTCAATTAGTATTTGGTAGCATTGCCTTGAAATCGTTTAACTTGGGTCAAACATTTCGGGTAGCCTTCCACAAGCTTCCCACAGTAAATTGGGTGAATTTTGGCCCATTCCTCCTCACAGAGCTGCTGTAACTGAGTCAGGTTTGTAGGCCTCCTTGCTCGCACACGCTTTTTCAGTTCTGCCCACACATTTTTAATGAGATCGAGGTCAGGGCTTTGTGATGGCCAATCCAATACCTTGACTTTGTTGTCCTTAAGCCATTTTGCCACAACTTTGGAAGTATGCATGGGGTCATTGTCCATTTGGAAGACCCATTTGCGACCAAGCTTTAACTTCCTGACTGATGTCTTGAGATGTTGCTTCAATATATCCACATAATTTCCCTTTCTCATGATGCCATCTATTTTGTGAAGTGCACCCGTCCCTCCTGCAGCAAAGCACTCCCACAACATGATGCTGCCCACCCCTGTGCTTCACGGTTGAGATGGTGTTCTTTGGCTTGCAAGCCTCCCCCTTTTTCCTCCAAACATAACGATTGTCATTATGGCCAAACAGTTCTATTTTTGTTTCATCAGACCAGAGGACATTTCTCAAAAAAGTTGGATCTTTGTCCCCATGTGCAGTTGCAAACCGTATATTCTGGCTTTTTTATGGCGGTTTTGGAGCAGTGGTTTCTTCCTTGCTGAGCGGCCTTTCAGGTTATGTCGACATGGGCTTCGTTTTACTGTGGATATACATACTTTTGTACCTGTTTCCTCACAAGGTCCTTTGCTGTTGTTCTGGGATTGATTTGCACTTTTCACACCAAAGTACGTTCATCTCTAGGAGACAGAACGCGTCTCCTTCCTGAGCGGCATGACGGCTGCGTGGTCCCATGGTGTTTATACTTGCGTACTATTGTTTGTACAGATGAACGTGCCACCTTCAGGCGTTTGGAAATTGTTCCCAAGGATGAACCAGACTTGTGGAGGTCTACAATTTTTTTCTGAGGTCTTGGCTGATTTCTTTTGATTTTCCCATGATGTCAAGCAAAGAGGCACTGCGTTTGAAGGTAGGCCTTAAAATACATCCACAGGTACACCTCCACTTGACTCAAATGATGTCAATTAGCCTATCAGAAGCTTCTAAAGCCATGACATCATTTTCTGGAATTTTACAAGCTGTTTAAAGGCACAGTCAACTTAGTGTATGTAAACTTCTGACCTACTGGAATTGTGATACAGTGAATTATAAGACACATAATCTGTCTGTAAACAATTGTTGGAAAAATTACTTGTGTCATGCACAAAGTAGATGTCCTAACGGACTTGCCGAAAGTATAGTTTTCCCATGATGTCAAGCAAAGAGGCACGGAGTTTGAAGGTAGGCCTTGAAATACATCCACAACTACACCTCCACTTGACTCAAATGATGTCAATTAGCCTATCAGAAGCTTCTAAAGCCATGACATCATTATAAGAGAAATAATCTGTCTGTAAACAAATGTTGGAAAAATTACTTGTGTCATGCACAAAGTAGATGTCCTAACAGACTTGCCGAAAGTATAGTTTGTTAACAAGACATTTGTGGACTGGTTGAAAAACAAGTGTTAATGACTCTAACTTAAGTGTATGTAAACTTCCGACTTCAACTGTATGTACCATTTCAAATTGTGAACCGATTTGCACTGCTTTATCCTTCCCTGGTGGTCTAGTGGTTAGGATTCAATACCCGGTCAGGGAACTATACTTTGCGCTTTGTTTACTTGTGCAACCTGTCACAATGAATTTAGTAGGTTATCGCACATATGTACCATTTCAAATTATTTACCAATTTGCACTGCAGTATCCTTCTCTGGTGGTCTAGTGGTTAGGATTCGTGCTCTCACCGCCATGCCCGGGTTCGATTCGGTCAGGGAACTTGTCGTTATGCCTTGTTTACTTGTGCAACCTGTCACAATGAATTTAGTAGGTTATCGCACATACAGTTGAAGTCGGAAGTATACATACACCTTAGCCAAATACATTTAAACTCAGTTTTTCACCATTTCTGACATTTAATCCTAGTAAAAATCCCTGTGTTAGGTCAGTTAGGATCACCCTTTATTTTAAGAATGTGAAATGTCAGTATAATAGTAGAGAGAATGATTTATTTCAGCTTTTATTTCTTTCATCACATTCCTAGTGGCTCAGAAGTTTACATACACTCAATTAGTATTTGGTAGCATTGCCTTGAAATCGTTTAACTTGGGTCAAACATTTCGGGTAGCCTTCCACAAGCTTCCCACAGTAAATTGGGTGAATTTTGGCCCATTCCTCCTCACAGAGCTGCTGTAACTGAGTCAGGTTTGTAGGCCTCCTTGCTCGCACACGCTTTTTCAGTTCTGCCCACACATTTTTAATGAGATCGAGGTCAGGGCTTTCTGATGGCCAATCCAATACCTTGACTTTGTTGTCCTTAAGCCATTTTGCCACAACTTTGGAAGTATGCATGGGGTCATTGTCCATTTGGAAGACCCATTTGCGACCAAGCTTTAACTTCCTGACTGATGTCTTGAGATGTTGCTTCAATATATCCACATAATTTCCCTTTCTCATGATGCCATCTATTTTGTGAAGTGCACCCGTCCCTCCTGCAGCAAAGCACTCCCACAACATGATGCTGCCCACCCCTGTGCTTCACGGTTGAGATGGTGTTCTTTGGCTTGCAAGCCTCCCCCTTTTTCCTCCAAACATAACGATTGTCATTATGGCCAAACAGTTCTATTTTTGTTTCATCAGACCAGAGGACATTTCTCCAAAAAGTATGATCTTTGTCCCCATGTGCAGTTGCAAACCGTATTCTGGCTTTTTTATGGTGGTTTTGGAGCAGTGGTTTCTTCCTTGCTGAGCGGCCTTTCAGGTTATGTCGACATGGGCTTCGTTTTACTGTGGATATACATACTTTTGTACCTGTTTCCTCACAAGGTCCTTTGCTGTTGTTCTGGGATTGATTTGCACTTTTCACACCAAAGTACGTTCATCTCTAGGAGACAGAACGCGTCTCCTTCCTGAGCGGTATGACGGCTGCGTGGTCCCATGGTGTTTATACTTGCGTACTATTGTTTGTACAGATGAACGTGCCACCTTCAGGCGTTTGGAAATTGTTCCCAAGGATGAACCAGACTTGTGGAGGTCTACAATTTTTTCTGAGGTCTTGGCTGATTTCTTTTGATTTTCCCATGATGTCAAGCAAAGAGGCACTGCGTTTGAAGGTAGGCCTTAAAATACATCCACAGGTACACCTCCACTTGACTCAAATGATGTCAATTAGCCTATCAGAAGCTTCTAAAGCCATGACATCATTTTCTGGAATTTTACAAGCTGTTTAAAGGCACAGTCAACTTAGTGTATGTAAACTTCTGACCTACTGGAATTGTGATACAGTGAATTATAAGACAAATAATCTGTCTGTAAACAATTGTTGGAAAAATTACTTGTGTCATGCACAAAGTAGATGTCCTAACGGACTTGCCGAAAGTATAGTTTTCCCATGATGTCAAGCAAAGAGGCACTGAGTTTGAAGGTAGGCCTTGAAATACATCCACAACTACACCTCCACTTGACTCAAATGATGTCAATTAGCCTATCAGAAGCTTCTAAAGCCATGACATCATTATAAGAGAAATAATCTGTCTGTAAACAATTGTTGGAAAAATTACTTGTGTCTTGCACAAAGTAGATGTCCTAACAGACTTGCCGAAAGTATAGTTTGTTAACAAGACATTTGTGGACTGGTTGAAAAACAAGTGTTAATGACTCTAACTTAAGTGTATGTAAACTTCCGACTTCAACTGTATGTACCATTTCAAATTGTGAACCGATTTGCACTGCTTTATCCTTCCCTGGTGGTCTAGTGGTTAGGATTCAATACCCGGTCAGGGAACTATACTTTTGCGCCTTGTTTACTTGTGCAACCTGTCACAATGAATTTAGTAGGTTATCGCACATATGTACCATTTCAAATTATTTACCAATTTGCACTGCAGTATCCTTCCCTGGTGGTCTAGTGGTTAGGATTCAGCGCTCTCACCGCCGAGGCCCGGGTTCGATTCCCGGTCAGGGAACTTGTCGTTTACGCATTGTTTACTTGTGCAACCTGTCACAATGAATTTAGTAGGTTATCGCACATACAGTTGAAGTCGGAAGTATACATACACCT
Organism: Brachymystax lenok tsinlingensis; assembly: GCA_030435695.1. NCBI lineage: Eukaryota > Metazoa > Chordata > Actinopteri > Salmoniformes > Salmonidae > Brachymystax > Brachymystax lenok. Next base: position 40,845,104 of record CM059810.1, read on the forward strand.
TAGCCAAATACATTTAAACTCAGTTTTTCACCATTTCTGACATTTAATCCTAGTAAAAAATCCCTGTGTTAGGTCAGTTAGGATCACCCCTTTATTTTAAGAATGTGAAATGTCAGAATAATAGTAGAGAGAATGATTTATTTCAGCTTTTATTTCTTTCATCACATTCCTAGTGGCTCAGAAGTTTACATACACTCAATTAGTATTTGGTAGCATTGCCTTGAAATCGTTTAACTTGGGTCAAACATTTCGGTAGCCTTCCACAAGCTTCCCACAGTAAATTGGGTGAATTTTGGCCCATTCCTCCTCACAGAGCTGCTGTAACTGAGTCAGGTTTGTAGGCCTCCTTGCTCGCACACGCTTTTTCAGTTCTGCCCACACATTTTTAATGAGATCGAGGTCAGGGCTTTGTGATGGCCAATCCAATACCTTGACTTTGTTGTCCTTAAGCCATTTTGCCACAACTTTGGAAGTATGCATGGGGTCATTGTCCATTTGGAAGACCCATTTGCGACCAAGCTTTAACTTCCTGACTGATGTCTTGAGATGTTGCTTCAATATATCCACATAATTTCCCTTTCTCATGATGCCATCTATTTTGTGAAGTGCACCTGTCCCTCCTGCAGCAAAGCACTCCCACAACATGATGCTGCCCACCCTGTGCTTCACGGTTGAGATGGTGTTCTTTGGCTTGCAAGCCTCCCCTTTTTCCTCCAAACATAACGATTGTCATTATGGCCAAACAGTTCTATTTTTGTTTCATCAGACCAGAGGACATTTCTCCAAAAAGTTGGATCTTTGTCCCCATGTGCAGTTGCAAACCGTATATTCTGGCTTTTTTATGGCGGTTTTGGAGCAGTGGTTTCTTCCTTGCTGAGCGGCCTTTCAGGTTATGTCGACATGGGCTTCGTTTTACTGTGGATATACATACTTTTGTACCTGTTTCCTCACAAGGTCCTTTGCTGTTGTTCTGGGATTGATTTGCACTTTTCACACCAAAGCACGTTCATCTCTAGGAGACAGAACGCGTCTCCTTCCTGAGCGGTATGACGGCTGCGTGGTCCCATGGTGTTTATACTTGCGTACTATTGTTTGTACAGATGAACGTGCCACCTTCAGGCGTTTGGAAATTGTTCCCAAGGATGAACCAGACTTGTGGAGGTCTACAATTTTTTCTGAGGTCTTGGCTGATTTCTTTTGATTTTCCCATGATGTCAAGCAAAGAGGCACTGCGTTTGAAGGTAGGCCTTAAAATACATCCACAGGTACACCTCCACTTGACTCAAATGATGTCAATTAGCCTATCAGAAGCTTCTAAAGCCATGACATCATTTTCTGGAATTTTACAAGCTGTTTAAAGGCACAGTCAACTTAGTGTATGTAAACTTCTGACCTACTGGAATTGTGATACAGTGAATTATAAGACACATAATCTGTCTGTAAACAATTGTTGGAAAAATTACTTGTGTCATGCACAAAGTAGATGTCCTAACGGACTTGCCGAAAGTATAGTTTTCCCATGATGTCAAGCAAAGAGGCACTGAGTTTGAAGGTAGGCCTTGAAATACATCCACAACTACACCTCCACTTGACTCAAATGATGTCAATTAGCCTATCAGAAGCTTCTAAAGCCATGACATCATTATAAGAGAAATAATCTGTCTGTAAACAAATGTTGGAAAAATTACTTGTGTCATGCACAAAGTAGATGTCCTAACAGACTTGCCGAAAGTATAGTTTGTTAACAAGACATTTGTGGACTGGTTGAAAAACAAGTGTTAATGACTCTAACTTAAGTGTATGTAAACTTCCGACTTCAACTGTATGTACCATTTCAAATTGTGAACCGATTTGCACTGCTTTATCCTTCCCTGGTGGTCTAGTGGTTAGGATTCAATACCCGGTCAGGGAACTATACTTTGCGCCTTGTTTACTTGTGCAACCTGTCACAATGAATTTAGTAGGTTATCGCACATATGTACCATTTCAAATTATTTACCAATTTGCACTGCAGTATCCTTCTCTGGTGGTCTAGTGGTTAGGATTCGGTGCTCTCACCTTGTGCCCGGGTTCGATTCGGTCAGGGAACTTGTCGTTTGCGCCTTGTTTACTTGTGCAACCTGTCACAATGAATTTAGTAGGTTATCGCACATACAGTTGAAGTCGGAAGTATACATACACCTTAGCCAAATACATTTAAACTCAGTTTTTCACCATTTCTGACATTTAATCCTAGTAAAAAATCCCTGTGTTAGGTCAGTTAGGATCACCCCTTTATTTTAAGAATGTGAAATGTCAGTATAATAGTAGAGAGAATGATTTATTTCAGCTTTTATTTCTTTCATCACATTCCTAGTGGCTCAGAAGTTTACATACACTCAATTAGTATTTGGTAGCATTGCCTTGAAATCGTTTAACTTGGGTCAAACATTTCGGTAGCCTTCCACAAGCTTCCCACAGTAAATTGGGTGAATTTTGGCCCATTCCTCCTCACAGAGCTGCTGTAACTGAGTCAGGTTTGTAGGCCTCCTTGCTCGCACACGCTTTTTCAGTTCTGCCCACACATTTTTAATGAGATCGAGGTCAGGGCTTTGTGATGGCCAATACAATACCTTGACTTTGTTGTCCTTAAGCCATTTTGCCACAACTTTGGAAGTATGCATGGGGTCATTGTCCATTTGGAAGACCCATTTGCGACCAAGCTTTAACTTCCTGACTGATGTCTTGAGATGTTGCTTCAATATATCCACATAATTTCCCTTTCTCATGATGCCATCTATTTTGTGAAGTGCACCCGTCCCTCCTGCAGCAAAGCACTCCCACAACATGATGCTGCCCACCCCTGTGCTTCACGGTTGAGATGGTGTTCTTTGGCTTGCAAGCCTCCCTTTTCCTCCAAACATAACGATTGTCATTATGGCCAAACAGTTCTATTTTTGTTTCATCAGACCAGAGGACATTTCTCCAAAAGTTGGATCTTTGTCCCCATGTGCAGTTGCAAACCGTATATTCTGGCTTTTTATGGTGGTTTTGGAGCAGTGGTTTCTTCCTTGCTGAGCGGCCTTTCAGGTTATGTCGACATGGGCTTCGTTTTACTGTGGATATACATACTTTTGTACCTGTTTCCTCACAAGGTCCTTTGCTGTTGTTCTGGGATTGATTTGCACTTTTCACACCAAAGTACGTTCATCTCTAGGAGACAGAACGCCTCCTTCCTGAGCGGCATGACGGCTGCGTGGTCCCATGGTGTTTATACTTGCGTACTATTGTTTGTACAGATGAACGTGCCACCTTCAGGCGTTTGGAAATTGTTCCCAAGGATGAACCAGACTTGTGGAGGTCTACAATTTTTTTCTGAGGTCTTGGCTGATTTCTTTTGATTTTCCCATGATGTCAAGCAAAGAGGCACTGCGTTTGAAGGTAGGCCTTAAAATACATCCACAGGTACACCTCCACTTGACTCAAATGATGTCAATTAGCCTATCAGAAGCTTCTAAAGCCATGACATCATTTTCTGGAATTTTACAAGCTGTTTAAAGGCACAGTCAATTTAGTGTATGTAAACTTCTGACCTACTGGAATTGTGATACAGTGAATTATAAGACACATAATCTGTCTGTAAACAATTGTTGGAAAAATTACTTGTGTCATGCACAAAGTAGATGTCCTAACGGACTTGCCGAAAGTATAGTTTTCCCATGATGTCAAGCAAAGAGGCACTGAGTTTGAAGGTAGGCCTTGAAATACATCCACAACTACACCTCCACTTGACTCAAATGATGTCAATTAGCCTATCAGAAGCTTCTAAAGCCATGACATCATTATAAGAGAAATAATCTGTCTGTAAACAAATTGTTGGAAAAATTACTTGTGTCATGCACAAAGTAGATGTCCTAACAGACTTGCCGAAAGTATAGTTTGTTAACAAGACATTTGTGGACTGGTTGAAAAACAAGTGTTAATGACTCTAACTTAAGTGTATGTAAACTTCCGACTTCAACTGTATGTACCATTTCAAATTGTGAACCGATTTGCACTGCTTTATCCTTCCCTGGTGGTCTAGTGGTTAGGATTCAATACCCGGTCAGGGAACTATACTTTTGCGCCTTGTTTACTTGTGCAACCTGTCACAATGAATTTAGTAGGTTATCGCACATATGTACCATTTCAAATTATTTACCAATTTGCACTGCAGTATCCTTCTCTGGTGGTCTAGTGGTTAGGATTCGGTGCTCTCACCGCCGCGGCCCGGGTTCGATTCCCGGTCAGGGAACTTGTCGCTTTGCGCCTTGTTTACTTGTGCAACCTGTCACAATGAATTTAGTAGGTTATCGCACATACAGTTGAAGTCGGAAGTATACATACACCTTAGCCAAATACATTTAAACTCAGTTTTTCACCATTTCTGACATTTAATCCTAGTAAAAATCCCTGTGTTAGGTCAGTTAGGATCACCCCTTTATTTTAAGAATGTGAAATGTCAGAATAATAGTAGAGAGAATGATTTATTTCAGCTTTTATTTCTTTCATCACATTCCTAGTGGCTCAGAAGTTTACATACACTCAATTAGTATTTGGTAGCATTGCCTTGAAATCGTTTAACTTGGGTCAAACATTTCGGTAGCCTTCCACAAGCTTCCCACAGTAAATTGGGTGAATTTTGGCCCATTCCTCCTCACAGAGCTGCTGTAACTGAGTCAGGTTTGTAGGCCTCCTTGCTCGCACACGCTTTTTCAGTTCTGCCCACACATTTTTAATGAGATCGAGGTCAGGGCTTTGTGATGGCCAATCCAATACCTTGACTTTGTTGTCCTTAAGCCATTTTGCCACAACTTTGGAAGTATGCATGGGGTCATTGTCCATTTGGAAGACCCATTTGCGACCAAGCTTTAACTTCCTGACTGATGTCTTGAGATGTTGCTTCAATATATCCACATAATTTCCCTTTCTCATGATGCCATCTATTTTGTGAAGTGCACCGTCCCTCCTGCAGCAAAGCACTCCCACAACATGATGCTGCCCACCCTGTGCTTCACGGTTGAGATGGTGTTCTTTGGCTTGCAAGCCTCCCCCTTTTTCCTCCAAACATAACGATTGTCATTATGGCCAAACAGTTCTATTTTTGTTTCATCAGACCAGAGGACATTTCTCCTCTAAAAGTATGATCTTTGTCCCCATGTGCAGTTGCAAACCGTATTCTGGCATTTTTATGGTGGTTTTGGAGCAGTGGTTTCTTCCTTGCTGAGCGGCCTTTCAGGTTATGTCGACATGGGCTTCGTTTTACTGTGGATATACATACTTTTGTACCTGTTTCCTCACAAGGTCCTTTGCTGTTGTTCTGGGATTGATTTGCACTTTTCACACCAAAGCACGTTCATCTCTAGGAGACAGAACGCGCCTCCTTCCTGAGCGGTATGACGGCTGCGTGGTCCCATGGTGTTTATACTTGCGTACTATTGTTTGTACAGATGAACGTGCCACCTTCAGGTGTTTGGAAATTGTTCCCAAGGATGAACCAGACTTGTGGAGGTCTACAATTTTTTCTGAGGTCTTGGCTGATTTCTTTTGATTTTCCCATGATGTCAAGCAAAGAGGCACTGCGTTTGAAGGTAGGCCTTAAAATACATCCACAGGTACACCTCCACTTGACTCAAATGATGTCAATTAGCCTATCAGAAGCTTCTAAAGCCATGACATCATTTTCTGGAATTTTACAAGCTGTTTAAAGGCACAGTCAACTTAGTGTATGTAAACTTCTGACCTACTGGAATTGTGATACAGTGAATTATAAGACAAATAATCTGTCTGTAAACAATTGTTGGAAAAATTACTTGTGTCATGCACAAAGTAGATGTCCTAACGGACTTGCCGAAAGTATAGTTTTCCCATGATGTCAAGCAAAGAGGCACTGAGTTTGAAGGTAGGCCTTGAAATACATCCACAACTACACCTCCACTTGACTCAAATGATGTCAATTAGCCTATCAGAAGCTTCTAAAGCCATGACATCATTATAAGAGAAATAATCTGTCTGTAAACAATTGTTGGAAAAATTACTTGTGTCTTGCACAAAGTAGATGTCCTAACAGACTTGCCGAAAGTATAGTTTGTTAACAAGACATTTGTGGACTGGTTGAAAAACAAGTGTTAATGACTCTAACTTAAGTGTATGTAAACTTCCGACTTCAACTGTATGTACCATTTCAAATTGTGAACCGATTTGCACTGCTTTATCCTTCCCTGGTGGTCTAGTGGTTAGGATTCAATACCCGGTCAGGGAACTATACTTTTGCGCCTTGTTTACTTGTGCAACCTGTCACAATGAATTTAGTAGGTTATCGCACATACAGTTGAAGTCGGAAGTATACATACACCTTAGCCAAATACATTTAAACTCAGTTTTTCACCATTTCTGACATTTAATCCTAGTAAAAATCCCTGTGTTAGGTCAGTTAGGATCACCCCTTTATTTTAAGAATGTGAAATGTCAGAATAATAGTAGAGAGAATGATTTATTTCAGCTTTTATTTCTTTCATCACATTCCTAGTGGCTCAGAAGTTTACATACACTCAATTAGTATTTGGTAGCATTGCCTTGAAATCGTTTAACTTGGGTCAAACATTTCGGGTAGCCTTCCACAAGCTTCCCACAGTAAATTGGGTGAATTTTGGCCCATTCCTCCTCACAGAGCTGCTGTAACTGAGTCAGGTTTGTAGGCCTCCTTGCTCGCACACGCTTTTTCAGTTCTGCCCACACATTTTTAATGAGATCGAGGTCAGGGCTTTGTGATGGCCAATCCAATACCTTGACTTTGTTGTCCTTAAGCCATTTTGCCACAACTTTGGAAGTATGCATGGGGTCATTGTCCATTTGGAAGACCCATTTGCGACCAAGCTTTAACTTCCTGACTGATGTCTTGAGATGTTGCTTCAATATATCCACATAATTTCCCTTTCTCATGATGCCATCTATTTTGTGAAGTGCACCCGTCCCTCCTGCAGCAAAGCACTCCCACAACATGATGCTGCCCACCCTGTGCTTCACGGTTGAGATGGTGTTCTTTGGCTTGCAAGCCTCCCCCTTTTTCCTCCAAACATAACGATTGTCATTATGGCCAAACAGTTCTATTTTTGTTTCATCAGACCAGAGGACATTTCTCCAAAAAGTATGATCTTTGTCCCCATGTGCAGTTGCAAACCGTATTCTGGCTTTTTTATGGTGGTTTTGGAGCAGTGGTTTCTTCCTTGCTGAGCGGCCTTTCAGGTTATGTCGACATGGGCTTCGTTTTACTGTGGATATACATACTTTTGTACCTGTTTCCTCACAAGGTCCTTTGCTGTTGTTCTGGGATTGATTTGCACTTTTCACACCAAAGTACGTTCATCTCTAGGAGACAGAACGCGTCTCCTTCCTGAGCGGTATGACGGCTGCGTGGTCCCATGGTGTTTATACTTGCGTACTATTGTTTGTACAGATGAACGTGCCACCTTCAGGCGTTTGGAAATTGTTCCCAAGGATGAACCAGACTTGTGGAGGTCTACAATTTTTTCTGAGGTCTTGGCTGATTTCTTTTGATTTTCCCATGATGTCAAGCAAAGAGGCACTGCGTTTGAAGGTAGGCCTTAAAATACATCCACAGGTACACCTCCACTTGACTCAAATGATGTCAATTAGCCTATCAGAAGCTTCTAAAGCCATGACATCATTTTCTGGAATTTTACAAGCTGTTTAAAGGCACAGTCAACTTAGTGTATGTAAACTTCTGACCTACTGGAATTGTGATACAGTGAATTATAAGACAAATAATCTGTCTGTAAACAATTGTTGGAAAAATTACTTGTGTCATGCACAAAGTAGATGTCCTAACGGACTTGCCGAAAGTATAGTTTTCCCATGATGTCAAGCAAAGAGGCACTGAGTTTGAAGGTAGGCCTTGAAATACATCCACAACTACACCTCCACTTGACTCAAATGATGTCAATTAGCCTATCAGAAGCTTCTAAAGCCATGACATCATTATAAGAGAAATAATCTGTCTGTAAACAATTGTTGGAAAAATTACTTGTGTCTTGCACAAAGTAGATGTCCTAACAGACTTGCCGAAAGTATAGTTTGTTAACAAGACATTTGTGGACTGGTTGAAAAACAAGTGTTAATGACTCTAACTTAAGTGTATGTAAACTTCCGACTTCAACTGTATGTACCATTTCAAATTGTGAACCGATTTGCACTGCTTTATCCTTCCCTGGTGGTCTAGTGGTTAGGATTCAATACCCGGTCAGGGAACTATACTTTTGCGCCTTGTTTACTTGTGCAACCTGTCACAATGAATTTAGTAGGTTATCGCACATATGTACCATTTCAAATTATTTACCAATTTGCACTGCAGTATCCTTCCCTGGTGGTCTAGTGGTTAGGATTCGCGCTCACCGCCAAGGCCCGGGTTCGATTCGGTCAGGGAACTTGTCGTTTGCCTTGTTTACTTGTGCAACCTGTCACAATGAATTTAGTAGGTTATCGCACATACAGTTGAAGTCGGAAGTATACATACACCTTAGCCAAATACATTTAAACTCAGTTTTTCACCATTTCTGACATTTAATCCTAGTAAAAATCCCTGTGTTAGGTCAGTTAGGATCACCCCTTTATTTTAAGAATGTGAAATGTCAGAATAATAGTAGAGAGAATGATTTATTTCAGCTTTTATTTCTTTCATCACATTCCTAGTGGCTCAGAAGTTTACATACACTCAATTAGTATTTGGTAGCATTGCCTTGAAATCGTTTAACTTGGGTCAAACATTTCAGGTAGCCTTCCACAAGCTTCCCACAGTAAATTGGGTGAATTTTGGCCCATTCCTCCTCACAGAGCTGCTGTAACTGAGTCAGGTTTGTAGGCCTCCTTGCTCGCACACGCTTTTTCAGTTCTGCCCACACATTTTTAATGAGATCGAGGTCAGGGCTTTGTGATGGCCAATCCAATACCTTGACTTTGTTGTCCTTAAGCCATTTTGCCACAACTTTGGAAGTATGCATGGGGTCATTGTCCATTTGGAAGACCCATTTGCGACCAAGCTTTAACTTCCTGACTGATGTCTTGAGATGTTGCTTCAATATATCCACATAATTTCCCTTTCTCATGATGCCATCTATTTTGTGAAGTGCACCCGTCCCTCCTGCAGCAAAGCACTCCCACAACATGATGCTGCCCACCCCTGTGCTTCACGGTTGAGATGGTGTTCTTTGGCTTGCAAGCCTCCCCCTTTTTCCTCCAAACATAACGATTGTCATTATGGCCAAACAGTTCTATTTTTGTTTCATCAGACCAGAGGACATTTCTCCAAAAAGTATGATCTTTGTCCCCATGTGCAGTTGCAAACCGTATTCTGGCTTTTTTATGGTGGTTTTGGAGCAGTGGTTTCTTCCTTGCTGAGCGGCCTTTCAGGTTATGTCGACATGGGCTTCGTTTTACTGTGGATATACATACTTTTGTACCTGTTTCCTCACAAGGTCCTTTGCTGTTGTTCTGGGATTGATTTGCACTTTTCACACCAAAGCATCGTTCATCTCTAGGAGACAGAACGCGTCTCCTTCCTGAGCGGTATGATGGCTGCGTGGTCCCATGGTGTTTATACTTGCGTACTATTGTTTGTACAGATGAACAGGCCACCTTCAGGTGTTTGGAAATTGTTCCCAAGGATGAACCAGACTTGTGGAGGTCTACAATTTTTTTCTGAGGTCTTGGCTGATTTCTTTTGATTTTCCCATGATGTCAAGCAAAGAGGCACTGCGTTTGAAGGTAGGCCTTAAAATACATCCACAGGTACACCTCCACTTGACTCAAATGATGTCAATTAGCCTATCAGAAGCTTCTAAAGCCATGACATCATTTTCTGGAATTTTACAAGCTGTTTAAAGGCACAGTCAACTTAGTGTATGTAAACTTCTGACCTACTGGAATTGTGATACAGTGAATTATAAGACAAATAATCTGTCTGTAAACAATTGTTGGAAAAATTACTTGTGTCATGCACAAAGTAGATGTCCTAACGGACTTGCCGAAAGTATAGTTTTCCCATGATGTCAAGCAAAGAGGCACTGAGTTTGAAGGTAGGCCTTGAAATACATCCACAACTACACCTCCACTTGACTCAAATGATGTCAATTAGCCTATCAGAAGCTTCTAAAGCCATGACATCATTATAAGAGAAATAATCTGTCTGTAAACAATTGTTGGAAAAATTACTTGTGTCTTGCACAAAGTAGATGTCCTAACAGACTTGCCGAAAGTATAGTTTGTTAACAAGACATTTGTGGACTGGTTGAAAAACAAGTGTTAATGACTCTAACTTAAGTGTATGTAAACTTCCGACTTCAACTGTATGTACCATTTCAAATTGTGAACCGATTTGCACTGCTTTATCCTTCCCTGGTGGTCTAGTGGTTAGGATTCAATACCCGGTCAGGGAACTATACTTTGCGCCTTGTTTACTTGTGCAACCTGTCACAATGAATTTAGTAGGTTATCGCACATATGTACCATTTCAAATTATTTACCAATTTGCACTGCAGTATCCTTCCCTGGTGGTCTAGTGGTTAGGATTCGGCGCTCACCGCCATGCCCGGGTTCGATTCGGTCAGGGAACTTGTCGTTTGCGCCTTGTTTACTTGTGCAACCTGTCACAATGAATTTAGTAGGTTATCGCACATACAGTTGAAGTCGGAAGTATACATACACCTTAGCCAAATACATTTAAACTCAGTTTTTCACCATTTCTGACATTTAATCCTAGTAAAAATCCCTGTGTTAGGTCAGTTAGGATCACCCCTTTATTTTAAGAATGTGAAATGTCAGAATAATAGTAGAGAGAATGATTTATTTCAGCTTTTATTTCTTTCATCACATTCCTAGTGGCTCAGAAGTTTACATACACTCAATTAGTATTTGGTAGCATTGCCTTGAAATCGTTTAACTTGGGTCAAACATTTCAGGTAGCCTTCCACAAGCTTCCCACAGTAAATTGGGTGAATTTTGGCCCATTCCTCCTCACAGAGCTGCTGTAACTGAGTCAGGTTTGTAGGCCTCCTTGCTCGCACACGCTTTTTCAGTTCTGCCCACACATTTTTAATGAGATCGAGGTCAGGGCTTTGTGATGGCCAATCCAATACCTTGACTTTGTTGTCCTTAAGCCATTTTGCCACAACTTTGGAAGTATGCATGGGGTCATTGTCCATTTGGAAGACCCATTTGCGACCAAGCTTTAACTTCCTGACTGATGTCTTGAGATGTTGCTTCAATATATCCACATAATTTCCCTTTCTCATGATGCCATCTATTTTGTGAAGTGCACCGTCCCTCCTGCAGCAAAGCACTCCCACAACATGATGCTGCCCACCCTGTGCTTCACGGTTGAGATGGTGTTCTTTGGCTTGCAAGCCTCCCCCTTTTTCCTCCAAACATAACGATTGTCATTATGGCCAAACAGTTCTATTTTTGTTTCATCAGACCAGAGGACATTTCTTCAAAAAGTATGATCTTTGTCCCCATGTGCAGTTGCAAACCGTATTCTGGCTTTTTTATGGTGGTTTTGGAGCAGTGGTTTCTTCCTTGCTGAGCGGCCTTTCAGGTTATGTCGACATGGGCTTCGTTTTACTGTGGATATACATACTTTTGTACCTGTTTCCTCACAAGGTCCTTTGCTGTTGTTCTGGGATTGATTTGCACTTTTCACACCAAAGTACGTTCATCTCTAGGAGACAGAACGCGTCTCCTTCCTGAGCGGTATGATGGCTGCGTGGTCCCATGGTGTTTATACTTGCGTACTATTGTTTGTACAGATGAACGTGCCACCTTCAGGTGTTTGGAAATTGTTCCCAAGGATGAACCAGACTTGTGGAGGTCTACAATTTTTTCTGAGGTCTTGGCTGATTTCTTTTGATTTTCCCATGATGTCAAGCAAAGAGGCACTGCGTTTGAAGGTAGGCCTTAAAATACATCCACAGGTACACCTCCACTTGACTCAAATGATGTCAATTAGCCTATCAGAAGCTTCTAAAGCCATGACATCATTTTCTGGAATTTTACAAGCTGTTTAAAGGCACAGTCAACTTAGTGTATGTAAACTTCTGACCTACTGGAATTGTGATACAGTGAATTATAAGACAAATAATCTGTCTGTAAACAATTGTTGGAAAAATTACTTGTGTCATGCACAAAGTAGATGTCCTAACGGACTTGCCGAAAGTATAGTTTTCCCATGATGTCAAGCAAAGAGGCACTGAGTTTGAAGGTAGGCCTTGAAATACATCCACAACTACACCTCCACTTGACTCAAATGATGTCAATTAGCCTATCAGAAGCTTCTAAAGCCATGACATCATTATAAGAGAAATAATCTGTCTGTAAACAATTGTTGGAAAAATTACTTGTGTCTTGCACAAAGTAGATGTCCTAACAGACTTGCCGAAAGTATAGTTTGTTAACAAGACATTTGTGGACTGGTTGAAAAACAAGTGTTAATGACTCTAACTTAAGTGTATGTAAACTTCCGACTTCAACTGTATGTACCATTTCAAATTGTGAACCGATTTGCACTGCTTTATCCTTCCCTGGTGGTCTAGTGGTTAGGATTCAATACCCGGTCAGGGAACTATACTTTGCGCCTTGTTTACTTGTGCAACCTGTCACAATGAATTTAGTAGGTTATCGCACATATGTACCATTTCAAATTATTTACCAATTTGCACTGCAGTATCCTTCCCTGGTGGTCTAGTGGTTAGGATTCGGCGCTCTCACCGCCATGCCCGGGTTCGATTCGGTCAGGGAACTTGTCGTTTGCGCCTTGTTTACTTGTGCAACCTGTCACAATGAATTTAGTAGGTTATCGCACATACAGTTGAAGTCGGAAGTATACATACACCTTAGCCAAATACATTTAAACTCAGTTTTTCACCATTTCTGACATTTAATCCTAGTAAAAATCCCTGTGTTAGGTCAGTTAGGATCACCCCTTTATTTTAAGAATGTGAAATGTCAGAATAATAGTAGAGAGAATGATTTATTTCAGCTTTTATTTCTTTCATCACATTCCTAGTGGCTCAGAAGTTTACATACACTCAATTAGTATTTGGTAGCATTGCCTTGAAATCGTTTAACTTGGGTCAAACATTTCGGTAGCCTTCCACAAGCTTCCCACAGTAAATTGGGTGAATTTTGGCCCATTCCTCCTCACAGAGCTGCTGTAACTGAGTCAGGTTTGTAGGCCTCCTTGCTCGCACACGCTTTTTCAGTTCTGCCCACACATTTTTAATGAGATCGAGGTCAGGGCTTTGTGATGGCCAATCCAATACCTTGACTTTGTTGTCCTTAAGCCATTTTGCCACAACTTTGGAAGTATGCATGGGGTCATTGTCCATTTGGAAGACCCATTTGCGACCAAGCTTTAACTTCCTGACTGATGTCTTGAGATGTTGCTTCAATATATCCACATAATTTCCCTTTCTCATGATGCCATCTATTTTGTGAAGTGCACCCGTCCCTCCTGCAGCAAAGCACTCCCACAACATGATGCTGCCCACCCTGTGCTTCACGGTTGAGATGGTGTTCTTTGGCTTGCAAGCCTCCCCTTTTCCTCCAAACATAACGATTGTCATTATGGCCAAACAGTTCTATTTTTGTTTCATCAGACCAGAGGACATTTCTCCAAAAAGTATGATCTTTGTCCCCATGTGCAGTTGCAAACCGTATTCTGGCTTTTTTATGGTGGTTTTGGAGCAGTGGTTTCTTCCTTGCTGAGCGGCCTTTCAGGTTATGTCGACATGGGCTTCGTTTTACTGTGGATATACATACTTTTGTACCTGTTTCCTCACAAGGTCCTTTGCTGTTGTTCTGGGATTGATTTGCACTTTTCACACCAAAATCGTTCATCTCTAGGAGACAGAACGCGTCTCCTTCCTGAGCGGTATGATGGCTGCGTGGTCCCATGGTGTTTATACTTGCGTACTATTGTTTGTACAGATGAACGTGCCACCTTCAGGTGTTTGGAAATTGTTCCCAAGGATGAACCAGACTTGTGGAGGTCTACAATTTTTTTCTGAGGTCTTGGCTGATTTCTTTTGATTTTCCCATGATGTCAAGCAAAGAGGCACTGCGTTTGAAGGTAGGCCTTAAAATACATCCACAGGTACACCTCCACTTGACTCAAATGATGTCAATTAGCCTATCAGAAGCTTCTAAAGCCATGACATCATTTTCTGGAATTTTACAAGCTGTTTAAAGGCACAGTCAACTTAGTGTATGTAAACTTCTGACCTACTGGAATTGTGATACAGTGAATTATAAGACAAATAATCTGTCTGTAAACAATTGTTGGAAAAATTACTTGTGTCATGCACAAAGTAGATGTCCTAACGGACTTGCCGAAAGTATAGTTTTCCCATGATGTCAAGCAAAGAGGCACTGAGTTTGAAGGTAGGCCTTGAAATACATCCACAACTACACCTCCACTTGACTCAAATGATGTCAATTAGCCTATCAGAAGCTTCTAAAGCCATGACATCATTATAAGAGAAATAATCTGTCTGTAAACAATTGTTGGAAAAATTACTTGTGTCTTGCACAAAGTAGATGTCCTAACAGACTTGCCGAAAGTATAGTTTGTTAACAAGACATTTGTGGACTGGTTGAAAAACAAGTGTTAATGACTCTAACTTAAGTGTATGTAAACTTCCGACTTCAACTGTATGTACCATTTCAAATTGTGAACCGATTTGCACTGCTTTATCCTTCCCTGGTGGTCTAGTGGTTAGGATTCAATACCCGGTCAGGGAACTATACTTTTGCGCCTTGTTTACTTGTGCAACCTGTCACAATGAATTTAGTAGGTTATCGCACATATGTACCATTTCAAATTATTTACCAATTTGCACTGCAGTATCCTTCCCTGGTGGTCTAGTGGTTAGGATTCGGCGCTCTCACCGCCAAGGCCGGGTTCGATTCGGTCAGGGAACTTGTCGTTTGCGCCTTGTTTACTTGTGCAACCTGTCACAATGAATTTAGTAGGTTATCGCACATACAGTTGAAGTCGGAAGTATACATACACCTTAGCCAAATACATTTAAACTCAGTTTTTCACCATTTCTGACATTTAATCCTAGTAAAAATCCCTGTGTTAGGTCAGTTAGGATCACCCCTTTATTTTAAGAATGTGAAATGTCAGAATAATAGTAGAGAGAATGATTTATTTCAGCTTTTATTTCTTTCATCACATTCCTAGTGGCTCAGAAGTTTACATACACTCAATTAGTATTTGGTAGCATTGCCTTGAAATCGTTTAACTTGGGTCAAACATTTTGGGTAGCCTTCCACAAGCTTCCCACAGTAAATTGGGTGAATTTTGGCCCATTCCTCCTCACAGAGCTGCTGTAACTGAGTCAGGTTTGTAGGCCTCCTTGCTCGCACACGCTTTTTCAGTTCTGCCCACACATTTTTAATGAGATCGAGGTCAGGGCTTTGTGATGGCCAATCCAATACCTTGACTTTGTTGTCCTTAAGCCATTTTGCCACAACTTTGGAAGTATGCATGGGGTCATTGTCCATTTGGAAGACCCATTTGCGACCAAGCTTTAACTTCCTGACTGATGTCTTGAGATGTTGCTTCAATATATCCACATAATTTCCCTTTCTCATGATGCCATCTATTTTGTGAAGTGCACCCGTCCCTCCTGCAGCAAAGCACTCCCACAACATGATGCTGCAACCCCTGTGCTTCACGGTTGAGATGGTGTTCTTTGGCTTGCAAGCCTCCACCTTTTTCCTCCAAACATAACGATTGTCATTATGGCCAAACAGTTCTATTTATGTTTCATCAGACCAGAGGACATTTCTCCTCTAAAAGTATGATCTTTGTCCCCATGTGCAGTTGCAAACCGTATTCTGGCTTTTTTATGGTGGTTTTGGAGCAGTGGTTTCTTCCTTGCTGAGCGGCCTTTCAGGTTATGTCGACATGGGCTTCGTTTTACTGTGGATATACATACTTTTGTACCTGTTTCCTCACAAGGTCCTTTGCTGTTGTTCTGGGATTGATTTGCACTTTTCACACCAAAATGCGTTCATCTCTAGGAGACAGAACGCGTCTCCTTCCTGAGCGGTATGACGGCTGCGTGGTCCCATGGTGTTTATACTTGCGTACTATTGTTTGTACAGATGAACGTGCCACCTTCAGGCGTTTGGAAATTGTTCCCAAGGATGAACCAGACTTGTGGAGGTCTACAATTTTTTTCTGAGGTCTTGGCTGATTTCTTTTGATTTTCCCATGATGTCAAGCAAAGAGGCACTGCGTTTGAAGGTAGGCCTTAAAATACATCCACAGGTACACCTCCACTTGACTCAAATGATGTCAATTAGCCTATCAGAAGCTTCTAAAGCCATGACATCATTTTCTGGAATTTTACAAGCTGTTTAAAGGCACAGTCAACTTAGTGTATGTAACCTTCTGACCTACTGGAATTGTGATACAGTGAATTATAAGACAAATAATCTGTCTGTAAACAATTGTTGGAAAAATTACTTGTGTCATGCACAAAGTAGATGTCCTAACAGACTTGCCGAAAGTATAGTTTGTTAACAAGACATTTGTGGACTGGTTGAAAAACAAGTGTTAATGACTCTAACTTAAGTGTATGTAAACTTCCGACTTCAACTGTATGTACCATTTCAAATTGTGAACCGATTTGCACTGCTTTATCCTTCCCTGGTGGTCTAGTGGTTAGGATTCAATACCCGGTCAGGGAACTATACTTTTGCGCCTTGTTTACTTGTGCAACCTGTCACAATGAATTTAGTAGGTTATCGCACATATGTACCATTTCAAATTATTTACCAATTTGCACTGCAGTATCCTTCCCTGGTGGTCTAGTGGTTAGGATTCGGCGCTCTCACCGCCTTGTGACCTGGGTTCGATTCGGTCAGGGAACTTGTCTTTGCGCCTTGTTTACTTGTGCAACCTGTCACAATGAATTTAGTAGGTTATCGCACATACAGTTGAAGTCGGAAGTATACATACACCTTAGCCAAATACATTTAAACTCAGTTTTTCACCATGTCTGACATTTAATCCTAGTAAAAAATCCTGTGTTAGGTCAGTTAGGATCACCCCTTTATTTTAAGAATGTGAAATGTCAGAATAATAGTAGAGAGAATGATTTATTTCAGCTTTTATTTCTTTCATCACATTCCTAGTGGCTCAGAAGTTTACATACACTCAATTAGTATTTGGTAGCATTGCCTTGAAATCGTTTAACTTGGGTCAAACATTTCAGGTAGCCTTCCACAAGCTTCCCACAGTAAATTGGGTGAATTTTGGCCCATTCCTCCTCACAGAGCTGCTGTAACTGAGTCAGGTTTGTAGGCCTCCTTGCTCGCACAGGCTTTTTCAGTTCTGCCCACACATTTTTAATGAGATCGAGGTCAGGGCTTTGTGATGGCCAATCCAATACCTTGACTTTGTTGTCCTTAAGCCATTTTGCCACAACTTTGGAAGTATGCATGGGGTCATTGTCCATTTGGAAGACCCATTTGCGACCAAGCTTTAACTTCCTGACTGATGTCTTGAGATGTTGCTTCAATATATCCACATAATTTCCCTTTCTCATGATGCCATTTATTTTGTGAAGTGCACCCGTCCCTCCTGCAGCAAAGCACTCCCACAACATGATGCTGCAACCCCTGTGCTTCACGGTTGAGATGGTGTTCTTTGGCTTGCAAGCCTCCACCTTTTTCCTCCAAACATAACGATTGTCATTATGGCCAAACAGTTCTATTTATGTTTCATCAGACCAGAGGACATTTCTCCAAAAAGTATGATCTTTGTCCCCATGTGCAGTTGCAAACCGTATTCTGGCTTTTTTATGGTGGTTTTGGAGCAGTGGTTTCTTCCTTGCTGAGCGGCCTTTCAGGTTATGTCGACATGGGCTTCGTTTTACTGTGGATATACATACTTTTGTACCTGTTTCCTCACAAGGTCCTTTGCTGTTGTTCTGGGATTGATTTGCACTTTTCACACCAAAAATCGTTCATCTCTAGGAGACAGAACGCGTCTCCTTCCTGAGCGGTATGACGGCTGCGTGGTCCCATGGTGTTTATACTTGCGTACTATTGTTTGTACAGATGAACGTGCCACCTTCAGGCGTTTGGAAATTGTTCCCAAGGATGAACCAGACTTGTGGAGGTCTACAATTTTTTCTGAGGTCTTGGCTGATTTCTTTTGATTTTCCCATGATGTCAAGCAAAGAGGCACTGCGTTTGAAGGTAGGCCTTAAAATACATCCACAGGTACACCTCCACTTGACTCAAATGATGTCAATTAGCCTATCAGAAGCTTCTAAAGCCATGACATCATTTTCTGGAATTTTACAAGCTGTTTAAAGGCACAGTCAACTTAGTGTATGTAAACTTCTGACCTACTGGAATTGTGATACAGTGAATTATAAGACAAATAATCTGTCTGTAAACAATTGTTGGAAAAATTACTTGTGTCATGCACAAAGTAGATGTCCTAACGGACTTGCCGAAAGTATAGTTTTCCCATGATGTCAAGCAAAGAGGCACTGAGTTTGAAGGTAGGCCTTGAAATACATCCACAGCTACACCTCCACTTGACTCAAATGATGTCAATTAGCCTATCAGAAGCTTCTAAAGCCATGACATCATTATAAGAGAAATAATCTGTCTGTAAACAATTGTTGGAAAAATTACTTGTGTCATGCACAAAGTAGATGTCCTAACAGACTTGCCGAAAGTATAGTTTGTTAACAAGACATTTGTGGACTGGTTGAAAAACAAGTGTTAATGACTCTAACTTAAGTGTATGTAAACTTCCGACTTCAACTGTATGTACCATTTCAAATTGTGAACCGATTTGCACTGCTTTATCCTTCCCTGGTGGTCTAGTGGTTAGGATTCAATACCCGGTCAGGGAACTATACTTTTGCGCCTTGTTTACTTGTGCAACCTGTCACAATGAATTTAGTAGGTTATCGCACATATGTACCATTTCAAATTATTTACCAATTTGCACTGCAGTATCCTTCCCTGGTGGTCTAGTGGTTAGGATTGCGCTCTCACCCGCCATGACCTGGGTTCGATTCCCGGTCAGGGAACTTGTCGTTTGCGCCTTGTTTACTTGTGCAACCTGTCACAATGAATTTAGTAGGTTATCGCACATACAGTTGAAGTCGGAAGTATACATACACCTTAGCCAAATACATTTAAACTCAGTTTTTCACCATTTCTGACATTTAATCCTAGTAAAAAATCCTGTGTTAGGTCAGTTAGGATCACCCCTTTATTTTAAGAATGTGAAATGTCAGAATAATAGTAGAGAGAATGATTTATTTCAGCTTTTATTTCTTTCATCACATTCCTAGTGGCTCAGAAGTTTACATACACTCAATTAGTATTTGGTAGCATTGCCTTGAAATCGTTTAACTTGGGTCAAACATTTCAGGTAGCCTTCCACAAGCTTCCCACAGTAAATTGGGTGAATTTTGGCCCATTCCTCCTCACAGAGCTGCTGTAACTGAGTCAGGTTTGTAGGCCTCCTTGCTCGCTGCGCTTTTTCAGTTCTGCCCACACATTTTTAATGAGATCGAGGTCAGGGCTTTGTGATGGCCAATCCAATACCTTGACTTTGTTGTCCTTAAGCCATTTTGCCACAACTTTGGAAGTATGCATGGGGTCATTGTCCATTTGGAAGACCCATTTGCGACCAAGCTTTAACTTCCTGACTGATGTCTTGAGATGTTGCTTCAATATATCCACATAATTTCCCTTTCTCATGATGCCATCTATTTTGTGAAGTGCACCCGTCCCTCCTGCAGCAAAGCACTCCCACAACATGATGCTGCAACCCCTGTGCTTCACGGTTGAGATGGTGTTCTTTGGCTTGCAAGCCTCCCCTTTTCCTCCAAACATAACGATTGTCATTATGGCCAAACAGTTCTATTTATGTTTCATCAGACCAGAGGACATTTCTCCAAAAAGTATGATCTTTGTCCCCATGTGCAGTTGCAAACCGTATTCTGGCTTTTTTATGGTGGTTTTGGAGCAGTGGTTTCTTCCTTGCTGAGCGGCCTTTCAGGTTATGTCGACATGGGCTTCGTTTTACTGTGGATATACATACTTTTGTACCTGTTTCCTCACAAGGTCCTTTGCTGTTGTTCTGGGATTGATTTGCACTTTTCACACCAAAGTACGTTCATCTCTAGGAGACAGAACGCGTCTCCTTCCTGAGCGGTATGACAGCTGCGTGGTCCCATGGTGTTTATACTTGCGTACTATTGTTTGTACAGATGAACGTGCCACCTTCAGGCGTTTGGAAATTGTTCCCAAGGATGAACCAGACTTGTGGAGGTCTACAATTTTTTTCTGAGGTCTTGGCTGATTTCTTTTGATTTTCCCATGATGTCAAGCAAAGAGGCACTGCGTTTGAAGGTAGGCCTTAAAATACATCCACAGGTACACCTCCACTTGACTCAAATGATGTCAATTAGCCTATCAAAAGCTTCTAAAGCCATGACATCATTTTCTGGAATTTTACAAGCTGTTTAAAGGCACAGTCAACTTAGTGTATGTAACCTTCTGACCTACTGGAATTGTGATACAGTGAATTATAAGAGAAATAATCTGTCTGTAAACAATTGTTGGAAAAATTACTTGTGTCATGCACAAAGTAGATGTCCTAACAGACTTGCCGAAAGTATAGTTTGTTAACAAGACATTTGTGGACTGGTTGAAAAACAAGTGTTAATGACTCTAACTTAAGTGTATGTAAACTTCCGACTTCAACTGTATGTACCATTTCAAATTGTGAACCGATTTGCACTGCTTTATCCTTCCCTGGTGGTCTAGTGGTTAGGATTCAATACCCGGTCAGGGAACTATACTTTTGCGCCTTGTTTACTTGTGCAACCTGTCACAATGAATTTAGTAGGTTATCGCACATATGTACCATTTCAAATTATTTACCAATTTGCACTGCAGTATCCTTCCCTGGTGGTCTAGTGGTTAGGATTCGCTCTCACCGCCATGCGGCCGGGTTCGATTCGGTCAGGGAACTTGTCGTTTGCCTTGTTTACTTGTGCAACCTGTCACAATGAATTTAGTAGGTTATCGCACATACAGTTGAAGTCGGAAGTATACATACACCTTAGCCAAATACATTTAAACTCAGTTTTTCACCATTTCTGACATTTAATCCTAGTAAAAAATCCTGTGTTAGGTCAGTTAGGATCACCCCTTTATTTTAAGAATGTGAAATGTCAGAATAATAGTAGAGAGAATGATTTATTTCAGCTTTTATTTCTTTCATCACATTCCTAGTGGCTCAGAAGTTTACATACACTCAATTAGTATTTGGTAGCATTGCCTTGAAATCGTTTAACTTGGGTCAAACATTTCGGTAGCCTTCCACAAGCTTCCCACAGTAAATTGGGTGAATTTTGGCCCATTCCTCCTCACAGAGCTGCTGTAACTGAGTCAGGTTTGTAGGCCTCCTTGCTCGCACACGCTTTTTCAGTTCTGCCCACACATTTTTAATGAGATCGAGGTCAGGGCTTTGTGATGGCCAATCCAATACCTTGACTTTGTTGTCCTTAAGCCATTTTGCCACAACTTTGGAAGTATGCATGGGGTCATTGTCCATTTGGAAGACCCATTTGCGACCAAGCTTTAACTTCCTGACTGATGTCTTGAGATGTTGCTTCAATATATCCACATAATTTCCCTTTCTCATGATGCCATCTATTTTGTGAAGTGCACCCGTCCCTCCTGCAGCAAAGCACTCCCACAACATGATGCTGCCCACCCTGTGCTTCACGGTTGAGATGGTGTTCTTTGGCTTGCAAGCCTCCCCTTTTCCTCCAAACATAACGATTGTCATTATGGCCAAACAGTTCTATTTTTGTTTCATCAGACCAGAGGACATTTCTCCAAAAAGTATGATCTTTGTCCCCATGTGCAGTTGCAAACCGTATTCTGGCTTTTTTATGGTGGTTTTGGAGCAGTGGTTTCTTCCTTGCTGAGCGGCCTTTCAGGTTATGTCGACATGGGCTTCGTTTTACTGTGGATATACATACTTTTGTACCTGTTTCCTCACAAGGTCCTTTGCTGTTGTTCTGGGATTGATTTGCACTTTTCACACCAAAAATCGTTCATCTCTAGGAGACAGAACGCGTCTCCTTCCTGAGCGGTATGGCGGCTGCGTGGTCCCATGGTGTTTATACTTGCGTACTATTGTTTGTACAGATGAACGTGCCACCTTCAGGCGTTTGGAAATTGTTCCCAAGGATGAACCAGACTTGTGGAGGTCTACAATTTTTTCTGAGGTCTTGGCTGATTTCTTTTGATTTTCCCATGATGTCAAGCAAAGAGGCACTGCGTTTGAAGGTAGGCCTTAAAATACATCCACAGGTACACCTCCACTTGACTCAAATGATGTCAATTAGCCTATCAGAAGCTTCTAAAGCCATGACATCATTTTCTGGAATTTTACAAGCTGTTTAAAGGCACAGTCAACTTAGTGTATGTAAACTTCTGACCTACTGGAATTGTGATACAGTGAATTATAAGACAAATAATCTGTCTGTAAACAATTGTTGGAAAAATTACTTGTGTCATGCACAAAGTAGATGTCCTAACGGACTTGCCGAAAGTATAGTTTTCCCATGATGTCAAGCAAAGAGGCACTGAGTTTGAAGGTAGGCCTTGAAATACATCCACAGCTACACCTCCACTTGACTCAAATGATGTCAATTAGCCTATCAGAAGCTTCTAAAGCCATGACATCATTATAAGAGAAATAATCTGTCTGTAAACAATTGTTGGAAAAATTACTTGTGTCATGCACAAAGTAGATGTCCTAACAGACTTGCCGAAAGTATAGTTTGTTAACAAGACATTTGTGGACTGGTTGAAAAACAAGTGTTAATGACTCTAACTTAAGTGTATGTAAACTTCCGACTTCAACTGTATGTACCATTTCAAATTGTGAACCGATTTGCACTGCTTTATCCTTCCCTGGTGGTCTAGTGGTTAGGATTCAATACCCGGTCAGGGAACTATACTTTTGCGCCTTGTTTACTTGTGCAACCTGTCACAATGAATTTAGTAGGTTATCGCACATATGTACCATTTCAAATTATTTACCAATTTGCACTGCAGTATCCTTCCCTGGTGGTCTAGTGGTTAGGATTCGCGCTCTCACCGCCATGTCTGGGTTCGATTCCCGGTCAGGGAACTTGTCGTTTGCGCCTTGTTTACTTGTGCAACCTGTCACAATGAATTTAGTAGGTTATCGCACATACAGTTGAAGTCGGAAGTATACATACACCTTAGCCAAATACATTTAAACTCAGTTTTTCACCATTTCTGACATTTAATCCTAGTAAAAATCCCTGTGTTAGGTCAGTTAGGATCACCCCTTTATTTTAAGAATGTGAAATGTCAGAATAATAGTAGAGAGAATGATTTATTTCAGCTTTTATTTCTTTCATCACATTCCTAGTGGCTCAGAAGTTTACATACACTCAATTAGTATTTGGTAGCATTGCCTTGAAATCGTTTAACTTGGGTCAAACATTTCAGGTAGCCTTCCACAAGCTTCCCACAGTAAATTGGGTGAATTTTGGCCCATTCCTCCTCACAGAGCTGCTGTAACTGAGTCAGGTTTGTAGGCCTCCTTGCTCGCACACGCTTTTTCAGTTCTGCCCACACATTTTTAATGAGATCGAGGTCAGGGCTTTGTGATGGCCAATCCAATACCTTGACTTTGTTGTCCTTAAGCCATTTTGCCACAACTTTGGAAGTATGCATGGGGTCATTGTCCATTTGGAAGACCCATTTGCGACCAAGCTTTAACTTCCTGACTGATGTCTTGAGATGTTGCTTCAATATATCCACATAATTTCCCTTTCTCATGATGCCATCTATTTTGTGAAGTGCACCCGTCCCTCCTGCAGCAAAGCACTCCCACAACATGATGCTGCAACCCCTGTGCTTCACGGTTGAGATGGTGTTCTTTGGCTTGCAAGCCTCCCCCTTTTTCCTCCAAACATAACGATTGTCATTATGGCCAAACAGTTCTATTTATGTTTCATCAGACCAGAGGACATTTCTCCAAAAAGTATGATCTTTGTCCCCATGTGCAGTTGCAAACCGTATTCTGGCTTTTTTATGGTGGTTTTGGAGCAGTGGTTTCTTCCTTGCTGAGCGGCCTTTCAGGTTATGTCGACATGGGCTTCGTTTTACTGTGGATATACATACTTTTGTACCTGTTTCCTCACAAGGTCCTTTGCTGTTGTTCTGGGATTGATTTGCACTTTTCACACCAAAGTACGTTCATCTCTAGGAGACAGAACGCGTCTCCTTCCTGAGCGGTATGGCGGCTGCGTGGTCCCATGGTGTTTATACTTGCGTACTATTGTTTGTACAGATGAGCGTGCCACCTTCAGGCGTTTGGAAATTGTTCCCAAGGATGAACCAGACTTGTGGAGGTCTACAATTTTTTCTGAGGTCTTGGCTGATTTCTTTTGATTTTCCCATGATGTCAAGCAAAGAGGCACTGCGTTTGAAGGTAGGCCTTAAAATACATCCACAGGTACACCTCCACTTGACTCAAATGATGTCAATTAGCCTATCAGAAGCTTCTAAAGCCATGACATCATTTTCTGGAATTTTACAAGCTGTTTAAAGGCACAGTCAACTTAGTGTATGTAAACTTCTGACCTACTGGAATTGTGATACAGTGAATTATAAGACAAATAATCTGTCTGTAAACAATTGTTGGAAAAATTACTTGTGTCATGCACAAAGTAGATGTCCTAACGGACTTGCCGAAAGTATAGTTTTCCCATGATGTCAAGCAAAGAGGCACTGAGTTTGAAGGTAGGCCTTGAAATACATCCACAGCTACACCTCCACTTGACTCAAATGATGTCAATTAGCCTATCAGAAGCTTCTAAAGCCATGACATCATTATAAGAGAAATAATCTGTCTGTAAACAATTGTTGGAAAAATTACTTGTGTCATGCACAAAGTAGATGTCCTAACAGACTTGCCGAAAGTATAGTTTGTTAACAAGACATTTGTGGACTGGTTGAAAAACAAGTGTTAATGACTCTAACTTAAGTGTATGTAAACTTCCGACTTCAACTGTATGTACCATTTCAAATTGTGAACCGATTTGCACTGCTTTATCCTTCCCTGGTGGTCTAGTGGTTAGGATTCAATACCCGGTCAGGGAACTATACTTTTGCGCCTTGTTTACTTGTGCAACCTGTCACAATGAATTTAGTAGGTTATCGCACATATGTACCATTTCAAATTATTTACCAATTTGCACTGCAGTATCCTTCCCTGGTGGTCTAGTGGTTAGGATTCGGCGCTCTCACCGCCATGCCCGGGTTCGATTCCCGGTCAGGGAACTTGTCGTTTGCGCCTTGTTTACTTGTGCAACCTGTCACAATGAATTTAGTAGGTTATCGCACATACAGTTGAAGTCGGAAGTATACATACACCTTAGCCAAATACATTTAAACTCAGTTTTTCACCATTTCTGACATTTAATCCTAGTAAAAAATCCCTGTGTTAGGTCAGTTAGGATCACCCCTTTATTTTAAGAATGTGAAATGTCAGAATAATAGTAGAGAGAATGATTTATTTCAGCTTTTATTTCTTTCATCACATTCCTAGTGGCTCAGAAGTTTACATACACTCAATTAGTATTTGGTAGCATTGCCTTGAAATCGTTTAACTTGGGTCAAACATTTCAGGTAGCCTTCCACAAGCTTCCCACAGTAAATTGGGTGAATTTTGGCCCATTCCTCCTCACAGAGCTGCTGTAACTGAGTCAGGTTTGTAGGCCTCCTTGCTCGCACACGCTTTTTCAGTTCTGCCCACACATTTTTAATGAGATCGAGGTCAGGGCTTTGTGATGGCCAATCCAATACCTTGACTTTGTTGTCCTTAAGCCATTTTGCCACAACTTTGGAAGTATGCATGGGGTCATTGTCCATTTGGAAGACCCATTTGCGACCAAGCTTTAACTTCCTGACTGATGTCTTGAGATGTTGCTTCAATATATCCACATAATTTCCCTTTCTCATGATGCCATCTATTTTGTGAAGTGCACCCGTCCCTCCTGCAGCAAAGCACTCCCACAACATGATGCTGCAACCCCTGTGCTTCACGGTTGAGATGGTGTTCTTTGGCTTGCAAGCCTCCCCCTTTTTCCTCCAAACATAACGATTGTCATTATGGCCAAACAGTTCTATTTATGTTTCATCAGACCAGAGGACATTTCTCCAAAAAGTATGATCTTTGTCCCCATGTGCAGTTGCAAACCGTATTCTGGCTTTTTTATGGTGGTTTTGGAGCAGTGGTTTCTTCCTTGCTGAGCGGCCTTTCAGGTTATGTCGACATGGGCTTCGTTTTACTGTGGATATACATACTTTTGTACCTGTTTCCTCACAAGGTCCTTTGCTGTTGTTCTGGGATTGATTTGCACTTTTCACACCAAAGTACGTTCATCTCTAGGAGACAGAACGCGTCTCCTTCCTGAGCGGTATGACGGCTGCGTGGTCCCATGGTGTTTATACTTGCGTACTATTGTTTGTACAGATGAACGTGCCACCTTCAGGCGTTTGGAAATTGTTCCCAAGGATGAACCAGACTTGTGGAGGTCTACAATTTTTTTTCTGAGGTCTTGGCTGATTTCTTTTGATTTTCCCATGATGTCAAGCAAAGAGGCACTGCGTTTGAAGGTAGGCCTTAAAATACATCCACAGGTACACCTCCACTTGACTCAAATGATGTCAATTAGCCTATCAGAAGCTTCTAAAGCCATGACATCATTTTCTGGAATTTTACAAGCTGTTTAAAGGCACAGTCAACTTAGTGTATGTAAACTTCTGACCTACTGGAATTGTGATACAGTGAATTATAAGACAAATAATCTGTCTGTAAACAATTGTTGGAAAAATTACTTGTGTCATGCACAAAGTAGATGTCCTAACGGACTTGCCGAAAGTATAGTTTTCCCATGATGTCAAGCAAAGAGGCACTGAGTTTGAAGGTAGGCCTTGAAATACATCCACAGCTACACCTCCACTTGACTCAAATGATGTCAATTAGCCTATCAGAAGCTTCTAAAGCCATGACATCATTATAAGAGAAATAATCTGTCTGTAAACAATTGTTGGAAAAATTACTTGTGTCATGCACAAAGTAGATGTCCTAACAGACTTGCCGAAAGTATAGTTTGTTAACAAGACATTTGTGGACTGGTTGAAAAACAAGTGTTAATGACTCTAACTTAAGTGTATGTAAACTTCCGACTTCAACTGTATGTACCATTTCAAATTGTGAACCGATTTGCACTGCTTTATCCTTCCCTGGTGGTCTAGTGGTTAGGATTCAATACCCGGTCAGGGAACTATACTTTTGCGCCTTGTTTACTTGTGCAACCTGTCACAATGAATTTAGTAGGTTATCGCACATATGTACCATTTCAAATTATTTACCAATTTGCACTGCAGTATCCTTCCCTGGTGGTCTAGTGGTTAGGATTCGGCGCTCTCACCGCCGTGACCGGGTTCGATTCGGTCAGGGAACTTGTCTTTGCGCCTTGTTTACTTGTGCAACCTGTCACAATGAATTTAGTAGGTTATCGCACATACAGTTGAAGTCGGAAGTATACATACACCTTAGCCAAATACATTTAAACTCAGTTTTTCACCATTTCTGACATTTAATCCTAGTAAAAATCCCTGTGTTAGGTCAGTTAGGATCACCCCTTTATTTTAAGAATGTGAAATGTCAGAATAATAGTAGAGAGAATGATTTATTTCAGCTTTTATTTCTTTCATCACATTCCTAGTGGCTCAGAAGTTTACATACACTCAATTAGTATTTGGTAGCATTGCCTTGAAATCGTTTAACTTGGGTCAAACATTTCAGGTAGCCTTCCACAAGCTTCCCACAGTAAATTGGGTGAATTTTGGCCCATTCCTCCTGACAGAGCTGCTGTAACTGAGTCAGGTTTGTAGGCCTCCTTGCTCGCACACGCTTTTTCAGTTCTGCCCACACATTTTTAATGAGATCGAGGTCAGGGCTTTGTGATGGCCAATCCAATACCTTGACTTTGTTGTCCTTAAGCCATTTTGCCACAACTTTGGAAGTATGCATGGGGTCATTGTCCATTTGGAAGACCCATTTGCGACCAAGCTTTAACTTCCTGACTGATGTCTTGAGATGTTGCTTCAATATATCCACATAATTTCCCTTTCTCATGATGCCATCTATTTTGTGAAGTGCACCCGTCCCTCCTGCAGCAAAGCACTCCCACAACATGATGCTGCAACCCCTGTGCTTCACGGTTGAGATGGTGTTCTTTGGCTTGCAAGCCTCCCCCTTTTTCCTCCAAACATAACGATTGTCATTATGGCCAAACAGTTCTATTTTTGTTTCATCAGACCAGAGGACATTTCTCCAAAAAGTATGATCTTTGTCCCCATGTGCAGTTGCAAACCGTATTCTGGCTTTTTTATGGTGGTTTTGGAGCAGTGGTTTCTTCCTTGCTGAGCGGCCTTTCAGGTTATGTCGACATGGGCTTCGTTTTACTGTGGATATACATACTTTTGTACCTGTTTCCTCACAAGGTCCTTTGCTGTTGTTCTGGGATTGATTTGCACTTTTCACACCAAAGTACGTTCATCTCTAGGAGACAGAACGCGTCTCCTTCCTGAGCGGTATGACGGCTGCGTGGTCCCATGGTGTTTATACTTGCGTACTATTGTTTGTACAGATGAACGTGCCACCTTCAGGCGTTTGGAAATTGTTCCCAAGGATGAACCAGACTTGTGGAGGTCTACAATTTTTTTTCTGAGGTCTTGGCTGATTTCTTTTGATTTTCCCATGATGTCAAGCAAAGAGGCACTGCGTTTGAAGGTAGGCCTTAAAATACATCCACAGGTACACCTCCACTTGACTCAAATGATGTCAATTAGCCTATCAGAAGCTTCTAAAGCCATGACATCATTTTCTGGAATTTTACAAGCTGTTTAAAGGCACAGTCAACTTAGTGTATGTAAACTTCTGACCTACTGGAATTGTGATACAGTGAATTATAAGACAAATAATCTGTCTGTAAACAATTGTTGGAAAAATTACTTGTGTCATGCACAAAGTAGATGTCCTAACGGACTTGCCGAAAGTATAGTTTTCCCATGATGTCAAGCAAAGAGGCACTGAGTTTGAAGGTAGGCCTTGAAATACATCCACAGCTACACCTCCACTTGACTCAAATGATGTCAATTAGCCTATCAGAAGCTTCTAAAGCCATGACATCATTATAAGAGAAATAATCTGTCTGTAAACAATTGTTGGAAAAATTACTTGTGTCATGCACAAAGTAGATGTCCTAACAGACTTGCCGAAAGTATAGTTTGTTAACAAGACATTTGTGGACTGGTTGAAAAACAAGTGTTAATGACTCTAACTTAAGTGTATGTAAACCTCCGACTTCAACTGTATGTACCATTTCAAATTGTGAACCGATTTGCACTGCTTTATCCTTTCCTGGTGGTCTAGTGGTTAGGATTCAATACCCGGTCAGGGAACTATACTTTGCGCCTTGTTTACTTGTGCAACCTGTCACAATGAATTTAGTAGGTTATCGCACATATGTACCATTTCAAATTATTTACCAATTTGCACTGCAGTATCCTTCCCTGGTGGTCTAGTGGTTAGGATTCGGCGCTCTCACCCTTGTGACCGGGTTCGATTCGGTCAGGGAACTTGTCGTTTGCGCCTTGTTTACTTGTGCAACCTGTCACAATGAATTTAGTAGGTTATCGCACATACAGTTGAAGTCGGAAGTATACATACACCTTAGCCAAATACATTTAAACTCAGTTTTTCACCATTTCTGACATTTAATCCTAGTAAAAATCCCTGTGTTAGGTCAGTTAGGATCACCCCTTTATTTTAAGAATGTGAAATGTCAGAATAATAGTAGAGAGAATGATTTATTTCAGCTTTTATTTCTTTCATCACATTCCTAGTGGCTCAGAAGTTTACATACACTCAATTAGTATTTGGTAGCATTGCCTTGAAATCGTTTAACTTGGGTCAAACATTTCGGGTAGCCTTCCACAAGCTTCCCACAGTAAATTGGGTGAATTTTGGCCCATTCCTCCTCACAGAGCTGCTGTAACTGAGTCAGGTTTGTAGGCCTCCTTGCTCGCACACGCTTTTTCAGTTCTGCCCACACATTTTTAATGAGATCGAGGTCAGGGCTTTGTGATGGCCAATCCAATACCTTGACTTTGTTGTCCTTAAGCCATTTTGCCACAACTTTGGAAGTATGCATGGGGTCATTGTCCATTTGGAAGACCCATTTGCGACCAAGCTTTAACTTCCTGACTGATGTCTTGAGATGTTGCTTCAATATATCCACATAATTTCCCTTTCTCATGATGCCATCTATTTTGTGAAGTGCACCCGTCCCTCCTGCAGCAAAGCACTCCCACAACATGATGCTGCAACCCCTGTGCTTCACGGTTGAGATGGTGTTCTTTGGCTTGCAAGCCTCCCCCTTTTTCCTCCAAACATAACGATTGTCATTATGGCCAAACAGTTCTATTTTTGTTTTATCAGACCAGAGGACATTTCTCCAAAAAGTATGATCTTTGTCCCCATGTGCAGTTGCAAACCGTATTCTGGCTTTTTTATGGTGGTTTTGGAGCAGTGGTTTCTTCCTTGCTGAGCGGCCTTTCAGGTTATGTCGACATGGGCTTCGTTTTACTGTGGATATACATACTTTTGTACCTGTTTCCTCACAAGGTCCTTTGCTGTTGTTCTGGGATTGATTTGCACTTTTCACACCAAAAATCGTTCATCTCTAGGAGACAGAACGCGTCTCCTTCCTGAGCGGTATGACGGCTGCGTGGTCCCATGGTGTTTATACTTGCGTACTATTGTTTGTACAGATGAACGTGCCACCTTCAGGCGTTTGGAAATTGTTCCCAAGGATGAACCAGACTTGTGGAGGTCTACAATTTTTTTCTGAGGTCTTGGCTGATTTCTTTTGATTTTCCCATGATGTCAAGCAAAGAGGCACTGCGTTTGAAGGTAGGCCTTAAAATACATCCACAGGTACACCTCCACTTGACTCAAATGATGTCAATTAGCCTATCAGAAGCTTCTAAAGCCATGACATCATTTTCTGGAATTTTACAAGCTGTTTAAAGGCACAGTCAACTTAGTGTATGTAAACTTCTGACCTACTGGAATTGTGATACAGTGAATTATAAGACAAATAATCTGTCTGTAAACAATTGTTGGAAAAATTACTTGTGTCATGCACAAAGTAGATGTCCTAACGGACTTGCCGAAAGTATAGTTTTCCCATGATGTCAAGCAAAGAGGCACTGAGTTTGAAGGTAGGCCTTGAAATACATCCACAGCTACACCTCCACTTGACTCAAATGATGTCAATTAGCCTATCAGAAGCTTCTAAAGCCATGACATCATTATAAGAGAAATAATCTGTCTGTAAACAATTGTTGGAAAAATTACTTGTGTCATGCACAAAGTAGATGTCCTAACAGACTTGCCGAAAGTATAGTTTGTTAACAAGACATTTGTGGACTGGTTGAAAAACAAGTGTTAATGACTCTAACTTAAGTGTATGTAAACCTCCGACTTCAACTGTATGTACCATTTCAAATTGTGAACCGATTTGCACTGCTTTATCCTTCCCTGGTGGTCTAGTGGTTAGGATTCAATACCCGGTCAGGGAACTATACTTTTGCGCCTTGTTTACTTGTGCAACCTGTCACAATGAATTTAGTAGGTTATCGCACATATGTACCATTTCAAATTATTTACCAATTTGCACTGCAGTATCCTTCCCTGGTGGTCTAGTGGTTAGGATTCGGCGCTCTCACCGCCACGCCCGGGTTCGATTCCCGGTCAGGGAACTTGTCTTTTGCGCCTTGTTTACTTGTGCAACCTGTCACAATGAATTTAGTAGGTTATCGCACATACAGTTGAAGTCGGAAGTATACATACACCTTAGCCAAATACATTTAAACTCAGTTTTTCACCATTTCTGACATTTAATCCTAGTAAAAAATCCCTGTGTTAGGTCAGTTAGGATCACCCCTTTATTTTAAGAATGTGAAATGTCAGAATAATAGTAGAGAGAATGATTTATTTCAGCTTTTATTTCTTTCATCACATTCCTAGTGGCTCAGAAGTTTACATACACTCAATTAGTATTTGGTAGCATTGCCTTGAAATCGTTTAACTTGGGTCAAACATTTCGGGTAGCCTTCCACAAGCTTCCCACAGTAAATTGGGTGAATTTTGGCCCATTCCTCCTGACAGAGCTGCTGTAACTGAGTCAGGTTTGTAGGCCTCCTTGCTCGCACACGCTTTTTCAGTTCTGCCCACACATTTTTAATGAGATCGAGGTCAGGGCTTTGTGATGGCCAATCCAATACCTTGACTTTGTTGTCCTTAAGCCATTTTGCCACAACTTTGGAAGTATGCATGGGGTCATTGTCCATTTGGAAGACCCATTTGCGACCA
Source organism: Brachymystax lenok tsinlingensis (assembly GCA_030435695.1). Taxonomy (NCBI): domain Eukaryota; kingdom Metazoa; phylum Chordata; class Actinopteri; order Salmoniformes; family Salmonidae; genus Brachymystax; species Brachymystax lenok. The sequence continues at coordinate 40,877,754 of CM059810.1, forward strand.
AGCTTTAACTTCCTGACTGATGTCTTGAGATGTTGCTTCAATATATCCACATAATTTCCCTTTCTCATGATGCCATCTATTTTGTGAAGTGCACCCGTCCCTCCTGCAGCAAAGCACTCCCACAACATGATGCTGCCCACCCTGTGCTTCACGGTTGAGATGGTGTTCTTTGGCTTGCAAGCCTCCCCTTTTCCTCCAAACATAACGATTGTCATTATGGCCAAACAGTTCTATTTTTGTTTTATCAGACCAGAGGACATTTCTCCAAAAGTATGATCTTTGTCCCCATGTGCAGTTGCAAACCGTATTCTGGCTTTTTATGGTGGTTTTGGAGCAGTGGTTTCTTCCTTGCTGAGCGGCCTTTCAGGTTATGTCGACATGGGCTTCGTTTTACTGTGGATATACATACTTTTGTACCTGTTTCCTCACAAGGTCCTTTGCTGTTGTTCTGGGATTGATTTGCACTTTTCACACCAAAGTACGTTCATCTCTAGGAGACAGAACGCGTCTCCTTCCTGAGCGGTATGACGGCTGCGTGGTCCCATGGTGTTTATACTTGCGTACTATTGTTTGTACAGATGAACGTGCCACCTTCAGGCGTTTGGAAATTGTTCCCAAGGATGAACCAGACTTGTGGAGGTCTACAATTTTTTTTTTCTGAGGTCTTGGCTGATTTCTTTTGATTTTCCCATGATGTCAAGCAAAGAGGCACTGCGTTTGAAGGTAGGCCTTAAAATACATCCACAGGTACACCTCCACTTGACTCAAATGATGTCAATTAGCCTATCAGAAGCTTCTAAAGCCATGACATCATTTTCTGGAATTTTACAAGCTGTTTAAAGGCACAGTCAACTTAGTGTATGTAAACTTCTGACCTACTGGAATTGTGATACAGTGAATTATAAGACAAATAATCTGTCTGTAAACAATTGTTGGAAAAATTACTTGTGTCATGCACAAAGTAGATGTCCTAACGGACTTGCCGAAAGTATAGTTTTCCCATGATGTCAAGCAAAGAGGCACTGAGTTTGAAGGTAGGCCTTGAAATACATCCACAGCTACACCTCCACTTGACTCAAATGATGTCAATTAGCCTATCAGAAGCTTCTAAAGCCATGACATCATTATAAGAGAAATAATCTGTCTGTAAACAATTGTTGGAAAAATTACTTGTGTCATGCACAAAGTAGATGTCCTAACGGACTTGCCGAAAGTATAGTTTGTTAACAAGACATTTGTGGACTGGTTGAAAAACAAGTGTTAATGACTCTAACTTAAGTGTATGTAAACTTCCGACTTCAACTGTATGTACCATTTCAAATTGTGAACCGATTTGCACTGCTTTATCCTTCCCTGGTGGTCTAGTGGTTAGGATTCAATACCCGGTCAGGGAACTATACTTTGCGCCTTGTTTACTTGTGCAACCTGTCACAATGAATTTAGTAGGTTATCGCACATATGTACCATTTCAAATTATTTACCACTTTGCACTGCAGTATCCTTCCCTGGTGGTCTAGTGGTTAGGATTCGGCGCTCTCACCGCTTGTGACCGGGTTCGATTCGGTCAGGGAACTTGTCTTTTTGCCTTGTTTACTTGTGCAACCTGTCACAATGAATTTAGTAGGTTATCGCACATACAGTTGAAGTCGGAAGTATACATACACCTTAGCCAAATACATTTAAACTCAGTTTTTCACCATTTCTGACATTTAATCCTAGTAAAAATCCCTGTGTTAGGTCAGTTAGGATCACCCCTTTATTTTAAGAATGTGAAATGTCAGAATAATAGTAGAGAGAATGATTTATTTCAGCTTTTATTTCTTTCATCACATTCCTAGTGGCTCAGAAGTTTACATACACTCAATTAGTATTTGGTAGCATTGCCTTGAAATCGTTTAACTTGGGTCAAACATTTCGGGTAGCCTTCCACAAGCTTCCCACAGTAAATTGGGTGAATTTTGGCCCATTCCTCCTGACAGAGCTGCTGTAACTGAGTCAGGTTTGTAGGCCTCCTTGCTACACGCTTTTTCAGTTCTGCCCACACATTTTTAATGAGATCGAGGTCAGGGCTTTGTGATGGCCAATCCAATACCTTGACTTTGTTGTCCTTAAGCCATTTTGCCACAACTTTGGAAGTATGTCATTGTCCATTTGGAAGACCCATTTGCGACCAAGCTTTAACTTCCTGACTGATGTCTTGAGATGTTGCTTCAATATATCCACATAATTTCCCTTTCTCATGATGCCATCTATTTTGTGAAGTGCACCCGTCCCTCCTGCAGCAAAGCACTCCCACAACATGATGCTGCCCACCCTGTGCTTCACGGTTGAGATGGTGTTCTTTGGCTTGCAAGCCTCCCCTTTTCCTCCAAACATAACGATTGTCATTATGGCCAAACAGTTCTATTTTTGTTTCATCAGACCAGAGGACATTTCTCCAAAAAGTATGATCTTTGTCCCCATGTGCAGTTGCAAACCGTATTCTGGCTTTTTTATGGTGGTTTTGGAGCAGTGGTTTCTTCCTTGCTGAGCGGCCTTTCAGGTTATGTCGACATGGGCTTCGTTTTACTGTGGATATACATACTTTTGTACCTGTTTCCTCACAAGGTCCTTTGCTGTTGTTCTGGGATTGATTTGCACTTTTCACACCAAAGTACGTTCATCTCTAGGAGACAGAACGCGTCTCCTTCCTGAGCGGTATGACGGCTGCGTGGTCCCATGGTGTTTATACTTGCGTACTATTGTTTGTACAGATGAACGTGCCACCTTCAGGCGTTTGGAAATTGTTCCCAAGGATGAACCAGACTTGTGGAGGTCTACAATTTTTTTCTGAGGTCTTGGCTGATTTCTTTTGATTTTCCCATGATGTCAAGCAAAGAGGCACTGCGTTTGAAGGTAGGCCTTAAAATACATCCACAGGTACACCTCCACTTGACTCAAATGATGTCAATTAGCCTATCAGAAGCTTCTAAAGCCATGACATCATTTTCTGGAATTTTACAAGCTGTTTAAAGGCACAGTCAACTTAGTGTATGTAAACTTCTGACCTACTGGAATTGTGATACAGTGAATTATAAGACAAATAATCTGTCTGTAAACAATTGTTGGAAAAATTACTTGTGTCATGCACAAAGTAGATGTCCTAACGGACTTGCCGAAAGTATAGTTTTCCCATGATGTCAAGCAAAGAGGCACTGAGTTTGAAGGTAGGCCTTGAAATACATCCACAGCTACACCTCCACTTGACTCAAATGATGTCAATTAGCCTATCAGAAGCTTCTAAAGCCATGACATCATTATAAGAGAAATAATCTGTCTGTAAACAATTGTTGGAAAAATTACTTGTGTCATGCACAAAGTAGATGTCCTAACGGACTTGCCGAAAGTATAGTTTGTTAACAAGAAATTTGTGGACTGGTTGAAAAACAAGTGTTAATGACTCTAACTTAAGTGTATGTAAACCTCCGACTTCAACTGTATGTACCATTTCAAATTGTGAACCGATTTGCACTGCTTTATCCTTCCCTGGTGGTCTAGTGGTTAGGATTCAATACCCGGTCAGGGAACTATACTTTGCGCCTTGTTTACTTGTGCAACCTGTCACAATGAATTTAGTAGGTTATCGCACATATGTACCATTTCAAATTATTTACCAATTTGCACTGCAGTATCCTTCCCTGGTGGTCTAGTGGTTAGGATTCGGCGCTCTCACCGCCATGCCCGGGTTCGATTCGGTCAGGGAACTTGTCTTTGCGCCTTGTTTACTTGTGCAACCTGTCACAATGAATTTAGTAGGTTATCGCACATACAGTTGAAGTCGGAAGTATACATACACCTTAGCCAAATACATTTAAACTCAGTTTTTCACCATTTCTGACATTTAATCCTAGTAAAAATCCCTGTGTTAGGTCAGTTAGGATCACCCCTTTATTTTAAGAATGTGAAATGTCAGAATAATAGTAGAGAGAATGATTTATTTCAGCTTTTATTTCTTTCATCACATTCCTAGTGGCTCAGAAGTTTACATACACTCAATTAGTATTTGGTAGCATTGCCTTGAAATCGTTTAACTTGGGTCAAACATTTCGGGTAGCCTTCCACAAGCTTCCCACAGTAAATTGGGTGAATTTTGGCCCATTCCTCCTGACAGAGCTGCTGTAACTGAGTCAGGTTTGTAGGCCTCCTTGCTCGCTGCGCTTTTTCAGTTCTGCCCACACATTTTTAATGAGATCGAGGTCAGGGCTTTGTGATGGCCAATCCAATACCTTGACTTTGTTGTCCTTAAGCCATTTTGCCACAACTTTGGAAGTATGTCATTGTCCATTTGGAAGACCCATTTGCGACCAAGCTTTAACTTCCTGACTGATGTCTTGAGATGTTGCTTCAATATATCCACATAATTTCCCTTTCTCATGATGCCATCTATTTTGTGAAGTGCACCCATCCCTCCTGCAGCAAAGCACTCCCACAACATGATGCTGCCCACCCTGTGCTTCACGGTTGAGATGGTGTTCTTTGGCTTGCAAGCCTCCCCCTTTTTCCTCCAAACATAACGATTGTCATTATGGCCAAACAGTTCTATTTTTGTTTTATCAGACCAGAGGACATTTCTCCAAAAAGTATGATCTTTGTCCCCATGTGCAGTTGCAAACCGTATTCTGGCTTTTTATGGTGGTTTTGGAGCAGTGGTTTCTTCCTTGCTGAGCGGCCTTTCAGGTTATGTCGACATGGGCTTCGTTTTACTGTGGATATACATACTTTTGTACCTGTTTCCTCACAAGGTCCTTTGCTGTTGTTCTGGGATTGATTTGCACTTTTCACACCAAAATACGTTCATCTCTAGGAGACAGAACGCGTCTCCTTCCTGAGCGGTATGACGGCTGCGTGGTCCCATGGTGTTTATACTTGCGTACTATTGTTTGTACAGATGAACGTGCCACCATCAGGCGTTTGGAAATTGTTCCCAAGGATGAACCAGACTTGTGGAGGTCTACAATTTTTTTTCTGATGTCAAGCAAAGAGGCACTGCGTTTGAAGGTAGGCCTTAAAATACATCCACAGGTACACCTCCACTTGACTCAAATGATGTCAATTAGCCTATCAGAAGCTTCTAAAGCCATGACATCATTTTCTGGAATTTTACAAGCTGTTTAAAGGCACAGTCAACTTAGTGTATGTAAACTTCTGACCTACTGGAATTGTGATACAGTGAATTATAAGACAAATAATCTGTCTGTAAACAATTGTTGGAAAAATTACTTGTGTCATGCACAAAGTAGATGTCCTAACGGACTTGCCGAAAGTATAGTTTTCCCATGATGTCAAGCAAAGAGGCACTGAGTTTGAAGGTAGGCCTTGAAATACATCCACAGCTACACCTCCACTTGACTCAAATGATGTCTTGGCTGATTTCTTTTGATTTTCCCATGATGTCAAGCAAAGAGGCACTGCGTTTGAAGGTAGGCCTTAAAATACATCCACAGGTACACCTCCACTTGACTCAAATGATGTCAATTAGCCTATCAGAAGCTTCTAAAGCCATGACATCATTTTCTGGAATTTTACAAGCTGTTTAAAGGCACAGTCAACTTAGTGTATGTAAACTTCTGACCTACTGGAATTGTGATACAGTGAATTATAAGACAAATAATCTGTCTGTAAACAATTGTTGGAAAAATTACTTGTGTCATGCACAAAGTAGATGTCCTAACGGACTTGCCGAAAGTATAGTTTTCCCATGATGTCAAGCAAAGAGGCACTGAGTTTGAAGGTAGGCCTTGAAATACATCCACAGCTACACCTCCACTTGACTCAAATGATGTCAATTAGCCTATCAGAAGCTTCTAAAGCCATGACATCATTATAAGAGAAATAATCTGTCTGTAAACAATTGTTGGAAAAATTACTTGTGTCATGCACAAAGTAGATGTCCTAACGGACTTGCCGAAAGTATAGTTTGTTAACAAGAAATTTGTGGACTGGTTGAAAAACAAGTGTTAATGACTCTAACTTAAGTGTATGTAAACCTCCGACTTCAACTGTATGTACCATTCCAAATTGTGAACCGATTTGCACTGCTTTATCCTTCCCTGGTGGTCTAGTGGTTAGGATTCAATACCCGGTCAGGGAACTATACTTTTGCGCCTTGTTTACTTGTGCAACCTGTCACAATGAATTTAGTAGGTTATCGCACATATGTACCATTTCAAATTATTTACCAATTTGCACTGCAGTATCCTTCCCTGGTGGTCTAGTGGTTAGGATTCGGCGCTCTCACGCCATGACCGGGTTCGATTCGGTCAGGGAACTTGTCTTTGCGCCTTGTTTACTTGTGCAACCTGTCACAATGAATTTAGTAGGTTATCGCACATACAGTTGAAGTCGGAAGTATACATACACCTTAGCCAAATACATTTAAACTCAGTTTTTCACCATTTCTGACATTTAATCCTAGTAAAAATCCCTGTGTTAGGTCAGTTAGGATCACCCCTTTATTTTAAGAATGTGAAATGTCAGAATAATAGTAGAGAGAATGATTTATTTCAGCTTTTATTTCTTTCATCACATTCCTAGTGGCTCAGAAGTTTACATACACTCAATTAGTATTTGGTAGCATTGCCTTGAAATCGTTTAACTTGGGTCAAACATTTCGGGTAGCCTTCCACAAGCTTCCCACAGTAAATTGGGTGAATTTTGGCCCATTCCTCCTGACAGAGCTGCTGTAACTGAGTCAGGTTTGTAGGCCTCCTTGCTCGCACACGCTTTTTCAGTTCTGCCCACACATTTTTAATGAGATCGAGGTCAGGGCTTTGTGATGGCCAATCCAATACCTTGACTTTGTTGTCCTTAAGCCATTTTGCCACAACTTTGGAAGTATGTCATTGTCCATTTGGAAGACCCATTTGCGACCAAGCTTTAACTTCCTGACTGATGTCTTGAGATGTTGCTTCAATATATCCACATAATTTCCCTTTCTCATGATGCCATCTATTTTGTGAAGTGCACCCATCCCTCCTGCAGCAAAGCACTCCCACAACATGATGCTGCCCACCCCTGTGCTTGACACTTGAGATGGTGTTCTTTGGCTTGCAAGCCTCCCCCTTTTTCCTCCAAACATAACGATTGTCATTATGGCCAAACAGTTCTATTTTTGTTTTATCAGACCAGAGGACATTTCTCCAAAAAGTATGATCTTTGTCCCCATGTGCAGTTGCAAACCGTATTCTGGCTTTTTTATGGTGGTTTTGGAGCAGTGGTTTCTTCCTTGCTGAGCGGCCTTTCAGGTTATGTCGACATGGGCTTCGTTTTACTGTGGATATACATACTTTTGTACCTGTTTCCTCACAAGGTCCTTTGCTGTTGTTCTGGGATTGATTTGCACTTTTCACACCAAAGTACGTTCATCTCTAGGAGACAGAACGCGTCTCCTTCCTGAGCGGTATGACGGCTGCGTGGTCCCATGGTGTTTATACTTGCGTACTATTGTTTGTACAGATGAACGTGCCACCATCAGGCGTTTGGAAATTGTTCCCAAGGATGAACCAGACTTGTGGAGGTCTACAATTTTTTTCTGAGGTCTTGGCTGATTTCTTTTGATTTTCCCATGATGTCAAGCAAAGAGGCACTGCGTTTGAAGGTAGGCCTTAAAATACATCCACAGGTACACCTCCACTTGACTCAAATGATGTCAATTAGCCTATCAGAAGCTTCTAAAGCCATGACATCATTTTCTGGAATTTTACAAGCTGTTTAAAGGCACAGTCAACTTAGTGTATGTAAACTTCTGACCTACTGGAATTGTGATACAGTGAATTATAAGACAAATAATCTGTCTGTAAACAATTGTTGGAAAAATTACTTGTGTCATGCACAAAGTAGATGTCCTAACGGACTTGCCGAAAGTATAGTTTTCCCATGATGTCAAGCAAAGAGGCACTGAGTTTGAAGGTAGGCCTTGAAATACATCCACAGCTACACCTCCACTTGACTCAAATGATGTCAATTAGCCTATCAGAAGCTTCTAAAGCCATGACATCATTATAAGAGAAATAATCTGTCTGTAAACAATTGTTGGAAAAATTACTTGTGTCATGCACAAAGTAGATGTCCTAACGGACTTGCCGAAAGTATAGTTTGTTAACAAGAAATTTGTGGACTGGTTGAAAAACAAGTGTTAATGACTCTAACTTAAGTGTATGTAAACCTCCGACTTCAACTGTATGTACCATTTCAAATTGTGAACCGATTTGCACTGCTTTATCCTTCCCTGGTGGTCTAGTGGTTAGGATTCAATACCCGGTCAGGGAACTATACTTTGCGCCTTGTTTACTTGTGCAACCTGTCACAATGAATTTAGTAGGTTATCGCACATATGTACCATTTCAAATTATTTACCAATTTGCACTGCAGTATCCTTCCCTGGTGGTCTAGTGGTTAGGATTGCGCTCTCACCGCCATGACCGGGTTCGATTCGGTCAGGGAACTTGTCTTTTGCGCCTTGTTTACTTGTGCAACCTGTCACAATGAATTTAGTAGGTTATCGCACATACAGTTGAAGTCGAAGTATACATACACCTTAGCCAAATACATTTAAACTCAGTTTTTCACCATTTCTGACATTTAATCCTAGTAAAAAATCCCTGTGTTAGGTCAGTTAGGATCACCCCTTTATTTTAAGAATGTGAAATGTCAGAATAATAGTAGAGAGAATGATTTATTTCAGCTTTTATTTCTTTCATCACATTCCTAGTGGCTCAGAAGTTTACATACACTCAATTAGTATTTGGTAGCATTGCCTTGAAATCGTTTAACTTGGGTCAAACATTTGGGTAGCCTTCCACAAGCTTCCCACAGTAAATTGGGTGAATTTTGGCCCATTCCTCCTGACAGAGCTGCTGTAACTGAGTCAGGTTTGTAGGCCTCCTTGCTCGCACACGCTTTTTCAGTTCTGCCCACACATTTTTAATGAGATCGAGGTCAGGGCTTTGTGATGGCCAATCCAATACCTTGACTTTGTTGTCCTTAAGCCATTTTGCCACAACTTTGGAAGTATGTCATTGTCCATTTGGAAGACCCATTTGCGACCAAGCTTTAACTTCCTGACTGATGTCTTGAGATGTTGCTTCAATATATCCACATAATTTCCCTTTCTCATGATGCCATCTATTTTGTGAAGTGCACCCATCCCTCCTGCAGCAAAGCACTCCCACAACATGATGCTGCCCACCCCTGTGCTTCACGGTTGAGATGGTGTTCTTTGGCTTGCAAGCCTCCCCCTTTTTCCTCCAAACATAACGATTGTCATTATGGCCAAACAGTTCTATTTTTGTTTTATCAGACCAGAGGACATTTCTCCAAAAAGTATGATCTTTGTCCCCATGTGCAGTTGCAAACCGTATTCTGGCTTTTTTATGGTGGTTTTGGAGCAGTGGTTTCTTCCTTGCTGAGCGGCCTTTCAGGTTATGTCGACATGGGCTTCGTTTTACTGTGGATATACATACTTTTGTACCTGTTTCCTCACAAGGTCCTTTGCTGTTGTTCTGGGATTGATTTGCACTTTTCACACCAAAATCGTTCATCTCTAGGAGACAGAACGCGTCTCCTTCCTGAGCGGTATGGCGGCTGCGTGGTCCCATGGTGTTTATACTTGCGTACTATTGTTTGTACAGATGAACGTGCCACCATCAGGCGTTTGGAAATTGTTCCCAAGGATGAACCAGACTTGTGGAGGTCTACAATTTTTCTGATGGTCTTGGCTGATTTCTTTTGATTTTCCCATGATGTCAAGCAAAGAGGCACTGCGTTTGAAGGTAGGCCTTAAAATACATCCACAGGTACACCTCCACTTGACTCAAATGATGTCAATTAGCCTATCAGAAGCTTCTAAAGCCATGACATCATTATAAGAGAAATAATCTGTCTGTAAACAATTGTTGGAAAAATTACTTGTGTCATGCACAAAGTAGATGTCCTAACGGACTTGCCGAAAGTATAGTTTGTTAACAAGAAATTTGTGGACTGGTTGAAAAACAAGTGTTAATGACTCTAACTTAAGTGTATGTAAACCTCCGACTTCAACTGTATGTACCATTCCAAATTGTGAACCGATTTGCACTGCTTTATCCTTCCCTGGTGGTCTAGTGGTTAGGATTCAATACCCGGTCAGGGAACTATACTTTTGCGCCTTGTTTACTTGTGCAACCTGTCACAATGAATTTAGTAGGTTATCGCACATATGTACCATTTCAAATTATTTACCAATTTGCACTGCAGTATCCTTCCCTGGTGGTCTAGTGGTTAGGATTCGCGCTCTCACCGCCATGTGCCCGGGTTCGATTCGGTCAGGGAACTTGTCTTTGCGCCTTGTTTACTTGTGCAACCTGTCACAATGAATTTAGTAGGTTATCGCACATACAGTTGAAGTCGGAAGTATACATACACCTTAGCCAAATACATTTAAACTCAGTTTTTCACCATTTCTGACATTTAATCCTAGTAAAAAATCCCTGTGTTAGGTCAGTTAGGATCACCCCTTTATTTTAAGAATGTGAAATGTCAGAATAATAGTAGAGAGAATGATTTATTTCAGCTTTTATTTCTTTCATCACATTCCTAGTGGCTCAGAAGTTTACATACACTCAATTAGTATTTGGTAGCATTGCCTTGAAATCGTTTAACTTGGGTCAAACATTTCGGTAGCCTTCCACAAGCTTCCCACAGTAAATTGGGTGAATTTTGGCCCATTCCTCCTGACAGAGCTGCTGTAACTGAGTCAGGTTTGTAGGCCTCCTTGCTCGCACACGCTTTTTCAGTTCTGCCCACACATTTTTAATGAGATCGAGGTCAGGGCTTTGTGATGGCCAATCCAATACCTTGACTTTGTTGTCCTTAAGCCATTTTGCCACAACTTTGGAAGTATGTCATTGTCCATTTGGAAGACCCATTTGCGACCAAGCTTTAACTTCCTGACTGATGTCTTGAGATGTTGCTTCAATATATCCACATAATTTCCCTTTCTCATGATGCCATCTATTTTGTGAAGTGCACCCATCCCTCCTGCAGCAAAGCACTCCCACAACATGATGCTGCCCACCCCTGTGCTTCACGGTTGAGATGGTGTTCTTTGGCTTGCAAGCCTCCCCCTTTTTCCTCCAAACATAACGATTGTCATTATGGCCAAACAGTTCTATTTTTGTTTTATCAGACCAGAGGACATTTCTCCAAAAGTATGATCTTTGTCCCCATGTGCAGTTGCAAACCGTATTCTGGCTTTTTTATGGTGGTTTTGGAGCAGTGGTTTCTTCCTTGCTGAGCGGCCTTTCAGGTTATGTCGACATGGGCTTCGTTTTACTGTGGATATACATACTTTTGTACCTGTTTCCTCACAAGGTCCTTTGCTGTTGTTCTGGGATTGATTTGCACTTTTCACACCAAAATACGTTCATCTCTAGGAGACAGAACGCGTCTCCTTCCTGAGCGGTATGACGGCTGCGTGGTCCCATGGTGTTTATACTTGCGTACTATTGTTTGTACAGATGAACGTGCCACCATCAGGCGTTTGGAAATTGTTCCCAAGGATGAACCAGACTTGTGGAGGTCTACAATTTTTTTCTGAGGTCTTGGCTGATTTCTTTTGATTTTCCCATGATGTCAAGCAAAGAGGCACTGCGTTTGAAGGTAGGCCTTAAAATACATCCACAGGTACACCTCCACTTGACTCAAATGATGTCAATTAGCCTATCAGAAGCTTCTAAAGCCATGACATCATTTTCTGGAATTTTACAAGCTGTTTAAAGGCACAGTCAACTTAGTGTATGTAAACTTCTGACCTACTGGAATTGTGATACAGTGAATTATAAGACAAATAATCTGTCTGTAAACAATTGTTGGAAAAATTACTTGTGTCATGCACAAAGTAGATGTCCTAACGGACTTGCCGAAAGTATAGTTTTCCCATGATGTCAAGCAAAGAGGCACTGAGTTTGAAGGTAGGCCTTGAAATACATCCACAGCTACACCTCCACTTGACTCAAATGATGTCAATTAGCCTATCAGAAGCTTCTAAAGCCATGACATCATTATAAGAGAAATAATCTGTCTGTAAACAATTGTTGGAAAAATTACTTGTGTCATGCACAAAGTAGATGTCCTAACAGACTTGCCGAAAGTATAGTTTGTTAACAAGAAATTTGTGGACTGGTTGAAAAACAAGTGTTAATGACTCTAACTTAAGTGTATGTAAACCTCCGACTTCAACTGTATGTACCATTCCAAATTGTGAACCGATTTGCACTGCTTTATCCTTCCCTGGTGGTCTAGTGGTTAGGATTCAATACCCGGTCAGGGAACTATACTTTTGCGCCTTGTTTACTTGTGCAACCTGTCACAATGAATTTAGTAGGTTATCGCACATATGTACCATTTCAAATTATTTACCAATTTGCACTGCAGTATCCTTCCCTGGTGGTCTAGTGGTTAGGATTCGGCGCTCTCACCGCCGCGGCCGGGTTCGATTCCGGTCAGGGAACTTGTCTTTCGCCTTGTTTACTTGTGCAACCTGTCACAATGAATTTAGTAGGTTATCGCACATACAGTTGAAGTCGGAAGTATACATACACCTTAGCCAAATACATTTAAACTCAGTTTTTCACCATTTCTGACATTTAATCCTAGTAAAAATCCCTGTGTTAGGTCAGTTAGGATCACCCCTTTATTTTAAGAATGTGAAATGTCAGAATAATAGTAGAGAGAATGATTTATTTCAGCTTTTATTTCTTTCATCACATTCCTAGTGGCTCAGAAGTTTACATACACTCAATTAGTATTTGGCAGCATTGCCTTGAAATCGTTTAACTTGGGTCAAACATTTCGGGTAGCCTTCCACAAGCTTCCCACAGTAAATTGGGTGAATTTTGGCCCATTCCTCCTGACAGAGCTGCTGTAACTGAGTCAGGTTTGTAGGCCTCCTTGCTCGCTGCACGCTTTTTCAGTTCTGCCCACACATTTTTAATGAGATCGAGGTCAGGGCTTTGTGATGGCCAATCCAATACCTTGACTTTGTTGTCCTTAAGCCATTTTGCCACAACTTTGGAAGTATGTCATTGTCCATTTGGAAGACCCATTTGCGACCAAGCTTTAACTTCCTGACTGATGTCTTGAGATGTTGCTTCAATATATCCACATAATTTCCCTTTCTCATGATGCCATCTATTTTGTGAAGTGCACCCATCCCTCCTGCAGCAAAGCACTCCCACAACATGATGCTGCCCACCCCTGTGCTTGACACTTGAGATGGTGTTCTTTGGCTTGCAAGCCTCCCCCTTTTTCCTCCAAACATAACGATTGTTATTATGGCCAAACAGTTCTATTTTTGTTTTATCAGACCAGAGGACATTTCTCCAAAAAGTATGATCTTTGTCCCCATGTGCAGTTGCAAACCGTATTCTGGCTTTTTTATGGTGGTTTTGGAGCAGTGGTTTCTTCCTTGCTGAGCGGCCTTTCAGGTTATGTCGACATGGGCTTCGTTTTACTGTGGATATACATACTTTTGTACCTGTTTCCTCACAAGGTCCTTTGCTGTTGTTCTGGGATTGATTTGCACTTTTCACACCAAAAACGTTTCATCTCTAGGAGACAGAACGCGTCTCCTTCCTGAGCGGTATGACGGCTGCGTGGTCCCATGGTGTTTATACTTGCGTACTATTGTTTGTACAGATGAACGTGCCACCATCAGGCGTTTGGAAATTGTTCCCAAGGATGAACCAGACTTGTGGAGGTCTACAATTTTTTCTGATGTCAAGCAAAGAGGCACTGCGTTTGAAGGTAGGCCTTAAAATACATCCACAGGTACACCTCCACTTGACTCAAATGATGTCAATTAGCCTATCAGAAGCTTCTAAAGCCATGACATCATTTTCTGGAATTTTACAAGCTGTTTAAAGGCACAGTCAACTTAGTGTATGTAAACTTCTGACCTACTGGAATTGTGATACAGTGAATTATAAGACAAATAATCTGTCTGTAAACAATTGTTGGAAAAATTACTTGTGTCATGCACAAAGTAGATGTCCTAACGGACTTGCCGAAAGTATAGTTTTCCCATGATGTCAAGCAAAGAGGCACTGAGTTTGAAGGTAGGCCTTGAAATACATCCACAGCTACACCTCCACTTGACTCAAATGATGTCTTGGCTGATTTCTTTTGATTTTCCCATGATGTCAAGCAAAGAGGCACTGCGTTTGAAGGTAGGCCTTAAAATACATCCACAGGTACACCTCCACTTGACTCAAATGATGTCAATTAGCCTATCAGAAGCTTCTAAAGCCATGACATCATTTTCTGGAATTTTACAAGCTGTTTAAAGGCACAGTCAACTTAGTGTATGTAAACTTCTGACCTACTGGAATTGTGATACAGTGAATTATAAGACAAATAATCTGTCTGTAAACAATTGTTGGAAAAATTACTTGTGTCATGCACAAAGTAGATGTCCTAACGGACTTGCCGAAAGTATAGTTTTCCCATGATGTCAAGCAAAGAGGCACTGAGTTTGAAGGTAGGCCTTGAAATACATCCACAGCTACACCTCCACTTGACTCAAATGATGTCAATTAGCCTATCAGAAGCTTCTAAAGCCATGACATCATTATAAGAGAAATAATCTGTCTGTAAACAATTGTTGGAAAAATTACTTGTGTCATGCACAAAGTAGATGTCCTAACGGACTTGCCGAAAGTATAGTTTGTTAACAAGAAATTTGTGGACTGGTTGAAAAACAAGTGTTAATGACTCTAACTTAAGTGTATGTAAACCTCCGACTTCAACTGTATGTACCATTCCAAATTGTGAACCGATTTGCACTGCTTTATCCTTCCCTGGTGGTCTAGTGGTTAGGATTCAATACCCGGTCAGGGAACTATACTTTTGCGCCTTGTTTACTTGTGCAACCTGTCACAATGAATTTAGTAGGTTATCGCACATATGTACCATTTCAAATTATTTACCAATTTGCACTGCAGTATCCTTCCCTGGTGGTCTAGTGGTTAGGATTCGGCGCTCTCACCGCCATGACCGGGTTCGATTCGGTCAGGAACTTGTCTTTTGCGCCTTGTTTACTTGTGCAACCTGTCACAATGAATTTAGTAGGTTATCGCACATACAGTTGAAGTCGGAAGTATACATACACCTTAGCCAAATACATTTAAACTCAGTTTTTCACCATTTCTGACATTTAATCCTAGTAAAAAATCCCTGTGTTAGGTCAGTTAGGATCACCCCTTTATTTTAAGAATGTGAAATGTCAGAATAATAGTAGAGAGAATGATTTATTTCAGCTTTTATTTCTTTCATCACATTCCTAGTGGCTCAGAAGTTTACATACACTCAATTAGTATTTGGTAGCATTGCCTTGAAATCGTTTAACTTGGGTCAAACATTTCGGGTAGCCTTCCACAAGCTTCCCACAGTAAATTGGGTGAATTTTGGCCCATTCCTCCTGACAGAGCTGCTGTAACTGAGTCAGGTTTGTAGGCCTCCTTGCTCGCACACGCTTTTTCAGTTCTGCCCACACATTTTTAATGAGATCGAGGTCAGGGCTTTGTGATGGCCAATCCAATACCTTGACTTTGTTGTCCTTAAGCCATTTTGCCACAACTTTGGAAGTATGTCATTGTCCATTTGGAAGACCCATTTGCGACCAAGCTTTAACTTCCTGACTGATGTCTTGAGATGTTGCTTCAATATATCCACATAATTTCCCTTTCTCATGATGCCATCTATTTTGTGAAGTGCACCCATCCCTCCTGCAGCAAAGCACTCCCACAACATGATGCTGCCCACCCTGTGCTTCACGGTTGAGATGGTGTTCTTTGGCTTGCAAGCCTCCCCCTTTTTCCTCCAAACATAACGATTGTCATTATGGCCAAACAGTTCTATTTTTGTTTTATCAGACCAGAGGACATTTCTCCAAAAAGTATGATCTTTGTCCCCATGTGCAGTTGCAAACCGTATTCTGGCTTTTTATGGTGGTTTTGGAGCAGTGGTTTCTTCCTTGCTGAGCGGCCTTTCAGGTTATGTCGACATGGGCTTCGTTTTACTGTGGATATACATACTTTTGTACCTGTTTCCTCACAAGGTCCTTTGCTGTTGTTCTGGGATTGATTTGCACTTTTCACACCAAAGTACGTTCATCTCTAGGAGACAGAAGCGTCTCCTTCCTGAGCGGTATGACGGCTGCGTGGTCCCATGGTGTTTATACTTGCGTACTATTGTTTGTACAGATGAACGTGCCACCATCAGGCGTTTGGAAATTGTTCCCAAGGATGAACCAGACTTGTGGAGGTCTACAATTTTTTTCTGAGGTCTTGGCTGATTTCTTTGATTTTCCCATGATGTCAAGCAAAGAGGCACTGCGTTTGAAGGTAGGCCTTAAAATACATCCACAGGTACACCTCCACTTGACTCAAATGATGTCAATTAGCCTATCAGAAGCTTCTAAAGCCATGACATCATTTTCTGGAATTTTACAAGCTGTTTAAAGGCACAGTCAACTTAGTGTATGTAAACTTCTGACCTACTGGAATTGTGATACAGTGAATTATAAGACAAATAATCTGTCTGTAAACAATTGTTGGAAAAATTACTTGTGTCATGCACAAAGTAGATGTCCTAACGGACTTGCCGAAAGTATAGTTTTCCCATGATGTCAAGCAAAGAGGCACTGAGTTTGAAGGTAGGCCTTGAAATACATCCACAGCTACACCTCCACTTGACTCAAATGATGTCAATTAGCCTATCAGAAGCTTCTAAAGCCATGACATCATTATAAGAGAAATAATCTGTCTGTAAACAATTGTTGGAAAAATTACTTGTGTCATGCACAAAGTAGATGTCCTAACGGACTTGCCGAAAGTATAGTTTGTTAACAAGAAATTTGTGGACTGGTTGAAAAACAAGTGTTAATGACTCTAACTTAAGTGTATGTAAACCTCCGACTTCAACTGTATGTACCATTCCAAATTGTGAACCGATTTGCACTGCTTTATCCTTCCCTGGTGGTCTAGTGGTTAGGATTCAATACCCGGTCAGGGAACTATACTTTGCGCCTTGTTTACTTGTGCAACCTGTCACAATGAATTTAGTAGGTTATCGCACATATGTACCATTTCAAATTATTTACCAATTTGCACTGCAGTATCCTTCCCTGGTGGTCTAGTGGTTAGGATTCGGCGCTCTCACCGCCATGTGACCGGGTTCGATTCGGTCAGGGAACTTGTCTTTTGCGCCTTGTTTACTTGTGCAACCTGTCACAATGAATTTAGTAGGTTATCGCACATACAGTTGAAGTCGGAAGTATACATACACCTTAGCCAAATACATTTAAACTCAGTTTTTCACCATTTCTGACATTTAATCCTAGTAAAAATCCCTGTGTTAGGTCAGTTAGGATCACCCCTTTATTTTAAGAATGTGAAATGTCAGAATAATAGTAGAGAGAATGATTTATTTCAGCTTTTATTTCTTTCATCACATTCCTAGTGGCTCAGAAGTTTACATACACTCAATTAGTATTTGGTAGCATTGCCTTGAAATCGTTTAACTTGGGTCAAACATTTGGGTAGCCTTCCACAAGCTTCCCACAGTAAATTGGGTGAATTTTGGCCCATTCCTCCTGACAGAGCTGCTGTAACTGAGTCAGGTTTGTAGGCCTCCTTGCTCGCACGCTTTTTCAGTTCTGCCCACACATTTTTAATGAGATCGAGGTCAGGGCTTTGTGATGGCCAATCCAATACCTTGACTTTGTTGTCCTTAAGCCATTTTGCCACAACTTTGGAAGTATGTCATTGTCCATTTGGAAGACCCATTTGCGACCAAGCTTTAACTTCCTGACTGATGTCTTGAGATGTTGCTTCAATATATCCACATAATTTCCCTTTCTCATGATGCCATCTATTTTGTGAAGTGCACCCATCCCTCCTGCAGCAAAGCACTCCCACAACATGATGCTGCCCACCCCTGTGCTTCACGGTTGAGATGGTGTTCTTTGGCTTGCAAGCCTCCCCCTTTTTCCTCCAAACATAACGATTGTTATTATGGCCAAACAGTTCTATTTTTGTTTTATCAGACCAGAGGACATTTCTCCAAAAAGTATGATCTTTGTCCCCATGTGCAGTTGCAAACCGTATTCTGGCTTTTTTATGGTGGTTTTGGAGCAGTGGTTTCTTCCTTGCTGAGCGGCCTTTCAGGTTATGTCGACATGGGCTTCGTTTTACTGTGGATATACATACTTTTGTACCTGTTTCCTCACAAGGTCCTTTGCTGTTGTTCTGGGATTGATTTGCACTTTTCACACCAAAGTACGTTCATCTCTAGGAGACAGAACGCGTCTCCTTCCTGAGCGGTATGACGGCTGCGTGGTCCCATGGTGTTTATACTTGCGTACTATTGTTTGTACAGATGAACGTGCCACCATCAGGCGTTTGGAAATTGTTCCCAAGGATGAACCAGACTTGTGGAGGTCTACAATTTTTTTTCTGATGTCAAGCAAAGAGGCACTGCGTTTGAAGGTAGGCCTTAAAATACATCCACAGGTACACCTCCACTTGACTCAAATGATGTCAATTAGCCTATCAGAAGCTTCTAAAGCCATGACATCATTTTCTGGAATTTTACAAGCTGTTTAAAGGCACAGTCAACTTAGTGTATGTAAACTTCTGACCTACTGGAATTGTGATACAGTGAATTATAAGACAAATAATCTGTCTGTAAACAATTGTTGGAAAAATTACTTGTGTCATGCACAAAGTAGATGTCCTAACGGACTTGCCGAAAGTATAGTTTTCCCATGATGTCAATCAAAGAGGCACTGAGTTTGAAGGTAGGCCTTGAAATACATCCACAGCTACACCTCCACTTGACTCAAATGATGTCTTGGCTGATTTCTTTTGATTTTCCCATGATGTCAAGCAAAGAGGCACTGCGTTTGAAGGTAGGCCTTAAAATACATCCACAGGTACACC
The DNA here is from genome assembly GCA_030435695.1 of Brachymystax lenok tsinlingensis. Taxonomy (NCBI): domain Eukaryota; kingdom Metazoa; phylum Chordata; class Actinopteri; order Salmoniformes; family Salmonidae; genus Brachymystax; species Brachymystax lenok. The sequence goes on from CM059810.1 coordinate 40,896,770, forward strand.
TCCACTTGACTCAAATGATGTCAATTAGCCTATCAAGAAGCTTCTAAAGCCATGACATCATTTTCTGGAATTTTACAAGCTGTTTAAAGGCACAGTCAACTTAGTGTATGTAAACTTCTGACCTACTGGAATTGTGATACAGTGAATTATAAGACAAATAATCTGTCTGTAAACAATTGTTGGAAAAATTACTTGTGTCATGCACAAAGTAGATGTCCTAACAGACTTGCCGAAAGTATAGTTTGTTAACAAGACATTTGTGGACTGGTTGAAAAACAAGTGTTAATGACTCTAACTTAAGTGTATGTAAACCTCCGACTTCAACTGTATGTACCATTTCAAATTGTGAACCGATTTGCACTGCTTTATCCTTCCCTGGTGGTCTAGTGGTTAGGATTCAATACCCGGTCAGGGAACTATACTTTTGCGCCTTGTTTACTTGTGCAACCTGTCACAATGAATTTAGTAGGTTATCGCACATATGTACCATTTCAAATTATTTACCAATTTGCACTGCAGTATCCTTCCCTGGTGGTCTAGTGGTTAGATTCGCGCTCTCACCGCCATGTCCCGGGTTCGATTCGGTCAGGGAACTTGTCTTTGCGCCTTGTTTACTTGTGCAACCTGTCACAATGAATTTAGTAGGTTATCGCACATACAGTTGAAGTCGGAAGTATACATACACCTTAGCCAAATACATTTAAACTCAGTTTTTCACCATTTCTGACATTTAATCCTAGTAAAAATCCCTGTGTTAGGTCAGTTAGGATCACCCCTTTATTTTAAGAATGTGAAATGTCAGAATAATAGTAGAGAGAATGATTTATTTCAGCTTTTATTTCTTTCATCACATTCCTAGTGGCTCAGAAGTTTACATACACTCAATTAGTATTTGGTAGCATTGCCTTGAAATCGTTTAACTTGGGTCAAACATTTCGGGTAGCCTTCCACAAGCTTCCCACAGTAAATTGGGTGAATTTTGGCCCATTCCTCCTCACAGAGCTGCTGTAACTGAGTCAGGTTTGTAGGCCTCCTTGCTCGCACACGCTTTTCAGTTCTGCCCACACATTTTAATGAGATCGAGGTCAGGGCTTTGTGATGGCCAATCCAATACCTTGACTTTGTTGTCCTTAAGCCATTTTGCCACAACTTTGGAAGTATGTCATTGTCCATTTGGAAGACCCATTTGCGACCAAGCTTTAACTTCCTGACTGATGTCTTGAGATGTTGCTTCAATATATCCACATAATTTCCCTTTCTCATGATGCCATCTATTTTGTGAAGTGCACCCATCCCTCCTGCAGCAAAGCACTCCCACAACATGATGCTGCCCACCCCTGTGCTTCACGGTTGAGATGGTGTTCTTTGGCTTGCAAGCCTCCCCCTTTTTCCTCCAAACATAACGATTGTCATTATGGCCAAACAGTTCTATTTTTGTTTTATCAGACCAGAGGACATTTCTCCAAAAAGTATGATCTTTGTCCCCATGTGCAGTTGCAAACCGTATTCTGGCTTTTTTATGGTGGTTTTGGAGCAGTGGTTTCTTCCTTGCTGAGCGGCCTTTCAGGTTATGTCGACATGGGCTTCGTTTTACTGTGGATATACATACTTTTGTACCTGTTTCCTCACAAGGTCCTTTGCTGTTGTTCTGGGATTGATTTGCACTTTTCACACCAAAGCATCGTTCATCTCTAGGAGACAGAACGCGTCTCCTTCCTGAGCGGTATGACGGCTGCGTGGTCCCATGGTGTTTATACTTGCGTACTATTGTTTGTACAGATGAACGTGCCACCTTCAGGCGTTTGGAAATTGTTCCCAAGGATGAACCAGACTTGTGGAGGTCTACAATTTTTTTCTGATGTCACAAAGAGGCACTGCGTTTGAAGGTAGGCCTTAAAATACATCCACAGGTACACCTCCACTTGACTCAAATGATGTCAATTAGCCTATCAGAAGCTTCTAAAGCCATGACATCATTTTCTGGAATTTTACAAGCTGTTTAAAGGCACAGTCAACTTAGTGTATGTAAACTTCTGACCTACTGGAATTGTGATACAGTGAATTATAAGACAAATAATCTGTCTGTAAACAATTGTTGGAAAAATTACTTGTGTCATGCACAAAGTAGATGTCCTAACGGACTTGCCGAAAGTATAGTTTTCCCATGATGTCAAGCAAAGAGGCACTGAGTTTGAAGGTAGGCCTTGAAATACATCCACAGCTACACCTCCACTTGACTCAAATGATGTCTTGGCTGATTTCTTTTGATTTTCCCATGATGTCAAGCAAAGAGGCACTGCGTTTGAAGGTAGGCCTTAAAATACATCCACAGGTACACCTCCACTTGACTCAAATGATGTCAATTAGCCTATCAGAAGCTTCTAAAGCCATGACATCATTTTCTGGAATTTTACAAGCTGTTTAAAGGCACAGTCAACTTAGTGTATGTAAACTTCTGACCTACTGGAATTGTGATACAGTGAATTATAAGACAAATAATCTGTCTGTAAACAATTGTTGGAAAAATTACTTGTGTCATGCACAAAGTAGATGTCCTAACGGACTTGCGAAAGTATAGTTTTCCCATGATGTCAAGCAAAGAGGCACTGAGTTTGAAGGTAGGCCTTGAAATACATCCACAGCTACACCTCCACTTGACTCAAATGATGTCAATTAGCCTATCAGAAGCTTCTAAAGCCATGACATCATTATAAGAGAAATAATCTGTCTGTAAACAATTGTTGGAAAAATTACTTGTGTCATGCACAAAGTAGATGTCCTAACGGACTTGCCGAAAGTATAGTTTGTTAACAAGAAATTTGTGGACTGGTTGAAAAACAAGTGTTAATGACTCTAACTTAAGTGTATGTAAACCTCCGACTTCAACTGTATGTACCATTTCAAATTATTTACCAATTTGCACTGCAGTATCCTTCCCTGGTGGTCTAGTGGTTAGGATTCGGCGCTCTCACCGCCTTGTGACCCGGGTTCGATTCGGTCAGGGAACTTGTCTTTTGCCTTGTTTACTTGTGCAACCTGTCACAATGAATTTAGTAGGTTATCGCACATACAGTTGAAGTCGGAAGTATACATACACCTTAGCCAAATACATTTAAACTCAGTTTTTCACCATTTCTGACATTTAATCCTAGTAAAAATCCCTGTGTTAGGTCAGTTAGGATCACCCCTTTATTTTAAGAATGTGAAATGTCAGAATAATAGTAGAGAGAATGATTTATTTCAGCTTTTATTTCTTTCATCACATTCCTAGTGGCTCAGAAGTTTACATACACTCAATTAGTATTTGGTAGCATTGCCTTGAAATCGTTTAACTTGGGTCAAACATTTGGGTAGCCTTCCACAAGCTTCCCACAGTAAATTGGGTGAATTTTGGCCCATTCCTCCTCACAGAGCTGCTGTAACTGAGTCAGGTTTGTAGGCCTCCTTGCTCGCACACGCTTTTTCAGTTCTGCCCACACATTTTAATGAGATCGAGGTCAGGGCTTTGTGATGGCCAATCCAATACCTTGACTTTGTTGTCCTTAAGCCATTTTGCCACAACTTTGGAAGTATGTCATTGTCCATTTGGAAGACCCATTTGCGACCAAGCTTTAACTTCCTGACTGATGTCTTGAGATGTTGCTTCAATATATCCACATAATTTCCCTTTCTCATGATGCCATCTATTTTGTGAAGTGCACCCATCCCTCCTGCAGCAAAGCACTCCCACAACATGATGCTGCCCACCCTGTGCTTCACGGTTGAGATGGTGTTCTTTGGCTTGCAAGCCTCCCCTTTTTCCTCCAAACATAACGATTGTCATTATGGCCAAACAGTTCTATTTTTGTTTTATCAGACCAGAGGACATTTCTCCAAAAGTATGATCTTTGTCCCCATGTGCAGTTGCAAACCGTATTCTGGCTTTTTATGGTGGTTTTGGAGCAGTGGTTTCTTCCTTGCTGAGCGGCCTTTCAGGTTATGTCGACATGGGCTTCGCTTTTACTGTGGATATACATACTTTTGTACCTGTTTCCTCACAAGGTCCTTTGCTGTTGTTCTGGGATTGATTTGCACTTTTCACACCAAAAGTGCGTTCATCTCTAGGAGACAGAACGCGTCTCCTTCCTGAGCGGTATGACAGCTGCGTGGTCCCATGGTGTTTATACTTGCGTACTATTGTTTGTACAGATGAACGTGCCACCTTCAGGCGTTTGGAAATTGTTCCCAAGGATGAACCAGACTTGTGGAGGTCTACAATTTTTTTTCTGATGTCAAGCAAAGAGGCACTGCGTTTGAAGGTAGGCCTTAAAATACATCCACAGGTACACCTCCACTTGACTCAAATGATGTCAATTAGCCTATCAGAAGCTTCTAAAGCCATGACATCATTTTCTGGAATTTTACAAGCTGTTTAAAGGCACAGTCAACTTAGTGTATGTAAACTTCTGACCTACTGGAATTGTGATACAGTGAATTATAAGACAAATAATCTGTCTGTAAACAATTGTTGGAAAAATTACTTGTGTCATGCACAAAGTAGATGTCCTAACGGACTTGCAGTATAGTTTTCCCATGATGTCAAGCAAAGAGGCACTGAGTTTGAAGGTAGGCCTTGAAATACATCCACAGCTACACCTCCACTTGACTCAAATGATGTCTTGGCTGATTTCTTTTGATTTTCCCATGATGTCAAGCAAAGAGGCACTGCGTTTGAAGGTAGGCCTTAAAATACATCCACAGGTACACCTCCACTTGACTCAAATGATGTCAATTAGCCTATCAGAAGCTTCTAAAGCCATGACATCATTTTCTGGAATTTTACAAGCTGTTTAAAGGCACAGTCAACTTAGTGTATGTAAACTTCTGACCTACTGGAATTGTGATACAGTGAATTATAAGACAAATAATCTGTCTGTAAACAATTGTTGGAAAAATTACTTGTGTCATGCACAAAGTAGATGTCCTAACGGACTTGCCGAAAGTATAGTTTGTTAACAAGACATTTGTGGACTGGTTGAAAAACAAGTGTTAATGACTCTAACTTAAGTGTATGTAAACTTCCGACTTCAACTGTATGTACCATTTCAAATTGTGAACCGATTTGCACTGCTTTATCCTTCCCTGGTGGTCTAGTGGTTAGGATTCAATACCCGGTCAGGGAACTATACTTTTGCGCCTTGTTTACTTGTGCAACCTGTCACAATGAATTTAGTAGGTTATCGCACATATGTACCATTTCAAATTATTTACCAATTTGCACTGCAGTATCCTTCCCTGGTGGTCTAGTGGTTAGATTCGCGCTCTCACCGCCGCGACCGGGTTCGATTCGGTCAGGGAACTTGTCTTTTGCGCCTTGTTTACTTGTGCAACCTGTCACAATGAATTTAGTAGGTTATCGCACATACAGTTGAAGTCGGAAGTATACATACACCTTAGCCAAATACATTTAAACTCAGTTTTTCACCATTTCTGACATTTAATCCTAGTAAAAATCCCTGTGTTAGGTCAGTTAGGATCACCCCTTTATTTTAAGAATGTGAAATGTCAGAATAATAGTAGAGAGAATGATTTATTTCAGCTTTTATTTCTTTCATCACATTCCTAGTGGCTCAGAAGTTTACATACACTCAATTAGTATTTGGCAGCATTGCCTTGAAATCGTTTAACTTGGGTCAAACATTTCGGGTAGCCTTCCACAAGCTTCCCACAGTAAATTGGGTGAATTTTGGCCCATTCCTCCTGACAGAGCTGCTGTAACTGAGTCAGGTTTGTAGGCCTCCTTGCTCGCACACGCTTTTTCAGTTCTGCCCACACATTTTTAATGAGATCGAGGTCAGGGCTTTGTGATGGCCAATCCAATACCTTGACTTTGTTGTCCTTAAGCCATTTTGCCACAACTTTGGAAGTATGTCATTGTCCATTTGGAAGACCCATTTGCGACCAAGCTTTAACTTCCTGACTGATGTCTTGAGATGTTGCTTCAATATATCCACATAATTTCCCTTTCTCATGATGCCATCTATTTTGTGAAGTGCACCCATCCCTCCTGCAGCAAAGCACTCCCACAACATGATGCTGCAACCCCTGTGCTTGACACTTGAGATGGTGTTCTTTGGCTTGCAAGCCTCCCCCTTTTTCCTCCAAACATAACGATTGTTATTATGGCCAAACAGTTCTATTTTTGTTTTATCAGACCAGAGGACATTTCTCCAAAAAGTATGATCTTTGTCCCCATGTGCAGTTGCAAACCGTATTCTGGCTTTTTTATGGTGGTTTTGGAGCAGTGGTTTCTTCCTTGCTGAGCGGCCTTTCAGGTTATGTCGACATGGGCTTCGTTTTACTGTGGATATACATACTTTTGTACCTGTTTCCTCACAAGGTCCTTTGCTGTTGTTCTGGGATTGATTTGCACTTTTCACACCAAAATCGTTCATCTCTAGGAGACAGAACGCGTCTCCTTCCTGAGCGGTATGACGGCTGCGTGGTCCCATGGTGTTTATACTTGCGTACTATTGTTTGTACAGATGAACGTGCCACCATCAGGCGTTTGGAAATTGTTCCCAAGGATGAACCAGACTTGTGGAGGTCTACAATTTTTTTTCTGATGTCAAGCAAAGAGGCACTGCGTTTGAAGGTAGGCCTTAAAATACATCCACAGGTACACCTCCACTTGACTCAAATGATGTCAATTAGCCTATCAGAAGCTTCTAAAGCCATGACATCATTTTCTGGAATTTTACAAGCTGTTTAAAGGCACAGTCAACTTAGTGTATGTAAACTTCTGACCTACTGGAATTGTGATACAGTGAATTATAAGACAAATAATCTGTCTGTAAACAATTGTTGGAAAAATTACTTGTGTCATGCACAAAGTAGATGTCCTAACGGACTTGCCAGTATAGTTTTCCCATGATGTCAAGCAAAGAGGCACTGAGTTTGAAGGTAGGCCTTGAAATACATCCACAGCTACACCTCCACTTGACTCAAATGATGTCTTGGCTGATTTCTTTTGATTTTCCCATGATGTCAAGCAAAGAGGCACTGCGTTTGAAGGTAGGCCTTAAAATACATCCACAGGTACACCTCCACTTGACTCAAATGATGTCAATTAGCCTATCAGAAGCTTCTAAAGCCATTGACATCATTTGCTGGAATTTTACAAGCTGTTTAAAGGCACAGTCAACTTAGTGTATGTAAACTTCTGACCTACTGGAATTGTGATACAGTGAATTATAAGACAAATAATCTGTCTGTAAACAATTGTTGGAAAAATTACTTGTGTCATGCACAAAGTAGATGTCCTAACGGACTTGCCGAAAGTATAGTTTTCCCATGATGTCAAGCAAAGAGGCACTGAGTTTGAAGGTAGGCCTTGAAATACATCCACAGCTACACCTCCACTTGACTCAAATGATGTCAATTAGCCTATCAGAAGCTTCTAAAGCCATGACATCATTATAAGAGAAATAATCTGTCTGTAAACAATTGTTGGAAAAATTACTTGTGTCATGCACAAAGTAGATGTCCTAACAGACTTGCCGAAAGTATAGTTTGTTAACAAGAAATTTGTGGACTGGTTGAAAAACAAGTGTTAATGACTCTAACTTAAGTGTATGTAAACCTCCGACTTCAACTGTATGTACCATTTCAAATTGTGAACCGATTTGCACTGCTTTATCCTTCCCTGGTGGTCTAGTGGTTAGGATTCAATACCGGTCAGGGAACTATACTTTTGCCTTGTTTACTTGTGCAACCTGTCACAATGAATTTAGTAGGTTATCGCACATATGTACCATTTCAAATTATTTACCAATTTGCACTGCAGTATCCTTCCCTGGTGGTCTAGTGGTTAGGATTCGGCGCTCTCACCGCCATGCCCGGGTTCGATTCGGTCAGGGAACTTGTCTTTGCGCCTTGTTTACTTGTGCAACCTGTCACAATGAATTTAGTAGGTTATCGCACATACAGTTGAAGTCGGAAGTATACATACACCTTAGCCAAATACATTTAAACTCAGTTTTTCACCATTTCTGACATTTAATCCTAGTAAAAAATCCTGTGTTAGGTCAGTTAGGATCACCCCTTTATTTTAAGAATGTGAAATGTCAGAATAATAGTAGAGAGAATGATTTATTTCAGCTTTTATTTCTTTCATCACATTCCTAGTGGCTCAGAAGTTTACATACACTCAATTAGTATTTGGTAGCATTGCCTTGAAATCGTTTAACTTGGGTCAAACATTTCGGTAGCCTTCCACAAGCTTCCCACAGTAAATTGGGTGAATTTTGGCCCATTCCTCCTGACAGAGCTGCTGTAACTGGAGTCAGGTTTGTAGGCCTCCTTGCTCGCTGCACGCTTTTTCAGTTCTGCCCACACATTTTTAATGAGATCGAGGTCAGGGCTTTGTGATGGCCAATCCAATACCTTGACTTTGTTGTCCTTAAGCCATTTTGCCACAACTTTGGAAGTATGTCATTGTCCATTTGGAAGACCCATTTGCGACCAAGCTTTAACTTCCTGACTGATGTCTTGAGATGTTGCTTCAATATATCCACATAATTTCCCTTTCTCATGATGCCATCTATTTTGTGAAGTGCACCCATCCCTCCTGCAGCAAAGCACTCCCACAACATGATGCTGCCCACCCCTGTGCTTGACACTTGAGATGGTGTTCTTTGGCTTGCAAGCCTCCCCCTTTTTCCTCCAAACATAACGATTGTTATTATGGCCAAACAGTTCTATTTTTGTTTTATCAGACCAGAGGACATTTCTCCTCTAAAAGTATGATCTTTGTCCCCATGTGCAGTTGCAAACCGTATTCTGGCTTTTTTATGGTGGTTTTGGAGCAGTGGTTTCTTCCTTGCTGAGCGGCCTTTCAGGTTATGTCGACATGGGCTTCGTTTTACTGTGGATATACATACTTTTGTACCTGTTTCCTCACAAGGTCCTTTGCTGTTGTTCTGGGATTGATTTGCACTTTTCACACCAAAGTACGTTCATCTCTAGGAGACAGAACGCGTCTCCTTCCTGAGCGGTATGGACGGCTGCGTGGTCCCATGGTGTTTATACTTGCGTACTATTGTTTGTACAGATGAACGTGCCACCATCAGGCGTTTGGAAATTGTTCCCAAGGATGAACCAGACTTGTGGAGGTCTACAATTTTTTTTCTGATGTCAAGCAAAGAGGCACTGCGTTTGAAGGTAGGCCTTAAAATACATCCACAGGTACACCTCCACTTGACTCAAATGATGTCAATTAGCCTATCAGAAGCTTCTAAAGCCATGACATCATTTTCTGGAATTTTACAAGCTGTTTAAAGGCACAGTCAACTTAGTGTATGTAAACTTCTGACCTACTGGAATTGTGATACAGTGAATTATAAGACAAATAATCTGTCTGTAAACAATTGTTGGAAAAATTACTTGTGTCATGCACAAAGTAGATGTCCTAACGGACTTGCCGAAAAGTATAGTTTTCCCATGATGTCAAGCAAAGAGGCACTGAGTTTGAAGGTAGGCCTTGAAATACATCCACAGCTACACCTCCACTTGACTCAAATGATGTCTTGGCTGATTTCTTTTGATTTTCCCATGATGTCAAGCAAAGAGGCACTGCGTTTGAAGGTAGGCCTTAAAATACATCCACAGGTACACCTCCACTTGACTCAAATGATGTCAATTAGCCTATCAGAAGCTTCTAAAGCCATGACATCATTTTCTGGAATTTTACAAGCTGTTTAAAGGCACAGTCAACTTAGTGTATGTAAACTTCTGACCTACTGGAATTGTGATACAGTGAATTATAAGACAAATAATCTGTCTGTAAACAATTGTTGGAAAAATTACTTGTGTCATGCACAAAGTAGATGTCCTAACGGACTTGCCGAAAGTATAGTTTTCCCATGATGTCAAGCAAAGAGGCACTGAGTTTGAAGGTAGGCCTTGAAATACATCCACAGCTACACCTCCACTTGACTCAAATGATGTCAATTAGCCTATCAGAAGCTTCTAAAGCCATGACATCATTATAAGAGAAATAATCTGTCTGTAAACAATTGTTGGAAAAATTACTTGTGTCATGCACAAAGTAGATGTCCTAACGGACTTGCCGAAAGTATAGTTTGTTAACAAGAAATTTGTGGACTGGTTGAAAAACAAGTGTTAATGACTCTAACTTAAGTGTATGTAAACCTCCGACTTCAACTGTATGTACCATTCCAAATTGTGAACCGATTTGCACTGCTTTATCCTTCCCTGGTGGTCTAGTGGTTAGGATTCAATACCCGGTCAGGAACTATACTTTGCGCCTTGTTTACTTGTGCAACCTGTCACAATGAATTTAGTAGGTTATCGCACATATGTACCATTTCAAATTATTTACCAATTTGCACTGCAGTATCCTTCCCTGGTGGTCTAGTGGTTAGGATTCGGCGCTCTCACCGCCGCGGCCCGGGTTCGATTCGGTCAGCGAACTTGTCTTTGCGCCTTGTTTACTTGTGCAACCTGTCACAATGAATTTAGTAGGTTATCGCACATACAGTTGAAGTCGGAAGTATACATACACCTTAGCCAAATACATTTAAACTCAGTTTTTCACCATTTCTGACATTTAATCCTAGTAAAAAATCCCTGTGTTAGGTCAGTTAGGATCACCCCTTTATTTTAAGAATGTGAAATGTCAGAATAATAGTAGAGAGAATGATTTATTTCAGCTTTTATTTCTTTCATCACATTCCTAGTGGCTCAGAAGTTTACATACACTCAATTAGTATTTGGTAGCATTGCCTTGAAATCGTTTAACTTGGGTCAAACATTGTGAAAAACTGAGTTTAAATGTATTTGGCTAAGGTGTATGTATACTTCCGACTTCAACTGTATGTGCGATAACCTACTAAATTCATTGTGACAGGTTGCACAAGTAAACAAGGCGCAAAAGACAAGTTCCCTGACCGGGAATCGAACCCGGGCCGCGGCGGTGAGAGCGCCGAATCCTAACCACTAGACCACCAGGGAAGGATACTGCAGTGCAAATTGGTAAATAATTTGAAATGGTACATATGTGCGATAACCTACTAAATTCATTGTGACAGGTTGCACAAGTAAACAAGGCGCAAAAGTATAGTTCCCTGACCGGGTATTGAATCCTAACCACTAGACCACCAGGGAAGGATAAAAGCAGTGCAAATCGGTTCACAATTTGGAATGGTACATACAGTTGAAGTCGGAAGTTTACATACACTTAAGTTAGAGTCATTAACACTTGTTTTTCAACCAGTCCACAAATTTCTTTCATCACATTCCTAGTGGCTCAGAAGTTTGAGATGAAGCGATTTACCCTGCAGTAACCTTCCCTGGTGATCTCACGGTTAGGATTTGCTGCTCTCACCGCTGCGGCCAGGATTCTTTTCCCGGTCAGGTAACTAGTCTTTTGCCTGTTGTTTACTTGTGCAACCTGTCACAATGAATTCAGTAGGTTATTGCACATACGTCCCATATTACAATTCAACTCTATCCACACCACTATAACAAAATACTAATAAGTCATTGTTGACTTTTTAATGACTTATGCTACATTTATGACAAAAATATTCTCCTTCGAGCCGGATTTGAACCAGCGACCTAAGGATTACAGCATTTAGCTTTCTACAGTCCTCCGCTCTACCAACTGAGCTATCGAAGGTCTGCGAATATACGGAGCTGTGGATTATCTAGGTGTTCCGTATGCTTCGGTTAGTAAACCTATATTCTTCCTTCATAGGAAAAGTGGAAATACACGTGTTATTCTCTATAGGGGAATGTGCAAACAACATGTAAAGGTATATATTTTAGGTGCATTCATGAGGTAGGAAAAGGTCCTCCTTCGAGCCGGATTTGAACCAGCGACCTAAGGATTACAGCATTTAGTGTTCTACAGTCCTCCGCTCTACCAACTGAGCTATCGAAGGGGAATGGCAAACATGTTGGAGCAAAGGTACATGTTTGTACGGTGGCACCGAGTGTAGTCTTTTCTACCGGATGTTGATCAACGTCAGCCATTCAGCCATTGTGAAATTTCCGTGTATTGAGCGCTCGTCAGAACTGCCGAAATGTCTATAAACGGATCTTTCCAGGCACAACTTTCTTCAATTATGGACACGCTGACGACGTCTGCCGTTGCAGAGATTACAAGATTGGTCGATTACAGTTCTGCGCTTCTATTCTCCGAGATATCCCGACAACAGGGAGAGAACGACGCTCTTCGGAAGGCATTGCACTGTATGCAAATCGAGCTTAGCACCGAGAGACCAAAGCGCCGCAACTCTTCTGTTGATATATCTTTAGAAGTTCAGCTTTGCGACGAGAACCGTACGTTGAGTGTAACGATTTTCTTTTATAGCGACTGTAACTAGCTAGCTCTGTGTCATTATGCATGTGAAAAGTCACTATAAGTACCCTTACATCACCCTTTTATTGTTGTGTGCAGAGAATAATAAAGCCGTGGGGGACGAGTGGTTTCCAGACAAGCAGTTGGTTGTGAGTGAGAGGCACTATGGAGTGGATGCTGCCATCGAAGTGGGAGAAACCAGTGCTCCGCAGCGCAGAACAGTGAAGGAGGAAGTTGGTTCACACATATTTATGGTGTCTGTTCCTTGAACTGCTGCATGTCAATGTTGGCCTAGCTATATGGATGGTGTATTGTATGAATTAGTTATAAGACTAGGATGGAACAACACCTCTCATTATGTTCTTGTTTTACCAAATTGGCCACTTTTTACCCTTAACGGTATATTGACAACCAATGAGTAGCGAGTGTAGCAGTACATGTTTTCATATCACATTAGAAACCCCTGTGTGTCAGAGAGAAAAGTATTGATCTAAAATACGAAGTACCTGTCGGTCAGTGGCAGTCACTCACCCATGTTGTTCAGTGTGTGTCCACATACAACGTTAGCTTTGGAGTGCAATGGCTTGTATGTTATAGAAGTGGTTTAATGTTAGTTTAAACGTTTAACCTCCTATTTGTTGCAGTGTCCTGACATGAAACAGATCATTTTACAACCAGACCCTAAAGGTGAGGACAGCCCGGAGGAGGTTGTGGAGGCTAGTCACCCGGAGGAAGAAGAACACATCATTATCAGTGGAGAAGGTAATGGTAGTTATATCTGACAATACTACTGACACTGTGATCATGTTGACAGTGTTCTGTTGTGTGAACTGCACTTTTTCTACCTGTGTTTACTGTCCCTTCTCCGTTTGAATATGTGTTTTTGTGTATGCACAGAGCCGCAACCAACATTTCCCAACAGGGATAAACCAGTAATTAGCTTATCTTATTTATGCTATGTTAAAGCTGACTTTAAATGAAAACTAACTTGAACGTTAAAACGCATGTTGTTCTGATACTTCCCACTAAACTACATTGTCATTGTCAACAAATGCTCCAAAACCATCACTTGACTCTCACTGTTTCTGCAGGTGGCCTGTCCCTAGAAGATGATTTCCAGGTCATGGACGGGAGCCAGTCAGAGGCGTACCACAGCTCCACTGCAGAGCCCGAGGAAGAAGACACCAGCCAAGGCTTCAGCGAGGAGCTGGAGATGTGGGTCAAGTCTGAGCCGGGGTCAGAGAGTGACATTGTCAGCTTTACCCCCAGTGGCGCAGAAAACAAGATGGTCGACCACCTCACAGGCAGGGAAATGCACGCCTGTTCATACTGCCACAAACGCTTCAACTACCGTAGCCAGGTGATAATCCACGAGCGGGTTCACACGAGGGAGAGGCCGTTCATCTGCAAACAGTGCGGCAAGGGTTTTTCCCAGATTAACAACCTCAAGAAGCACCAGCTCTGTCACAGGGGAGGGGAAGGGAATCACGAGTGCGGGGAGTGTGGTAAGGCGTTCTGCCACGCTCAGAGCCTGAAGAATCACATGGCGGCAGCTCATGGCTTCGGCACAAGGTTGGACTGCGAGACGTGCGGCAAGACGTTTCACAATAAGAACGCTCTCATCGCACACTCGACCAGTCACAGCAGGGCTTTCGGCTGCGAGATATGCGGGAAGGCTTTCGGTACGAAACAAACTCTTAAGACCCACCAGTTTACTCACACGGGGGAGCGTCCGTTCATCTGCAACTACTGCGGCAAGAGCTTTGCCTACCTCTGTAACCTTAAAACTCACGAGAGGGTTCACACTGGGGTGAAGCCTTTTGGCTGTGAGCGGTGTGGCAGGTGTTTCACTCAGAAACACTGCCTGGAGAAACACTTGTGTAAAGCTTAAAGAGCTGTAGATATACAGAGTAACTGCAGCAAACTACCGTCTATGTTTACTTGTTGGCACCAAATGTTCCATGGCTGTAACATTCTAATCTGCGTTCTGACTAGAATGTTGTGGTCTTGTAGTCTGGGTAGCAGTCTGTTTAGCTAACGTTCCACTCCTTGTGCTATGTGCCATAGAGACTGACCTTTCTTCAATCTCAGCGTTTAATATGCTGCTGGAGTTGCTGATTTGTTGTTGGAAATAACGTTATTGTTTGGCAATGGCACAGAGTACAAGGAGTGGTATGTTAGCTAAACAGACTGGTACCCATGCTAGTGGTCTTGTGCCATCATGGGGGAAATTCTAAACCTAAAACCAAGTTTGTTGAACTCAGCGTATTCTATTGCTTTGTTGAGGAGACTCAAGTGTCTCAAGTAAAGTGTCTACATGTGTGTGAGACAGATTGACCTGTGCATACATTTCTTTTTCTTATCACGTTTTAGGTAATTTGATCAATGTTTAGTTCAATTTTAGCTGACATTTTCATTTGCATGATTACGAAGTACATCGACAGTGTACTACAACATCTATCATTACTGTGGCGGTAACAATAGTGTGAGGGGATTGACACACTAAGCTTCTAAATCAAATCACCCCTTCACATTCTGATTGGACAGATCTCCCTCTGTTGAGTTAGGTTTCTCTCAAAGTTTATTGGTCGTCACTAGCTTCCACAGCTACAAAGTCATAAATCTGCTAGTTTCTACAATTTCTCTTCTTACATTTAGATTTTAAACCTAACCACACTGCTATCCTTATGCCTAACCCTAACCTTAACATGAAGAGAAAAAATGAAAATACATACATTTTTACGATATAGGCAGTTTATGACTTTGTGGCTAGTGAAAACAAGGTTTATTCTGATTAAGTTCATTTTCCCTACTGGTCCTTTTTTCTCTACTCCAAATATTAGCCTACATATATTTTATCTGTTTGTTTTAACAAATGCAATTTCGACAAAGCAGCTGGTATTCACTGTGTATATTATATCCAATCCATGCTTCTATGTTGTAATGATAAAATATTGTATTCTGTCCTGAGTCTATCCACATATATAGCATAACATATAGTGTTGCATTTCATTGGGGAAACAATTCTTGACAATACGTATTTCACTTGGTCTGGGTATTAAGTGTTGAAAGAATAACTTTTTATTTCTTTCACTTTCATCTTAAAGCGGCAATCAGCAGTTGAAAAAATAACAAAGCGTCCTAGCCGCCTCTGTTTTCGGTAAAAAGCTTAAGGATGGGGCTGAGGTAATGTACCAACTCCCAAATTCATAGACAGAACAATGGATGCAAGGACTGACCAACAGTGACATCAACATTTTAGTTTTAACCATGTTTTGAGGCTGTATAGTGCTTGTTTACATTTACTCTGACTCTACAAACATTGGGGTAAAAAAAGCATATCTTTTGGGTTCTTGGGGTAAAAAAAGCGTCTATTTTGGGTTCTGATGAGGTACGACAGAGGCATTTATAGGTCATGAGGCATTTATAGGTTATATTCTTAAAGAATCAATGTGCACATATTCATTTATTCGTCCAAAATGGATGTAGCCACTGCTGAATGCCCTTTTAAAAGTTGACATGCAATTCATACTTCCGTGGTTGATAAGTCAGAATAGATTGCAGAGAGTACCAATATAACAAACACTCGCTCTGCTTTTCCCCCTCACACTCTCGTCAACCATTCAAGCCTGGTAGGTGGCGGAGGCGAGCTACACACTTTTCTGTAACGGGTATCAGATGGAAGATGCTGGAGCAGAGCCAAGAGACGAGTATAGAATCACTGGCTGAAGTAGAGGAACTGTTGTGAAGTCGGTAGCCTAAATAATTGCATGAGATGAGTTCAATTGGATATAAAAATGACAATTAATGTGATAGCAAGCAATGTAGATAAATATAGCCACTGCAGTAACTAAAAGAAAAGCCTGACTAGTTAACCTGAGCTAGCTAACTTGAAAGCTAACGCTAGCTTCATGCAGCCAACAGTATTTCAAGTGGACAGCTTGTGTGTGGAGAACTTGATTCTACAACCTCATATTCAGACAAAATGGAATTGACACATAGATAGGTTCAACTTGAAGTACCTAGCCATTCAAGTAATGTATAGGAATTCTAGAAATCAGCTAAAAAAGCACTATGCCCAAGTGTGTAAAAACCGAGAATAGTTAAAGAAGCTACTCCTTGCTGCACTCTATTTGGGTGGAAGTGAGGATTTGGCATTCAGGGATTTCGATAAATACAATGGCGGGTCCCTCCCCTATGAAATGCTTGTATTTCTCCTCGAGCGGAGCAGCACACTCTCACCTGAGTTTAGTGGATTTGTGAGTAAACAAGAAGAATCTAATGGTTTACCAAATGTCAACAACCTGATTGCATGCAGTGCAGAAGCTATTCTGGGTGAGATAAAAGTAGAGATCAGAAAAGCCCCTTTCTTTGCACTGCAAATCGATGAACGCCAGGACGCCTCCGGCTGGGAATGGCAACGCTCCATCATGGTTCAGTACGTAGACAACTCAGGATCAATTCAGTAGTATTTCCTGGGTTTCCATCTGCACAAAGAAGGGGGATTCTGACCTTATATGTATGGAAATGGCCTACCATGACTGCGGAAAATCAACTTGTGGTACAGTCTTACAATGGATGGGCTGTGTCTGCGCAAGAGCTAAACATGCAGACGGCAAAAGTGAGGGAGATGGCCCACAACACCGTCTCAGCACTGTGTTGACTGAAGTTGATATTTTGTGATCTGAGCTCGTTCCCTTCATTTTTGTTCCCCACCGACTGAGGTTCTTCAATAAAACTTGGAGCGAGGTGAATGCTGACCGACTGCCACTGGACGTCAACTCAATGCTAGTAGCGAACACCTACCACACATTTTACGACACCATCAACCACATTGGGAACATAGATTGGGTAAATGGCGAATCATCCTATAAAGCAAACAATCTTGTTTCGAAACTGGAGGACTTCCAGTTTGTGTTCCAGCTCTTCACCTACGAGCAGGTCTTCCCCAACATTGATGTTGCGTTTGACACTGAAGCTCAAAGCCATGGATTTGGCAGCCCGCAAAGCTAGCTGGTTCAACACATCTAGAGCAAGAAGTCTGACTGCTTTCGACAGTGTATCAGAAGGCTGAGATATAGGCTCAACACCCATGCGAGAGTTTCAAGTGGACGCCTGACTTAGATCCTCTGACACACTTCAAGGCTGTGTACTACGAATCTCTGGAAACCCTAATCTCTCAGATCCAGGTTTGTTACGCACATCTGGATGACCTACGCTTGCTCGAGCTGCTGGATCCAGCGAAGTTCACTGACATTAACGTCCATTTCGCAACAGACGCGTTGGATAGCCTGGCGAAGCTCTACGGGGGCTTCTTCAACATGGACAGGCTCAGAGCGGACCTGAAGGCGTTCTACACAGGCCAAGGACGGCAGCAGGACAGCCACAAGCTCTGTGAATGGATCTGTTTCATCCGGCCCCAGAAGAACCCACTACCAGAGCTCTACAAGCTGATGGGCCTTGTGGCGACCATTGGAGTGACCTCAGCCGACGTGGAGGAAAGCTTCCCCTGCCTGAAGCGCATTTAGGACTTTGTGAAAGGGGCAAAGCTGGACGATCAGCTCCACCAGAACATGGCCATGATGTGCATAAAGAATGAACAGTTGAGGGTTTGACAGGAGCTCGGGGGGCAGCGCTGGTATGACAAAGTCACAAACCTCTGGGCTAGAAAGACCAAGAGAGAAGATGAGTTCATCACACGGTATGTCACCTTTAGAGAGTGTGTGTGTGAGTGTCTGAGTGTGTGCCAAACTATACCACTCAGTATTGTTTTGATGAAATTGTTATTTAGAGCAGTATGAATGTGTTGTTATAGACGGCTGCAGAATGGTTGAAAGGACAGGCAGCAAAGAGGACCTCCCACAGCAACAGAGGAATCTCAGGAGCCACCAGTCAGGAGGCATGGTAACGAGTTTCTCACAAGACTGGCCTATCTTGGTGATGTTTTTTCTCGCCTGAATGATCTGAATCTAGATTACAGGGACTCCGCAACTATATTCAATGTGCGGGACAAATTTGAGGCTATGATTAAGAAGTTGGAGCTCTTTTCTGTCTGCATTAAGGACAACACACAGGTCTTTCCATCATTGTATGCTTTTTTTGTGTGCAAATGAACTCAAGCTTACGGACAATGTCAAATGTGATATAGCGTAACATTCAGCTGGAGGTTGAATGTTACGTGGTACGGGACTATAAAAACTTTGGGAACAACTGCCTTAGACAATTACCCCCTCCACAAAAATATACCATATTTTGAATGCCTGGGCCTAGTTTTTCAAAAGTAATCTGATAGAATTAAACACATATAAATAGAATGGCATCCCCATTCAAGTTAATTATACACTCATTCTATTCATTAGCATTTTCTTAACTAGGCAAGACAGTTAAGAACAAAATATTTATACTGACAACCTAGAACAGTGGGTTAACTGTCTTGTATAGGGGCAGAACAACAGATTTATACCCTGTCAGGTCAGGGATTCTATCTAGCAACCTTTCGGTTTCTGGCCCAATGCTCTAACCACTAGGCTACCTGCCACCCCAAAAACCTACCTGCCGCCCCATTTAAAACAATTTGATTGCCGAAATCTGATCAGATAACTTTTGAAAAACAGATGTGAGTTCCCAGAGTTACTTTTATTTGGTTAGTAAATTATACTGATTACAGTAGAACCCAGATTTTTTATTTTATAGGTGTAGCCAGCCTACTACAGTGGTTCAATCAACTCCCTTTGCTGTTGCTCATTTATGCCAGTGGAGCCCAGTAGGTGGCGGTATAGGCCTACACATTCCTCATTTTCATTAGTGGCAGGTGCACTATTACCGTCACAAGAAGCCAGCAGGAAACAACCGAATAGACATTTGACATGGGGTAAGTTATTACAAGACGTAGATACATTGACCGTTGAGATTTATGGTTTGTATTTGACATTTGTCCATGATAATAGTCCCGTTAGGCATGTTGTGACTAAATGCAAGCGACAGTAATTTAGCTAGCTAAGTAACGGTAGTTTCAGTCTGCGTGACAACATTGGGTTGGATGGATTACAACAGAGTAAAACTAGTCTTATTAGTCGTACTGGTTTATATTCAAAGTGTATCATATGTTTTCATGTATTATTTGTCATTTTCTCATGCCTCAAATTAATCCAAAGTTTAGTTGTCTTGTGTGGCCGTGTGGATTCAACAATCAGCAATAATATGAAACAATCTGCCAAATAGTTAAGTATTTCCAACCCGTTTTTTTTCTCTCTCTCAGGCTCAAAACCCAGCATGAACATCTGTTTTATCTGATCTGTCAAATACTTGATGAGTAGTCAGGTGTGTTAGTGCTGGGATAAAAACAAAAACGTGTAGGCTACCTAGGGTGTCCCCAAGGCCATTGAGGATCACACTACCTTGCGTGAAATATGCAGGCCTCAATTCAAAATGTAGAAGAAAGATAGGCACCACCATCGATTAGGTGATCATTAAATGGTGCCTAATTTTTCTGTTTATTTGGGCTCAATTTTAGACCACTATTTTTTCATTTTGGAATTAATTTCAATACGTAGGCCTAGCCTATATGATTAGAAAGTGTCAGATTCCAATCTCCTGTTTTGTCCTTAATCTAGGACTATTTGTTCACATTAAGGTTGCAAGGATGAGAAGAACCTGATTTAGGTCTCCAACATAACATTGGCGCATAGGAATAAGTAGACAGACTGATTTGGCTTCAAATAGCTGGATCAACTCCCACCAACAAACAATAGACAAATCTCTTAAAACTCTGCTGAAGCTCTCCTGGATGAGATCAAAAAAAGATATCAGAGCAGCCCCTTTCTTCGCAATGCAAATCGATGAACGCACTGACGCCAGCGGTCAATTCCTACACTCCATCACAGTGCGGTTTGTAGACAATTTTCCATCCGTTCAGGAGCATTTCCTTGGCTTCCATAATGTTACAAGACGAGATTCACAGTCGCTGTGTGGCTTTATAAAAGCGCAAATGGCTGACTTTGACATCAAGAACAATCTGGTGGCTCAATCCTATGATGGGAAGGTTGTGCGTGCACGTGACCTCAACCAGCTGAATACGAAAGTGAGGAAGATGGCTCCAAATGCTGTCTTCATGAACTCCTCCGCACATCACCTCGGCTCTGTGCTCAGTGATGGCACTGTATGTGTCAGTGAGGCCGCTGTGTTCTTTTCCCAACTGAAGGGCTTTGCCTCGTTCTTCTCAGCCTCCCTGAAAAGGCTGAAGACATTCCGTGGAGCGCCTTGTTCAAAGCCCGTCTTAAATTGAGCCTTGACCTCACCTCGATATCCCACCTCAACTTGACGCTGCTTACCGCTGTGGCCGGCAACTACGACAAGGTTTACGACACCCTGTACCACATTGTGAACCAGAGGCAGCCTCGGCATAGACAGCGAGATCAGCTCCTCTGCCAACAGCCTGGTTTTGATCCTGGAAGATTTCGAGTTTGCATTCGTGCTCTTCACCTTTTAGCAGATCTTCCCAAACATTGAGTTTGCGTTTGACAAGCTGAAGCTAAAAGATATGGACGTGGCAGCCTGCCAGGATTGCCTCGCTGAACTGATTCACCACATTCAGACCAGAAAGTCGGACTCTGCATTCGAAAGTGCGTACCAGCAAGCAGCCAATTATACAGAGCACCCAGGTGAGACCCTCCGGAAGAAGATGATGCAAAGTGGCAACGGCATTGTGCCAGACGAAGACCCTCGGACTCACTTCAAGGCCCTGTATCGCACAGTTCTGGAAAACCTAAACTCTCAGGTTCAGGAGCATTACGCACATCTGGACGGCCTATGGTTCCTCGAGCTGCTGGATCAAAACAAGTCAGCGGAAATTGTCATTTTCCCGACAAAGACCTTCGAAAGCCTTCCGTAACATCTATGGTGGACAAGGACAGGCTCAGAGTACGCAGGAGGCTGAGGACAGGCTTGCTGGTACACAGGAGGCTGAAGAAATGTGGCATGTCACCAAAAACACTCTCAAACTTTTACAGATGCACAATCGAGAGCATCCTGTCGGGGTGTATCACCGCCTGGTACGGCAACTGCTCCGCCCACAACCGTAAGACTCTCCAGAGGGTAGTGAGGTCTGCACAACGCATCACCGGGGGCAAACTACCTGCCCTCCAGGACATCTACACCACCCGATGTCACAGGAAGGCCAAAAAGATCATCAAGGACAACAACCACCCGAGCCACTGCCTGTTCACCCCGCTATCATCCAGAAGGTGAGGTCAGTACAGGTGCATCAAAGCTGGCACCAAGAGTGAAAAACAGCTTCTATCTCAAGGCCATCAGACTGTTAAACATCACTAACATTGAGTGGCTGCTGCCAACATACTGACTCAAATCTCTAGCCACTTTAATAATTAAACATTTATTACATCCAATTTATCACTAGTCACTTTAAACGATGCCACTTTTATATCATGTTTACATACCCTACATTACTCATCTCATATGTATATACTGTACTCTACCATTTACTGTGTCTTGCCTATGCCGTTCGACCATTGCTCTTCCTTATAATTTATATGTACATATTCTTATTCATTCCTTTACACTTGTGTGTGTATAAGGTAGTTGTTGTGATATTGTTAGATTACTTGTTAGATATTACTGCATGGTCGGAACTAGAAGCACAAGCATTTCGCTACACTCGCATTAACATCTGCTAACCATGTGTATGTAATAAAATTTTATTTGATTTAGAACCGACCTGAAGGAGCTTTACGCAGACCAAGGACTGCAATGGGACAGCGTCCGGCACTGTGACTGGATCCGATCCCAGAGGAGAAACAAGAAGTCCCTGCCAGAGCTCTACAAGCTTATGTGCCTGATTGCGGCCATTGGGGTGACTTCAACCTGCATGGATTAGAGGGAGCACTTCCTGAACAGCATTGAAGACTTCGTGAAATCGGCAAAGGTGCAAGACCAACTCCACAAGGATATGGCCATACTGTTCATCGAGAAGGATCGTCTGAAGACTTTTCAGAAGGAACAGATGTGGTACACCAGCGTCACCAACCTCTGGGCCAGAAAGACCAAGAGAGAAGCAGAATTCATCACCAATGTAAGTTGTTAGTGAAAGGTGGAGACTGAAATGTGTGTGTATTGCGTTTAATGAAATGGCACAATAGTTATTGAAGCTTTTGGTGAATATGTTAGACAGCTGAGGACTGGTTGAAAAGCGCATCAACGCCAGTGAAATCTCCGGGCTCAAATTTCAATAAGCAGAAAGCTGTATCCAAGGTGTCTGGGCCCAACGTGGCAGTTAATGGTAAGTCATGGGGTTAATTTCATTAAACCCGGTGTTTCTTAATCCTGGACCTGGGGACCTAAATGTTACGTTTTTACCCTAGGACTCACAGCTGATTCAAGCGATCAACTCATCATCAAGCTTCTGTGGTTTGAATCCGCTGTGTAGTGCTAGGGTAAAGCTAAAATGTGCACCCCTTTGGGTGTACCTACCTCGTCTCCTCTGCTTTGATCTGAAAATTCAGGACCGGTGAAAGACTTGGTAAATCAGCTAGCTGTTTCTCTCACATCAGAGCCAATCTAAGGAGATTAGGCAAGGAAGGCTCTTGTTAAAGGGGGAAAACACAGATGACGTTAGGCCTGGCTGACATACGCAGCCCTTCAGTGAATTGACTCTGGTTGTGAGCACACAATATTCATGTCTGGGCCCTTTGTTTGCATTTTATCTCCTCAAATAGAGTTGCCATAGAATGAGAAGCTCCATGCAACCCAGGGTGGTGCGGGAAAGTCTGGACAGATGAGTCAGAGGACGGCGCCAAAGCCAAGAAGCCTGAGACCAGAGGAGCCCAACACACTGGGAAAACCACTGAGCAGGGAGTACCAGCAGAGTGCAGTCAGTACAATTGACCACTAGATGGTGCTCTGAGTAACTTAAACTGATTTCCACACTTAAAAGGTATGTCTTTGAATAAGAGCATTCACATCTGTACCTTGGGAACACAATTTTACATTTCAGTGTAATATTCTACCTATAACTCGTCTTGTAATCGTTTTAGCCTGCTCAGTTCACTGTATAACCTGACTTTAGCTTCAAAGTAATAGATGTTTACCTTTCACCCCCTAAAGAGCAGCACTGATCACTTAAGCACATTAAGGAGTCTGACAGCTGATTGAAAGACACTGTTTTGTGAGGGAATTCACCAATTAAGAACTAAGACTGGGCTTCTCAATATCAACAAAATCATTGAGAACTAAGACTGAGCTTCTCAATATCAACAAGACCAATGCGAGCGGGAAGAAGACCATTTTTAGGGGAAATGGACACTCATCCGTTTTTGCTTAGCCTTGAAGTGCACTTTTTGAATGGCACGTCTTCCGATTAGTGTTTCAAACCTTAATAATAATAATAATAATAATAATAATAAACGGTTCAATGACAACCAGAAATGTACATCAGAATTTGAGTTTAAGTTTTCAACTGTCATTTTGTTTTCATGAAAATGAATATTGTTTTAATGACAAGAACTAGTTGCACTTTCTCCAGGTTGCATATGACCTACGTTCATTGTAAAAAGCTTTGTTTGAATGGAACAACTTATAAAAAGGGTGCCGTTTTATCTAATATGAATTCTAAAGTTAGTTTCCCCACCGTATTTTGAGATTAGGTTATTTTACGGTTCACTTTTATACCATGTCAAGCCCAAGACCGATCTCGATAAACGGGTAAATTGATGCTCAATAAATTGAGGATCCTCCAGTCTTTTTGTCCTCGTCTCAAATCCTTTCTACTCATCTCATTTATATGGTCAAGTCAAATTCATTCATGCTTTGAATTAAAAAGCAAATGTACCTTTTAAAGGCCAGAGCCGGTCTTAGACAATAAAGCCATCTTCCAGAAAGTACCAGCCTATACAATGTCATAGTACTATAAAAAAAGTTTATTACAGGAAAACAATACAGGTTGAGGTACATAAATGGGCAATTACATTTGAAATTGCATCACATTTAGCCCTTTGGCAAACACTTAGTCACTTAGTCAGTAGTAAACAAAGAACATGTTGAAAGCAATTAGAAAAGGTGTCAAGCAATTAACAGTATCTTTGCAATGTTGACTAACAGCGATAGTTGTGCACGCAGATGAATGGTAATTGTCCACCACATCCGCAGTTCCTCCACCCCTGGCCCACTACCAAAGGGAAAAACGACCAAAAAAAAAGTAATGTCAGTCATTTCATTGGCTTACAGTTCTAGGACTTGACTACCTGTCGTTACTTTTCAGGTAACATCTTTAGGTTCATGTCTTACCAGCCGATTGCAGGTACATGCAGGAGTTGCTGGTTGCAGAGCTCTGGCTGTACCAGTTGGTGTAATACATTCCTGAGCGGTCGATCCACATCCAATATCCCTGAGTAAACAAAGAGTCATAAGACTTAGCTGCACTACTGTCACTTACCATTAACAGATCTGATATCATACCTAGCTGCATGATTAAAATATCAGAAGCTATTTCAACTCTAGGCCCAGAGTGTTTCCCGATCATGTGCTCTGAGGGAAAAACTCTAGGACCCGGAACTGTTTCTTGACCGGTCACGGTCAGAAAAACTTGGGGCGCTACGTATGCTTAGATGGCGGAGGTTTTCAGGGCGACCCTTCCTCTCACCTGGAGGTAGAATCCACCGATCCAGGCGGTGGCTCTGTTTGCTGTTCTGGTTATCTGTTGCAGGTAACGATACTCGGGGGAGGAGCTGGCGGAAGCCAGGCTGGCGCCCAGTTCATTGCAGTGTTCCTGAAAGAAGAGCGGGGAGGTGAGGGTTGAGACACGTGCACACACTCACACAGTAGGCCTGCACATGAAAAAAAGGGTTGAGCTCCCTCATAGTGACATTACAGTATACAGACACAAACGCTCAGACATTTTGAAACTGCACAATTTGCAGTCATAGTAACTCATTCACATCAAGATTTTAGACACTAAATATATTACATTGAAAAGTGCGTTACCTCGGCTCCGAACCAGGACCGAGGAGTGTTCACAAACATGTAACACTTGGACTGGTAGCTGAACCATCCGTCAGGGCAGAACCTGCGTGCCGCTATGAAGACGAAGATAAAATACAACAATTATTTGACATCGTAATACCAAGGAGTTGATATTGACAGGAGTATGAACTTTCCAAAGTAAAACGTTTGATCTCATAATGTAACACATAAATGTTTATTTAGTCATGCTGGTGTTTTTTCCCCTCCCTGCTGATGGGAAATCAAAACATTATTTTATTGTGACCATGCATTGCACGGTGTACACAGGCATCAATAGTAGAACCAGTGATGGTTAACTTAACATCATTCATCATGGAGAGTCCCTACCTTTATCTTTAGGTGCTGCTGCAGCCACCTCAACTGCCTCATTCTCAGCTTCTGAAAAGACACCTAAACACATAATCAGACAGTATCACTTTGAAAGCCACCAACAATGAGATGTAGATTCAATGTATTTATTTTCATAGCTAATATTTTATGTGACCGGTAGTTTTAATTAATTTGTTTTGTACCAATGTGAAGTAATTGTAATTGATCAGGAAATGAGGTGATGCTCCACAATAGACATTGTTGCTCCTGCTTGATTAAATCCCACAGAGAAGAACTGACCTGGGGCATCACTCAGCTTCTCCTCTGCTGCAGGAGCCTCAACCTCAACAGCCTCCTCTGCAGAAACACGGAACAAGGAAATCAATTTGACTTTCATTCAACTGGGAGAAGTGTTGATTCAGCACTGTGTTATTACTCTCAATACAAACATAATTAGAGCTACAAACCTGGGGCACTTTTTGGCTCTTTTACCGCTACATCGCTCTCCACAGGAACTTAAAGGGAACAACACAACTATTGTCATTATTCAGTAACAATGAATTGCCCGGTGCTGTATTAGTGACATTGTTGAGTATTTGGATTGATGCTGGCTGTTGTTTTACCTGCTGCTGCCCTAGCAGAGAGAGCAACACAAAGTAGTGCAAAGATGATCAGAACCTTCATGGTGGTGATGCTGGTTGTCTGGAAGAAAAGGGAGAGAATGTGTTGGAGAATCAACTTGGGAGAGTGATACACAATCATTTAAGACTATCACTAGACAAGCATTTCCCAACAGACGACAACCTTAAAAATCTAGCTAAAAAGTTCATCACCACAGTAAATACATGCATCTAAACGGAGAAAGGGAGAGAAAATAAGCCAAGTTGAATGAGTCAACACTAGGCAACAGATGCTGTAAGACTTACCTTTTGTAGTAGGTAAATCACTGGTTTTCTTCAGGTACTCTTCCTCAGGTAGGCCAGTGATGGAGTGATGAGTGGAGATTCGTACGCTCTTTATATACTGTTGTGTCCCGCAAACCTTCACTGACGCACGTGCAGTGAATGACAAAACAGCATTGGACTTTGACACTTTATAGCTTTGTGTTTATACTTCAGATGTTTACTTGCTGTTTATTATCTATGCATAGTCACTTCACCCCTACCTACATGTACAAATTACCTCTAACTTGTACCCCCGCACACTGACCCCCTGTAGATGTTATGTTATTGTGTTACTTTTTATAATTTTTTTACTTTAGTTTATTTGGTAAATATTTTCTTAACTCTTCTTGAACTGCACTGTTGATTAAGGGCTTGTAAAGTAAGCATTTCACGGTAAGGTCTACACTATTCGGCACATGACAAAGTTTGATTTGATTTGTTCTAACTTGGTGTTGCACATGTAGTCTAACCTGTTTTAGAGAAATGTAATCATTGAATATTGTAAGCGCTTTCATTGTCTGCTTATATGCCCCCTTTATTTATCCTACGATTCTGACTTGGTGTACAGGGAGAGTACTGTAAGAACGGCACATGTTCTGAATTCTGTCGCTGTACATTTAAAAAGTGCTGAACAAATAGTTATATTGACAATGTCCGTCCTATCTTGCTCATTAATGTCTTAATCGAAATTACGGATTGCCTCTTATTCGCTTGTCGTCCTCTTATGCCATAGTTTGTACATCTCAATTGTCAGTAGAAACAACATTTGTTTAAGCAAGTCAGCCATATTGGCTATGTTTTTTTATAAGGCAGTAAATGAGGCTGAATGAACTTATTTTTTTTTGTCCCACCAAGATTTACATGCAAAAATCGCCACTGTATACAGTGTGTGTGTGTATATATATCACACACACACACACAAAAGTACGTGGACACCCCTTCAAATTTGTGGATTTGGTTATTTCAGCCACACTCGTTACTGACAGGTGTATAAAATCCATAGACAAACATTGGCAGTAGAATTACCTTACTGAAGAGCTCAGTGACTTTCAACTTGGCACCGTCATAGGATGCCACCTTCCAACAAGTTTGTGAATGGTGATCAAACTATGTCAAGCGTTGGCTGGAGTGGTGTTAAGCTCGCCGCCATTGGACTGGAGTCGTGGAAACGCGTTCTCTGGAGTGATGAATCACGCTTCACCCTCTGGCAGTCGGACGGACGAATCTGGGTTTGGTGGATACCAGGAGAACGCTACCTCCCCCAATTCATAGTGACAACTGTAAAGTTTGGTGGAGGAGGAATAATGGTCTGGGGCTGTTTTTAATGTTCGGGCTAAGCTCCTTGGTTCCAGTGAAGGGAAATCTTAGCATACAATGACGATTGCAAGCCTGGCCTAATCACCCAACATCAGTGCCCGACGTCACTAATGCTCTTGTGGCTGAATGGAAGCATGTGTAGCAGTGTGATGTTCCCCTAGATTATGCACCAAATTGCACACAAGGACCAGTTCAAACAGGCCAGGTCAAGAGGGGATGTTAATAATTTGATAATAATTCAATGTATTTTTTTAATTACAGCTGCATAGCTAAAGTTATTTGTTTGTGTACCATCACTTTTTCATATGTATATTGTAAATACACCTGATTTGTAAAAGTTTTGTATATTTTGGTTTGGTCCATCGCGTGTTATCTGTATTTACGTACCCTCTTATTGTTCTCTTTTGCCTGACCTTCAACTAGCAAGGTATGTTGTCCTTGGCTCCGTAATTTGTCAATATAAAACCGTGGTAATGTCACACAATGTGCTGTTATGCAACCATAAGTTTTGTTACAATAATGGACAATATAAAGATTTCTGTTAAGTTTCACCGAGCTCGCTAACTAGGGTACCTAATTGTAACTTGTGAGTACTTGGGACAGTGTTTGAGTGAGTTTCCATGTGTTCACGCAGGTGCCCGAGAGCTGTAACGGTACCAAGGGCTAACAAACTGTTTGTTGTCACTTCGTGTGAAGGTATGTCTTTTTATTTTGTTCGAATTATGTTGTATATCATTTTATTTGTATTGTATGGTACATTTGTGCACTGAATGTTGTGAACGCAGCACCTGTTATTTCTTTTTGGTTCGCGCTCTTTTGCCTGACCTTCAACCAGCAAGGTGCCCGAGAGCTGTAACGGTACCAAGGGCTAACATATTGTTTGTTGTCACTTCGTGTGCAGGGAAAATAAAGAGAATCCAATCAGCAGACCTCCAGTTGTGGCAGTGTCCTAAATAAAAGCTTGTTTTACTTCAATGTTTGTAAATAAGGTACTTATAAACAAACACTAAATAGCCCCAAAACATTTCTAAAACTCATTTTAATCTCATGGAAGGTCAATTTCAGTGGTTACATTTTTCCAACCCCATCCCTCAGCTTTTTACAGGAACGGGCGGTGACTAGGATTTTTTTTTTTGTTTTAGCTTTTGATTTCCGCTTTAAGTTGGAGAGACTGGAAATGTTAAACAAATCGCTGCAAAACACCAATAAAGTGATTAGAACTAAACGAACATACCTCTACGTTATCTCAATAGTGCTGAGAGAAACGTACTGTAAATTGAATCAATCCCTGTCCGTATTGATTTTCCATGTTTACAATTTCCTTATCACAATTATGGTTTTATCACTTACTGGAACACACCTTCCTTGATAAATGCTGTATTTGAATTTGAAATCAGATCTGAAGTACGTACACAAAGCCATATAGTATATATAAAATGTATAATATAATGATGTTGGTATTACATTGATATTGCTTTAATTCTGTATTTAAGTCAAACTAAATCCTTTAATGTCTGACCCACTCCTTGGATGAAAAGGAAACTGTTTATGGTCAGCAAATAATAAACGTGACTTCCTTGGCAAAGTTCCATACACAATCACAATAAGGACATTTGTATTATTTTACAATCTCTTACAGGAACACACCTTCAAACGAGCTGGCTATGTTCTGCTGACATAGATTATTTCTCAATTTGAATTCCTAGTGTGGAATTTTTCATCTGAAGTATAAATGCAAAACCATAAACCATCAAAGTCCATTGCTTTCGTAATTCACAGCACGTGCGTCAGTGAAATCATGCTGGACAGAACAGTACTTAAACAGCGGAGGAATCTCCACTCATCACTGGCGTACCTGAGGAAGAGTACCTGAGGAGAACAACAGTGATTTACCTACTACAACTGGTAAGAGTCCTATAGTGTCTGTTCCCGAGTGTCGACTCATTCAACTTGTCTAATTTTCTGTATTTACTGTGGTGATGACGAACTTCTAGCTCGATTTTTAAGGTTGTCTTCTGTGGGGAAATGCTCTTGTCTAGTGATAGTCAGAAATTGTGTATCACTCTCCTAAGTTGATTCTCCAACACATTCTCTCCCTTTTCTTCCAGACAACCATCATCACCACCATGAAGGTTCTGATCATCTTTGCACTACTTTGTGTTGCTCTCTCTGCTAGGGCAGCAGCAGGTAAAACAACAGCCAGCATCAATCCAAATACTCAACAATGTCACTAATACAGCACTGGGCAATTCATTGTTACTGAATAATGACAATAGTTGTGTTGTTCCCTTTAAGTTCCGATGTAGCAGTAGAAGAGCCAAAAAGTGCCCCAGGTTTGTAGCTCTAATTATGTTTGTATTGAGAGTAATAATACAGTGCTGAATCAACACTTCTCCCAGTTGAATGAAAGTCAAATTGATTTCTGTTTTTCTGCAGAGGAGGCTGTTGAGGCTCCTGCAGCAGAGGAGAAGCTGAGTGATGCCCCAGGGCAGTTCTTCTCTGTGGGCTTTAATCAAGCAGGAGCAACAATGTCTATTGTGGAGCATCACCTCATTTCCTGATCAATTACACATTGAAATATGCTGCAAAAAATGTTTGTACATATTTGCACGAATTGAGTGTGAGATTGTGTTGTGTATGTGCCTCATTTGTTGATAAATTATATTTGAGGAATTCTGTTTTGTCAGACTTCACATAGGTACGAAACAAATGATTTTAACTACCTGTCACCTATAAAATATACCTATGAAAACAAACATTTATGTAGTATCTATAACTCCCTGACATAGTGATTTGCTGGTGGCTAAGTAGATATATTGAGGACTGTTTTATTGTTTGTGTTTTTACAGAGGAGGAAGTACAGACAGAGGCTGAAGAGGTGGCTGCGGCACCTAAAGGTATATTGACACCTTTTTATGGTGAATGATGTAAAATAACAACTATCACTTTTACTGGTATCTACAGTTGCAGACTTTTTGTACATGGTGCAATGCATGGTCACGTAATGAAAGACAAGTGTTTTTTGGTTTTCTGTTAGCAGGGAGGGAAAAAACACCAGTATGACTAAATGCACTTTCATGTTTTATATTATGAGATAAAAGTGCATTATACTGTCTATCAACTCCTTGGTATTACGATGTCAAATAATTGTTGTATTTTATCTTCGTCTTCATAGCGGCACGCAGGTTCTGCCCTGACGGATGGTTGAGCTACCAGTCCAAGTGTTACATGTTTGAGAACACTCCTCGGTCCTGGTTCGGAGCCGAGGTAATTCATGCACTTCTCAATTTAATATAGGCCTATTTAAAGCTTCTAAAACATTGACATAAATTCATAACTATTTTATTTAACCTTTTATTTTATCAGGGAGTCATACTGAGACCGAGGTCTCTTTTACAGATGAGCCCTGAATTACATAAATTCCAGAAAATACACACACAAATACAAAATGCAAGCAAAAAGAAAAACACAGTCATAAAAAACAAACATCCATCAGTAATAAGGTTCTCAATCAGCTTTCTGAATTGCCCTAGAGACACCAGAACCTCAAATTTAAGAACATTTTGAAGCTGATTTCCCTAACTCAGTGGAGACCAAAGGAATTTCCAGAGTTAGCCATCCCGAGACCGGGTGCTTTTTCAAAACGACTGTGCGTTTGTATGTATATAGACTATTAACATAATTCAAGAGAACAACGTAGTGTGTATAAAGAGAGGTGAGCACTAAAGCAGCGCAAAATGTCAGATAGGCCTAAAGGTGTTTTTTCCCTCTCCTATGTCGGGTGGTCATGGGCCTTTTAGGTTAATCTTAATGTCCAATTTTCTCCCCAATCCCCATTCGATTTGAATGTGAATTGTTGGCGTAGGAATAACCTACTCTTTCACGATCAACTATCGAATGAATATAGCCTATAGGCCTAATGGAGTTCCATCTCGGAAAGTTGTTTGCTAATAGCCTAGATAAAAACGTAGTAGCTATAGTAATCATGAAAGAGAGAACAAGCAATTGCAAGATAGACTAATCAATTAGGAAGTTTAAACACATGGTAGGGCTACGTGTGTTTAGGCTGCTTGAC
Source organism: Brachymystax lenok tsinlingensis (assembly GCA_030435695.1). Classification (NCBI taxonomy): domain Eukaryota; kingdom Metazoa; phylum Chordata; class Actinopteri; order Salmoniformes; family Salmonidae; genus Brachymystax; species Brachymystax lenok. The sequence continues at coordinate 40,928,811 of CM059810.1, forward strand.
TAAAGTGTAGGCAAAATAAATTGTGCTGTCGGAAAATTACTTTCTTAGCCAATATTATAAGCCTACACATAGACTGCTGTTTATAAAAGTTGCAGTAGCCTAAACGTTACTTTTACAAGTTAAACGTATAATCTAATATTTTGGATAATATTGTCAGAAGTGTTTATGCATATCCGTGAATTGCGCAACGGGCAATCGGGTATAAACCGTGACAGCATCAATAGCAGGAACAAAAAATAAATGATGAGTCTGTCGGAATTGTCTCACGAACAACTTTATTTTCAATAACTTACAAATTGTGCATTTATATATAAAGTCAACAATAATCAGATAAAACAAATTATTATTTGGCCTATAATATTCTTCATAACACTGAGTTGGCTTAGGCTAAAAACGAATAGGCCGATAATTATCCTTAGGCTATATGCGTTTTGCCTACCTAACTGTAAAAATCCTAAAACAAATCGATATTTATAACATACTTCATAACACTTTTTACAAAAATAACATTGGCTTATGCTAAAAGGACATGCATTTTGCCTATCGAACTGTACAAGTACTAAATAAGCCTATAGGTGTAAAAGTTATAAGATAAATATAGCAGCCTAAATTAAGTAAGTAGCTTACGAAAATAACCTACATTTGTGCAAATAAATAAACAGTGCAAATAAGTATTTCAAGGTTTGACAGAATATGTTTAGCCTATTCTATAGGTTGTGTCTTTCGAATAAGACGTATCTGGATTTGAATAGGCCTAAAGCCTACATTTTAAAATTAAATTAAAAAAGTGCAGTTAGGAAACATTATGTGCATGTGTCTCACCCCTCACCTCCCCGCTCTTCTTTCAGGAACATTGCAATGAACTGGGCGGCAGCTTGGCCTCTGCCGGCTCCTCCCCCGAGTATCGTTACCTGCAACAGATAACCAGAACAGCCAACAGAGCCACCGCCTGGATCGGTGGATTCTACCTCCAGGTGAGAGAAAGAGTCACCCTGAAAACCTCCGCAATCTAAGCATAAGCAGGGCCCTGAGTTTTTGACATAGTGACCTGACCAGAAACCATTCTTGGTCCTAGAGTTTTCCCCTCCATGAACAGGAAAAACTCTGGGCCTCAGCATAAGCTTCGGATATTTTAATCATGCAGCTATGTATGATATCAGATCTGTTAGTGGTAAGGGACAGCAATGCAGGTTGTGGTGGTAATTTCTTTACTATCAAATGAGGGGAGACGAACTTATCACACAAGTCAGAGTTATACCTAAACTAAATATTTATTCACGTATTAATAAGGGATCAGGTCAGTACAACACACATATAAAGTGAATCGGTTGAGTGCTCTACGATAATGATGGATGGTCAACGAATCACCCTCCGATGATTCGTTGAGAGCCCAGAGACAAAAGTACAAAGATCTTTTATAGCCAAGATACACCCCTTTCAACCTACATGACGAACAACAGATGTATGGAATGGGTCACAAGGTTAAGACTAGTATGAAAGATACTTATAATTCACAGCAGACAGCATCTGCTGTAAAAACAGTTATCTTTGTGTAGAGACCAGGTCTGGCCCTGGGGTCATCTCTCCCAAGTACCATATAGAACAGAAACATGAACTCATGCTATGGAATGCGGTCTCTTTAGGTTTTATCACCCAAAAGACATCGTAAATCTCCTGTCCGTGTTATCTCCCAGAGGCCCACTTTCAGTTGACAATAGTTATAAGAACCCTCTATTCTGTTGCAAAAAAAACACCATTTGACGCAATAAAAGTATTATAACATAATCTTGCAATTTTGCTCTCACAAGCTGTAGCTAAGTCTTATGACTCTTTCTTTACTCAGGGATATTGGATGTGGATCGACCGCTCAGGAATGTATTACACCAACTGGTACAGCCAGAGCACTGCAACCAGCAACTCCTGCATGTACCTGCAATCTGCTGGTAAGACATGAATCTAAAGATGTTCAGCCTGGTCTCATGGACTAGACGTAACATAGTAAACGTAAATCCGGAACACTCAAATTAGTATGATATTACCTGAAAAGTAATGACGGTAGCCTGGTCCCAGAACTGTGTGAACGTGTTAAAATATGCCAGATAAATTTACTAAGATTTTTGTTTGTCTTTTTGTAGTGGGCCAGGGCTGGAGGAACCTCGGATGTGGCACACAATACCCATTCATCTGCGTGCACAACTATCGCTGTTAGTCAACATGGTGAAGATATTGTTAATTGCTTGACACCTTTTCTAACTGCTTTCAACATGTTCTTTGTTTACTACTGACTGTAAGTGACTTTAAGTGTTTGCCAAAGGGCTAACTGTGATGCAATTTCAAATGTAATTGCCCATTTATGTACCTCAACCTGTATTGTTTTCCTGTAATAAACATTCTTTTAAGTCCTATATGACATTGCGTAAGCTGGTCCTTTCTGGAAGATGGCAGTATTGTCTACGATAATCTCTGGCCCTTAAGAGTCAGTATAACAACATGGATATGGTGCTTTTAGTTGACAGCATAAAATGGGATGAGAAAAGATTTGAGAGGACTGAAAGTCTGGAAAATCTTCAATGTATTTATTGAGCCTGTCTTTGGCTTGGCTAGGGCTCTGTTAAATCTAGTAAATGGTGTGGATAGAGGTGTGTTTGGATGGGACATTTGGCACAGAATATTTTAACGGCCTTATTTGGATGAGGGTTTCCAGTAAGCAATGGTAAAAAAAACTTTGCTTACAAATCAAATTGTATTTGTCACATGCGCCGAACACAACAGGTGTAGACCTTACAGTGAAATGCTTACTTACATGCCCTTAACCAACAATGTAGTTAGGAAAAATAATTGTTAAAGTATTTACTCAAACTGAAGTAAAAAAAATAATAATAATAATAATTAAAGGGAAACAATAAAATAACAGTAGCGAGGCTATATACAGGGTGTACCGGTACAGAGTCAATGTGTGGGGGCACAGGTTAGTCAAGGTAATTAAGATAACATATGCGTTTAAGGTAATATGTACATGTAGGTAAAGTGATTGCATAGATAATAAACAGAGAGTAGCAGCAGCGTAAAAAGGGGTGGGAGTGGCGGTGGGTCAATACAAATAGTCCAGGTAGCCTTTTGATTAGCTGTTCAGCAGTCTTATGGCTTGTGGGTAGAAGCTGTTAAGAAGTGTTTTGGACCTAGACTTGGTGCTCCGGTACTGCTTGCTGTGCGGTAGCAGAGAGAACAGTATGACTAGTGTGTCTGGAGTCTTTGGCAATTTTAGGGCCTTCCTCTGACACCACCTGGTATAGAGGTCCTGGAATACAGAAAGCTTAACCCCAGTGATGTATTGGACCATACGCACTACCCTCTGTAGTGCCTTGCGGTCAGGGGCTGAGCAGTTACCATACCAGGCAGTGATGCAACCAGTCAGGATGCTCTCGATGGTGCAGCGGATCACGTTGTCTTGGTCATTCTATATCTGTGGTAAAAACAATAAACATATATGATGCACTGTAAATTAACAGTTTTACTTTGCACAATATCTTGAGACTAATACAACCTCCATATAGTTTGTCTGGGGTTAAGATTACTCCAGTGCTCAGTTTATAACATGATAACCAATAACCATAATAAAGAAACATAGAGTAAATCAATGTTAAACAATGATTCTGCAAACCATAGGAATAATCGCTTTTCCTCTCTAGCAAGCTGTAGTTAGGGATGACTTCAAAGAATATTTAGTGCTCAAAGATTTGACTCTGGATAATGCACATTCGGGTCTCCACGCGGTAGGTGGCGCTTTCTGTCTAAACCTTTTGAACGCTGATCGGATGCTTGCGCAAGGAAACAGTTGTTAAAGATGGCGGCGCATTGACAACCATCTAGATATTCTTAGAAATATTACTACTTCGTGAACAAGCTGGGGACAAAAACGTTTATTAGGCGATTTGAAATCTTTTGAATCTTCATAGCTAGCAGTAGTTGTGACCAGGTTTCACAAAAACAACCGTTTAAAATGTCGGTAACGCGTGTTTTGCATCAACGGATAAGCTCTGTCATGGGCATACTAGCCTCAGCTGCTGTGACCGAGATTTGCAAGTTAGTGGACGATTGCTGTGGAGCGTTACGTGTAGAAGTCTCTCAAAGCAAGGAGCAAATCCTATTGCTAGAGAAGCAACTCAGCCTGGTGGAGTCGAGGTACAGGTCGGTGAGTGGCGAAGGGCTGACGCCTGTCACCAGCGGCTCACCAATAATCAACAGTTCTAAGGGCGATTCACCCGCGGCGAATGCCGATGATGCGGGCAACACTGACGAAGACGAAGGTAGGCTACCGATTTTTCTAAATGGCTGTTGTCAGCCTTTGAGCTAATGATTTGCCAAGAATTGGTCAAGTTGACTGCTCACGCTCTCTCTTCCAGTTAACGATCTTGAGGTGGAGGGTGTCAATGCCAATCAGCACACTATGTGGAAAGAGGTATCCACAGCACCAACTGATGAGGCTGGGCCCCCCCACACTGACCCCTGGCCCCATAGTCAGTTCCAATGAGAACACTGGGCCCCCCGCAATGACCCCTGACCCCATAGTCAGTTCCAGTGACATACCCAGAAAGGTACGAAACTGTAAACATAGTTAATAACATTTTTGTGGATTGAAATATACTATATATACAAAAGTATGTGGACACCCCTTCAAATGAGTGGTTTTGGCTATTTCAGCCACACCGTTGCTGACAGGTGTATAAAATCGAGCACACAGCCATGCAATCTCCATAGACACACATTGGCAGTATAATGGCCTTACTGAAGAGCTCATTGACTCTCAACATGGCACCGTCATAGGATGCCACCTTTCCAAGAAGTCAGTTTGTCAAATCTCTGCCCTGCTAGAGAGCTGCCCCCGATCAACTGTCAGTGCTGTTATTGTGAAGTGGAAATGTCCAGGAGCAACAATAGCTCAGCCGTGAAGTCGTAGGCCACACAAGCTCACAGAAGGGGACCACCGAGTGCTGAAGCCAGTAGAGCATAAAAATCACCCGTCCTTTGTTGCAACACTCACTACCGAGTTCCAAACTGCCTCTGGAAGCAACGTCAGCACAATAACTGTTCTTCAGAAGCTTCATGAAATGGGTTTCCATGGCAGAGCAGCCACACACAAGCCTAAGATCACCATGCGTAGTGCCAAGCGCCGGCTGGAGTGGTGTAAGCTTGCCGCCATAGGACTCTATAGCAGTGGAAACTCATTCTCTGGGTTTGACGAATGCCAATAAAACGCTGCCTGCCCCAATGTATAGTATGAACTGTAATGTTTGGTGGAGCAGGAATAATGGTCTGGGGCTGTTTTTCTAGTGGAAAGCCTGTTATAACAGCAAAGGGACGACCAACTCCAAATGCCCATGATTAGATGTTAGACGAGCAGTTGTCCACATACTTTTGATAATGTTGTGTAGAGCAGACAGGATATGGCTGTCTGATATATTAATGTATGAAACAAAGAATTGTCATTTCTATACAAAACATTTTGTCTGCATGTTGCTGAACTATTGGTCCCCAATTTGGGACCATGTAGAATTTGCCCCTCTTGATTTTCTGACCATTTTCTCTTCATTATTGACTCTTGTGTCTTTGTTTTTCCACAGCAACATATTACAAGTTTCCGAGTTGGCGAAACTCCCAAGATACAACCATGCACCACGTGCTGCTCCCTCTACCACTGCCCCTTCTGCCGACCATCTGCGTTCAAACCCAACGAGTTACACCGCATCATCCCACACATCCAGAGCCACCTGAAAAGTGCCGTTCAGAATGACGGTGAGGGGAACTTTGGAAACCGCAGTGTCAGAAAATAACGAATGCCTTGTACTCAGTAATGCTTTGTAGTTATTCAATTAAGGTGTACGAATGCCGATCACCCAACACATGCTAATGTCCTTATACACTTGACTTTTTAAAGTCATTATCTAACATTCTTTTTTTTTTTTTTATTCTGACAATTTTATTGTCACCCTTTGCTTTCAGAGTACATCGTCTACAACTGCAAACTGACGTGCAGAGACTACCCTCACTACCACTGCAGCTATTGTGACCATGTACTCTGTAGAAAAGCGTTGTTTATAGAACATTTCAGAGCTTGCAGAAAGCGGAACGGGACTCCAAGACCTGCCCGTGTCCAAGCTCAATCTCCGTCTGTTGCTCCGCCTCTCCAGCAACATCCCTCTCCAGCCCAGAGACCTCTCGCCCCTGCAACATCCACACCTGTCCTGCCTCTCACATCTATACCTACCGTCCCTTCAAGCTCCAGACCTGCCACCCCTCCGAGCTTACCAGTCGCTCTTCAAACTCTAAACACAGACACACCTCCAATGGAAAAAACAGATGCTTCTGCCAGTCACAATCTGGTCACACGCCAGGATTCGGAACCCTCCTCGCCCGAAGTGTACAGCTGCCCTCCGACTCCGCAGATTGAGACCGAGAGACCGCAAAGACCTTCCCAAAGGGACGGAGTTCCTGTGCAGACTCAGTGTGACCACTGTGGCATCATCCTGAACAAGAAGAACTTCAAGGTGCACATGAAGAGGAAACACCACGAAGAGTACATCGCTGCAAAGAACGAGGAGGCCCTGAGGAGATACCTGTCCGAATCCAAGATGGACGTGCCACCCTGGTGCCGTGCCACCAAGGTCCAGTGCGATCTCTGCGGAATCAGGCTGAACAAGAAGAATTTCAAGAACCACATGAAGAGGAAACACAAGGTGAACGTGACGGCGTCGGCCTTCCAGGAAGCTTTCGACAGGTGCCTGGGCGAGCAAGGCCTGTTGGTGGTCGAGAGCTCGTTGCCCGGCTACACTTATACTAGGACGCAGGAAAGAGGAGGCGGAGGAAGGCGGAGGGAAGAGCACGACGATGACCTCTTTCCCGGACATCGTCATGGAAGAAGAACAAAGCGACAGCTTCCCGGACGCCGGCGCACTATTGGCCCAGGAAACGGACCTGGCGACCCAGCAGTTGCAAGGCGAGGGAGTGCTGACTGGAATGGTAGGCTGCCAATGGTTGGGTTTAAAGCGGGTTTAATATGGTTGGGTTTTAATATGGTTGGGTTTATAGAGGGTTTAAAATGGTTGTGCTTATAGAGGGTAGGGGGAGAGAGGTAGGCCAAATGAAAATGACAATGTCTGATGATCTCACTGATTCAATACAACTCAGATCAGTACTCTAGAACCTAGCTACTCAATCACCTCTTCTTTATTCCCAGAATCCCCAGAGGTACCATGGTCTGGGGAAACCTCATCTCCTGGAGGTAAGTACAGTACCTGTAGATTTATCTCACCTAGAACTGGCAGAAAATCACTTTCCTTCTTTCCTAATATCAGATTGAAACCGCTGACTCTTTGTTTTTGATTCTCCATACATGATGCAACTGAAAATAACACTTAGATTACCATTCATATAATAAATATGCTTATATTAGGACGATTCCCCACAAAACTAGAACCAGAAAATACCATGATTTGGGGGATTTTCACAATGTAATCTATAGAAGGGTTCTTAATTATGATTTAAGATACAAATGTCAACAATCCTTTCTCCAAAGGACACTAATATAGATTCAATTGAGTGAAAATCCCCCAAATCATAATTTTTGGTTCTAGTTTTGTGAGGAATCAATCATAAATGCCTTCTAGAGTTTGACATGTAGCGTACCTAGTGATTTCCTGGCCTCTTTTATATACAACACCACTGCTTTAGGAACTGAATGTTCAACAACAAACACTTCACCAAATTAGGCAGATAAAACACTGGAACCATTGAATTTATGCACTTTCTTGCAGCTCCCTCTTGAGTCGCTGGTCTGGATCATCCGGGACGTGCTGCGTGTGGATGGGAAGAGAGGCTACTGGAACCTGTCTCTGGTCTGCAGAACCTTCAATGCCATCCTGACAAATGAAATCATCAGGAAGTACTCCACAGGGAAGGTTAGTATCGACAACAACATAGGTCTAAAAAAAAAAGCAATGGTAAACAGGCAAAAAATGTATGCAATGTCATGCAGTGTTCTGAGGTAAATTTCATGTATCATATGTTTCCCCAAAAATATTTCCAGATAAAGGAACGTGTTTGACAATCTTTTGTCCTTTTCTGTGTTTCTTTTACATAGATCTGATCCAAACCCCAGTAATTACTGAAAGGAGAAGCCAGTACATTGTGGTTGCAGGTTACTGTGAATTACATAATATGCTTATATGCTCACTGCATGCTTGCTGCGCTGCTTACACACCTATTACCAATGTTATTACTACCAATTTTTATTTTTTATTTACAACTCGTTTATTGTAAAAACAAAAAGCAAAATGTTATTTAGTTGTTTTGCTATCGCTGAGGACTATCTGAAATCCCATTGGCTATTTATCCATTCTATATTCAGATTTTGTATATCTTTCTACTCTTAGATTGTTCAGAGTTAGAGTGCATTCTCAGTGTGGTGCTTCAGTTGAGACGACTAACCCATAGCCTACTCATCAAATTACTTACTTTTAATTTTAGGAATGTATTTATTCCTTTTAATTTCAGTTGTATTTTTGTACTTGAAGTAAATAGTAAAATCATTTTTGGATGACACTGTGTGTTTGGTTTAATTCACAACAGGCTGATTTTTAAAACATTTGATTCCCTTTAAGTAGGAGCAACTTACAATAAGATTCAGCAGCAGGTGGCAATGTAGGAACATAAGTCGTGCGTGTAAGCAACCTTTATTTTGAAAAGCCAACCTTTATTTCGAAAAAAATATCCAGGAAGTAGCCGAAAAATGTTTGTTACTGAAAAAATAGTGTAACATCTATGGTCTTAAAACTGTGTGGTTTCAAGACGTTGACTGAACACTTCATTACAAATTACTATAACACGTGTTTAACATTGACATAGTGCAAAGGACATGTACGATACAGTCGCCTTTAACGCTCAGCTAGCCTCCATCGTCGAGGTTTTGGCGAATGCAGCCGTTACCGAAATCTGCAAACTTGTAGATGACGGACATGCTGCCTTACGGTTGGAGATTTCCCATAGCCAAAGAGAAATAGATAACCTGCGGAGGAAGTTGCTGCTGACAAAATTCCAGCATTCTCGACGGAGCGCAGAGAGATTCGGAACCCTCCGACACACAGTAAGCAGGCGGGACACCGATCTTGTTGCCCGGGCAAGAGGGAGCTTCCTAGGAAAGTCAACAGGCAGATTTGGATATTGTAGGTTTTTTTACCATATTTGAAAACGTACAAAATAATGGGTAATGTAGAATATATAACGTTTATGAAGGTTTCTCTTTTCTGGTGCAGTGGAGAATCGCTGTGCCGACCATAAAGGGGGCACTTTTACCCAGGATGTCACCAACTGGAGAGACGCAGCGACAGACAAGGATGGGGGCATGCCGGTCAGTTGTCATAGACACGGTCAAATGTATTCGTTTTTTTATATTTCAAATGGTGGTGTGGATATTTTTCTAATAAATTGTTTCTGATGAATAAAAAACAGATGGCAGATATGCAAGAGTCACCTCTTATCAAAATGGAGAACCTTGACACCAGCAGACAGGAAGGTATTTTTGTCAAGTCTATACAATTTACACTTTATGTTGAGTAAAGCCTTCAATGTGTATTGCTGTATTTGATTTGCTTCTTAATCATTACCATAACTAATAAATAAGGAAAAGAAGAATCAAGTCTCCACTACAGGAAGCTGATGTTGTGCTTTACGTTGACCCATTTCAGAGATTGTCCAACCGGTCAGTGAGAGCAGTGAGAAGATCATTGTAGCAGAACCAGGTTCTTCGTCATATACTGAAACCACAGACCTTCTGGACCAGCAGGGCAACAGACACAGAGCGCCAGACACCTCACTCAATATAGAACCTGAAAACCAGATGTTCCAGCATCCAGCGTCACAATACAACAGAGCAAGACAGGACCATCAGGTTGCTGAGTGTGTGACCTGGGAAACTGACCATCAACCCATAGAATACAGCCTGTCCAAATGGACAGAGAACCAAGACAATGACAACCAAACTGTGAATGCTCCTCACAATGCCGGGCCAGACTCCAAGAGGCTGTCTGGGCATCCAGAGAGGAGAGGGGTGCCTGGTAACTCTGGGGTCTGCATGTCTGCTTTGGGCTCTCTGGACTGGGTGCCTGATGTGGTGCTGGTGGACTCAGTTCCCATTAAAGTGGAGGCAGATATGAGTTCAGAATGGAGCATAACTGGTCAAGAGGTGACATCTGGAGAGGTCTTTTCAGACAGCAGGCAGCTTGTAGACAACAGAGGAAGAGGGGGAATGGAGTCTGGACAGACAAATTGTCCCCCTGACACTCAACATGCAGAGCAAGGGACAAATGTAGGATCAAGGTCCAAGTTGCCAGATTTCAACGGACTGTCCACCCAAAACAGCTTTTCATCCCCAAGGGTTACTCTCCACCAGGTTCCCCAAAGAGGGAAGCCAGCCCACTTCCCGAATTTCAACACTTCTCCATCGAAAGGCATAGAAAAGCAGCCACAACACCTGACGTCTCACTCCACCCAGAGGCAGCTCCGGTGCACCCTCTGTGGAAAGCCCTTCCCCAAGCCGGCGCACCTGCAGAGGCACATGCGGGTCCATACGGGGGAGAAACCGTACGGCTGCAGCCACTGCACCAAGCGCTTCTCCCACAGCCACCAGCTGAAGATGCATGAGAGGGTGCACACTGGAGAGAAACCGTTTCAATGTGTCTACTGCGGGAAGTGCTTCACCCAGTCTGGCCACATGAAGAAGCACCTCCTCGTCCATACTGGTGGCAGGCCACAGGACGTTGGGCTGCCCTGAGTGTTCCAGGGTGAAGTTTCTCCTAGGTACAGATCTTGGATCAGCTTCCTCTCCCCCCAATCCTAATCTTAAACTTTTGTCCTAAAAAAATGCATAACTGCCCCAAGATCAGCGTCTAGGGGCAACGTCACAATAATGATAGGCAGGGCCAGGAGTTTTCCCTCACCACATGACCAGTCCAGGGAAAAACTCCTGGCTCTAGTTGTAAGGGGAATGGCTCCACACTACTGGGGTTTTCATATGAAAACTGGGTCCATGTGTTTTGTATTTTTTTTTGTGGAAGTATTTAAGTTTTCTTGGTTTTCAACAAACAAAACAATCCACATTCACAGATGTTCAGACATAAAAAATAAAAACAACAAATTTGCAGCGGCACTATCAGTAAACGTGTTAGCTATTTCCAGCTTTAGCTGAGACAACGAGCAAATAACACGTTTTCTAGCACTTTACACAACATGTATATACACACATTAATCTCCCCGTTCTGTCCAGTTTTAAATATAGTTGAATAGTGGAGAACAGAGTCAATCGAACTTGCCCCGGCTCTTGCGGGGCAAGGTCACAAGTGAGCTTTTCAAGACGAAGAAAGTCAACAGTCTGGTCAATCCACATTTTAAATGTAGGACAGGAATTAGAAGCCCACCTTGGTATAATTTTTTTTAGCAAAGTATGTGATAGTCATAAAAACATTTTCTCTGTATTAATCAAGAACAAAATCCTGCTAAGTATTAAGAAGATAACAACGGGGTCATATCAAACTACATCTAATATTTTCTATGCAGCCGTATGTATAGATTGCAGGGAGACTCAAGTATTTTGGCATTGCCTAAATCTGTCAATGTAAGTCCCATTTTCAGACACAGGAGGTTGGTGGCACCTTAATTGGGGACAACAGGCTCGTGGTAATGGATGGAGCGGAATTGTATCAAACATGTTTTTTTCACCTTTTATTTAACTAGGCAAGTCAGTTAAGAACAAATTCATATTTTTAATTATGGCCTAGAAACAGTAGGTTAACTGCCTTGTTCAGGGGCAGAACGACAGATTTTTACCTAGTCAGCTCAGGGATTTGATCTTGCAACCTTTCGGTTACTAGTCCAACGCTCTGACCACTAGGCTACCTGCCCACTTCACTAAAGTTATTATTGAATATAGTTAAGCTTCGGGGCAATGAACCACAGGATTGGGCCTCTGTCTGAATCCACATAGAGTCTTGTCTGTTTGTGATCCATGTTAACATGTTGCGAATTTGGGCAGACCAGTAGTACAATTCAAGGCAGGACCACCTTTTATATTCAGGTTTCAATAGAGTGGAGAACTTGATCCTAGGTTTTTTATTGCCCCATATAAATTTGGTGATGCTTTGGTTGGTTGTTTTGAAGATCTGGTGTAACAAAGATTCCAAGGTATTAAAAACCCCTGTGTCTTCCATTGGAATGGGCAGAGTGACTTCATTATTATTTCTTTTTTTATTTCTTATTTTAACCTTTATTTAACTAGGCAAGTCAGTTAAGAACAAATTCTTATTTACAATGACGGCCTACTCCGGCCAAACCCGGACGACGCTTCTGCGCCGCCATATGGGACTCCCAATCACAGCCGGCTGTGATACAGCCTGGATTCAAACCAGGTACTATAGTGATGCCTCTTGCACTGAGATGCAGTGCCTTAGATTGCTGAGCCACTCAGGAAGATTGAGAGGAAAAACAATGGATCTGTTCAAACTTGCCATACTGAGCAATTGTGTCTGAAATGGGAGGGAGGGATTTCTCAGGGTTGGATATGTAGAGCAAGACATCATCCGAGTAGAGCGAAATCTTGCAGAAACACGCATAATACTTGGATTGCTCCTTATCAACTCCGCACCCAACAAGTAGAGCAGATGGGACAGAGAGCATTCATGTCTTGTACCACGTCCCAAAGAGAATCTGTCTGAGTTCATACCATTAGTAGACATCATGGCATTTCGATGAGAATATAGGGACTTCATCCATTTAATAAAGTTTGAGCCCAGACTGAGAACAGATAGGTCCACTCCATCCAGCAGGACAGGGGTCTTCTGTGCATTTACTTGATCTATAATTTCAAAAAGACAGCGAATGTTATCAGAACATTACCTGTCGCTAATAAATCCAGTTTGGTCCGCTTTTATTATTTTGGGAAGAAGAGTGTTTAGTCTTTTGGCGAGCAATTTGGTAATTATTTTGTAGTCGGAAGTCCAACAGGATGTGCAGGAGAGACGGTGTACATAGTTTGGGAGAGCTCCATTTTTGCTAAAATCATCCAGCATTGGCATGAAAATAGGGCTAAGCTGGGGCCAAAAAGCTTTGTAGAACCTTGGGAAATCCGTCTGGGCCTGGGAACTTGTTAGGTGGCATGGAGATGATTGTCTCTCAGGCCTCCTTGTTGGTGAGGGGGGAGTTGAGATCTTCTTGGTCGGTCTCTGATAGTTTGGTAGCGAGATTCTCTAGGAATGAGTGGAATTCTGCATCTTTGTATTTTGCAGTAAAAATCATGAAAAGTTAAATTTATCTTATTTGGATCATATGTGACCTCGTCATCTGCTGTTCGGATGGCCATGATTTGTACACTGGCTGCTCTTTTTAATTGGTATGCAAACAATCTGCTAGGCCCCTGAACAAGGCAGTTAACCCACTGTTCCTAGGCTGTCATTGAAAATAAGAATTTGTTCTTAACTGACTTGCTTAGTTAAATAAAGGTTAAAAAAAAATGTGCATCCCCTGAAGATGCCTCGGTCAGTTAAGGGTTTCTGAACCTTGTCGAACTCCAGGTGCTTTGAGTTTGGCTTTTCCCCACTGAGTTTGGCTTTTCCCCACTGTAATGGTGTGGATTTTTGACACCTGTAGTATTCGTTCCTTGTCGGTGAATCTCAGGAAGCGTATGGTGATTGAGCGCGCCGGCTGCTGGTGGAGACCTCAGTGCTCGGTGAGCTCTCTTCAGTTCTATGGGCCTGTTGGTGGATAGGTGGAGCCACTCGGGCAGTCTGTCTTGCAGGTAGCGGATCAGTGGCTGTTTCCCTTTTCTTTTTGGCCAGGTTTAATAAAACACAGTTATTCCTGTATAAATGTATAAATACACTCCTCGGTTTTATTTTCCATATGCTACACTTTCTTTTTAGCAGAGGTTGTTGTTTCCACGGCATCTGCCAGTGAGTTTTCCATGGATAGGATTCTCCACTCTGCCTCATCCAGGCGCCCCGCATTGAGGGCTATCTAGTTTTTTTCCAGGATTGTCACTGCCCTCTATCGCACTGAGCTGAGAGTTAATGCCATCTAGTTTGATGTTGAGTTCTGTACGTTGGGATCTCAGCTAAAATAATTTCTTCAATAGAGGATGAGGTTGGCAGTTGTTAGGCCTCGGGAAGGGACAGGTCCTCATGATCCTGGCTAATGGTGCTAGCTTTTTCTGAAGCTAGCTATTTCTTGGAGGCTTTTTTTGTGGCTATTGCTCGAGTCTGGGTGAAAATGCCACATGTAATGTTGCCTTTTTGTAGCCGCCATGGTGTATTTGACTAAAGCTAATGGGGTTTAACTTGAAGTGGATGTAAGATTAAGATTTGTCAATTACTCGAGCTCCATCTCGTTCAAGGGTCACTGTCTGTGTTTTTAACAGTTTGGATGTTTTCCACATTGAACACTACCCTCTGTGTGTAGTGGTTGTGTATTTAGTTGAGCTGGCTTGATTTATTTAACCTTTATTTAACTAGGCAAGTTAAGAACGACACTGGGACAAATGTGCGCCGCCCTATTGGACTCCCAATCATGGCCGGTTGTGATACAGCCTGGATTCCAACCAGGGTGTCTGTAGTGACGTCTCTTGCACTGAGCTGCAGTGCCTTAGACCACTGCACCACCCGGGAGCCCCTTTTATACTTTTTAAACTATGCTTTTGTCCTTTATTCACTTTCATAGTATTTCTTCAACATTCTAAAGGTCCTATTGTGACATCATCAACTCCCAGACTTCCAACATCCATTCATGGTGAACAATGAAACTTTTGACACAAATCGGCAACTTTGACCGGCAACTCCAGGACTTTAGATAAAAACCTAGAGGGTATGCCATTGAGGTGTACTTCTCTGGTATTCAAATCTGGAATCAGAAAATAATTATCTACTACCAATCAAAAGTTACAGCTGTTTGTCTCATCCTTCAGCAGCCCAAACGGAGTTGTTGCTATGGATACCAATGCATTTCAATGGCAGAAAAGGTGTCGATAGACTAGAATGGTACAAAAATGTTTTTTTTGTTTAGATCTCTTTCACCATTTTAAGCTATCAACTCCAAACCAACGTTGACAGGTTCGGTCTGACCGTACTTA
This sequence comes from Brachymystax lenok tsinlingensis, assembly GCA_030435695.1. Classification (NCBI taxonomy): domain Eukaryota; kingdom Metazoa; phylum Chordata; class Actinopteri; order Salmoniformes; family Salmonidae; genus Brachymystax; species Brachymystax lenok. The sequence continues at coordinate 40,943,977 of CM059810.1, forward strand.
GATTGCTTGTCAAAATATTTTTTTATTCTATACATTTGCAGAAATTTGCATAAAATAACTCTCCAACAGTAACTCTTGAATCGTTCAAGATAGACCAAATCAACTTTGACATGTTCAGGCCATTGTAACTTGAAATGATTTAAAACATGTATCAACTGTAACTATATAAATGTGCATAAATTAGCATTCCAATAAAAAGGTCAAGCAGTTTGGCGGAGTTTAGAGTGATGAAAAGTAGCTTGCTAATGTCAGCTAACCACTCTCATCTCGTCATTAAGCAAACCACATAGAGCTGTTGCTATGGATACTCACACGCAAAGGAGAGCATGGAGCAGCTTAGGGAGCGAGAGACAGACCAGAACAATCAGCTATGGATAGTAATGAAGGAAGTTACTGTATTCCTCATTTTGGGTTGAGCAATTGGGCTCAGGTAGGGTAGGGCCTGAACTCGGTGTCATGCCTTTATGCTTTTCTTTTCATTCAAACTTTTGATGACTTTCCCAACAGGTTAGACAGAAACTTAGTGTATGACATCGTCCTCTACGTCACTGCTATTCAAGCTGAAATGGTGATCACTGTTAGCCTAAATAGTTTATTTATTAGATACAATTAGAGCTAGCTATCAGTAAGTCTACATGCAAACCGGTTCTATACTGAACAAAAATATAAATGCAACCATTTCAAAGATTTTACAGAGTTACAGTTCATATAAGGAAATCAGTCAATTTAAATAAATAAATTAGGCCCTAATCTATGGATTTCTGTTGGTCACAGATACCTTTTAAAAAAACAGTAGGGGTGTGGATCAGAAAACCAGACAGTATCTGATGTGACCACCATTTGCCCCATGCAGCCCTACACATCTCCTTCACATAGAGTTGATCAGGCTGTTGATTGTGGCCTGTGGATTGTTATCCCACTTCTCTTCAATGGATGTGCGAAGTTGCTGGATATTGGCGGGAACTGGAACCCTCTGTCATCCACGTCAATCCAGAGCATCCCAAACATGCTCAATTGGTGACATGTCTGGTGAGTATGCAGGCCATGGAAGAACTGGGACATTTTCAGCATCCAGGAATTGTGTACAGATCCTTGTGACATCAAATCGAATTTTATTTGTCACATACACATGATTAGCGCGAGTGTAGCGAAATGCTTGTGCTTCTAGTTCCGACCATGCAGTAGTATCTAACAAGTAATCTAACAATTTCATCTAACAAGAACCGGCCTCACAACCGCAGACTATGGGGCCGTGCATTATCATGCTGAAACATAAGGTGATGGTGGACGGATGCATGGCACTTTAATGGGCTTCAGGATCTCATCACGGTATCTCTGTGCATTCAAATTGACTTCAATAAAATTCACTTGTGTTTGTTATCCTTACATTATGCCTGCCCACACCATAACCCCACCACCACGGGGCACTCTGTTCACGACGTTGACATCAGCAAACTGCTCACCCACACAATGCCATACATGTAGTCTGCGGTTGTGAGGCCGGTTGGACGTACTGCCAAATTCTCTAAAACACTGTAGAAGGCGGCTTATGGTATAAAAATGAACATTCAATTCTTTGGCAATAGCTCTAGTGGACATTCCTGCAGTTAGCATACCAATTGCACACTCCCTCAACTTGAGACATCTGTGGCATTGTGTTGTGTGACAGACCCGCACATTTTTTAGAGTGGCCTTTTATTGTCAGCACAAGGTGTACTTGTTTAATGATAACGCTGTTTAATCGGCTTCTTGACATGCTACACCTGTCAGGTGCATGGATTATCTTGGAGAATGAGAAATGCTCTTAACAGGGATGTAAACAGACTTCTGGGATCTTCTAATTCAGCTCATTAAACATGTGACCAATTTTAATCTACCTTAGGGCAGTGTGTGCTTGCCCTGGCGCCCGAGGAGCTGAGTTGAGTTGAGCTGAGCTGAGGGGCATCTACCCTCTTTCTTTCTACCTGTCCTTGTTGTCTTATTTTGTACTATTTACTTTATACCTAGAACTCTGGGTCTTGTTGTTTCTGTCTGCTCTTTTATGTTTAGATAAGAATTGCACACTTGTCTTTTATACCTTTACACCATTCTTGTGTGTGTTCAATAAAAAATATTTGAACAAGAAACGTACATAGTTCTTCAAATACCACTAAAATACTTTTACAGAGCTGTCATGACTAAATGTACCATCATATCTCTCCCCAAATAATAGCCTAATTCCTTATGAGTTTCTCCCTTCCACCACAACAGCAAGTCTTCAAATTCAGAAAGCAACAACAAAGTTGCAGTACCATGATTTATTTTCTCTCGTTTCGAAACGGACTGCATTTTATGACGGACCACAACAACCAATTAATACATGTGCAGCAGGGAAAACGACAGGGCATCTGGCTAAAGTTGCACTGTTGCCAACAAGACCAGATGAGTAAAATGTAAACTGTATAAAAAAAAAATCTGACTTTGAACAGCAGACCTGTGAGTTTCCCACGATACTCTATTCTGTTTGATTATTACATAATTCAAATAAAATCAACATGTATTTACGCGGACATTTTTACAAAAGTCAATCATGTATCTATTTATCTGAAACCCCCGGCAAAGACATTTAGTTGCTTTGCTTTTCTTACGAGTGTCGTCCACATGATCCAGCCTTTTATTCCCATCGTCTGACAGAAGCTTTCTTTCTTCTTCCAGTTTTCACACTCAACAATTGTAGTTTAGACATTTCTGTGATCTAACTGCCCCACAATACAAAGCAATAAGGTTGATACAGTAGTCTAAGTAATCAGAACAATTATTTTACTAAATTTAACTTGGACTATGTGTAACTGCTTTGCTTGAAATAGTTAACTTTTTATACCTGTTCCACTACCACAAAATACTTTTAGAGCTAAAGCAAGCCCCACAATTTTACAAAATGTAAAATTACCAATGTTTTTTTCTCCCCATTTACAATATTCTAATGTGTAAAAACAAAACGAAGTGTTGTTAGCTAGGAATCCCATTGGCTATTTATCCTTTACAGTTTTTTGTTTTTGTGCTTTCTCAGTGCAGTGCTTTTCATTTTGTTTTGAGACTACCAACCCTTAGCCTACTCTTTTATTTACTTATTTTTAACTGAAGAAATATATATATTCCCTTTTAAATTCCGGTTGTTTGCTGATTCTGTATTTTTGTATTTGAACTTGATAGTGAAATAATTTTTGGAGGACAAGGAAGGCGGATTTTCAAAACATTTGATTCATTTTAGTAGAAACCTACAACATGACAGAGCAGCGGTTGGCAATGTTGAAACGTAGAACCATCAATTCGTGTGTGCAACCTTTTATTTTGAAAAACAATACAGGAAGTAGCCTTAGTTTTATTTCCGGAATTAATTTTTGTGTGTGTAAGTCTACCATCTATATTGTGAACTTTGAATTCTCAAAACGTTGACTGAATACTGCAATTTACTATAACAGAATTGGTTAACATTTACATAGTTCCAAGGACATGTGCGATAGCGTCGCCTTTCATGCTCAGCTAGCTTCAATAATTGAGGTTTTGGCGAATGCAGCTGTTGCCGAAATATGCAAACTTGTAGATGATGGCCATGCTGCCTTACGTTTGGAAATTTCCCATAGCCAGAAAGAAATTGATAACCTGCGGAGGAAGCTGCTTTTGACAAAATACCAGAGTTCTCAACGGGGCGCAGAGAAATTCGGGGCCCTGCGACGCACGGTTCACAGGCGCGACACCGATCTTATTGCCGGAGAAAGAGAGAGCTTCGTTGGAAAGTCAACAGGCAGACATGGATGTAGGTTTTTTTTTTACCTTATTTAAACACGTTCCAAATAATTAGTAATGTATATATGTATATGTATAACGTTTAGGAGGGTTTATCTTTTCTGGTGCAGTGGAGAATCGTTTTTCCTACAGCGAAGGGGACAACTTTACAAAGGATGTCACGAACTGGAAAGACGCAAGACGCACAGCGACAGACCAGGACCGGGGCATGCAGGTCAGCTGTCATTGACACGGTCAAACTGATGATTTGTTTTGTAATATTTTAAATGGCAGGGGGATATTTTTCTAATTAAATGTTTCTGATGAATACACAAAACAGATGGCAGATATGCAAGAGGCACCTCTTATCAAAATGGAGAACCTTGGCAACAGCAGAACAGAAGGTAATTTTATGCAACTAATCGAGTCTATAAAATGTACACTTTATGTTGAGTAAAGCCTTTATTGCCGTATTTGATGAACTTCATAGTCATTACTCATAACTAATAAATAAGGCAAACAATTCTGTCTTCACTACAGGAAGCTGATGTTGTGCTTTACGTTGCCCCATTTCAGAGATTGTCCAACTGGTCAGTGAGAAGATCATTGTGCCAGAACCAGGTGTTTCGTCATCTACTGAAACCACAGACCTTCTGGACCAGCAGGGCAACAGAGCTCCAGACACCTCACTCAATATAGAACCTGAAAACCTGATGTTCCAGCATCCAGCGTCACAATACAACAGAGCAAGACCGGACCATCAGGTTGCTGAGGGTGTGACCTGGGGAACTGACCGTCAACCCATAGCATACAGCCTGTCCCAATGGACAGAGAACCAAGAGACTGACAACCCAACTGTGAATGCTCCTCACAATGCAGGGCCAGATTGCACGAGTCTGTCTGAACATCCAGAGAGGAGCGGGGCACCAGGTAACTCGGGGGTCTGCATGCCTGCTTTGGGCTCTCTGGACTGGGTGTCTGATGTGGTGCTGGTGGATTCGGTTCCCATTAAAGTGGAGGTAGATATGAGTTCAGAATGGAGTATAATTGGCCAAGAGGTGACATCTGAAGAGGTCTGCTCAGACAGCAGGCAGCTTGTGGACAACAGAGGAAGAGGGGGAATGGAGTCTGGACAGACAAAGTGTCCCACTGACACTCAACATGCAGAGCAAGGTACAACTATAGGATCAATGTCCAAGATGCCAGATTTCAATGGACTGTCCAACCGAAACAGCTTTTCATCCCCAAGGGTTACACTCCACCAGGTTCCCCAAAGATGGAAGCAAGCCCCCTTCCTGAATTTCAACAGAGTCTCCAATTTTTCATCGAAAGGCATAGAAAAGCATCCGCAACAGCTAATATCTCACTCGCCCAAGAGGCAACTCCGGTGCAGCCTCTGTGGAAAGCCCTTCCCTCAGCCGGCGCAACTGCGGAGTCATATGCGGGTCCATACGGGGGAGAAACCGTACGGCTGCAGCCACTGCACCAAGCGCTTCTCCCACAGGCACCAGCTGAAGATGCATGAGAGGGTGCACACCGGAGAGAAACCATTTCACTGTGTCTACTGCGGGAAGTGCTTCACCCAGTCCAGTCACATGAAGAGGCACCTCCTCGTTCACACTGGTGGCAGGCCACAGGACGTTGTGCTGCCCTGAGTGTTTCAGGGTGAAGTTTCCCCTTGGTACAGATCTAGGATCAGCTTCCTCTTCTCCAATCCTAACCTTAACCATTGGTAGAAAAACATCTAAAACTGACCCAAGATCAGTGTGTAGGGGCAACTTCACACTACTCCACCTGGTGTAATTATAGGCAAGGCCAGGAGTTTTTCCTCACCATGTGACCAGACCAGGGACCAACTCCTAGCCCTAGTTGTAAGGGGAATGGCTTAACACTACTGTTTTAGTCTTTCATATGAATACTGAGTCCTTGTGTTTTTAACAGTTTGGATGGTTTCCACATTGAACACTACCCTCTGTGTAGTGGTAGTGTTTTCAGTTCAGCTGGCCTGATGCTTGGCCCAGAGTGGATTGATAATGTATAGGTTATTACAGGTGAAGATTTTAAACATCCTTATGAATTTGTTTTGGTGCAGTGGTGAACCAAAGAACAGCAATTATGAATGCAGGAAGCTCTGGACAGGTGCCTGGGTGAGCTGGGCCTGTAGGTGGTCGAGAGCTCGTTGCTCAGCTCGTCTCGTACCTGGACAAAGGGAGGAGGGTGCAGGGAAGAGCGTGACGATGACTGTCACTTTCTGGACATGGCAGAAGAGCAAAGCCACAGGTTCCCTGGGTGCCAGCTCACTCCTGGCCCTTGAAACAGATCTGGCGACCCAGCAGGTACAAGGCGAGAGTGCTGACCTGGAATGGTAGGCCGTCAATGGTTGGCTTTATAGAGGGTTTATTATGGTAAGTTCAATAAAGCCGTCGATAAATCTATCTTGATATAACTTTACACTTTCCAAAGTATTCAGCCTAGGAAAACCCTTGTCTTTTCAAAGTGGCAATTTGTTTTTGAGTCCCAGAATTACAATTCATAGAATTAGAACCCATTCAATCAGAATTCTCTGGTTTATTCCTTTCCATTCTGCCTGTTTTGAGTAGGCTAGACAGGTTAGGATGTGCACCAGTACTCTAGAACCAAGCTACTCACTCACCTCATTTATTCCCAGAATCTCCAGAGGTACTATCGTCTGGAGAAACTTCATCTCCTGGAGGTAAGTAACAGTACCTGTAGATTTATCTAACCTAGAACAGGCAGAACATCACCTTCCTGCTTTCCTAATATCAGATTTGAAACCGTTCACTCGTTGTTTTTGATTCTCCATACATTATGCTAATGATTTTTTGGGGGGGATTAACATTCATGTAATAGACTAATATAAATGTCTTCTAGACTTGGGCATGTAACCTTAGTGACTTTCCTCTCCATGTAGGGGCTACTGGAACCTGTCTCTGGTCACAGCGGAACCTTCCGCATCATCCTGAGAATGCTGTCATCAAGGCAAAGAGTGGCTACTTGGAAGAATATAAAATATATTTTGATTTGTTTAACACTTCCTTTTTTTTTTTTTTTACTACATGATTCCATATGTTATTTCATAGTTTTGATGTCTTCACTATTATTCTACAATGTAGAAAATAGTAAAAATAAATGAGTAGGTGTGTCCAAACTTTTGACTGGTACTGTATGTACTTTTTAAAAGTCATAAATTAACATGGGTTTGGATGAGAACCATAGGAATACAGAGGTAGGTATTCAAAATGGTCTGGCACCTTGGCCAATTAAGCTTCAAGACCAACTTTAAAACATTCAGGCTATCCTAACTTCAAATTCTTTAAAACTGATATCGACTATAACTAGACATTTGCATAAAATGCTCTGCAAAAGTAACTATTGAACTGTTCAAGTTAGACACCAAACCAATTTTCACATGTTCAGGCCATCCTAACTAAAAAGTCTTTAAAACATTGATGAACTATAACTACAAATGTGCCTAAATTAGCATATCCATAAAAGGGTACAGCTGTTGTTGAGAGTGATGAAAAGTAGCTAGCTAACGTCAGCTAACAGCTCTCTTGTCTCGTCATTGAGCAGCCCAAATGTAGCCGTTGCTATGGGTATTCACACACGCAGAGGAGCGCATGGGGCAGTGCAGGAAACAAGGGACAGACCGAGATCAGCTATTGATAATAATTGAGGAAGTTACTGTGTTTCTGATTTTGGGTTGAGAAATCGGGCTCAGGTAGGGTAGGGCCTGAGCGTCAGCATGGGTAGGCCTCGGCCTAAAATGTCATGCCTCTGCTTTTCTTTTCATTCAAATAGTTAAACTACCACTAAAATACTTTTAAAGAGCTGTCATCACTAGATGTACCATCATATTTCCCTCCCCAAATAATAGCCTAAATGTTTCTAATTCCTTATGAGTTCCTCCCTTCCACCACAACAGAAAGTCTTCTTTCTATCTGACTTTAAAAAACATACCTATGAATACTCTGTACTGTTTGATCATTACACCCTCATTAAACTAAAATCAAGCTTCATTGACATTTTTACAAAATGCATCTATTTATCTGAAACCCCCAGCATGGATGATTGAGTTGCTTTGCTTTCCTACGAGTGTTGTCCACATGATCCTGCCTTTTATTACAATCTTCTGACAGATCTCTTTGTCCTGTCTTTTTTCTTTCAGTTTTCACACTCAACTGTAGTTTAGACATAGTGATCTTACTGCCCCACAATCCAAAGCAATAAGGTTGATATAGTAGTCTATCAAAGTAATCAGAGCAATTGTTTTACTAAATATAACTCTGACTACAGTGCATTCGGAAAGTATTCCGACCCCTTCCCTTTTTCCACATTTTGTTAAGCTACAGCCGTATTCTAAAATGTATTAAATTATAATTTGTTCTATCTACACACTACACTATAATGACAAAGAGAAAACAGGATTTTAGAAATGTTTGCAAATGTATTAAAAATAAAAACAGATACCTTATTTACATAAGTAATCAGACCCTTTGCTATGAGACTAGAAATTGAGCTCAGTTGCATCCTGTTCCATTGATCCTCCTTGAGATGTTTCTACAACTTGATTGTAGTCCATCTGTGGTAAATTCAATTGATTGGACGTGATTTGAAAAGGCACACACCTGTCTATATAAGGTCCCACAGTTGACAGTGCATGTCAGAGCAAAACCAAGCCATGAGGTTGAAGGAATTGTGTTGAGGCACAGATCTGGGGAAGGGTACCAAAAATGTCTGCAGCATTGAAGGTCCCCAAGAACACAGTGGCCTCCATCATACTTAAATGGAAATAGTTTAGAACCACCAGGACTCTTCTTCTTGGCAGCCCGGCAAAACTGAGCAATCAGGAGAGAAGGGCCTTGGTCAGGGAGGTGACCAAGAACCTGATGGTCACTCTTAACAGAGCTCCAGAGTTCCTCTGTGGAGATGGGAGAAACTTCCAGAAGGACAACCATCTCTGCAGCACTCCACCAATCAGGTCTTTAGGGTACAATGGACAGACATAAGCCACTTCTCAGTAAAAGGCACATGACAGCCTGCTTGGAGTTTGCCAAAAGGCACCTAAAGGACTCTGACCATGAGAAACAAGATTATCTGGTCTGATGAAACCAAGATTGAACTCTTTGGCCTGAATGCCAAGCGTCACGTCTAGAGGAAACCTGGCACCATCCGTACGGTGAAGCATGGTGGTGGCAGCATCATGCTGTGGGGATGTTTTTCAGCGGCAGGGACTGAGGGATCGAATGTTCACCTTCCAACAGGACAATGACTCTAAGCACACAGCCAAGACAACGCAGGAGTGGCTTCGGTACAAGTCTCTGAATGTCCTTGAGTGGCCAAGCCAAAGCCCGGACTTGAACCCGATCGAACATCTCTGAAGAGACATAAAATAGCTGTGCAGTGACGCTCCCCATCCAACCTTACGGAACTTGAGAGGATCTGCAAAGAAGAATGGGAGAAACTCCCCCAAAAAACAGATGTGCCAAGCTTGTAGGGTCATACCCAAGAAGACTTGAGGCTATAATCACTGTCAAAGGTGCTTCAACAAAGTACTGAGTAATGGTCTGAATACTTACAGTTGAATTTGGAAGTTTTACATACACTTAGGTTGGAGTCATTAAAACTCGTTTGTCAACCACTCCACAAATTTCTTGTTAAAAAACGATCGTTTTGGCAAGTCGGTTAGGACATCTACTTTGTGCATGACAGAAGTATTTTTCCAACAATTGTTTACAAACAGATTATTTCACATAACTCACTGTATCACAATTACAGTGTGTTAGAAGTTTACATACACTAAGTTGACTGTGCCTTTAAACAGCTTGGAAAATTCCAGATAATTTTTTGTCAATTGTAGGTGTACCTGTGGATGTATTTCAAGGCCTACCTTCAAACCCAGTGCCTCTTTGCTTGACATCATGGGAAAATCAAAAGACCTTTCCAAATGCCTGAAGGTGCCACGTTCATCTGTACAAACAATAGTATGCAAGTATAAACACTATGGGTCCACGCAGCCGTCATACCGCTAAGGAAGGAGACACGTTCTGTCTCCTAGAGATGAACTTACTTTGGTGTGAAAAGTGCAAATCAATCCCAGAACAACAGCAAAGGACCTTGTGAAGATGCTGGAGGAAACAGGTACAAAAGTATCTATATCCACAGTAAAACGAGTCCTATATCGACATAACCTGAAAGGCCGCTCAGCAAGGAAGAAACCACTGCTCCAAAACCGCCATAAAAAAGCCAGAATACGGTTTCCAACTGCACATGGGGACAAAGAACATATTTTTTTGAGAAATATCCTCTGGTCTGATGAAACAACAATAGAACTGTTTGGCCATAATGACCATTGCTATGTTTGGAGGAAAAAGGGGGAGGCTTGCAAGCCAAAGAACACCATCCCAACCGTGAAGCACGGGGGGTGGCAGCATCATGTTGTGGGGTTGCTTTGCTGCAGGAGGGACTGGTGCACTTCACAAAATAGATGGCATCATGAGGAAGGGAAATTATGTGGATATATTGAAGCAACATCTCAAGACATCAGTCAGGGAGTTAAAGCTTGGTCGCAAATGGGTCTTCCAAATGGACAATGACCCCAAGCATACTTCCAAAGTTGTGGCAAAAAGGACAACAAAGAACAACGAAGTCAAGGTATTGGAGTGGCCATCGCAAAGCCCTGACCTCAATGCTATAGACAATTTGTGGGCAGAACTGAAAAAGCGTGTGCGAGCAAGGAGGCCTACAAACCTGACTCAGTTACAGCAGCTCTGTCAGGAGGACTGGGTCAAAATTCACCCAATTATTGTGGGAATGTTGTGGAAGGCTACTCCGAAACATTTTACCCAAGTTAAACAATTTATAGGGAATGCTACCAAATACTAACTGAGTGTATGTAAACTTCTGACCCACTGGGAATGTGATGAAAGTAATAAAAGCTGAAATAAATCATTCTCTCTACTATTATTCTGACATTTCACATTCTTAAAATAAAGTGGTTATCCTAACTGACCTAAGACAGGGAATTTTTACTAGGATTAAATGTCAGGAATTGTGAAAAACGGAGTTGAAATGTATTTGACTAAGGTGTATGTAAACTTCCGATTTCAACTGTATGTAAATGTCATATTTCATTTTTATTCATAATTTTTTTGCAACATTTTCTAAAAACCTGTTTTTACTTTGTCATTATGGGGTATTGTGTGTAGATTAAGGGGGGGAAACTATTTAATCAATTTTAGAATAAGGCTGTAACGTAACAAAATGTGATAAAACTCAAGGGGTCTGAATACTTTCCCGAATGCACTATTTATAGCAAATGCTGTGCTTTAAATAGTAAAGTAAAAGTGGTTCAACTTCTTCCACTTTAAGGAGCTAAAGCAAGCCCCATAACTTTACTTCATGTAAAGTTACCATCTAGTTAGAAATGATTTTTTTTATACAGTTTTATAATTATTAAAATTATTATTTATTTTTATTTTTTATCCTTACTGTCACAGTGTTCAGAGTTAGTGTGAAAACTCAGTCTGGTGCTTCAGTTAGTTTTGAAACTACTAACCCTTTCTCTCTTGATTTACTTATTTTTAACTGAAGGAATGTATTTATTCCTTTTAAATTCAGGTTGTATGCTGATTCTGTATTTTTTTACTTTAACTTATTAGTAAAATTGTTGAAGGACAATGTGTGCTTGTTATATTTGTATTCACTTAATTGAAAGGCAGATTATAATTTTTTAACAATTTGATTCATTTTAATAGCAGCAACAATGATACAATGATATGATACAGCAGCAGGTGGCAATGTTGGAAGTTTGAACTACGGTAAATCGTGTGCGTAGTCAACCTTTTATTTTGAAAAGCCAACCTTTATTTTGAAGAACGATCCAGGAAGTAGCGGAACAAAAACAAACTAAATAAATTGTGTTCAATGTTCTATGGTGTCAACGGTATATTCAGAAGACGTTGACTTTACACTGCAATGCAAATTACTATAACATAAGTGTTTAACATAAACATAGTGCTAAGGACATGTCCGACACCGTCGCGTTTCATGCTCAGCTAGCCTCCATCGTCGAGGTGTTGGCGAATGCAGCCGTAGCCGAAATCTGTAAACTTGTAGATGACGGCCATGCTGCCTTACGTTTGGAAATTTCCCATAGCCAGAAAGAAATCGACAACCTGCGGAGGAAGCTGCTTTTGACAAAATGTCAGACTTCTCGACGGGGCGTAGAAAGATTCGGAGCCCTGCGACGCACGGTTCACAAGCATGTGGACAATAATCATATTGCCCGGGGAAGAGGGAGCTTTGTAGGGAAGTCGACAGGCAGACTTGGATATTGTAGGTTTTTAACCTTATCTAAACACGTTCAAAAGCATTAGTCATGTAGAATCTATAACGTTAATGGGTGTTTCTCTTGTTTGGTGCAGTAAAGAATCGTTTTGAAGACATTGAAGGGAACAACTTTATGCCGGATGTCACTACCTGGAAAGACGCAGGACGCACAGCGACAGACCATAATGGGGGCATGCAGGTCAGTTGTCATAGACACGGTCAAATGTATCAATAGACACGGTCATATTTCAATTGCTGTTGGGGATATGTTTCTAATCAAATGTTTCTGATGAATACAAAACACAGATGGCAATAATGCAAGAGGAAACTCATGTCAAAATGGAGCACCTTGACACCAGTACAACAGAAGGTATTTTTTGTTGTTGCAAATAATCAAATCTATGCAATTTACATGTTATGGTAAGTAAAGCTGTCCATGGTTATTGCAGTATTTGATTAACTTCTTAGTCATTACCCATAACTAATAAATAAGGCAAAGAAGAATCAGTCTCCACTACAGGAAGCTGATGTTGTCCTTTACTTTGCCCCATTTCAGAGATTGTCCAACAGGTCAGTGAGAGCAGTGAGAAGATCATTGTTGCAGATCCAGGTTCTTCGTCATCTCCTGAAACCACAGACCTTCTGGACCAGCAGGGCAACAGACACAGAGCTCCAGACACCTCACTCAATATAGAACCTGAAAACCAGGCGTTCCAGCATCCAGCGTCACAATACAACAGAGAAAGACAGGACCATCAGGTTGCTGAGTGTGTGACCTGGGAAACTGACCATCAAACCATAGAATACAGCCTGTCCCGATGGACAGAGAACCAAGAGACTGACAACCGAACTGTGAATGCTCCTCACAATGCAGGGCCAGATTGCAAGAGGCTGTCTGAACATCCAGAGAGGAGAGGGGTGCCTGGTAACTCTGGGGTCTGCATGTCTGCTTCGGGCTCTCTGGACTGGGTGCCTGATGTGGTGCTGGTGGACTCAGTTCCCATTAAAGTTGAGGCAGATATGAGTTCAGAATGGAGCATAACAGGCCAAGAGGCGACATCCGGAGAGGTCTGTTCAGACAGCAGGCAGCTTGTAGACAGAGGAAGAGGAGGAATGCAGTCTGGACAGACAAAGTGTCCCACTGACACTCAACATGCAGAGCAAAGGAGAACTGTAGGACCAAGGTCCAAGTTTCCAGATTTCAATGGACTGTCCAACCGAAACAGCTTTTCATCCCCAAGGGTTACCCTCCACCAGGTTCCCCAAAGAGGGGAAGCAAGCCCCCTTCCCAAATTTCAACAGAGGCTCCACTTCTTCATCGAAAGGCATAGAAAAGCAGCCGCAACAGCTAACGTCTCACTCCAGCAAGAGATATCTCCGGTGCAGCCTCTGCGGGAAGCCCTTCCCCCAGGCGTACCTAAGCAGGCACATGCGGGTCCATACGGGGGGAGAAACCGTACGGCTGCAGCCACTGCACCAAACGCTTCTCCCACAGCCACCAGCTGAAGAGGCATGAGAGGGTGCACACCGGAGAGAAACCGTTTCAATGTGTCTACTGCGGGAAGTGCTTCACCCAGTCCTGCCACATGAAGAAGCACCTCCTTGTCCACACTGGTGGCAGGCCACAGGACGTTGTGCTGCCCTAAGTGTTCCAGGCTAAAGTTCAGACTAGATACAGATCTAGGATCAGCTTCCCCTCCCACAATCCTCTCAAGTTTTTTCTTCTTTAAACTGACCCAACATCAGCATCTAAGGTCAACTTCACACTACTCCTCCCAGTGTAATGATAGGCAGGGCCAGGAGTTTTTCCTCCTGGCCCTAGTTGTAAATGGAATGTCTCAACACTACTGTGGTTTACATATGAATACTGGGTCCATGTGTTTTTCACTTTGAATGGTTTCCTCATTGAACGCTTCTCTCTGTGTGTAGTGGTCGTGTTTTCAGTTCAACTGGCTTGATGCTTGGTCCAGAGTGGATTGATAATGTATAAGTTATTACAGGTGAAGATTTTAAACATATTTTATTAAGTTAGCAGTCTCTCTCATCCATAGCGACTTGCAAGAGCAATTATGGTTAAGTGCTGTGCTCAAGGGCACGTCGACAGATTTTTCAGCTTGTCGGCTCGGTGATTCCAACCTGCGACCTTTCGGTTATTGGCTAAAATCTCTTAACCGCTAGGCTACATCCTCATGAGTTCACATTTGTGCATTGGGGAACCAAAGTACAATAATTAAGACTACGTTTCCATCAACCTGTCAATAAGACGGATTCCCTATCAGAATGATAGGCTGTAACAATGTAGATAGATTTCATATCTATGTGAACAGAATTCCGGAAGCACTGGACAGGTGCCTGGGCGAGCAAGGCCTGTTGGTGGTTGAGAGTTTGTTGCTCGTCTCTGTTCGTACTTGGATGCAGGGATGAGGAGAAGGAAGGCGCAGGGTTCCCAGACGCCAGTGCCCTGGAAACGGACCTGGCGACCCAGCAGTTGCAAGAAGAGAGAGTGCTGACTGGAATGGTAGGCTGTCAATGTTTGTCGTTTATACAGGGTTTAATATGGTTGGATTTGTAGAGTTCGATAAAACCTTGTTGATACCCCTCTACCCTTCCCATCATATTCTGCATAGGAAAACACTTTTCTAATCACAGCTGCTATGAGATTTTGGGTCCCATAATTAGAATCCATAGAATGGTCCTTTGGAGGAAGGATTTCTGGGATATATTTGACATTTGTATCCTAAAGCGTAATTAGTTGAAGTTTGAATATTTGTGACATTTTGGCCTTTCCCAGAACCTCTTTTAAAGACTCCATGTTTCAGTTGTAGGTGCTACAAAGCAACATTTAGTGTCATATACAACTTTACTACTTGCTCTGTATTTTGATTGCAATAACACATTTCTTGCATTAATTTATGAATATTTACAAATTTACAAATACATTTTTTTGCAAACAAAATATACTTCACAGGCAATTCAAAGTTCTGCTAGCTTTAAAGTTATGGCTTATTTTATAGAGATACTTTGGCATAAACACTGTAACCAATCACAGCCCTCCTTTTAAGTGTCATTGCAAATCACCAGCAGAGGGTGACTATTTTGAATCCATTAACACATTCACTCTGTTCGTAATGCTTAAAAACGTGTTTATTACTCTAAAAGTAGCAGAGATTCCACTCTGTATCTTTAATATACCCATAGTGTATTATGTTCAACAATATATTGAAACATTTGCCAAATGAAAAATGGGATTTCACTTCATGTTGATATTTTTCTATTTTCATAAATGTATGTAAGAAATGTGTTATTGAAATCAAAATACTATTCAAAATACATATGACAGAGCAAGCAGTTTAGCTTCATATGACACCATATATTGGCATGTAGCACCTACAGATAAAACAATATGGAGTCTTATAGGAGTCCTGGGTAATGCCAAAATGTCAAATATTCGAACTATAGTTAGTTATTTCTCAATTATGCTTTAAGACACTGTTATTTATATATATATATATCTCAGCAAAAAAATAAACGTCCTCTCACTGTCAACTGCGTTTATTTTCAGCAAACTTAACATGTGTAAATATTTGTATGAACATAACAAGATTCAACAACTGAGACAAACTGAACAAGTTCCACACACGTGACAGAAATTGAATAATGTGTCCCTGAACAAAGGGGGGGGGTCAAAATCAAAAGTAACAGTCAGTATCTGGTGTGGCCACCAGCTGCATTAAGTACTGCAGTGCATCTCCTCCTCATGGACTGCACCAGATTTGCTAGTTCTTGCTGTAAGATGTTACCCCAATCTTCCACCAAGGCACCTGCAAGTTCCCGGACAATTCTGGGGGGAATGGCCATAGCCCTCACCCTCCGATCCAACAGGTCCCAGACGTGCTCAATGGGATTGAGATCCGGTCTTGCAGGAAATCACGCACAGAACAAGCAGTATGGCTGGTGTCATTGTCATGCTGGAGGGTCATGTCAGGATTAGCCTGCAGGAAGGGTACCGCATGAGGGAGGAGGATGTCTTCCCTGTAACGCATAGCGTTGAGATTGCCTGCAATGACAACAAGCTCAGTCCGATGATGCTGTGACACACCGCCCCAGACCATGACGGACCCTCCACCTCCAAATCGATCTCGGGACCAGAGTACAGGCCTCGGTGTAATGCTCATTCTTTCGACGATAAATGCGAATCCGACCATCACCCCTGGTGAGACAAAACCGTGACTCGTCAGTGAAGAGCACTTTTTGCCTGTCCTGTCTGGTCCAGCGACGATGTTGTTGCCGGTGATGTCTGGTAAGGACCTGCCTTACAACAGGCCTACAAGCCCTCAGTCCAGCCTCTCAGCCTATTGCGGCCAGTCTGAGCACTGTTGGAGGGATTGTGCGTTCCTGGTGTAACTTGGGCAGTTGTTGTTGCCATCCTGTACCTGTCCCGCAGGTGTGATGTTCGGATGTACCAATCCTGTGCAGGTGTTACACGTGGTCTGCCAATGCGAGGACGATCAGCTGTCCGTCCTGTCTCCCTGTAGCGCTGTCTTAGGCGTCTCACAGTACGGACATTGAAATGTATTGCCCTGGCCACATTTGCAGTCCTCATGCCTCCTTGCAGCATGCTTAAGGCACGTTCACACAGTTGAGCAGGGACACTGGGCATCTTTCTTTTGGTGTTTTTCAGAGTCAGTAGAAAGGCCTATTTAGTGTCCTCAGTTTTCATAACTGTGACCTTAATTGCCTACCGTCTGTAAGCTGGTAGTGTCTTAACGACCGTTCCACAGGTGCATGTTCATTAATTGTTTATGGTTCATTGAACAAGCATGGGAAACAGTGTTAAACCCTTTACAATGAAGATCTGTGAAGTTATTTTGATTTTTTACGAATTATCTTTGAAAGACAGGGTCCTGAAAAGGGGACTTTTCTTTTTTTGCTGGGGTTATATATATATCAATAATCCTTCCTACAAAGGACCCTTCTATGGATTAAACTGAGTGAAAATAAAAAGTTTTCAAGTTTTGTGGGGAATCACCCATAAATGTCTTCTACAGTTTGACATGTAGCCTACTTAGTGACTTTCCTGTCCTCTGTTCAACGACAAACACTTAATAGATATAGGCAACTGAAACACTAAAAGCACAGTTGCTTGCAGCTTCCTCTCGAGTCTTCTGGGATATGTTGTGTGTGGAGGGGAAGTGAGGCAACTGGAACCTGTCTCTGGTCTGCAGAACCTTTAATACAATGCTGACAAATTACGTTTTCAGGAAGTACTCCACAGGGAAGGTTAGTATAGATAATTCCTTAAATCTGAAAAAGCCTATGGGATACAGGCAAAAAGAAAAATTATTCATTCAATATCATGGAGTGCTCTGAGGACAGTTTCATGAACCATGTTTCCCCAAAAATCTTTCCAGATAAAGGAACGTCTTGAATCTCATTCTGTGATTGGTTGTTACGTTCTTACAAACATTGTATGTCAACACTGTGTGCAAACACTTCAAAAAGTGTCTGTTCCCATAGACTTAAGATTCTTTACTTGTTTATTCGTATTCCATTCTGGTTTGTCTGACAATCTTTTGTCCTGTTCTGTGTTTCTTTTACATAGATCTGATGCTAAACCCCAGTTGTTATTGAAAGGAGAAGCCAGTACATTGTGGTTACAGGTTACTGTGAAGAATGACCTAAACCATTATATGCTTGCTGCGCTTCTTACACCTCTATTACCAATGTAATAAAATGTTTATTTACAATGTTCTCGTTTATTGTAAGAACAAAAAGCTACATGTTATTTAAGTGTTTAGCTATTACTCAAGACTATCAAAAATCCCTTTGGCTATTTATATACAGTACCAGTCAAAAGTTTGGACACACCTACTCATCCCTGAGTGGGCTCCAGAGTGACACAGCGGTCTTACGCACTGTGTCTCAGTGCTAGAGGTGTCACTACAGACTCTGGTTTGATTACAGGCTGTGTCACAACCAGCCGTGATTGGGAGTCCCATAGGGCAGCGCACAATTGGCACAGCGTCGTCTGGGTTAGGGTTTGGCCGGGGTAGGCTGTTATTGTAAATAAGAATTTGTTTTTAACTGACTTGCCTAGTTAAATAAAGGTTAAAACAAATATTTTGAAAGTTTCTACAAGTGCAGTCGCAAAAACCATCAAGCGCTATGATGAAACTGGCTCTCATGAGGACCACCACAAGAAAGGAAGACCCAGAGTTACCTCTGCTGCAGAGGATTAGTTCATTAGAGTTAACTGCACCTCAGATTGCAGCCCAAATGTTCAAGTAACACACATCTCAACATCAACTGTTCATAGGAGACTGTGAATCAGGCCTTCATGGTTGAATTGCTGCAAAGAAACCACTACTAAAGGACACCAATAAGAAGAAGACTTGCTTGGGCCAAGAAACACGAGCAATGGACATTAGACAGGTGGAAGTCTGTGCTTTGCTTTGATGAGTCCAAATGTGATATATTTTTGTGAGACTCAGAGTAGATGAACGGATGATCTCCGCATGTGTGGTTCCCACTGTGAAGCATGGAGAAGGAAGTGTGGTGATGGGGGTGCTTTGCTGGTGACACTGACAGTGATTTTATTTAGAATTCGAGGCACACTTAATCAGCATGGCTATCACAGCATTCTGCAGCGATATGCCGTCCCATCTGGTTTGCGCTTAGTGGGACTATCATTTGTTTTTAAACAGGACAATGACCCAACACACCTCCAGGCTGTGTAAGGGCTATTTGACGAAGAAGGATAGTGATGGAGTGCTGCATCAGATGACCTGGCCTCCACAACCCAATTGAGATGGTTTGGGATGAGTTGGACCTCAGAGTGAAGGAAAAGCAGCCAACAAGTGATTTGTTTAACACATTTATGGTTACTACATGATTCAATCTGTGTCATTTCATAGTTTTGATGTCTTCACTATTATTCTGCAATGTAGAAAATAGTAAAAATAAAGAAAAAACCTTGAATGAGTAGATGGGTCCAAACTATTGACTGGTACTGTATTCTATATTACATTTAAAAATATATATTTTTCTACTGTTACATTGCTTAGAATTAGAGTGCATTCTCATTGCGTGCTTCAGTTAACCCGTAGACTACTCTTTGATGTACTAAGTTTTGGTGGAACTGGTGGAACTTATTCGTTTTAGATTGTATGCCTATTCTGTTTTGTCATTTTTGGAGGACAAAGTGTGTTTGATTTAATTCACTACTTCATTGAAAGTCAAAGAAGGCTGATTTAAAAATATATATGTATTCCTTTCAGTAGCAGCTACAATATGATACAGCAAAAGGTAGCAATGTTGGAACTAACATAAATCGTGTGTAATCAACCTTTATTTTGAAAAACGATCCAGGATGTAGGTGACATCTTGTTTCCGGAACAAGAAGAGTTGAGTGAAGAAGCTTAGGGTCTATGTTGGAAACCGTGAAGTCTTAAGACATTGACTGAACAATGCAATGCAAATTACTATAACATAAGCGTTTAACATAAACATAGTGCCAAGGAGATGTCAGATACTGTAGCCTTTCATGCTCAGCTAGCCTCCATCATTGAGGTGTTGGCGAATGCAGCCGTTGCCGAAATCTGTAAACTTGTAGATGACGGCCATGCTGCCTTACGTTTGGAAATTTCCCATAGCCAGAAAGAAATCGACAACCTGCGGAGGAAGCTGCTTTTGACAAAATTCCAGAATTCTCGACGGAGCGCAGAGAAATTGGGAGCCCTGCGACGCACAGTTCACCGACGCGTGGACACCGATAATCTTACCCGGGCAAGGGCAAGAGAGAGCTTCGTAGGGAAGCCAACAGACAGACTTGGATATTGTAGGTTTTTTTAACCTTATTTAAAAACGTAAAAATTAATGGGTCATATAAAATATATAACGTTTATGACCGTTATATTTTTTCTTTTCTGATACAGTGCAGAATTGTTTTGCCGACAGTGAAGGGAGCAACTTTACGCAGGAAGTCGCCAACTGGAGAGACTCGGGACGCACAGCAACAGGCCAGGATTGGGGCAAGCAGGTCAGTTGTCACAGACATGGTCCAGTGTATTTTATTTGTTTTCTCATATTTCAAATGGTGTTGGGAATATTTTTCTAATAAAATGTAACTGATGAATACAAAAAACAGATGGCAGATATGCAAGAGGAACCTCTTATCAAAATGGAGAACCTTGGCACCAGCAGAACAGAAGGTATTTTTGTTAAACTTAACTAATCTATGCAATTTACACTTTGTAGCTTGACTAATCCTTCAATGTTTATTGCAGTATTTGATTACTTTCTTAGTCATAACCCATAACTAATAAGGCAAAGAAGAATGTCTCCACTAAAGGTCGCTGGTGTTGTGCCCCATTTCAGAGATCGTCCAACTGGTCAGTGAGAGCAGTGAGAAGATCAATGTGGCAGAACCAGGTTCTTCGTCATTTACTGAAACCACAGACCTGGACCAGCAGGGCAACAGACACAGAGCTCCAGACACCTCACTCAAAATAGAACATGAAAACCAGACATTCCAGCATCCAGCGTCACAATACAACAGAGCAAGACAGGACCATCAGGTTGCTGAGGGTGTGACCTGGGAAACTGACCATCAACCCATAGAATACAGCCTGTCTCCATGGACAGAGAACCAAGACACTGACAACCGAACTGTGAATGCTCCTCACAATGCTGGGCTAGACTCCAAAAGGCTGTCTCAACATCCAGGGAGGAGAGGGGCGCCTGGTAACTCTGGGGTCTGCATATCTGCTTTGGGCTCTCTGGACTGGGTGCCTGATGTGGTGATGGTGGACTCAGTTCCCATTAAAGTTGAGGCAGATATGAGTTCAGAATGGAGCATAACTGGTCAAGAGGCGACATCTGGAGAGGTCTGTTCAGACAGCAGGCAGCTTGTGGACAACAGAGGAAGAGGGGGAATGGAGTCTGGACAGACAAAGTGTCCCCTTGACACTCAACATGCAGAACAAGGGACAACTGTAGGATCAAGGTCCAAGATGCCAGATTTCAATGGTCAGTCCAACCGAAACAGATTTTCATCCCCAAGGGTTAATCTCCAGGTTCCCCAAAGAGGGAAGACAGCCCCCTTCCTGAATTTCAGAGGCTCCACTTCTTCATCGAAAGGCATAGAAAAGCAGCCACAACAGCTAACGTCTCACTCGCCTAAGAGGCAGCTCCGGTGCAGCCTCTGCTGAAAGCCCTTCCATCAGCCGGCGCACCTGCGGAGTCACATGCGGGTGCACACGGGGGAGAAACCGTACGGCTGCAGCCACTGCACCAGGCGCTTCTCCCACAGCCACCAGCTGAAGATGCACGAGAGGGTGCACACCGGAGAGAAACCGTTTCAATGTGTCTACTGCGGGAAGTCCTTCACCCAGTCCGGAAACATGAAGAAGCACCTCCTCGTCCACACTGGTGGCAGGCCACAGGACATTGGGCTGCCTTGAGTGTTCCAGGGTAAAGTTTTCCCTAGGTACAGATCTAGGATCAGCTTCCTCTCCAAAAATCTTAACCATTCATTAGTGGAAAGAAATGCTAAACTGACCCAACATCAGCGAATAGGGGCAATTAAACTCTACCCGGCGTAATGAAAGGCAAGGCCAGGAGTTTTTCCTCAGAATGTGACCAGACCGGGGGAAAACTCCTGGTCCTAGTTGTAAGGGGAATGGCTCCACACTTGTGGGTTTTAATATGAAAACTGTGTCAATGTGTTTAACAGTTTGATTGGTTTCCACATTGAACGGTTCCGGTGTGTAGTGGTTGTGTTTTCAGTTTACTGGCTTGATGCTTGGTCCAGAGTGGATAGATAATATATAAGTTATGATAGAGGCCTGATCCTGAGCTAGCCTGACGACTCACACTAAATCTTCAGCTGAGCTGTTGTTCACTACATACAGTTGAACTCTGGAGTTTACATACACTTAGGTTGGAGTAATTAAAACTTATTTTTCAACCACTCCACAAATTTCTTGTTTACAAACTATAGTTTTGGCAAGTTGGTTAAGACATCTACTTTGTGCATGACCCAAGGACTTTTTCCAAAAACTGTTTACAGACAGATTATTTCACTTATAATTCACTGTATCACATTTCCAGTGGGTCAGACGTTTACATACACTAAGTTGACTGTGCCTTTAAACAGCTTGTAAAATTCCAGAAAATGATGTCATGGCTTTAGAAGCTTCTGATAGGCTAATTGACATAATTTGAGTCAATTGGTGGTGTACCTGTGGATGTATTTCAAGGCCTACTTTCAAACTCAGTGCCTGACATTGCTTGACATCATGGGAAAATCAAAAGAAATCAGCCAAGACCTCAGAAAAAAAATTGTAGACCTCCACAAGTCTGGTTCATCCTTGGGAACAATTTCCAAACGCCTGAAGGTAGCAAGTTCATCTGTACAAACAATAGTATGCAAGTATAAACACCATGGGACCACGCAGCCGTCATACCGCTCAGGAAGGAGACGCGTTCTGTCTCCTAGAGATGAACGTACTTTGGTGTGAAAAGTGCAAATCAATCCCAGAACAACAGCAAAGGACCTTGTGAGGAAACAGGTACAAAAGTATGTATATCCACAGTAAAACGAAGCCCATGTCGACATAACCTGAAAGGCCGCTCAGCAAGGAAGAAACCACTGCTCCAAAACCGCCATAAAAAAGCCAGAATACGGTTTGCAACTGCACATGGGGACAAAGATCGTACTTTTTGGAGAAATGTCCTCTGGTCTGATGAAACAAAAATAGAACTGTTTGGTCATAATGACAATCGTTATGTTTGGAGGAAAAAGGGGGAGGCTTGCAAGCCAAAGAACACCATCTCAACCGTGAGGGACGGGTGCACTTCACAAAATAGATGGCATCATGAGAAAGGGAAATTATGTGGATATATTGAAGCAACATCTCAAGACATAAGTCAGGAAGTTAAAGCTTGGTCGCAAATGGGTCTTCCAAATGGACAATGACCCCATGCATACTTCCAAAGTTGTGGCAAAATGGCTTAAGGACAACAAAGTCAAGGTATTGGATTGGCCATCACAAAGCCCTGACCTCAATCCCATTGAAAATGTGTGGGCAGAACTGAAAAAGCGTGTGCGAGCACGTAAATTTCACAATGGCTGAATGGCCGATGTTGATCAACAACCGGTAGAAAAGACTACACTCGGTGCCACTGTACAAACATGTACCTTTGCTCCAACATGTTTGCCATTCCCCTTCGATAGCTCAGTTGGTAGAGCGGAGGACTGTAGAACACTAAATGCTGTAATCCTTAGGTCGCTGGTTCAAATCCGGCTCGAAGGAGGACCTTTTCCTACCTCATGAATGCACCTAAAATATATACCTTTACATGTTGTTTGCACATTCCCCTATAGAGAATAACACGTGTATTTCCACTTTCCCTATGAAGGAAGACTATAGGTTTACTAACCGAAGCATCCACAGTTCCATCTATTCGTAGACCTTCGATAGCTCAGTTGGTAGAGCGGAGCACTGTAGAAAGCTAAATGCTGAAATCCGGCTTGAAGGAGAATATTTTTGTAATCATGTCATAAATGTAGCATAAGTCATTAAAAAAAGCAGTGCAAATTGGTTCACAATTTGAAATGGTATATACAGTTGAAGTCGGAAGTTTACATACACTTAAGTTAGTCATTAACACTTGTTTTTCAACCAGTCCACAAATTTCTTGTTAACAAACTATACTCTCGGCAAGTCCGTTAGGACATCTACTTTGTGCATGACACAAGTAATTTTTCCAACAATTGTTTACAGACAGATTATTTATCTTATAATGATGTCATGGCTTTAGAAGCTTCTGATAGGCTAATTGACATCATTTGAGTCAAGTGGAGGTGTACCTGTGGATGTATTTCAATGTCTACCTTCAAACTCAGTGCCTCTTTGCTTGACATCATGGGAAAACTATACTTTTGGCAAGTCCGTTAGGACATCTACTTTGTGCATGACACAAGTAATTTTTCCAACAATTGTTTACAGACAGATTTATTTCTCTTATAATTCACTATCACAATTCCAGTCGGTCAGAAGTTTACATACACTAAGTTGACTGTGCCTTTAAACAGCTTGTAAAATTCCAGAAAATGTCACGGCTTTAGAAGCTTCTGATAGGCTAATTGACATCATTTGAGTCAAGTGGAGGTGAACCTGTGGATGTATTTCAAGGCCTACCTTCAAACTCAGTGCCTCTTTGCTTGACATCATGGGGAAATCAAAAGAAATCAGCCAAGACCTCAGAAAAAGAAATTGTAGACCTCCACAAGTCTGGTTCATCCTTGGGAACAATTTCCACACCCCCAAAGGTACCACGTTCATCTGTACAAACAATAGTATGCAAGTATAAACACCATGGGACCACACAGCCATCTGTCTCCTAGAGATTTCTATTTTTTTATCTTACTAAGCAAGTCAGTTAAGAACAAATTCTTATTTTCAATGACAGCCTAGGAACAGTGGGTTAACTGCCTGTTCAGGGGGCAGAACAACAGATTTGTACCTTGTCAGCTTAGGAATTTGAACTTGCAACCTTTCAGTTACTAGTCCAATGCTCTAACCACTAGGCTACCCTGGCCCAGACTAACGTACTTTGGTGCGAAACGTGCAAATCAATCCCAGAACAACAGCAAAGGACCTTGTGAAGATGCTGGAGGAAACGGGTACAAAAGTATCTATATCCACAGTAAAACGAGTCCTATATCGACATAACCTGAAAGGCCGCTCAGCAAGGAAGAAACCACTGCTCCAAAACCGCCATAAAAAAAAGCCAGACTACGGTTTCCAACTGCACATGGGGACAATGATCATACTTTTTGGAGAAATGTCCTCTGGTCTGATGAAATAATGACCATCGTTATGTTTGGAGAAGCACAGGGTGGCAGCATCATGTTGTGGGGGTGCTTTGCTGCAGGAGGGACTGGTGCACTTCACAAAATAGATGGCATCATGAGGAAGGGAAATTATGTGGATATATTGAAGCAACATCTCAAGACATCAGTCAGGAAGTTAAAGCTTGGTCGCAAATGGGTCTTCCAAATGGACAATGACCCCATGCATACTTCCAAAGTTGTGGCAAAATGGCTTAAGGACAACAAAGTCAAGGTATTGGAGTGGCCATCACAAAGCCCTGACCTCAATCCCATTGAAAAATTGTGGGCAGAACTGAAAGAGCGTGTGCGAGCAATTAGGCCTAAAAACCTGACTCAGCTACACCAGCTCTGTCAGGAGGAATGGGCCAAAGTTCACCCAACTTATTGTGGGAAGCTTGTGGAAGGCTACGCGAAACGTTTGACCCAAGTTAAACAATTTAAAGGCAATGCTACCAAATACTAGTTGAGTGTATGTAAACTTCTGACCCACTGGGAATGTAAAGAAAGAAATAAAAGCTGAAAACAAATAATTCTCTCTACTATTATTCTGACATTTCACATTCTTAAAATAAAGTGGTGATCCTAAATGACCTAAAACAGGATTTTTTTACTAGGATTACTTGTCAGGAGTTGTGAAAAACTGAGTTTAAATGTATTTGGCTAAGGTGTATCTAAACTTCCGACTTCAACTGTACTTTAGTCTGAGACTGCCATCGTTGAAGTCGTTTGTGGCACTATGGGTGTTGTACAAAATAAAGTCATCAGTGATTGGATCGTCTCTAACCAATTAAGAGTGCCCATGCCAATGACGAATTTTCAAACCAAAGCTTTAATCACGCGTTTTCTGACTCTGGCTCAAACCAATCGGTTTCTGGACCAATCAGACGGCCCTGAATGTGTTCGAATTCAGTGAAGGGTGAGGTACTCCGATCTAGACTCATTGCTCTCAAGAAACTGACGTCCGATGGAGTGGCGTAGGGTTTGGCCGGAGCAAAGAGTCAGGGTAGCTGGGAAAATCCTGATCCCCAGTAGTATCAGAAAGTAGAAGCCAGTACATTGTGGTTACAGGTTCCAGTGAATGACGATATAAACCATTATATTCTTGCTGTATGATTGCTGCACTGCATAAACTCCTATTACCAATGTAATTATTAGTGCGGTTTGCGAGGCACGAGACCCTCATTTAAATATTCGTCATACTTCATATTATTATTGTTTGGAACGCCACTCTTACACCGTTTTATGTAGAAACGCCATTCGAACTTTAAACTTGCAGAGCGGTCAGGACCAATATGCTTGCATACAGCTTTTTATATCTTTTGTACTGTTTAAACTACTAAGCTTTTTGTCCCTATTCAACATTGTAAAGGTCTTATAGTGGCATCATCAACTCCCAGACTTCCAACATTCATTCACGGTGAACAATGCAACTTTTGACACAAATCCGCAACTTTGACCACATTTCCAGCACTTTAGACAAAAACCTAGGTGTGTATGACATCTTGGTCTACTTCTCTGGTATTCAAATCTGGAATCAGAACAGAATAATCTACTACCAATCAAAAAGTTACAGCTGTTTTGAGTTTTGGAGTGACGAAAAGCAGCTAACTAAGGTCAGCTAACAGCTCTCATGTCTCGTCGTTGAGATGCCCAAACGAAGCCGTTGCTAGGGATACCAATGCATTTCAATGGCAAAAAAAGTGGCATATACTAGAATGGTAATTTTTTAAAATGTTTTTTAATAATCTTCAGGCTATCCTAACTTCACTCTTTAAGATCTTTATCAACTATACAGATTTGCATAAAATAACTATGCACCGTTCAAGCTAGAGACACCAACCCAGCTTTCACATGTTCGGGTTATCCTAAATTCAAATGATTGAACTTGTATCAACTATATAAATTAGCATACCAATCAAAAGTTACAGCTCTTTGTCGGAGTTTAGTGACCAAAAGTAGCTAACTAATGTCAGCTCTCTCATGTCTCATCATTGAGCCGCCTAAACAGAGCCAATGCTTTGGATACTGACGCAGAGGAGCGCAGGAAGCAAGGGACAGACCGAGATCAGCTATTGATACTAACAGAGGAAGTTACTGTGTTGAGCAATCGGGCGCAGGTAGGGTAGGGCCTGAACGTAACCGACATGGGTAGTACTCGGCCTAAAATGTCCTGCCTTTCTGCTTTTTTTTTTCAATCAAACTTCTGACCACTTTCCCAACAGGTTAGACAGAAACTGTATGACATCGTCCTCTACGCCACTGCTATTCAAGCTGAAATAGTGATCACTGTTAGCCTAAATAGTTTATTTATTAGATACAACTACAGCTAGCTATCAGTAGGTCTACATACAAACCTATTATACATAGTTCAACTACCACTAAAACACGTTTAAAGAGCTGTCAACACTATATGTATCATCATATTTCCCTCCCCAAATAATAGCCTAAATGTTTCTAATTCCTTATGAGTTCCTCCCTTCCACCACAACAGCAAGTCTTTATATTCAGTTAAAGCAAAAAAGTTGCAGAACCATGATTTATTTTCTCTTGTTTCAACAGACTGCGTTTTACGACAGATCACAAGAAACAAGCATGTTAGCAAAGCTTGAATTAAGGAATGGATTTGCAGCAGGGAAAACGTCAGGGCATCTGACTGAAGATTGCCAACAAGACAAGTCCAAAATAATAACATTTGAGTTTCTGACTTTGAACAGCAGACTTGTGAGGTTCCTACAATAATCTGTACTGTTTGATCATTATCATCATTCAACAAAAAATCTAACTTAATTTATACTCAATGTTTTACAAAAGTAAATCATGCATTTATTTATCTGAAATCCCCAGCATGGATGATTGAGGTGCTTTCCTACGAGTGTCATCCACATGATTCTACCTTTTATTACCATCGTCTGACAGAAGCTTTGTCTTTCTTCCAGTTTTCACACTCAACAACTGTAGTTTAGACATTTCTGTGATCTAACTGCCCCACAATCCAAAGCAATAAGGTCGATATAGTAGTCTATCAAAGTAATCAGACCAATTGTTTTACTAAATTTGAATTGTACTATTTGCTTTAAATAACTTCTTCCACTACCACAAAAATACTTTAAGAGCTAAAGCAAGCCCCACAACATTACTTCATGTAAAGTTACCATCTAGTTGGCAGTGTTTTTATATTTAGTGTAATTTATTGTAAAATCAAATCTCCTAAATGTTATTTAACTGAAAAAATATATAAACGCAACAATTTCAAATATTTTACTGAGTTACAGTTCATATAACTGCATTTATTCACAGTCAACTGAAATAAATGCATTAGGACCTAATCTATGGATTTCACAGCTGGGAATACAGATATGCAGCTGTGGGTAACATACCTTAAAAAAAAAAAAAGGTTTTGTGGTATGGAACATTTCTGGGATCTTTTATTTCAGCTCATGAAACAATGTTGCATTTATGTTTTGTTCAGTGTAGTTGTTACCAATTGCTCAGGACTATCTGAAATCCCATTGGCTATTTATCCATTCTATATTCAGATATTTAAATCGTTCTACTGTTACATTGTTCAGAGTTAGAGTGCATTCTCAATGTGGTGCTTCAGTTCGTTTTGAGACCATTAACCCTTAGCCTTCTCTTTGATTTACTTATTTTTAACTGAAGGAATACATGTATTCCTTTTAAATTCAGGCTGTATGCTCATTCTGTATTTTTGTACTTAATCATTATAATTTTTGGAGGTCAGTATTTTCTTTGATTCACTTAATTGAAAGTCAATGAAGGTTGATTAAAAAAAATGTATTCCTTTCAGTAGCGGCTACAATATGATACAGCATAAGGTGGCAATGTTGGAAGTTCGAACCAACATAAATCGTGTGTAACAAACATTTTATTTTGAAAAACCAACCTTTATTCTAAAAAACGATCCAGGAAGTAGCGTAACAAAAACAAACGAGATGTGTGTGAAGCATACGGTATATGGCGTGAACTGTGTAGTCTCATGACGTTGCCTGAATACTCAAATGCAAATTACTTTAACATAAGTGTTTAACATAAAGGACATGTACGATACTGTCACCTTTCATGCTCAGCTAGCCTCCATCATTGAGGTTTTGGCGAATGCAGCCGTTGTCGAAATCTGCAAACTTGTAGATGACGGCCATGCTGCCTTACGTTTGGAAATGTCCCATAGCCAGAAAGAAATGGACAACCTGCGGAGGAAGCTGCTTTTGACAAAATTCCAGAATTCTCGACGGAGCGCAGAGAGATTCGGAGCCCTGCGACGCACAGTTCACAGGCGCGTGGACAGCGGTCATATTGGCCGGGGAAGAGGGAGTTTCGTAGGGAAGTCGACAGGCAGACTTGGATATTGTAGGTTTTTTACCTTATTTAAACACGTTCCAAATAATTGATAATGTAGAATATGTAACGGTTATTTAAGGTTTTCTTTTCTGGTGCAGTGGAAAATCGTTTTGCCGACCGTGAAGGAGGCAACTTTATGCAGGATGTCACCAACTGGAGAGATGCAGGACTCACAGCGACAGACCAGGGTGGGGGCATGCAGGTCAGTTGGCATAGACACGGGTTAAATTGATAATTTATGTTTGCATATTTCTAAGGGTGGTGGGATTTCAATTTTACCAGGTAAATTGACTGAACACATTTTCAATTACAGCAAGGACCTGGGGAATAGTTACAGGGGAGAGGAAGGGGAATGAATGAGCCACTTGTAAACTGGGGATGATTAGGTGGCCATTGTGGTATGAGGGCCAGATTGGGAATTTAGCCAGGACACCGGGGTTAACACCCCTACTCTACGATAAGTGCAATGGGATCTTTAGTAACCAAAGAGAGTCAGGACACCCGTTTAACGGACAATCCGAAAATGCCCTGTGTTGGATGGCGGAATGTCCCTAAAATTGTTTTCTCATATTTAAAATGGTGTTGGGATATTTTTCATAAAAAATGTTTCTGATGAATACAAAAAACAGATGGCAGATATGCAAGAGGAAACTCTTATCAAAATGGAGAACTTTCACACCAGCAGAACAGAAGGTATTTTATCAAATCTATCCAATTTACACTTTGTTGAGTAAAGCCTTTATTGCAGTATTTCATCAACTTCTTAGTCATGAGCCATAACTAATAAATAAGGCAAAGCAGAATCGGTCTCCACTACAGGAAGCTGATGTTGTGCTTTACTTTGCCCCATTTCAGAGATTGTCCAACTGGTCAGTGAGAGCAGTGAAAAGAAAATTGTGGCAGAACCAGGTGCTTCGTCATCTACTGAAACCACAGACCTTCTGGACCAGCAGGGCAACAGACACAGAGCTCCAGACACCTCACTCAATATAGAACCTGAAAACCTGATGTTCCCGCATCCAGCGTCACAATACAACAGAGCAAGACAGGACCATCAGGTTGCTGAGTGTGTGACCTGGGAAACTGACCATCAACCCATAGGATACAGCCTGTCTCAATGGACAGAGAACCAAGACACTGACAACCGAACTGTGAATGCTCCTCACGATGCAGGGCCAGACTCCAAGAGGCTGTCTGAACATCCAGAGAGGAGAGGGGCGTCTGGTAACTCTGGGGTCTGCATGTCTGCTTTGGGCTCTCTGGACTGGGTGCCTGATGTGGTGATGGTGGACTCAGTTCCCATTAAAGTGGAGGCAGATATGAGTTCAGAATGGAGCATAACTGGCCAAGAGGTGACATCTGGAGAGGTCTGTTCAGACAGCAGGCAGCTTGTGGACAACAGAGGAAGAGGGGGAATGGAGTCTGGACAGACAAAGTGTCCCCCTGACACTCAACATGCAGAACAAGGAACAACTGTAGGATCAAGGTCCAAGATGCCAGATTTCAATAGACTGTCCTCCCTAAACAGCTTTTCATCCCCAAGGGTTACTCTCCACCAGGTTCCCCAAAGAGGGAAGCCAGCCCCCTTTCCAAATTTCAACAGAGGCTCCACTTCTTCATCGAAAGGCATAGAAAAGCAGCCACAACAGCTAATGTCTCACTCTACCAAGAGGCAGCTCCGGTGCACCCTCTGTGGAAAGCTCTTCCACCAGCCCGCGAACCTGCGGAGTCACATGCGGGTCCATACGGGGGAGAAACCGTACGGCTGCAGCCACTGCACCAAGCGCTTCTCCCACAGCCACCAGCTGAAGATGCATGAGAGGGTGCACACCGGAGAGAAACCGTTTCAATGTGTCTACTGCGGGAAGTGCTTCACCCAGTCCGGCCACATAAAGAAGCACCTCCTCGTCCACACCGGTGACAGGCCACAGGACATTGGGCTGCCCTAAGTGGATTTTTTCTTCACCACGTGACCACACCAGGGATTAACTGGTCTTCCCCTATAGTTTCTATCCCCTCTTCCGCCCTAGTTAGGGGAATGGCTCTACACTACTGGGGTTTTCATGTGAACACTGTGTTTTTAACAGTTTGGATCTTTACCACATTGAACGCTACCCTCTGTGTGTAGTGGTTGTGTTTTCAGTTCAGCTGGCTTGATGCTTGGTCCAGAGTGGACTGATAATGTATATTATTAAAGGTGAAGATTTTAAACATTACAGTCAGTTAGAGCAATAAGGGTTAAGTGCTTTGCTCAAGGCACATCAACAGATTTTTCAGCTTGGTTGGCTCGGGGATTCGAACCTGCGACTTTTCGGTTACTGGCTCAACGCTCTTAACCGCTATGGTACCTACTGCTAGGCTACCTACCTTCTGCTATGCTACATCCTCATGAATTTGTTACCAATTGTATTCATATCGAACAGTATTTAAGAGTTCAGGAAGCACTGGACAGGTGCCTGGGCATGCAAGGTCTGTTGGTGGTCGAGAGCTCGTTGCTGTTTCTGTTCTTACTTGGAATAACAGAGCCAGGGAGGAGGAAGAAGGCACAGGGTTCCCGGACGCCAGCACACTCCTGGGCCTGGAAACGGACCTGGCGACCCAGCAGTTGCAGGGAGAGAGAGTGCTGACTGGAATGGTAGGCTGTCAATGGCTGTGATACAGGGTCTAATATGCTTGGATTTGTAGAGTTCAATAAAGCCATATTGATACCCCTCTACCCTTCCCATCATATTCTGCTTAGGAAAACCCTTTTTCTATTCAGTTGCAATGAGATTTTTAGTTCCAGAATTATAATTCATAGAATTAGAACCCATTCAATTCCATCAGAATTCTCTCTGGTTTATTCCTTTCCATTCTGACTCTGTTTTGAGTAGGCTAGACAGGTTAGGATGTGCACCAGTACTCTAGAACCAAGCTACTCACTCACCTCATTTATTCCCAGAATCTCCACAGCTACCATGGTCTGGGGAAATCTCATCTCCTGGAGGTAAGTACTGTACCTGTAGATTGATCTCACATAGAACAACCAGAAAATCACCTTCCTGCTTTCTTAATATCAGCATTTGAAACCGCTCACTTTGTTTTGGATTCTCCATACACGATTCTACTGAAAATAAAGTTTAGATGACCATTCATTTAATACATATACTTATATAAGGATGATTCCTCACGAAACTAGAACACACTTTTTTTATTTTAATGAAATGCAATCCATAGAATGGTCCTTTGGAGGAAGGATTGTTGGGATATATTTGACATTTATCTTAAAGCATAATTGACAAGTAATTAATTGAAGTTGGAATATTTGTTGCTATGTTGTTGTCTTAGGTCTCTCTATTTTGGCCTTACCCGGGCCTCCTTTAAGAGTAAATGTTTCAGTTGTAGGTGCTACAAAGCAACATTTGCTGTCATATTCAACTTTACTGCTTGCTCTGTAATATAAGTCGTATTTTGATTGCAATAACACATTTCTTACATTCTTTTTACGCGCTTCAGCACTTGGCGGTCCTGTTTTGTGACCTTGTGGGGCCTATCACTTCGCAGACGTTGTTGCTCCTAGATGGTTTCCACTTCGCAAAAGCTGCACTTACAGTTGAGCAGGGCAGAAATGCAGTTGAGCAGGGCAGATATGTGATGAACTGACTTGTTGGAAAGGTGCCAATCAAATCAATCAAATGTATTTATAAAGCCCTTCTTACATCAGCTGATGTCACAGAGTGCTGTACAGAAACAGCCTAAAACCCCAAACAGCAAGCAATGCAGGTGTAAAAGCACGGTGGTTAGGAAAAACTCCCTAGAAAGGCCAGAACCTAGGAAGAAACCTAGAGAGGAACCAGACTGAGGGGTGGCTGTGCCGGGTGCAGATTATAACAGAACATGGACAAGATTTAAAATGTTCATAGAACAGGCAGAACAGTTGAAACTGGAGAAGCAGCACGGCCAGGTGGACTGGGGACATCAAGGAGTCATCAGGCCAGGTAGGCCTTGAGGAATGGTCCTAATGCTCAGGTCCTCCGAGAGAGAGAAAAAGAGAGATAATTAGAGAGAGCATACTTAAATTCACACAGGACACCGGATAAGAGAGGAGAAATACTCCAGATATAACAGATGGACCCTAGCCCCCCGACACATAAACTACTGCAGCATAAATACTGGAGGCACCATTCTATGATGGTGCCACAAAGTCACCGAGCTCTTCAGTAAGGCCATTCTTCTGCAACTGTGTCTATGGAGATTGCATGGCTGTGTGGTCAATTGTATACAAGGGTGTGGCTGAAATTGCCAAATCCAATCATTTGAAGGGGTGTCCACATAACTCTGTGTGTATATAGCAGATAGGCTAGGCCAAAAAAGCCTGGGGGAGTTGTGTAATTCAAATAAAACCAGAGAGGAAGAGGCGAACGTTAGGCAAATTTGCAAGACAATAAGACATTGCGAGATGCAGATTACCAAAACATATGAGCACGCTTCTGCTTCTCTCTCGTTCACGCTGGCCTGCCTACGGTCTCTTCGCTAATGATGCCAGTGTGTGTTCAGTCTTTGGTCTGTTGCGTGTAGAATATCCTAGCCAATTCATGGCACCGATTTCTACGGCTAGTCTTGCGGGCACGGGGTAGTCTACTCTTTTTGTATCATGAAATTATACTATGCTTCCTGTAGCCTGTAACGCTTTCAGACAATGAAATGTGGTCCCTTCAAATCCCGTCGGTAACTGCATGTTTGTTTCTATGTCTGTTAGGGTATTACACTACGGTTTTTAAAATACCGACACGAAACCTGGTGATATGAACGGATATTTTATTTGTCTGTAAAGGAATGCGATTATGCCGCTTCTGACGCAAGACTAAAATCCATCACTTTGCAACCAGAACTATCAATCAAATAATTGCTGCTTGTGCGCAGACCATTCTCCTAAAAAAATGACTACGTTTGTTAAATACCGTGATTTACCGAGACATTTAGTAGAAATAAAACACATCTAGCTACCATACCATAAAGAAACTGCATGAAAAAACGACATCAATCAGCGATGTTTATTGTTGTCTGCGGAAAAAACAGTACATTTTACACCGGATGCGGCACTTTTTTGTTGTCTGAAAAGTATCAGTTGTAGCTACCTGTAGCTGCGTTCTACGTCTGTAAAAGGTGGCGGTAGATATAACTTAATTGCCCGGCCCTGGCGGTCATACATAGTTAATAGGACCATTATTCTGAATTCTAAATTAACGTGTTATTTTATATATTTTTTCTTATCGTTCTAACGGAAAAACGATATAAAAAATGGCCGTTTAAACATTAAGCAAATTGTCCGTTTGTCACATCCCTAATTGAAAGTATACTATTTTTTATTGGGCTTTTGATTTTTTACAAATATTGTCAAACATATACTTTACAGGCAAATCAAAGTTGTGGTAGTTTTACATTTATGTCCCATTTTTTTATACAGATAAATTGGCAATGTAACCAATCACAACCCTCCTTTTTACTTCTATCATTGCACATCCTGCAAATCACCAGCAGAGGGCGATCCCACTATGGATCTTTGGTATGCACCGACAAATTACATAATATGGAGTCTTGCAGGAGTCCCGGGTAAGCAAAATATCACACTTTTTTTTTTTATTATTTAAGATACATGTCAAATATATGTCAGCAATACTTCCTCCAAAGAACTCTTCTATGGATTAAATTGAGTGAAAATGCCCCAAATAATTTTGTGAGGAATCGCCCCTTAAATGTTTGACATGTAGCCTACCTAGTGACTACCTATCTTCTTTTTATTTATATAACACAACTGCTTTAGGGACCAACAACAAACACTTAATCGGTATAGGTGTGGGAGATAATACTATGGAATGTTGATGCAATCACCAGACATATAAAAACAGAACGTAGGCAGCACAGATAGAGAACTAATGGTATGTACTGGGGACATATGGATACATTTTTTGTGTTACAACCAAGGCCCAGCCACCATTATAACCTAGGCCGAAGCAGGTTTCAGATGTGGGCGGTAACAAGCAAAGAACTGAGACTGGAAGATAATGGTGGAGCAGGGCCAATGGGAGTTGATCATGTACATACAAGGAGTGTCTATATGTGCTATGTAAAGTCGGGAAAAACTATAAAGACAGAGCTCTGTGATAAGAAAGTCGGTCTTTCCATGGAATTGCCCGGCTCTATTACTCTGTAATAAAGTCTAATTGAATTTACAAGTTCCGATATCGGTGAAATATTTTTGAGTCAATATTCCACAACATAGGCAACTAAAACACTGAATTAAAAAATATATATATATATATATATTTCACCTTTATTTAACCAGGTAGGCAAGTTGAGAACAAGTTCTCATTTACAACTGCGACCTGGCCAAGATGAAGCAAAGAAGTTCAACACATTGGAGTAAACAAACACACAGTCAATAATACAGTAGAAGAAAAAAAATATATATACACTGCTCCAAAAAATAAAGGGAACACTAAAATAACCCATCATAGATCTGAATGAATGAAATAATCTTCTTAAATACTTTTTTCTTTACGTAGTTGAATGTGCTGACAACAAAATCACACAAAAATTATCAATGGAAATCAAATGTATCAACCCATGGAGGTCTGGATTTGGAGTCACACTCAAAATTAAAGTGGAAAACCACACTACAGGCTGATCCAACTTTGATGTAATGTCCTTAAAACAAGTCAAAATGAGGCTCAGTAGTGTGTGTGGCCTCCACGTGCCTGAATGACCTCCCTACAACGCCTGGGCATGCACCTGATGAGGTGGCGGATGGTCTCCTGAGGGATCTCCTCCCAGACCTGGACTAAAGCATCCGCCAACTCCTGGACAGTCTGTGGTGCAACGTGGCGTTGGTGGATGGAGCGAGACATGATGTCCCAGATGTGCTCAATTGGATTCAGGTCTGGGGAACGGGCGGGCCAGTTCTTAGCATCAATGCCTTCCTCTTGCAGGAACTGCTGACACACTCCAGCCACATGAGGTCTAGCATTGTCTTGCATTAGGAGGAACCCAGGGCCAACCGCACCAGCATATGGTCTCACAAGGGGTCTGAGGATCTCATCTCGGTACCTAATGGCAGTCAGGCTACCTCTGGCGAGCACATGGAGGGCTGTGCGGCCCCCAAAGAAATGCCACCCCACACCATGACTGACCCACCGCCAAACCGGTCATGCTGGAGGATGTTGCAGGCAGCAGAACGTTCTCCACGGCGTCTCCAGACTCTGTCACGTCTGTCACGTGCTCAGTGTGAACCTGCTTTAATCTGTGAAGAGCACGGGCGCCAGTGGCGAATTTGCCAATCTTGGTGTTCTCTGGCAAATGCCAAATGTCCTGCACGGTGTTGGGCTGTAAGCACAACCCCACCTGTGGACGTTGGGCCCTCATACCACCCTCATGGAGTCTGTTTCTGACCGTTTGAGCAGACACATGCACATTTGTGGCCTGCTGGAGGTCATTTTGCAGGGCTCTGGCAGTGCTCCTCCTTGCACAAAGGCGGAGGTAGTGGTCCTGCTGCTGGGTTGTTGCCCCCACGGCCTCCTCCACGTCTCCTGATGTACTGGCCTGTCTCCTGGTAGCGCCTCCATGCTCTGGACACTACGCTGACAGACACAGCAAACCTTCTTGCCACAGCTCGCATTGATGTGCCATCCTGGATGAGCTGCACTACCTGAGCCACTTGTGTGGGTTGTAGACTCCGTCTCATGCTACCACTAGAGTGAAAGCACCGCCAGCATTCAAAAGTGACCAAAACATCAGCCAGGAAGCATAGGAACTGAGAAGTGGTCTGTGGTCACCACCTTCAGAACCACTCCTTTATTGGGGGTGTCTTGCTAATTGCCTATCATTTCCACCTGTTGTCTATTCCATTTGCACAACAGCATGTGAAATGTATTGTCAATCAGTGTTGCTTCCTAAGTGGACAGATGGACAGACAGAAGTGTGATTGACTTGGAGTTACATTGTGTTGTTTAAGTGTTCCCTTTATTTTTTTGAGCAGTGTACAATGTGTGCATTGAATTGATTCACTTGCTTGCAGCTTCTTCTGGAGTCACTGGTCATCTTCCGGAACGTGTTGCATGTTGATTGGCTACTGGAACCTGTCTCTGGTCTGCAGAACCTTACACACCATCTTGACGAATGAAATCATTAGGACATGCTCCACAGGGAAGGTTCGTAACCACGATGACATACAGTGCCTTCAAAAGGTATTCAGACCCCTATATACTTTTTATACATTTTGTTAGGTTACAGCCTTATTCTAAAATGTATTAAATATAAAATGTCCTCAGCAATCTACACACAATACCCCATAATAACAAAGCGAAAAACAGGTTTTTACAAATGTTTGCTAATTTATTCAAAATAAAAAACAAGTATTCAGACCCTTTGCTATGAGACTTGAAATTGAGCTCAGGAGCATCTTGTTTCCATTGATTATCCTTGATGTTTCTACTACTTGATTGGAGTCCAGCTGTGGTAAATTCAATTGATTGGACATGATTTGGAAAGGCACACACCTGTCTAAATAAGGTCCCATGTTGACAGTGCATGTCAGAGCAAAAACCAAGCCATGAGGTCAAAGGAATTGTCTGTGAAGTTCTGAGACAGGATTGTGTCGAGGCACAGATCTGTGGAAGGGTACCAAAACATTTCTGCAGCATTGAAGGTCCCCAAGAACACAGTGGCCACCATCATTCTTAAATGGAAGATGTTTGGAACCACCAAGACTCTTCCTAGAGCGGACCGCCTGGCCAAACTGAGCAATCGGGGGAGAAGGGCCTTGGTCAGGGAGGTGACCAAGAACCCAATGGTCACTCTGACAGAGCTCTACAATTCCTCTGTGGAGGTGGGAGAACCTTCCAGAAGGACAACCATCTCTGCAGCACTCCACCAATCAGGCCTTTATGGTAGTGTGGCCACACAGAAGCTACTCCTCAGTAAAAGGCACATGACAGCACGCTTGGAGTTTGCATGGTGGTGGCAGCATCATGCTGTGATGAAAACCGGCTCCAGAGCGTTCAGGACCTCAGACTGGGGGGCGAAGGTTCACCTTCCAACAGGACAATGACCGTAAGCACACAGCCAAGACAACGCAGGAGTGGCTTCGGGGATAAATCTCTGAATGTCCTTGAGTGGCCCAGCCAGAGCCTTTTCTTGAACCCGATCGAACATCTCTGAAGAGACCTGAAAATAGCTGTGCAGCAACGCTCCCCATCCAACCTGAGAGCTTGAGAGGATCTGCAGAGAAGAATGGGAGAAACTCCACAAATACAGGTGTGCCAAGCTTCTAGCGTCATACCCAAGAAGACTCGAGGCTGTAATCGCTGGTAAAGGTGCTTCAACAAAGTACTGAGTAAAGGGTCTGAATACTTATTTCAGTTTACATTTTTTATAAATTAGAAACATTTCTAAAAAACTGTTTTTGTTTTGTCATTATGGGGTATTATGTGTAGATTGAGGGGGAAAAAACGAATGTAATCAATATTTGAATAAGGCTGTAACCTAACAAAATGTGGAAAAAGTCAAGGGGTCTGAATACTTTCCGAAGGCACTATAAGTCTAAAAAAAGCCTGAATCAGTTTTTTTCTTCTTTCGTTTATTCAATGTCATGCAGTGCTCCGAGGAGAATTTCATGAACCATATGTTTCCCCCCAATATCTTGTTACATTCTTACAAACATCATTGTATGTCAACTGCGCGCAGACACCTCAAAGTGTCTGTCCCATAGACCAAAGATTCTTTACTTGTGCATTCATATTCCATGTATTCCATTCTGGTTTGTGTCTGACAATCTTTTGTCCTGTTCTGTGTTTCTTTTACATAGATCTGATGCTAAACCCCAGTAGTTACTGAAAGGAGGAGAAGCCAGTACATTGTGGTCACAGGTTACTGTGAAGGACGACATGAACCATTATATGCTCACTGCATGCTTGCTGCGCTGCTTACACCCATATTACCAATGTTGTTATTATTACAAATGTTGTTTTTTATTTACAATGTTGTAATTTACTGTAAAAACAAAATGCAATGTTGTTTAGCTATTACTCAGGACAATAAGAAATCCCACTGGCTATTTATCCATTCTATATTCGGGTTTCTTAAGTCTTTCTACTCTTACATTGTTCAGAGTTGGAGTGCATTCTCAGTGTGGTGCTTCAGTTGAGACTACTAACCCATAGCCTACTCTTCAATTGACTTACTTTAAATTGAAGGAATGTATTTATTCCATTTAAATTCAGGTTGTATGCTGATTCTGTATTTTTCTACTTGAACCAAATGGTAAAATAATCATATTTGGAGGACAAAGTGTTTGATTTAGTTCACTTAATTGAAAGTCAAAAGGCTGATTTTTGTTTGTAACATTTGATTCCTTTGTCGCTACAATATGATACAGCAGCAGGTAGCAATGTTGGAACTAACATAAGTTGTGTGTGTAACCAATCTTTATTTTGAAATCCCACCTTTATTTTGAAAAACGATCCACAAAGTAGAAGAATTTGTTTTGTTTCCCGAACAAAAATAAACAAAAAAGAGAACCTGCGAGAAGCTAGCCACAATAAGGATTAGCCACAATAGTGGAATTTACGGGTCGTCTTCAAAATTAAAGATCCCAATTGACTGATTCAAACGGATACAAGTGGAATGATGCCTTGGGTGCGTTTGTAAATTCACTCTGGCTATCTACTCCGATTTCAGAGCACTCTCGTTCGAGTATGCCAGAGCACAGAATAACTGAGTTTACTAACGCTCAACACTAGTTGAATATGACGGGTGTCAGTAAAGGTTGACATAAAACGTTATTCAATTGTTGCTAGCAGCACTGTTAGTCACTAATGCTCTAGATAACATGAAAACAGCCTAACTAGCTCTGCTTGGGTTAGTAAAATGTTCAGAGTGAGGTGGTCTCTCATTTGTGTCTGGAAGTAGCTAGCAAACTAGCCAACTTTAGCCAGTTTGCTTGGGCGCTTTACTGCAGTTGTGAGGTCAGAACGCTCGGATC
Organism: Brachymystax lenok tsinlingensis; assembly: GCA_030435695.1. Classification (NCBI taxonomy): domain Eukaryota; kingdom Metazoa; phylum Chordata; class Actinopteri; order Salmoniformes; family Salmonidae; genus Brachymystax; species Brachymystax lenok. The sequence continues at coordinate 40,984,368 of CM059810.1, forward strand.
AACCCTACTCCTCGGCCAGAAAGAAACACTGAATTTACAAACGAATGATCTGACAACACTGAATTTGCAAACAGCTCAGAGCGCACTTTGACACACTGGAGGTAATTTACGAATGCACCCCTTATTTTGACTAGATAATGCTCAACAAGTTATTATTGACAGTCACAAAAAGTTTTTATTTTGTACTATTTTCTGCATTGTAGAATAATAGTGAAGACAAACTATGGAATAACATATGGAGTCATGTAGTAACCAATTCATTTTTTTATAAATCAAAAATATATTTTAGATTAGCCATTCTTTGCCTTGACAGCTTTGCACACGCTTTTAATTCTCAACCACCTTCACGAGGTAGTCACCTGGAATGCTTTTCAATTAACAGGTTTGCCTTGTTAAAAGTTCATTTGTGGAATTTCTTTCCTTAATGTGTTTGATCCAATCAGTCGTGTTGTGACAAGGTAGGGGTGGTTATGGCAAGCATAGCTCAAATAAGTAAAGAGAGATGATAGTCAATCATTACTTTAAGACATGAAGGCCAGTCAATTCGGAAAATTTCAAGAACTTTGAAAGTTTCTTCAAGTGCAGTCGTAAAACCATCAAGCGCTATGATGAAACTATCTCTCATGAGGACCGCCACAGGAAAGGAAGACCCAGAGCTACCTCTGCTGCAGAGGATAAGTTCAAGTAACAGACACATCTCAACATCAACTGTTCAGAGGAGACTGTGAATCAGGCCTTCATGGTCAAATTGCTGCAAAGAAACCACTACTAAAGGACACCAATGAGAAGAAGAGACTTGCTTGGGCCAAGAAACACAAGCATTGGACATTAGACCGGTGGAAATCTGTCCTTTGCTCTGATGAATCCAAATGTGAGATTGTTTGTGTAGGTGAATGGATGATCTCACACATCTCATGTGTGGTTCCCACCGTGGGGCTGGTGACACTGTCAGTGATTTTATTTAGAATTCAATGCACACTTAACCAGCAAGGCTACCATAGCATTCTGCAGCAATATGCCATCCCGTCTGGTTTGTGTTTAGTGGGACTATCATTTTTTTTAACAGGACAATATCCCAAAACACACCTCCAGGCTGTGTAAGGGGTATTTGATCAAGGAGAGTGATGGAGTGCTGCATCAGATGACCTGGCCTCCACAATCAACCTCAACCCAATTGAGATGATTGGGGATGAGTTGGACTGCAGAGGGAAGGAAAAGCAGCCAACAAGTGCTCAGCATATGTGGGAAATCCTTCAAGACTGTTGGAAAAGCATTTCTTATGAAGCTGGTTGAGAGAATGCCAAGCGTGTGCAAAGCTGTCAAGGCAAAGGGTGACTACTTTGAAGAATCTCAAATAAACAAATCTAAATATTTTTTATAACACTTTTTGGGTTATTACATGATTCTATTTGTGTTATTTCATTTTTATTGTCTAAACTATTATTCTACCATGTAGAAAATAGTAAAAAATAAATAAAAACTCTTGAATGGGTAGGTGTGTCCAAAAGTCTAATACATCCACAGTGCGATTTAAACAGATTGTAACTTTTTTGTATGAAATTAACTAGCTATTTCATCTTTAGCATTATCTAGTCCAAATATGTCATGATTCCAATATTTGTATCCATTTGAAACACTTCCAATGGCAGACATTTATTTTGAAGGCGAACAGCAAATTCCACTGTTGTGGATAATCCTTATTGTGTCTAGCTCCACAGATAAAAATATATTTATGTGTGAAGCATACCGTGTGAACTTTGTGGACGTTGACTGAACACTGCAATGCAAATTACTATAACATAGGTGTTTAAATTAGACATAGTGCCAAGGAGATGTCAGATACTGTAGCCTTTCATGCTCAGCTAGCCTCCATCATTGAGGTTTTGGCGAATGCAGCCGTTGCAGAAATCTGCAAACTTGTAGATGATGGCCATGCTGCCTTACGTTTGGACATTTCCCATAGACAGAAAGAAATCGACAACCTGCGGAGGAAGCTGCTTTTGACAAAATACCAGAGTTCTCAGCGGAGCGCAGAGAGATTCGGAGCCCTGCGACGCACAGTTCACAGGCGCGACACCAATCGTGTTCCCTGGGCAAGAGAAAGCTTAGTGGGAAAGTCCTCAGGCAGACTTAGATATTGTAGGTTTTTATAAAACCGTATTTCAAAACGTAAATAATAATGGGTCTTGTAGAAGATATTGGATATTGTAGTGTTTTTTTAACCATATTTCAACACGTTCAAAATAATGGGTCATGTAGAATATGAGGGTTTGTGTTTTCTGGTGCAGTGGATAATTGTTTTGCCGACATTGAAAGGGGCAATTTAACGCAGGATGTCACCAACTGGGGAGATTCAGGACGCACGTCAACAGACCAGGATGGGAGCATGCAGGTCAGTTGTCATAGACACTGTCAAATATATTATTTGTTTTCTCAAATTTCAAATGGTTTTGGGGATATGTTTCTAATAAAATGTTCCTGATGAATACAAAACAGATGGCAGATATGCAAGAGGCACCTCTTATCAAAATGGAGAACCTTGACACCAGTAGAACGGAAGGTATTTCTGTGCAACTTATCAAATCTATGCAGTTTACACTTTATGTTCAGCAAAGACTTAAATGTGTATTACAGTATTTTATTACCTTCTTAGTCATTACCCACAACTAATAAATAAGGCAAAGAAGAATCCGTCTCCACTAAAGGACACTGATGTTCTTTACTTTGCCCCATTTCAGAGATTGTCCAAATGGTCAGTGAGAGCAGTGAAAAGAAAATTGTGGCAGAACCAGGTGCTTTGTCATCTACTGAAACCACAGACCTTCTGGACCAGCAGGGCAACAGACACAGAGCTCCAGACACCTCACTCAATATAGCACCTGAAAACCAGATGTTCCAGCATCCAGCGTCACAATACAACAGAGCAAGACAGGACCATCAGGTTTCTGAGTGTGTGACCTGGGAAACTGAGCATCAACCCATAACAAACAGCCTGTCTCAATGGACAGAGAACCAAGACACTGACAACCGAACTGTGAATGCTCCTCACAATGCCACTCAACATGCAGAGCAAGGGACAACTGTAGGATCAAGGTCCAAGATGCCATATTTCAATAGACTGTCCTCCCTGAACAGCTTTTCATCCCCAAGGGTTACTCTCCTCCAGGTTCCCCAAAGAGGGAAGCCATCCCCCTTCCCGAATTTCAACATAAGCGCCACTTCTTCATCGAAAGGCATAGAAAAGCAGCCACAACAACTGACGTCTCACTCCACCAAGAGGCAGCTCCGGTGCACCCTCTGCGGAAAGCCCTTCCCCCAGCCGGCGCACCTGCGGAAGCACATGCGGGTCCATACGGGGGAGAAACCGTACGGCTGCAGCCACTGCACCAAGCGCTTCTCCCACAGCCACCAGCTGAAGATGCATGAGAGGGTGCACACTGGAGGGAAACGGTTTCAATGTGTCTACTGCGGGAAGTGCTTCACCTAGTCCGGCCACATGAAGAAGCATCTCCTTGTCCACACTAGCGGCAGGCTACAGGACGTTGTGCTGCCCTGAGTGTTCCAGGGTAAAGTTCCGACTAGATCCAGATCTAGGATCAGCTTCCTCTCCCCCAATACTAACCTTTACCATTTGTGGTAAAAAATGCTAAACTGACCCAACATCAGCGTATAGGGGCAACTTCACACTACTCCACCAGGCGTAATGATAGGCTGTTCCAGGAGTTTTTCCTCACCACATGACAAGACAAAGGAAAAATTCCTGGCCCTAGTTGTAAGTGGAATGGCTCCACACTACTGGGGTTTTCATATGAACACTGCGTCCAACACTACCCTCTGTGTGTAGTGGTAGTGTTTTCAGTTAAACTGGCTTGATGCTTGGTCCAGAGTGGATTGATAATGTATAGGTTATTACAAGTGAAGATTTTAAACATCCTTATGAATTCGTATTGTTGCAGTGGTGAACCAACGAACAGCAATTAAGAATTCAGGAAGCTCTGGACAGGTGCCTTGGTGAGCGAAGCCGGTTGGTGGTTGAGAGCTCTTTGCTCGACTCCTCTCTTACCTGAACGCAGGAAAAAGGAGGAAGGTTCAGGGAAGAGCGCAAACGTGACCTCTTTTCTGGACATCGACATGGCAGAAGAGCAAAGCGACAGTTTCACGGACACCAACACAGTCCTGGCGCTGTAAGTGGGCATGGCAACCTAGCTGGTGCAAGTAGAGAGAGTGCTGACTGGAATGGTAGACTGTCAATGGTTGGGTTTATAGAACTACCTTCATACCCCTTTACCCTTTCCATCATATTCAGCCTCGGGAAAACATATGCCCGTTTTTGAGTCCCAGAATTAGAATTCATAGACTTAGAACCAATTCCATCAGAATTCTCTCTGGTTTATTCCTTTCCATTCTGACTCTGTTGAGTAGGCTAGACAGGTTAGGATGTGTACCATCACTGTAGACCTGGGGTCAACCTTGCCTTGCCCAGGGATCCCCGCCCAGGCAAACCGGCCAACCAGGGATCCTCATCATATGTTAGCAAAACATTTTTCACATGTCTTATCATCAGGAGAATGGCAGGGAGAAGTTATCAACTATTGACTGGGGAACTATTGACTGGGGAACTATTGACTGGAGAACTATTGACTGGTGGACTATTGACTGGTGGACTATTGACTGGGAAACTATTGACTGGGAAACTATTGACTGGTGGACAATTGGCTAGGGAACTATTGACTGGTGGACTATTGACTGGGGAACTATTGACTGGTGGACTATTGACTGGGGAACTATTGACTGGTGAACTATTGACTAGGGAACTATTGACTGGGGAACTATTGACTAGGGAACTATTGACTGGTGGACTATTGACTAAGGAACTATTGACTGGTGGACTATTGACTGGGGAACTATTGACTGGTGGACTATTGACTGGTGGACTATTGACTGGTGGACTATTGACTGGTGGACTATTGACTGGGAGGCTATTGACTGGGAGGCTATTGACTGGTGGATTATTGACTAGGGAACTATTGACTGGTGGACTATTGACTGGTGGACTATTAACTGGGGAACTATTGACTGGGGGAACTATTGACTGGTGGACTATTGGCTGGGAGGCTATTGACTGGTGGATTATTGACTGGTGGACTATTGACTGGTGGACTATTGACTGGGTGACTATTGACTGGGGAACTATCGACTGGGGAACTATCGACTGGGGAACTTCGACTGGGGAACTATCGACTGGGGAACTATCGACTGGGGAACTATCGACTGGGGAACTATCGACTGGAGAACTATCGACTGGAGAACTATCGACTGGAGAACTATCGACTGGTGGACTATTGACTGGTGGACTATTGACTGGTGGACTATTGACTGGGAAACTATTGACTGGTGGACAATTGACTAGGGAACTATTGACTGGGGAACTATTGACTGGTGGACTATTGACTGGGGGAACTATTGACTGGGGAACTATTGACTGGTGGACTATTGACTGGGGGAACTATTGACTGGTGGACTATTGACTGGTGGGCTATTGACTGGTGGGCTATTGACTAGGGAACTATTGACTGGAGAACTGTTGACTGGGGAACTGTCGACTGGGGAACTATCGACTGGGGAACTATCGACTGGGGAACTATCGACTGGGGAACTATTGACTGGAGAACTATCGACTGGAGAACTATCGACTAGGGGAACTATTGACTGTTGGACTATTGACTGGGGAACTATTGACTGGTGGACTATTGACTGGTGGACTATTGACTGGGGAACTATTGACTGCTGGACTATTTACTGGGGGAACTATTGACTGGGGAACTATTGACTGGGGAACTATTGACTGGGGAACTATTGACTGGGGAACTATTGACTGCGGAACTATTGACTGGTGGACTATTGACTGGTGGACTATTGACTGGGGAACTATTGACTGGGGAACTATTTACTGGGGGAGCTATTGACTGGAGAACTATCGACTAGGGGAACTATTGACTGTTGGACTATTGACTGGGGAACTATTGACTGGTGGACTATTGACTGGTGGACTATTGACTGGTGGACTATTGACTGGGGAACTATTGACTGCTGGACTATTTACTGGGGGAACTATTGACTGGGGAACTATTGACTGGGGAACTATTGACTGGGGAACTATTGACTGCGGAACTATTGACTGGTGGACTATTGACTGGTGGACTATTGACTGGTGGACTATTGACTGGGGAACTATTGACTGGGGAACTATTTACTGGGGGAACTATTGACTGGGGAACTATTGACTGAGGAACTATTGACTGGGGAACTATTGACTGGGGAACTATTGACCGGTGGACTATTGACCGGTGGACTATTGACTGGGGGAACTATTAACTGGGGAACTATTGACTGGTGGACTATTGACCGGTGGACTATTGACCGGGGGACTATTGACTGGAAAACTATTTACTGGGAAACTATTGACTGGTGGACTATTGACCGGGGGAACTATTGACTGGTGGACTATTGACTGCGAAACTATTGACTGGTGGACTATTGACTGGGGAACTTTTGACTGGGGAACTATTGACTGGTGGACTATTGACTGGTGGACTATTGACTGGGGAACTATTGACTGGGGAACTATTGACTGGTGAACTATTGACTGGGGGAACTATTAACTGGGGAACTATTGACTGGTGGACTATTGACTGGGGGGCAATTGACTGGGAGGCTATTGACTGGGAGGCTATTGACTGAGAGGCTATTGAATGGTGGACTATTGACTGGGGGGCTATTGACTGGTGGACTATTGACTGGTGGACTATTGACTGGGGAACTATTGACTGGGAGGCTAATGACTGGGGGGAAATTGACTGGTGCTTTTTTAAAGCCTGTGTCAGATACTCCAATCAGTGTAATTATTAAAATATATATAAAAAACATACATAAAAAAACATACATGACAAATCCTGGGACCCTTATTTTGAAATTGTAAATGCAGGACTTATTTTGGCATGAAATTGACAGGCTTATTTTGAAATCTGATCATTCCAGAATTTTATTTTGTTATGATAAATCAATGTACTATTATTTCTAAATTGGAAATGGTATTACTTGTTTTAATGACAGCTCAAGTGACATTTTGAAATCGCAGGACTTTTGAGCATGACAAAGTGACGGACTCTTATTTTGAAATCAGTAAAACAGGAAGGACTTATTTTGGCATGACATATAGTGGGAGTCTTATTTGGACGTGTGTTACATCCAGCTCAGAGTTACATCCTAATGGATGCTGAATGCAACTCTGAGCCGGATGCTGGATGTAACTCTCAGCCATAGGCTGGATTTTGGAGGCAACCTTATTACGTCGAGAGCATCCTGACTGGTTGCATCACTGCCTGGTATGGCATCTGCTTGGCCTCCGACCGCAAGGCACTACAGAGAGTAGTGTGTACGGCCCAGTACATCACTGGGGCCAAGCTTCCTGCCATCCAGGACTTCTATACCAGGCGGTGTCAGAGGAAGGCCCTAAAAATGGTCAAAAACTACAGCCACGCTAGTCATAGACTGTTCTCTCTGCTACCGCACGGTAAGCGGTACCGGAGCGCCAAGTCTAGGTCCAAGAGGCTTCTAAACAGCTTCTACCCCCAAGCCATAAGACTGTTGAACATCTAATCAAATGGCTACCCAGACCATTTGCATTACCCCCTCTTATTTTACGCTGCTGCTACTCTCTGTTATTATCTATGCATAGTCACTTTAATAACTCTAACTCTTATGAACATATTACCTCAATTACCTCAACTAACCGGTTCCCCGGCACATTGACTCTGAACCGGTACCCCCTGTATATAGCCTCGCTATTGTTATTTTACAGCTGCTCTTTAATTATTTGTTACTTTTATTTCTTTTTTTAGGTATTTTTCTTAACTGCATTGTTGGTTAAGGGCTTGTAAGTAAGCATTTCGAATGCTTGGAGACGTTGATGCGGTTTCAGCACTACTGCGTTTCAGCATGTTTTGGGAGTCAAGCAAGAGTTGACTCCTTGCAACTTTTCAGGGAAGTTAGGAACCAATATACACAGGCAGATAGGAAAGCAAAAGCTAGCTTTTTCAAACAGAAATTTGCATCCTGTAGCACAAACTCCAAAATGTTCTGGGACACTGTAAAGTCCATGGAGAAAAAGAGCACCTCCTCCCAGCTGCCCACTGCACTGAGGCTAGGAAACACTGTCACCTCAATTATTGCAGATTTATTGGTGAATTTCAATAAGCATTTTTCTACGGCTGGCCATGCTTTCCACCTGGCTACCCCTACCCCCGGTCAACATCCCTGCACCCCCCACAGCAACTTGCCCAAGCCTCCCCCATTTCTCCTTCGCCCAAATCCAGATAGCTGATATTCTGAAAGAGCTGCAAAACCTGGACCCCTACAAATCAGCTGGGCTAGACAATCTGGACCCTCTCTTTCTAAAATTATCTGCCGAAATTGTTGCAACCCCTATTACTAGCCTGTTCAACTTCTCTTTCGTATCGTCTGAGATCCCCAAAGATTGGAAAGCTGCCGCGGTCATCCCCCTCTTCAAATGGGGAGACACTCTAGACCCAAACTGCTACAGACCTATATCTATCCTACCCTGCCTTTCTAAGGTCTTCGGAAAGCCAAGTTAACAAACAGATCACCGACCATTTCGAATCCCACCGTACCTTCTCCGCTATGCAATCTGGTTTCCGAGCTGGTCATGGGTGCACCTCAGCCACGCTCAAGGTCCTAAACGATATCATAACCGCCATCGATAAGAGACAATACTGTGCAGCTGTATTCATTGACCTGGCCAAGGCTTTCGACTCTGTCAATCACCACATTCTTTTTTTTTTCAATTTATTATTACGTTTTCTTGTTTTTCAATCAACCAACAAAACACATTCCACATTAACAAAAAATAAAAATAATAATAATAATTAAAATAACTGACAATAATAATAATAGTAATACAAATAAAATATAGTAAACTAATAAAAAAAAAATACACAACCTTGCAGCAGGACTATCAATATTCTTATTAGCTATTTCCAGCCTTAACTGAGACGACAAACAAATAGTTAGTTTTTACAGTACCTTACACAACATGGGTCTGCTCATTTCCCTAATCAGCCCATTCACTCTGTCCAATTTGAAATATAGTTCAGTAGTGGGGACCAGAGTCTATCAAACTTTGGCTGTCTCTTGTGGAGGTCATAAGTGAGCTTTTCAAGAGGAAGAAAGTCAACAATCTGGTCAATCCACATTTTAAATGTAGGAAAAGTGAGCTTTTCACACAATAGAAGAATACATTTCTTAGCAAAGTATGTGATAGTCATAAACAAATGTTCTCTGTCCGGATCAAGAACAAAGTCCTGCTGGGCGTTAAGAAGATAGATACACGGGGTCATATCAAACTGTACATCTAGTATTTCCTGTGCAGCAGTATGTATAGATTGCCAAAATCTGGTAATCTCTCTACAACTCCAAAATACATGCATATAGGTTCCCCTTTTAGAGGTACATCTTTTACAGTTAGGAGAAATGTCTGTTTTCATTCTATGGAGTCTCATTGGGGTGTAATAACATTTTTTTTTAAATTGTAATTAGATTCTTTCATTTTTATATTAGTAGAGGAGCAGTATACCCTGTCGCAAACCTCCGCCCATAACTCATCACTGATAGTCAGACAAAGGTCCTTTTTTCAGATTATTTTCATTGGAGTAAAGGAGAAGCCCCCCTTTCTCAGAAAGGAGTCTATAGATATAGGAGATTTTGCCTTTAATAGATTGCTGTAGCAAGAAGGGTCTCAACTTCATTCAGCTGAGCTCTAAACCTCCTCTTGGAAGTAAATGAGGAAATGTCTAATCTAAATGTCTGTCTAATTTGGAGATATTTAAAAAAATATATATATATCTTGGCACATTGAATTCACTGCAGAGCTCTTGAAAGGATTTCAGTGTAGTGGTTTTCTGATGAAATAAGGCTGAAAAGGTCCTGATTCCTAGAGTATGCCAAAGATTAAAGTTGGCATCGCTCAGGGCTTTTGGTAAGTCTGAGTTGCATACTATAGGCGAGTGAGAACATATTTGGGAGGAGATGCCCAGGTATTTCTTACAGTCCCTCCACGCTAGTAGGGTGCTATATGTCACAAAGGTTTTGGCTATGTTGCCCACTTCACTAAAGTTATTAATGAATATAATTGAGCTTAGGGGCAATGAACCACAGGATTGGGCTTCTATCTGAATTCACATTGAGTCTTGTCTGTTTGTGATCCATGTTAGCATGTTACGGATTTGGGCAGACCAGTAGTACAATTGAAGGGAGGGAAGGGCAAGACCACCCTTCGATTCAGGTTTCAATAGAGTGGAGAACTTGATCCTAGGTTTTTTATTGCCCCATATAAATTTGGTGATGCTTTGGTTGGTTGTTTTGAAAAAGGAAACTGGGAGATAGCATGGGAGCATCTGAAATAAATAGTTCAATCTAGGGAGGATGTTCATACGGATGACATTGATTTTTCCAACTAAGCTAACTGGGAGGGAGATCCAGGTTTGGAGATCGTTCTTGATTCGATCCAGGAGTGGGAGATAATTCTCCTTGAAAAGGCAATTCAGATCTGGTGTTACGAAGATCCCAAGGTATTGAAACCCCTGTGTCTTCCATTGGAACGGGCAGAGTGTCTTCATAGAGCTGGTGAGTGTAAGATTGAGAGGGCAAACAGTGGATTTGTTAAGATTTATCTTATATCCTGAAAACTTGCCATACTGAGCAATTGTGTCTAAAATGGGAGGGAGGGATTTCTCAGGGTTGGATATGTAGAGCAAGACATCATCCACATAGAGCGAAGTCTTGTGCTGCAGGCCACCTGCAGAAACACCCATAATACTTGGATTGCTCCTTATCAGCTCTGCCAGAGGCTCCACCCACAACAAGTAGAGCAGGGGGGACAGCGGACACCCCTGTCTTGTGCCCCGTCCCAAAGGGAATCTGCCGGGGTTCAGACCGTTAGTAGTCACCATGGCATTTGGATGAGCGTATAGGGACTTAATCAATTTAATAAAGTTTGGGCCCATATTGAACTTTTCTAAGACTGAGAACAAAAAGCTCCACTCCATCCTGTTGAACGCCTTCTCAGCATCCAGTGAAGCCAGCAGGATAGGGATCTTCTGTGAGTTTACTTGATCAATAATATCAAAAAGACGGCGAATGTTATCAGAAGAGTACCTGTCTCTAATAAATCCAGTTTGGTCCGCTTTTATTATTTGGGGGAGAAGAGTGTTGTCTTTTAGCAAGCAATTTGGTAATTATTTTGTAGTCGAAATCCAACAAGCTTATGGGCCGGAAGGACGAGCAGGATAGAGGGTCCTTGTCTTTTTTGACCAACACTGTAATGCGAGCGGTGGACTATTGACTGGTGGACTATTGACTGGGGAACTATTGACTGCTGGACTATTGACTGGGGAACTTTTGACTGGTGGACTATTGACTGGGGAACTATTGACTGGGGAACTATTGACTGGGGAACTATTTACTGGGGGAACTATTGACTGGGGAACTATTGACTGGGGAACTATTGACTGGGGAACTATTGACCGGTGGACTATTGACCGGTGGACTATTGACCGGTGGACTATTGACTGGGGGACTGTTGACTGGAAAACTATTTACTGGGAAACTATTGACTGGTGGACTATTGACTGGTGGACTATTGACTGCGAAACTATTGACTGCAAAACCATTGACTGGTGGACTATTGACTGGGGAACTTTTGACTGGGGAACTATTGACTGGTGGACTATTGACTGGTGGACTATTGACTGGGGAACTATTGACTGGGGAACTATTGACTGGTGAACTATTGACTGGGGGAACTATTAACTGGGGAACTATTGACTGGTGGACTATTGACCGGTGGACTATTGACCGGTGGACTATTGACTGGGGGACTATTGACTGGAAAACTATTTACTGGGAAACTATTGACTGGTGGACTATTGACCGGGGGAACTATTGACTGGTGGACTATTGACTGCGAAACTATTGACTGGTGGACTATTGACTGGTGGACTATTGACTGGGGAACTTTTGACTGGGGAACTATTGACTGGTGGACTATTGACTGGTGGACTATTGACTGGGGAACTATTGACTGGGGAACTATTGACTGGTGAACTATTGACTGGGGGAACTATTAACTGGGGAACTATTGACTGGTGGACTATTGACTGGGGGGCAATTGACTGGGAGGCTATTGACTGGGAGGCTATTGACTGAGAGGCTATTGAATGGTGGACTATTGACTGGGGGGCTATTGACTGGTGGACTATTGACTGGTGGACTATTGACTGGGGAACTATTGACTGGGAGGCTAATGACTGGGGGGAAATTGACTGGTGCTTTTTTAAAGCCTGTGTCAGATACTCCAATCAGTGTAATTTGCTCAATATTAAAATATATATAAAAAATATACATAAAAAAACATACATGACAAATCCTGGGACCCTTATTTTGAAATTGTAAATGCAGGACTTATTTTGGCATGAAATTGACAGGCTTATTTTGAAATCTGATCATTCCAGAATTGTATTTTGTTATGATAAATCAATGTACTATTATTTCTAAATTGGAAATGGTATTACTTGTTTTAATGACAGCTCAAGTGACATTTTGAAATCGCAGGACTTTTGAGCATGACAAAGTGACGGACTCTTATTTTGAAATCAGTAAAACAGGAAAGACTTATTTTGGCATGACATATAGTGGGAGTCTTATTTGGACGTGTGTTACATCCAGCTCAGAGTTACATCCTAATGGATGCTGAATGCAACTCTGAGCCGGATGCTGGATGTAACTCTCAGCCATAGGCTGGATTTTGGAGGCAACCTTATTACGTCGAGAGCATCCTGACTGGTTGCATCACTGCCTGGTATGGCATCTGCTTGGCCTCCGACCGCAAGGCACTACAGAGAGTAGTGCGTACGGCCCAGTACATCACTGGGGCCAAGCTTCCTGCCATCCAGGACTTCTATACCAGGTGGTGTCAGAGGAAGGCCCTAAAAATGGTCAAAAACTACAGCCACGCTAGTCATAGACTGTTCTCTCTGCTACCGCACGGTAAGCGGTACCGGAGCGCCAAGTCTAGGTCCAAGAGGCTTCTAAACAGCTTCTACCCCCCAAGCCATAAGACTGTTGAACATCTAATCAAATGGCTACCCAGACCATTTGCATTACCCCCTCTTATTTTACGCTGCTGCTACTCTCTGTTATTATCTATGCATAGTCACTTTAATAACTCTAACTCTATGAACATATTACCTCAATTACCTCAACTAACCGGTTCCCCGGCACATTGACTCTGAACCGGTACCCCCTGTATATAGCCTCGCTATTGTTATTTTACAGCTGCTCTTTAATTATTTGTTACTTTTATTTCTTTTTTTAGGTATTTTTCTTAACTGCATTGTTGGTTAAGGGCTTGTAAAGTAAGCATTTCGAATGCTTGGAGACGTTGATGCGGTTTCAGCACTACTGCGTTTCAGCATGTTTTGGGAGTCAAGCAAGAGTTGACTCCTTGCAACTTTTCAGGGAAGTTAGGAACCAATATACACAGGCAGATAGGAAAGCAAAGCTAGCTTTTTCAAACAGAAATTTGCATCCTGTAGCACAAACTCCAAAATGTTCTGGGACACTGTAAAGTCCATGGAGAAAAAGAGCACCTCCTCCCAGCTGCCCACTGCACTGAGGCTAGGAAACACTGTCACCTCAATTATTGCAGATTTATTGGTGAATTTCAATAAGCATTTTTCTACGGCTGGCCATGCTTTCCACCTGGCTACCCCTACCCCGGTCAACATCCCTGCACCCCCCACAGCAACTTGCCCAAGCCTCCCCCATTTCTCCTTCGCCCAAATCCAGATAGCTGATATTCTGAAAGAGCTGCAAAACCTGGACCCCTACAAATCAGCTGGGCTAGACAATCTGGACCCTCTCTTTCTAAAATTATCTGCCGAAATTGTTGCAACCCCTATTACTAGCCTGTTCAACTTCTCTTCAGTATCGCCTGAGATCCCCAAAGATTGGAAAGCTGCGCGGTCATCCCCCTCTTCAAAGGGGAGACACTCTAGACCCTAACTGCTACAGACCTATATCTATCCTACCCTGCCTTTCTAAGGTCTTCGAAAGCCAAGTTAACAAACAGATCACCGACCATTTCGAATCCCACCGTACCTTCTCCGCTATGCAATCTGGTTTCCGAGCTGGTCATGGGTGCACCTCAGCCACGCTCAAGGTCCTAAACGATATCATAACCGCCATCGATAAGAGACAATACTGTGCAGCTGTATTCATTGACCTGGCCAAGGCTTTCGACTCTGTCAATCACCACATTCTTTTTTTTTTCAATTTATTATTACGTTTTCTTGTTTTTCAATCAACCAACAAAACACATTCCACATTAACAAAAAATAAAAATAATAATAATAATTAAAATAACTGACAATAATAATAATAGTAATACAAATAAAATATAGTAAACTAATAAAAAAAAAAAAATACACAACCTTGCAGCAGGACTATCAATATTCTTATTAGCTATTTCCAGCCTTAACTGAGACGACAAACAAATAGTTAGTTTTTACAGTACCTTACACAACATGGGTCTGCTCATTTCCCTAATCAGCCCATTCACTCTGTCCAATTTGAAATATAGTTCAGTAGTGGGGACCAGAGTCTATCAAACTTTGGCTGTCTCTTGTGGAGGTCATAAGTGAGCTTTTCAAGAGGAAGAAAGTCAACAATCTGGTCAATCCACATTTTAAATGTAGGAAAAGTGAGCTTTTCACACAATAGAAGAATACATTTCTTAGCATAGTATGTGATAGTCATAAACAAATGTTCTCTGTCCGGATCAAGAACAAAGTCCTGCTGGGCGTTAAGAAGATAGATACACGGGGTCATATCAAACTGTACATCTAGTATTTCCTGTGCAGCAGTATGTATAGATTGCCAAAATCTGGTAATCTCTCTACAACTCCAAAATACATGCATATAGGTTCCCCTTTTAGAGGTACATCTTTTACAGTTAGGAGAAATGTCTGTTTTCATTCTATGGAGTCTCATTGGGGTGTAATAACATTTTTTTTTTAAAATTGTAATTAGATTCTTTCATTTTTATATTAGTAGAGGAGCAGTATACCCTGTCGCAAACCTCCGCCCATAACTCATCACTGATAGTCAGACAAAGGTCCTTTTTTCAGATTATTTTCATTGGAGTAAAGGAGAAGCCCCCTTTCTCAGAAAGGAGTCTATAGATATAGGAGATTTTGCCTTTAATAGATTGCTGTAGCAAGAAGGGTCTCAACTTCATTCAGCTGAGCTCTAAACCTCCTCTTGGAAGTAAATGAGGAAATGTCTAATCTAAATGTCTGTCTAATTTGGAGATATTTAAAAAAAAATATATATATCTTGGCACATTGAATTCACTGCAGAGCTCTTGAAAGGATTTCAGTGTAGTGGTTTTCTGATGAAATAAGGCTGAAAAGGTCCTGATTCCTAGAGTATGCCAAAGATTAAAGTTGGCATCGCTCAGGGCTTTTAGTAAGTCTGAGTTGCATACTATAGGCGAGTGAGAACATATTTGGGAGGAGATGCCCAGGTATTTCTTACAGTCCCTCCACGCTAGTAGGGTGCTATATGTCACAAAGGTTTTGGCTATGTTGCCCACTTCACTAAAGTTATTAATGAATATAATTGAGCTTAGGGGCAATGAACCACAGGATTGGGCTTCTATCTGAATTCACATTGAGTCTTGTCTGTTTGTGATCCATGTTAGCATGTTACGGATTTGGGCAGACCAGTAGTACAATTGAAGGGAGGGAAGGGCAAGACCACCCTTCGATTCAGGTTTCAATAGAGTGGAGAACTTGATCCTAGGTTTTTTATTGCCCCATATAAATTTGGTGATGCTTTGGTTGGTTGTTTTGAAAAAGGAAACTGGGAGATAGCATGGGAGCATCTGAAATAAATAGTTCAATCTAGGGAGGATGTTCATACGGATGACATTGATTTTTCCAACTAAGCTAACTGGGAGGGAGATCCAGGTTTGGAGATCGTTCTTGATTCGATCCAGGAGTGGGAGATAATTCTCCTTGAAAAGGCAATTCAGATCTGGTGTTACGAAGATCCCAAGGTATTGAAACCCTGTGTCTTCCATTGGAACGGGCAGAGTGTCTTCATAGAGCTGGTGAGTGTAAGATTGAGAGGGCAAACAGTGGATTTGTTAAGATTTATCTTATATCCTGAAAACTTGCCATACTGAGCAATTGTGTCTAAAATGGGAGGGAGGGATTTCTCAGGGTTGGATATGTAGAGCAAGACATCATCCACATAGAGCGAAGTCTTGTGCTGCAGGCCACCTGCAGAAACACCCATAATACTTGGATTGCTCCTTATCAGCTCTGCCAGAGGCTCCACCCACAACAAGTAGAGCAGGGGGACAGCGGACACCCTGTCTTGTGCCCGTCCCAAAGGGAATCTGCCGGGTTCAGACCGTTAGTAGTCACCATGGCATTTGGATGAGCGTATAGGGACTTAATCAATTTAATAAAGTTTGGGCCCATATTGAACTTTTCTAAGACTGAGAACAAAAGCTCCACTCCATCCTGTTGAACGCCTTCTCAGCATCCAGTGAAGCCAGCAGGATAGGGATCTTCTGTGAGTTTACTTGATCAATAATATCAAAAAGACGGCGAATGTTATCAGAAGAGTACCTGTCTCTAATAAATCCAGTTTGGTCCGCTTTTATTATTTGGGGGAGAAGAGTGTTGTCTTTTAGCAAGCAATTTGGTAATTATTTTGTAGTCGAAATCCAACAAGCTTATGGGCCGGAAGGACGAGCAGGATAGAGGGTCCTTGTCTTTTTTGACCAACACTGTAATGCGAGCTGTGTACATAGAGTCTGGAAGAGATCAGTTTTTGCAAAAATCATCCAGCATTGGCATGAGAATAGGGCTAAGTTGGGGCCAAAAAGCTTTGTAGAACTCTCTGGGGAATCCATCTGGGCCTGGGGACTTATTAGGTGGCATGGAGGTAATTGCCTCCAGGACCTCCTCAGGAGTGAAGGGGGAGTTGAGATCTTCTTGGTCGGTTTCTGATAGTTTAGGTAGCGAAATTCCCTCTAGGAAGGAATGAAGTTCTGCATCCGTATGTTATCTCTCAGAAGTATATAGTTTGCAGTAAAAATCATGAAAAGTTAAATTTGTGACCTCGTCCTCTGCTGTTCGGATGGCCATGATTGTACGCTCTGACTGCTCTTTTTTTTTATTGGTAAGCAAGCAATCTACTAGTTAAGCAAGCAAGCCACAGGGTTCAGTCCTCGGGCCGACTCTTTTCTCTGTATACATCAATGATGTCGCTCTTGCTGCTGGTGATTCCCTGATCCACCTCTAAGCAGACGACACCATTTTGTATACTTCTGGCCCTTCTTTGGACACTGTGTTAACTAACCTCCAGACGAGCTTCAATGCCATACAACTCTCCTTCGTGGCCTCCAACTGCTCTTAAATGCAAGTAAAACCAAATGCATGCTCTTCAACCGATCGCTGCCCTCACCTGCCCGCCCGTTCAGCATCACTACTCTGGACGGTTCTGACTTAGATATGTGGACAAGTACAAATACCTAGGTGTCTGGTTAGATTGTAAACTCTCCTTCCAGACTCACATTAAGCATCTCCAATCCAAAATTCAATCTAGAATCAGCATCCTATTTCACAACAAAGCATCCTTCACTCATGCTGCCAAACATACCCTCGTAAAACTGACTATCCTACCGATCCTTGACTTCAACGATGTAATTTACAAAATAGGCTCCAACACCCTACTCAGCAAATTGGATGCAATCTATCACAGTGCCATCCGTTTTGTCACTAAAGCCCCATATACTACCCACCACTGCGACCTGTATGCTCTCGTTGGCTGGCCCTCACTTCATATTCGTCACCAAACCTACTGGCTCCAGGTCATCTATAAGTCTAATTTTTTTTTAACTCCAATCACAGAAGTTGGAGTTGACGTCAAAAATCCTGGAGTTGTTCGCTGCTGTATGTAAACAATAGCCGAGTGTAGTCGACCTAAGCAAGTTGTGGAATCAGCTTTGTGTTTGCGGTTCGTGCAAATAGCATCAGTATTGAAAATACAAAACGGAAATACAAATGATATACAGACCAGCATACCAAAGATTTTCATTCTATCTGTGAGCATACTGAAGGTTGGGTTGATAACACCTTCCAGTGGATATTTTGTATCAGATTACCTCTGACATAGAGACAGAATTGGCGGACAACAGGTCAAGTTAGTTGAAATTAAGTTTGTTCAACATTCTGACTTGTAATGGGACTGTTCGGCAATGCTGAGCCTACATGTTAGAGATGAGAGTGTAAGTATTTCACTCTCTGATTCTAAAAAGAGGCTATAATCTCACTAGACATCTGAATACGATCAGAAGAACAGTGTTGTGCCGAAAGTATTTGACTCTAGCCACAAAATTAAGGAAATTAGAAGGGGGTATTTCGGCAGGCAAGAAAATAGCCTAGCTGAAATAAACAAGCAATAAACATTTCAGAAAAACTACTAGTCCTACTAGTGGTATTCTGGCAGGGGGGAGATTTTTGGCACAACAACGGCACGGGTTCCATGCTTGCAGTCTCCTCGGTGTCAATCTCCATCATCAGGGGCTTCCTGTCGGTTCTGGCTACACTCCATTTCCACACGAAGAGCAGCATAGCTTTCTTCCATTATTTGACACACTTCTCGTACGACTATTGCCCTTAAAGTTTCCATAACGGAATCTACACACGAAAAACGACTAAGTTGGACATCTTTGTTATTATTTAGCTAGCAAACAAACCTTCCCGAGCAAGACCATTTTCCGTGGTTAAACAATCTACTTCCGGAGACAGTTTACCGTAAACACTGAGATCACAGAGTTGTCTTTGCTGAGATAAAGCTACATGTATTACTATAATTCTCAAAGACATTACCTTTTTCAAATTTCCCATGAGTTGGTTTATTTCTTTAACACAAGCATGTTCATTGTGACAAAATCTTAGTTTTGCCTGATTATTTTCAACACTTTGCGTCACAAATACAGTAGGAATTTATACAATGAAAAGTTGAACCTTTTAGACAATAACAACCAAATGAACCAATATCACAAAATGCAGTCAAACGTTTAGTGTCACTTCCTTTTTATAACATTTTTACAAATGGCACCAGAATACAAAATAACAGTCAGGGGAGAAAAAATAACAGGCAACAACCTTTAAGCCAGAGCAATCATACACATTCAATTTACAATCAATTCAGAAAACACAATCCCAAATCAACACAACCTATAATTTCTGTGAATGAACTGTCTGGTGTCTTATCAGATTGCTCAGAAAGGAGAAGTTCTTCCCACACTGGGCGCAGTGAAACAGTTTCTCACCCGTATGGACGCTCTGATGCACTTTTAAGTTGCTGGAATGAGAGAACTGTTTCCCGCATTGAGCGCATCTGAAAGGTTTCTCCCCTGTGTGTACTCTCTGGTGCCGCTTCAGGCTGCACAGCTGGCTGAACTGCTTCCCACACAGGGCACACTCGTATGGTTTCTCCCCCGTGTGGATCCTCTGGTGCATCTTGAGCTGGCACAGGTGAGGGTACTCCCTCCCGCAGAAGGTGCACCTGTAGGACCTCACCCCCTCCTCCCCAGATCCTCTGTCCTGATGAGTCCCAGTCATGTCGCCCAGGTGGGTGTCGGGGGCGCTCCCATGGAAATCCACCCAGGAGGGGTACTGCAGCTCCCCGGTCCCCGTTGTGTATGGAGCAGTGGTGGTGGTTGCAGGGTTCTGAAAGGTGCCGAGGTGGTTGTCGAAAGCGCCGTCCATGCCAATAGTGTAGAAGTGATTGTCAGGTGAGTTGTGTCTCGCTGCTGGCTGGATACCTGGGTGAGGATAAGTGTTACTCGAATGTCCTCCAAGAAGCATAGCATCTGCTTCACTATGTCCTCCTTGACGATGCCTGGGTTCCATGATGTCACCTTGTCTCCACGACGACGGCGTGCCATCCCCATCTTCCCCCTCGTTAACAGGAAGGGGGTCGATAACTATGACCTCAGACATGACCTCTGAACCGCCCTGGGAATTCTCGTGTTCACCCCTCACCATATGAGAAAGTAGGGGAATGGGGTTCACCTTTGTTAGAGGCGAGGGGCTTCTTGAGACTGTCTCGGCAGCATAAATAGAACAAGAGGGCTGATCATTTGCTGTATCACTGCCTCTTTGCTTACGGGGGTTTACAGGCAGATCGGTTGTTCTCTCAGGGTTCAGGCTGCGCTGCTGTTTAGCAACAGGTCCTGGACTTGTGAGTTGGAGCACCTGGCTCAGGCTCTCAGGCTCTGGGTCTGACTTGAAAACAGTGTCTGATCTGTTGACAGTCACGATGCTGTGTTTGGTTCTGAGCTGCTCAGTGAGCTCTGCTTGGTTTGTGTCTAGAGAGGTCTGTGTGTTTGGGTCTGTCATTCTGTGGCCACTATCAGTACCTGAAGAGACAACAAAAGCATGATGGTCATATGCAGTCAAATAAAACAATGAGGTTGTCAATCAGTATGTCATTTTTCATTACAGCAATCCATTTATCATTACCTGGCATCTCCCTCAGACCCTCTTCTTTCTTCCATGGCTGGAGGTCTCTCTCCCCTTCCACAGTAGATTTGGCCTGAAAAGAGCAGGGAGGAATTATGTTGACAGACATGAGCTCTACAAAGCTCTCAAACAAATACATTTTTATTATAACTCAGCTATTACTAGGCTATAATATTGATCCAATGGCTTGAATTAAGTTGTTAATTTACTGACTCAACTCAGACACAGAACATCTAAAGCTTCTCAAAACATAATAATTCACTGTACTTTTGAAAGGAAAATGTCCTTCCTTTCCTTCCAATATATTTAGGGTCAATGAGAGAATATATATTTAGGGTCAATGTGAGAATATATATTTATAGTCAAGAAGCACCATGAAATATTATTTATTGAGGGAATTATAGGATTTAATGAACAAACAGCAATAGCCATTGGTGAAATTGGTACAAAAGAACAGACAGTTTTTCAGTCTCACAGTACAATGTCAGTATCTGCTATAACTTTAGTGTGAGGCACGCAGTATTATTAGAAGAACACAACCATGATCAACCTTAACAGTCAATGTGAGTGATGCTGTTGGCCTTGAAGAAGCCAAGAAAACGTAACAGTCTTTGTAGATAATGTAAATATGAACCACGTTGTATTGTAGACGTATGAGACCAGGACAAACATCCTGCAGACATACGACTACGTTAGAACCAATGGCGTTTGATCTCATGATATTGCTATAACAGCTTTTTTCACAGGAATTTCTTGCTTCTGTGTCACTTCTCAATGATGAAGCTTCTGATGTCTTTTCAGATTGCTGGTGTGGGAGAACCTGCGTCCGCAATGTGCACAACTGAAGGGCTTCTCGCCAGTGTGGACGTTCAGGTGCATTTGGAGATGGCTGGCGCCCTCAAAGCTCTTCTCACAGAAGTTGCAGGCGAACCCCCGCTTTCTGGTGTGGATGACAGCGTGCTGCTGCAAGTCACTCTCGTGGACAAACTTCTTATGGCAGCTCGGGAAACCGTACGGTCGTTCTACGACGCCAGGTCTAACATCTGTGGCGAGATTACTCAAATGACAGGAAGTTGTGGTGCTTGGTCTAAAATGGCTGACAGGAAGTGAGGGATGAGCTGGTTGTTGAACTCCTATTCCTGGTATTTCAAAGTGTCTATGGAGGCTTGCCAACGAGCACCAACTATCTTTGTTGGCCTCACCTGCATTTCCTGTGTCAAGATGGTTGCCTGTATTTATCTCTGAGGGCCGGAAGCCGGGTGAAACCAATTGCGTCATGTTGTCTTTCAACGAATCATGGTGAATCATTGGTGCGGTCCTTTCAAACACTCCCACTCCCTGCTTATTTCCAGTCCCATTGACCTGTGGTGTAGTAGCTGTACCCACATGACCCCACTTGAAATCTCTATCTACCTGCTGCCCGGTGGATACACTTCTCATTTCCATGGCCAAGCTAGTCTGTGTTTCTGGGCCCACTGGGCCACTCCCTAGGTCCATTACTTTAGTGTGAGCAGCAGAGGTGCCATCATCAGTCGCTACTACCTCTCTCCACACCTGGTTTAAAGAATCTCTTAGGAGATTGAGGTCCCTGTTCATGTCACACTTTGTGTCCAGACTCTGTCTCTCTGCTCTGGGTTCAAATCCTGTGTGTTGCTGTGGTCCCTGGTTCACATTCCCTGTTTCTGATTGGAGGAGGACGGCGTCAGATCCACTGACCTCCATAGCAGTGTTGATGTTGTTGCCTCTGGGGTCACTGGACTGGACGGCAGGGTCCTCTGTGGTGGCTGCAGCCAGTTGGATGGTTAGCTCTCTGCTGCCCTCCACTGTTCTAGCTGGGTGGCTGATCCTAGAGTCCTGGTCATCTGCTTCTCCCTCCACCTTTATGATCAGCAGGTCTGGTTCCCCTTCCTCTGTCTCTGCTGACTGCTGATGGGGTTAAGTGGGAGAGATGAGTGAGTGAGACAGAGCATACACTATCTACTGAATGGAGATATGGACATGACATGGGATTTAGTGAAATTCATAGTAGTTGCCTTGTTGTTATTGTGTTATAATCAGTGGTGTAGTGGAGGGTAAACTCCACCTTCTGTATTTTACACGTCTTTACAAACTTTCGGTGCATTGAAAGTATAGGGGGTTTTACTTTACTCACTGTGAACGGCAATAAGAGTTTACCCACCTATTTCTTTCCCCACTACATCACTGATTAGTATGTGCTGACATACATGTCTATACAGACATAACCTCATCCCCAGGCTGAAGTGTCTGGTGTGCGAGACTAAAACAGACATAAGTCTGTGACAGTTTTAAATCGGCTGTTAAAATTGGAACTTACCCCATCACTTGTAGCATCCATATGCTTTGATGGAGAGACATCCTCTTGGTCCACGTCTATGGGCTGTCTGTCTCTTGGTATGGTGCCGTTCCCAAAACTCCTGTTGGAAAGTCTGGCTCTGCTTTGCCAAGTAGGTCCTGGAAATAAAAAGGGGGAGGTTAATTTGACCCCATCCATCAATGGTGTTTTACAAAGTACAAAGGAAACATAATACCTTCATGACGTATGTTATGTGTCTGTAGAGCTTGGAGAATCCTAGCTGTGTTGACAGTACAAAGTCAGCATGATACATCCTCAAATTAAATTGTATTGGTCATGTACACATATTTTTCAGATGTTATCGCAGGTGTAGCGAAATGCTTGTGTTCCTAGCTCCATCAGGGCAGTAATACCTACTGTAACATAGTGCCATGCTTGTGTTCCTAGTTCCAACTGGGCAGTAATACCTACTGTAACATAGTGCCATGCTTGTGTTCTTGTTCCAACTGGGCAGTAATACCTACTGTAACACCTTGTGAAATGCTTGTGTTCCTAGTTCCATCAGGGCAGTAATACCTACTGTAACACAGTGACATGCTCGTGTTCCTAGTTCCAACTGGGCAGTAATACCTACTGTAACACAGTGACATGCTTGTGTTCCTAGTTCCAACTGGGCAGTAATGCCTACTGTAACACAGTGACATGCTTGTGTTCCTAGTTCCAACTGGGCAGTAATAACTAACAATACAAAACAATACACACACATCCGAAAAAGAAAGGAATTAAGAAATATCAGAACGACCAATGTCAGAGTCCGGAATATACATGTATATGATGGTATATATAGACAGTATGGACAAGGTGTGTACAGCAGTAGTTATATAGGATGAGCCTTGACTAGAATACATTACATATATATAATGTGGGCAAAACAGTATGTAAACACTATTAAAGTGACCAGTGTTCAATGACTATGTACATAGGGCAGCAGTCTCTAAGGTGCAGGGTAGAGTATCGGGTGGTAGCCGGGCTAGTAACAGTGACTAAGTTCAGGGCAGGGTACTGGGCGGAGGCAGTCTAGTGGTGACAGTCTGATTGCCTGGAGATAAAAGCAGTTTTTCAGTCTCTCGTTCCCTGCTTTGATGCACCTGTAATGTCTCCACCTTCTAGATAGTAGCATGTGAACAGGCCATGGCACGGGTGGCTGAGGTCCTTGATATTCTTCTTGGCCTTCCTGTGACACCGGTGCTGTAGATGTCCTGGAGGGCAGGCAAGGGTGCCCCCGGAGATAACGTTGGGCTGACCGCACCACCCACTAGAGAGCCCTGCGGTTGCAGACGGTGCAATAGCAGTACCAGGCGGTGATACAGTTCGAAATGATGCTCTCAATGGTGCATCTGTAGGTTTATGAAGGTCTTTGGGGCCAAGCCAAATTTCTTCTGCCTCTTGAGGTGGATCTCAATAATACAGCTAGGCCCTAACTGTATTGACAGTGCATAAATAAATCATGGCTGTATTATGCTTGCTTTGAACTTTGTAAAACACAATTGACGGATATGGTCAAATGGAAGACTAATGTAATTAACACTGTCAAATTCATCATCGTCACCAACCTGTCGTTGCCGTCTCTCGATTGTTGTGTCTGTTTAGGAGGCGTATTCCATGAAAGCGACTGTGGACGGACCCCTCTGAAGACTTTGTTCTCTCCGCTCGAAATCTGGTGATCTGAAGTTCCATCAATTTCATTTTCCTCCGGAGAAATTCGTTCTCCTTGTGGCTTTGGGACATCTTCAGGTGTACAACGGCATAGCCATCGTCAACAACTTTGCAGATTTCGGCAACAGCCGCATTGGCTAGCACCTCCATGATTGAGGCTATTTGCGCCTGGAAATCGACCACGGAACCCGACATTGTCCTCCAGAAGCTTTTGGATCCTTTTCAATATGAAAACAGTCTTTGTGTTTTCTATTTTATGATTCTCTACAGTAATCTAGCAAGCTATTAAAACAAATACAATCATATCAGAAAGTAAACATGGATAGCTAGCTAGCTTTGTTTGTAGCTTGCTGGTGAGATAATCTTTCCTGTTCCTCATCACAGTAATGTAATCACATGCTGGACTTGAAAGTTGGACACCGCCACCTACTGTACAGGAGTGCTCCACAATAACAACAATGTTGGAGCTCCGTAATTAACATGTTTTCTGGTGTAAACAATATTTCATGATTTTTCTAAAATAAAGCATTTAACTATTTCTGCTATTTCTAATAGAAATAAACGACAAACAGTTCATTGACTTAAAAAAAGTAAATTACAACAGTATGACAGACTAGCCTACTATACATATATATGAATTCCAACAACATCTTTACAGCCTATAAATCTGAAAGTATATCTAAAGTATATTGTTGACAGGCAAATATAAATACTTTTTTAATTACTGTTCACCAATACACATTCATAAGGATGTTTAAAATATTTTTCTTGTCATAACTTATACATTATCATTCCACTCTGGACCAAGCATCAAGTCAGTTGAACTGAAACCACAAGCACTACACATAGAGGGTAGCATTCAATGTGGAAACCATTCAAACGGTTAAAAACACAGACCTAGTTTTCATTTGAAAACCCCAGTAGTGTGAAGCCAAGCCATTCCCCTTAAATCTAGGACCAGGAGGTTTTCCCTGGTCTGGTCACGTGGTGAGGAAAAACTCCTGCCCCTGCCTATCATTATGTTGGTAGAGCAGTGTGAAGTTGTTCCTATATGCTGATCTTGGGTCAGTTTTTATTTTTTTTCCCACTAATGGTTAAAGTTTTCCATGTGTTTGGGGAACTTGTTGGAGAGTAATCCTTGGGGATGAAAAGTGTCCCCCTGACACTCAAAACGCAGAGCGAGGGAGAACTGTAGGGTTGAGTTCCAAGTTGCCAGATTTCAATGGACAACTCGCAACTTGGACCTCGATCCTACAGTTCTCCCTGACTCTGCCTTTTTGAGTGTCAGGGGGACACTTCTCTGTCTATACAGACTAGAGTCCCCCTCTTTGACAGTAGTTTGGCCTGAAAGGAGGAGGGAGGAATTAAGTTGACAGGCATGAGTTCTACAAAGCTCTAAAACAAATGGTCTATTATAACTCCGCTATTACTAGGCCATATTATTGATCAAATGGCTTGAATTAAGTTATTAATTTACTGACTTAACTCATTGACACAGAAAATGTAAATCTTCTGTCCTCAAAACATTTGAAAATCAAATTGGGCTGCATTCATTTCCTGTACTTTTGAAAGGAAAAAGTTGGACGTACTACCAAATTCTCTACAACGACATTGGAGGCAGCTTATGGTAGAGAAATGAACATTCAATTCTCTGGCATCAGCTCTAGTGGATATTCCTGCAGTCAGCATGCCAATTGCACGCTCATTCAAAACATGAGACATCTGTGGCATTGTGTTGTGCAACAAAACGGCACATTTTAGAGTATCCTTTTGTTGTCCCCAGCACAAGGTGCACCGGAGTAATGATCATACTGTTTAATCAGCTTATTGATATGCCACATGTGTCAGGTGGATGGATTATCTAGCAAAGGAAAAATACTCACTAACAGGGATGTAAACAAATTTGTGCACATCATTTTAGAGAAATAAGCTTGTGCGTATAGAATATTTCTGTGATATTTCATTTCCACTCATGAAACATGGGACCAACACTTTACATGTTGTGATTAGATTTTTGTTCAGTGTATATAGGGCCAAGTGTACAAAACATTAAGAACACCTTCCTAATATTGAGTTCCACCCCTTTTCCCCTCAGAACAGCCTCAATTCGTAGGGCTTGGACTACAAGGTGTTGAAAGCGTTCCAGAGGGATGCTGGTCCATGTTGACTCCAATGCTTCCCACAGTTTGGTCAAGTTATCTGGATGTCCTTTGGGTGGTGGACCATTCTTTATACACACAGGAAACTGTTGAGCATGAAAAACCCAGCAGCGTTATAGTTCTTACATATTCAAACCGTCTGATTCGACCTACCTGGCCGTCCGACCGGTCCCACCTGTCCGGCCGACCGGTCCAATCTGTCCGGCCGACCGGTCCAATCTGTCCTGGGGACCGGTCCTATCTGTCCGGCCCTATCTGGCCATCCGACTGGTCCCTTCTGGTCAGAGGATAAAGGAAGAGTCAGAGAGAGAGAGACAAATGAACATCAACATGACCTTTCATGATGTGACAACACTCGTGTAAACATTCCCCTTCGATGGAATTGTGAACCTTTCTGCAGATGAGTTCATATCATATCTAATTCAATACATTTGAATTTGTCTGTTCATAGAAAGTCAATGTTCTTTCTCTCAATCTTTCATTTACATAGGTCAGGGTCGAGCTGGGCTGGACCAAGAGTGTAAAAAGGTTACCGCTTGTGATTACATCACTGGTGAAAAGTCAGTGATAAAAACATATTCAGTTGACTTACATCCCACTGGGCAAAAACTGGTCAACTCAACGTTGTTTCCACGTCATTTCAACCCAAAAAAGCTATGTGATGACATTGAATCAATGTGGAAAACTGATTGGATTTTCAAAAAGTCATCAACGTTAAGGGCATTTAGTCTTTTTTTCAACAAACTTTTAACCTAAATCCAATGACATGGTGACATTTTTTTGTTGATTTCATTTTAATTGACAACTGAACCAAATGTTTATCAAAACTAGACGTCAGTCTGGGCCAAGTGGGATGTTAGTCTGTCATTCCTATCTCCTTTGACATCTCCCTCTCTCCTTCCCAACTTTCCAAGGCCTGATGAGCTGGACTCTGGTACAGAATGGACAGATAGTACCAGTTGGCCGGCCAGATAGGACCAGTCGGCCGGACGGCCAGATATTAACAGATGGGTCCGGTTTTTGTTGTGCCAATTCACCCTCTGAATGGCACACGTACACAATCCATGTCTCAATTGTCTCAATGCTTAAAACTACTTATTTACTTACTACTTACCTGTCTCCTCCCCTTCATCTACACTGATTGAAGTGGATTTAACAGGTGACATCAATAAGGGATCATAGCTTTCACCTGGATTCACCTGGTCAGTCTATGTCATGGGAAAATAAAGTGTTCCTAATGTTTTTTACACTCAGTGTATATGTAGGGTCAATATATATTTATATATATGGTCAAACTATACAGGGTCAAGAAGCACCATGGAATTATTTGAAAAATATTATTTATTGAAGGAAGTGACAAACAAACAGCAACAGCCATTGGTGAAATTGGTACAAAAGAACAGACAGTTTTTCAGTCTCACAGTACAATGTCAGTATCTGCTATAACTTTAGTGTGAGGCACGCAGTATTATTAGAAGAACACAACCATGATCAACCTTAACAGTCAATGTGAGTGATGCTGTTGGCCTTAAAGAAGCCAAGAAAACGTAACAGTCTTTGTAGATAATGTAAATATGAACCACGTTGTATTGTAGACGTATGAGACCAGGACAAACATCCTGCAGACATACAACTACGTTAGAACCAATGGCGTTTAAACTCATGATATTGCTATAACAGCTTTTTTCAATTGTGTTAGGTTCTAATTCTCAGAGTAAACAACTCAACGGACACTATAAAAGCTTAACCAAGTTTATTCTCCCAGAGGGTCAATACAGCTGCATTAGACAAAACATGTTTCCACCAACACAAGTATATATACTCCAATTTAGATGCACTCCTCCTTCTCTCCAACCCTTACATCTGTTATGGTTCGACAGGAAGACGAAGTGATGGGGTAATAAACCGCTCCTCCTCCCTTAAGGTGACCTGACCTCAACCCCCTTGATGCCTAATCCAAAGCTCTCTCCCCTTATCAATGCCTGCCATATGTGATCGCTTCCCTGCCCAACTCACGGCTGTCATGGTGCCTGGTACCAGACGGTGTCTCTTCTCCGCCCAGAGGATCCCTCCCATAGGATCCCTGATGGCTAACAATAACATATCCTGACACAATGTAAACATTATACATTACCCTCTCTCCCACAGTGACATTTCATATTCTCAGAACCCAACAATAGGAATCTCTTGCTTCTGTGTCAGTTTTCAATGATGAAGCTTCTGATGTCTATTCAGATTGCTGGATTGGGAGAACCTGCGCCCGCATTGTGCACAACTGAAGGGCTTCTCCCCAGTGTGGACGTTCTGGTGCACTTGGAGCTTGCTGGGGGGACACAAAGCTCTTCTCACACAAGGTGCAGGCGAACACCCGCTTTCTGGTGTGGATGACGACGTGCTGCCGCAAGTCGCTCTCATGGACAAACTTCTTATGGCAGCTCGGGCAACCGTACCGTCGTTCTATGGTGCCAGGTATAATGTGTGTAGCAAGATTACTTGAGTGAGAGGAAGTTGTGGCGCTTGGTCTAAAATGGCCGACAGGAAGTGAGGTATGAGCTGGTTGTTGAGCTCCTCTTCCTGGTATTTCAGAGTGTCTATGGAGGCTTGCCAACGAGCGCAAAATAGCTTTGTTGGCCTCACCTGTATTTCCTGCGTCAAGGCGGGTGCTTGTATTTATCTCTGTGGGACGGAAGCCGGGTGAAACCAATTGCGTAGTGTTGTCTCTCATCGATTCGTGGTGAATCGTTGGTGCGTGTCTGTTAAACACTCCCACTCCCTGCTTTTTTCCAGTCCCATTGACCTGTGGTGTAGTAGCTGTACCCACCTGACCCCACTCAAAATCTCTATCTACCTGCTGCCCACTGGATACAGAGTCAATCACTATCACATGTTCTGATGAGGAATGGAACACCTTAGGGGAAAACCCGAGGACGGCGTCAGATCCACTGACCTCCATAGCGGTGTTGTTGTAGTTGTTGTTGTTGCCTCTGGAACCACAGGGCTGGAAGGCGGGGTCCTCTGTGGTGGCTGCAGCAGGTCGGGTGGTTGGCTCTCTGCTGCACTCCACTGTTCTGGCTGGGTGGCTGGACCTAGAGTCCTGGTCATCTGCTTCTCCCTCCACCTTGATGATCAGCAGGTCTGGTTCCCCTTCCTCTGTCTCTCCTGACTGCTGATGGGGTTAAGTGGGAGAGATGAGTGAGTGAGTGAGACAGAGCATACACTATCTACTGAATGGAGATATGGGCATGACATTGGATTTAGTGAAATTCATAGTAGTTGCTTTGTTGTTATTGTGTTATAATCAGTGGTGTAGTGGAGTGTAAACTCCACCTTTTGTATTTTGTGCAAAAGCCTTCATAAAGACATTGGGTAGAAGTAAAATAATACACCAATACAAATATAATTTTACATATAAGTGCATTCGGAAAGTATTCAGACCCCTTGATTTTTCCCACATTTTGTTACGTTGGATTCAAATGTTTTTCCCCCTCATCAATCTACACACAATACTCCATAATGACAAAGCAAAAGCAGGTTTTTAGGCATAAAAAAAAAACGGATATCACATTTACATAAGTATTCAGACCCAGATACTCAGTACTTTGTTGAAGCACCTTTACCAGCGATCACAGCATTGAGTCTTCTTGAGTATGACGCTACAAGCTTGGCACACCTGTATTTGGGGAGTTTCTTCCATTCTTCTCTGCAGATCCTCTCAAGCTCTCAGGTTGGATGGGGAGCATCACTGCACAGCAAATTTTCAGATCTCTCCAGAGATGTTCGATCGGGTTCAAGTCTGGGCTCTGACTGGGCCAATCAAGGATATTCAGAGACTTGTTCCCGAAGCCACTCCTGCATTGTCTTGGCTGTGTGCTTAGGGTAATTGTCTTGTTGGAAGGTGAACCTTCGCCCCCCAGTCTGAGGTCCTGAGCGCTCTGGAGCATATTTTCATCAAGGATCTCTGTACTTTGCTCCGTTCATCTTTCCCTCATTCCTGACTAGTCTCCCAGTGCCGCTGAAAAACATCCCCACAGCATGATGCTGCCACCACCATGCTTCACCGTAGGGATGGTGCCAGGTTTCCTCCAGACGTGACGCTTGGCATAAAGTCCATAGACTTCAATCTTGGTTTCATCAAACCAGAGAATCTTGGTTCACGTGGTCTGAGAGTCCTTTAGGTGCCTTATGGCAAACTCCAAGCGTGCTGTCATGAGCCTTTTTACTGAAGAATGGCTTCCGTCTGGCCACTCTATCATAAAGGCCTGATTGGTGGAGTGCTGCAGAGATGGTTGTCCTTCTGCAAGGCTCGCCCATCTCTAAAGAGGAACTCTGGAGCTCTGTCAGAGTGACCACCGGGTTCTTGGTCCCCTCCCTGACCAAGGCCTTTCTCCCCTGATTGCTCAGTTTGGCCGGGCGGCCAGCTTTAGGAATAGTCTTGGTCGTTCCAAACTTCTTCCATTTAAGAATGATGCAGGCCACTGTGTTGTTGGGGACCTTCAATGCTTTGGTACCCTTGCCCAGATCTGTGCCTCGACACAATCCTATCTCGGGGCTCTACGGACAATTCCCTCGACTTCATGGCTTGGTTTTTTCTCTGACATGCACTCTCAACTGTGGGACCTTATATAGACAGGTGTGTGTCTTTCCAAATCATGTCCAAACAATTGGATTTACCACAGGTGGACTCCAATCAAGTTGTAGAAACATCTCAAGAATGATCAATGGAAACAGGATGCACCTGTGCTCAATTTTTCATAGCAAAGGGTCTGAATACTTACAGTTGAAGTCGGAAGTTTACATACACTTAGGTTGGAGTCATTAAAACTCGTTTTTCAACCACTCCACAAATTTCTTGTTAGCAAACTATAGTTTTGGGAAGTCGGTTAGGACATCTCCTTTGTGCATGACACAAGCAATTTTTCCAACAATTGTTTACAGACAGATTATTTCACTTATAATTCACTGTATCACAATTCCAGTGGGTCAGAAGTTTACATACACTAAGTTGACAGTGCCTTTAAACAACTTCTGGACAATTCCAGAAAATTACAGTGGGGAAAAAAAGTATTTAGTCAGCCACCAATTGTGCAAGTTCTCTCACTTAAAAAGATGAGAGAGGCCTGTAATTGTCATCATAGGTACTCTTCAACTATGACAGACAAAATAAGGAAAAGAAATCCAGAAAATCACATTGTAGGATTTTTAATGAATTTATTTGCAAATTATGGTGGAAAATAAGTATTTGGTCACATACAAACAAGCAAGATTTCTGGCTCTCACAGACCTGTAACTTTTTCTTTAAGAGGCTCCTCTGTCCTCCACTCGTTACCTGTATTAATGGCACCTGTTTGAACTTGTTATCAGTATAAAAGACACCTGTCCACAACCTCAAACAGTCACACTCCAAACTCCACTGTGGCCAAGACCAAAGAGCTGTCAAAGGACACCAGAAACAAAATTGTAGACCTGCACCAGGTTGGGAAGACTGAATCTGCAATAGGTAAGCAGCTTGGTTTGAAGAAATCAACTGTGGGAGCAATTATTAGGAAATGGAAGACATACAAGACCACTGATAATCTTCCTCGATCTGGGGCTCCACGCAAGATCTCACCCCGTGGGATCAAAATGATCACAAGAACGGTGAGCAAAAATCCCAGAACCACACGGGGGGACCTAGTGAATGACCTGCAGAGAGCTGGGACCAAAGTAACAAAGCCTACCAGCAGTAACACACTACGCCGCCAGGGACTCAAATCCTGCAGTGCCAGACGTGTCCCCCTGCTTAAGCCAGTACATGTTCAGGCCCGTCTGAAGTTTGCTAGAGAGCATTTGGATGATCCAGATGAGGATTGGGAGAATGTCATATGGTCAGATGAAACCAAAATAGAACTTTTTGGTAAAAACTCAACTCGTCGTGTTTGGAGGACAAAGAATGCTGAGTTGCATCCAAAGAACACCATACCTACTGTGAAGCATGGGGGTGGAAACATCATGCTTTGGGGCTGTTTTTCTGCAAAGGGACCAGGACGACTGATCCTTGTAAAGGAAAGAATGAATGGGGCCATGTATCGTGAGATTTTGAGTGAAAACCTCCTTCCATCAGCAAGGGCATTGAAGATGAAACGTGGCTGGGTCTTTCAGCACGACAATGATCCCAAACACACCGCCCGGGCAACGAAGGAGTGGCTTCAGAAGAAGCATTTCAAGGTCCTGGAGTGGCCTAGCCAGTCTCCAGATCTCAACCCCATAGAAAATCTTTGGAGGGAGTTGAAAGTCCGTGTTGCCCAGCGACAGCCCCAAAACATCACTGCTCTAGAGGAGATCTGCATGGAGGAATGGGCCAAAATACCAGCAACAGTGTGTGAAAACCTTGTGAAGACTTACAGAAAACGTTTGACCTCTGTCATTGCCAACAAAGGGTATATAACAAAGTATTGAGATAAACTTTTGTTATTGACCGAATACTTATTTTCCACCATAATTTGCAAATAAATTCATTAAAAATCCTACAATGTGACTTTCTGGATTTTTTTTCCTCATTTTGTCTGTCATAGTTGAAGTGTACCTATGATGACAATTACAGGCCTCTCTCATCTTTTTAAGTGAGAGAACTTGCACAATTGGTGGCTGACTAAATACTTTTTTTCCCCACTGTATGTCATGGCTTTAGAAGCTTCTGATAGACTAATTGACATAATTTGAGTCAATTGGAGGTGCATTTGTGGATGTATTTGAAGGCCTACCTTCAGACTCAGTGCCTCTTTGCTTGACATCATGGGAAAATCTAAAGAAATCAGCCAAGAACTCAAAAAATTGTAGACCTCCACAAGTCTGGTTCATCCTTGGGAGCAATTTCCAAATGCCTGAAGGTACCACGTTCATATGTACAAGCAATAGTATGCAAGTATTAAAACCATGGGACCACGCAGCCGTCATTCCGCTCAGGAAGGAGACGCGTTCTGTCTCCTAGAGATGAATGTACTTTGGTGCGAAAAGTGCAAATCAATCCCATAACAACAGCAAAGGACCTTGTGAAGATGCTGGAGGAAAAAGTATCTTTATCCACAGGTACAAAAGTATCTATATCCACAGTAAAATGAGTCCTATATCGAGTCCTATAAGGCCGCTCAGCAAGGAAGAAGCCACTGCTCCAACACCCCAATAAAAAAGCCAGATTATGGATTGCAACTGCACATGGGGACAAAGATCGTACTTTTTGGAGAAATGTCCTCTGGTCTGATGAAACAAAAATAGAACTGTTTGGCCATAATGACCATCGTTATGTTTGGAGGAAAATGGGGGAGGCTTGCAAGCCGAAGAACACCATCCCA
Source organism: Brachymystax lenok tsinlingensis (assembly GCA_030435695.1). Classification (NCBI taxonomy): domain Eukaryota; kingdom Metazoa; phylum Chordata; class Actinopteri; order Salmoniformes; family Salmonidae; genus Brachymystax; species Brachymystax lenok. The sequence goes on from CM059810.1 coordinate 41,018,569, forward strand.
ACCGTGAAGCACGGGGGTGGCAGCATCATGTTGTGGGGGTGCTTTGCTGCAGGAGGGACTGGTGCACTTCACAAAATAGATGGCATCATGAGGAAGGGAAATTATGTGGATATATTGAAGCAACATCTCAAGACATCAGTCAGATAGTTAAATCTTGGTCGCAAATGGGCCTTCCAAATGGACAATGACCACAAGCATACTTCCAAAGTTGTGGCAAAATGGCTTAAGGACAACAAAGTCAAGGTATTGGAGTGGACATCACAAAGCCCTGACCTCAATCCCATAGAAAATGTGTGGGCAGAACAGAAAAAGCGTGTGCGAGCAAGGAGGCTTGTGATGAAAGAAATAAAAGCTGAAATAAATCATTCTCTCTACTATTATTCTGAAATTTCACATTCTTAAAATAAAGTGGTGATCCTAACTGACCTAAGACAGGGAATTTTTCCTAGGATTAAATGTCAGGAATTGTGAAAAACTGAGTTTAAATGTACACTGCTCAAAAAAATAAAGGGAACACTTAAACAACACAATGTAACTCCAAGTCAATCACACTTCTGTGAAATCAAACTGGCCACTTAGGAAGCAACACTGATTGACAATAAATTTCACATGCTGTTGTGCAAATGGAATAGACAACAGGTGGAAATTATAGGCAATTTGCAAGACACCCCCAATAAAGGAGTGGTTCTGAAGGTGGTGACCACAGACCACCTCTCAGTTCCTATGCTTCCTGGCTGATGTTTTGGTCACTTTTGAATGCTGGCGGTGCTTTCACTCTAGTGGTAGCATGAGACGGAGTCTACAACCCACACAAGTGGCTCAGGTAGTGCAGCTCATCCAGGATGGCACATCAATGCGAGCTGTGGCAAGAAGGTTTGCTGTGTCTGTCAGCGTAGTGTCCAGAGCATGGAGGCGCTACCAGGAGACAGGCCAGTACATCAGGAGACGTGGAGGAGGCCGTGAGGGCAACAACCCAGCAGCAGGACCACTACCTCCGCCTTTGTGCAAGGAGGAGCACTGCCAGAGCCCTGCAAAATGACCTCCAGCAGGCCACAAATGTGCATGTGTCTGCTCAAACGGTCAGAAACAGACTCCATGAGGGTGGTATGAGGGCCCAACGTCCACAGGTGGGGGTTGTGCTTACAGCCCAACACCGTGCAGGACGCGTTTGGCATTTGCCAGAGAACACCAAGATTGGCAAATTCGCCACTGGCGCCCTGTGCTCTTCACAGATGAAAGCAGGTTCACACTGAGCACGTGACAGACGTGACAGAGTCTGGAGACGCCGTGGAGAACGTTCTGCTGCCTGCAACATCCTCCAGCATGACCGGTTTGGCGGTGGGTCAGTCATGGTGTGGGGTGGCATTTCTTTGGGGGCCGCACAGCCCTCCATGTGCTCGCCAGAGGTAGCCTGACTGCCATTAGGTACCGAGATGAGATCCTCAGACCCCTTGTGAGACCATATGCTGGTGCGGTTGGCCCTGGGTTCCTCCTAATGCAAGACAATGCTAGACCTCATGTGGCTGGAGTGTGTCAGCAGTTCCTGCAAGAGGAAGGCATTGATGCTAAGGACTGGCCCGCCCGTTCCCAGACCTGAATCCAATTGAGCACATCTGGGACATCATGTCTCGCTCCATCCACCAACGCCACGTTGCACCACAGACTGTCCAGGAGTTGGCGGATGCTTTAGTCCAGGTCTGGGAGGAGATACCTCAGGAGACCATCCGCCACCTCATCAGGAGCATGCCCAGGCGTTGTAGGGAGGTCATTCAGGCACGTGGAGGCCACACACACTACTGAGCCTCATTTTGACTTGTTTTAAGGACATTACATCAAAGTTGGATCAGGCTGTAGTGTGGTTTTCCACTTTAATTTTGAGTGTGACTCCAAATCCAGACCTCCATGGGTTGATACATTTGATTTCCATTGATGTTTGTGTGATTTTGTTGTCAGCACATTCAACTATGTAAAGAAAAAAGTATTTAATAAGATTATTTCATTCATTCAGATCTATGATGTGTTATTTTAGTGTTCCCTTTATTTTTTTGAGCAGTGTATTTGGCTAAGGTGTATGTAAACTTCCAACTTCAACTGTACGTAAACAAGGTATTTCTTTTTTTATTTGTATTACATTTGCAAAAATTCTTAAAACCTGTTTTCGCTTTGTCATTATGGGGTATTGTGTGTAGATTGATGAGGGGGAAAAAACAATTTATTCCATTTTAGAATAAGGCAGTAACGTAACAAAATGGAAAAAGGAAAGGGGTCTGAATACCGTCCGAATGCACTGCATCTTAAAACTCTTAAGGATCTGACCCATTTTTCACCTAAAATGACATACCCAAATCTAACTGCCAGTAGCTCAGGGTTCTGAAGCAGGGATATGCATATACTTGATACCATTTGAAAGGAAACACTTTGAAGTTTGTGGAAATGTGAAACTAATGTAGGAGAATATAAGACATTAGATCTGGTAAAAGATAATACAAACAAAAAAACATGCGTTTTCTATTTAATATTTTGTTCCATCATCTTTGAAATGCAAGAGAAAGGCCATAATATACTATTTTTAGTTTAGGCGCTATTTTGATTTTGGGCCCTAGATGGAAGCAGTGTGTGTGCAAAGTTTCAGATTGATCCAGTGAAGCATTACAATACCGGACAATATTTTGTATCAAGTCTGCCCAAATGTGCCGAATTGGTCAATTGATGCATTTTCAAGTACATAACTATAGAGAACATACAAAAATTATATGGTAATACAAATTTTACGTTTACACACTACCAGGAATGTCATGCACGATGGATCATTAGCTTTAACTTTCACACATCTAGATGGCCGGGCGGGGTGGGTGTCGAGCCAGAACAGCAGGGCTTCAAACTGTAGAACCCAGTTCCTACATTTGAATATAAAAACTGACTTTATCAAACAAAACTATGCTACATTTTATCTCTGGGGCCCTCAGGATGACAAATCAGAGCAAGATTACTGAATGTAAGTACATTATTTACCTTCAGAGGTGAATATATCAAACAAGTTGCCGTGATAATTTTTGTTGTTGTTGTGCACTCTCCTCAAACAGTAGCATGATCTTTTTTTCACTGTGATAGCTACTGTAAATTGGACAGTGCAGTTAAGATTAACAAGAACTTAAGCTTTCTGCCCATATAAGACATAATTCTATGTCCCGGAAGGTTCGCTGTTACTTACAACTGTCATGCTAATCACATTAGCGCACATTAGCTCAACTGTCCGGGTATAGGGACACCGATCCCGTAGAGATTAAAAGATCATGTTTTCATGAATTTGATTATATACTCTTGAATCACATTCAAAAACAGCAAGGCACATGATAGAGGAAGTAAGCAGAACTTTCATAGCGTATTGCTATAACCTAACTGACAGGAAGCTAATCCATAGCTTTTTTTTTTTTTACATAGGAATCTCTTGCTTCTGTGTCTAGGGCTGGCACAATTGCCGTATAACCATGTAACCGATAGCTAACAAAACAAAAGAGATGATCGTGGACTTCAGGAAACAGCAGAGGAAGCAGTTCCCTATCCACATCGACGGGACAGTAGTAGAGAAGGTGGAAAGTTTTAAGTTCCTCGGCGTACACATCACGGACAAACTGAAATGGTCCACCCACACAGACAGCGTGGTGAAGGCGGCGCAACAGTGCCTCTTCAACTTCAGGAGGCTGAAGAAATTTGGCTTGTCACCAAAAACACTCACAAAAGTCCTGTCGGGCTGTATCACCGCCTGGTTCGGCAACTGCTCCGCCCACAACCGTAAGGCTCTCCAGAGGGTAGTGAGGTCTGCACAACGCATCACCGTGGGCAAACTACCTGCCCTCCAGGACACCTACACCACCCGATGTCAGAGGAGGGCCAAAAAAGATCATCAAGGACAACAACCACCCGAGCCACTGCCTGTTCACCCCGCTATCATCCAGAAGGCGAGGTCAGTACAGGTGCATCAAAGCTGGGACCGAGAGACTGAAAAACAGCTTCTATCTCAAAGCCATCAGACTGTTAAATAGTTAAATCACTTAAATCAATTAAAAATTGGATGTAATAAATGTATCACTAGTCACTTTAAACAATGCCACTTTATATAATGTTTACATACCCTACATTACTCATCTCATTTGTATATACTGTACTCTATACCATCTACTGCATCTTGCCTATGCCGTTCGGGCCATCGCTCATCCATATTATTATATGTACATATTCTTAATCATTCCTTTACACTTGTGTGTACAAGGTAGTGGTTGTGAAATTGTTAGATTACTGCATGGTCGGAACTAGAAGCACAAGCATTTCGCTACACTCGCATTAACATCTGCTAACCATGTGTATGTGACCTATAAAATGTGATTTGATTTGGATGAAGACTCATGAAAATGTAATAAACCATTTAAAAACAAAATAGATTATTTATTTTTTATTATTTTGTGGATCGAACAGCTGACAGAACGGGACGGCCGGGCACTTGTGAGGTTGAGTCAGTTTCTGCCAGAGAATTAGGAATTAGAATACAAGAATGGACATGAAAGGTCTTATGACTGTATAAAAGGTCAGCCATTTTGTTCAGGGAGTTGGTCAACCATGGTCAGCCAGTGTGCTGCGATAAGATATTGTGTAAAACAATTAATTTGAAGATTAACTGCACAGTATGTTTATTATCTAGCCAGCCAGTTTAAGTTGAATGATTTCCAATAATTGTTCAAATTAACTGCCAATACCACAGCCATACACTGGCTGAAATCAGTTGATGATAGGTCTTATACAAGTTGTAAATATAATAAGTACTGATATTATATCATATTATAACATTCACAGCTTTCCAAGAAAACAAATATTGAGACATTTATTGTCTGTTTATATATATTTTAGAGGCTATTTAAACAGAACTTGTATAAAAGCTGTATAAACTGTATTTATAATTACATTACAATATTTTAGGTTAACAATCATTATATTTCTGATATATCACATGCATTACTTAGATTTCTGCATAAGTAAAAGCAGGAAATAGATCACCTCTGCCTCTACTGCCATTTGTTCCAATTAGACTGGATTGGATTTCTCCCTGACCACAATGGCTGCCATTCTCACCCCATTCTAGAACTGAGTGTTTATGACATAACCCCTCTAGTAAGTAATTTAATAGGATCTCCATGGTTTCTGCTGTAATGTGGACTCTCCAACTTGATGAAACGTTGTTGCTCCTTGCTGAAACAAGTCAGGAGTGGAAGAGAGGAGAAAATGTGCGTCTTTTGCTATTCAAACGGTTATAACGGTGACCGCAGTCAATTGGCTGACCAATTACTGTCATCCAAAATTCCTTGACCGTCACCGCCATATTTGTGTCAGTTCTCAATGATGAAGCTTCTGATGTCTATTCAGATTGCTGGAGTGGGAGAACCTGCGCCCGCACTGTGCACAACTGAAGGGCTTCTCCCCAGTGTGGACGTTCTGGTGCACTTGGAGCTTGCTGGGGGACACAAAGCTCTTCTCACACAAGGTGCAGGCGAACACCCGCTTTCTGGTGTGGATAACCATGTGATGCTGTAAGTCGCTCTCGTGGACAAACTTCTTATGGCAGCTCGGGCAACCATACGGTTGTTCTATGGTGCCAGGTCTAACGTGTGCGGCGAAATTACTGGAGTGAGAGGAAGTTGTGGCGCTTGGTCTAAAATGGCAGACAGGAAGTGAGGTATGAGCTGATTGTTGACCTCCTCTTCCTGGTATTTCAGAGTGTCTATGGAAGCTTGCCAACGAGCACCAACTAGCTTTGTTGGCCTCACACGCATTTCCTGTGCCAAGATGCATGCCTGTATTTTTCTCTGGGGGCTGGAAGCCGGGTGAAACCAATTGCGTAGTGTTGTCTCTCATCAATTCGTGGCAAATCATTGGTGCGTTTCTGTTAAACACTCCCACTCCCTGCTTATTTCCAGTCCCACTGACCTGTGGTGTAGTAGCTGTACCCACCTGACTCCACTCTAAATCTCTATCTACAGTGAGGTCCCTGTTCATGTCACACTTTGTGTCCAGACTCTGTCTCTCTGCTCTGGGTTCAAATCCTGTGTGTTGCTGGAGTCCCTGGTTCACATTCCCTGTTTCTGACTGGAGGAGAACGGCCTCAGATCCACTGACCTCCATAGCAGTGTTGACGTTGTTGCCTCTGGGCTGGAAGGCGGGGTCTGCAGCCGGTTGGGTGGTTAGCTCTCTGCTGCCCTCCACTGTTCTGGCTGGGTGGCTGGACCTAGAGTCCTGGTCATCTGCTTCCCCCTCGTCCTTAATGATCAGCAGGTCTGGTTCCCCTTCCTCTGTCTCTGCTGACTGCTGATGGGGTTAAGTGGGAGAGATGAGTGAGTGAGACAGAGCATCCACTATCTACTGAATGGAGATATGGACATGACATGGGATTTAGTGAAATTCATAGTAGCCATGTTGTTATTGTGTTATAATCAGTGGTGTAGTAGAGGGTAAACTCCACCTTCTGTATTTTACACATGCCTTTACAAACCTTTGGCGGCAAAAATGCATTGGAAGTATAGGGGGTGTTACTTTACTCACTGTGTACGGCGATCATCGTCTACCACTACATCACTGGTTATAATGTGCTGACATACACGTCTATACAGACATAACCTCATCCCCAGGCGGAAGTGTCTGGTGTCCGAGACTAAAACAGATATAAATCTGAAACAGTCTGAGATCGGCTGTTAAAATTGAAACTTACCTCATCACTTGTAGCATCCATATGCTTTGATGGAGAGACATCCTCTTGGTCCACGTCTATGGGCTGTCTGTCTCTTGGTATGGTGCCGTTTCCAAAACTCCTGTTGGAAAGTCTGGCTCTGCTTTGCCAAGTAGGTCCTGGAAATAAAGGGCGAGGTTAATTTGACCCCATCCATCAATGGTGTTTTTACAAAGTTACAAAGCAAGCATAATACCTTCATGACGTACACACCGTTCTAAAGTTTGGGGTCACATAGAATTTTTTTGGTCCATTAAAATAACATCAAATTGATCAGAAATACAGTGTAGACATTGTTAATGTTGTAAATTACTATTGTAGCTGGAAACGGCAGATTTTTTATGGAATATCTACATAGGCGTACAGAGGCCCATTATCAGCAATCATCACTCCTGTGTTCCAATGGCACGTTGTGTTAGCTAATCCAAGTTAATCATTTTAAAAGGCTAATTTATCATTAGAAAACTCTTTTGCAATTATGTTAGCACAGCTGAAAACTGTTGTGCTGATTAAAGCAGCAATAAAACTTGCATTCTTTTTGACTAGTTGAGTATCTGGAGCATCAGCGATTGTGGGTTCGATTACAGGCTCAAAATGGCCAGAAACAAAGACCTTTCTTCTGAAACTTGTCAGTCTATTCTTGTTCTGAGAAATTAAGGCTATTCCAAACTGAAGATCTCGTACAACGCTGTGTACTACTCCCTTCACAGAACAGTGCAAACTGGCTCTAACCAGAATAGAAAGAGGAGTGGGAGGCCCCGGTACACAACTGAGCAAAAGGACAAGTACATTAGAGAGTCTAGTTTGAGAAACAGACGCCTCACTGGCCTCCCACTCCTCTTTCTATTCTGGTTAGAGCCAGTTTGCGCTGTTCTGTGAAGGGAGTAGTACACAGCGTTGTACGAGATCTTCAGTTTCTTGGCAATTTCTCGCATGGAATAGCCTTTCAGCTGTCCTAACATAATTGCAAAAGGGTTTTCTAATGATCAATTAGTGATGGTTGCTGATAATGGGCCGCTGTACGCCTATGTAGATATTCTATAAAAAATCTAGCCGTTTTCACCTACAATAGTCATTTACAACATTAACAGTGTCTACACTGTATTTCTGATCAATTTGATGTTATTTTAATGGACAAAAATTTTGCTTTTCTTTCAAAAACAAGGACATTTCTAAGTGACCCCAAACTTTTGAACGGTAGTGTATGTTATGTGTCTTTAGAGCTAGAAGGATCCTACCTGTGTTGACAGTACAAAGTAAGCATGATACGTCATATATGGAATGTCAATAATACCGCTAGGCCCTAATTGTATTGACAGTACATAAATCATGGCTGTTTTATGTTTGCTTTTAACTTTGTAAAACAATTGATGGATGGGGTCAAATTGAAGATTCACGTAATGTAAGCTATGTGCACTGTCAAATTCATCATCATCACCAACCTGTTGTTGCAATCTCTCGATGGTTGTGTCTGTTTTGCAGGCGTATTCCATGGAAGCGATTGTGGACGGACCCATCTGCAAACTTTGTTCTCTCTGCTCGAAACCTCGCGATCTGAAGTTCCATCAATTTCATTTTCCTCCTGAGAAATTCGTTCTCCTTGTGGCTTTGGGACATCTTCAGGTGTACAACTGCATAGCCATCGTCAACAATTTTGCAGATTTCACCTACAGCCGCGTTGGCTAGCACCTCCATGATTGAGGCTATCTGCCCCTGGAAATCGACCACGGAACCCGACATTGTCCACCGACGCTTTTGGCCCCTTTTCAATGTAACACTATTTGCGTTTTATATATTATGATTATCTACAGTTATCTACCAATCTATTAAAACAAATAATCATATCAGAAACTAAACGTCGATTTGCAGCTAGCTTTGTTTGTAGCTAGGTGGTGAGATTGTTTATTTTATTTTCCTCGTCACAGTAATGTAATCATATGCTGGGCTGTAGAATTTAAAGTTGAACACCGCCACCTACTGTACAGGAGTGCTGCACAACAATGTTGTACCTACGTAATAAACAACATGTTCTCTGGTGAAAACAATATTTCATGATTTTTCTAAACATTTCACTATTTGGGGTATTTCTAATAGAAATAAACAACAAACGATTTACAACAGTATGACAGACTAACTTAGATATGAATTCCATCCACATCTTTACAGTCTATCATCCTGATTGTCAATCTACTGTATCTTGTCGAAAGGCAAATGGAAATGAATTCTTAATTACTGTTCTTTGGCACATCCCCAGAAACGATACAATTTCATAAGGATGTTCAAAATCTTAACTTGTTATAACTTATACATTATAAGTCCACTCTGGACCAAGCATCAGGCCAGTTGAACTGAAAACACTACCACTACACACAGAGGGTAGCGTTCAATGGGGAAACCAATGAAACTGTTAAAAACACATGGATTCAAGTTTTCATATGAAACCCCAAGTAGTGCAGAGCCATTCCCCTTACAACTAGGGCCAGGAGTTTTCCTCAGCTCTAGTCATGTGGTGAGGAAAAACTCCTTGCCCTGCCCATCATTACACCTGGTGGGGTAGTATGAAGTTGTCCCTAGACGCTGATCTTGTGTCAGTTTAGAATTTTTTCCCCCCACTAATGGTTAAGGTTAGGATTGTGGGAGAGGAAGCTGATCCTAGATCTGTACCGAGGGGAAACTTCACCCTGGAACACTCAGAGCAGCCCCACGTCCTCTGGCCTACCGCCAGCGTGGACGAGGAGATGCCTCTTCATGTGTCCAGACTGGGTGAAGCACTTCCCGCAGTAGACTCAGTGAAACGGGTTCTCTCTGGTGTGCACCCTCTCATGCATCTTCAGCTGGTGGCTGTGGGAAAAACGCTTGGTGCAGTGGCTGCAGCCGTACGGCTTCTCCCCCGTATGTGCCTCCAGACTTATGCTTGCTGGGGGACGGGCATTCCGCGGAGGCTGCACCGGATCTGTCTCTTGCCCGAGCAAGGCGTTAGCTGTTGTGGCTGCTTTTCCATGCATTTCGATGAAGTAGTAGAGCCACTGTTGATATTTGGGAACGGGGCTTGCTTCCCTCTTTGGAGAACCTGGTGGAAAGTAACACTTTAGGATGAAAAGCTGTTTCGGGTGGACAGTCTGTTGAAATCGGGCAACTTGGACCTCGATCCTACAGTTCTCCATAGCTCTGCGTTTTGAGTGTCAGGTGGACACTTATCTGTCTATCCAGACTCAATTCCCCCTCCCCATCTCCCTCTTCCACAGTAGATTTGGCCTAAAAAAGAGGCGGGAGGAATTAAATAGACAGGCATGAGCTCTACAAAGCTCTCAAACAAACACGTCTATTATAACTAAGCTATTACTAGGCTATAGTATTGATCCCAATGGCTTGAATTAAGTTGTTCATTTACTGACTTAACTCATTGACACAGAAAATCTGAAGTTTCTCTCTCCTCAAAACCTCTCTCTGCCACACCTACTGTCTCTACCTTTGAATACTTTGCTATGAAAAGCTAACTGACATTTACTCCTGAGGTGCTGACCTGTTGCAACCTCTATAAACACTGTGATTATTATTTGACTTTGCTGGTCATCTATGAACGTTTGAACATCTTGAAGAAAGATCTGGCCTTAATGGCCATATACTCTTATAATCTCCACTGGGCACAGCCAGAAGAGGACTGGCCACCCCTGGTTCCTCTCTAGGTTTCTTCCTAGGTTCCTGCCTTTCTAGGGAGTTTTACCTAGCCACCATGCTTCTACATCTGCAGTGCTTGCTCTTTGGGGTTTTAGGCTGGGTTTCTGTATAAGCTCTTTGTGACATCTGCTGATGTAAAAAGGGCTTTATAAGTACATTTGATTGATCGATAATTCCCTGTCCTTTTGAAAGGAAAATTGCCTTTCCTGCCTGATTAAATTTGGCAGCAAGGTGAGAACATACAGATAACTACCAAAATAAAAGAAACACCAACAAAGTGATTTAACAGGGTATTGGGCCACCACAAACCAGAACTGCTTCAATGCACCTTGGCATAGATTCCACAAGTGTCTGGAACTCTATTGGAGGGATGCGACACCATTTTTCCACAAGAAATTCCATAATTTGGTGCTTTGTTGATGGTGGTGGAAAACACTTCAAAAAAGTGTTAAATTGAATTTAGATCTGGTGACTAAGACTTGACATCGTTTTCATGCCCATTAAACCATTCAGTGATCACTGGTGCTCTGTGGATGGGGGATTGTCATCCTATGGGGGGCATAGCCATGGTAGCCAAAATAATGGCCTACCCAGCATTTTTATTCATGACCCTAAGCATGATGGGATAATAATTTATTAATTAACTCAGGAACCACACCTGTGTTGAAGCACCTACTTTCAATATACTTTGAATCCCTAATTTGTTTTCATTATTTTGGTAGTTACCTGTATATTTAGGGTCAATCTATATAGGGTCAATATATATTTAGGGTCAATCAATATAGCAGGGGTATTCAAATCTTACCCTACGAGGTCTGGAGGCTGCTGGTTTTCTGTTCTACCTGATAATTAATTGCACCCACCTGGTGTCCCAGGTCTAAATCAGTCCATGAATACAGGGGAACAACATACAGTACAACAAAAACATTTTATGTTAAAAACACGAAAGTCTTGACTAAAAACAGCTGGCCTAAAGACAATTACACTCTTCTATGATATATACATTGATCAAGTGTTTAAACTCCACCAACAAAACTAGATCATCAAATTTGAAAATGATCAGGAGAGAATTCCAGGACCTATTTCTACCATAACCTGTTCTAATTTTTGGTACTGTTAGAAGCAAATGAGAATGGGACCGTAATTGATATATATTTACCGACCTGACTTAAAAAATAACAGAGATAAAATGGCATTTTACCCAATATGGCCTTATAAATCAGTGTATACAAGTGTTTAAGCCTACGCAAGGTCAATGACGACCAGCCAACAGCGCTGTAGAGATCACAATGATGTGTGATTGGTAATGAACCTGAGGGCTGCATGATACACCGAATCAAGTGCTCTCAGGGTAGTGGCTGAGGCCTGCATATACAGTGAGGGAAAAATGTATTTGATCCCCTGCTGATTTTGTACGTTTGCCTACTGACAAAGAAATGATCAGTCTATAATTTTAATGGTAGGTTTATTTGAACAGTGAGAGACAGAATAAAACAAAAAAAATCCAGAAAAATGCATGTCAGAAATGTTATAAATTGATTTGCATTTTAATGAGGGAAATAAGTATTTGACCCCCTCTCAATCAGAAAGATTTCTGGCTCCCAGGTGTCTTTTATACAGGTAACATGCTGAGATTAGGAGCACACTCTTAAAGGGAGTGCTCCTAATCTCAGTTTGTTACCTGTATAAAAGACACCTGTCCACAGAAGCAATCAATCAATCAGATTCCAAACTCTCCACCATGGCCAAGACCAAAGAGCTCTCCAAGGATGTCAGGGACAAGATTGTAGACCTACACAAGGCTGGAATGGGCTACAAGACCATCGCCAAGCAGCTTGGTGAGAAGGTGACAACAGTTGGTGCGATTATTCGCAAATGGAAGAAACACAAAATAACTGTCAATCTCCCTCGGCCTGGGGCTCCATGCAAGATCTCACCTCGTGGAGTTGGAATGATCATGAGAACGGTGAGGAATCAGCCCAGAACTTCACGGGAGGATCTTGTCAATGATCTCAAGGCAGCTGGGACAATAGTCACCAAGAAAACAATTGGTAACACACTACGCCGTGAAGGACTGAAATCCTGCAGCACCGGCAAGGTCCCCCTGCTCAAGAAAGCACATATACATGCCCGTCTGAAGTTTGCCAATGAACATCTGAATGATTCAGAGGATAACTGGGTGAAAGTGTGTGGTCAGATGAGACCAAAATGGAGCTCTTTGGCATCAACTCAACTCACTGTGTTTGAAGGAGGAGGAATGCTGCCTATGACCCCAAGAACACCATCCCCACTGTCAAACATGGAGGTGGGAACATTATGCTTTGGGGGTGTTTTTCTGCTAAGGGGACAGGACAACTTCACCGCATCAAAGGGACTATGGACGGGGCCATGTACCATCAAATCTTGGGTGAGAACCTCCTTCCCTCAGCCAGGGCATTGAAAATGGGTCGTGGATGGGTATTCCAGCATGACAATGACCCAAAACACACGGCCAAGGCAACAAAGGAGTGGCTCAAGAAGAAGCACATTAAGGTCCTGGAGTGGCCTAGCCAGTCTCCAGACCTTAATCCCATAGAAAATCTGAGGAGGGAGCTGAAGGTTTGAGTTGTCAAACGTCAGCCTCAAAAGCTTAATGACTTGGAGAAGATCTGCAAAGAGGAGTGGGACAAAATCCCTCCTGAGATGTGTGCAAACCTGGTGGCCAACTACAAGAAACGTCTGACCTCTGTGATTGCCAACAAGGGTTTTGCCACCATGTACTAAGTCATGTTTTGCAGAGGGGTCAAATACTTATTTCCCTCATTAAAATGCAAATCCATTTATAACATTATTCACATGCGTTTTTCTGGATTTTTTTGTTGTTATTCTGTCTCTCACTGTTCAAATAAACCTACCAATAAAATTATAGACTGATCATTTCTTTGTCAGTGGGCAAACGTACAAAATCAGCAGGGGATCAAATACTTTTTTCCCTCACTGTATATAACATCACTAAAATCTAAAACCGCCAGTAATGTACATCGTATCAGCTCCTTCCTGGCCTAAAAAAAAAAGATATATAGGGTCAACCTATATTTATGGTCAATATACTGTATATTTAGGACCAGTCTATATTTAGGGCCAATCTATATAGTGGCAATATATATTTAGGGTCAATTTATATAGGGTCAATCTATATTTATGATCAATATACCGTATATTTAGGGACAATATATTTAGGGTCAATCTATTTCGGGTATATACAGTGGGGAAAAAAAGTATTTAGTCAGCCACCAATTGTGCAAGTTCTCTCACTTAAAAAGATGAGAGAGGCCTGTAATTTTCATCATAGGTACACTTCAACTATGACAGACAGAATGAGGAAAAGAAATCCAGAAAATCACATTGTAGGATTTTTTATGAATTTATTTGCAAATTATGGTGGAAAATAAGTATTTGGTCAATAACAAAAGTTTATCTCAATACTTTGTTATATACCCTTTGTTGGCAATGACAGAGGTCAAACGTTTTCTGTAAGTCTTCACAAGGTTTTCACACACTGTTGCTGGTATTTTGGCCCATTCCTCCATGCAGATCTCCTCTAGAGCAGTGATGTTTTGGGGCTGTCGCTGGGCAACACGGACTTTCAAAGATTTTCTATGGGGTTGAGATCTGGAGACTGGCTAGGCCACTCCAGGACCTTGAAATGCTTCTTACGGCCACTCCTTCGTTGCCCAGGCGGTGTGTTTGGGATCATTGTCATGCTGAAAGACCCAGCCACGTTTCATCTTCAATGCCCTTGCTGATGGAAGGAGGTTTTCACTCAAAATCTCACGATACATGGCCCCATTCATTCTTTCCTTTACACGGATCAGTCGTCCTGGTCCCTTTGCAGAAAAACAGCCCCAAAGCATGATGTTTCCACCCCATGCTTCACAGTAGGTATGGTGTTCTTTGGATGCAACTCAGCATTCTTTGTCCTCCAAACACGACGAGTTGAGTTTTTACCAAAAAGTTCTATTTTGGTTTCATCTGACATTCTCCCAATCCTCATCTGGATCATCCAAATGCTCTCTAGCAAACTTTAGACGGGCCTGAACATGTACTGGCTTAAGCAGGGGGACACGTCTGGCACTGCAGGATTTGAGTCCCTGGCGGCGTAGTGTGTTACTGATGGTAGGCTTTGTTACTTTGGTCCCAGCTCTCTGCAGGTCATTCACTAGGTCCCCCGTGTGGTTCTGGGATTTTTGCTCACCGTTCTTGTGATCATTTTGACCCCACGGGTGAGATCTTGCGTGGAGCCCCAGATCGAGGAAGATTATCAGTGGTCTTGTATGTCTTCCATTTCCTAATAATTGCTCCCACAGTTGATTTCTTCAAACCAAGCTGCTTACCTATTGCAGATTCAGTCTTCCCAACCTGGTGCAGGTCTACAATTTTGTTTCTGGTGTCCTTTGACAGCTCTTTGGTCTTGGCCATAGTGGAGTTTGGAGTGTGACTGTTTGAGGTTGTGGACAGGTGTCTTTTATACTGATAACAAGTTCAAACAGGTGCCATTAATACAGGTAACGAGTGGAGGACAGAGGAGCCTCTTAAAGAAGAAGTTACAGGTCTGTGAGAGCCAGAAATCTTGCTTGTTTGTATGTGACCAAATACTTATTTTCCACCATAATATGCAAATAAATTCATAAAAAATCCTACAATGTGATTTTCTGGATTTTTTTCCCTCATTTTGTCTGTCATAGTTGAAGTGTACCTATGATGAAAATTACAGGCCTCTGTCATCTTTTTAAGTGAGAGAACTTGCACAATTGGTGGCTGACTAAATACTTTTTCCCCCCACTGTATACAGTACCAGTCAAAAGTTTGGACACACCTACTCATTCAAGGGTTTTTCTTAATTTTTACTATTTTCTACATTGTAGAATAATAGTGAAGACATCATAACTATGAAATAACACACATGGAATCATGTAGTAACCAAAAAAGTGTAAACAAACAAATATATTTTAGATTCTTCAAAGTAGCCACCCTTCGACTTGATGACAGCTTTGCACACTCTTGGCATTCTCTCAACCAGCTTCATGAGGTCGTCACTTGGAATGCATTTCAATTAACAGGTGTGCCTTGTTAAAAGTAAATATGTGGAATTTCTTTCCTTCTTAATGCATTTGAGCCAATCAGTTGTGTTGTGACAAGGTAGGGGTGGTATACAGAAGATTGTATTTTACCAAATAGGGCTATGTCCATATTATGGCAAGAACAGCTCAAATAAGCAAAGAGGAACGACAGTCCATCATTACTTTAAGACATGAAGGTCAGTCATTCCGGAAGATTTCAATAACTTTTTTTTACTTTCTTCAAGTGCAGTCGCAAAAACCATCAAGGGCTATGATGAAACTGGCTCTCATGATCACCGTCACAGGAAAGGAAGACCCAGAGTTTCCTCTGCTGTAGGGGATAAGTTCATTAGAGTTACCAGCCTCAGAAATTGCATCCCAAATAAATGCTTCACAGAGTTCAAGTAACAGACACATCTCAACATCAACAGTTCAGAGGAGACTGCGTGAACAGGCTGTGGTTGTGGCACAATTGGTTCTTTGGAAATTGTAGGAACCTAAGTTTATGGTTTCCCATTGGTTCTGGAAACGAAGCCATACGTTTCCTGACTGATAAAACGTAACGTTTTTTTTAAACATTCTAAAAACGAAAGTGAACATTTTGCTTGTTCTGGGAGATTCTAAATATGTTTTCCTATGGTTCCCTGAAAGTTTTCCTGGGAGATTTTATTAACGTTCTGAGAACAGAAATTCTAGGTTTTTTGAAGGTAATTAAATAACGTTCTGAGAACATGTTTCAATAAGACTTTCATAAAACTGCTAGCTTAGTTTGGGTTAAGTGTTTTGAACTCCAACCACAGATGGGACACAAGCAAATACATTTCTTTTTTCATTATGGCACGGCATCAGTGAGATTCGAAACTATGATCTTATGTTCTCTATCCATGAAATTAGTTCACTGTGCCACCATGATGGAGCTAACACGCCATGTTTATTTGTTAACTTATACAAAGCTGTTCATTTTAGTCTATTCAAACAGACCCCTTTCAAAGGAAACAAGCACTCATTAATATCCGTTGTGGCCAATAAGTGGGAGCGGCCAACACACCTGAACCCACTTAACAAGATAGAGGATAGAGTTACGCTGATGCTAAAAAAGGGAGTGTATGTTTTTAAATAACACTCTTAGAACGTTTTTTGAACGTTACTAATGTTTTCTGGTGGTTTTTATGGAACGTTTTAGGAAACCTGTAGGAAACGTTATGCTGAAATACTGAAATTCCCATCTAAGAAACATGGTTCTCAGAACGTTATGTGCTAGCTGTGGTCAATCTATATAGTGTCAATCTATATTTAGGATCAATATTTAGGGTCAAACTATACAGAGTCAAGAAGCACCGTGGAATTCTTTGAAAAATATTATTTATTGATGGAATTATAGGAATTGACAAACAAACAGCAATAGCCATTGCTCAAATTGGTACAAAAGGACAGTACAATTTCAGTATCTGCTATAACTTTGTCTGGGGCAGCTATATTGAACCATGATCAACCTTAACAGTCAATGTGAGTGATGCTGTTGGCCTTAATGGAGCCAAGAAAACATAACAGTCTTTGTAGATAATGTAAATATGAACCACGTTGTATTGTAGACGTATGAGACCAGGACAAACATCCTGCAGACATACGACTGCGTTAGAACCAATGGCGTTTGAACTCATGATATTGCTCGAACAGCTTTTTTTCAATAGGAATCTCTTGCTTCTGTGTCAGTTCTCAATGATGAAGCTTCTGATGTCTTTTCAGATTGCTGGAGTGGGAGAACCTGCGTCCGCAATGTGCACAACTGAAGGGCTTCTCGCCAGTGTGGACGTTCAGGTGCATTTGCAGCTTGGCGCGGGACACAAATCTCTTCTCACACAAGGTGCAGGCGAATGGACGCTTTCTGGTGTGGATAACAGCGTGCTGCCGCAAGTCACTCTCGTGGACAAACTTCTTATTGCAGCTCAGGCAACCATACGGTCGTTCTACGGTACCAGGTCTAACGTCTGTGGCGAGATTACTGGAGTGAGAAGTTGTGGCACTTGGTCTATAATGGCAATCAGGAAGTGAGGTATGAGCTGGTTGTTGAGCTCTTCTTCCTGGTATTTCAGAGTGTCTCTGGAGGTTTGCCAATGAGCACCAACTAGCTTTGTTAGCCTCACCTGCATTTCCTGTGCCAAGATGCATACCTGTATTTATCTCTGAGGGCCGGAAGCCGGGTGAAACCAATTGCGTTGTGTTGTCTCTCATCGAATCGTGGCGAATCATTTGTGCGTTTCTGTTAAACACTCCCTCTCCCTGCTTATTTCCAGTCCCATTGTCCTGTGGTGTAGTAGCTGTACCCGCCTGACCCCACTCAAAATCTCTATCTACCTGCTGCCCACTGGATACAGAGTCAATCACTATCACATGTTCTGATGAGGAATGGAACGACTTGGGGGAAAACCTGTGGTTTTCTAACCCTACACTTCTCATTTCTATGTCTGAGCTAGTCTGTGTTTCTGGGCCCACTGGGCCACTCCCTAGGTCCATTACTTTAGTGTGAGCAGCAGAGGTGCCATCATCAGTCGCTACTACCTCTCTCCACACCTGGTTTAAAGAATCTCTTAGGAGAGTGAGGTCCCTGTTCATGTCACACTTTGTGTCCAGACTCTGTCTCTCTGCTTTGGGTTCAAATCCTGTGTGCTGTTGGGGTCCCTGGTTCACATTCCCTGTTTCTGATTGGAGGACGACGACGTCAGATCCACTGACCTCCATAGTGGTGTTGTTGTAGTTGTTGTTGCCTCTGGGGCAACTGGACTGAATGGCAGGGTCCTCTGTGGTGGCTGCAGCCAGTTGGATGGTTAGCTCTCTGCTGCCCTCCACTGTTCTAGCTGGGTGGCTGATCCTAGAGTCCTGGTCATCTGCTTCTCCCTCCACCTTGATGATCAGCAGGTCTGGTTCCCCTTCCTCTGTCTCTGCTGACTGCTGATGGGGTTAAGTGGGAGAGATGAGTGAGTGAGACAGAGCATACACTATCTACTGAATGGAGATATGGACATGACATGGGATTTAGTGAAATTCATAGTAGTTGCCTTGTTGTTATTGTGTTATAATCAGTGGTGTAGTGGAGGGTAAACTCCACCTTCTGTATTTTGAGCATGCCTTTACAAACCTTTCGTGCAAAAATGCATTGAAAGTATAGGGAGTGATACTTTACTCACCGTAAACATCACTGGTTAGAATGTGCTGGGACATATACGTCTATACAGACATAACCTCATCCCCAGGAGGAAGTGTCTGGTGTCCGAGACTAAAACAGACATAAGTCTGTGACAGTCTAAAATCGGCTGTTAAAATTGGAACTTACCTCACCACTTGTAGCATCCATATGCTTTGATGGAGAGACATCCTCTTGGTCCACGTCTATGGGCTGTCTGTCTCTTGGTATGGTGCTGTTCCCAAAACTCCTGTTGGAAAGTCTGGCTCTGCTTTGCCAAGTAGGTCCTGGAAATAAAGGGGGAGGTTAATTTAACTCCATCCATCAATGGTGTTTTACAAAGTAAGCATAATACGTTCATGTCCGTGTGTAATATGTCTATAGAGCTAGAAGGATCCTAGCCGTGGTGACAGTACAATATACACTAAGTGGCCAGTTTATGTACACCGCTCCGTTCATGAAAATTGTTCACTTCTACAGACAGCTAGTCAGGTGGCTGTGGCTTGCTGTATAACGCAGGCAGACAGGCATCGAGGCATTCAGTTACTGTTCGATTGAATGTTAGAATGGGCAAAACGAGTGACCTAAGCAACTTTGAGCATGGTATGATCGTCGGTGCAAGGCGCGCCGGTTCCAGTATCTCAGAAACGGCTGGTCCTGGGGTTTTCACACACAACAGTGTCGAAAGTTTACCGACAATGGTGCGGGAAACAAAAAACATCCAGCTAGCGGCAGTCCTGTGAGTGAAAACAGCTCGTTGATGAGAGGTCGAAGGAGAACGTCAAGAATTGAGCAAGCTAGCAGACGGGCCACAAACAGGCAAATAATCTCGAAACACAACTCAGCGGTCCTTATTACGGATGGGCTATTGCAGCAGACGATCACACCAGGTTCCACTCCTATCAACTAAAAACAAGAAGAAGTGGCTCCAGTGGGCACGCGCACACTAGACAATTGAGGAGTGGAAAGACATTGCCTAATCCAACGAATCCAGGTTCCTGTTGCATCATTCTGAGGCAAAAGCAGGATTTGGCATAAGCAGCATGAGTCCATGGCCCCATCCTGCCTCAACAGTACAGGCTTGTGGAGGTGGTGTAATGGTGTGGGGAATGATTCCTGGCATATGTTAGGTCCCTTGATACTAATTGAGCTACGTTTCCATGCCCCAGAGAATTCTGGCTGTTCTGGAGGCAAAGGGGGGTCCGACCCAGTAGTAGATGGATGTACCTAATAAACTGGCCACTAAGTGTATACATCCTGGATGTATGCATAACACATATAGAGCTGTCAATAATACATCCTTAACTGTATTGACATGCATACATCACAGCCGTAGTATGCTTGATTTGTACTGAAAATTATTATAATTTATCTGCACACTGTCAAATTCAGCATCATCACCAACCTGTCGTTGCAGTCTCTCGATTGTTGTGTCTGTTCAGTAGGCGTATTCCATGAAATCGGTTGTGGACGGACCCCTCTGAAGACTTTGTTCTCTCTGCTCGAAACCTGGCGACCTGAAGTTCCATCAATTTCATTTTCCTCCGGAGAAATTCGTTCTCCTTGTGGCTTTGGGACATCTCCAGGTGTACAACGGCATAGCCATCGTCAACAACTTTGCAGATTTCGGCAACAGCCGCATTGGCTAGCACCTCCATGATTGAGGCTATCTGCGCCTGGAAATCGGCAACGGAACCCGACATTGTCCTCCGACCCTTTTGGCCCCTTTTCAATGAAACAGTATTTTTGTTTCTCTATATTATGATCAATCACAATTATCTATCTAGCTAGTAAAATGGATACAAGCATATCATAAACTAAACATCGCTAGCTAGCTTTGTTTGTAAGTAGCTGTTTATATTTTGCTTTTTCCTCATCTTCACGGTAATGTAATCATAAACTGGACTGTGCAATTCAATTGAAAGTACAACACTGCCACCTACTGTAGAGGAGTGCTCCACAATAACAACAATGGTCTAGATATGTAATACTGCTTTCACATAGGATTTACGGTATTTTTACCACTCAATAACAGCAATTGTTCAGATATGTAATACGGATTTCACATAGGATTTACTGTATTTTCCCCTCCCACAATAACAACAATGGTTTAGATGTGTAGTACTGCTTTCACATAGGATTTACTGTCTTTTTTTCTGTAAAAAAAAGTTGGGACATTTTTATATGACCCCCTTACTAACATGCCTATTTTTACCACATTCTTGCCTGAATACGCCTTTTATACCTCCCATGTGCATGCCGCTGTTGGGTGGGAGTATTGGTGTGCAGATGTGGGTGGGCGTCTACTTTAATATCCATTGAATATATATATATATATACACCACCAAAAATAAATATATTATTAATGCATTCAGGCAGGTCCTACGAAACATTATAAGACTAATAAAAATATATTTTCAAAAGAATAGAATAACATATTTTGGATCTAATTAGGCTACGTTACATCCAAATGAATGAAATTAATAGTCCATTATTTTGTTCATTGAACAGACAAGACCCACCTTCCCGATCATAGTCAACAGATATATATTTTATAATAAGAATATAATGGAATACTGGGGGTTGGGGGATGACATTTATATTTTTCTCACACTACTTGTCACAGAAACGTGTGGAACCGCAGTCATCAAAAAAGTGGTATTTTGAAACAGAGCCCAAGTCCATGCTTTTTTGTTCCACGTTTCATCTCTACCTTCACTCCACTTTGTTAGGGAGCAGGCGCGTAGGCTCTTACATTGATAGTATCTTCATCATGATACCAATAGAAAATACTAGCAATCTATATTTTCAAAAGAATGTGAGTCTCGTGTTCATATTTCACAACCTCCGCGGGCTTTAAGAGTTACCTATACGCGACCGAACAAAAAAATTGTGCTACACTTGATTTAGGCTACACTATTGCATGCTAAATGTTTCTGATCTATGATAGATGAGAAAACAAATACCTATTTGTGCAGCCAGAGAATGAACCAAGTAGCCTATAGTTACAGATGGAGATTCAGTGAAAAAACTGTTTTTTTTGGTCGGGAGTAGCCTAGGCTACTAAACGACTTGAGTTAAGAGCAAAATAACCCACCTGTTAAACTACTGGCAACATATTATAATAAATGAGCTAACTAGACAAGATGATCATAGCAGAGCTCACCTCAACTGTAGATAACATTTCCCCAGACTAATTGCAGCCTAACCAATATCCAAACGGAGATTCAGTGAAAACTAAAATCTGACGTTGATTGATTTATCAAGACGAGTCCCCAAACTTGTCTCAAATCATAAGTGTTGACAATTATCCTCTAGGTGACCACACAAAGGTAGGCTATTGTTTAACATTTATTACATTGATTGGAAAGACTTTGGGAGTTTCGGTAAACAACAATTTGATACATGCCTTCAACTTGACACCAGCAGCATACCACCCTGCATCCCATTGCTGGTTTGCCTCTGAAGCTAAGCAGGGATGGTCCCTGGATGGGAGACCAGGTGCTGCTGGAGGTGGTATTGTAAAGCCAGTAGAGAGCACTCCCCTCTGGTCTAAGGAGATCCCCAGAGCAGTAGAGGGAACATTGCGCTATGAAGGGTGCTGTCTTTCAGATGGGATGTTAAACGGGTGTTCTGACTCTCTGGTCATTAAAAATACCATGGCACTTATCGTAAGAGTAGGCGTGTTCACCCCTGTGTCATGGCTAAACTCCTAATCTGGCCCTCATGGCCACCTAATCATCTCCCCAATTGGCATATATCACTCCTCACCTCTCTAGCTGCTGTTTGGTAAGTGTTCTGGCACAAAAATGGTTGCTGTGGATCAGGTGAGTTTCTCCCTTACTATTTAAAGCATGTTGAGTACCTCAGTTGGTAGAAAAGCACTATGTAAATCCAATTAATTATTCAATTACATTAGCCTACTTTATTGTATTAGGACAGACACTAAATATATATTAATTCCATCACATCTCTATAATTTGCTTGTAGCCTATCAGTCTTATAGTACATCTATCTTGTTGAGAGGCAAAAGGAAATTGGAATTCTTATGAGATTTATCTTCTTTTTCTTTTTTGCTTTGCTTGCTTATATTTCTGTGTTAACTATGGCTTTTAACTAGGCCTATGTTTTGTAGTTTACCCCAGGACGTTGCTGTAAATGACAATGTATTCACAGTCAACTCACCTGGTCAAATAAATAATAAATACAATTAAAATAAATGACTGTACTGCACTAATGATTTTATTAAATCTTCACTTGTCATAAGTTATAGATTATAAGTCCACTCTGGACCAAGCATCAAGCCAGTTGAACTGAAAACACTACAACACAGAGGGTAGTGTTCAATGTGGAAACCATCCAAACTGTTAAAAACACATGGACCCAGTGTTCATATGAAAACCCTAGTAGTTTGGAGCCATTCCCCTAACAACTAGAGAATAGTTTTTCCTGGTCTGATCACATGGTGAGGAAAAACTCTTGGCCCTACTTATCATTATGCCAGGTGGAGTAGTGTGAAGTTGCCCCTAGAAGCTGATCTTCGGTTAGTTTAGTATATTTTTTTCACTAATGGTTAAGGTTAGGATTGGGGAAGAGGAAGCTGATTCTAGATCTGTACCTAGGGGAAACTTAACCTTGGAACACTCAGGGCAGTACAAAGTCCTGTGGCCTGTCGCCAGTGTGGACAAGGAGATGCCTCTTCATGTGACCGGACTGGGTGAAGCACTTCCCGCAGTAGATGCAATGAAATGGTTTCTCTCCGGTGTGCACCCTCTCATGCATCTTCAGCTGGTGGCTGTGGGAGAAGCGCTTGGTGCAGTGGCTGCAGCCGTACGGTTTCTCCCCCGTATGGACCCGCATGTGCCTCCTTAGGTATGCCGGCTGAGGGAAGGTCTTTCCGCAGAGGGTGCACCGGAGCTGCCTCTTGGTGGAGCAAGATGTTAGCTGTTGCGGCTGCTTTTCTATGCCTTTCGATGAAGAAGTGGAGCCTCTGTTGAAATTCGGGAAGGGGGCTTGCTTCCCTCTTTGGGGAACCTGGTGGAGGGTAAACCTTGGGGATGAAAATCTGTTTCGGTTGGACAGTCCATTGAAATCTGTCAACTTGGACCTTGATCTTACAGTTGTCCCTTTTTCCGCATGTTGAGTGTCAGTGGGACACTTTGTCTGTCCAGACTCCATTTCCTCTCTTCCTCTGTTGTCTACAAGCTGCCTGCTTTCTGAACAGACCTCTCCAGATGTCACCTCTTGGCCAGTTATGCTCCATTCTGAACTCATATCTGCCTCCACTTTAATGGGAATTGAGTCCACCAGCACCACATCAGGCACCCAGTCCAGAGAGCCCAAAGCAGACATGCAGACCCCAGAGTTACCAGGCACCCCTCTCCTCTCTGGATGTCCAGACAGCCTCTTGGAGTCTGGCCCGGCATTGTGAGGAGCATTCACAGTTTGGTTGTCATTGTCTTGGTTCTCTGTCCATTTGGACAGGCTGTATTCTATGGGTTGATGGTCAGTTTCCCAGGTCACACACTCAGCAACCTGATGGTCCTGTCTTGCTCTGTTGTATTGTGACGCTGGATGCTGGAACATCTGGTTTTCAGGTTCTATATTGAGTGAGGTGTCTGGCGCTCTGTGTCTGTTGCCCTGCTGGTCCAGAAGGTCTGTGGTTTCAGTAGATGACGAAGAACCTGGTTCTGCTACAATGATCTTCTCACTGCTCTCACTGACCGGTTGGACAATCTCTGAAATGGGTCAACGTAAAGCACAACATCAGCTTCCTGTAGTGGAGACTGATTATTCTTTGCCTTATTTATTAGTTATGAGTAATGACTAAGAAGTAAATCAAAAACGGCAATAAACATTGAAGGCTTCACTCAACATAAAGTGTGAGTTGCTTAATACCTTCTGTTATGCTGGTGCCAAGGTTGTCCATTTTGATAAGAGGTGCCTCTTTCATATCTGCCATCTGTGTTTTTGTATTCAACAGAAAATGTTTTATTATAAATATATCCCCACCAACATTTGAACTATAAGAACACAAATAATCAATTTGACAATATCTATGACAATTGACCTGCATGGCCCCATCCTGGTCTGTCGCTGTGCGTCCTGCGTCTCTCTGGTTGGTGACATCCTGCATACATTTGCCCCCTTCGCTGTAGGCAAAACGATTTTCCACTGCACCAGAAAAGAGAACCCTTCATAAACGTTACATTACACATCATTTTTTATGTGTTGAAATAAGGTAAATAAAACCTACAATATCCAAGTCTGCTTTTTGCCTTTTCTACGAAGCTCTCTCTCTCCCGGGCAACATGATCGGTGTCCACTCGCCTGTGAACTGTGCGTCGCAGGGCTCCGAATCTCTCTGCGCTCCGTCGAGAATTCTGGAATTTTGTCAAAAGCAGCTTCCTCCGCAGGTTATCAATTTCTTTCTGGCTATGGGAAATTTCCAGAAGTAAGGCAGCATGGCCATCATCTACAAGTTTGCAAATTTCGGCAACGGCTGAATTCGCCAAAACCTCAATGATGGAGGCTAGCTGAGCATGAAAGACGACGGTATTGGACATGCCCTTCCTTGGCTTGGTACTATTTATATGTTAAACACTTATATTATAGTCCTACTAGCTCATTTGCAATGCAGTGTTCAGTTAATGTCCTGAGACGTCACACCATAGATAGGCGGTATGCTTCGAACACATCTCTATGTGGTTTGTTTTTGTTCCGGAAACAAAAGGTTCTCGGCTACTTCCTCGATATTTTTCCAAAATAAAGGTTGCAACACACAATATTTATGTTAGTTCCAACATTGCCACCTACTGTATCGTAGCTGTTACTAAAATGAATCAAATGTTTTACAAATCAGCATTCTATGACTTTTAATAAAGCAGTGAATTAAATCAAGCACATACTTTTGATTATTTACTATTTAGTTCAAGCACAAAAATACACAATCATCATACAACATGACGTCCAAAGGAATAAATAAATGCATATCGAAGAGTAGACTCTCTTAATACTTGTCTCAAAACTAACCAAAGAACCACACTGAGAATGTACTCTTAAGTAACCACTTGCTAACTCTGAACAATGTAACAGTATAAAGAGAAAAATATTTGAATATAGAAGGATACATAGCTAATGGGACTGGGTGGATTGATAATGTATAAATTATGACAGCTGAAGATTTTAAACATCCTTATGAATTTGCTTCCATGTAAGCATTTCAAGGTAAGATTGTATTGGGCGCATGTGACAAATAAAAATGTGATTTGATATGTATTGGTGCAGTGGAAAACCAAAGAACAGTATTTAATCATTAAAATGTCCTTTTGCATCTCAACAAGATAGATGTACTATTAGACTGATCGGCTACAAGCAAATTATAGAGATGTGATGGATGGAATTAATATCTATTTAATGTCAGTCATACTGTTGTTATTGCTGTTTTTTATCATGAGAAATGTTTTACGCCAGAGAACCTGTTGTTTATTACATAGCTACAACATTGTTGTTATTTGTGGAGCACTCCTGTACCGTAGGTGGCGGTGTCCAACTTTCAACTCTACATAAGCATAAGGAAACATAATCTCACTAGCTAAAAACAAAGCTAGCCAGCGATGTGTAGTTTCTGATATGATTCTCTTTATTTTAATAGCTAGCTAAATAACTCTAAATTATCATAACATAGAAAACATAAAAACAGTTTCGTTGAAAAGGGGCCAAAAGCGTCGGGGGACAATGTCGAGTTCCGTGGTTGAGTTCCAGGGGCAGATAGCCTCAATCATGGAGGTGCTAGCCAATGCAGCTGTAGCCGAAATCTGCAAAATTGTTGACGATGGCTATGCCGTAGTACATCTGGAGATTTCCCAAAGCCACAAGGAGAACGAATTTCTCCGGAGGAAATTGAAATTGATGGAACTTCAGATCGCCAGGTTTCGAGCGGAGAGAACAAAGTTTTCAGAGGGGTCCGTCCACAATCGCTTCCATGGAATACGCCTACTGAACAGACACAACAATCGAGAGAAGGCAATGACAGGTTGGTTGGTGGTGATGGTGAATTTGACAGTGTGCACATAGACTAAATAACAAAATCGTTGCTTTGTACCTTGTAAAACACCATTGATGGATGGGGTCAAATTAACCTCGCCCTTTATTTCCAGGACCTACTTGGCAAAGCAGAGCCAGACTTTCCAACAGGAGTTTTGGAAACAGCACCATACCAAGAGACAGGCAGCCCATAGACGTGGACCAAGAGGATGTCTCTCCAACAAAGCATATGGATGCTACAAGTGATGAGGTAAGTTCCAATTTTAACAGTTGATTTTAGACAGCCACATTTTTCAAACTGTCACAGACTTATATCTGTTTTAGTCTCAGACACCAGACACTTCCTCCTGGGGATGAGGTTATGTCTGTATAGACATATACACTGCTCAAAAAAATAAAGGGAACACTAAAATAACACATCATAGATCTGAATTAATGAAATAATCTTATTAAATACTTTTTTCTTTACATAGTTGAATGTGCTGACAACAAAATCACACAAACATTATCAATGGAAATCAAATTTATCAACCCATGGAGGTCTGGATTTGGAGTCACACTCAAAATTAAAGTGGAAAACCACACTACAGCCTGATCCAACTTTGATGTAATGTCCTTAAAACAAGTCAAAATGAGGCTCAGTAGTGTGTGTGGCCTCCACGTGCCTGAATGACCTCCCTACAACGCCTGGGCATGCTCCTGATGAGGTGGCGGATGGTCTCCTGAGGAATCTCCTCCCAGACCTGGACTAAAGCATCCGCCAACTCCTGGACAGTCTGTGGTGCAACGTGGCGTTGGTGGATGGAGCGAGACATGATGTCCCAGATGTGCTCAATTGGATTCAGGTCTGGGGAACGGGCGGGCCAGTCCTTAGCATCAATGCCTTCCTCTTGCAGGAACTGCTGACACACTCCAGCCACATGAGGTCTAGCATTGTCTTGCATTAGGAGGAACCCAGGGCCAACCGCACCAGCATATGGTCTCACAAGGGGCCTGAGGATCTCATCTCGGTACCTAATGGCAGTCAGGCTACCTCTGGCGAGCACATGGAGGGCTGTGCGGCCCCCCAAAGAAATGCCACCCCACACCATGACTGACCCACCGCCAAACCGGTCATGCTGGAGGATGTTGCAGGCAGCAGAACGTTCTCCACGGCGTCTCCAGACTCTGTCACGCCTGTCATGTGCTCAGTGTGAACCTGCTTTCATCTGTGAAGAGCACAGGGCGCCAGTGGCGAATTTGCCAATCTTGGTGTTCTCTGGCAAATGCCAAACGTCCTGCACGGTGTTGGGCTGTAAGCACAACCCCCACCTGTGGACGCGTTGGGCCCTCATACCACCCTCATGGAGTCTGTTTCTGACCGCTTGAGCAGACACATGCACATTTGTGGCCTGCTGGAGGTCATTTTGCAGGGCTCTGGCAGTGCTTCTCCTTGCACAAAGGCGGAGGTAGTGGTCCTGCTGCTGGGTTGTTGCCCTCCTCGGCCTCCTCCACGTCTCCTGATGTACTGGCCTGTCTCCTGGTAGCGCCTCCATGCTCTGGACACTACGCTGACAGACACAGCAAACCTTCTTGCCACAGCTCGCATTGATGTGCCATCCTGGATGAGCTGCACTACCTGAGCCACTTGTGTGGGTTGTAGACTCCGTCTCATGCTACCACTAGAGTGAAAGCACCGCCAGCATTCAAAAGTGACCAAAACATCAGCCAGGAAGCATAGGAACTGAGAAGTGGTCTGTGGTCACCACCTTCAGAACCACTCCTTTATTGGGGGTGTCTTGCAAATTGCCTATAATTTCCACCTGTTGTCTATTCCATTTGCACAACAGCATGTGAAATTTATTGTCAATCAGTGTTGCTTCCTAAGTGGACAGTTTGATTTCACAGAAGTGTGATTGACTTGGAGTTACATTGTGTTGTTTAAGTGTTCCCTTTATTTTTTTGAGCAGTGTATATCCCAGCACATTCTAACCAGTGATGTTTGCATTGAGTAAAGTAATACTCTCTATACTTTCAATGCATTTTTGCGCCAAAGGTTTGTAAAGGCATGCGCAAAATACAGAAGGTGGAGTTTACCCTCCACTACACCACTGATTATAACACAATAACAACAAGGCAACTACTATGAATTTCACTAAATCCCATGTCATGCCCATATCTCCATTCAGTAGATAGTGTATGCTCTGTCTCACTCACTCATCTCTCCCACTTAACCCCATCAGCAGTCAGCAGAGACAGAGGAAGGGGAACCAGACCTGCTCATCATCAAGGATGAGGGGGAAGCAGATGACCAGGACTCTAGGTCCAGCCACCCAGCCAGAACAGTGGAGGGCAGCAGAGAGCCAACCACCCGACCGACTGCAGCCACCACTGAGGACTGCGCCTTCCAGCCCAGAGGCAACAACTACAACAACAACTACAACAACATCGCTATGGAGGTCAGTGGATCTGACGCCATCCTCCTCCAATCAGAAACAGGGAATGTGAACCAGGGACCACAGCAGTACACAGGACTTGAACCCAGAGCAGAGAGGCAGAGTCTGGACACAAAGTGTGACATGAACAGGGACCTCAATCTCCTAAGAGATTCTTTAAACCAGGTGTGGAGAGAGGTAGTAGCGACTGATGATGGCACCTCTGCTGCTCACACTAAAGTAATGGACCTAGGGAGTGTCCCAGTGGGCCCAGAAACACAGACTAGCTCAGACATAGAAATGAGAAGTGTAGGGTTAGAAAACCACAGGTTTTCCCCCAAGTCGTTCCATTCCTCATCAGAACATGTGATAGTGATTGACTCTGTATCCAGTGGGCAGCAGGTAGATAGAGATTTAGAGTGGGGTCAGGTGGGTACAGCTACTACACAACAGGTCAATGGGACTGGAAATAGGCAGGGAGTGGGAGTGTTTGAGAGGAACGTACCAATGATTCACCCCGATCACCCCGAATTGATGAGAGACAACACGACGCAATTGGTTTCACCCGGCTTCCGGCCCTCAGAGATAAATACAGGCATGCATCTTGGCACAAGAAATGCAGGTGAGGCCAACAAAGGTAGTTGGTGTTCGTTGGCAAGCCTCCAGAGACACTCTGAAATACCAGGAAGAGGAGTTCAACAACCAGCTCCTACCTCACTTCCTGTCTGCCATTTTAGAACAAGCGCCACAACTTCCTCTCACTCAAATAATCTTGCCACAGATGTTAGATCTGGCAACATAGAACGGCCGTATGGTTGCCCAACATGCCATAAGAAGTTTGTCCACGAGAGTGACTTGCGGCGGCACGCAGTCATCCACACCAGAAAGCGATCATTCTCCTGCACCTTGTGTGAGAAGAGCTTTGTGTGCGCCAGCCATCTCCAAATGCACCAGAACGTCCACACTGGGGAGAAGCCCTTCAGTTGTGCACAGTGCGGGCGCAGGTTCTCCCACTCCAGCAATCTGAAAAGACATCAGAAGCTTCATCATTGAGAAGTGACAAAGGCTGTGACCGTCGTGGAGTTTTGGCTGATGGTAATTGATCAGCCTAATAACCTCGGTCACCTTTATAACTGTTTGAATTGCAAAAGACAAACATTTTCTTCTGTCCTCCGCTCCTGACTTTTTTCAGCAAGGAGCAACAAAATGTCATCACATTGGAGAGTCCATGTTTCAGCAGAAACCATAGAGATCCTATTAAATTACTAGAGGGTCAATGTCATAAACACTCAAAGTTATAGCAGCAGTCTAAGGCACTGCATCGCAGTGCTAGCTGAGTCACTACATATTCTGGTTCGATCGCAGGCTGTGTCGCAGCTGGCTGCGACCGGGAGACCCATGAGGCGGCGCACAATTGGCCCAGCGTGGTCCGGTTTAGGGGACAGCCGGGTTTTTAACGGTAATGCAGTTGATTGATATTGGGGTTGACATCCATACAACCATTATACTCTGATTTTTTACCTCAACATAGTGTGAAATACACACATAAACAATACCCTAAATGTAGGCTAATTTAGCTGGGCGGCAATGAGGAGATTCAGGATCTTTCCCCTACGGCATCTTTCACCCACGCGTTTCCATGGCATTCCCATTTGTTTTGGTCGAGTTCCATTGACCTCTATTGCATGTACTGTATTTCTCTGTTTTACTTATGCAGAACAATTCAAGTAAGGCATGTGAAATCAGAAATTGTGTAATAGAATTATTGTTAACCTAAAATTTTGTCATAAAATTATAAATACAGTTTATACAGGTTTTATACACATTTTCTGTATAAATAGTCTCTAAAATATATTTAAACAGACCATAAATCATAAATGTCTCAGTGTTTGTTTTCTTTGAAAGCTGTGAGTGTTATAATATGATACAATATCAGTACATTTACAACTTGTCTCTACACCTGATTTCAGCCAGTGTATGGCTGTGGATTGACTGCATTGTTTGTATGGAATGTTGGCAGTTCATTTGAACAATTATTGGAAATCATTCCACTTAAACTGTCTGGCTAGCTAATAAACATACTGTACAGATAATCTTCAAATGTATTGTTTTACACAATATCTTATCGCAGCACACTGGCTGACCATGGTTGACCAACTCCCTGAACAAAATGGCTGACCTTTTATACTGTCATAAGACCTTTCATGTCCTATGGCAGAAACGGACTCAGCCACACGAATACCTGACTGTCCCATTTTCTGTCAGCTGTTCGATACACAAAAAAACATTAATTAACATTTTTGAACGGTTATGACGGTTCATTTACATTTTCATGATGGACTTCATCCATAACCATCAGTTACACGGTTATACGGTAATTGTGCCAGCCCAAGACATAGAAGCAAGCAATTCCTATGGAAAACAATCTATGGATAACCTTTATGTCAGTAAGGTTATAGCAATACGTTATATTTATTGTTATTTATGTATTTTTTATAATTTTTTGTATTTATTTATATTTTTAATTTTTAAATATATATTTTCATAGTAAAGGACTGGATTCAATCAGATCAAGCGTTAACCTGGTTGGTTAACGTGGTTGTGTTCAAGGTGGAACTATGTTGGAGTTGTAGCTGTCAAATCGGTAAGCAGCTGGTCTTGCTATCATTGTCTCAAAGCCACACCCGCCCCTCTTGCGTTTGAAGTTCAGAACGTGAAAGTGTAGGCTATTAAACAAAATAATGAGGATTTCTATCAGCCTAATCAAGGTGTAGATTACATCTCACATTCCAGTGTTCGAACTTGTAAACAAGGCTGAATGTGATTTCTCTTAATCTAACTCTGCATCCAATGGCGATGTCTGCATTAGGTATCTTGCTAGGAGCCACTTGTGGATTTGACAGCTCTAAAGCAGTTCTACCTCCGACACACGACAAAATAACGGCTATGTGGATGTCGGCTAAAGCAGATCTGATTTAATAGATCCCAAAATCTACACCCATTGTATTTGGCACATGTGACTTGAAAGTCCTGCCTACTTCCTGGATCATGTCCCTTGCTGTTTTTGAATGGGATTCAATCGCATGCAAATAAATTCATGAAAACTTTGAATATACACTACATTATCAAAAGTATGTGGACACCTGCTTGTCGAGCATCTCATTCCAAAATCATGGGCATTAATATGGTGTTGGTCCCCCTTTGCTGCTATAACAGCCTCCACTCTTCTCGGAAGGCTTTCCACAAGATGTTGGAACATTGCTGCGGGGACTTGCTTCCATTAAGCCACAAGAGCATTAGTGAGGTCGGGCACTGATGTTGGGTGATTAGGCCTGGCTCGCAGTCAACGTTCCAATTCATCCCAAAGGTGTTCGATGGGGTTGAGGTCAGGGCTCTTTGCACTCCAGTCAAGTTCTTCCACACCGATCTCGACAAACCATTTCTGTATGGACTTCACTTTGTGCACGGGGGC
Organism: Brachymystax lenok tsinlingensis; assembly: GCA_030435695.1. Classification (NCBI taxonomy): domain Eukaryota; kingdom Metazoa; phylum Chordata; class Actinopteri; order Salmoniformes; family Salmonidae; genus Brachymystax; species Brachymystax lenok. The sequence goes on from CM059810.1 coordinate 41,051,231, forward strand.
ATTGTCATGCTGAAACAGGAAAGGGCCTTCCCCAAACTGTTGACACAAATTTGGAAGCACAGAATCGTCTAGAATGTCATTGTATGCTATAGCGTTCCCTTCACTGGAACTAAGGGGCCTAGCCCGAACCACGAAAAACAGCCCCAAACTATTATTCGTCCACCACCAAACTTTACAGTTGGCACTATGCATTGGGGCAGGTAGCGTTCTTCTGGCATCCGCCAAACCCAGATTTGTCCGTCTGACTGCCAGATGATTCATCACTCCAGAGAACACGTTTCCACTGCTCCAGAGTCCAATGGCGGCGAGCTTTACACCACTTCAGCTGACGCTTGGCATTGTGCATGGTGATCTTAGGCTTGTGTGCACCTGCTCGGCCATGGAAACCCATTTCATGAAGCTCCCGATGGACAGTTATTGTGCTGACGTTGCTTCCAGAGGCAGTTTGGAACTCGGTAGTGAGTGTTGCAACTGAGGACAGACAATTTTTACAAGCTTCAGCACTCAGCTGTCCCATTCTGTGAGCTTGTGTGGCCTACCACTTCACGGCTGAGCTTTTTTTATAGCTCTTTTTCTACTCAATTTCTTGGTATCCAATTGGTAGTTACAGTCTTGTCTCATCGCTGCAACTTCCATAAGGACTCGGAGAGGCGAAGGTCGAGACACACTGCCGCACTGCTTCTTGACACAATGCCCACTTAACCCGGAAGCCAATGTGTCGGCAGAAACACCATACACCTGGCAACCGTGTCAGCGTGCACTGCGCCCGGCCCACCAGAGGAGTCACTAGTGCGCGATGGGACAAGGACATCTCTGCCAGCCAAACCCTCCCCAAACCCAGACAGCGCTGGGCCAATTGTGCACCGCCCCAATTGGCTGGGCCAATTGTGCACCGCCCCATGACAGAGCCTTGACTCGAACCCAGAATCTCTTGTGGCACAACTAGCAGTGCAATGCAGTGCCTTAGACCACTGCGCCACTCCGGAGGCCACTGATGAACTGATTTGTTGGAAAGGTGGCATCCTATGACTGTGCCACATTGAAAGTCACTGAGCACTTCAGTAAGGCCATTCTACTGCATGGCCGTGTCCTCGATTTTATACACCTGTCAGCAACGGGGGGCAGAAATAGCCAAATCCACAAATTTGAAGGGGTGTCCACATACTTTTGTATATATAGTGTATATATAGTGTATATGTACAATTATATTCGTATTAGTGGATTCATTTACTTTTACCCAATGTCTTTTTTTAAAGGTTTTTGCGCAAAATATAAGTATACCCTCCAGTTCTCCACTGATAAGACCACAATAACAACAAGGAAACTGCTATGAATTTCACTAAATCCCATGTCATGTTCATATCTCCATTCAGTAGATAGTGTATGCTCCGTCTCACTCACTCATCTCTCCCACTTAACCCCATCAGCAGTCAGCAGAGACAGAGGAAGGGGAACCAGACCTGCTGATCATCAAGGTGGAGGGAGAAGCAGATGACCAGGACTCTAGGATCAGCCACCCAGCTAGAACAGTGGAGGGCAGCAGAGAGCCAACCACCCGACTGACTGCAGCCACCACAGAGGACCCCGCCTTCCAGCCCAGTGGCCCGGGAGGCAACAACTACAACAACACTGCTATGGAGGTCAGTGGATCTGATGTCGTCCTCCTCCAGTCAGAAACAGGGAATATGAACCAGGGACCACAGCAGCACAAAGGATTTGAACCCGGAGCAGAGAGTCTGGACACAAATTGTGACATGAACGGGGACCTCAATCTCCTAAGAGATTCTTTAAACCAGGTGTGGAGAGAGGCAGTAGCGACTAACGATGGCACCTCTGCTGCTCACACTAAAGTAATGGACCTAGGGAGTGGCCCAGTGGGCCCCGAAACACAGACTAGCTCAGACATAGAAATGAGAAATGTAGGGTTAGAAAACCACAGGTTTTCCCCCAAGTCGTTCCATTCCTCATCAGAACATGTGATAGTGATTGACTCTGTATCCAGTGGGCAGCAGGTAGATAGAGATTTCGAGTGGGGTCAGGTGGGTACAGCTACTAAACCACAGATCAATGGGATTGGAAGTAGGCAGAGAGTGGGAGTGTTTGAGGGGAATGCACCAACGATTCGCCCCGTACACCCCGATTCGATGAGAGACACTACGCAATTGGTTTCACCCAGCTTCCGGCACACAGAGAAAAATACAGCCATGCATTTTGGCACAGGAATTGCAGGTGAGGCCAACAAATTTAGTTGGCACTCGTTGGCAAGCCTCCATAGACACTCCGAAATACCAGGAAGAGGAACTCAAGAACCAGCTCATTCCTCACTTCCTGTCGGTCATTTTAGACCAAGTGCAACAACTTCCTCTCACTTGAGTATTCTCGCCACAGATGTTACACCTGGCACCATAGAACGACCGTACGGTTGCCCGAGCTGCCATAAGAAGTTTGTCCACGAGAGCGACTTGCAGCAGCACGTTGTCATCCACACCAGAAAGCGGGGATATGCCTGCACCTTGTGTGAGAAGAGCTTTGTGTCCCCTAGCAAGCTCCAAGTGCACCAGAACGTCCACACTGGGGAGAAGCCCTTCAGTTGTGCGCAGTGCGGGCGCAGGTTCTCCCACTCTGGCAATCTGAAAAGACATCAGAAGCTTCATCATTGAGAAGTGACACAGAAGCAAGAGATTCATATTGAAAAAAAGATGTTAGAGCAATATCATGAGATATCATGAGATCAAACGCCATTGTCCTGGTCTTATACATCTACAATACAACGTGGCTCATATTTACATTATCTACAAAGACTGTTACGTTTTCTTGGCTTCTTCAAGGCCAACAGCATCACTCACATTGACTGTTAAGGTTGATCATGGTTGTGTTCTTCTAATAATACTGCGTGCCTCACACTAAAGTTATAGCAGATACTGAAATTGTATTGTGAGACTGAAAAACTGTCTGTTCTTTTGTACCAATTTCACCAATGGCTATTGCTGTTTATTTATTAATTCATATAATTCCATCAATAAATTATATTTTTCAAATAATTCCATGGTGCTTCTTGACCCTATAGAGATTGACCCTAAATATTGACCCTAAATATACAGGTAACTGCCAAAAAACACTTGGGTAAATGAGGGATACAAAGCATATTGAAAGCAGGTGCTACTACAACGGTGTGGTTCCTGAGTTAATTAAGCTGTTAACATGCCATCATGTAGTAACCAAAAAAGTGTTAAACAAATCAAAATATATTTTATATTTGAGATTCTTCAAATAGCCACCCTTTGCCTTGATGACAGCTTTGCACACTCTTGGCATTCTCTCAACAAGCTTCACCTGGAATGCTTTTCCAACGGTCTTGAAGGAGTTCCCACATATGCTGAGCACTTGTTGGCTGCTTTTCCTTCACTCTGCGGTCCGACTCATCCCAAACCATCTCAATTTGGTTGAGGTCGGGGGGTTGTGGAGGCCAGGTCATCTGATGCAGCACTCCATCACTCTCCTTCTTGGTAAAATAGCCATTACACAGCCTGTTGGGTCATTGTCCGGTTGAAAATCAAATGATAGTCCCACTAAGCCCAAACCAGATGGGATAGCGTATCGCTGCAGAATTCTGTGGTAGCCATGCTGGTTAAGTGTGCCTTGAATTCTAAATAAATCACAGACAGTGTCACCAGCAAAGCACCCCCACACCATAACACATCCTCCTCCATGCTTTACGGTTGGAAATACACATGCGGAGATCATCCGTTCACCCACACCGCGTCTCACAAAGACACTGCGGTTGGAACCAAAAATCTCAAATTTGGACTCCACACCAAAGGACACATTTCCACCGGTCCAATGTCCATTGCTTGTGTTTCCTGGCCCAAGCAAGTCTATTCTTCTTATTGGTGTCCTTTAGTAGTGGTTTCTTTGCAGTAATTTGACCATGAAGGCCTGATTCACACAGTCTCCTCTGAACAGTTGATGTTGAGATGTGTCTGTTACTTTATTTGGGCTGCAATTTCTGAGGCTGGTAACTCTAATGAACTTATCCTCTGCAGTAGAGGTAACTGGGTCTTCCTTTCCTGTAGCGGTCCTCATGAGAGCCAGTTTCATCATAGCCCTTGATGTTTTTTGCGACTGCACTTGAAGAAACTTTCAAAGTTATTGAAATGTTCTGTATTGACTGACCTTCATGTCTTAAAGTAATGATGGACTGTTGTTTTTCTTTGCTTATTTGAGCTGTTCAAGTAATATGGACTTGGTCTTTTACACCTGTTGGTCTTTTGGTCTTTTACACTTGTCTTTTCACATCTGTTAATTGAAATGCATTCCAGGTGACTACCTCATGAAGCTGGTTGAGAGAATGCCAAGAGTGTGCAAAGCTGTCATCAATTAATGATGGACTGTTGTTTCTCTTTGCTTATTTGAGCTGTTCTTGCCATAATATGGACTTGGTCTTTTACACCTGTTGGTCTTTTGGTCTTTTACACTTGTCTTTTCACATCTGTTAATTGAAATGCATTCCAGGTGACTACCTCATGAAGCTGGTTGAAAGAATGCCAAAAGTGTGCAAAGGGTGACTATTTGAAGAATCTCAAATACAATGTTAGACCGGTAGTGTATATTGACCCTATATACTGTAGATGAACCCTAAATATATATTGACCCTATCTATATATATTCTCACATTACTTCCAAATGAAATCAGGCAGATTGAAGGAAAGGAAATTTTCCTTTGAAAAGTACAGGGAATTATTGCAGTCCAATATTAGTTTTAAATGTTTTGAGAACAGATAAGCTTCTGTTCTGAATGTTCTGTGTCAATGAGTTAAAACAGTAAATTACCAACTTAATTCAATCCATGGGATCAATAATATAGCCTAGTAATAGCTGAGTTATAATAGACATGTATTTGTTTGAGAGCTTTGTAGAGATCATGCCTGTCTACTTAATTCCTCCCTCCTCTTTTCAGGCCAAATCTACTGTGGAACAGGGGGACACAGAGGGGGAATAGACTCTGGACAGACAGAGAAGTGTCCCCCTGACACTCACAACGCAGAGCTATGGGGAACTGTAGGGTTGAGGTTCAAGCAGTCACTGCTCCACCTGTGTTGAGCCCCACATTTTTTTAATTGGGGGGGGGTTGCCTGTTGTGCATGTTATTTTGGAATTAATACGTGCCAATATCATTTTGCTAACAATGTAAGAATTTTTTTTTGGCTCAGTGTTCTGTCACTAATGGGGACACTACGTTACTGCCAAACCTAAGGGTATAGCTCGAAAATTCAAGCCCCTTGGGTGCTGCCATAAAGTTACATTAGAAGTGCCCATCCAAGAAGGCTCAGGGTCATTGGCCACAGATAATATGACATCAAATCACATTATATGTACAGTAGCTTTGATTGGACTGATCATGTCAACATCATACTTTCACAATCTTAGCTGGCAGTCATCATCATGAATCAAGTCGACAATCAACTGGCAAATCCTTTTTAATCCTTGTCATATGTGTCACGTCCAGGCCAGAGTTTTAGGCTGGCGTGTTTAGGTTTCGTTTTTGGTGTAGGGTTTTTGAGTTCTAGGTGTTCATTTTCTATGTTGGGGTAATGGTTCCCAATTAGACGCAGCTGTGTGTCGTTGTCTCTAATTGGGAACCATATATATGTTTGGGGTTTTCATTTAGGTTTTGTGGGTTATTGTTTGAGCATAGCTTGTTTTGTGTTTAGTTTTGGTCAACGGCACGATCTTCGTTACGTTTACGTTTTGTTGTTTACCCAGTTACGTTCTTAATAAATATGTATACTGGAAGCATCGCTGCGCCTTGGTCTGTCACTTATGAGGATCGTGACAATATGAAGAAAAATTATGAAGACAAATTATAGATAGAATGTATCAGTCATTGGACACAAACATTACACAACAAGTTGGAAATCGCAAATTCAACAATTAGTGGTTTGGAAGGGATCAGTGGCTAACTGCAAGCATTGCAAAGCAATCACTAGCCTGCTATTCAGTGGAGTGGGTGTGTGGTCCCAATTCTCGGTTTAAGGTTGTCTTTTCCAAATTTAAAATGATAAACATTCAGTATTGGCCATGCTGTCATCTAACTCAGAATTGTAAATCAGGAACTCGGGCCCCTTTATAGAGCTACGACCTGAAGATCACTGACGTCATCATGATTCAACCTTGTTTTTTTTTTTCGAGTTCCCAGTTGTCTTGAAAGCACCATAAATTTGATGACAAAGTTTGATGACAGAATTTACCCACGAAGGACCGCCACGCCACCTCCCTGTTCAAGTGAGCACAGCACAACAAGGTTAGTGTCAGGTCGGTGTGTGTAGCTGGTGCATAAAGTTAGGCGCAGGAGAGCAGAGATGAGTGAACAACGTATTTACTCAATACGGCACAAGGTAAACAAAATACAACGTGCCCAAAACACACGGGCGAAATTACCAGCCGGAAAATACCGATAAGGAACAAGAAACAATCACGCACACAAACATGGGGGAACCAGAGGGTTAAATACATGAACATGTAATTGGGGAATGAAAACCAGGTGTGTGGAAAACAAAGACAAAACAAATGGAAAAATGAAAAGTGGATCGGCGATGGCTAGAAGACCGGTGACGTCGACCGCCGGACGCCGCTCGGTGACAGTACCCCCCCTTCCAGCAGCGTTCCGACACCGGCCTCGGGGACGACCCGGAGGGCGAGGCGCAGGGCGATCCGGACGGCGACGGTGGAAATCAGGGGTTAATATGGTAATCAGGGGGAAACTGTAACCTGTAACAAACCTCATTCAGTCTCCTCAGGACTTTAAATGGTCCCACAAACCGCGGGCCCAGCTTCCGGCAGGGCCGGCGGAGGGGTAGGTTTCGGGTCGAGAGCCAGATGACGGTCTGCGCTGGTTTTCTGTCGCATCACGGCCCGCTGAAGGTGAACATGAGCGGCGTCCCATGTCTCCTCCTCGCGCCTAAACCAGTCGTCCACCGCAGGAGCCTCGATCTGGCTCTGATGCCAAGGCGCCAGAACCGGCTGGTACCACAATACGCACTGGAAGGGGGAGAGGTTAGTGGAGGAGTGGCGGAGCGAGTTCTGGGCCATCTCTGCCCAGGGCACGAACGCCGCCCACTCCCCCGGCCGGTCCTGGCAATAAGACCTCAGAAACCTACCCATATCCTGGTTCACTCTCTCCACCTGCCCGTTACTCTCGGGTGAAAACCTGAGGTAAGGCTGACCGAGACCCCCAGACGTTCCATGAATGCCCTCCAGACCCTTGACGTGAACTGGGGATCTCGATCAGACACTATGTCCTCAGGCACCCCGTAGTGCCGGAAGACGTGTGTAAATAGGGCCTCCGCAGTCTGTAGGGCCGTAAGGAGACCGGGTAAAGGGAGGAGACAACAGGACTTAGAAAACCCATCCACAAAAAAACAGGATTGTGGTGTTACCCTGTGAGGGAGGAAGATCAGTTATGAAATCCACCGACAGGTGCGACCACGGCTGTTGTGGAACGGGTAAGGGTTGTAACTTCCCTCTGGGCAGGTGCCTAGGAGCGTTGCACTGGGCGCACACCGAGCAGGAGGAAACATAAACCCTCACGTCCTTAGCTAAAGTGGGCCACCAGTACTTCCCACTAAGACAGCGCACCGTCCGACCGATGCCCGGATGACCAGAGGAGGGTGACATGTGGGCCCAATAGATCAAACGGTCGCGGACAGCAGACGGAACGTACAGACGCCCAGCTGGACACTGGATGGGAGTGGGCTCTGCACGTAGCGCCCACTCGATGTCCTCGTCCAGCTCCCACACTACCGGTGCCACCAGGCAGGAGGCCGGGAGTATGGGAGTGTGATCCATGGGCTGCTCCTCTGTGTCATACATCCGGGACAGTGCGTCTGCTTTCGCGTTCTGGGAACCTGGTTGTTATGATTTATATGTTTAACTACTTACGGAGTGGTGGGGCGCTAGCTCCCGACACTACCCGGTGAAATGTGAGGCGCCAAATTCAAAATCCAAAAGTTTAATTATTAAACATTCATCAATATACAAGTGTTGCATAGTCATCAAAAGCTCTGATTCCTGGCAATATCACATCGTTGTCAGATTTCAAAAAGGCTATAAGGCGAAAGCACAACATTTGATTGTTTGAGGGTAGCACCTCTAATATTTATGCATTAGCATAAATCCATAACCCAACACGGGTCTCACAAAACGCATAAAATCGCTAATATAAAATTGCTTACCTTTGATGAACTTCTGCTGAGGGTTTCCCAAGTGTCCAACGAAGACAATCCATTCTTCTTTTGTTAGAAAAAGTCATTTATTATATCCATAAATCTCTGTTTGGTTGGCGCATTATGATCATAAAATCCACCGTTGAGTCGCCCATTGAACCGTGAAGAGAACACGTTCAAATTATACTGTGGCATCATGAGAGGGCGTGTTCTAGAGGGCAGATACATTGCCCTCAGATGGCTGAAGCAAGATGGCCGTCTTTGAAGGACTACAAAACCCAGGATGCCTGAGAGTACAGCTGGAGCTAATGAGACCAGCAGCAGGCTCTAATAAGTGGTGGGAGAAACTGTTGTTTGGTGTGTGTGGCTGGGGGAAAAGGACATGTACTGAGCTGGAGAGATTTATGTTGTAAACCTTTTGTTAATTATTAAACTCACCTACATACTGAAGAGACTGTTGGAGTGGTGGTTACGTGGAACTTGCACAAACTAAGGATCTGGAACCTCTCATGCTGTCACAATACCTATACACATTCTACAAACAAATCAAACATCATTTTTTATGTATCATTAGGTATCCTTTTGGGTATATTTGCTGTAATTTTTCAACCGGACGATAACGTGAACGATAGGAAAGAAAAATAAAGTGGTGCGCGTTCACAATCTCGCGCGCGTCAAACCTTGTTTACAAAAGTGGTCGCCTGACAATTTCCTGTTCCTATCTGTTCTGGTCACTCCTAGAATTCCCAGACTTTGTATATAGACTGTTGACATCTAGTGGAAGCCATAGGTACTGCAGTCTCAGTCCTACATAAAGTTGTATGCAATAAGCACAATGGAGAAGATGCTCATTTACAAAAAAAAACGGGTTTGATCCTCGGGTTTTCGCCTGCTATATCAATTCTGTTATACTCACATACATTATTTTAACACTCTTAGAAACTTCAGAGTGTTTCCTATCCAATAGTACTAATTATGTGCATATCCTATTTTCTGGGCCTGAGTGGCATGCATTTTACTTTGGGCATGCCAGACTCTCCAAAACAGTCACCTATGCAGCCGCTCCCTAAGAAGTTTATGACTAAATGTTTGTACGTTTATGTAAGGACTAAGAATATTCCATTCTGAAAATGTATGCAATAGAAATAGGGTTATAAGACAATGATAATCCAATTGATGTGTGTGTGTCTAGAAATGTATATTGTATAGAGAGTGGAACAAGGTGGTAATGAATGTGTCTGAGAGAACAAAGAATTCTTTGTGAAACCAGACACATGATAGAGGCCTTCTCGTCCTTGGGAAGGGGAGGGACTGATAGGAGATGTCTAGAATGGACATATGTTGCAAGATGGTGTTATGCCGATGAATGTGTACTGTGGGAAATATTATTTCCTAGAGAGGGTGGGGCATTTGTATATTGGTGTTCAGCTTAACATTTTGTGGGCAGAGCTCTCCTGAATAAACTTTTGACATTTGACTATTGTAGACTGGGCCTCTGTCTGTCTCATTTACACCAGTATCTTACAAATTCTGGGTTACAGACGGAGTTGTTTAATTGAAGTTCAGTTTATGAACATTGAGTACAAAATTCTCATAACAATTTGGTCCTTCGAGCCAGATCTCAATATCTATTTCTGTCGTCCAAAAAATAAAATGCCGAAATACCGTGCACGGGCGGATGATCGCATCCGTAAGATCAAAGACCTGCCCCCTGACATTGGGGAACTATTGCAGGCCGGTGTATATCTAAGAACGACAGAGACGGTGACGAGATCCAACTGACATTGCTTTTCCCAGTCTACAAGACAGGCCAGTAAATCTTTATTCACGGACTTGGGGGGAATGATTTAAGATATCTTTGAATTGATATTCTAAAATGCTTAGAATTTAGCAATAATAGGAGCTTGGTCATTCTAATCAGATTCACCAGTAAGTTAACTTTAAACGATCGATCCAACGTTATCAGGTCCGAAATGACCTGAGGTAAAGCAAATAAAACTAGCTTAATAGATCCGGACTTGGTGGCCACATGGGTTATTAACGCAGGAACTTAATAGATCCGGCCTTGCTGGCCACACGGGTTATTAAAGTCCAAAAAAAATGGAAGCCTAAATATAGCGGTGGGAGATAAAAGATATTAACGTCAAGAAACAACAGAAAAATAGGCGGTTAACTTCTTAGCGATCAGCGCACACGAAGTGACCGTTTTGGAGAGCCTGGCGTGCCCAAAGTAAAATGCCTCCCATTCAGGCCCAGAAAATAGGATATGCACATATTTGGTACCATTGGATAGGAAACACTCTGAATTTTCTAAAAGTGTTAACCATTTGTCTGTGTTTTGACAGAGTGCCTCATTTGGAACCCCTCCCTTATGAAAATGCCCATATAAGGGCATATGAATGCAGTACCGATCACTTCCTCTGGATGTCAACAGTCTCGAGACAGTGTTCAGTTTTGTTTTGGATGCTTTAGAGCAGAGAAGAAGAGAAAACAGGAAGAGTCCCCATGAATGTCAACAGAAGGGAACGCGCGCTCCCGAGAAGGCACGCTCTGTGTTTTTTTCCGTCCTTATAGCTCAGTTTATATTCCGGTTGAATTATTATAGTAAATATACGTAAAAGTCTTCCTAAGGATACATTTAAAACTATGTTTGATTGTTCTTGGACAAGTTTATAGGTATAAGTTGAACGAGTTCTATTCACGTTTCAATGGAGGAGTGGAGGCTGTAGTTTCTGATTATAACGCGCGAGCCAAATGGAGATTTATGGATAAAATACATTACTTTTTCTAACAAAAGAACCATGGATTGTCTTCGTTGGACACTTAGGAAGACCTCAGCAGAAGTTCTTCAACAGGTAATTGATTTGTTTTCGCTGTGAAATGTGTTATGTGTGAACCGTGAAGGCTAATGAATTCATGGTAATGGCAAAAAATATGTGAGGTGCTACCCTCAAACAATCAAATGTGCTGCTTTCGCCGTAAAGCCTTTTTGAAATCTGACAACGCTGTGATATTGCCAAGAAACAGAGCTTTTGATGAGTATGAAACACTTGTATATTGGTGGATGTTTAATAATTCAACTTTTGGATTTTGAATTTGGCGCCTTGTATTTCACCTGGTAGTGTCGGGATTGGGGCGCAAGCTAGGGCTTTACGACCCCTGGAAAATAGCTTATAGTTGTATATGGGTGAGATCTAATGTCCGATTGAAAGTCACCTCTATAGATAAAGTTTCCAGAAAGGAGAAACACACATGGTAAAACCACACACATAGATCATGGAGACCTAATACACATAGATCGTGAACATAGAGGGTTAGCCTAGCACACACATAGGGGGTAGTGACATACACATTACGTGTAAAAAACATAGAGATAAGGTATAGAAATGTTTTAAGAAGTATTTCAGTGGGGTCTGAAGGACAGGGAAAGAAAGGGAGAGGAAACATTTTAATGGTGTCAAAAGCCCTGAATAGTAAAACAATTTCTAATGAAGAATGATCAACTTCATTATGAATTGAAAAAACTGGGATTTCATTTTAACATTTGAGAGAAACACCGTTTTCTATCCAAATTGTACTATTACTTTAGGAGATTATTATTATCTCCTTAGGAAATTATATGGATAGTTTTTGGTGTCACGTCCAGGCCAGAGTTTAAGGCTGGCGTGTTTTTGTTTTTCGTTTTGGTGTAGGGTTATTTTGGTTCTAGTTTGTCTATTTCTATGTTGGGGGAATGGTTCCCAATTAGAGGCAGCTGTGTGTCGTTGTCTCTAATTGGGAACCATATTTATGTTTGGGGTTTTCTATAGTATTTTGTGGGTTATTGTTTGTACATAGCTTGGTTAGTTCACATGTTATGTTCAGCTTCACGATCTTCGTTACGTTCGTTTTGTTACTTTTTGTCCCAGTTACGTTGTTGAATAAACATGTATACTGGATACCTCGCTGCGCCTTGGTCTGTCCCTTCCGAAGTTCGTGACATTTGGGAAATAGAGCCTTGTTCAGTCTGCATATAGAAAGCAGAGAAGGTACCCTGCCATAGCTGAGCAGGCTTGGGCAGATAACCAATATGATTAAATAGTAAAAGTCAGACAGAGACAGGCTCCCCCGCCTTATGAGTAGAAAGAGGAGGGGGGAGGCCAGGAGGAATAGAGAGAGAGAAAGTTTTAAGCACACGTGAGCTAGAACGTGCAGTTAGACAAGGGAACAGAATTGTTTTACAGTGAGCTGTAGTTGGAGAGTACCGTGACAATCTTAATCAGCTAGGTAATAATCATAGAGATTACCTGTGACATGCAGGTTTTTTCTAAAATCCATGACTGGAAACAGGGAGATAGTGAGACAGTAAGGCAGTACCTAGAGAGATTAAAGGATGTCTTTTAATGCCAATAGTGGGACACCAGAGGCCCCAACGGATGATCAAAATACCCCCTACCACCAGCAATTGAATATAGCATTCCTCACCGGAATACGTCCCGAAATCAGTAGGGAAGCGAAAAAGACTCTGGTGTGATGGGGTATGGAGACCTTGGCTGAGGTTAAGCGCTATGCAGTACATCATGAATAGCATAGTAAGGCAGATAAACGAAGGAAGGAAGATAGAAAATATGAATTTCTCATAGCAGTCCTGGAAGACAGGCCCACAGGAAAGGGAGGAAGGCCAGAACACCAAGGGCCTTCTGGTGATAGAGAGGGAGTCAAGTGTTACAACTGTAGAAGATAGGGCACTATGCCAGGAGTTGTACAGCTCCTTGTGAGCATTGCGGTGAGAAGGGACACAACCATCAGGATTGAATAGCTACTGACGGGAGTCCACATGATTGTGTAACTGAGAAAGTTGTGTTGCATAGGCCTGATTTGGCAGATTGGTCTTTACCAGATGGAAAGAAATTACCATGTTTATAGATAGGTCTTCAAGGTAGATGGTTCAAGGTAGATGGTTCGAATGCAACTGGGTATGATGTTGCTACTCTTCCTAAAAACTTAGAGGCTGAATCACGACTTAGTCACTATTCTGTGCAGCAGGCAGAAATTGATTTATTTGATATGATTGTTATGGTAGTGTTTTGATACAGGGGCAGAGCCTTGTATCGACAGGAGGGATATGGTAGAGATGATTGTTAGAGATATGGTAGAGATTGTTAGACAACCTGATTGTTAGATATTATAGAGATTGTTAGATATGGTAGAGATTGTTAGACAACACAAATGACCTAATATTTTTTTTGTTGAAAATTTATTTTATAGAGCTCACCAGGAGCAAAGGAAAGAAACTGTGTTTAATTATTATTATATTATAGAACGCATGAATTCTATGATTAAAAGTAGGTTAAGATAGACACGCCTGAGTACAGGATGAAATTGGGTAAAATGTCTACCAATAGTATTAATGAGATATTCGGATAACCCCAGACAAGGAGGGATTATCTCCATTTGAGAAAGTATTTGGTAGACCTTTTAGAATGAGAGTTAGGAAGACACAGTAGCAGATCACATGAGAAGTTGTTTGCTAACCACACCCGTATGTCAGAGATTTTATGCCCAACAGAAGAACTACAGAAGGAGGTGAGCCATACGATCCAGCCAGGTGACTGGGTGTGGGTCCAGTCTCTGAAGAAAAAGGACTGGAAGCAGCCCTGTTGGGAAGGTCCCTACCAGGTTATGTTGGTCACAGCCTTTGCCATTAGAATAGTAGAATGAGCAACCTGGGTCCACGTTACCCACTGCAAAAAGGTAGGAACACATCAAACACTGTGGAACACACGCAGAGTTAGAGAGCAGAGCTGGAACGATAGGGTCTGGGGGTTGCTTCTGTTAAAGAAGATTTCCTACCCCAACCTATCATCACTGTTGTGTGTTCCCTATAGGTGTGAGTATGGGGTGGTACCTAGCAGACTGGCTAAGGGCAGGAGAGGGTTGACGGTTTTTGGGAATATGGGGAACCTTGAGCTGTATCATAGTTTTGATTATCTTTTTTATACATCCTGATTCATCACCTCCGGTACAAATGATATAATACCCGATAAAAAAGGAGTCCAAATAGGTGATGATGTGAGATTTAAGGTAAATATTAAACATTTCGCTAATAGAGCAGGAATATGGGTGCATAATAAATTGTATAAGATTATTCAGGACTTTGTGATACCTTTATATTTCTGTTTGGGACCCACATCATCTTGTTCCTGGCCTAGGTAATTAAACATACTTGGGGACCGGGGTATGTGAACGGAAAGTGATCCCGATGGGGTTTTAAACAAAGTTTGGATATTAATGACTGTAGAGTAGATGTAGTAGTAACCCTCCAAAGAGTCACAGAAATAGAACAGAATGAAAGTATTGGGCTTACGCTGATGATTATGGACACGATTTTTCCTGTTCACTACTCCAGTTGGTAGAGACCAACTTCACGAAAGTTCCAGGTCTTGTAGTGGATCTCAATAGATGTAAGTCTGTTGTTAATGTGACTGATTTGGGTTCAGAAGTATAGGAGAAAATTCTCAACCTCACAGCTCCTATAACTGTGTGGTGGGCTTGTACCAATAAAGGAGGCCTAAGACAGGCATTACCTAAAGGGTGGAGGGGCACTTGTGATCCGGTATTATTGGTCCAACCAGTTAGGATTAGACATCAGAGGCCAGTTCTGGACGGGATAACTAGAAAAAGGAGAAATCTAGGTTCTAATGAAGGCAGTTCTATTTGGATGGATGCCATAGGCATCGCCAGAGAAGTTCCAGACAAATACAAAGCTATGAATCAGATTGGGGAGGGTTTTATCACTACGTTCTTCTGGTGGGTAACAATAAATAAAAAAATTCAATTATATGTATTATAATCAACAAGGATTTGTGAATAAGACTAGAGATGCAGTGATGGGAATCTCTGAACAATTATCCGCCACCTCCCTCATGACCTGTCAAAATAGGTTGGCTCTAAATACTGTATGTTATTGGCTGAAAGGGTGGCGTCTGCAGAATGGTGGGGGAATAATGTGCTGTACCTTCATCCCAAATAACACAGCTCCAGACGGATCAGTGACCAAGGCCATGGCTGGTTTAACCACATTAGCTCACGAATTAGCGGAAAACTCTGGGGTAGATACTTCTCTGACGAGTTGGTTTGTCAATATGTTTGGACAATGGAAAAATGTCATGATCACTGTGTTGTGGGCAACTTTCACCTGTATGACTGTGTTGGTGTGGTGTGGGTGCTGTTTGATTCCGTGTGTGAGAGGTTTTGTGTCTAGGTCTCTGGAAAAGGCGGTGATGATTCTCCATGGCCCTGCCAGACTCAGACCATGTGACGACAGATACATGCCTTCTAGATTGACAGAGAATGCTGTTGGTTTTAATCCAGAGGAGCCTGAATTAGATGAAACTATTTTTAATGTTTAGTAATGTTGTCTAGTTGATAAAGGTTATAACGAAAATCCTAACCAGAAAAAGTTTTGATTGGAAGTAGTAATAAACCTCACATTAGATTTCTTGTTCGTATTTTTATTACATATATAATGGTTTTCTTTATAGATGTGTTGTTATTTCTTTGTATGTTTTGTTTTTGTTTGGTGTGGTGTCATTGTTAATTCTAATCAAAATAGATGGGTGATTGTGTGTAAAAAATTTAGTCAAAGGGTGGATTGTTATGATTTATATGTTTAATGACTAAATGTTTGTACGTTTAAGTAATGACTAAGAATATTCCATTCTGAAAATGTATGCAATAGAAATAGGGTTATAAGACAATGATAATCCAATTGATGTGTGTGTGTCTAGAAATGTATATTGTATAGAGAGTGGAACAAGGTGGTAATGAATGTGTCTGAGAGAACAAAGAATTCTTTGTGAAACCAGACACATGATAGAGGCCTTCTCGTCCTTGGGAAGGGAGGGACTGATAGGAGATGTCTAGAATGGACTTATGTTGCAAGATGGTGTTATGCCGATGAATGTGTACTGTGGGAAATATTATTTCCTAGAGAGGGTGGGGCATTTGTATATTGGTGATCAGCTTAAAGCGTATACAGTATAAAAAGACTGTGTTCACATTTTGTGGGCAGAGCTCTCCTGAATAAACTTTTGACATTTGACTATTGTAGACTGGGCCTCTGTCTGTCTCATTTCAACCAGTATCTTACAAATTCTGGGTTACAGACGGAGATGTTTAATTGAAGTTCAGTTTATGAACATTGAGTACAAAATTCTCATAACACTGGTCTGTAAGACAGGGTGAAAACAAAACGGGTAAAAAACATGGCCCACCTTGCCTGGCGAGGGTTCAGTCTCCTCGCCGCCCGGATGTACTCCAGATTGGGGTGGTCAGTCCAGATGAGAAAAGGGTGTTTAGCCCCCTCAAGCCAATGTCTCCATGCCTTCAAGGCCTTGACGATAGCCAACAACTCCCGGTCCCCCACGTCATAGTTTCGTTCCGCCGGGCTGAGATTCACAGGGCGGAGCTTTGGTGGCGTACCCGAGCGCTGAGAGAGCACGGCTCCTATCCCAGCCTCGGACGCGTCCACCTCCACTATGAACGCTAAAGAGGGATCCGGATGAGCCAGCATGGGAGCCGAGGTAAACAGAGCCCTCAGGTGACCAAAAGCCCTGTCCACCTCAGTCGACCACTGCAAACGCACCGGTCCCCCCTTCAGCAGTGGGGTAATGGGAGCCGCTACCTGACCAAAACCCCGGATAAACCTCCGGTAGTAGTTGGCAAACCCTAGAAACCGCTGCACCTCCTTTACCGTGGTGGGAGTCAGCCAATTACACACGGCTGAAATGCGGTCACTCTCCATCTCCACCCCTGAAGTGGAAATGCGGTACCCTAGGAAGGAGACGGACTGTTGAAAGAACAGACATTTCTCAGCCTTGACGTACAGGTCAAGCTCCAACAGTCGACCAAGCACCTTGCGCACCAGGGACACATGCTCAGCGTGTGTAGCGGAGTATATCAGAATGTCATCAATATACACCACTACACCCTGCCCGCGCAGGTCCCTGAAAATGTAGTCTACAAAGGCCGGCATGACGAGGTACTCATAGTGCCCTGAGGTGGTACTGAAAGCTGTCTTCCACTCGTCTCCCTCCCGGATACGCACCAGGTTGTAAGCGCTCCTGAGATCCAATTTGGTGAAGAAGAGCGCCCCGTGCATTGACTCAATCGCACTGGCTATGAGAGGCAGCAGGTAACTGTACCACACAGTGATTTGGTTGATACCTCGATAGTCAATACACGGGCGCAGGCCTCCATCCTTCTTCACAAAAAATAAACTTCAGGAGGCAGGTGAAGTGGAGGGTCAAATGTACCCCTGCCCCAGGGATTCGGAGACATATGTTTCCATAGCCGCCATTTCCTCCTGCGACAGGGGATACACGTGACTCCTGGGAAGTGCTGTGTCTACCAGGAGGTTTATCGCACAATCCCCCCATCGATGGGGTGGTAATTGAGTCGCCTTCTTCTTACAGAAGGCGAGAGCCAAATCGGCATATTCGGAGGGAATGCGCACGGTGGAGACCTGGTCTGGACTTTCCACCAGATCAAGCCTCCTGCGGTGGACGACTGGTTTAGGCGCGTGGAGGAGACATGGGACGCAGCTCATGTTCACCTTCAGCGGGCCGTGATGCGACAGAAAACACCAACGGAAACCCCTAAACACCTCCCCGAGCAATCTCGTGACCACCCCGTGAGAGCCCTCCGTTGCCACGAAGTAGTGAGGTTATGACAAGCCAACCAGGGTAGGCCCAGCACCAGGGGAAACGCAGGAGAATCAATAAGGAAGAGACTGATTCTCTCCTTGTGACCCTCCTGCGTCCCCATGCCCAGTGGAGCGGTGGCCTCCCTAATTAACCCGGACCCTAATGGTCGACTATCTAGGGCGTGAACTGGGAAGGGCATATCCACTGGAACAATAAACTATGGGCAAATGATCTATCAATTAAATTCTCAGCTGCGCCTGAATCTACGAGCGCCTTATGCTGGGAATGCGGGGAAAACTCAGGAAAATGTATATACAAAAACATGTGTGCAACAGAGGGCTCTGGGTGAGTATGGTGCCCTGCCTGCTGCCTCGACTCCCAGAGGAACCTCCCCAGCACCAACCGGCAGTGTGCCCTCTGCGGCCACAGATGGTGCATGGTACGGTACCTCCTCCGGTCTCCCTAAGTGCAGCACCTCCCAGCTCCATTGGCGTCGGAGCGGTGGTGCAGGGGGATGGAACAGACAGACCCCCGATCTGGACGTCCGCGGGTAGCCAGCAGGTTATCCAACCGAATGGACAGGTCCACCAGCTCGAAGGTGAGAGTGGTGTCCCTACAGGCCAACTCCCGACGGACGTCCTCGCGCAAACTGCAACGATAGTGATCGATCAGGGCCCTGTCGTTCCATCCCGCGCCGGCGGCCAGGGTCCGGAAGTCCAAAGCTAACTCCTGTGCGCTCCTCGTCCCCTGCCTCAGGTGGACGAGACGTTCACCCGCCGCTCTACCCTCAGGTGGGTGGTCGAAAACTGCCCGGAAGCGGCAGGTGAACTCCTCGGAAGTGGTCCAGCACCGCTTCTCCGAGGGCGGAAACCCTCTCACGATCCGAAGGAGCCGGGTGGACGGTTGCCAGGTAGAGCTCCAGCTGTAGTATGAACCCCTGACAACCTGCAGCCTTCCCATCATACTCCCTAGGGAGGGTGAGACGAATCCCACTGGGACCGGGTGAAGGATAGGTGAGTTGGTTGTGGTGGTGGAGGCGCTGGAGGAACTGCTCTTCTCTCCCAGCGATCCAAGTTCTGTAGAACGCGGTCCATGGCGGTGCCGAGATGTTGCAGCATAGCCGCGTGCTGCTGGACACGCTCCTCGATCCCTATTAAAGGGGTATCTGCTCCTGCTGACTCCATATGTTTGGGTGCGTGATTCTGTCTGGTCGGTGTGTGTAGCTGGTGCATAAAGTCAGGCGCAGGAGAGCAGAGATGAGTGAACAACGTATTTACTCAATACGGCACAAGGTAAACAAAATACAATGTGCCCAAAACACACGGGCAAAATTACTAGCCATAAAATACCGACAAGGAACAAGAAACAATCACGCACACAAACATGGGGGAACCAGAGGGTTAAATACATGAACATGTAATTGGGGAATGAAAACCAGTGTGGAAATCAAAGACAAAACAAATGGAAAAATGAAAAGTGGATCGGCGATGGCTAGAAGACCGGTGACGTCGACCGCCGAACGAGATTCCCCCTTTTGACACCCGCAAGGGTGTCACTCACCTACTATGGGTACATTAGCAAACACTTAATTGATAATAGTAAGTAAAAGATCACTCCACGACCTCCCCCACAGCAAACCATGGGTCATCCTCAGTCAGGGGAATCAGCATTCCCCTCTGGAGCAGCAAGCAAGGGCATCATACCAGAAGCTGTAACAGACTTCTTCAAACAAGGTATAACGCAAACAGCACAACACATCAACATAATGAAATACAACAATTAGGGTCAGAAATCAAGTAACAACTAGAGAGGTATACTTGCCAAACCACTCACCCAACCAGGAAAACAGTCCGGTCCCCTCCACCCTTTCCAAGAAATAGAGTTTTCCCACAGTACCCATTCATTCCTTATCACAATCTTTGCAACAGAAGTCAACCTTGGACAGCTCCTAACCTCCCGTACCCAGGACCAGAAGCCTTCCCACATGTCTGATTAGAACTAAGAATGCTTTGTTCTCACAGACTTCTCTAGGTCAAATTGTACCAGCCTGTTCCACAATATTCATTTCTAGACACACACATTAATTGGACTATCATCTTGTAACCCTCTCTCTATTGCATACATTTTCAGAATGGAATATTCTCAGATGTACAAACATTTAGTCATAACCATAAAATCTATAACAATCCACCCTATTGACTAAATGTTTACACACAATCACCCATCTATATTGATTAGAATTAATAACGACACCACACCAAATCAATACATGTATTTACATCTGATCCTCATCAATTACTGTTCTAGGCCTATATCCAATCATAACCCTTCTAGGTAGGATTTTCATCATTATCTTCATGAAAAGAAACAGCATAACATTTAAGATCCAATTTAAACATTGAAAATTGTCTCATCAAACATGGGTTCCTCATGAGTAAAGGAACTGGAGCCATCTAGAGGGTCATGAGGCATGTATTCATCATTCCCCTGGTCAGAGCTCGGAATCGGTCCGTATCCCACCATCTGTTGTGTCATTGATTTCTCCAGAGTCCTGGAAATTAAACCTCTCACACACGGAATCACACAACACCCAAACAGTACTAACACAGTCATACAGGTAAAAGTAGCCCACAACACAGTAATCATTACATTTTTCCATTGTCCAAACATATTGTCAAACCAACTCGTCAGAGCTGGAGCTATGTTATTGGGAAAGAAGGTACAGCACATTGTTCCCCCATCATTCTGCAGACGCCACCCTTTCAGCCAATAATACATCTAGAGCCAACCTATTTTGCCAGGTCATGAGGGAGGTGGCGGATAATTGTTCAGAGATTCCCATCACCGCATCTCTATTCCTATTCACCAATCCCTGTTGATTATAATACATATAATTGATCCAATCAAATTTTTTTGTTATTATTACCCACCAGAAAAACGTAGTGATAAAACCCTCCCCAATCTGAGTCATAGCTTTATACTCGTCTGGAACGTCTCTGGCGATACCTATGACATCCATCCAAATAGAACTGCCTACATTAGAACCTTTATTTCTCCTTTTTCTAGTTATCCCGTCCAGAACTGGTCTCTGATGTCTAATCCTAACTGGTTGGACCAATAATACCAGAACACAAGTGCCCCTCCACCCTTTAGGTAATGTCTGTCAGAGGCCTCCTGTATTGGTACAAGCCCACCACACATCAGTTATATAATCTGTAAGGTTGAGAATTTTCTCCTATACTTTTGAACCCAAATCAGTCACATTGACAGACATCTATTGAGATCCATTACAAGACCTGGGTCTTTCGTGAAGTTGGTCTCCACCGACTGGATTAATGAACAGGAAAAATCGAGTCTACAATCATCAGTGTAAGCCCAATACCTTCATTCTGTGTCTGTTCCTGTGACTTTTTGGAGGGTTACTGCTAATTTCTACTCTACAGTCATTAATATCCATACTTTGTTTAAAACTCCATCGAGATCACTTTCCGTTCACATACCCCGGTCCCCAAGTATGTTTAATTACCTAGGCCAGGAACAAGATGAAGTGGGTCCCAAACAGATACAATTTATTATGCACCCATATTCCTGCTTTATTAGGGAAATGTTTCATATTTACCTTAAATCTGACATCATCACCTATTTGGACACCTTTATATCCTTTATTCATGAGGGGTTGGGTATTATATAACTAGTCTTTTACTTCTTAAACCTGTCAGCGACATATAATTTATACTGGAGGTGTTGAATCAGGATTTATAAAAAAGATCATCAAAACTATGATGCAGCTCAAGGTACCCCATATCCCAAAAACCGCCAACCCTCTCCTGCCCTTAGCCAGTCTGCTAGGTACCACCCCATACTCACACCTATAGGGAACACACTACAGTGATGATAGGTCGGGGTAGGAAATCTTTGTTAACAGAGGTGACCCCCAGACCCTATTGGTCCAGTTCTGCTCTTTAACTCTGCGTGTGCTCCACGGTGTATGTGCTCCTACCTTTCTGCAGTGGGTAACGTTGACCCAGGTTGCTCTTTCTGGTATTCTAATGGCAAAGGCTGTGACCAACATAACCAGGTAGGGACCTTCCCAACGGGGCTGCTTCCAGTCCTTTTTCTCCAGAGACTGGACCCACACCCAGTCACCAGGCTGGATCGTATGGTTCACCTCCTTCTGTAGTACTTCTGTTGGGCATAAAATCTCTGACATACAGGTGTGGTTAGCAAACAACTTCTCATGTGATTTGCTACTGTATCTTCCTAACTCTAATTTCATCCTGTACTCAGGTGTGTCTATCTTAACCTACTTTTAATCATAGAATTCATGCATTCTATAATATTGTATTAACAAACAATGTATTAAGTAATTTGTGTTGTCCAAAAATCTCTACCATATCTTACTATCATCTCTACCATTTCCCTCCTGTTGATACAGGGCTCTGCCCCTGTATCAAAACACTACCATATCTAAAAATGGCTCTATCATAACAAAGGTCGTGATTCAGCCTCTAAGTTTTAGTAAGGGTAACAACATCATACCCAGTTGTATTCGAAACATCCGAGTTCTACCTTGAAGACTCATCTATAAACATAGTAATTTCAGCGTATGGCAAAAGCAAATCAATTAGATCTGGTCTGAGGAGAACCACTTTCTCCGTCTCCACCACACAGCCATGGGGGCACCCGTCAGTGGCTATTGGGATTAAAGTAGAGGGGTTCAAAGTAGTACATCGCTCAATTGTTAGACTTGGCATATTTAACAATATAATACAAGCCACTGGCTTATCCTTCTTCCCCCATGTTTCTAGGTCAAAGCTGACGTCATGACTCCCTCCCTACAGTCCACAGTCTGAGTAAACGAACAGTCATATCTAGGGAATGCCAAACAAAACTTCCTAATCTTCTTTCTGCAGATGGGCTGTGCGCAACCCCTCCCTCCACGGATACCCAGTCATTAATCTTCTTTCCCTTTGATACCCAATAACCCATTCTCTCCCACCATTCTGACTAAGTCCTGACTATCCATATAATTTCCTAAGGAGGTAATAATAATCTCCTAAAGTAATAGTACAATTTGGATAGAAAATAGTGTTTCTCACAAAAATGATTTTTAAAAATGTTTCTACATGAAATTCTCCTGGGTTTTGTTTTTCCCCCCAATTTCTAGTGAAAGTGATCAGTTTTCACCAGGAATTGTTCAACTATTCAGGGGATTTACAAAACAGTTCTATACAAATTAAATCCCACACCCCAGTGAGACGTTCGCAATCTCATTGATTGTTTCTACACCCATTCCCATCACACACACACACGGCATTGTAAGGTTGGTCTCTCACTGGCATAATCATGTACAAACACTGTTATCCCAATTTCCAATAGACCAATTTGATAGCTATTATACAGTAGATTTCATAGCATAATATTTTATCAACATTGAACGTCAAATCTAAACTTTTAGCGATGTTCGAATGTGGCGGAATACAACGTTAATATCCATTTTAAACTTAATATCCACTAATGAACTAGTTAATTCAAACTTTCTAAATCATAATTCCTACTATTTTTCCCACACGGTGGTCAAACACCTAAGCTAATCGTGGTTAATTCATTTAGCTAATGTTATTTCCAGATACAAGAAAATACATCTTCAATCTACTCACCTCGCCAAGCCAGTTAGACTCCTACTGTCTGGTTATTTATTATGTTATTTCCCATGAATTTACTTACCCCAACAATATTCAAACCAAATAGCATTCGTGAACTCTATAATTATTCTGCACTCTGGTATATCCAATCTAGTGCTTAAATAGCCTTCCCGTTTTACACTACCCATTTACTTTTAAGGTCGATTTTAATGTCTTCAACACCGTCTCCACCTCGTATTCGGCCATGATTTTCAATTTACACAAACAATACAATAAGTAAACCGGTATCTCCTAATCCCACAACAAATAGACTACCAACAATTATAACCTCTCGGGGTCGCTAACCCAGGACTTTATCCTTTTATTTACCTGCAGGTCATTCAAAGTGGATATTCTCGTACGCCGATGGAACACCCAATGTACTACAATCGCACAATAACCTCTCTTATGTCCAATATGACTTCACACAATTCACTCACACTTGTGTTTATGGTACGCCAACCACTTAACACTTGATGTATTACACACGCACGATAACTTCTCTTATTTCCAATATAATATTTAGATCGATCAAATCTAAGTTTTACTATTATATTGCCGTTATCCACAATTATACCATTAAGTACACACGCCGGAGACTTATTTCTCATACAAACTAGTAGATTGTCTTTCTACCTAATACATCACATTCACTGTCATACTGCCGTTATTCCTCCACTCATACCAGTGAATTCGTCGATTCACCACACTCTCATCTAGTACATTTCATGCATTGTTATAATGTTGACAGGCCTGATCAGTTAAAATTGCAGTTACCATCAGTATTCTTGTCAATTATTCCATTGTTCACTATATCAGGCGTTAATTAGTATAAAATGTAGTAACTTACATCGAACAGGTATCTCACAAATCAAATTTGGATAATGCCCAAAGTGCAGATGTTTAGTTATTCACAATAGGTATCTGCTTACCTTTTTAGTTGACCGGTCTAGTTTGTGAGACACACCGTCCGACGACAGTACTGGCCAATCGGCTGGCACGTCAATGTCCAGCGAAGTCCGTCACCAGATCACGTCGGGGTCACCATGTTAGAGTTGCGAAAATATAATCTGGTATCAGGACAAAAGGTGACACAGAGTCACCAAGTAAGTTCTAAGTCTTTTTATTCACTCAAGCAATAAATGGTAAATGCAGTCTTCATATATACGGGTTCAATGTAATACCACGCAGGGTTAACAGAGAACTGACTAGCGCCTTACAATACCTTCTTTTAATACTCTGACAGAAGTAGTTCCGCTTCTGAGCTGGCCTGTCAGAGTAGAGACTGGGTGTGGTTTTAGACTTGCCCAATCTATCGTAGGCGCACAGGCTGGTCCCAGCCCCCAGGCGCTTCAGCTTTCAGGCGTTGTTGCTGTGCAGATTATCTATGCGCTCACCCCTAGATACTGAGGCCAAAAGTTCAGCTCCTTTTTTGTGTCTCAACCTAAAAACTGCTTGTTTGCAACATTTTTCTATTCATGGGTTCCTAGCTCAACATACTGTTATCTCCCAAGGTTATACTGCCCCTTAGCCAGACACTAGGTGTTTGTACAATTCACTGTATTGTTCCTCAACTTGTCAGCCTTAGCTCATACACATTCATGTGTAGCAAACAAAACATTTTCTCATACCCCACAATAGTAATGTTGCGGCTTAATGATACAACGAGCACACAGTGTGAAAAGGCAAGCAAAACATATCCATTTCCCACAATAACATATTCTCAAACCTAACACTTTCCAACAGGAGTTTTGGAAACAGCACCATACCAAGAGACAGACAGCCCATAGACGTGGACAAAGAGGATGTCTCTCCATCAAAGTATATGGATCCTACAA
Source organism: Brachymystax lenok tsinlingensis (assembly GCA_030435695.1). NCBI lineage: Eukaryota > Metazoa > Chordata > Actinopteri > Salmoniformes > Salmonidae > Brachymystax > Brachymystax lenok. The sequence continues at coordinate 41,076,661 of CM059810.1, forward strand.
GTGATGAGGTAAGTCCCAATTTTAACAGCCGATTTCAAACTGTCACAGACTTCTGTCTGTTTTAGTCTCGCACACCAGACACTTCAGCCTGGGGATGAGGTTATGTCTGTATAGACATGTATGTCAGCACATTATAACCAGTGATGTAGTGGTGAAAAATAGGTGGGTAAACTCTTATCGCCGTTCACAGTGAGTAAAGTAAAACCCCCTATACTTTCAATGCATTTCTGCACCTAAGGTTTGTAAAGACATGTGTAAAATACAGAAGATGTGTGTTTACCCTCCACTACACCACTGATTATAACACAATAAAAACAAGGAAACTAATATGAATTTCACTAAATCCCATGTCATGTCCATATCTCCATTCAGTAGATAGTGTATGCTCTGTCTCACTCACTCACTCATCTCTCCCACTTAACCCCATCAGCAGTCAGGAGAGACAGAGAAAGGGGAACCAGACCTGCTGATCATCAAGGCAGAGGGAGTAACAGACTATAGGTTCAGCCACCCAGCTAGAACAGTGGAGGGCAGCAGAGAACTAACCCCCCAACCAGCTGGAGACCCCACAGAGGACCCTGCCATTCAGTCCAGTGGCCCCAGACGGAACAACAACATCAACACCACTATGGAGGTCAGTGGATCTGATGCCGTCCTCCTCCAGTCAGAAACAGGGAAGATGAACCAGGGACCTCAGCAGCACACAGGATTTGAACCCAAAGCAGAGAGACAGAGTCTGGACACAAAGTGTGACATGAACAGGGACCTCAATCTCCTTAAAGCATCAGCATGCTTCAGTTCAGATGGTGCCTATCCGAACCAAACGAGTGTGCATGTATACTCCCTTAAAAGACCTTTGCTTAAAAAACAAGAAAAAAGCTTCAGCATGCGTCCAGAAAAATAATTCTGTGCCCGAACAGCTGAAGAAAACCTCACCGAAGTCCAAAACAAACAAAATTGTCATATAATGTCGTCATAATATATGCACGAACTCTACCGAACTGTTTTTGACTGGGAAGCATGCAGACGCCTTAAGAGATTCCTTAAATACAGCCACCCATCTTGACACAGGAAATGTAGGTGAGGCCAACAAATCTAGTTTTTAAGCCTCCATAGACCCTCTGAAATACCAGGAAGAGGAGCTCAACAACCAGCTCATGCCTCACTTCCTGTCAGCCATTTTAGACCAAGCTCCACAACTTCCTCTCACTCGAGTAATCTTGCCACAGATATTAAACCTGGCAACGTAGAACAACCGTATGGTTGCCCAAGCTGCCATAAGAAGTTTGTCCAAGAGAGTGACTTGCGGCGGCACGCGGTCATCCACACCAGAAAGCGGACGTTCTCCTGTACCTTGTGTGAGAAGAGCTTTGTGTGCTCCAGCCATCGCCAAATGCACCGGAACGTCCACACTGGGGAGAAGCCCTTCAGTTGTGCGCAGTGTGGGCGCACGTTCTCCCACTCCAGCAATCTGAAAAGACATCAGAAGCTTCATCATTGAGAACTGACACAGATAGGGCAGTGACTGTCAAGGTATTTTGGATGAAGGTAATTGGTTATAACCGTTTGAATTGCAAAAGACGTACATTTTCTCCTCAGTTCCTGACTTTTCATCAAGTTGGAGAGTCCATGTTACAGGAGAAACCATGGAGATCCCATTAAATTACTTACTAGAGGGGTTATGTCATAAACACTCAGTTCTAGAATGGGGTGAGAATGGCAGCCATTGAGGTCAGAGAGAAATCCAATCCGGTCTAATTGGAACGAATGGCAGTAGAGGCAGAGGTGATCTATTTCCTGCTTTTACTTATGCAGAACAATTCAAGTAAAGCATGTGATATCAGAAATTGTGTAATAGAATTATTGTTAACCTAAAATATTGTTATGTAATTATAAATACAGTTAATACAGGTTTTATACACACTTTCTGTTTAAATAGCCTCTAAAATATATATAAACAGATCATGTCTCATGTTTGTTTTCTTGGAAAGCTGTGAATGTTATATGATACAATATCAGTACTTGTTGCATTTACAACTTGTCTCTACAACTGATTTCAGCCAGTGTATGGCTGTGGATTGACTGCACTGTTTGTATGGAATGTTGGCATATTGGCAGTTAATTTGAACAATTATTGAAAATCATTCCACTTAAACTGTCTGGCTAGCTAATAAACATACTGTACAGATAATCTTAAAATGTATTGTTTTACACAATATCTGACCATGGTTGACCAACTCCCTGAACAAAATGGCTGACCTTTTATACTGTCATAAGACCTTTTCATGTCCATTTGTGTATTCTAATTCCTAATTCTATGTCAGAAACGGACTCAACCACACAAATACCCGGCCTTCCTGTTTTCAGTCAGCTGTTTGTTCAAAAAAACAACAACATTAGATACAGTACCAATCAAAGGTTTGGACACACCTACTGATTCAAGGGTTGTTCTTTATTTTTACTATTTTCTACATTGTAGAATAATAGTGAATACATCAAAACTATGAAATAACACCTATGAAATCATGTTGTAATTTTCTTTTTTTTTTAACAAATCAAAATATATTTGAGATTTGATATTTATCAAAAGTAGCCGCCCGTTGCCTTGATGACAGCTTTGCACACTCTTGGCATTCTCTCAACCAGTTTCATGAGGAATACTTTTCCAACAGTCTTGAAGGAGTTCCCACATATGCTGAGCACTTGTTGACTGATTTTTCCTTCCCTCTGCGGTCCAACTCATCCCAAACCATCTCAATCGGGTTGAGGTTGGGTGATTGTGGAGGCCAGGTCATCTAATGCAGCACTCCATATATCAAGGCACAAGGCGAGACCCAAATGCAAACACAGGAGGCAGATGGTTGGAGTCTTACAATGTTTATTAATCCAAAGGGGTAGGCAAGAGAATGGTTGTGGACAGGCAAAAAGGTCAAAACCAAATCAGAGTCCAGGAGGTACAGAGTGGCAGACAGGCTCGTGGTCAAGTCAGGCAGAATGGTCAGGCAGGCGGGTACAAAGTCTAGAAACAGGCAAGGGTCAAAACCGGGAGGACTAGAAAAAGGAGAATGCAAAAAGCAGGAGAATGGGAATACCGCTGGTTGACTTGGAAACATACAAGACGAACTGGCACAGAGAGACAGGAAACACAGGGATAAATACACTGGGGAAAAGAAGAGACACCTAGAGGGGGTGGAGACAATAACAAGGACAGGTGAAACTGATCAGGGTGTGACACCATCACTCTCCTTCTTGGTCAAAAAGCCCTTACACAGCCTGGAGGTGTGTAATGGGTCATCCCACTAAGCTCAAACCAGATGGGATGGTATATCGCTGCAGAATGCTGTGGTAGCCATGCTGGTTAAGTGTGCCTTGAATTCTAAATAAATCACAGTGTCACCAGCAAAGCAGCCCCACACCTCCTCCTGCATGCCCCACGGTGTGAACCGCACATGCGGAGATCATCCGTTCACCTACTCTGTGTCTCACAAACAATCTCACATTTGGACTCATCAGAGCAAAGGACAGATTTCCACCGGTCTAATGTCCATTGCTCGTGTTTCTTGGCCCAAGCTCTTCTTATTATTGGTGTCCTTTAGTAGTGGTTTCTTTTCAGCAATTCGACCACGAAGGCCTGATTCATGCAGTCTCCTCTGAACAGTTGATGTTGAGATGTGTCTGTTTACTTGAACTCTGCAAAGCATTTATTTATTTTGGCTGCAATTTCTGAGGCTTGTAACTCTAATTAACTTATCCTCTGCAGCAGAGGTGACTCTGGGTCTTCATTTGCTGTGGCATTCCATTTTTGCGACTGCACTTTCAAAGTTCTTTACATTTTCCTGATAGACTGACCTTCATGTATTAAAGTAATGATGGACTGTCATTTCTCTTTGCTGATTTGAGCTGTTCTTTCCATAATATGGACTTGGTCTTTTACCAAATAGGGGTATCTTCTGTATACCACCCTACCTTGTTACAACACAACTGATTGGCTCAAACGCATTAAGAAGGAAAGAAATTCCACAAAATAATTTTTAGCAGGGCACACCTGTTAATTGAAATGCATTCCAGGTGACTACCTCATGAAGCTGGTTGAGAGAATGCCAAGAGTGTGCAAAGCTGTCATCAAGGCAACGGGCGGCTACTTTTGATAAATATCAAATCTCAAATATATTTTGATTTGTTAAAAAAAAAAAGACAATTACTACATGATTCCATAAGTGTTATTTCATAGTTTTGATGTCTTCACTATTATTCTACAATGTAGAAAATAGTAAAAATAAAGAACAACCCTTGAATCAGTAGGTGTGCCCAAACTTTTGACTGGTACTGTATAAAAACAGTTATGACATGACGGTCTCCATCCATAACCATCGGTTACAGGGTTCTACGGTAATTGTGCCAGCCCTAGACACAGAAGCAAGAGATTCCTATGGAAAAAAAGCTATGGACTAGCCTTATGTCAGTTAGGTTATAGCAATACGCTATTTAATTATTTATTTTTAACCCTGCATCATTGGGAAGGGCTCGTATGTAAGCATTTCAAGGTAAAGTCTTCACCCATGGTATTCGACGCATGTGAAAAATAAGAAAGTCCTGCCTACTTCCTGGATCATGTCCCTCGCTGTTTTTGAATGGGTATTCAAAAGCATATAATCAAATTCATGAAAACAAGTTCATTTAAGATATATCTCAAGTTATAAACTGGGTAGTTTGAGCCCTGAATGCTGATTGGCTGACAGCCTTGGTATATTATAGACCGTATACCACGGGTATGACAAAACATGTTTATTTTTACTGATCTAATTACGTTGGTAACTTATAATAGCAATAAGGCACCTCAGGGGTTTGTGATATATGGCCAATATACCACGGCTAAGGGCTGTGTCCAGGCACTCTGCGTTGCATTGTGGTAAGAACAGCCATTAGCCATGGTATTTTGGCCACATACCACACCCCCCTCAGGACTTATTGCTTAATTATATTTGTATTAGTGGATTAATTTACTTTTAGCCAATGTCTTTTATGAAGGTTTTCGCAAAATACAAAAGGTGGAGTTTACCCTCCAGTACTCCACAGATTATAACACGATAACAAGTCAACTACTATGAATTTCACTAAATCCCATGTCATGCCCATATCTCCATTCAGTAGATAGTGTATGCTCTGTCTCACTCACTCATCTCTCCCACTTAACCCCATCAGCAGTCAGCAGAGACAGAGGAAGGGGGGACCAGACCTGCTCATCATCAAGGATGAGGGGGAAGCAGATGACCAGGACTCTAGGTCCAGCCACCCAGCCAGAACAGTGGAGGGCAGCAGAGAGCTAACCACCCAACCTGCTGCAGCCACCACAGAGGACCCTGCCATTCAGTCCAGTGGCCCCAGAGGCAACAACAACTACAGCAACACTGCTATGGAGGTCAGTGGATCTGACAGCGTCCTCCTCCAATCAGAAACAGGGAATGTGAACCAGGGACCACAGCAGCTCACAGTATTTGAACCCAAAGCAGAGAGGCTGAGTCTGGACACTAAGTATGACATGAACGGGGGTCTCAATCTTCTAAGAGATTCTTTAAACCAGGTGTGGAGAGAGGTAGTAGTGACTGATGATGGCACCTCTGCTGCTCACACTAAAGTAATGGACCTAGGGAGTGGCCCAGTGGGCCCAGAAACACAGACTAGCTCAGACAGGTGGGTACAGCTACTACACCACAGGTCAATGGGACTGGAAATACGCAGGGAGTGGGAGTGTTGAACAGAAATGCGCCAATGATTCGCCCCGTTCACCCCGATTCAATGAGAGACAACACAACGCTATTGGTAGCACCCGGTTTCCATCCTACAGAGAAAAATACAAGCATGCATCTTGACACAGGAAATGCAAGTGAGGCCAACAAAGCTAGTTGGTGCTCATTGGCAAGCTTCCATAGACACTCTGAAATACCAGGAAGAGGAGTTCAACAACCAGTTCCTGCCTCACTTCCTGACGGCAATTTTAGACCAAGCTCTACAACTTCCTCTCACTCTAGTAATTTGGCCGCACACTTTAGACCTGGCACCGAAGAACGACCATACGGTTTGTCCACGAGAAGTTTGTCCATGAGAGCGACTTACGGCATCAAATGATCATCCACAACAGAAAGCGAGCGTTCGCCTGCACGTTGTGTGAGAAGAGCTTTGTGTCCCCCAGCAAGCTCCAAGTGCACCAGAACGTCCACACTGGGGAGAAGCCCTTCAGTTGTGCGCAGTGCGGGCGCAGGTTCTCCCACTCTGGCAATCTGAAAAGACATCAGAAGCTTCATCATTGAGAACTGACACAGAAGCAAGAGATTTCTATGGAAAAAAAGCTATGGGTTAGCATTATGTCAGTTCGGTTATTGCAATACGCTATGAAAGTCCTGCCTACTTCCTGGATCATGTATCTTGTTTTTTAATGGGATTCAAGAGTAAATAATTAAATGCATGAAAACGCTGTCATTTGATATACAGTTGGGTCCAAAGGTATTTGGACGGTGAAACATTTTCTTGTTGTTTTGGCTCTGTACTCCAGCACTTTGGTGATATTTATGATTTTTATGCCTGTAACTTTCTCACTCATCATTATTCACGATTCATTCATGATTATCCATAATCATGGTAGCATCCATATTAATGTAGAAGTGTTTATAAACACATTCTATTCTTTTTTACAATAAAAGTGACTCGAAAATGACACAATACATTATTTACCATTCACAGCTTCTACCCTCAAGTCATTACATTGCTAAACAGTTAATCAAACGGCTACCCAGACGATTTGCATTGACACCCTTTTTTACACTGCTGCTACTCGCTGTTATCTATGCATAGTCACTTTACCCCTAACTACATGTACATATTACCTTGACTAGCACATTGACTCTGTAGCTGTACCCCCCTGTATATAGCATCGCTATTGTTATTTTATTGTGTTACTTACTTTCATACTTTAATTTATTTATTTTGTGCAAATATTTTCTTACTTACTTTAAAATAAATTCTGCATTGTTGGTTAAGGTCTTGTTAGTAAGCATTTTACGGTAATGTCTACTACACCTGTTGTATTCGGTGCATGTGACAAATACAATTTGATTTGATTTCTATTGGGTAATCTGAAACACAACCAAAACAAACTGCAGATGCATCTAACAAGTAGAGTCACAAGCTTGATTAAGGTAGGAATATTGGACAAATATGATCAATGGCTCATTCGATAGAAGACAACCTACCGCGTTATGACATTGTCAAGTATTGAAATCTGACGCGTATCCCAGACTTTTTTGCGATCTAAAAATCGTATTTCTCTTAATCTCTTAATTTCCAGTGTAGTGAGAGCGGTTTTATCGCAATGGTACATAATACCGTCCAAATTTCTACCTGCTTGAACGGCAATAGCTCCTATACACATGAAAACGCATGACCCCTGGTACCGATAGAACGTCGCTCACACAAAAACAATATAACATTCAAAATTGATGAGTCTTTCCTGTAAAGTTTACAGTCTGTAATTTAACCTCATAGTCATTGTAATCATTTCAAATTAAAAGTGCTGGAGTACAGAGCCAAAAGAACAACAACAAAATGTTCACTGTCCAAATACTTTTGGACCTCACTATAAGCAGGCAAAGGTGTGTGAATCATGTTGGACATATTGGAATCAGAATAAAATTGATTTACACCAAAACAGTCTTTATGGGCACAAGTGTTTTTCACAATTCTGAAAAAAATATCAAATTTACTTAATTCATACATTAACCACCATCAAATTATATTATTGCAGCCATATTGGATTTTGGACGCCATATTGGATTTGAGGTCAAATCTAGGATGCCCCCAAAAATAATCTGTGCATTAATTACTTGAGTAGGGGCAAAATATACAAAATCCTTCAAGGAACCTTGTACCCAAAATGTCTAATTTCGATGTCTAAGCCCACTTGTTTTCCTTAGCGCCGATTACAGAAGCCACAACAACAACACAAACGTGTAACTATGTATTTTTACCAGGCAGGACCAGACGGCACTGAATGAGAGCAATGACTTGGGAAGTTATTCAGCTACCAAAAAGTAAAGTGTACATTCATCATAAATATTCATAGTTGATATTTCCACCTATTGTATCTGTGTTTACAGGCCTATATTTACAAGACACATTAAGATATCCTGATGCTGTTTGTTTGTGTATGTGGGGCGTTTGACACAATATCTATCAATTTAACCACTTCTTCAGTAAAACATTTTTACACAATCACCCATTTAATAAATTACAGCCATTATTGATGTGGAAAAAACATGTGTTTTGTAATAGCTCGGGTAGGGGTGTCTCCAACATTTTTGGGGGCACAAGCCTAGTTTTTTTATTACTTAGCTACAATGTTGTTGTGATGGAAAACTCCTGTACAGTAGGTGGCGGTGTTAAACTTTAATTCCACAGTCCAGCATAATGATGAGGAAAAGGAAATAATCAAGGGCTACTAACAAAGCTAGCGATTAGTAGCCAGCGATGTTACGTTTCTCATAGGATTGCCTTTATTTTAATAGCAAACTAGATAACTGTAGATTATTATAATATTATATAAAACACAAAGACTGTTTTCATATTGAAAACGGGACAAAAGCGTCGGGGGACAATGTCGGGTTCCGTGGTCGAGTTCCAGGTGCAGATAGCCTCAATCATGGAGGTGCTAGCCAACGCGGCTGTTGCCGAAATCTGCAAAGTTGTTGACGATGGCTATGCAGTTGTACACCTGAAGATGTCCCAAAGCCACAAGGAGAACGAATTTCTCAGGAGGAAAATGAAGTTGATGGAACTTCAGATCGCGAGGTTTCGAGCAGAGAGAACAAAGTTTGCAGATGGGTCCGTCCACAATCGCTTCCATGGAATACGCCTGCAAAACAGACACAACAATCGAGAGACGACAACGACAGGTTGTTGATGAATTTGACCGTGTGCACAAAGAACATCCTAGAATCAACATTATTGAAAATATAATTATTATAATTATTTTATAAATCCTTAGCCCTTCTTGAAGGCGTAGAAGGCCCATTGTTTTCCACTGGTAGTATTAATTTGTAGAGTGGCTCTATTTTTCCTCACAGCATGATTTATTTCACTATTCTGAAAGTCTAAATAATCCCTATGTTGTTCTGAAATATGAACACGGTAATACTGGACATTTTGAACTGTTATGGTGGTGATTTAACAAAATTCCAATCATGGTCTTGAATTGGACTCGCATTTTTCTGGTCTTGACTTGGCCGCGGACCCCTTGTCCCCCTCCGGTCTTGGTCTCTTAACACAATATTGACATTATACACAGGATGGTAGGCCCACACTGATTATATAAAACATTAGGAACACCTTCCTAATATTCAGTTGCACCCCCCTCTTTGTAGAGTTCGTTTTGGGCATGAACTCTACAATGCTTCCCAAGGTTCTGTCAAGTTGTCTGGATGTCTATTGAGTGGTGGACCATTCTTCATACACACAGGAAACAGTTGAGCGTGAAAAACCCAGCTGCATTGCAGTTCTTGACACAAACTGGTGCACCTGGCACCTACTACCATACCCTGTTCAAAGACACTTGCATATTTTGTCTTGCCCATTTACCCTCTGAATGGCACACATAAACAATCCATGTCTCAATTGTCTCAAAGCTTAAAAATCCTTCTTTAACCTGTCTCCTCCCCTTTATCTACACTGATTTAAAGTGGATTTAACAAGCGACATCAATAAGGGATCATAGCTTTCACTTGGTCAGTCTGTCATAGAACGAGCAGGTGTTGTTAATGTTTTGTACACTCAGTGTATGTCATGCTGACTTTGTACTGTCAACACAGCTAGGATCCTTCTAGCTCTATAGACATATTACACACGTCATGAACGTATTATGCTTCCTTTGTAAAAACACCATTGATGGATGGGGTCATATGGAAGATGATCATAGTTATTATTATTTTTTAACTCCCCTTTATTTCCAGGACCTACTTGGCAAAGCAGAGCCAGACTTTCCAACAGGAGTTTTGGAAACGGCACCATACCAAGAGACAGACAGCCCATAGACGTGGACCAAGAGGATGTCTCTCCATCAAAGCATATGGATGCTACAAGTGATGGGGTAAGTCCCAATTTCAGACTGTCAGACTTATGTCTATTTTAGTCTCACACACCAGAACGGTTTGCCTGGGAATGAGGTCATGTCTGTATAGACGTGTATGCCAGCACATTCTAACACAAAAACAACAAGGCAACTACTATGAATTTCACTAAATCCCATGCCCATATCTCCATTCAGTAGATAGTGTATGCTCTGTCTCACTCATTCATCTCTTCCACTTAACCCCATCAGCAGTCAGCAGAGACAGTGGAAGGGGAACCAGACCTGCTGATCATCAAGGACGAGGGGGGAGCAGATGACCAGGACTCTAGGATCAGCCACCCAGCTAGAACAGTGGAGGGCAGCAGAGAGCTAACCACCCAACTGGCTGCAGCCACCACAGAGGACTGCGCCTTCCAGCCCTGTGGCTCCAGAGGCAACAACATCAACACTGCTATGGAGGTCAGTGGATCTGACGCCGTCCTCCTCCAATCAGAAACAGGGAATGTGAACCAGGGACTACAGCAGTACACAGGACTTGAACCCAAAGCAGAGAGACAGAGTCTGGACACTAAGTGTGACATGAACGGGAGCCTCAATCTAAGAGATTCTTTAAACCAGGTGTGGAGAGAGGTAGTAGCGACTGATGATGGCACCTCTGCTGCTCACACTAAAGTAATGGACCTAGGGAGTGTCCCAGTGGGCCTAGAAACACAGACTAGCTCAGACATAGAAATGAGAAGTGTAGGGTTAGAAAACCACAGGTTTTCCCCCAAGTCGTTCCATTCCTCATCAGAACATGTGATAGTGATTGACTCCGTATCCAGTGGGCAGCAGGTAGATAGAGATTTAGAGTGGGGTCAGGTGGGTACAGCTACTAAACTACAGATCAATGGGACTGGAAATACGCAGGGAGTGGGAGTGTTTAACAGAAACGCACCAATGATTCGCCCCGTTCACCCCGAATTGATGAGAGACAACACAACGCAATTGGTTTCACCCGGCTTCCGGCCCTCAGAGATAAATACAGGCATGCATCTTGGCACAGGAAATGCAGGTGAGGCCAACAAAGCTAGTTGGTGTTCGTTGGCAAACCTCCAGAGACACTCTGAAATACCAGGAAGAGGAGTTCAACAACCAGCTCATACCTCACTTCCTGTCTGCCATTTTAGACCAAGCGCCACAACTTCCTCTCACTCCAGTAATCTTGCCACACACGTTAGATCTGGCAACATAGAACAACCGTACGGTTGCCCGAGCTGCCATAAGAAGTTTGTCCATGAGAGTGACTTGCGGCGGCACGCGGTCATCCACACCAGAAAGCGGACGTTCTCCTGTACCTTGTGTGAGAAGAGCTTTGTGTGCGCCAGCCATCTCCAAGTTCACCAGAACGTCCACACTGGAGAAAAGCCCTTCAGTTGTGCACATTGCGGGCGTAAGTTCTCCCACTCCAGCAATCTGAAAAGACATCAGAAGCTTCATCATTGAGAACTGACACAGACGCAAGAGATTCCTATAGAAAAAAAGCTATGGATTAGCAGTATGTCAGTTCGTTTTATAGCAATACGTTATGAACGTCCTGCCTACTTCCTGGATCATGTCCCTTGCTGTTTTTGAATGGGATTTAAGTGTATATAATAAAATTCATGAAAACAGTCTTAAGATATATGTACAGTTGTATTAGTGGAATAATTTACTTCTATCCAATGTCTTTCTTTTTGTGCAAAATACAAAAGGTGTTTACCCTCCACTACACCACTGATTATAACACAATAACAAGACAACTACTATGAATTTCACTAAATCCCATGTCATGCCCATATCTCCATTCAGTAGATAGTGTATGCTCTGTCTCACTCACTCATCTCTCCCACTTAACCCCATCAGCAATCAGCAGAGACAGAGGAAGGGGAACCAGACCTGCTGATCATAAAGGTGGAGGGAGAAGCAGATGACCAGGACTCTAGGTTCAGCCAATCAGCCAGAACAGTGGAGGGCAGCAGAGAGCTAACCACCCAACTGGCTGCAGCCACCACAGAGCACCCTGCCATTCAGTCCAGTGGCCCCAGAGGCAACAACAACTACATCAACACTGCTATGGAGGTCAGTGGATCTGACGTCATCCTCCAGTCAGAAACAGGGAATGTGAACCAGGGACTCCAGCAGTACACAGGATTTGAACCCAGAGCAGAAAGACAGCGTCTGGACACTAAGTGTGACATGTACAGGGGTCTCAATCTAAGAGATTCTTTAAACCAGGTTTGCAAAGAGGTAGTAGCAACTAATGATGGCACCTCTGCTGCTCACACTAAAGTAATGGACCTAGGGAGTGGCCATGTGGGCCCAGAAACACAGACTAGCTCAGACATAGAAATGAGAAGTGTAGGGTTAGAAAACCACAGGTTTTCCCCCAAGTCGTTCCATTCCTCATCAGAACATGTGATAGTGATTGACTCTGTATCCAGTGGGCAGCAGGTAGATAGAGATTTCGAGTGGGGTCAGGTGGGTACAGCTACTACACCACAGGTCAATGGGACTGGAAATACGCAGGGAGTGGGAGTGTTTGAGAGGAACGCACCTACGATGGCAAGCCTCCATAGACACTCTGAAATACCAGGAAGAGGAGTTCAACAACCAGCTCATAGCTCACTTCCTGTCGGCCATTTTAGACAAAGCGCCACAACTTCATCTCACTCGGGTAATCTTGCCACACACGTTAGACCTGACACCATAGAGCGATTGTACGGTTGCCTGAGCTGCCATAAGAAGTTTGTATACGAGAGTGATTTGCGGCAGCATGCGGTCATCCACACCAGAAAGCGGGCGTTCGCCTGCAACTTGTGTGAGAAGAGCTTTATGTCCCGCACCGATCTCCAAATGCACCTGAACGTTCACACTGGGGAGAAGCCCTTCAGTTGTGCACATTGCGGGCGCAGGTTCTCCCACACCAGCAATCTGAAAAGACATCAGAAGCTTCATCATTGAGAAGTGACACAGAAGCAAGAGATTCCTATTGAAAAAAGCTGTTACAGCAATATCATGAGTTCAAACTTTATTTGTTCTACAGTACATTTGGGAAGTATTCAGACCCCTTCACGTTTCCACATTTTGTTACGTTACAGCCTTATTCTAAAATTGATTTATTTTTATTCCCTCAATCTATACACAATACCCCATAATGACAAAGCAAAAACCGGTTATACAAAATATATATATTGCACTTACATAAGTATTCAGACCCTTTACTCTGTGCTTTGATGCATCTTTGGCAGCGATTACAGTCAAATTATTCTTGGGTATGACGCTACAAACTTGAGTTTCTCCCAGATCCTCTCGAGCTCTGTCAAGTTGGATGGGGAGCGTCTCTTCACAGCTATTTTCAGGTCTCCAGAGATGTTTGATCGGGTTCAAGTCTGGGCTCTGGTTGGGCCACTCAAGGACATTCATAGACTTGTCCTGAAGCCACTTCTGCGTTGTGTTGGCTGTGTGCTTCGGGTCATTGTTCTGTTGGAAGGTGAACCTTCGCCCCAGTCATGTCCTGAGCGCTTAGGAGCAGGTTTTCATCAAGGATCTCTCTGTACTTCACTACGTTCATCTTTCCCTCGATCCTGAGTAGTCTCCCAGTCCCTGCCACTGAAAAACATCCCCACAGCATGATGCTGCCACCACCATGCTTCACCGTAGTGATGGTATTGGCCAGGTGATGAGCGGTGCCTGGTTTCCTCCAGACGGGACGCTTGGCATTCAGTTCAATGTTGGTTTCATCAGACCAGAGAATCTTGTTTTTCATGGTATGAGTTCATATTAGTTGCCTTTTGGCAAACTCCAAGTGGGCTGTCTGTTGCCTTTTACTAAGGTGTGGCTTTCGTCTGGCCACTCTCCCATAAAGGCCTGATTGGTGGAGTGCTGCAGAGATGGTTGTCCTTCTGGAAGGTTCTCTCATCTCCACAGAGGAACTGTGGAGCTCTGTCAGAGTGACCATTGGGTTCTTGGTCCCCTCCCTGACCAAGGCCCCCCGATTGCTCAATTTGGCATGGGGCGGCCAGCTCTTGGAAAAGTCTTGGTGCTTCTAAACTTCTTCCATTTAAGAATGATGGAGGCCACTGTGTTCTTGGGGACCTTCAATGCTGCAGAAATGTTTTGGAAGCCTTCCCCAGATCTGTGCCTCAACACAATTCTTTCTCGGAGGTCTACGGACATTTCCTTCGACCTTATGGCTTAGTTTTTGCTCTGACATTCACTGTCAACTGTGTTACCTTTTATATAGACAGGTGTATACCTTTCCAAATAATGTCCAATCGATTGAATTTACCACAGGTGGACTCCAATCAAGTTGTAGAAACATCTCAAAGATGATCAATGGAAACTGGATCCACCGGAGCTCAATTTCGAACAGCTTCACCTGGAATGATTTTTCAACAGTCTTGAAGGAGTTCCCACATATGCTGAGCACTTGTTGGCTGCTTTCCCTTCACTCTGCAGTCCAACTCATCCCAAACCATCTTAATTGGGTTGAGTTCGGGTGATTGTGGGGCCAAGTCATCTAATGCAGCACTCCATCACTCCTTCTTGGTCAAATGGCCCTTACACAGCCTGGAGGTGTGTTGGGTCATTGTCCTGTTGAAAAACAAATGATGGGATGGCGTAACGCTGCAGAATGCTGTGGTAGCCATGCTGGTTAAGTGTGCCTTGATTTCTAAATAAATCACAGACAGTGGTCACCAGCAAAGCACCCCCACACCATAACACATCCTCCTCCATGCTTCACGGTGGGAACCACACATGCGGAGATAATCAAATTTGGACTCATCAGACCAAAGGACAGACTTCCACCGGTCTAATGTCCGTTGCTCATGTTTCTCGGTCCAAGCAAGTCTCTTGTTATTGGTGTCCTTTAGTAGTGGTTTCTTTGCAGCAATTCGACCATGAAGGCCTGATTCACGCAATCTCCTCTGAACAGTTGTTGAGATGTGTCTGTTACTTGAACTCTGAAGCATTTATTTGGGCTGCAGTTTCTGAGGCTGGTAACTCGAATGAACTTATCCTCTGCAGCGGAGGTAACTCCGGGTCTTCCTTTCCTGTGGTGTTCCTCATGAGAGCCAGTTTCATCATAGCGCTTGATGGTTTTTCCACTGCACTTGAAGAAACTTTAAAAGTTCTTGAAATTTTCCGAAGTCACTGACCTTTATCTGTTAAAGTAATGGACTGTTGTTTCTCTTTGCTTATTTGAGCTGTTCTTGCCATAATATGGACTTGGTATTTTACCAAATAGGGCTATCTTCTGTATACCACCCCTACCTTGTTACAACACAACTGATTGGCTCAAACGCATTAAGAAGGAAAGAAATTCCACAAAATTATTTAACAAGGCACACCTGTTAATTGAAATGCATTCCAGGTGACTACCTCATGAAGCTGATTGAGAACCAACTGTGTGCTAAGCCGGCATCAAGGCAACGGGTGGCTAATTTGAAGAATCTCAAATATAAAATACACTTATTTTGGTTACTACATGATTCCATAGGTGTTATTTCATAGTTTTGATGTCTTCACTATTATTTTACAATGTAGAAAAATAGTACAAATAATGAAAAACCCTGTAATTTTGTTTTTATTTATTTAACTAGGCAAGTCAGTTAAGAACAAAATCTTATTTACAATGACGGCCTATTCCAAACCCTAACCCGGACGACGCTGGTCTAATTGTGCGCCGCTCTATGGGACTCCCAATGATACAGCCTGGAATCAAACCAGGGTCTGTAACGACGCGTCTAGCACTGAGATGCAGTGCCTTAGACCGCTGCGCCACTCAGGACCCCCCCTCGGGAATGAGTAGGTGTGTCCAAACTTTTGACTGGTATTGTATGTAAATAAGGTATTTCCGTTTTATTTTTATACATTTGTAAAAATGTCTCTGTCATTATGGAGTTTTGGGTGTAGATTGACGAGAAAAAAAGATTGTCATCCATTTTAGAGTAAGGCTGTACCATAACAAAATGTGGAAAAAGTGAAGGGGGTCTGAATACCTCCCGAATGCACTGTATGTATTTAGGATGTTTGCCCAGGTCTCATATGTTTTATAATACACAACGTGGTTCATATTTACATTATCTGCATACACTTAAACCTTTTTCTTCTTGCCCAGGGACCCCCTCCCAGGCCACCGATCATGTTAGCCAAAAAAATCACATATTGTCATATCTTCAGGTGAAGGATAATGGCAAGGAGAAGTAATAAACATTTAATTTTTTTATTAATAGATTTTGTAGATTTTCAGTATTTTGACCTACCCACATTATAATTGGAAGAAGTTTAAACTCTAACATGGCGTACTGGCTAGAAAGGTAACTCCAAACACAATTTTGCTAAGCACAGCTATTTAGCTGATTTTAAACAAAGGTTAGCCATGTGTTGGAAAAGATTTATGTTCAAGTAATGAAAACTTACTAGCAGCCAGTGGCACTTGCCACACTGGTAGCCTATTCGAGGGTGCTTTTTCAAAGCCTATGTCAGACACCAGTGTAATTGGCTCCAGTGAGTGTAATTTGCTCAATATTAGGAAATGAGTTGAAATCTTTAGAAATAAAATATCTTTGATAATTAAAAATGTGTTTATTCTGTTTTTGCTAATGATATTCATAAACATTATAAATACACTTCTCCACTTTTTATGTGTGTATATATAATTATATATATATATTTTTTGCAGAAATGTTCCATACACACAAAAAGCTTCTCTCAAATGTTGTGCACAAATGTTTACATCCCTGTTAATGAGCATTTCTCTTTTGCCAAGATAAGCCATACCTAACAAGTGTGGCATATCAAGAAGCTGATTAAACAGCATGATCATTACACATGTGCACCTTGTGCGGGGGACAAAAAAAGCCCACAACACAATGCCACAGATGTGCAATTGGCATGCTGACTGTAGGAATGCCCACCAGAGCTGTTGCCAGAGAATTTAATGTTAATTTCTTTACCATAAGCCAATGTCATTTTAGAGAATTTGGCAGTATGTCCAACTGGTCTCACAGACCATGTGTAACCACGCCAGGACATTCCACATCTGACTATTTCACCTGTGGCCACCTGGAAAGCTGATGAAACTGTTGGTTTGCACAATTGAAGAATTTCTGCAGAAACTGTCTAATGGAAGCTCATCTGTGTGGTCGTCAGCCTCACCAGGGTCTTGACCTGACTGGAGTTCAGCGTCATAACTGACTTCAGTGGGCAAATGCTCCCCTTCGATGGCTGGAGAAGTGTGCTCTTCACGGAAGAATCCTGGTTTCAACTATATCTGGCAGATTGGTTTCAACTATATCTGGCAGATTGCAGACAGCGTGTATGGTGCTGTGTGGGCAAGCGGTTTGCTGATGTCAACGTTGTGAACAGAGTGCCCCATGGTGGCAGTGGGGATATGGTATGGGCGGACATAAGCCACAATGAACACAATTGCATTTTTTCGATGGCGATTTGAATGCACAGCGATACCTTGACGAGATCCTGGGACCCAAATCCTGAGACCCGCCTCCATCACCTTGTCTGTCAGCATGATAATGCACGGCACCGTGTCACAAGGATCTGTATAGAATTCCTGGAAGCTGAAAATATCTGTTCTTCCATAGCCTGCATACTTATTGAGCATGTTTGCAATGGATCGACATGTACGACAGCGTGTTCCTGTTCCCGCCAATATCCAGCAACTAGGCACAGCCATTGAAGAGGAGTGGGACAACATTCCACAGGCCACAATCAACAGCCGGATCAACTCTATGTGAAGGAGATGTCACACTGCATGAGGCAAATGGAGGTCAAACCCGATACTGACTGGTTTTCTGATCCACGCCTCTACATTTTTTTAAAGGTACAGTATCTAACCACAGATGCATATCCATAGATTAGGGCCTAATTCATTGTTTTTAATTTACTGATTTCCTTATGAACAGTAACTCGGTGAAGTCTTTGAAATTGTTGCATATTGCGTTTATTTTTGTTCAGTGTATACTGTATATTCAAATCAAATTGTATTTTTCACGTGTAGACTTTACCGTGAAATACGAGCCCTTTCCAAACAATACAGTTAAAAAGTAAAAAAAAGTTTACCAAATAAAAATAATAAATTGTAACTCACTAAAATGACAATAACGAGGCTATATACAAGGAGTACTGGCACCGAGTCAATGTGCGGAGGTACGAGGTAGTCGCGGTAGTATGTGCATGTAGGTAGGGATAAAAGCGACAAGGCAATCAGGATGGATAATAAACTGAGTAACAGCAGTGTATACAGTATGTGTGATACTGTGTTGCTGAGAGGTCGAAGAAAAATGGAAAGAATCGTGCAAGCTAACGGGTGGGCCACAAACAGGCAAATAATGGCGCAGAACGGCATCTCGAAACGCACAACTCAGCGGTCCTTGTTACGGGTGGGCTATTGCAGCAGACGACCAGACCAGGTTCCACTCCTATCAACTAAAAACAAAAAGAAGCGGCTCCAGTGGGCACGCGATCACCAAAACTGGACAATTGAGGAGCGGAAAAACGTCGCCTGGTCGACGAATCCTGGTTCCTGCTGCGTCGTGCTAATGGCAGGGTCTGGATTTGGCGTAAGTAGCTTGAGTCCATTGCCCCATCATGCCTGGTGTCAACCGTACAGGCATATTGGATATTTTCCAGGCACATGTTAGGTCCCTTAATACCAATTGAGCAACGTTTTAATTTCCAGAAGAATTTATGAAGTTCTGGTGGCAAAGGGGGTCCGACCTGGTACTAGTTGGCCACTGAGTGTTTATTGACCCTATATACAGTTGAAATCGGAAGTTTACATACACTTAGGTTGGAGTCATTAAAACTCGTTTTTCAACCACTCCACACATTTCTTGTTAACAAACTATAGTTTTGGCGGATAGGACATCTACTTTGTGCATGACACAAGTAATTTTCCCAACAATTGTTTACAGACAGATTATTTCACTTATTTCACTGTATCACCTCTATGCAGACGACACTATTCTGTATACTTCTGGCCCTTCCTTGGACACTGTGTTAACTAACCTCCAAAACGAGCGTCAATGCCATACAACACTCCTTCAGTGGCCTCCAACTGCTCTTAAATGCAAGTAAAACCAAATGCATGCTTTTCAACCGTTCGCTGTCTGCACTGCCCACCGACTAGCATCACTACCCTGGACTGCTCTGACCTAGAATATGTGGACAACTACAAATACCTAGGTGTCTGGCTAGACTGTAAACTCTCCTTCCAGACTCACATTAAACATCTCCAATCCAAAATCAAATCTAGAATCGGCTTTCTATTTCGCAACAAAGCCTCCTTCACTCACGCCGCCAAACTTGCCATAGTAAAACTGACTATCCTACTGATCCTCGACTTCGGCAATGTCATCTACAAAACAGCTTCCAATACTCTACTCAGCAAACTGGATGCAGTCTATCACAGTGCCATCTGCATGGTCACCAAAGCCCCTTGTAACACCCACCACGGCGACCTATATGCTCTAGTCGGCTGGCCCTCGCTACATACTCGTCGCCAGACCCCACTGGCTCCAGGTCATCTACAAGTCCCTGCTAGGTAAAGCCCCGCCTTATCTCAGCTCGCTGGTAACCATAGCAGCACCCACCCGTAGCACGCGCTCCAGCAGGTACAGTGAGGGGAAAAAAGTATTTGATCCCCTGCTGATTTGATCCCCTGCTGATTTTGTACGTTTTCCCACTGACAAAGAATTTATCAGTCTATCATTTTAATGGTAGGTTTATTTGAACAGTGAGAGACAGAATAACAACAAAAAAATCCAGAAAAACGCATGTGAAAAATGTTATAAATTGATTTGCATTTTAATGAGGGAAATAAGTATTTAGCCTAACTGTCAATTAGCCTATCAGTCAACTTAGTGTATATAAACTTCTGACTCACTGGAATTGTGATATAGTGAATTATAAGTGAAATAATCTGTCTGTAAACAATTGTTGGAAAATTACGTGTCATGCACAAAGTAGATGTCCTAACCAACTTGCCAAAACTATAGTTTGTTAGCAAGGCATTTGTGGAGTGGTTGAAAAACGAGTTTTAATGACTCCAACCTAAGTGTATGTAAACTTCCGACTTCAACTTGTCTATAATGTATTACCTCAACAACCTCGAACCCAGGCACATTGAATCGGTACTGGTACTCCTTGTATATAGCCTCGTTATTGTTTTAATTGTGTTACTATTTACTTTTTTATTTCGCAAATATTTTTCTTACTTTTTAACTCTGCCATGTTGGGAATGGGCTCGTAAGTAAGCATTTCACTGTAAGGTCTACACCTGTTGTATTTGGCACATGTAACCAATACAATTTGATTTAGTTATAGCGGAGTTATAATTCACCTGTATTTGTTTGAGTTGTAGAGCTCATGCCCGTCGACTTAATTCCTCCCTCCTCTTTTCAGGCCAAATCTACTGTTAAAGAGGAGGACGCGAAGGGGGAATAGAGTCTGGACAGACAGAGAAATGTCCCCCTGACACTCAAAACGCAGAGCAAGGGAGAACTGTAGGATCGAGGTCCAGGTTGACATATTTCAATGGACTGTCCACCCGAAACAGCCTTTTCATCCCCAAGGGTTACTCTCCACCAGGTTCCCTAAAGAGGGAAGCTCCTCTTCATCGAAATGTATAGAAAAGCAGCCGCAACAGCTAACGTCAGCCACGAGGCAGCTCCGGTTCAGCCACTGCTCTAAGGGCTTCTCCCACAGCCACCAGCTGAAGATGCACGAGAGGGTGCACACCGGAGAGAAACCGTTTCATTGTGTCTACTGCGGGAAGTCCTTCACCCAGTTCGGCAACATGAAGAAGCACGTCCTCATCCACACTGGCGGAAGGCCACATGACGTTGGGCTGCCCTGAGTGTTCCAGGGTGAAGTTTCCCCAAGGTACAGATCTAGGACATGCTTCCTTTCTCCCAATCCTAACCTTAACTGGTTGTGGAAAATAAAATAACTGACCTATCATGTTTATCACATAGGTACAACATTGTTGTGCAGCACTCCTGTACAGTAGGTGGCGGTGTTCAACTTTAAATTCTACAGCCAAGCATATGATTGCATTACTGTGACGAGGAAAAGAAGGCTTGCTTGCTACAATCAAAAGCTATCTATCGATGTTTAGCTTCTGATATGATTGTATTTGTTTTACTAGCTTGCTAGATAACTGTAGATAATCATAATATAGAAAAAACAAAGACTGTTTTCATATTGAAAAGGGACCAAACGCGTCGGGGGACAATGTCGGGTTCCGTGGTCGATTTCCAGGCGCAGATAGCCTCAATCATGGAGGTGCTAGCCAATGCGGCTGTTGCCGAAATCTGCAAAGTTGTTGACGATGGCTATGCGGTTGTACACCTGGAGATTTCCCAAAGCCAAAAGGAGAACGAATTTCTCCGGAGGAATATGAAATTGATGGAACTTCAGATCGCTAGGTTTCGATCTGAGAGAAGAAAGTTTTCAGAGGGGTCCGTCCACAATCGAATCCATGGAATTCGCCTGCTTAACAGACACAACCATCGAGAGACGGCAACGACAGGTTGGTGATGATGGTGTATTTGACAGTGCACATAGACTAAATTACATGAATCTTAAATTTGACCCCGGCCATTAATTGTGTTTTACAAAGTTCAAAGCAAGCATAATAGAACCATGATTTAAGCACTGTCAATACAGTTAGGGCCTAGCAGTATTAACGACATTCCATATATGACGTATCATGCTTACTTTATACTGTCAACACAGCTAGGATCCTTCTAGTACTATATACACATTACACACGTCATGAACATATTTTGCTTGCTTTGTTCTTTGTATAAACACCATTGATGGATGGGGGCAAATGGAAAGTGATCATAATTTATTAAACTGTCATACTTTTATATATATAGTGTATGTGGACACTCCTTCAAATGATTGGATTCGGCTATTGCAGCCACACTGTTGCTGTATAAAATTGAGCACACCGCCATGCAATCTCCATAGACAAACATTGGTAGTAGAATGGCCGGTGCTGAAGAGCTCTGTGACTTTCAATGTGGCACCGCCATAGGATGCCACCTTGCCAACAAGTCAGTTTGTCAAATTTCTGCACTGCTAGAGCT
This sequence comes from Brachymystax lenok tsinlingensis, assembly GCA_030435695.1. NCBI lineage: Eukaryota > Metazoa > Chordata > Actinopteri > Salmoniformes > Salmonidae > Brachymystax > Brachymystax lenok. The sequence continues at coordinate 41,098,918 of CM059810.1, forward strand.
GCACCAGTCAACTGTAGGGGCTGTTATTGTGAAGTGGAAACATGTAGGAGCAACAACGGCTCAGCCGTGAAGTGGTTGGCCGCACAAGCTCAAAGAACGAGACCGCTGAAGCGCAATGCGCGTAAAAAATTGTCTGTCCTCGGTTGCAACACTCACTGCTGTGTTCCAAACTGCCTCTGGACGATACATCAGCACAAGAACTGTTTGTCGGGAGCTTCATGAAATGGGTTTACATGGCCCGAGCAGCCACACACAAGCCTAAGATCACCATGCGCAACACCAAGCATTGGCTGGAGTGGTGTTAAGCTCGCTGCCATTGGACTCTGAAGCAGAGGAAATGTTTTCTCTGAAGTGATGAAACACGCTTCACCATCTGGCAGTCCGACGGACAAATCAGGGTTTGGCGGATGCCAGGAGAACGCTACCTGCCCCAATGCATAGTGCCAACTGTAAAGTTTGGTGGAGGAGGAATAATGGTCTGGGGCGGGTTTTCATGGTTTTGGCGAGGCCACTTAGTTCCAGTGAAGGGAAATCTTAACACTACAGCATACAATTACGTTCTAGACAATTCTGTGCTTCCAACTTTGTGGCAACAGTTTTGGGAAGGCCCTTTCCTGTTTCAGCATGACAATGCCCCCGTGCACAAAGTGAAGTCCATACAGAAATGGTTTGTCGAGATCGGTGTGGAAGAACTTGACTGGCCTGCACAGAGCCCTGACATCAACCCCATCGAACACCTTTAGGATGAATTGGAACGCCGACTGCGAGCCAGGCCTAATCGCCCAACTTCAGTTCCCGACTTCACAAATGCTCTTGTGGCTGAATGGAAGCAAGTCGCCGCAGCAACGGTCCAACATCTAGTGGAAAGCCTTCCCAGAAGAGTGGAGGCTGTTTATAGCAGCAAAGGGGGTACCAACTCCATATTAATGCACATGATTTTTGAATGAGAGTTTCAACAAGCAGGTGTCCACATTCTTTTGGCCATGTAGTGTAGTTAAAAAAAAATTTTTTACCTCCCTTATTATTTCCAGGACCTACTTGGCAAAGCAGAAACAGACTTTCCAACAGGAGTTTTGGAAACAGCGCTATACCAAGAGACAGACAGCCCATAGACGTGGACCAAGAGGATGTCTCTCCATCAAAGCATATTGATGCTACAAGTGATGAGGTAAGTCCCAATTTTAACAGCCGATTTCAAACTGTCACAGACTTATGTCTGTTTTAGTCTCGGACACCAGACACTGTCTGTATACACGTATATATCCCAGCACATTCTAACCAGTGATGTTTGCAGTGAGTAAAGTAATACTCTCTATACTTTCAATGCATTTTTGCACCAAAGGTTTGTAAACATTCACGCAAAATACAAAAGGTGTTTACCCTCCACTACACCACTGATTATAACACGATAACAACAAGGCAACTACTATGAATTTCACAAAATCCCATGTCATGCCCATATCTCCATTCAGTAGATAGTGTATGCTCCGTCTCACTCACTCATCTCTCCCACTTAACCCCATCAGCAGTCAGCAGAGACAGAGGAAGGGGAACCAGACCTGCTGATCATCAAGGTGGAAGGAGAAGCAGATGACCAGGACTCTAGGTTCAGCCAATCAGCCAGAACAGTGGAGGGCAGCAGAGAGCCATCCACCCGACTGACTGCAGCCACCACAGAGGACCCCGCCGTCCAGTCCAGTGACCTCAAAGGCAACCACAACTTCCACACTGCTATGGAGGTCAGTGGATCTGACATCTTCCTCCATTCAGAAACAGGGAATGTGAACCAGGGACCACAGCAGTTTACAGGACTTGAACCCAGAGCAGAGAGACAGAGTCTGGACACTAAGTGTGACATGAACGGGGGCCTCAATCTAAGAGATTCTTTAAACCAGATGTGGAGAGAGGTAGTAGCGACTGATGATGGCACCTCTGCTGCTCACACTAAAGTAATGGACATAGGGAGTGGCCCAGTGGGCCTAGAAACACAGACTAGCTCAGACATAGAAATGAGAAGTGTAGGGTTAGAAAACCACAGGTTTTCCCCCAAGTCGTTCCATTCCTCATCAGAACATGTGATAGTGATTGACTCTGTATCCAGTGGGCAGCAGGTAGATATAGATTTAGAGTGGGGTCAGGTGGGTACAGCTACTGCACCACAGGACAATGGGACTGGAAATAATCAGGGAGTGGGAGTGTTTAACAGAAACGCACCAATGATTCACACCGAATCGATGAGCGACAACACCACGCAATTGGTTTCACCTGGCTTCCGGGCCCCAGAGATAAATACAGGCATGCATCGTGGCACAGGAAATGCAGGTGAGGCCAATAAAGCTAGTTGGTGTTCGTTGGCAAACCTCCAGAGACACTCTGAAATACCAGGAAGAGGAGCTCAACAACCAGCTCATACCTCACTTCCTGTTGGCCATTTTAGACCAAGCACCACAATTTCCTCTCACTCGAGTAATCTCACCCCACACGTTAGACTATGCACCGTAGAACAACCGTACAGTTGCCCGAACTGCCATAAGCAGTTTGCCCATGAGAGCGACTTGCGGCAGCATGCTGTTGTCCACACCAGAAAGCGGGGGTTCGCCTGCACCTTGTGTGAGAAGAGCTTTGTGTGCGCCAGTCAGCTACAAATGCACCAGAACGTCCACACTGGGGCGAAGCCCTTCATTTGTGCACAGTGCGGCCGCAGGTTCTCCCACTCCAGCAATCTGAAAAGACATCAGAAGCTTCATCATTGAGAAGTGACACAGAAGCAAGAGATTCCTATGAAAAAAAGCTGTTATAGCAATATCATGAGTTCAAACGTTGTCATATGTTTGCCTTAGTCTCATGCATGTTACATTTTTCTTAAAACATTTGTTACATTTGAGTCATTTAGCAGACACTCTTATCCAGAGAGACTTACAGGAGCAATTAGGGTAAAGTGCCTTGCTCAAGGGCACATCTACAGATTTTTCACCTAGTCGGCTCTGGCAGAGCGCTACGAATTTGCAAAACGTATGTTACGAATTCCAATTTGGGTTGGCTAATGTTAACTAGGTGATTAGATAGCTAGGCTAGGTGTTAGGGTTTAGGTTATGAGTTAGTTTAAAGGGTTATGGTTAGGGGAAGGGTTAGCTAAAATGCTAAGTAGTTGCAAAGTAGCTAAAAAAGTAGTAAGTAGTTGAAAAGGAGGTAAAATACTTAAGTTGTCCATAATGAGATTTGAACACTCAACCTTTGGGTTGCTAGACTTTTGCGTTGTACACCCACCCATTAACCCCGACCAACCACACTCTTTTCATTTTTGCCTTGAGTAACCTTCTTTCTTATGTACCTATACCAAACGTAACATATCATATTGATTTGAGGGTCACAGATTTAGATGTACTATGTTACATCTAGTCTATGAGACAAGGCTGGTTTACAATACAATGTGGTTCATATTGACATTATCGGCATAAACTGTTACGTTTTCATAGTTCCTTGGCTCCTTCAGCATCACTCACATTAACATTTAAGGTTGATAGTGGTTGTTTTCTCATAATAATACTACAAAGTTATAGCAGATCCTGCAATTGTACTATGAGAGTGAAAAACTGTCCTTTTGTACCAATTTGTTCATTAAATCCTATAATTCCCTCAATAAATAATATTTTTCAAAGAATTATGGTGCTTCTTATTTGTTTTTTGTTTTTTTTAACCCCTTTTTCCTCCCCAATTTTGTGGTATCCAATTGCGATCCAATTACGATCTTCTCTCATCGCTGCAACTCCCCAACCGTCTCTGGAGAGGCGAAGGCCAATGTGTCTGAGGAAACACTGAAGTCAGCCTGCAGGTGCCGGGCCCGCCACAAGGAGTCGCTAGAGCGCAATGAGCCAAGTAAAGCCCCCCGACCAAACCCTCCCCTAACCCGAACGACGCTAGGCCAATTGTGCGCCGCCCTATGGGACTCCCGGACACGGACGGTTATGACACAGCCTGGGATCAAACCCGGGTCTGTAGTGACGCCTCAAGCACTGCGATGCAGTGCCTTAGACCGCTGTGTCACTCGGGAGGCCCCTCATGGTGCTTCTTGACTGTAAATATACTCACTGGCCAGTTTATTAGCTACACCCATCTAGTACTGGGTCTGACCCCCCTGTAGCCACGAAGGGATGCACCTGGTCAGCAACAATGTTCAGATGCGCTGTGCTGTTCAAACGTTGCTCAATTGGTATCAAGGGACCTCACCTGTGCCAGAAAAACATTACACCATCGCCACCAGCATGTATCGTTGACACCAGGCAAGATGGGGCCATTGACTCATGCTTCTTGTGCAAAATCCTGACTGCCATCAGCATGATGCAACAGGAACCAGGATTCGTCGGACCAGGCAATGTTTTTCCACTCATCAATTGTACAGTGTTGGTGGTCACGTGCCCACTGGAGCCACCTCTGCTGCAATAGCCCATCCGTGATGAGGACCGACGGTTTGTGCGTTCCGAGATGCCGTTCTGCACACCACTGTTGTACTACGCCGTTATTTGTGGCCCGCCTGTTAGCTTGCATTATTCTAGCCATTCTCTTTCGACCTCTCATCAACAAGTTGTTTTCGTCCACAGGACTACCGCTGACCGGATGTTTTGTTTGTCGCACCATTCACAGTAAATCCTAGAGACACGGTTGTGCGCCAAGATACTTTCTGAGATACTGGAACCGGCACTGACAATCATACCACGCTCAAAGTCATTTAGGTCGCTTGTTTTACCCATTCTAACGTTCAGTCGAACAGTAAATGAATGCTTCGATGCCTGTCTGCCTGCTTTAAATTGCAAGCCAGGGCCAGCAGACTCACTGTCTGTAGGAGCGAGCCATTTTCGTGAAGGGGGTGGTGTACCTAATAAACTGACAACTGAGTGAAAAGATTTCACATTGGCCCTAAAATATATATTCTCACATAGAACCTACATAATGTATTCTCACATTGCTTACAAATGAAATCAGTCAGTTGGCAGGAAATTACGTTTTCCTTTCAAAAGTACAGGAAATTATTCCAATCCAATTTTAGTTTAAAATGTTTTGAGGACAGAGAAGCTTCAGCTTTTCTGTGTCCATGAGTTGAGTCAGTAGATTAACAACTTAATTCAATCCATTGGATCAATAATATAGCCTAGTAATAGCTGAGTTATAATAGGCCTGCATTTGATTGAGAGCTTTGTAGAGCTCATGCCTGTCTACTTAATTCCTCCCTCCTCCTTTCAGGCCAAATCTACTGTGGAGAGAGACCTCCAGCCATGGAAGAAAGAAGAGGGTCTGAGGGAGATGCCAGGTAATGATAAATGGATTGCTGTAATGAAAAATGACATACTGATTGACAACCTCATTGTTTTATTTGACTGCATATGACCATCATGCTTTTGTTGTCTCTTCAGGCACTGATATTGGCCACAGAATGACAGACCCAAACACACAGACCTCTCTAGACACAAACCAAGCAGAGCTCACTGAGCAGCTCAGAACCAAACACAGCATCGTGACTGTCAACAGACCAGACACTGTTTTCAAGTCAGACCCAGAGCCTGAGAGCCTGAGCCAGGTGTTCCAACTCACAGGTCCAGGACCTGTTGCTAAACGGCAGCGCAGCCTGAACCCAGAGAGAACAACCGATCTGCCTGTAAACCGATCTGCCCGTAAGCGAAGAGGCAGTGATACAGCGAATGATCGGCCATCTTGTTCTATTTATGCTGCCGAGACAATCTCAGGAAGCCCCTCGCCTCTCAAAAAGGTGAACCCCATTCCCCCACTTCCTCAGATGGTGAGGGGTGAACACGAGAATTCCCAGGGTGGTTCAGAGGTCAAGTCTGAGGTCATAGTTATTGACCCCCTCCATGTTGACGAGGGGGAAAATGGGGATGGCACGCCGTCGTCGTGGAGACAAGGTGACATCATGGAACCCATGCATCATCAAGGAGGACATAGTGAAGCAGATGCTATGCTTCTTGGAGGACATTCGAGTAACACTTATCATCCTCACCCAGGTGTCCAGCCAGCAGCGAGACACAACTCACCTGACAATCACTTCTACACTATTGGCATGGACGGCGCTTTCGACAACCGCCTTGGCACCTTTCAGAACCCCGCAACCACCACCACTGCTCCATTGGCCGAGGGAACCGGGGAGCTGCAGTACCCCTCCTGGGTGGATTTCGAAGGGAGTGCCCCCCTCACCCATTTGGGCGACGTGACTGGGACTCATCAGGACAGAGCGGAGAGGGCGAAGTCCTACAGGTGCACCTTCTGCGGGAGGGAGTACCCTCACCTGTGCCAGCTCAAGATGCACCAGAGGGTCCACACGGGGGAGAAACCGTATGAGTGCGCCCTGTGCGGGAAGCAGTTCAGCCAGCTTTGTGGCCTGAAGCGGCACCAGAGAGTACACACAGGGGAGAAACCTTTCAGATGCGCTCAATGCGGGAAACAGTTCTCTCATTCCAGCAACCTGAAAGTGCATCAGAGCGTCCATACAGGGGAGAAACGGTTCCACTGCACCCAGTGTGGAAAAAACTTCTCCTTTCTGAGCAATCTGATAAGACACCAGACAGTTCACGCAAGGAAATGATAGGTTGTATTGATTGTGTTGATTTTAAGATTGTGTTTTCTGAATTGATTGGAAATTGAATGAGGTGTGTAATTGCTCTGGCTAAATGCCGCAACTCTGACATTTTCGACTTGTTAGTTATACACGAGTTTCCCAGTTCCGACTAGCATGTACACGCGGCATTAAAGGTTGTTACCTGTTCTTTGCATTCTCTTTTTTTCTCCTCTAACTATTATTTTGTATTCTGAAGCAATTTGTATAAAAATATATATATATAAAAAAAGAGTAACTCAACGTTTGCTGCAGATTGTTCTATTGGTTCAACATACAGTATCATGTCTATAAGGTTCAACTTTTTATTATACACATTCCTACAGTATTTGTGTAGTGTTTAAAATAATCAGGCCAAAATAAGATTGTTACAAGGAACATGCTTGTGTTAAAGTTTAAACGTTTTTTGTGATGTTTTGAGAAATAAACCAACTCATGGGAAATGTGAAGAACGTATTTTGTCTTTGAGAATAATAATTTAAACCTTATCTCAGCAGACGGTAAATTGTGATCTCAGTGGTGACGCTGAATTGTTTCCGGAAGTAGATGGTTTAACCCCGGGAAAAGGCCTTGCGCGGGTAAATGTGTTTGCTAGCATTTATTGCCATGGATATCAATTTTACCGCTGAAATTGAACGTAAATCACAGACAATTTTGTGGTGACAGCTGCATAGAAGTACCCTGGTGGTACGATATTTGGTGTACTGTATGAGCCGATAGGATCATGTAGTGGAATGGTAGTGTTTTTAATGAGTGTAGGTGGCAGCTGCAGAGAAGTACCTGGGTGTACGAGATTTTACTGCAGAAGAGGTAATGGGTTGGTGATTTTAATGAAATAGTGGTATATACTGTAGGGTTAGTTGGTGGATTTATTTATTTTAGGCACAGGAATAATTATAATTTAATGTAGGTAGGGTGGCGGTGTATGCACCTTTAAATTGGATGCGATCTGCCAATCCCGAAGGAGAAGAAGCTATTAGGCTTGTTTTTGTAGTCAAATAATAACAAAGATGTCCAACGAAATCGTTTTTCGTGCGCGTGTAGCGTCCGTTATGGAAACTTTAACAGCAACAGCCGTACGAGCAGTGTGTCAGATCATGGAAGAAAGCTACGCTGCTCTTCGTATGGAAATGGAGTGTAGCCATGAACCGAACAGGAAGCCCCAGACGATGGAGATTGGCACAGGGATGGATAATGACAGGGAGAAGGAGACTGTGCAAGCATTGAACCCTTGCGGTTCTTCTGGTCGTATACAAATGGCAGGTGAGATCATAAATCAAATGATTTGTCACATGGGAATACAACATGTGTAGACCTTACCGTGAAATGCTTAAGCTACTTAACATTACAAGCAAGCCCTTGACCAACAATGCTGTTTTTTTTAAGTAAGAAAATATTTGAAAAGTGAATAAACTAAAGTATTTTTTTTATGCAATAACGAGGCTATATACCAGGGGTACCGAGTCAATGTTCTGGGGTACAGGTTAGTCGCGGTAATATGTACGGTACCAGTCAAGTTTGGACACACCTACTCATTCAAGGGTATTTCTTTATTTTCACTATTTTCTGCTTTGTAGAATAATTGTCTAGACATCGAAACTATGAAATAACACTTATGGAATCATGTAGTAACCAAAAAAGTGTTAAAAAAAATAAAAATGTATTATATATATTTGAGGTTCTTCAAAGTAGCCACCCTTTGCCTTGATGACGGCTTTGATCACTCAACCAGCTTCATGAAGTAGTCACCTGGAATGCATTTCATTTAACAGGTGTGCTTTGTTAAATTTTAATTTGTGGAATTTCTTTCCTTCTTAATGTGTTTGAGCCAATCAGTTGTGTTGTGACAAGGTATGCGTGGTATACAGAAGATAGTCCTATTTGATAAAATACAAAGTCCATATTATGGCAAGAACAGCTCAAATAAGCAATGAGAAACAACAGTCCATCATTACTTTAAGACACGAAAGTCAGTCAATCTGGAAAATTTCAACTCGGCGGCATAGATTTTTCAACTAACCAGCTCTTGGCGATACTAAAATATAATTTCAAAGTGGTGTGAGAAGAACGACATTGGCAGGGCAATTCAAGTGTAGACAATATGCAGTAATGTATTGGGCCTGTTTTTAATTGGTTAATGTTGCATACATAGGCTTAGTCATGTTTATTTTCATTTTGACTCAAAGTGATCTTGACTCAGAAAAGGTTGGTGACCACTGATCTAGAGGTTAGCTCTGCCCTGGACCAGAGCTAGAAGATAGCTAGCTACCTATAACCCTGTATGGGTGGTTGCTTGGCCCACACTCAATCTTAGGTTAGGGTTAACTATCACCTAGCCCTTTTGACTCCGATATGGCTTGTGTAAATGAGAGCAAGCTATCACCCAGGTGAACACTACACATTGGGGGTTAATGAAGGGGTCAGTTGTTCCCAATAAATGTGGGATCCAATGTAAATCCCTTTATAAGTACAGATCATTATTAGCTGTAACACTATGCAGTCAATGTTATGGCAACTCTTTTTCTAGTAATTTAGATATGCAATATGGGCCTTCGTAGCTAGGGAACTAAAGGTACTGTGAATCACAGTACCCAAATCTTAATTGGTATGTTACCCCACCAGGTTTGAGAAAGACCCCTGTTGAGGAACAGCAGGATGAACAAGAGGCCACTGCTGCTGATACGGAAGATGATCCCATGGACCATGATGATCCCACAGGTCATGATGATCCCACAGGTCATGATGATCACACTCCACTGTTACCGATGTCATTGCAAGGACCATCACAGCCTGTTAAGCCAAAGACCACATCCTCTCTGGTTAAGCTTACGGAAGATGAGGTCAGTGGAGCTTGTGATCATATACTGGGGGCCTAATTCATAAATGAAACTATATAAATTACACTCACGTTTCGTAGCAAATTATACGTTTCAACGACATCTATGGACAATACCAAGGTAAACAATGCATCTTCTTAATGTTAAAACAATTAAGAAGCATAATTTAACGTTTCATATCTAGCTATCTAACTTGTACTAAGAGTTGGCTGGCTGGCTGGCTAACGTGAGTTGGCTGGCTAACGTGAGTTGGCTGGCTAACGTGAGTTGGCTGGCTAACGTGAGTTGGCTGGCTGGCTGGCTAACGTGAGTTGGCTGGCTGGCTGGCTAACGTGAGTTGGCTGGCTGGCTGGCTAACGTGAGTTGGCTGGCTGGCTGCCTAACGTGAGTTGGCTGGCTGGCTGGCTGCCTAACGTGAGTTGGCTGGCTGGCTGGCTGCCTAACGTGAGTTGGCTGGCTGGCTGGCTGGCTGCCTAACGTGAGTTGGCTGGCTGGCTGGCTGGCTGCCTAACGTGAGTTGGCTGGCTGGCTGGCTGCCTAACGTGAGTTGGCTGGCTGGCTAACGTGAGTTGGCTGGCTGGCTGGCTAACGTGAGTTGGCTGGCTGGCTGGCTGGCTGGCTAACGTGAGTTGGCTGGCTGGCTGGCTGGCTAACGTGAGTTGGCTGGCTGGCTAACGTGAGTTGGCTGGCTGGCTGGCTGGCTAACGTGAGTTGGCTGGCTGGCTGGCTGGCTAACGTGAGTTGCCTGGCTGGTTAGCTAGTGGCGTTGCTGACATGTTTGGGACATTGAATATATGTGCACATTCCATGATATTTGCTATCCACAGTGCGCTGCATTGGAGCCAGTAATGTGTTATTGTCAGTGTTTGTTTGTATGTGATGTCAGATATATATTTTTTGTATATTAATACGCCCTACCCCTAATCCTTAATATAATCCTATCCTTTCTGCATGCACTTTAATTGATACTCCAATAAATATGGCATCATAGAACTCTATGTAAACCCCCACAATTAGCCAATCTCATTATTATTATTTTACTTACATTAAGTTATTTGTACAGGTGCACCATTCGATTGTTCCGGTCAATTCTCTACTATCATTCACAAGATGCACAACCTGCTGCAAATTGTTCCACTGTCCACTTTGTCTCAGCTTTAAACCAACCAAACGCTCAAGATTACAGCGCCATATAGATGTGCACCTGAAAAATGCAGTGTCTTTCAAAGGTATGCTGATGTTTTAACCATGGAGTCTGGTAGATTGTATTATCATTCTTGTCAAGATGTGCTTTACTAATTTCCGTCTAATTTTTCTAGATAAAAAGATTTGTAAATGCAATTTGGACTGTAGGACAGATGGCCATTATCACTGCCCCCGGTGTGAGAGAACTATCATCAGGAGGGATGCCATGACAAGTCATCTGCTGTTGTGTCAAGGGGCTTCAGCTCCTTTTTCATCATCTGCACTGCCCTCTACGCATGCTGTACCGTCCAAACCTTTGGTACTGCCCACGCCTGCTGTAAACCGGCATATTAAAATCACCACCCATAACCAACCGCCTCAAAGTCCAGCCTATAGGACTCTGACGACTATGTGTGATCACTGTGGTTTTGTGCTCCTGAGAAAGAACTTGAAGCAGCACCTGCTGAGGAAACACCCGGAGATAGCCACTCCATTGGAGGGAGCAGAATCAGATCCTGTGTCTGTGGCACCTCAACACAGCACCATGAAACATGCTGAAGGGACCAGACGGAGACTGACCGCCACCTGCACCATATGTGGGCGTACGGTGACCATGAAGAACATGCAAGCACACATGAACAGAAAACACCCTGATTCCTGGTAGATGCCTGCTTTGCAAACAGAGGCATCATAGCCTGATCCCAGATCTGTTTGTGATTTTGCCTTTTGTCATTGTCAAGCAAAACGGTTTGGCCACGAGTACAAGGAGTGGAAATGTTAACAAAACAGGTTCTGGATTTCAGGCTATAGGCATCACGCATCAACTACTTAATTGATGGCTGTATTCTATAATTATTTTTATCTTGTAAATTCATGTATATATTTTTACCATACAAATGGAGAAAATTGCATTTGTTAATCTGACCCCCCGGTTTCATTGGGTTACAGTTATGACCTGGCTGCCAGTTCCACTTCCAAGGCCTGAGTGCTAGTCTTGCAAACAAGCACAACAAACAATTGGGGAGGAAAACTATAGAGACATTTAGTTATTTTGAACATTTCTTGCGGTCTCTATAACTTGTTAAAGTTGACTATTGTACAAAGTATGTTGAAAAGCTGGTGAATCATGCTCCACTCCCACCAAACAATGGTTGTTCAAATCTAGGCTATTATAATCAAGTTATAAGTTATATAGCTTAGTATGTTATTGCTGTAGAAAGGTACATAGCAGCTCATAAGATCAAGAGGATGAGAACGTTTGAACGTTTGTTCAGGCAATTTGTCTTGTTGATTTTGTTTAGTGGGAGAGAACGCCACTAATGCTGTTGGGATATTTCGTATTAGTATTTTTGGGTATCAAATAAATTCTCAACAAAAGATGTAAGAAGCTGCTAGAATGGAGAGCGTATCTAAGCTTGTACTTACGGTATTTCACCGGCCCGCCCAACCTCGTCAGCTGTCCGGAACTAATCAAAAGAAAACTTCCGGAGAAGGTAAAGAGGTGTGAAAAGGTGAAGCCACCATCTAATAACAAAGAAAATGTTCACTGTAGCCTTCCCTTCTCACATCACAGTAGGAACAAATTAGATTGTTGTAGTCTACTTGGTAACCATGTCTCACGAACTCGCTTTTCGTTGTCGCGTCACCTCCATTATGGAAGCTTTGACAGCAACAGTCGTGCAAGAAATCTGTCAATTTATGGGAGAAAGCTATGCAGCTCTTCGAGTGGAAATGTTGCATGAACAAAATAAAAAAGAGACAAGGATGGAGAAGCCAGCGAACTGCCTTGAGAACGTTTCAAAATCTGGTGAGATGTTGACATTTAGCTATTAGGTTAGGTATACAACACATTTTTAGCGTCTGGTGTACATCCATGGTTTAATTAAGCAATAAGGTACGAGGGGGGTGTGGTTATATGGCCAATATACCACGGCTTAGGGCTGTTTTTATGCACACCGCGGAGTGCCTGGACACAGCCCTTAGCCGTGGTATATTGGCCATATACCACAAACCCCCCGAGGTGCCTTATTGCTATTATAACATGGTCACCAACGTAATTAGAGCAGCAAAAATAAAGTTTTGTCATACTTGTGGTATACGGTCTGATATACCATGGCTACCAGCATTCAGGGCTCGAACCACCCAGTTCGTAACACGCAATAACACCAGACTGCTAAACCACCACTATAGCGGTGTCTGTAAAATAAATATATATAAAATCATTAATGCGTCTATTTTCATTATATGTATGTTAGTTAGCCCACCAAGTTTGGGAAACTTTCCAGTCGTGGGGCAAATCCTCAATAAACAAGAGGCCAACTATCATTGGCTAGAAGACGGTGCTGTTTTTGAAGGCCTAGCATCACCGGTGCCAGAGACCGAGAGACCAGAGCCATCACAGCCCACTGGTCAGATTACAGACACGGTAAATTCAGTTTGGTTTGGCCCACCTACTTTAAGTGAGGACCACCACACGAGATGTTTGTGTTGTTGATGCAACCCCAACATAACTGGCTGTAGTTTTTAGAACATTATTCATCAATAATGACAATGTATTTTGGAAGGTACCATGGCCAGTATGGCTCATCAAACAGGAGGAAATGGCTGATGATGATCTGGAGTCGGAAGGTTAGTTGAAGCAACTATTTTCAATCACGATGTAAAGGCTTTTGCTTCCCTTTGTATTACATTGTGTATTTGTCATAATTATATCAATGATTTGTTTTTGTAATGTACATTTAATCCAATCCATTCCAAAAACAAATGTATAAATATGAACAACAACTTAAGACACACAAACTGACTACATCTCATCTGCCCAGACCAGCATTCTCACACCACCATCCCTAGTGCCTGCATTATTCTTTGCCACTTGGCCTTAAATTGTACCAATTCGTTTTTCTCGACGCCCATGCTAATTCATTAATAAATCATTACATTTTTCCATTGTGTCAATGTCTTCCAAGTTTTTAGTATATGTTTTTTTCAAGATGATTGATTATAAAATAATTGTCCAGCCCGTTGGGTCACTCACTACACCCCAATATGTCATGTCATAAAATATGCAGACAGACAGATTAAAAGTACATTTACATTGTAACACTTCTGACAGCCAACTTTCTAGCTCCACCCACAATTTCTGGGCATTATAGAATTCCCAGAAAGCATGAGTTATTGAGTCATTAATAGTTTTACACTTAAGACATGACTGCTGTTGTGCTGAATTTGGTCTCTTGTATAATCAATTCTATATTAGTTTATACTGGGTTAAGCTACATTTTCGTTTACTCTAATTTTGTTAGTTATGCTCCATCTTTCCCTCAATCTTGTGCCAGCATCAGTTATTTTTTAAATCTTGGTTCCAATTGTTTCTTTTTTTCTAAGAGACTGTCAGTTGGATATGCTCTCTGCTTTCTAACAAACATGAAGACAAGACAAACTGTTTGATTTACGCTAATCAATTGGTCTTTTTATTTTGCACTTGTAAAGACCCTCAAAGTAAACTATAGCTTTACAATGACTCATTAAAAGGGAACTCTGTGACATTCATTGTTGGTGACTTCATTTCCAGGTTACGGCGAGTGGATTCCAGAGACTCCCAAGGCCAGACAGAATATCACAGGAGAAAGTGATGAGGAAGAGAGAAGTCAAGCCTCTGGGGGATCCAAAGAACTTGGAATTGACGACTTCAAGAGAGAAGTTCAAGAGAGTCCATTCCTGGTGTCAACTGAGGATGCTGCGACACCCATAAAGACAAAGTATAAAACACGCATGTTAGAACACACCGGGAAGCCACGTTTTCGCTGCGACATTTGCGGTGAGAAATTCCAGCGTCAGAGCGGCTTGACCAGGCACCAGCGGCACAAACACAACACAGTGAAAACCTACAGTTGCTCTGTGTGTGGGAAAGGGTTCACCTACATCAAATCCCTCAACACGCATGAGCTCACGCACTCTGATGTCTCTATCAGTTCAGCTAGAACTCTGGATGAAGCCAAGGAAAGGAAAAGAGGTCTGACTGATGAACCCACAGACAGAAATGCAGCAAGAGATGTGAGTTGTGTAGAATGTTTCCCATTACCAGTACCTTGAAGATGCTCAACTGATCACAAGGCTTCTATTTGTTTGATGTGTATTTCTAGATGATCAGTGCCATCCTTCACTCAAAGCCAGGTGGAGAAAAGGTATTCCAGGAGTATGGGAAAACCAAAGGTCTTACGGATAGCACACGGAGACTGATGGTGAACATTATTGTGGCCGACATGATGGAAAATCATGGGTACGTATGATGACAAATGGTATAATATTTAACAGTGTATGATTTTTGTCAAACTTAAAGGTATTAGTCACCCCAAAATGAAAGTCTGCTAGATGATTTCAGATCTTAAAAGCAGACTACTGTCAATATACTGAATGTCCACATCCCACACCAGTGCTTGATAATATTTTTGTTGCCAATTCTTTCCGTTCATTTTGAGGTATAGTTACTATATCTACAAACCAATGGTTCGGAATGGGAACATGGCTTGACAGTAGTGTACTTTTGAGGTATGAAAACATCTTAAAAGCTTTCATTTTAGGGTGCCCTTTGACACAAGCTCCATTACTGTGGGATTGTGATTTTAGGTGGATCTGAAACACCAGTCATGCATGCATTCCCTGTAGAGTACCAGCCTGTCTGTTAATACTGGGGGGGGTTCCCCAGAACCATCCCTCAGATTTAGATCAAAACATGTAGTGGGGCTTCAGTTTTTCTGAGAAATGAATCACTGATTATCGCTTTTGCTAGAATTTTTTTTTTTTTAATTATTTTTTTTACTTCCTCAAAGTAGGATCCCCCCATCAAGTGTCCGCACCAACTACGCCCTGGGGATTGTGACTTTATTCCCCTACTTGAATGATCCAGATTCAGAGCATGGTTATGTAAGTATGAACGGAGGACTGTATTCTCTCTCCGGGGATACCAGGCCTATAGTTCCAGGATGTTAAATTAAATGGTGCTGATCATTTTGAACTGTTTTCTTTTTGATTGACAGGAACAATATTACGATGCAGCTAATGGGTCTGGTTACCTGACCTGGAGAATAAAGACAGTGGGGCGCAACAAATCATGTAAGATCAAGAAGAGAACCAAGTCCACCTATCAAAATGGTCCAAAGGCTCAACAAAGTTCCCCTTCAGCTGTTGAGGAACTGTCAGGTGATGAATGCAAAGACACAGCTAAGTTCCTCCTGCACGGTATTATCCCAATTCTTTGCTAAAGGGTAGTCCATCAAAATACCCACCTCTTATTTTCACTCATCTGTTATCAGTTGATCGGGACATTTGGTAAGTTATTGTTTTTGTAATGTCCATCATATTGTAGTTAGAGCTCTTTAGCAGCTTGTGGTAATGGTAGGGAGTTTTTTTTCTGAATTTTCCCTGAAAGTTACATCTTTGTAATCTTTCAGATGAACAAGTGTCCATGTCTGAGGTCTCTATCTGCTCAGTTGGGTCTGATTCCTCGGGATCAACTTTAACTCTGGAAAAAAACAAGGCAAGAAAAAGACGTCTGTCTGATGCACCTACAGACAGAAATGCAGCAAGAGATGTGAGTTGTGTAAAATGTTGCTGTTAGCTCCACCACTAGCGCGTTAGTAATATTACTTTAAAACACGTGTAGCTGTTTCTGTTCTGCCTATTTACATACCCTTGTCGTCTTGCCCATTACCAGTACCTTGAAGATGCTCGACTGATCACAAGGCTTCTTTTATTTTGATGTGTTTTTCTAGATGATCAGTGCCATCCTTCACTCAAAGCCAGGTGGAGAAAAGGTATTCCAGGAGTATGGGAAAACCAAAGGTCTTACGGATAGCACACGGAGACTGATGGTCAACGTTATTGTGGCGGACATGATGGAAAATCATGGGTACGTGAATAATTCAATGTGTTAGAAATGTGTGATGACCAAAGCTGTATTATGTTTAACAGTGTATGATTTTAGTCAAACAGAGTACCTGTGTGTTCATACTGGGCGGTTTTCCCAGCACCATCCTCATACCGGGGGGTTTTCCCAGCACCATCCTCATACCGGGGGGTTTTCCCAGCACCATCCTCATACCGGGGGGTTTCCCCAGCACCATCCTCATGCCGGGGGGTTTCCCCAGCACCATCCTCATACCGGGGGGTTTCCCCAGCACCATCCTCATACCGGGGGGTTTCCCCAGCACCATCCTCATGCCGGGGGGTTTCCACAGCACCATCCTCATGCCGGGGGGTTTCCACAGCACCATCCTCATGCCGGGGGGTTTCCCCAGCACCATCCTCATACCGGGGGGTTCCCCCAGCACCATCCTCATGCCGGGGGGTTCCCCCAGCACCATCCATCAGCTTTAGATCAAACCATGTAGAGGGGCTGACTGCCGTTTTCCTCAGAAATGAATCACCGATGGTAGCTTTTACCAGAATTTGTATTCAATTTTTATTTTTTTTATTCAACCTTTATTTAACTAGGCAAGTCGCTTCAAATTCAAGTAACTTTTTATTTCCTGAGGGAACTTCCTATGTACTGATTTGTGGATGCATACAATACACATTAAAACATAAAACAGTATTTTATTTATTTATCTTCCTGGAAGGAGGATCCCCCCATCAAGTGTCCGCACCAACTACGCCCTGGGGGTTGTGACATTATTCCCCTACTTGAATGATCCAGATTCAGAACATGGTTATGTAAGTATAAATGTAGGACTGAATTCTCTTTCAGGATACCAGGCCAAAAGTTCCAGGACATTAAAATGGTGTTCATTTTTTTTTTTTAAACTGTTTTCTTATTGATTGACAGGAAAAGTATTACGATGCAGCTAGTGGGTCGGGTTACCTGACCTGGAGAATAAAGACAGTGGGGCGCAACACGTCATGTAAGACCAAGAAGAGAACCAAGCCCACCTATCAAAATGGTCCCAAGGCTCAGCGAAGTTGCCCTTCAGCTGTTGAGCAACTGTCAGGAGATGAATGCAGAGAGGCGATATCTGTGCTTCAGCATACAACTAATGAGTCACTGGTTCGAGAGAAGATGATGGCGACGTTCCAATACAGACAGGAGGTGGTTCATGATCCGGAGAAGTCCTCAACTGTCCTAGATGTGTTCCCCAGATTCCTTGACACTACAGGCTTGGTAAGACTGTATGAATAGAATTCATCATGTTTTGGTGATTTTAAAAGAATGTGGAAAGATAATTAATTTTGAATTTTTGTTGTATGTACTTCAGATCAACCAAGATTTCACTAGGCTTTTCGGAGAGGTGGTGTCTGGGACATTTATGGTGAAGTGGCCAACATTTTTCAAACCCAGGGTCATCGCAGATTGCAAAACCCTTCCCTTCAGCGACCCTGTGGAAGGCCTCCTCTCATCTGCGCAGCAAGAATCCAATGATTATGGTACTAGTGCAGAACTCAAATATATGTTCTTTGGTATTTCCAATGACTTTTCTCACTTGACCATACAATGTCTGAGTGAAACTGGCATGTGAGCTTTTACTGAGCATTTATTTTTTTCCACTGAAAAATTAGGATGGGAGAGTGACTTGGCAGCCATTTTGTTGCTTCTGCATCTCCTACCCCCGACCTCAAAGGGCCCAAAGACCGCAAAGATCCGTACCTCTCAAGCTGCTGACCATCTGGTTAGATTTATGAAGGTTTGTATGTTCTGTGATCTTTGTGCCTTTTCTCCTTTCCTTAGGACAGTACTTTTTAACAATACACATCTCCTGTTATCCCCTCCCCTGACACTTTGACAGTTTCACATAATGGTCTCCAGAGGTGTAGCCAAATTCAATTACATCCCATGTAAATAGGATATCCATCCATTTTATGAAACTCTTGAGTGCATATTTGAGTGAAAATATAGTTAAGCTAAGCCCTCATAGCTGAAGATCACTTTGTTGGTCAATTGCACACAAGGTCCAACCGAAATTTGACTTTTGCTTTTAACCCAACCCCGCCGAAAGACACACGTGCATATACTGGTTTTGGAGAGGTGCAGGGGGCTGCCACACTGGGTGCCTGGGGAGCTGCTCTTGTGGGATGTAAAGTGCCTTGCTCATGGGCACAACGGACGGCAATGGCATCTAGAATGGAACTGGCAACCCTCCGCCTGCTTGGTCACCTCTAACCGCTAGGCCAGCGTTTCCCAACTCAAGTACCCTCAACAGCACACGTTGCATCAGTTGATTCAACTTAACGGCTTGATGATTAGTTGACATATTTCAGGTGTGCTTGTCCAGGGCTACAATAAAATGTGTACTGTTGAAGGTACTGGAGGACTGGAGTTGGGAACCACTGCGCTAGGCTACCTGCCTAGTGCCCTCAGGATTGTTGAACACGTTCTCTTTTCCTCAGGTGGGGACAAGTATGGTGACCTTCCTTGAGACGGTTAG
Source organism: Brachymystax lenok tsinlingensis (assembly GCA_030435695.1). Taxonomy (NCBI): domain Eukaryota; kingdom Metazoa; phylum Chordata; class Actinopteri; order Salmoniformes; family Salmonidae; genus Brachymystax; species Brachymystax lenok. The sequence goes on from CM059810.1 coordinate 41,117,979, forward strand.
ATATGAGCAGCAGCCCTTCCTCCTCTGTGTCGGTGAAAGGAAGAACAGCCTTCAGAAGTTTTACATCGTCGTTGACCAGAAGGCCATCCCATGCAAGGCCCAAACATCAGTGGCAGCTTTTGATGAGCTATTTAAGGCACACTATGTCTTCAGTGTGTCCTACCATGAAGCGTTGTGTAACTTCTACACATTCATCCAGACCACCGTGTACGGTATCGACGTGGGGATGGCAAAGGAGTCCTCAAGAGTCAAGGAGATTAGAGTAAGGCTGCTTAACAAAGACCAGGGGTGTAGTGCCGCCGGAGCGCAAGGGAGCGGTGCTCCCGCCCTTTTTTGAATTTGAGAAATAGAAGTTAAATACCATCTGCTCTTTCGCTCCTGAAACAGTAACTCAAGAAGATCTAAATGCATAACCCCATGAAGCTGATTGAGATCAAATGATTGGCATGCAGATGCAGTTTGGACATTTCACCGGTAAAACGCAAAGAATTATCATTCACCATTGACACTGATGGCCTATTTGTAAATTAGATATGCCTAACTTGGTGTTTGAGGGTATTACAAATATACAATTTTAGTGAGAGTGTGTGGGCATAGGGCAGATGTTGCAATTGGAGGATGCATTTTGTGCATATTGCATTATAATATTCAATAGGTTACATCTCAGTATAAATGTTGATTGTAAAATTATGTAATTCACTTTTTGGCACTGTACCACTTACATAGACACGTGAATTGAGACTCAAGTGTTCACATGTTTTATTTGTAAAATGCAGTTGTGCATTGCTTTTTTGACAAGGTTTGGCATGGTTTGTCAATAAAACATACTTGAATATGGACAGCAATTGTTGTAGATGTAAAGTAAATATACACTGAACAAATATAAATGCAACAATTTTACTGAGTTACAGTTCATAAGGAAATCAGTCAATTGAAATAAATGCATTAGGCCCTAATCTATGGTTTTCACATGACTGGAAATACAGACATGCATAGTTTGTTCCAGTCCATTTTAAAAACAAATCAAACAACAAAAAGGTAGGGGCGTGGATCAGAAAACCAGTCAGTATCTGGTGTGACCCTCATTTGCCTAATGCAGCGAGTTGGTTATCTTGCAGAATTGCAGTCAGGTCAAGACCCTGGTGAGGACGATGAGCACGCAGATGAGCTTCTCTGAGACGGTTTCTGACAGTTTGTGCAGAAACTCTTCAGTTGTCATCAGCTGTCCGGGTGACTGGTCACAGACAATCCTGCAGGTGAAGAAACTAGATGTAGAGGTCCTGGGCAGGTGTGCTTACACATGGTCTGCGGTTGTGAAGCTATTTGGATGTACTGCCAAATTCTCTAAAATAATGTGGAAGGAAGCTTATGGTAGAGAAATGAACATTAAATTATCTGGCAACAGCTCTGGTGGACATTCCTGCAGTCAGCCTGCCAATTGCACACTCCCTCAACTTGAGACATCTGCGGCATTGTGTTGTAACAAAACTGCACATTTTAGAGTGGCCTTTTATTGTCCTCAGCACAAGATGCACCTGTGTAATGATCACACTGTTTAATCAGATTTTTGATATGCCACACCTGTCAAGTGGATGGATTATCTTGGCAAAGGAGAAACGCTCACTAACAGGAATGTAAACAAATTTGTGCACAATTTTAGAGGAATAAGCTTTTCGAAAAGCTGGACAATTTCTGGGATCTTTTATTTCAGCTCATGAAACACTACATGTTACGTTTATATTTTTAATTATAAATTATGGGATTGAGATTCTTCTGATTTAAATCAGTATATATTTTTTTCTTATTTTGTATGTACAACACAAATATTGCGGGAAAATGGAGGCCGATGAAGGTCGTCACTAGTTACTACAGCAGCAAAGTCATAAATCCCGCCTATTTCTACAATTTGTTCTTAAAATTGTATTTTAATCCTAATATTAACTACACTCCTAACCTTAAATTAAGACCAAAAAGCAATTTTCGTTTTTCATACTTTTTTACGACATAACCAATTATGACTTTATGGCTGTGGTGACTAGTGACCACCGCACATAAACGAGTATTTACGGTATGTCACCAGCGCAACCTCGTCAGCTGTCCGGAACGAAACGGCCAACATCAACTAAATTGTTCCGCGAGTATTTCCTAGTCCACTCAGGGGCACACGCGCAAACTCCTGTAGTTATGTCTTTCGAACTCGCCTTTCGTTCTCGTGTTGCCTCCATTATGGAAACTTTGACAGCAACAGCCTTGCAAGACATCTGCCAACTTATGGGCGAAACGTATGCTGCTTTTCGAGTGGAAATGGTGCATGAACAAAATCAAAGTTCGAAGACAAAATTGCAGGCGATGGAGAATGGGACAGGGGTGGAGAATCCAACGAATTGCATGGAGCGCATTCAAAAACTCAGTGAGATGAAATATCTAACGATAGTTATGCCTATATGCCAATTGTCTGTATAGGAAGTGGGGATATATATCCAATAGCTAGCTATATCGCCTAGTTAGCCAGCAGTCGCCTATTTATGAAAGTCCGAGAGCGCTATTATTCATGACGTCGCCTTTACCTTCAGCGCTACAGTAGGCCTATTGCTGTGCTTTTATGTAATTTCCTTAGCTTTAGTGAAGGTGCTTTACAAATGCAATCTATTTATCCGATAAATATATACCACCATGAGTGATAATTGTATATTTCCACTACATGTTTTTGTTTAGTTTCAGCCTCGTATAACCAACATTTTCAGAATCTCAAGCTTTATTTGTGTTAGCTTCCCCGACAGGTATGAGAAACTTCCCAGTTGTCGAGCAAATCCTCAATGAACAAGAAGCCAATGGTCTTTGGCTAGAAGTTGATCCTACTGTGGAAGACGAAGGTCCACCATCACTGGTACCAGAGGGAGAAGAGCCAGCACATTCTCTTAGTCAGACAACAGACATGGTGAGTTGAGGTTGCTGATTTGTAAAGGTAGAGGCAGGTAACTGTCAAAATAAAAGAAATGCAAACATAGTGTCTTAATAGGGCGTTGGGCTACCAGAACACCTTCAATGCGCCTTGGAATAGATTCTACAAATGTCTGGAACTCTACTGGAGGGATGCAATATTTTCCATGAGAAATGACATAATTTGGTGTTTTGTTGATAGTGGTGGAAAAATGCTGTCTCAGGTGCCGCTCCAGAATCACCCATAAGTGTTAAATTGGGTCTAGATCTGGTGACTGAGACACATACTTTAACCCCCCCTATGCTCCTTTGAGACCCCTCTTTCAAAGTCCCTGAGATCTCTTCTAGCCAAGGTAGCCTAACTAATGGGCAACTGGGCATATTTATACATGACCCTAACATGATGGGATGTTAACAGGGCCCAAACTTAACTGTTTGGTCCACCAGCCACTGTAAGGTAGATTTTTACTAGCCAAAATATTCTAAAATTACACCAACAAAAAAAAAGAAAATGGATGAGTGTGCTTTGTAATGTTTCTGAAACAAAATGTATTACTAGTAAGATGTAAAGTGGTGTATTGTTTTAATTTAATTTCATATGACCTGAATCTTTTAACCAACATATCAAAGATAAGACAAATGTTTTCACCTTGCCCTTTAAGGGCGGTAGGTTACTGTGATAATGCTGCTTGAGTCATGTTAGTGCCTGTGAGTGAGAGTCTGACTAGTAGCAGCTTTGTCTTTTCCCTAGCAGTTGAAATGCAAACATTGAAAAAAAAGAACCTACCTTGAGAAAAAAATGTAAATAGCCAAGAAACGTAAGGGCAATGTCTCACTCAAGTAGACTTTAGTTTAAAGTAAATTAGACCAACTTGTATGCCTTACTTTCATTGTGCGCACAGCCCCCAGCCAGGCAACGTGAGGTGGGATAGGCTATATACTGTAGGATTCATAGTTGCTTGACTTTGTGCGATTCATTCACCAGCTATGAAACAAAACGGCAGAAATACTATGAAAACAGCTACTGCAGCATTTATTTTACTATAAATGTGATTATACTTTGAAATGCTCGCACTTTAGAGTCCTGACCACCCGCCAATGTGAATGTGTGAAATAGACATCTTACCCACCAATTCCAAAATGTACCCGCAGTTGACGGGTGTTAATTTTAGGACCAGGATGTTAACTACTTATTAACTCAGGAAGCACCTGCTTTCAATATACTTTTTATCCTTCATTTACTCAAGTGTTTCCTTTTATTTTTGTCAGATGCATGTCTCAAAGAGCCTCTGGCTTATGCCCAGGTTTGAAAACGTCCAGTGTAGAAGGCCTGTAACTGCAGATAGTAAGGCTTTAAATGACACTTAGATACACTATACAATCTAGGTTACAGATAAAACCTTTTAGGGCTGGTTTCACACGGATCCCTAACATTTCTGAAGATATTTATTTGTGTAAAATATACACACAGTGTACAAAACATTAAAACCTATTCTTTCCATGACGTGTGAATCCAGGTGAAAGCTATGATCCCTTATTTATGTAACTTGTTAAATTGACTTCAATCAGTGTAGATCAGGAGTGTCAAACGCAATCAGCGCCAGGCCGATATTGAGAAAAAACAACGAATTTGCGGGCCAGACATAACCTATTATGTTTGTTTTTAAAAGAAAAATGCCATACAACAGCGACCCAATCTGGCCTTTGGTTTATTTGAAAAATATGCCCCTTTATAATTGCCACTTATGAACAAAAATGATCAACACAACACAAAAAAGCTTATTTCTCTCAAATGTCATGCACAAATTTGTTTACATCCCTGTTAGTGAGCATTTCTTCTTTGCCAAGATAATCCATCCACCTAACAGGTGTTGCATATCAAGAAGCTGATTAAACAGCATGATCATTACACAGGAGCACCTTGTGCTGGGGACAAAAGGCCACTCAAATGTGCAGTTTTGTCACAACACAATGCCGCAGATGTCTCAAGTTTTGAGGGAGTGTGCAATTTGCATGCTGACTGCAGGAATGTCCACCAGAGCTGTTGCCAGATCATTGAATGTTAATTTCTCTACCATAAGCCGCCTTCAATGTCGTGTTAGAGAATTTGGCAGTACGTCCTACCGGCCTCAAAACCGCAGACCATGTGTAACCACGCCAGCCCAGGACCTCCATATCCGGCTTCTACACCTGCGGGATCGTCTGAGACCAGCCACCCGGACAGCTGGTGAAACTGTGGGTTTGCACAACCAAATAATTTCTGCACAAACTGTCAGGAACCGCCTCAAGGGAGCTCATCTGCATGCTCGTTGTCCTCACCAGGGTCTTGACCTGACTGCAATTTGACATCTTAACCCACTTGCAGTGGACAAATGCTCACCTTCGATGGCCACTGGCACGCTGGAGAAAAGTGCTCTTCACGGAAGAATACCGGTTTTAACTGTACTGGTCAGATGGCGTGTATGGCGTCATTTGGGCGAGTGGTTTGCTGATGCTGATAAGAGTTGCCTATGGTGGCGGTGAGGGTTATGGTATGGGCAGTCCTAAACTATGGACAACATACACAATTGGATATTATCGATGGCAATTTGAATGCAGAGGTACCATGACGAGATCGTGCCATTAATCCGCCGCCATCATCTCATGTTTCAGCATGATAATGATCCGCCCCATGTTGCAACTATCTATACACAATTCCAAGTTCTACCATGGCGTGCATACTCAACATTCATGGCACTTTTTGAGCATGTTTGGGATGCTCTGGATCGACGTGTAAGACAATATTCCAGTTCCCACAAAAATCCAGCAACTTCACACAGCCACATTCCACAGGCCACAATCAACAGCCTGATCAACTCTATGCGAAGGAGATGTCACACTGCATGAGGTAAATGGTGGTCACACCAGAAACGGACTCGTTTTCTGATCCACACCCTTACTTTTTAAGGTATCTGTGACCAACAGATGCATTTCTGTATTCCCAATCATGTGAAATCCATAGATTAGAAAAAATAAAGTAGGGCCTAATGAATTTATTTCAATTGACTGATTTCCTTATGAAATGTAACTCAGTAAAAAAAAATTAAAATGTTGCATTTAAATTTTTATACAGTGTACATAGGATGCTGTATATAGCATCTTTATCATTAAAATAAGAGCGCAATAGTACACTTTCCCCTCTGCGTGATAAACGGGACACACAAAGCTGCGCAATTGACATTGATTTATATATATTTTTATCTTTATTTAACTAGGTAAGTCAGTTAAGAACAAATTCTTATTTACAATGATGGCCTACCCCGACCAAACCCGGACGACGCGCTGGGCCAATTGTGCGCCGCCCTATGGGACTCCCAATCACAGCCGGTTGTGATACAGCTAGGATTCAAACCAGGGACTGTAGTGACGCCTCTTGCACTGAGATTCAGTGCCTTAGACCGCTGTGCCACTCGGGAGCCCAATTCACCGATGTAAACCCATCATGCTGTAATTTCAAAAAGCAGATGGCTCAACTGTTGACTCATTAATACTTGCTTGTATGTCCTATTTTCCTTCAGTAATTTATAGCTGTGTGAATCCTTTGACTTTTTGACAACTAAGGTTACATTATCTGTAGGCTGCAGCAATGACTCATTGGAACCGAAACTTGGCATGAACATTTAGCCTACAAGACGTTTTAAATTGAAGGTCTGGTAGATGATTCAGTCAGTGCCATTAGTGATGATATGACAAGCCGCTGGCTGGTTTGTGGGTGTGGGATGAGGGCTGTGTGTGTGGCAAAGCACTGCTGTTTGTCGTGCAGCATGTTGTCAGTGCTTGCTGTGACTTGTAGTGCAGCGCATTGCGGGCTCTATGGAAGCGTGCCAAAATGACTTGACAACTCAATGTGCCACGGGCAGGATTTGGCACAAGATATAGATATAGGGGAGGATGCAGATTAAAGAAGGATTTTTAAGCTTTGAAACATGGATTGTGTAGGTGTGCCATTCAGAGGGTGAATGGGCAAGACAAAATATTTAAGTGCTTTTGAACGGGTTATGGTAGTAGGTGCTGGGCACACTGGTATGTGTCAAGAACTGCAACACTGCTGGGTTTTTCAGTTTCCCGTGTGTATCAAGAATGGTCCACCACCCAAAGGACATTCAGCCAACTTGACACATTGGAAGCATTTGAGTCAACATGGGCCAGCATCCCCGTGGAACGCTTTCGACACCATCTAGAGTCCCGAACAAATCAAGGCTGTTCTGAGGGCAAAAGGGGGTACAACTCAATATCAGGAAGGTGTTCTTAATGTCTTGTACACTCAATGTATTCCATGATGTGTTCAACATATTCCATTATTTGTGTCATTCCCCCTGTTTAATGTTTTCTATTGGTTTATTTATTTATAAAAAATATATATATATGAAGTGACAAAGATGTTAGTGTAACCATTTATTTATGATCTACTAGTTTAATTAAAGGCTGTCTTTTGGAAGGGGGTGGAGACATGGCCAGCACCACCGGTCATCAAACAGGAGGAAATGGATGACGACGACATGGAGTCTCAAGGTCAGTTTCATCTATTGTCATCCATGTTCAATACAAAAGCACAAAATAGCTCAACTACACTAACTTGTAGCAAATAGAGTCACTGTGTGTTGTTGGTGACTTCCTCTCCAGCGTACGACAAGTGGATTCCTGTGACACACTGGGCCAATCAGAATACCACAGGAGAAAGTGACGCGCAAGAGAGAAGTCCATCATCTGGGGGACCCAAAGAACTTAGACTTGACGACTTCAAGACGGAACAGAGTCCGTTGCTGGTGTCAACTGAGGATGCTGCTGCACCCACAAAGAAGAAATGTGACAAAAGGTACACCTGTGAAATATGTGGAAAAACTGAGAACAAGAAAGCCAGAATGACGAGTCACATGCGAAAGCACACAGGGTTGCCCTTTAACTGCGATATCTGTGGCGAGAAATTCCAGTGTCAGAAATTATTGACCAGACACAAGCGCTCCAATCACTACACAGGGATCATCTACAGTTGCTCTGTGTGCGGAAAAACGTTCATGCAGGTCACATCTCGCGACACGCATGAGCGTGGTCACACTGGCAAAAACTATTGGTGCTCAGACTGTGGCGAGACGTTCAAGGAACGCCAGGAACGCGACATGCATGAGTGCATTGTTTACAAGGGAGAACGGCCCTTCAGCTGCTCAGAGTGCAACAAGGACTTTGAAAGGCAGTACCATCTCAAAAAACACCAGCTGGAAAAACACCCTCTAATGGTGGTCCAGACTGTCGAACCAGAACCTGAGTCCAAGCACTTTGAGGACCAACAGAGTCAGTTGTTTGAGTCTGAGAGTTCTGAGGCACCCACGCGTTTCACCTGTGACATATGTGGAATGACTATTATGAATAAAGGCAACATTAACAGACACATGTTAACACACACAAAGAAGCCCTTTAGTTGTGATATCTGTGGTGAGAATTTTAAGCGCAAAGCCCAATTTACCCGACATCAGGGCAAACACACGAGAGTTGAGGAGAAAGTAGAAAAACCATACAGTTGCTCGGTGTGCGGAATGACGTTTGTATATTCTAAAATGCGCAACAACCATGAGCGCAAACACATTGGAGAAGACTATTGTTGTTCAGACTGTGGCAAGAAGTTCAAGGAGCGCCAGGAGCGTGACACGCACGAGTGCATTATTTACAAAGGAGACCGGCCCTTCAGATGCTCAGAGTGCAATGAGGACTTTGAAAGGCAGTACCATCTCAAAAGACACCAGCTGGAAAAACACCCTCTAATGGTGGAGCAGACTGTCGACCCAGAACCTGAGTCAAAGGACATTGAGGGCCAACAGAGTCAGTTTGAGTCAGCGGAGAGTTCTGAGACTGAGGCACCCACGTGTTTCACCTGTGACATATGTGGAATGATTATTATGAATAAAGGCAACATTAACAGACACATGTTAATACACAAAAAGAAGCCCTTTAGTTGTGATATCTGTGGTGAGAATTTTAAGCGCCACACCTGTTTAGCCAAACATCAAGGAAAACACAAGAGTGTTGAGGAGAAAATAGGACCATACAGTTGCTCTGTGTGTGGAATGATGTTTGTATATCCTAAAATGCGTGACAACCATGAATGCAAACACATTGGAGAAGACTACTGGTGCTCAGGATGTGACAAGACGTTCAAGGAGCGAGGGGATCGCGATGTGCACAAGTGCATTGTTTACAAGGGAGACCGGCCCTTCAGATGCTCAGAGTGCAATGAGGACTTTGAAAGACAGTACCATCTCAAAAGACACCAGCTGGAAAAACACCCTCTAACGGTGGACCAGCCACGTCCCTGTCATGATACTGCGATGGTAGTACAGGGAGCACAACCTTCAAATGACAATGACCTTAAAGTTCCAGTAACATAACCTGAGTTTAAGTTGACACAAGTGAAATGGTTTCAACTGAATTAAGTTGTTTTGTTAATTCAATTTCATGTCTATCCTTATTGTTCTTAAGGGGTGACGATAGCGTTGGAAAGTGTGTAGAACAGCGATGGGATTCAACCCCACACAGGCAGGGGATCGCATATCCGCCTTTACTGCACAACTAACTTCAGGCACCTGGATGATGTTTTACAGCCATCTTTAATGCTCATTTTGGGCCTAGATTCGATCTGGACTGTTACAGCGCGCTTCACGTTTTAAATTATGTTTCCGATTGAGCCAAAATATGCAGCGTTTAACGTGAATACACTGATTCCCAAACCACTCCCTCGCCCCTACCAACTCACTCGGAGGGCCCTCCGTTGTCACGTGTTGCTGACGAAACTTCAGAGGGTGACTTCCAAAGAGAGGCGAGGGGATCAATAAACTGTCCACTTCGGGGGACACTCGTGGGTATACTGATGATTTGTCAGGACTGATGGTTTGTTTACAAAGCAGGTTAGGGTAATTCACGTAGTAGGTTAGAAAGAAAGGTTATAGTTAGGCTAAACTAAAATGCTACAGTTGTCAACAACTAGATGGAGCTGTAGGTCTACTCCGTCTAGCCCCAACCATAGAATCCATCACCTATGCCAGGGGTCCTCCCCCAACATTGGGGAACATCCTGCGCCCTACGTCTATTTTCTAAGTATATTTCTTTGTTCACACTCCTCTTGATGGTGGGGAGAATTTTGCAGGTTTAAAGCTCATTTTTCTTATTCAATACATTTAGCCAAATCTGTGTGTTCATGTGATATGAGTGACTCACATTACAACACAATCTTTGGGCTAAAAAACCTAGCAAAAAAGCAAGGGTTGTATTAGTTGTTAATTAAAATGGAATTGAGAAATATTTCTTGTGATTCAGTGGTTTCAGTAACAGCATTTATTTTTTTAAGGTTTGTCAACTCGATGTGTTCTTGCTTTTTGAGAGGAATAAAATTTTGTAAAAACCTGTATCGTTTCGTTTTATTATTTTGCATGAACAGTACAAATACTGTATCAGCTTGTCAAATTGAGGAGGCAGATAAACGAGTGTTTACGGTATATCACCGGTGCAACCTCGTCAGTTGTCCGGAACCATCAGCAATTCAAACGCTCCAGCAGTAACTTCACACACTGCAAAATTAGCGTGGTTAGTGAATTTTGTAGCCATGTCTTTCGAACTCGAGTTTGGTTCTCGTGTTGCCTCCATTATGGAAACTTTGACAGAAAAAGCCGTGCAAGACATCTGTCACGTTATGGGAGAAACGTATGCTGCTCTTCGAGTGGAAATGTTGCATGAACAAAACCAAAGATCGTCAAAGTTACAGGCGATTGAGAATAGCACCGGGAAGGAGAAGCCAGCGATCTGCATGGAGATAATTCAAAAACCAGGTGAGTCATAGCTACGTTGGTTATGCGTATAGGCTGTGTCTGTGTGAAGCTTGCCTACAACTAGCTAGCCATGTCACTTACTCACTTGTCGGCTACAGTAACTAACGTTAGTAGCTTGTTGACTCCGGGAGACCTGTAATGTAAGTTACACATCTCCCGGTCGAAGAGGTAACTAGCCTCAACGAATCCGGGAGACTCCTCTCTCTCGTCTCTAACATGTAACGTTAGGCGCACGTTTTGTTAACAGTCCCATCACACGTCAGACTGTTGAATGAACTTTATTTGAACGTATTTTACCAGTTGTCTGCTGATTTTGTTTGTCCATATGTTGGAGGTAATCTGAGACAATACGCTGGTCTGTATGTCGTAGTTGCCTTTCGCGTTTGTATTTTCAATTCTAACGCAATTCGCACGCCACTTGCACAATATGTCAACAGTGGCCGAGTTTAACCGAAGCACAGACCAAACATTGTCCCACGCAATCACCTGGTACATTTCACAAACGCTTCCAGATGATTAAGAGAGAATGCGCTTTGGTTGCCAACGTTCGGCTATTGTTTATATATTGTGCATCACGTGAAATGCGTCAGGATATGGAAAATACAAGCAACAGAACCTACTGCTGCAGCAGAAAGTCGGGTTTTAACACTTTCCTGTGGTTCCCCATCTTCACTTCCTACCGCTACAAGGACCAACAGGCAACCGGTGTAAAGTATGTTAAAATAGCGTTGTATTCGACATTCTGGCTTGTAAAGACTTGCATCTTTTTTTTTACAGAAACTTATTTCTGACTAATGTCCATGGAGTAATCTTGGTAACAGCCTGTTTCCAGTAACGTTAGTAGGCAGATTAGTATACTAGCATCTCCTTAGTGAAACGTTGCAATAGTAGCTATAGCAAATGCAATCTAGTGCTCAGAAAAACAGTTACGGCATCCTGCCATGAGTGATGATTGCATATGTCCACTATGTTTGGGAAATCTGAGCCTCGATATCCCTGTTTTGTGTTGAACAACAGATTTTTAAAACAATTTGTATGTTAGCTTCCCCAACAGGTTTGAGAAACTTTCCAGTCGTGGAGCAAATCCTCAATGAACAAGAGGCCAATGGTCTTTGGCTAGAAGGTGACCCTACTGTGGAAGACGAAGGTCCACCGTCACTGGTACCAGAGGAAGAACAGCCATCACAGGCTTTTGGTCAGATGACCGACATGGTGAGTTTAGCTTGTGGTTTGGCTGCCGATTTAGATATGTCTCAGAGCTGCGCTGACTACTTCCAGCCATATGTCATTGAAAACCATGCAAACTTGTGCCCTGCAAACGTTTCAAGTCCTGTGTAGCAGGCTTGTAACTGCAAGTAATAATGCTTTGAATGACACCTAGGCAAGCTATATACTGTCTAGGCTACAGATGATAAAACATTTAGGGCTCCCAAGGATTCTCATTTAAACATAAATGCCCTTCTGAATACATTTATTTGTGTAAAATATATTCCATGATTTGTGTTCAACATATTCCATTATTCTGGTGTCATATCCCATTTTGTTTATATATATATATCTTTTTTTTTTTATTAAACAAAGATGCTAGTGTAACTTGCTGTATGATCTACTCACTTAAAGGCTGATCAGCTTTAATAACAGCATTGGTTGTCTTTTGGAAGGGGGTGGAGACATGGCCAGCACCACCGGTCATAAAACAGGAGGAAATGGATGATGACGACATGGAGTGTCAAGGTCTGTTTCATTTATTATTTTTTATATATGTTTAATACAAAAAGCACAGGCAAACTCTGCAGCATGAGTTACTCTTAGCTTCTGTATTAGCCACTGAGAAATATCCCTGTGAAATGTATTGTTGGTGACTTCCTTTCCAGGTTACGGCGAGTGGATTCCAGAGACTCACAAGGCCAACCAGAATATCAGGGGAGAAAGTGATGAGGAAGAGAGAAGTCAAGCCTCTGGGGGATCCAAAGAACTTGGAGTCGACGACTTCAAGAGAGAACAGAGTCCGTTGCTGGTGTCAACTGAGGATGCTCCGGCACCCACAAAGAAGAAATGTAATAAAAGGTACAGCTGTGAAATATGTGGAAAGACTGAGAACAAAAAACGCAGAATGACTAGTCACATGATAACACACACAGGGATGCCCTTTAGCTGCGATATCTGTAGTGAGAAATTCAAGTTTCAGAATTTTTTGACCAGGCACCAGCGATCCAAACACACAGTGAAGACCTACAGTTGCTCTGTGTGTGAAAAAACCTTCCTGCAGGCCACATCTCGTGACACGCATGAGCGTGGTCACGCTGGAAAAAACTATGGGTGCTCCGACTGTGGCGAGATGTTCAAGGAGCGTGGGGATCGTGACGTGCACGAGTGCATTGATTACAAAGGAGAACGTCCCTTCAGCTGTTCTGAGTGCAGTGAAGCCTTTCAAAGGCAGTACCATCTCAAAAAACACCAGCTGGAAAAACACCCTCTAATGTTGGAGCAGACTGTCCACCCAGAAAATAGAGTTGAGGAGAAAAGCGAAAAACCCTGCAGTTGCTCTGTGTGTGGAATGCTGTTTGTGTATCCTAAATCGCGCGACAACCATGAACGCAAACACATTGGAGAAGACTACTGGTGCTCAGGCTGTGGCAAGACGTTCAAGGAGCGCCAGGATCGCGATACACACACGGGTGCATTGTTTATAAGGGAGACCGGCCCTTCAGATGCTCAGAGTGCAATGAGGACTTTGAAAGACAGTACCATCTCAAAAAACACCAGCTGGAAAAACACCCTCTATTAGTGGACCAGTCACATCCCGGTCACGATACGTAATTATTTTTTTAAACGATACGAAATACGCACACAAACATCCACAACATCACCTTGCCCAGACCCACCTGCTCACACCCTCATCCTCAGCGCCTGCCTCAAACTGCACCATTTTGTCTCTCTCCCTTGTTCAACATTTAGATAATTAAGCATTTAACCTTTCCATTGTGTTAACAAAGGAGGATTGTTGATTTTTTTGTTAGTTTTACACTTAAGACATGATTTTGCCGTTGTGCTGTAGAATTTGTGAATTCTATACATTAGTTAATACTGGATTAAGTGTACATTTTTGTTAATTGTAATTTCACTGTTCCAACATTCCCTCCAATTTGTGCCAATAGAGCCCCACAGTGGAGCGGTCATAATACCCATAAAACCTAGGGGTCAAACAGGGAAATGTTTCCAATTGTTTTTCCATAATTTTTCCCATTTGGGATTTTAGAAACACTTAAAATAAGGGCTGTGTGTCGTAGGCTTACCCTGGCGTGACATTTTGATAACCATGTAAATCTCTCTCGGACAAGGTGACTTATCAATATATTTGGCTCTATTTACTCTGATTCTAAAATTCTAATTGGCATCAAAGTATACATCATGCAAAACTACAAATCCCTGCAAGCTTCATCTCCAGCGGACACATTTGCTAACATGTGTCAATATCAAACTTGCACAATACAGTTAACAGAATTGTCAATTTAAGAAATATTATTCATTACTACATTTAGCTAACATTAGTTAATATAGAGATTCTTACATTTGCCTTGATTAAGCAGTCTTTTTCAGATCATCATGGTATTTGTAGTTTATGATACACATTAGCAACTAATTAGCATTTCATTTCGGGGGGGTGAATATATTGATATGCCACCTTGTCCTAGAGAGATTTACTCCTATCAAAACGTCACAGGGTAAGCCTACAAAAAACAGCCCTTATGAAAACTGAATGGTGGAAAAAAACGATTGGATCCATTCTGTTTGACCGCTGGGTATTATGACATACTGTGTCACTCTCAGTTCTTGGTTCTTATAGTTAATATTTTGTTTCTAAGAGATTGTCAGTTGGATAGGCTCTCTGCAAAGTTTTCTATAGATTACCTATCATATGAACATCCTTTTCTGACTCCAATAGGATTCCCTCAAGATGTTCTGATGTCCAAAAAGATTTCAAATAGAAATATCTTGATATTAAACTTTTAAGTTGTATGTATTTCAATCTACATTGGTAAGTCCAGTTTTTATTTTTATTCATAGACTGCGTCGCAATACACCGCATCTGGCTATGGCGGCCTTCCACATCTGCAGTGGAAGGTGGCTGAGCTACAGCAGTTTGTGTCAGACCACGAGACATCCCGAAAATTGGTATTCTCATGAAAACGGTGTAGCGTACAAAAGGTTTGTCCTATGGAAAGATGACTCTCCCGAACACGATGGTGGTCTACCTTTTGCTCTATGACCCCCACAAGCCCCACTGGACTCGTCTGAAGTCGTTACCACTTCTGTTTGTAGCGTCCAAACTGTTTTGGGTACAAACTAATGTGACGCCACTGTGGAAAGGGGAGATTCTCACCCATTGGTTTCTTGGACCAATCAGAACGGTTGTGTTTGCGTTCTAGAAATAATCAGCAAGGCCTCAAATCCCAACTCATGACAGAGAACAAACGTTTGTGAGTGGCGTTTGGGTAGCCAGGCAAAGGGATTCGATAAACCCATCAATTTAGGACACACTTGTGACTTGAATGATGCAATTCATGTTCCACTTAAATAATAAAACGAGCATAGATTTCAAAACAAATCCCCCTGTTTTACCAGATATAAACCCCAGTAACAGTTACACATTTTCACTTGGGAAGTATTACATCTTTTACATGTCAAGTCTTGAAATCCACCATAAATGCACATGGCCTATAATCAGGCACCTGCCATTATTTTGTGTGAAATTGCACCAATTCAATAACTGTGCCTTACGTGATTTCACTTCGCTCTGAAGTTGCCATAACGGAGGATCTAATTAATTAGCAGGTTATGAGTACTACCGTAGCATATTAGGAGAATGAGGTTAAGGTTAGGAAAAGGGATAGTTAGGGACAACAATTGCTGACAACTAGCTAAACCTAACGTGACAACAAGATGGAGCTGTAGGCCTACTCCATCTAGCCACAACAATCAGCTATGCAAACACACCATCAGTCCTGACAAACCACCCAGTGGAGTTTGAGGGGAGGACCGCTCATAATAGCATGTAATTTGCTACCATTCCACTATAGCCATTACCACGAGCCCGTCCTCCACAATTAAGGTGCCACCAACCACCTGTGAAACCATCAGTATCATAACACTGGCCTTAATTGATTTGAGGGTGTATTGTGTTAACTGCAATTGTGTATTGTTTTGAACATTGTATTGCTTTAGCAATTTGGGATTTTCCCTTTTCATGCATACAAACCTTTTTTTTTTTTATCTGGACAACAAGGGTTGTGGAAGAACTGTTAATCAAAATGAAGGAAATTCGATTTTTCTTAACTCATCAGTGGTTTCAGTAACAATCTTTTTTTTAAGTTTGTCACCCCAACATGTTCTTGCTTTCTGAGAGGAATAAAGATTTGTCAACCTGTTATATCGTTTAATTTTATTATTTGGCATGTGTATAACAAATATTCAAACGGCTGGTGAAATTGAGGCAGATAAGGGTGTTTACGGTATATCACCGGGGCAACCTCGTCAGCTGTCCGGAACCAAACGGCCACCAGCAATTCAGAGGTTCCACCACAGACAGGAGGGGTTAGTTTTAATTTATAACAGATTTGGTTCCACTGTCATGTCATTCTAGCACACTAGCTAACATTTACCAGGTTAAATTAGCCATGTCTGTCGAACTCGCTTTTCGTTCTCGTGTTGCCACAATTTTAGAAACTTTGACAGAAAAAGCCTTGCAAGACATCTGTCAACTTATGGGAGAAACTTGTGCTGCTCTTCGATTAGAAATGTTTCATGAACAAAACGAAAGATCGACAAAGTCGCAGGTGATGGAGAATATCATCGGGAAGGAGAAGCCAGCGAACTGCACGGACAGCTTTAAAAGACCCGGTGAGTAATGACTTGCTACGTTAGGTATTATGCGCATAGGCTATTTGTCTGCAGGAAGCTCGGATACAATTACTTCCCCACATGTCGGCTAGTAGACTTCGCTCCGGGTGACCTTTATCGTCATATCTCCCGGAGCGAAGAGGATGGATAGCTAGTTGTCTGACGGTCGGGCGTCCTGGCTCCAATTCTGGCTTGTAGTTAGCGGACTAAACTCCACTCCATGGTGAAATATTAACTTCCTCCACCATGAAGTGGAGTTTAGTCTGCTAGCCAGTGATAGGCATATTGCTTAGCTCATATAATTTCCTTAGTGAAAAGGTACTATATAGCAAATACAATCTATTTCTCGGATAAACATAGCTATGCCATGAGGGATGGCATATTTCCGTTATGAAATCTGAGCTTCGTTATCCCTATTGTGTTAAACCACATTTTCAGAAAATATAAATCTATTTGTATGTTTACTCCCACACCAGGTTTGAGAAACTTCCCAGTCCTTGATCAAATCTGCAATGAACAAGAGGCCAATGGTATTTGGCAAGAACGTGATCCTACTGTGGAAGACGAAGGTCCGCCATCACTGGTACCAGTGGGAGAAGAGCAATCACAGGCTCTTAGTCAGACAACAGACATGGTGAGTTGTGGTTTGGCGGTCGATTTTGTAAGGATAGATATGTCTCTCAGAGCCGCGCTGTTTACACAGGTTTAATTGAAAACCATGCGGGCATCTCACGCCCAGCAAAAGTTACATGTCCAATTTGGCAGGCCTGTAACTAAACAGTACCATAAGGCTTTGAATGACAACTAGATAAACGCTATATATAATCTAGCCTACATATAAAACGTTTGAGGTCTGGTTCCACAATGGTTTTCCTGTAAAGGTATAATTTCACTTTATTTGAACAAAATCTATCTTTTCGATGCATGTTATTTTCGATGCAGACACTTGTTTATTTTTTTTCTCACTTGTTTTTGAGAACCTTACCCCTCCAGCAATATACTACCTCATATTTGTTCAGCAGTTGTAGGGGCACAGGGAAAAATACGGCAACACTCTCAGTATAGTGATGCATGTCTTTTAGATGTTATAGACATGAAGGTGTAATTCCTAACTGTATCCGCAATGTTAAATATTCAATTTTGTGCGACTCCAGCTGTATCTCCTACCAACTGGGCTGCTTCTCGTTGTAGTCAGTGCAGCACATCTAGTATAAAACATGCCCTTCCAAATAAATGTATTTGTGTTAAACATATGACATGACACCAAAATCATGTAATTCCCCCTGTATTGTAAAATATGTGTGTGTGTGTGTGTGTGTGTAACCCACAGAAAGGTGTAACTGTTTTATACCTACAAGTTTAGTAAAGGCTGATCAGTTAATGACATTCATTGTCTTTTGGAAGGTGGTGGAGACATTGCTAGTACCACTGGTCATAAAACAGGAGGATGGCGATGACGACATGGAGTCTCAAGGTCAGTTGAAGCTATTATTGTAATTTATGTTCAATACAAAAAGCTCATACAAACTCTGCAGCATGAGCTATACTCTTTGAAACAATTAGAGCTTCTGTATTGGCCAATATGATGTGTTACTGTGAAATGAATTGCTGGTGACTTCCTTTCCAGGTTATGGCGAGTGGATTCCAGAGACTGACAAGGCCAACCAGAATACCAGGGGAGAAAGTGATGAGGAAGAGAGAAGTCCAGCCTCTGGAGGATCCAAAGAACTTGGAGTCGACGACTTCAAGAGAGAACAGAGTCCGTTGCTGGTGTCAGCTGAGGATGCTCCGGCACCCACAAAGAAGAAATATAATAATATAAAAATGTATACCTGTGAAATATGTGGGAAGATTGAGACCAAGAAAGGCCGAATGACAAGTCACATGATAAAGCACACAGGGCTGCCCTTTAGTTGTGATGTCTGTGGCAAGAGATTCAAGTGTCGAGACTTCTTGACCAGACACAAGCGCTCCAATCACTACACAGGGATCATCTACAGTTGCTCTGTGTGCGAAAAAACCTTCCGGCAGGCCACATCTCGCGACACGCATGAGCGTGGTCACACTGGCAAAAACTATTGGTGCTCAGACTGTGGCGAGACATTCAAGGAGCGCCAGGATCGCGACACACATGATTGCATTGTTTACAAGGGAGAACGGCCCTTCAGCTGCTCAGAGTGCAACGAGGACTTTGAAAGGCAGTACCATCTCAAAAAACACCAGCTGGAAAAACACCCTCTAATGGTGGTCCAGACTGTCCACTGTAAACCCAGATGCTCTGTGTGTGGAAAAGTGTTCACGTACATCAAATGGTTAATCAGGCATGAGCGCACTCACAGGGAAAAAAATGAGCGCAGGGATCGTGACCCACACAAGTCCATTGTTGAAGATCCTATCAACAAACAACCTGAGTCAAAGGACCTAGAGGGTCAGTTTGAGTCATTTGAGAGTTCTGAGGCACCCATAAGGAGTGAACTGATACGGTACACCTGTGAAATATGTGGCACAACGTGGGCGACTAAAAGTAGCATGCGCAGTCACATGGTAATACACAGAAAGAAGCACTATACCTGCGATGTCTGTGGCAAGGTATTTAGGCTCAAATCCCTGTTCACCATACATCAGCTCAGACACAAGGGATTTAAAAGTCAGTACCAGCTTAAAAAACACCAGCTTGAAAAGCAACCTCTAAAGGTGGAGCAGCCGTGTTCTGAGCCAGATACTGCCATGGTAGTTCAGGGAGCACAGCCTTCTACTGACAGTGACTTAAAGAATGATATGAGTGCCCTAGGTGGTTCAAGTTCAGGTCCCACAGACTAAGTTGAACATTGATCACAGTAACAATGTCAAAAACTACTTGTTCCTATAGAAGTCGAGGAAGCACAGCCTACGGCTGCTCCCTTTTGGTCCCCACTGAAGATGACAAGTTAAATGGCTTCAACTGAATGAAGTTGTTTTGTAAAGTACGAGAAGTTTAGACATGAATAAAGGGCCGACAGAGCGTGGGGAAATAGTGTGTAGAACAGCTACAGGACTGGAATTAGACGGGACTGGCAGGGGATTACATATGCGCGGAGGGTGGTGGGCATCACTGCACATCGTTCCTCAGGCACCTGGATGTTCTTTTTAAGCAATTATTTGATTCTAATCCTCGTGTAAATTTATTTTAGGCTGAATTTTGTTACTTACAGCTTGGATGTTTCCTTTCATGCCAATAAAACGTATTTTAATCTGGAGAGGGTGTAATTGCAGCCTGCAATTTGGGGTCTTCCTGCATGTGGGTGTTTGTATCTGCAGGAACACCTCTTTCTACTTCTATGTTTAAGCTAGGACTCCAGGTACACAGGCTGGAGGCGGGGTTCCTGTGCAGGAAGTTGTCGAGGTGAGTTTGTGTTTATACAGGACTTCCCGCTCCCACCTACATCAACCAATCATGTCAATGCGGAGCTATATTGGTAAATCCAGAATATTGTGTCACTTTAAATACGAGCCATATGCTGGAATGCACACATGCAGGAACGTCCTGCAATCTCTTGAATCTGGACAGCAAGGGTTGGTTATAGAAGCAATGTAAAACAAAATGATGAAATTGAATGATCTTTCTTCTGACTTATCAGTTGAACCAGTAACAGCTTTCCTGTTAAGGGTTTTTCATATAGAAGTATATATATTTTTTTGTGGGGGGGTGTCAATCTGTGTACGTGATATCTTGACATGGTTATTTTACAAATATTGATATCTGGTCAAATGAAGGCGGCAGATACCCTACTATTTACGCTGTGTCACTGGCGCGAACTTTCAACCCCAACTATACCAGCGGCAGTAACGCTTCGAACACACCGATTGCGTAATTGCATCACGGCTGCGTAATTGCATCACGGCTGCATAACAATTTGCGCAGCTAGGCAACTATACTGATGCAGGTATCTTTTGCAGATTGTCGCATGCGGTTGGACACATGGAGGAGAGAATCATTTCGCAGTATCCTCAAAACTGTGTCTTTTTGACACAACTGCTGACAGCTACAGGGACATAAACACAAAAAATGCTGCTTGGAGACAAGTGTCCACGATAGTAGGATTGCCAGGTCAGTTTAGTAGTGAGCTGGTGCTATATGTGGCTAGTTAGCTAGCTAGCTAACCTAGCCAATGAGGTGTGGGTGTGTGTGTGAAAGAAATAGTAATAAATTATGCTAGTTACTACCCCTGATAACTTTCCCAAATAATCATGTTTGAAAAAGTGTGTCAGATTAATAGAAATGGTAGATACTACTGTACCCCTGATAATTTGGTCAGATAACCGTCTATGTACAGTAGGTGACATGTCCATGATAGCTATCTAATAACTATAGTTATGCTAGGTAATGGTTTGACACTACTGTACCCCTGATAATTTGGTCAGATAACCGTGTGTGTGTCTGTGTGTACAGTAGGTGACATGTCCCCTACTACGTCTGCAGTTGTGCCAAAGATGCATGCTCTTGTTGTTCTCTTACAGATTACAGGCTACACATTAATTTTTACACACATACACCTTTCAATAGTTTTATTTTTTAAAACATTTTTACAACACACATACCTGTCATGTTCTGTCCTGTACTTGAATACTTATTAAATTATGTTTTCACAGTCAGTTTCATTTGTTTATTAATATCTCATTTAGACTTAATCTGTTTATTTCTTCCCTACACCTTTGCAGATCTAAGACAAGATTAAAGTAAAAACACATTCTCTTTCTAATTAGGGTTTTTCCACCTGTATTTTGTCAGGCCAGTGAACATGGTGGTAAACTGTACTATTAGTATGGACCCTAGGTTACCCTTTCCCTTTATCATACTAACTGTATGTCGTTATAACCTTAGTGCTCCCGCTCACCTGATGTACCATGCCAGGTGTATATAATACTGACGTTAATGGGAGAGGGAAGGGGTTAAGGTGTGGTCTTTACTCCCATATTTCACTTAAATATAACCAAATGAAGAGAGACAATGAGATATAAAGTAATCTAGGGGAAAAAAATAAATGTTATGGACCACGGTGGATGGTTCTTAATAACCTTTGTGTTAGGGGGCTCTTAAAAGAGATGTTTCACTCCACGGCATGCTGCCATTGGACTTCACCTGCTGGCGATGAGAAGTAGGTGGTCAGCTTCTCCCTCACCTGGAGTGCCTGTCTGGGGGCGTTGTTGGCACCTGCCCTGGTGACATCAGGTAGGTGACCATTTGGTGTGCCCATCTCCATCCGGAGCGGCTCCTGGAATGACCTCCGCAGGTAGTTGTGGAGAACACATGTGGCCTTAACGCAGGCATCGACATTTGAGGGGCTGAGACGAAGCACTCTCCGATACATTCTCCACCGGGCTGCCAGAATCCCAAAGGCGCATTCAACAACTAACCTTGCCCTGGACAGTCGTTTGTTAAAGATCCTTACATGTTTTGGCAATGGCAGCTGGCGTCCAGCGTAGGGCCTCATGAGGTTGGGTCTCAAAGGGAAGGCCTCGTTGCCGATGAAGACGTGGGGAACAGGTCCCAGGTCTTCAGCCCCAGGGAGTGATACAGGTGGTTGAATCTCCAGGGTGCCAGCCTGAAGTGCCTGACCGAAGGCAGAGTCCCGGAGGGTCCCGCCATCACTTCCCTTGCCGTAAGCACCAACATCGACAACACGGAAACAGTAGATGGCATCTACTACAGCCAAGAGTACAACTGAATATGTACCCTTGTAGTTGTAAAATTGAGAACCTGAGCACGGTGGAGCCTGGATTACTACATGTTTCCCATCAATGGAGCCAAGACAGTTGGGGATATTCCACCTCTCCAGGAAATCGGCAGCGATGTCCCTCCAGTCTTCCTCCTTGGGGACAGGCATGTATTCACCAACCAGACAGTCCCAAATGGCTTGTGCCACAGAGCGGACAATGCCTGCCACCGTGGACCGTCCAACTCTGAAGCTGAATCCAATGGTCCTGTAGGAGTCCCCTGTCGCCAAAAATCTAAAATATAATTATCAATAATGTGTGTAATTTGAATTCCACCCACATATTATATCTACTCATATAGCTACCTCATTACTGCTTATTATGCTCTACTAATTATATTGTAATACTCATCAACCTTCATTAACAATGCCTTGAAACAGTACAATTCTGTCTGACTATATCAATCAACTGTAGCCCAGGCAAACTCTACTCTTAGTACCATTCTTTCTATCTACTTAAAAGGATTCTCTGGCTGTCCCCATAGGTGAACCCTTTGTAGAACCCTTTTTGGTTCCAGGTAGAACCCTTTTGGTTCCAAGTAGAACCATATTGGGTTCCATGTATAACCTTTTCCCCAAAGGGTTATACCTGGAACCAAAAAGGGTTATCCTATGGGGAAACCAGAAGGACACTTTTGGAACCTTTTTCTCTAAGAGTGTATGTGAGTCCAATAAGAATGTAATGAATGACTAACTGTGTTGAACAACAATGGGTCCTGGAGAAGACTATCCTACCTTCATCAGGGCAGAAGGCACCTTAACTTTTTCATTTGGTAACATTGCATAATTAAAAAAGGATTATAAACCAACTTTGGGAAAAGTTATAGTCCTAATGAACATTCTGTAAAAGTACATCTGATGTCAAATAGGGACTATTAACTAGAGAGCCCTTTAGCAGCTAGCTAGGTTGCACATAAAAACAATGTATCAAATATCAATCAATTATGGTATCAAAGGCTTTAAAAATGTACTAGAATTTAGCTTACCAGAGACAAATCGCCAGGCGTTCAACTGGGCTGATGGACTCCCGGTAGTTGGTATCCATCCGGGCGATCCTGGCTCCAACCATCTGGAGCAGGTGATCAAACTGGCTTCGGTCCAGACGACAGTAACTTCGGAATTCTTCTCCAAACAGTCGAAGCTCTTGAATGTGACGG
The DNA here is from genome assembly GCA_030435695.1 of Brachymystax lenok tsinlingensis. Lineage (NCBI taxonomy): Eukaryota > Metazoa > Chordata > Actinopteri > Salmoniformes > Salmonidae > Brachymystax > Brachymystax lenok. The sequence continues at coordinate 41,141,583 of CM059810.1, forward strand.
TGGAACTCCCCTGCCTGCTTTCGGGACTTTAACCATACCCACACAGACCTGCGCTTTCGGCGGGGCTGGTCACGGCCCAACAGCGCGATCAAGACCACCTTCCTCAACGTTGGTCTCATTGTTGAAAGAGCCTACTCTGCTATCTTGACTATTTATTATTGCATTTCGCTCCAAAACTGAATTTTGGAGGGAAATTACATTATAGGCTCTCACAATTAATTTGTGGATGTCATCGAATAAATATACTTGGTAAATAAATGAATAACAAATGTAAAGAAATTCTACAGTCAAACTGTTTTATGTTATCACATGTTTTTACTGGATATGTGTGCAATAAAAATTCAACATTCACATTTTGCTACTTTCTGTCAAGTTTACGCATACAATTTGATGCATACGTTCGATAAATCCAACGTATGCACCACACAGAACGCACAGCAACTGCCTCTGCAACGCAATGCTGGAAGGCAAACGCAGCGTTCCATTGGAAATTAATGTACTTATCAGGCGCATACTCCTCGCATACTCCTCGCATCAGGCGCATACTCCGGCGCATACTCCTCGCATCCGTTCTCCTCAAAACCCATTTTTCCTCCAATGGGTTTTGAGAGAGGATTTAACACTGATTCAGTCACAACATATGCATCATCTCCTTAATGTTTGTAGCCATGTCTTTCGAACTCGTTCTCGTGTTGCTTGCTTCCATTATGGGAACTTTGACAACAACAGCAACAAGACATCTGCCAATTTATGGGCGAAAGGAGGATAAAGACAAAGTTGCAGGCGAAGGAGAATAGCACCTGGACGGAGAAACCAGCGATCTGCAGGGAGAGAATGCAAAACCTTGGTGAGATTAAATAAATACAGACAGTTATGGTTAGAGGTTGGATACAAATATGCTATAGATAGCTAGTGATGTGTTATTTCCCCACTTGTAAGATAGCGAGCTAGAAGTCTGCTTCCCTGGCTGAATGTGTGGTCTGTGTGGGGTGCCCTGGCTCTGTCAAGTAAAGTATTCATGACAAGCAGTGAAAAGATGCTTTACAAATACAATCTTATCTATTTTACATATAAATGTCATCATGAGTGCTGATGGCCTATATTTCCACTGTGTTTTGTAAAATCTGAGCCTCGTTATCCCTGTATTTTCTTGAACCACATTTTAAGGAAATCTGTATTTGTTTGTTGGCTCTCCCGCCAGGTTTGAGAAACTTCCCAGTCGTTGATCAAATCCTCAATGAACAGGAGGCCAATGGTATTTGGCTAGAAGGTGATCCTACTGTAAAAGACGAAGGTCCACCATCACTGGTACCAACAGACATGGTGAGTTGAGCTTGTGGTTTGGCCTTTGATTTTGTAAGGGTAGATGTCTCTGAGCCGAGCTGTTTACACACAGGTTTATGGAAAACCATGTGAGCATCTCAAGCCTAGCAAAACGTACACATCCAATATAGCAGGCCTGTAACCATAAATAGTACCGTAAGGCTTTGAAAAACACCTAACCAAACTCTATATACCATCTAGGCTACAGATAAAACGTTTTAGGGTTGGTTTCCCAATGATTCTCCTTCAAGCATTAAATATATAAATACCCTTATTGTGTTCCATGATTTGTGTTCAACATATAGTTTTCATTTAATATTTTTTTGTACCCACAACAAGATACCTGTGTATCTGTTGCTGTATGATCTACTAGCTTAACCTGATAACATCATTGGTTGTCTTTTGGAAGGGGGTGGAGACATTGCCAGTACCACTGGTCATAAAACAGGAGGATGATGAGTTGAAGCTATTCAGTTGAAAATATTATTGTAATTTATGTTCAATACAAAAAGCACAACTCTGCAGCATGAGCTATACTCTTCTTTGGAACAATTAGAGCTTCTGTATTGGCCAATATGATGGATCACTGTGAAACATCCCTGTGAAATGTATTGTTGGTGACTTCCTTTCCAGTTTACAGCGTGTGGATTCCAGAGACTCACAAGGCCAATCAGAATATCACAGGACAAAGTGATGAGGAAGAGAGAAGTCAAGCCTCTGGGGGATCCAAAGAACTTGGAGTCAAGGACTTCAAAAGAGAACAGAGTCAGTTGCTGGTGTCAAGTGGGGATGCTGCAGCACCCACAAAGAAGAACTATAATAATATAGAAATGTACACCTGTGAAATATGTGGGAAGATTGAGACCAAGAAAGGCACAATGACAAGTCACATGATAAAGCACACAGGGCTGCCCTGCGATATCTGTGGTGAGAAATTCAAGCTTCGCAACTTCTTGACCAAACACAAGCACTCCAAACACAGTGAAAACCTACAGTTGCTCTGTGCGTGAAAAAACCTTCCTGCAGGCCACATTTCGCAACACACATGAGCGTGGGCACACTGGCAAAAACTATTGGTGCTCAGACTGGCGAGACGTTCAAGGAACGCAGGGATCGTGACGCGCATGATTGCATTGTTTACAAGGGAGAACGGCCCTTCAGATGCTCAGAGTGCAACAAAGACTTCCAAAGGCTGTACCGTCTCAAACAACACCGGCTGAAAAAGCACCCTCTAATGGTGGAGCAGACCATAAACCCAGAACCTGAGTCAAAGGACATTGAGGACCAACCAGTTTGAGTCAGCGGAGAGTTCTAAAAAATCAATAAGGAGTGAGCCAATACGGTACACCTGTGAAATATGTGGAACAACTTGGGGGACTAAAGGTGGCATGACCAAACACATGGTAATACACAGAACACAAGGATCGACATGAATGAAGGGGCGACAGATAGTAGGAAGATTGTGTGTGTAGAACATCGACGGGACTGGGATTTGATGGGACTGGCAGGGGATCCAGGCTGCATCACATCCGGCCGTGATTGGGAGTCCCATAGGGCGGCGCACAATTGGCCCAGCGTCATCCGGGTTTGGCCGGAGTAGGCAGTCATTGTAAATAAGAATTTGTTCTTAACTGACTTGTCTAGTTAAACATATATTTTTTTAATTTATAAAAAAATATATATATTATGCGCAGAGGCAGGTGTCTTTCACTACATATATTTCCTCAGGTACCTGGATGATAAAATAAAAAAACGTATTCTAATCATGTTAATTTATTTTAGGTTACTTGCTACAGTGCAACATCGGTTTGACAGTATTTTCTTTCAGCCTATATTCAGTTGCTTTGGCAACATTGGATTTTCTCTTTCATGCCAAATAAACGTATTTGAATCTGGAAAGAGGGGTTTCATTGCGGCCTGTAATGCATGATGTTCCTGTATGTTAGCGTTCTTGCATCTGCTAGTTAGGACTCTGGTGAACAGGCCGGAGGCGGGGGTGACACTGGTAACTAGCTTGGTCACCGGTAGACCGTGTCCTTTGCCTCCGCCGCATTCTGTCTGCGTTACGGCGCCAGCTAGAACTCCGGTACACAGGCATGGGCAACACCTCCACCAGTAGCTAGCTTCTCCCCCGTCTGCCGAGCACTGCTTTTCCGCACTTCTGTTGATGTTACTGTGTCTGTTTTATTTTTTACATCACTTCCTCACAGCGCTTTGATAAAGAGAGGCGTGGGTTTGCTGGTATATCTGCTTTCCAATGCACTAACAGATTACATATACATTTTAAGCTAAAACATTGCACATAAATTATACTACAAAGATGTCATAGCCTAAACAAAAAAAAAAACGAATACTTTTATTTGACCCACATTTTAATCAACTAGATAGACCAAGGGAAATCCAGGAGATCAAAAGTGCCACTTAAACACAAGCCACATCCAGGAACCAATGGGATGCTTGAGGCGGGCATTCCTGCAGATGCAGGAACGCCACAAATTGTTGGCCTGCAATCACAGGCTATTGAATATGGACAGCTACGGATGTACAAGCAATGTTGTTTTGTTATTTTTTGTTCAGTATACATGTAAATTGTTGGTCTGATGTTTCATGAGATGAAATAAAATAATACAAATGTTCCATATGCAAAAAAAAATCTCTCATTTTGTGCACAAATTTGCTTACATCTTTGTTAGTGAGCGTTTCTCTTGACAGGTGTGGCATATTAAACAGTGTGATCATTACACAGGTGAGTCTTGTGCTGGGGAGAATAAAAGGTCACAACACAGTGCCACATATGTCGTCTAAAGTAGAGGGAATGTGCGACTGGCATTCAATGTTCAGTCCTCTACCATAAGTCAGAGAATTTGGCAGTACGTTCAACCTGCCTCAACCGCAAACCACGTGTAACCACGCCACCCCAGGTTCTCCACATCCGGGATCATCTGAGGGGGTGCTGAGGAGTATTTCTGTCTGCAATAATAAAGCCTATTTAAGGGGGAAAATCTCATTCTAGTTGGCTGGGCCTGGCTACGAAGGGGGTAGTTTTATGCCCTCCCAAGCCCACCCATGGCTGCGCCCCTGCCCAGTTATGTGAAATCTGTAGATTAGGGCCTAATGTTTATTTCCATTGACTGATTTCCTCATGAACTGTAACTCAGTAAAATCTTTGAAATTGTTGCATGTTTGGTGTATATTATTGTTCAGCGTAAATCAAAGTGATGGAATTGATAGATCTTTCTTCTTCAGTTGTTCCAGTAACAGCTTTCCTTTAGGTCTGTCAACTTAAAAAAAAACATTTGGAATAAAAATCAGTCAATGTGATATTTACATTTTGATTATTTTACAACAAATATTGATAACAGCGGGAACATTTTAAGGAGGCAGATAAAGATGGTCTATTATATTGACAAGATATTCAAGTGACCGCTCTAACAATGGAAATACATGTCCTCAAATATGGAAGGAAGGCTGGAGGATGTGAGATCAGACCGGACCAAAGCCATGTAGTTAGGTCATTGGTTTCTGCATTATGATGCATATAGTACTTAACAATTCAACGGGGTGGTAGGTAGCCTAGTGGTTAGAGCGTTGGGCCTGTAACTGAAAGGTTGCTGGATCGAATCCCCTGAACAAGGCAGTCAACCCACTGTTCCCTGGTAGGCTGTCATAGTTAAATTAAGAAAAATATAAAAACTATTCTATGGCAGCCATGTTAGCTCCCCATTTAACATTACATGGGGACTATTTAAACAATGCTATGTAACTGAATATCTAGAATTTAAAACATTCTAAAAGTTGGCCTAACTCTAAGGGTGCATTTGTAAATTGCCTCCGGTGTGTCAGTGGACATCAACACCTTTTTCTTACAGTTAGAGCACTATGACAACTCTGACCCCCAGAGGACAACATACTTATGGTCTCCACAGAGGACATATGCAAGTCATTCAAAAGTGTTAACCCTTGCAAGGCTGCCGGCCCTCGGAATACGTGCTGACCTGGATCGAACCCAGATCTGTAGTGACGCCTTGGACCGCTGCGCCACTAGGAAGGCCCTATTGAGTTTATCTAAGGGTCATTCAAAGCCTTAATATACTATTTACAGTTACAGGCCTGCTACACTGGACGTGACATTTTTGCTGGGCTTGAGCCCTCATGGTTTTCAATTAAATATGTCTGGGCATAGTCTCTGTGGGGCATATTCTCTGTGAGACAAAATCGACTGACAAAGCACAAGCTCCATTCACCTTGTCTGTCATCTGTACTGTTCTATTTCTACATTCCCAACTCATAGGAATCCCCACTCAGTTAACAATTTTTAAATGGGAGAATCCCCCAATTGCAATGCCCATGCTAAAACAGGTTATATCCATGATGAGTCCTATCTATCTTTATGACAACGGGCACAACTCTGATAGTTTTTTTTTTTTACCCCAAAGTTTGTGACGCCTTATGCGTCCACTTATCAGTGCATTTGTAACAACTTAATCATTACAAAAACGTATATTCGGCAAAATAAGTCTCACTTAGCAAATTAGCAATAAAATGATTCGTTGAACAAATTCGACACATTTTCTCCATACAAAAATTCCGCACTTCGTGCGTGGGATTACTTTCGTCAACAGATTTCTGGTTTAGTAAAACGTCTCGCTTCGCCTCTTCCTCTGGTATTTATTGAAATTCACACTCCGAGCTCTGAAAGGCAGCAATACGCAACAATTCGTCTAGTCTGACGAAAAACCACACGAATAAGAATAATCTGTAGCTCTGGAAACGGCCAACACTTCAACCATTCCCCCAGTAGCTAATTTTCTTCTCTGTCAGGTGTTGAACCACACGCATCAACTTTTATATTTGTGTAACTGTCTTTCGAACTTGCCTTTCGTTCTCGTGTTGCCTTCATTATGGAAACCTTGACAGCAACAGCCTTGCAAGACATTTGTCAATTTATGGAAGAAACGTATGCTGCTCTTCAAGTGGAAATGTTGCAAGAACAAATCCGAAGTTCGAGGACAAAATTGCAGGCGATGGAGAATAGCATGGGGAAGGAAAAGCCAGAAGACTGTGAGATTAAATATCTACAGATAGCCTATTGGCTATTTGTCTGTAGGAAGCTAGAATACAAATAATACACTAGCTGGCAGTCGCCTCTATGTGCAGCCCCAGAGGGCGCTGTATTACTGACTGAATAATAGCGCCCCTGCTGGACCTTAGGGCTGCAGTTTATAGGGGGCACCATACTCCCCCAGTAGCTTTGCAAATACTATGCTAAATATATGCAATCATGACGAGTGATAGCATATTTCCGTTACATGTTTTTGGAAAAACTGAGCCTCATTATTCCTGTATGGCCAACATTTTCAGAAAATCTTAATTTGTATATTAGCCCCCTCACAAGGTTTCAGAAACTTCCCAGTCGTGGAGCAAATCCTCAATGAACAAGAGGCCAATGGTCTTTGGCTAGAAGCTGACCCTACTGTGGAAGACTAAGGTCCACAGCCACTGGTACAAGAGGAAGAACAGCCATTGCAGCCTTTTGGTCAGATGACAGACAAGGTGAGTGGAGCTTGTGCGTTGTCTGTCGATTTTTGTAAGGGTAGATATGTCTCAGAGACTATGCCCAGACATATTTAATTGAAAACCATGCGAGCTCACGTCTAGCAAAAATGTTTAGCAGGCCTTTAACTGTAAATAGTAGATTAAGGATTTGAATGACCCTTAGATAAATTCAATAGGGCTTTCCAAGCGGCTCAGTGGTCTTATGCACTGCATCGCGGGTTCGATCCCGGTCTGTGTTGCAACTAGGAGACCCATGACGCGGCGCACAATTGGCCCAGCGTCGTCCGGTTTAGGGGAGGGTTTGGTTGCCGGGATGACCTTGTCCCATTGTGCTCTAGCGACTCCTGTGGCGGGCCGGGTGCATGCATGCTGACACTGTTGCGAGTTGGATGGTGTTTCCTGCGACACAATGGTGCGTCTGGCTTCCAAGCGAGCAGTGTGTCAAGAAGCAGTGCGGCTTGGCAGGGTCGTGTTTCGGAGGATGCACGGCTCTCGAACTTCGCCTCTCCCGAGTCCGTACAGGAGTTGCAGCGATGGGACAAGACTAACTACCAATTGGATATCACGGAAAAGGGGTAAAAAATATATACAAATAAAAACTCAATATACCATCTAGGCTACAGATAAACCTTTTTAAGGGCTGTTTTCAAAGATTCTCATTTAAGCATAAATTATGCCCTTCCAAATATATTTGTTAAATATATTCCATGATTTTGGTGTCATTCCCCTGCTGCATTATGTTTTGAAATGGAAAACCCCTACAACAAGATCTACTCGCTTTAAGGCTGATAAGAGTTAATAACACCATTGGTTGTCTTTTGGAAGGGGGTGGAGACATGTTCAGCACCACTGGTCATTAAACACGAGGAAACGGATGACGACGTCATGGAGCCTCAAGGTCAGTTGAAGCTATTATTGTATTGTATGTTCAAGCTCTGCAGCATGAGTTACAGTGCCTTCAGAAACTATTCAAACCCCTTGACCTATTCCACATTTTGTTGTTACAGCCTGAATACAAAATGGATTAAATAAAAAATACAAAAATTCTCACCCATTCTCACCCCATAATGACAAAGTGAAAACATGTTTTAAGAAATGTTAACAATTTTGAGCAACTCCACCTGCCGCTTGACATTGCGCATGGTGATCTCACACAGAACCCAAACCGGCTACGCACGTGCGCCATCGTGCATAAATGTATTTTGTCCCCCCACACCAAACGCGATCACGACACGCAGGTTAAAATATCAAAACAAACTCTGAACCAATTATATTAATTTGGAGACCGGTCAAAAAGCATTAAACATTTATGGCAATTTAGCTAGCTAGCTTGCACTTGCTAGCTAATTTGTCGTATTTAGCTAGCTTTCTGTTGCTAGCTAATTTGTCCCGGGATATAAACATTGTTGTTATTTTACCTGAAATGCACAAGGTCCTCTACTCTGCCAATTAATCCACACATAAAACGATCAACCAAATCTAGTCATCTCTCCTCCTTCTAGGCTTTTTCTTCTCTTGACTTTATATTGCGATTGGCAACTTTCATAAATTTGGTGCATTACCGCCGCTGACCTCGTTCATCTTTCAGTCACCCACGTAGGTATGACCAATGAGGAGATGGCACGTGGGTACCTGCTTCTAAAAACCAATGAGGAGATGGGAGAGGCAGGACTTGCAATGTGATCTGCGTCAAATAGAACTGACTTCTATTTTAGCCCTTGGCAACACAGACGCTCGTTGGCGCGCGCAAGCAATGTGGATGCAATAATTGAACAATATAGATTTCAAAATTTAATTTGCAACGCTCGCGACGTGAGCGGTGTAGTCAGCCTGTTAGGCTTGTGTGCGGCTGCTCTGCCATGGAAACCAATTTCATGAATCTCCCGACAAACAGTTCCTGTGCTGACATTGCTTCCAGAGGCAGTTTGGAAGTGAGTGTTGCAACCAAGGACTGGCGATTTTTGTGCGCTATGCGTTTCAGCACTGTGGTCCCGTTCTGTGAGCTTGTGTAGCCTACCACTTCGTGGCATTGTTGCTCCAAGGACGCTTTCACAATAACAGCACTTACAGTTGACTGGAGCAGTTCTAGCAGGGAAAAACATTTTTACAAACTGACTTGTTGGTAAGGTGGCATCCTATGACTGTGCCACGTTGAAAGTCACTGAGCTCTTCAGTAAGGCCATTTTACTGCCAATGTTTGTCTATGGAGATTGCATGGCTGTGTGCTCGATTATATATATTTTTTACACCTGTCGGCAACGGGTGTGGCTGAAATCGCAGAATCCGCTAATTTGAAGGGGTGTCCACATACTTTTGTGTGTGTATGTATGTATGTATGTACCTGGCCTGGCCCTGCTTACCCGGATCTGTGGAAAGACTTGAAGATTGCTGTTCACCGCGCTCTCCATCTAATTTAACAGAGATTTGAAAAAACCCAAATCCAGATGTGCTAGTCCGGATGGACCTACCTGGCCGACCGGACCCAAAGCACCTTTGGCGGTGATTACCGCTTTGTGTTGTCTTGGGAACGCCTATCAGCTTTGCACATCTGGTTTTGGGTATTTTCTATTTTTTCATTGCAGATTTTTTCAATCTCTGTTAAATTAGATGTTCGTCTTTCCACAGATTTTCAACAGGATTCCAGTCTGTGCTTTAGCTGGGCCACTCAATGACTTTTACATTATTGTTCTGAAGCCATTCCAGCATTGCTTTGGCTGTATACTTGGGGTCATTGTTCTGTTGGATCGTAGATATTCTCACCAGTCTAAGGTCATTTGCACTCTGAAGCAGGTTCTTATCGAGGATTTGTCTGTATTTGGCTCCATTCATTGTTCCCTCTATCCTTACTAGTCTCTCAGTCCCTGCCGCTGAAAAGTGTGCCCATAGCACGATGCTGCCACCACGCTTCATGGTAGGGATGGTGTTAGACGGGTGATGAGCTGTGCCTGGTTCTCTCCAGACATTCAGCCCAAAGAGTAAAATGTTGGTCTCATCGGACCACAGAATCTTTTGCTTAATGCTCTCTTTCACATGCCTTTTTGTACTCCAGCCGTGCTGTCATTTGCCTTTTTTCTCAGAAGTGGCCGTCTGGCCACTCTCACATAAAGCCAACGAACTCTGTAGTTATGTTAGTGGTTATTGGTCACATCCCTGACCAAGGTTCTTCTTGCCCGGTTGCTCAGTTTGGATGGACATCCAATTCTAGGCAGAGTCTGGGTAGTTCTGTGAACTTTCGCTGAGGTCTCAAGCAGGTTTTCATCATGAATTTCTCTGTACTTTGCTCCGTTTAACTTTCCCTCAATCCTGACTAGTCTCCCAGTCCCTTCCGCTGAAAAACATCCCCACAGCATGATGCTGCCACCACCATGCTTCGCCGTAGGGATGGTGCCAGATTCGTGACGCCAAAGAGTTCAATCTTCGTTTCATCAGACCAGAGAATCTTGTTTCTGGCTTTTGGCAAACTCCAAGCGGGCTGTCATGTGCCTTTTACTGAGGAGTGGGTTCCGTCTGGCCACTCTACCATAAAGGCCTAATTGGTCGAGTGCTGCAGCGATGGTTGCCCTTCTGGAGGTTCTCCCATCTCAACTTTGTAGCTCTGTCCAAGTGACCATCTGGTTCTTGGTCACCTCCCTGTCAAAGGCCCTTCACCCCCCGATTGCTCAGTTTGGCCTTGCGGCTAGCTCTAGGAAGAGTCTTGGTGGTTCCAAACATTTTACATTTAAGAATGATGGAAGCCACTGTGTTCTTGGGGACCTTCAATGCTGCAGAAATGTTTTGGTACCCTTCCCAGATCTGTGCCTCGACACAATCCTGTCTCTGAGCTCTACGGACAATTCCTTTGACGTCATGGCTTGGTTTTTGCTCTGACATGCACTGTCAACTATGGGACCTTATATAGACAGGTGTTTGCCTTTCCAAATCATGTCCAATCAATTGAATTTACCACAGGTGAACTCCAAGTTGTAGAAACATCTCAAGGATGATCATTGGAAATAGGATGCACCTGAGCTCAATTTTGAGTTTCATAGCAAAGGGTGTGAATACTTATGTAAATAAGTTCATTCATTTTCAATAAATGTGCAAAAATGTATAAAAACATTTTCACTTTGTCATTATGGCATATTGTATGTAGATGGGTGAGAACAAATATTTCATCCATTTTGAATTCGGCAACAAAATGTGGAATAAGTCAAGGGGTATGAATACTTCCTCAAGGCACTGTATGCTCTTAGCTTCTAATGGCCAATATGACGAGTCACTGTGAAACAAACCTGTAAACTGTATTGTTGGTGACTTCCTTTCCAGGTTACAGCGTGTGGATGCCAGAGACTCACAAGGCCAACCAGAATATCACAGGAGAAAGTGATGAGGAAGAGAGAAGTCAAGCCTCTAGGGGATCCAAAGAACTTGGACTCGACGACTTTAAGAAAGAACAGAGAGTCTGTTGCTGGTGTCAATTGAGGATGCTGCAGCATCCACAAAGAAGAAGAAATATAACATAAGATACACCTGTAAAATATGTGGAAAGACTGGGACCAAGAAAGGCAGAATATCAAGTCACTTGATAACACACGAAGGGACTTCTAGTTGTGACATTTGTGGTGAGAAATTCAAGCATCAGAATGGCTTGACAAAGCACAAGCTACTCAAACACAGTGTGAAAACCTACAGTTGCTTTGTGTGCGGAAAGATGTTTTTATATTCGTGACTACCATGAGCGCATACACATTGGAGAAGACTACTGGTGCGCGGACTGTGGCAAGACGTTCAAGGAGCACCAGGATCGCGACACGCACGAGTGCATTGTTTGCAAGGGAGACCGGCCCTACAGATGCTCAGAGTGCAACAAGCACTTCCATAGGCAGTACCATCTCAAAAAACACCCGCTGGATAAACACCCTCTCATGGTGGAGAAGACTGTTGACCCAGAACCTGAGTCCAAGCACTTTGATGCCCAACAGAGTCAGCTGAGATTTCTGAGGCACCCATAAGTAGTGAACCGATACACTTGTGAAATGTGTGGAACAACTTGGGCAACTCAAAATAGCATGCGCTCTCACATGTTTATACATAGAAAAAGACAAAGAAGGAAACACTATACCTGCGACATCTGTGGCAAGGTATTTAGGCTCAAATCACCTTTCACCAAACATCAGCTCAGACACAAGGGAGACCTGCCCTTCAGCTGCTCAGAGTGCAACGAGGACTTTAAAAATCAATACTATCTTAAACACCAGCTTGAAAAGCAACCTCTAAAGGTGGAGCAGCCGTGTTCTGATCATGATCTTGTATTGACACCAACCTGAAGGCCGATATCGGTGCCATTGGTTGTTAAGTTCAGGTCCCACAACCTGAGTTGAACAATGATCATGGTGATGATGTCAAACGTGTGCTGTCTGAGAATGTCAGCTACCATTTATGCTCTTCACTGAACATGACCCAATTAAAATGGTTGCAACTGAATGAACATTTTTAACACTGTAAGAATATTTGGTTTTAATGTCTCCTTTTTTTGCCCATATTTTTGGCTTTGGCAAAATTAGATTTTTCCTTTGTTTGAAAAGTATGATTTAGGCTAAGTCATTGTTAAATAGCTTGTTGTATTTGAATAAAAACATATCCAAACTTACGTTTCCATTTTATAAACAGGGCAACTATGGAAAGAGTGAGCGAATACTGATTTGTAAATATAGAGCAACTTTCTCCACCTGGAACTCAATGTGTTTACTTTTGTGACATGGTGAGCTCTCTTATACAGGGAGGCGGAATCAGAGTAGAACAGCATCCTAAATCAACGTCATAACCTCTGCCACCCGGAAGTAAACAATAAAATGTTAACGGCTAACGGGCTGCACACAAGATAAACAATATCGTCGAAGATTTTCACAGAAATATAGCTGGTGCTTTTTGATGACATGATATTTTTACTCTACAAACCATTCATCCAATACACTTAATGTGTACGATTTGAGTGAAATAACGCGATAATGTCGAATTCTGTACATTTTCACTCTCAGCTAGCCTCCATCATGGAGGTATTGGCTAACGCGGCAGTGGCAGAAATCTGCCAGCTTGTAGACGATGGCTATGCGGTGTTGCGCCTTGAAATATCGAGAACTCAGAGCGAAAACCAGGCTTTGAAGCGCAAACTACACCTGGTGGAGGTTCGTTCTAGGGAACGGTCTGTCAAAAGAAGCATCTTACCCCCATTGTCGATCTGTTCTGGTGCGCAAGGAACAGGTGAGTTTCTATAGTTTTACCAATGCAATGATAGACTATGCTGTCTGAGTTTTGGTGCAGTAAATATTATTTGTGCACTGCAGGTTCTCAGTGCCGTGCATATCATGAATCTATTGGTTTTCCACTCCGATATAGATCTTATCGGAGAGAAGCAGTTCACCAGTGTAAGGAGAAATGGAGGATCCGTGGTGTTGGGGGACAGGAGCACTAGGACTGTCAGTGAGGAGGTTAATGGATTCTAAGTTACATATCTGATATAGTTGCAGACAAATATCGGCACCATTGCACTTTTCTTAAATAGTTTCCCATTTAAATAAGTACTTTGGTCCCCACATTTTCAACGCTTAATTTTATAAATTTATACAACGTTTTCATTTAAAAAATAAAGACAATGGCATGGACAAAATTATTGGCACCCTGGAGCTAGTACTTGGTTGCACAGCCTTTGGCCAAGATGACTGTAGACAAATGCTTATTTTAGCCATCAATGAGCTTGCTGCACCTTTCTACTGACAATTTGGCTCACTTTTTAGCCTTAAACTTCTATAATTGTTTAATATTGGAGGGATGCCCTCCATCAACTGCTGTTTTTAGATCTCACCATAGGTTTTTGAGGTGTTTCAGATCTGGACTCTTTGCTGGCCTCTCCAGAACATTCCAGCGTCTCTTCTTAACCATTCCTGGTTGCTTTTGTGTGTGTGTTTGGAGTTGTTGTCCTTCTGGAAGGCCCATAACCTTCAACAGAGACCCAGTTTTTGGACACTGGGTTTAACATTGGACTACAAAACACCTGAATCTGCTGATGTCATGATGGCTTGCGCACTACCAGAGGTAGGGAGGGTGTTCTTTTCATTGAATGCTTAATTTGGTTGTCAGTAAACACAGCTCTGATCTGTATTGCCAAAGAGTAAAAAAAAAATGTATTGGTCCACAGAACATTTATCTGGATTTTTGAGAAGTTAAATCAGGCATTTTGTGTCTCCTTCAGCAGTGTGATCTTCCTATGTTTACCAACGACCAAACAAAGCATTCAAAGAAAATAACACCCTCCCTACAATATGGGGGAGGTTTGCCAATACTGTGGGGTTAATTTGCTGCTTCTGGTACTGGGGGCCTTGAATGTTTGCAAGACATTATCAAGGTGTTTTGGAATGCAGTGTTCAACCCAGTGTCTCTGAAGCGTCATTGGTCTTCCAGTAGGACAACAACCCCAAACACACAGAAAAGCACCCTGGTCTGTTCTGGAGTGGCCAATGAAACTTAAGTTTACAAAAATGACATTGATTTGATTAAGCAATGTTGAAAATCCAATTAGGTGCGGTGACCAAGTTTTCAATTTATTTTAGAATAAATGGGGAATTATTTAAGAGCGTACTCCAACTGTACCTAGACTGTGTGGTTATTACCGGAGTGAACTTGAGGATACAGCAGGACAGTTAGAGTTCAGTCCGATTCCTCCTCTTGTTTTGCAGACCCTTGACACGACTGAGCATCCTGAGGTAGTGGTTGTAAAAGAGGAGAAACTGGAAGAGGAGCTGAGAGACTGTGTCTCAAAGCACAACCAGCAACCCCGGAGACTGAGTAGGTACCACACTTACCAATAGGATGGGGCCATAATGGTCTAGTTGCAAAAAGTTCACAATCGCATCATGAAAGTCATGTTTTTATCTTCTCTCTCATTCTTGTCCTCAGTTAGTGTGTCTCAGTCTCTTGTTGCTGTGAACGATCAAATCCTGATTGCAGAAACTTCACCTGTGGAGGTCGCGGAGGAGAAGCGGGACGGCAACAACCAGAGGCTCGAACAGACCGCAAACGGACACAGCATGGCAAGCCAGCACACACACAGCTCGGACTGTGTGACATATCAGAGAGAGAGTCATACAGCAGCTGGCCTCCCTCTTATAGAGGATGGCAGAGACATGCTTGATCCGTCTTGTTCTTATTCGGTGGAAACTGACTCTACTAAGCCACTTGATGCCCACCCGCCCTTGACTCAGAGTAGGGTAACGACCTTGTGTGACAGTATGGCTTCCTCTGCCTCACTGGGCTGGAAGCAGGAGGCCGGAGGAGTTGACGACACTCTTAAAATGGAGACAGGAATGCCCTCCTGGACCAAAGGGAGGGATATTGGAATGGGCCTGGCTGCTCAGTGTGGAGTTGAAATCCCTGGGAAAAACAGGGAGGGTGTTCAGCTGGGGAACGGCACAAATCTGTTCTCAGAGCAACGGTAACTTGAGGGAGAGCGAGTCATCGGAAGGGCGCAAATCCAGTGAACCGGATGAAAAAGGATTTGATACCTCCTTAGACTATTTTTTCGATCCGTCTGAAATGGCCGGGATACAGACTCTCCACCGAGGTGACGGCGCCGAGGAGCTGACCTCTTGTCCGTATCCCGGCGATGACGGTTTCGTCAGCCCTACAAACTCTACACAAGGAGGCCTCCTCTTCTCAAACAGACTGGTCAACTGCCAGGAATGTGGGCGGCTGTTCTCCAACTCGCTAGACCTTGCACTGCACCAAAGAATTCACATGGGGGAGAAACTCTTCAGCTGCGCCCAGTGTGACAAGCAGTTTCTGCACCTGCACCAGCTCAAGACCCACCAGAGAATACACACCAGGGAGAAACCATTTAGCTGCTCCCAATGCGGGAAGCGCTTCTCCCAGTCCAGCCACATCAAGAGACACATGAGCGTTCACACAGGAGAAAAGCGGTTTGGCTGCAGCGTATGCGGGAAGAGGTTTTCACAATCCTGTAGCCTCAAAGTGCACCAGAGCGTCCACACCGGAGAGAGACCGTTCAGCTGCACTCAGTGCGGGAAGAGTTTCTCAGTGCTCGGGAACCTAATGAGGCACCAGAGTGTTCACAGTAGAAAGCAGGATTAAGTCTTGAATAATAATGGACACTGCATTCTGTTTATATCGTGTTGATAAAATATTATGGATATAATGATGAGTTTTGTACATCATGCACTGTAAACATTGTTGTTTTGTGATAATAGCCTGAAGTAAACTGTCTCTTGGTGTGATGTGAACATATTAAAATATTCCCCCTGAAAATGAATGTGGAGTTATCATGCTTGTTCAGTGCATTGAATGAAAAACTGCTCCAAGTCACTAAATGATGAGCCTATTGCTAATAAACCTACTACTTCATCGAAGGCTGCTCTGCAAACGTGGGTTGTCAATATTTATTCCCATTCTTTTGGGTAAGGCTGTTATGTGTAACAATTTTAAATTCGATGGAAAAATATTGGTTTTGTGTATAAGCTCTCGTGCAGTTTAATGTTTTGTTTAGAATAGTTACGTTTTAGTCCTGTCTCCACTTTCAAACTCGGAAGGTGGCGATAATGTGCTATTCCACAGTCAAACGAGCGGTACGTCATCAACAGGCGACCCGATAGCATCCTTCTAGACCCGAAGCAGTATCGTTATTCAACAATAACAAGCTAGGGCTTTACATAAGTATTCAAACTAGTATAATCATCGGACATTTTTAAGCAACGATAGGCAATTTGGCTTAAGTATTTCGGTTGTAGACTAAACGGTGCATGAAGAGCAGAAATGGCAACAATGGCGGACTGTGTTGGTTATCAATTGCAGATAGCTTCGATAATGGAGGTGCTAGCCAATTCGGCGGTGGTCGAGATCTGCAAAATTGTTGATGATGGTTATTCCTCTCTGCGTTCCCAAATGGAGCAGGATAGAGTGCAAATTGAGAGGGAGAGAGAGCAAAGCGAGAAAGAGAAATACGTGCTCCGACGAAAATTACGCGAAATGGACGTGAAGATGCGGAGCTATGAGCGAAGACTCCGAAGACGAGACCTACGGAATGAAATGCATGCAGTTAATTTTAGACCACATGAAGGTACCGACAGCTTACTATATATATATACAAAAATGGGTTATAAACAGGGCTGGGTTTCTAAACGCAATCCGTTACAGTTACCTGTCCAAAATTGTAATCAGCAACGTAATTTTTGGCTTGCCCAAACTCAGTAACGTAATCGGATTACTCTCCCTTTAAGAGGCATTAGAAGAAGGTAAAAATGAATATTACCAATTGAACGACAGCTTTTGCGGGATAAATCAGTGTTAGCGTTTTCATAGGTGGTCATAAATCGATGTTGCGTTTTACTGTATGGGTTGGTTATGTAGGCATCTTCGAACCCATTACTTTCTACTACAGATAATAATACAATTAGGTTATCTTTACATTAATAAACAAAGTCCGTCCGATTTCCATTCATTCCAAGGATTTGAATACCCCATGATCTTCAAGAATACGACTTGAAATAAGGAAATGTATATTAGCCAAATTGTTTTACCGGAGCATAACCCCAAAAACGAAGGATTTATTATTCTACTCTGTTGTTTATCTTGTTGTCATAGAGGGCTGATTGGCATTGCTTCGAGTTGAAAAATATATGCTGCTCTCATGGAATGGCATGCGTTGAGCACTACCGAAAAGTGCTATTTGCTTGAGAAAAATGAATGTTGCATTTGCTATAGGCCTAATGTTTATGTTTTTGTTGCTGACACTTTGATATTTCCATAATTTGCAACTGTTTACATCTATCAAAAGTGCGAGAGTTTGAGCATGTGTCCGTTAGGTCTATGGGCACCCATACAAAACAAGATTGCAGTTTTGAAACTGCAGTAAAAGTGCAGTCGACTGTGGTATTTTGGACGCAGTAATTGCAGTTGAACTGCAGGTATACAGCACTGTAACTGCAGTTATACTGCTTAAATTACTGTTATTTTGAATGCAGTATTTGCAACATACTTCAGTTATACTTCCCTCTGACTGAAATCTTTTTTTGTGAGGGCAATGTTTGGGAATCAGCACAAATTAGATTGATCAATAAAAGCCCCACTCGTGGACTTCTTAAATTAAATGTTGTTTTTGACATATGGAATTCCCTCAAAATGTTATTCCATATGGTGGGATCAACATTATGCAGCTGTTGCGAGAGTGCATATTTCACTGGTTGTTCAATTAAACCATTATTGGGATAGAGTACACATACAGAGCCTTCAGAAAGTATTCATACCCCTCGACTTTGTTGTGTTACAGCCTGAATTCGGAATGGTTTAAATGTTTTTTCTCACCCATCTACACACAACACCCCATAATGACAAAGTGAAAGCATGTTTTTAGAAATGTTTGCACATTTATTGAAAATTAAATACAGATATCTAATTTACATAAGTATTCACACCCCTGAGTCAATATTTTGTAGAAGCAACTTTGGCAGCAATTACAGCGGCTAGTCTCTAAGAGCTTTCCACACCTGGATTGTGCAACATTTGCCACTTATTATTTTAAAAAGTCTTCAAGCTCTGTCAAATTGGTTGTTGATCATTGCTAGACAACCGTTTTCAGGTCTTGCCAGAGATTTGAAAGTAGATTTAAGTCAAAACTGTAACTCGGCCACTCTGGAACATTCACTGTCATCTTGGTAAGCAACTCCAGTGTAGATTTTGCCATGTGTTTTAGGTTATTGTCCTGCTGAAAGGTGAATTCATCTCCCAGTGTCTGGTGGAAAGCAGACTGAACCAGGTTTTCCGCTAGGATGTTGCCTGTACTTAGCTCCATTCCGATACTTTTTTTTATCCTTAACTCCCCAATCCTTAATGATTACAAGCATACCCATAACATGATTCAGTCATCACTATGCTTGAAAATATGATGTGGTGTACTCAGTAATGTGGTGTTTTGGATTTGCCCCAAAAAGTTAATTGCTTTGCCACATTTTTTGCAGTATTACTTTAGTGCCTTGTTTTATTCTGTACACACTTCCTTCTTTTCACTGTCATTTAGTTGTTGATCCGTCCTCAGTTTTCTCCTATCGCAGCCATTAAACTGTTTTTTTTTAAGTCACCATTGGCCTCATGGTGAAATCCCTGAGCGGTTTCCTTCCTCTCCGGCAAACGGAGTTAGGAAGGACGACTGTATCTTTGTAGTGACTGGGTTTATTCATACACCTTCCAGAGTGTAATTAATAACTTCACCATTCTCAAAGGGATATATTTAATGTCTTTTCATGTTTTATTAATTTGTAAACATTTCTAAAAACATTTTCATTTTGACATTATGGGGTATTATGTGTAGGCCAGTGACCAAAAATCTACATTTAATTAATTTTAAATTCAGGCTGTAGCACAACAAAATGTGGAAAAGGTCAAGGGGTGTGAATACTTTTTGAATACATTGTATACATTTGTGAACAACCATCAGCCACAATCCGGCAATGGTGCAAATGGCTAAATGAGAGAACAGCAGTGTGATTCACATCAATGCGCTATGTAAATATCAATAATAAGTGATATCCGTATCGCCGTGTGTGTGTCATCATAGTTGTCTCTGACTTGTGGTCAGACTCGCTCAGGCGAAACAAACTTAACTTGAGCCTTTTTTCAATGCTAATTTGAATATCATCAAGAAAAACATACAAATTCTCGCAAACATTGTTTTTGAATTGTAGTAATCCTAGGAGTAATCCTAGTTTTTCAAAAGTATCTGTAATCTAATTACAATATTTTTCCTGGTAACGGATTAGTTTGTTTCTTTGTAATCAGTTACATGTAATCCGTTACTCCCCAACCCTGGTTATACAGTGAGGGGGAAAAAAGTATTTGATCCCCTGCTGATTTTGTACGTTTGCCCACTGACAAAGAAATGATCAGTCTATAATTGTAATGGTAGGTTTATTTGAACAGTGAGCGACAGAATAACAACAAAAAAAATCCTGAAAAACACATGTGAAAAATGTTATAAATTGATTTGCATTTTAATGAGGGAAATAAGTATTTGACCCCTCTGCGAAACATGACTTAGTACTTGGTGGCAAAACCTTTGTTGGCAATCAGAGGTCAGACGTTTCTTGTAGTTGGCCACCAGGTTTGCACACATCTCAGGAGGGATTTTGTCCCACTACTCTTTGCAGATCTTCTCCAAGTCATTAAGGTTTCGAGGCTGACGTTTGGCAACTCGAACCTTCAGCTCCCTCCACAGATTTTCTATGGGATTAAGGTCTGGAGACTGGCTAGGCCACTCCAGGACCTTAATGTGCTTCTTCTTGAGCCACTCCTTTGTTGCCTTGGCCGTGTGTTTTGGGTCATTGTCATGCTGGAATACCCATCCACGACCCATTTTCAATGTCCTGTCTGAGGGAAGGAGGTTCTCACCCAAGATTTGACGGTACATGGCCCCATCCATCGTCCCTTTGGTGCGGTGAAGTTGTCCTGTCCCCTTAGCAGAAAAACACCCCCAAAGCATAATGTTTCCACCTCCATGTTTGACGGTGGGGATGGTGTTCTTGGGGTCATAGGCAGCATTCCTCCTCCTCCAAACACGGCGAGTTGAGTTGATGCCAAAGAGCTCCATTTTGGTCTCATCTGACCACAACACTTTCACCCAGTTGTCCTCTGAATCATTCAGATGTTCATTGCAAACTTCAGACGGGCATGTATATGTGCTTTCTTGAGCAGGGGGACCTTGCGGGCGCTGCAGGTTTTCAGTCCTTCACGGCGTAGTGTGTTACCAATTGTTTTCTTGGTGACTATGGTCCCCAGCTGCCTTGAGATCATTGACAAGATCCTCCCGTGTAGTTCTGGGCTGATTCCTCACCGTTCTCATGATCATTGCAACTCCACGAGGTGAGATCTTGCATGGAGCCCCAGGCCGAGGGAGATTGGCAGTTCTTTTGTGTTTCTTCCATTTGCGAATAATCACACCAACTGTTGTCACCTTCTCACCAAGCTGCTTGGCGATGGTCTTGTAGCCCATTCCAGCCTTGTGTAGGTCTACAATCTTGTCCCTGACATCCTTGGAGAGCTCTTTGGTCTTGGCCATGGTGGAGAGTTTGGAATCTGATTGATTGATTGCTTCTGTGGACAGGTGTCTTTTATATAGGTAACAAGCCCTTTAAGAGTGTGCTCCTAATCTCAGCTCGTTACCTGTATAAAAGACACCTGGGAGCCAGAAATCTTTCTGATTGAGAGGGGGTCAAATACTTATTTCCCTCATTAAAATGCAAATCAATTTATAACATTTTTCACATGCGTTCTTCTGGATTTCTTTGTTGTTATTCTGTCTCTCACTGTTCAAATAAACCTACCATTAAAATTATAGACTGATCATTTCTTTGTCAGTGGGCAAACGTACAAAATCAGCAGGGGATCAAATACTTTTTCCCCTCACTGTACATGCTTTCCTGTCAGCCAGGACCTTGTTCACTAAGCATATCAGAATAGGAGTGCTGATTTATGATCAATTTAGCCTTTTAACCTGAATCATAATGAATAAGAGCATGGCACCTGATGGGTAGGGGACCTGATGCTACATCAGCACTCGTACTCTGAGAGACACTTTGTTGATATGTGCCCTGATCTACATTCAATGATCCAAATAATGACAATGCTTCGTAGTTTCAGTGTCTTCAATTGCCATGCCAGTGAGTAATGACCAGTCCCGAGGCCCCCTGGCTACAATCGAGGACCATTCACAATACCACCACATGCCTCAGGTGTGTTTTTGCTGTCAAAATGAACATAAATTACATGGAATAGGCTGAAATGTAATCTGTATTTTTTTTTAAACATTTTTACAGGAAGACAGAACTGCACTGTCCCTAATCAAGCAGGAAAGAGTGGACAGCTGCGGCGTGGACCTGAAGGTAGAACAAAACATCAGCTCAGAGAGTAGACCCACTGGTAAGTTTCAGTGCAGATATTGATTACATAGAACACTTTTATTTTGCAATCCACTCACTGTTGAAATACCCAACACACAGGCTACTACTGGCCTTAGCTGAAGACATCAACTCTTATCCCTTAGTTGAAGACATCAACTCTTAGGACTTAGTTGAAATGTGAAAAATGTGCTGTGTTTTAAAGGCAACCTGTTGTGTATGATTAGGAATGTCTGATCATTGTGTTGATGACTCCTTTTTCATCCTTGATGGTAGTTCCAGAACCCAACGATGATGACAGTGAGAGACATAACATGGCTGACACTCACAGCTCGCCCACTGCAGCCACAGAGGACCTCACTGAGCCCACTAGGACCAGTGGATCCGACGCTAACCTCAAGTCAGAGATGGGGACAGAGGGTGTGAACCAGAGACCCCAGCAGCCAACAGGACCAGATCTCAGCACAGAGATACTGAATAGCCCCGGTTTGGATCTGGCTCTGATGCAGGAGAGGGTCCTGGGGCATCTGGGGCTTTCCTTGGCCCAGGCAGCAGCCGCAAACGCAGAGGCCGCCGGGCATCCATCTTGCTCCTACCAAACCCAGGCTGACGTAGAGAGCCAGTCCAGACAATTCCCCGGCAGTGATATGGGTGTCTTCGCCCCCTTTGACATGACAGCTCCTCCTCCTCCCGCACCGCCAGCGATTCAGAGGCAGCCGCACGGAGCCACGACGGCGAACGAGCCAATGGGCTGTAACTTCTGCGGCCGCATCTTCCACAGCCAGGCGTCCCTGGAGGTGCACCAGCGGGTCCACACGGGACAGCGGCCGTTCAGCTGCCCACACTGCGGCAAGTCATTCGCGCAACCCAACAACCTCCGGGTGCACCTGCTAATCCACAGTGGCGAAAGGCGGTACCGGTGCTCGATCTGTGGGAAGAGTTTCATTTCGTCAAGTCACCTTAAGAGGCACAGGACCGTTCACACCCAGGAGAAACCCTACATCTGCTCTCGGTGCGGCCAGTCCTTCACTCAACTCTGCAGCGTCCGGAGACACAGACAGCAGTCGCGGTGCGGAGAGCCGGCTCACGCTCAAAACGAACTCTCTGCTTGACTGTAGAAAAGGTGTTGTACAGTACGTGTGTGTGTGTTAGCTGTATCTGAAGTGATTGCTCAAAACGTTTAGCCTTTTAGTCTCTTGGATGATAGGTCCACAGATAGAAGTTGAGAAATGTATGTTAACTCTAAATTAATATTTACCTAAAGATGACATTGTCATTAGTTTTGTGTGACTGTTTAGTACAATACATCCCATCTTACCTTGGTGATAAGGCAAGATGGGGTTGTCCCTGGGAAAGGCTTGTTTTTAGAGTAGAGTAGTACTTTATTGATCCCAACTTGGGAAATGGTTTTATCACTCAGCATCATCATCCTAATAATTTGTATTTAGTGCAACCCTAAGTAACAGTACAGATGAAAATGAAAAACTCAGGCCTACTGTACATCTTACTGTAGATATTGTTGAAAACAAGTCTAGGTTGGAACCGTTGCTGTTAAAATACAAGTAATAATTTTTATTCTGGACTGAAATAAACTGATTGAACCAAGATACTTTTTGAAGCAAACACACACAGTTCTGGGTTGCTCATCTACAGCAGGAAGCGGTCTCCTGCCTAACTGAGAAAGCAGTAGATGTTCTGGTCCAGTTTGGCACCACATACCTATGTTATTCACGGTTCTCAACTCTGGATTACTTTTTTTTTTTTTAAGTACAGAAACAGTCTCAATGCTGAGCATGACCTCAGTGTTGCTCTGTCAAAAACTGATCCCAGAATAGACATGCTTGTTGAAAACTTCAACCAGCCACACACCTCTCATTAGGACTGTGTGTGTTTTCTGCTCTGCTCTACATCCGTGTGATTGTTTTTTGAAATATGTTTTATTTAAATTTAACCTTTATTTAAATAGGTAAGTCAGTTAGGAACAAATTATTATTTACAATGACGGACTACCCCGGCCAAACCTGGACAACGCTGGGATAATTGTGCGCTGCCATATGGGACTCCCAATCACGGCCGGATGTTATACAGCATGGATCAATCAGTTTATGAAGGGTGCTTTCCTATTCCAGTTCAGAATAGAAATTATGACTTCTATTTTAACAGCA
The DNA here is from genome assembly GCA_030435695.1 of Brachymystax lenok tsinlingensis. Lineage (NCBI taxonomy): Eukaryota > Metazoa > Chordata > Actinopteri > Salmoniformes > Salmonidae > Brachymystax > Brachymystax lenok. The sequence continues at coordinate 41,165,560 of CM059810.1, forward strand.
ACAGCTCCAACCTAGGCCTTCTTTCGAAAATAATTTATACAGTAAGATGTACCGTAGGCCTGATCATTTTTCATCTGTACTGTTACTTAGGGTTGCACTATCAAAAATCCTGCGTGTGTCTGTTCTGTTATGCATCTGTGTGATGTGATCAATCCGTTTGTTCCAGTTCAGAATGAAAATTATTTATTGAATTTTAACAGCAACAGTTCCAACCTAGACAGATGTAAGAGTTTTTAATAGGTGAAAATAAACATGAATAGCTGTTTATATGGCAATTTAATTTCATTGTTATTTGTTTTTGTCTATATTGCATTTGTTTTAGGCATAAGGGTAATGAAATGTACCAATATTTACATATAGTTGCATATGTTCCTAGCTTGGGTCCCAGGAAAGCACAATTTCTAATTTGGGTCCCAGGCTGAAAAAGTTTAAGAACCCCTGATGTAAACAATCAACAGTCTTCCTTTGTAAGGTTTGGAGATGGAGATGGAGATGTTGAGCCAAACCGCCGCAACAATAATCTGCAAGCTCTTTGAGGATGGCTCCTCCAATTCAAATTTGGAAATAAAGCAAAAAAATGGCTCAAGAAATACAATGCAATGAAAGAAGAATTAAACATTAATTGAAGTAATCGAAACGAGAATGAAGGACTACTTGCTACACAGCCAGAGTGACAAAACCAACATTCGGTTAGCCGACTACACTAAATTCCTAGATTCATGATGGAGTTGAGTGGCGAAAGGTTCCGACGTCACATAAAATACACGTTTCTTTAAAATAAAAACGATTTCCGAGTCCGTACGGGAGTTGCAGCGATGGGACAAGACTAACTACCAACTGGATACAAATAAAAATGTCAGCACACAAAGTAAATGCGTGCTATTCCTTGGGTGCTAAAATGCGCAGACTGGTCTCAGACTAGACATAGCAAAGTAAACGTAAATCCGGGATACTCATTAGTATGATATGTTACATTTGGTATGGTTACATAAAATGGGTTATTTAAGGCAAAAACGACAAAGGTTGCTTGTTCGAATCCCCGGTGGGAAAAATCTGACGTTCTGCCCTTGAGCAAAGCGGTTAGCTCCCCCCACAACAACTGCTCCCCGGGCACAGATGACATAAACGTCAATTAAAGCAGCTCCTCGCACCTCTCTGATTCAGAGGAGTTTGGTTAAATGCTGAAGATACATTTCAGTTGAATGCATTCAGTTGTGCAACTGACTAGGTATTGCCTTTCCAAAACGTTGCATGTTCGAATCTCGTCACAGGCAATTTAGCAACTTTGCAAATACTTATTACTGTTTAGCTACTTTGCAACTCCTTAGAATGTTAGCTAACCCTTCCCCTAACCTTAACTTTATGACCTAACTCCTAACCTTAACCCCTAACACCTAGAGCTAGCTAACATTGGTCACAACAAATTGGAATTCATAACATATCATACGTTTTTGCACATTCGTAACACATTGTACGAATGAGTGATTAGTGCTTTTTTAGGTCGTTTCGGTTATAAAGAAATTGTCACAGTTCGATTTCGGTTTCGCATATTTTTTTAAACAAATACATTATGAAATAATGACATTACAATGATTTTAGAGCTTGTTAATGGGAATTTCAGAGTTTAAAACCCAGAGGCACAACATTGCGAGACTTCCGGGAAATTGCTAAACAGACCAGGCTGATGTTTGGTGTTTGAGAAGTCAATGAGAGAAGTGAAAAATTCTTCCTTAGTTGTTAATTTTCTCGAACTCTAAAGGCACAACTGAGATTCGAGCCAATGTCTTCAGTAGTTTAACATGTTATTACTTCAACCTTGTGAAAGTGACAAACTGACACATTTAAAATTTGTCATAAACAACTTTATATCAAAGGAGTCCCTTTGAGTTTACGGCCTGCACATGCGCAGTTCGGCGTGAGATGACCGTTAGACCCGAGATTACGTGTTTCTGCGCATGAGCTTAGCTAGCAAACGTTGCCATGATGAGACCTAGAAGTGTGATCGGGGGGGATTTCATACTGTATTGTCTTGGATGTATCCTGGCAGAGATCTTTATCTGTCTGAGCCGGAAAAATGTATTATGGTCATTGTAGTTAATTACCACGTTTTTGCGCTAAACTAGGTTGAATATATGCTTAGTGAAAACTACAACTCCCTTCAGCCCAGCGTCCCACATAGTTCCTGACATGATTTCTCTCTAGAGTGTAATTCAAATAATTTAACTGACGTTGGTCAATTAGTTGTTTAATAATCAAAACCCCCTGAAATGTTGTTAATTGCTCAGCACTAGCAATTCGTAACATACCATAATAAATGGATTACGGACATCCACAAATACATACCATACGAAACATATCATACTAAAAGTATTGTCCCGGATTTATGTACAGAATAATACGAAATTCTCTGAGACCATGTTGCAACGCCAGCTAGTCTTTGGGTGCTGAAATCCGTAGTTTTTGATAAAAAATGATTTTATTTGATGTCAGAGCTCCAGTCCGCCCACAATAGTCGCTGCTCAACTCCATCGTAAATCTTGAAGTTGAGTTTAGTCGTCTACGGTGTGTGTACCCTATCTGGCTAGCTACCTATGAACTTGCCAGACCCATTGAATGCACCCACCAAAGTCTCAATTAGTCCTTGATAAAATGGAAAGAATGAAAATCAGCAGATTTCTAGGTCAGCACAGGATTCGAGGTCCAGATTTGAATTTGCCTGAACTAGAACCATGAACTCCAGTGTCCCAGCATAGTAGATCTAAGTAACAGAATGTGGAGTTGGCTACCACTTTCATGTTGACTTAATCTAATGATACGTTTATAAACCAAACAACCACATCTGATCATTTACATTGGTCAGGTGGTTTGAAGTTGTAGTTTGTGACATAGATTCACTCACTCATTTGTCATCATTCTGACAGAGAACGGCAATGTCTCACTTTCTCCAGGAGAGGGAATCCTCTGCATGCAAACTTGCAATTTGACTGTATTAGAATGCACTGTGCTGGTGAGCCCACTATATCACTTTTTGTTGTTGTGAACAATTGTTTTTTATCCACTACATCACTTTATATGACTATCCATAATATTCCACTTGAAAATATCAGAATAATACTCCCGAATGAAAAACGTAGAAAAACAAATGTTTTTTCTATCTGTTGTTTATTTCTACAGGAGGCAAGCGCCAAATTCCCAGGTGTCAAACAAGAACATGTTGCATGTTGGGACGGTATTCATGAAATGGGAACAATGAGCAGTGGGACCAGCACTGCTCTCAAGTCAGAGGCAGACAGTGAGGGAATGATCCAGACTAAACAGCAGTCAGGAGCTGAACACAGTGAAGGTGTCTTCCTAAGTCTGAACCCGATGTTTTGAATTCGGCCTCTCTGCCCCAGATGCCGAAGACTCCTCGTGTTCCTACGCCACAGACACCAGAAGACAGTCGACGCAGTTCTCAGACACCCCAGCGAGAGCAGCACCGCCATTGCATCCACGCCAGCATAGCGCCAATACAGATTCCCCCAAGACAGGCAAGGAACCGCTTCACTGCAAACAATGTGGCAAGACTTTAAGCCAATACCCAGTGCTAGAGGCACAAGAGAGAGTGTGCACAGGGGAGAAGAAGTATATGTGCGAAGCGTGCTGCAGGGGTCGGAAATCGCAACATGCACCTAAAGTTTCACGCCGGCGAGAAGCAGTTCGTCTGCACATTGTGTGGGAGGAAGTTCATGACCTTGAGTCACATGAACATCCATGGCAAAGGGAAGCCGGTCAAATGCGGCAAGTGCAGGACGTGGTTCCTGGATATAGACAGCTGCCAAAAGCACCAGGTGGCACGACGCGGCGTGGCACGGTGTGACCAACACTAAACTTCTCAGCTGTGAGGAAATCCAGCTACCTCAATTGGAGGTAGCTGGATTTGGATACATGGCATCTCTACGCCAGCCAGCTCTCCCTCAGACACTTGACTGGAGGCCTGGTCACATCAGACAAATACCTCTGGGGAGAATCACATCAGAATGCAAACACACCTAACCTCTGGAGCGATCAGACCATTCAGGCCACACCTCTGAACTCACCTTACTACAGCTCACCTTAGCTATCATGTGAACCAGGGGTAATCAAATCTTACCCTATAAGGTCTAGAGCCTGCTGGTTTTCTGTTCTACCTGATAATTAATTGCGCCCACCTGGTGTCCCAGGTCTAAATCAGCCCCTGATTGGAGGGGAAGAATGAAAAGAACAACAGTGGAACTGGCTTCGACGTCCTGGGTCTGTATCCACAAGCGTCTCAGAGTGCTGACCTAGGATCAGTTTAGCCTTTTAGTTCATTATGAATAAGACTGAATGGACAGATACATTTATTAAAAACACATTCCACAAAATATTAATATACATTTTTGGGGGGATATGAGGAAGAAAGGCCTTATGCATGTACAGTGAGTTCCAAAATTGACACACTTGATAAAGATGAGCAAAAATTACTGTATAAAATAAATAACTAAAATACTGAGCTATATTGTATACAAATTATTATTTTATGCTAATATAATTGCGCAGGGAAAGATTTAGATTAACAAGTAATATTTTGTTTTCTCAAAAAGGTAGGGGTCAAAATGATTGACACCCCCGGTTTTACATACTTCACCTTGCGAGAATAATGGCACTGAGACTTTTTCTAAATTGTTTTATGAGTTGGAGAACACATTGGGAGGGATCTTAGACCATTCCTCCATCCAGAATCCTTCCAGATACTTGATATCCTTCGCCTGTGCTTATGGACCTTTTAAGAGTGCTTGGGGTCATTGTCTTGCTGGAAGATGCACTTACTGTAAAGTTTCAGGCTCCTATATCTAGGTGCTTAAAGTTCATGATGCCGTTGACCTAAACAAGGGCCCCAACGACCAGTGATTGTGCTTACACAATCCCTCTCATAACATTATTTCTATAGAGTTACTTATAGCTCTCTGTGGTTCATTACAGCTGGAAGGTCCTCTGTTCTGATACCAGTGTTCTGAGACCAGGATTCTGATACCAGTGTTCTGAGACCATGGCAAATGTTGTCCACTTATGTTTTGTGTGGTTTTCCCAGAGGTCTTTGTCCATGAGAGGGAACCCACAGTATGAGACTGCTGGCAGCCAGCTCGGGATGTCTGACACACTGACCAGCAAATATCAGCCTCCTGGCCCTTATCTTCTCACTGATCTTGGGTAGACCTCCCTATAGCTGTTGGTTGGTCACATATTGAAACCAGGGGACCCTTTTCACCTCTCTCAGCATCGTGGTGTAGTGACCATTTAGATGCTGGACAAGAGCAGATACACACAATAATTGTTAAAAAAGATATCTCTACTTATTCTGCCAACAAACAAAACTGTTTCAGTTAAATGTTGGGCTTCCCTTAAAAGCCACGACACTATAGATGGATGGGCTTCCAGTTGGTTCAACAATGGAATCACTACTGTATTGGTCCTTTATCAAATTCCAATTAAGTAAAAATAACACTGACAGAAACTATAGGAAAGCACCCTTCATAGATACAAACCACAGTTGGTCCTGCTGTGTACAAACAACCCCTTCCCTGCGTACAACTCAGACCTGGGCCAAAACACAGGAGAGCACCTGTACTTGGTAATATTCTAGACATCCAAACTAGTGTGAACGTTTAAGTTAAAACTTTAAATGAAATTTGGATCGTTAACTGAAAAACAATGGTATTTTTTTTTATTTTACAACATTTTAATCACAGCGTAGTCATCACAAAACAACCACTAACAGATCCTGATCATCATTATAAAGGGACACATTTAAATTAAACAAACCTAACGCAACAATGCTGTGACGTTAGTAGCATCATTCACTGACAACACATTCAATTGTTTGTGAAGATAGATCACTGTAGTCTGAAATAACACCTGTAAATGTGAGGTTCCAACCTACTGTTTTGTCATAGTTTAGGGCAGACAGTCAGAAACGTGTAGACTTTTTAATCTGTATGACATCATAGGGTTATTGTGACGTCACTCAATTAGCAGAGGATAGACACAAACACTTCCACCAGCTGTTTGCGATTGTGTGATTACTACAGGCTGAGTGGTGACTGTCCTCTAGTGGCGGAACGGCATAACACACTCTTTTTAGCTGCGTATAAACCCTGTTCTGATTCCCCCCACTAATTGGTCTTCTGACTAATCACATCAACTCTTTTGCCATTAATTGGACAAAATATCAGAATTGGGCTGCCCGTGTAAACTCAGCCTTCCATTTGATATGAATAGTCACATTTACTCAAGTTTGTACAATTTTCTTCAATATTACACTTTACTTAGATTTTTTTTTTTTTTTTTTTTACTATCACCTTTGTTTGAACTTTTCATCCAATCTTCCATGTTGAATTCCCTCTGAAAAATCTTCTGCCGCTAATTTAATAAATCTGCTTCTACGTTTACACAGGCAGCCAAATTGAGATCTTTTGCCAATTATTTGCATATCTGATAACTAACTGATCGTTTTCCTAATGTGTAAACAATACAAAACCACATGGAATATGATCTTTTAACTTTCAATTTATACCACATCCATATGTGGATCTCAATCCTGATACAAACTAGATCCTCCACAAGTGACCTGCCTGGACGATCAGATCTGATGTTTTTTTACACGTCACCTGCCGTTACCATGACAGGAAATGAGCATACATGCAGTAACGAGGTCACTGGGACGCAAGACGTGGGGGAAAGCCAGGGAAGAACAACTGACCATTCGTGTTGAAGCCACGGAAAATCAAGGCTGACCGCAATTACTGCAGGCATTGCTAACAGAAAACTGCAGTAAAAACAATGTTTTGAAAACCAACATGGTACCAAGAATTGTTTCTAATACACCAGATGTAAGTCATTATTTAAAAAATCCCACACAGAAGAAGTTACAAGGATAATTTAGTTGCCAATGGAAGCCTGCAGTACCCCGGTCGGTCTTTAACTAAAGTTACTAATTGAGAGGGGGTAGCACTGAGCTTATCTGCAATTTCACTTTCTGGAATAGCTCAAACTGCTCATGTTATGTCTCCATGAGACTCCATTTTAACCGACTTCATTTGGGTTCAATGCGCTATGAAGTCTTCACAATAGGAATGAATGGTGTCACGTGATCGATGGTTTTGTCCATTTATATATACACTAATTGGGGAATGTGCAAGGACGCCATCATTGTCGGCCATAAAAAAAAATCTGATCTAATAAAGTGGATATTCGTTAAATCCGTCATGATTAAGCCCATAATGTGGTTACTAACACCATATTTGTATATATTTGGCTGGCTGTTTTCGCTGCATAATATTTAGAAGTTATTTTTGGGGTTTAGAAATGTTTTCTGATAAATGCTAACTCTTGTTTGTATAAGCTGGTAGCATAGGTAGGCATATAGAAATCGGTGGTGGTAGTTGAAGCCATTTTTAAGGGTGATGCAGTTGATTGTTGATGATGCTATGTATTGGGGTTGACATCCATACAAGCATTATACCTAAAGATTCTTACCCCAACATTGTGCGAAATACACACATAAACAATAGCCTAAACGTAGGCTAAATTTGATGAGTGGCAATGAGGAGATTCTGAATCTTTCCCCCCACGAGGAGGTCACGTGCATGGTGTCTCCGTGGTGTCTCCATGGCGTCTCCATGGCGTTTCCATTGTTTTTGTTGAATTCCATTGATCTCTTTACCGCATCTGTATGGTACTTCAGAGGCTACATAAGTGTGAATGTGGAAAGCTGATATGGGTCACCTGTTAAACTGAGTTTGGACAGTCAACAACAACAAAAAAGATTGGATATAGAAAGAAAATCCGATCTGGATTCTTAGGGTGGCTGTGTAAACATAGCCCAAATGCCTCATCATAAACTGGATTGGTAAGATCTGAATGAAACCCATTGAATTAATAGAAGTAAATCAAAACTAGAGCTAAAACATGAAACAAGGGGAATGTTGACTTTAGGTAAGGAAAGTTACAAGTCGTTGAACTCAAATAAGAGTTGGAAGGGCCATGTTTAAGATTACGCCAGTAAAAAGTGGTATTGTATCACCAGTTGGGTTATGAGAAGGGAGGATAGATAGAGGGAAGACACTACAAAAGGCCACCCTCTTCCTACGCAATAGACCACTAGACACAACAAGGTTTAATAAGAAGGTCAATGGCCAGACTATGGTGGGAAGTCACTAACCATTTTTCAAAATACAGTAGAACACTCGTGCTGACTCTGATGTTTAGACACTAGTGTTCTGTGTCCCAAATGGAACCCGATTCCTTATGTAGTGTACTACTATTGACCAGGTGCCATTTGGGATGCAGACAGTGTCTTCCATGGTGGGTTGTCAGAGGGTAGGGTGAACAGAGCGTCAGTAACACTGGTGATTGAACATAGCTCACACGCCATGACAGGAACGTCCACCATAGCAGTTTTGGGGCTTTTGTTCCTCATGGAATGCCACTCGATAAGATTTATCTAGATTTCCATTGGCTTTGGTTCATATTGTGCATAATTCTACTTTCTTAACACCCACATACGTTGTGATGATGACATCTGCATGCACCTGCATGTATGTTTGTGTGTGTCTGTTTTTGTGTGCATGCGTCGTGTGTCTCTGCATCCAAATATAGTTCATATCAGATTATATCATAACAGGTTTTTTTATTTATGTTTAATGTACTGAGATTAGCATGTTTAGGCTAACACATAAAATGAACAAACTTGTTCCTTTATCTTATCTTGAAAACTGTGATAAAACAGATCATTCTGATGACTTAAAAAAACGATTTTGTTAAATGAGTTGTATAGCCTGAGAGAGTGAACAGGGTCCCCTTCTCCCCCTGTCCACTAGGCCCCAGTGCTGTGTGGGGAGATGGTGGGGCATCTGCAGGCTGAGATGGAGGACCTGGTGTGGGTGATGAACGACCAGCACCGCTACATCCAGGGGCTTCACCTCAGCCAGGCCCAGAAGCTGCCTCAGATCCCCCAGACACACCTCCAGACTGGGGGCCAGTACAAAGGTCAGGCAGGGGGTAGAACCACATAGATCCTGTTATTGTTGATGTGGAATTCTATGGGTAGAACATAGAATGGATAGAATGAATGGACATTCCATTCATAATTTTTGAATTTAGTTTGTGTGATTCATGTTTGATTAGCTGTTAATTGTGATCTGTTCAATTTTGTTTTTAAATCAGACAAACAAAATCCAAAATAATGCACTGTATAAGGAATGGATCGGGTGCCATTTGGTGTGCATGCACTGTAACCATGTCCTCTGTGTGTTTAGACTGTGCTGAGATCTTTAAGGATGGGAACTCAGTTAGTGGCCTGTATATGATCAGACCGGACCGGGCTCCCTCCTCCTTTATGGTGTTCTGTGACATGAGTGATGGAGGAGGCTGGACTGTTTTCCAGAGGAGAAAGGACGGAACGGAGTCCTTCGACAGGTAGGTGGAAATAAAACACCAATATCTACTGAGAGGTTGGTTGATTGATCAAATTAATTTATTTGAAAAAGTTATTTTAGTTACACTGCACTGCAGTTATACTGCAATATAAGTACTATTCATTTTTGTAAGGGCAATTGTAGGAATAAACAAATACTATATGGATTTTTGATGTATTTTACATTAGATATCCTAACTAACACCTTTCGGCTTGCAACAAATTGTCATGGTATGCTTTCTCAGAGCTCCAGCACAGATGATGTATTGGGAGTAGGAAATATTTCTGGTATCTCAGATTGTTCTGGCAATTCTCACATAGAAACTTCATTGGGAGGAATGATCTTTTTACATTTGTATCACAATTCTTTTTTCCAAAATCGTGATAAAAGGGCCTGAATTGGCTACATTTAAGACCTACACGTCTCCTGTAAGACCTTATGAACCGTACCAGATACAGACAACATCATGGTGTCATAATACTCTTATAGTGTGATCTAACTGATGGAATATGTCTAGACTCGGACATACAAATGTTCACATTAATTTATTCAACACTATAAATATTCATATGAATATCTCAAAACGACCTTTTTAGATTTATTTTTATTTTAAGACATTGTTTGGAACAATATACTCTACAAGTACATCATTCCAGAGTGGGCACTCTGGTACTTACTCTGGTAATGATATAACTCAGCATCCTTCCTCCCAATGACATTTTGTGAGAATTGCCAAAACAATCTGAGATACAAAAATACTCTCCGCTCCCCGCTGGCGTGGAATCGCCCTATCGTTGGTTTCAGGTTTAGCGTCACTTGCATGTGGGTGTGTCTGTCTCCCTCCCTCTACAGAGCGTGGGTGGAGTATAAGCATGGTTTTGGAGACAGCGAGTCAGACGGAGAGTTCTGGCTAGGGAACGACCCCCCCTACACTACCTCACCTCTCAAGGTGAAGAGGAAAACCTACAACTAGGGCCAAGAGCTTTTCCCCACCACTTGATTTGACCAGGAAAAACTCCCAGCCCCTAGGAACAGGCTGTAATAGTAATATGACCCAGAGTTTTTACCTGGCCTTAGTCAGGTTATAACTAGGACCCAGAGTTTTCCTAGTCAGGTAACAACTTGGCTAGAAAAAACATCTCAAGGCATGTGGCCAAATTCACATGGAATGGAATGTACCTAATAATGGCAATGAATTGCTTTTACATTACATAGAGATTTTAACTACAGTAGATCTCAAAGAGCCCTATTTACAACTTGAGATAAGCTGACTTAAAACGTACTCAAGTCCAAAAATGTTGACATAAGTCCATCTTTTATTGGCTTAAGTCCATGTTAAGTTTACTTATCTCAAGTCTGATCATGGCCCCGAGTGCTTTACATTGTACGAGGCCACAGCAACTCAACTCATCCACCACCACTACTGTCTCACCCACCTGGGTGACAATTGGTGGCCATTTTGGCTCTTTATTACCTGTATTTGACTCTGTTTTCTTGGCGACTACAACCTAAAGATCAACATGGAGGACTTTGACGGAAACCAGCGCTTCGCCGAGTACAAAAACATGAAAGTGGATGATGAAAAGGTACACAACAACAGTCTTTACTGCATACATTCCTCACATGGAACAGACAAGGTTTTCACATAACATTGGGTGTCACTATTTTGTCTACTCTTGTTCAAACTGTACAAAAGTCAGTTGAGATATTGATAAAACGTAAAGAACAAGGACGTCTGTAGTATCTCTCCTTCCTTTCTGTCTTTTTAACCCCCTTCCCTTTCTTTGTTGACATAAGTCCTTGTTCACAAACAAACAAACCAATCTACCGTTCATACTGTATAAACTGGGGATTACCAGGACACGTATACAGAGCATGTGCTGATCAGCTGACAAGTGTCTTCACTGACATTTTCCACCTCTCCCTGACCATGTCTGTAATACCTTTTGTGTCAAGTTGACCACCATAGTTCCTGTGCCCAAGGACGCCAAGGTAACCTGTCTAAATGTCTCCCGCCCTGTAGCACTCACAACTGTAGCAATGAAATGCTTTGAAAGGTTGGCCATGGCTCACATCAACACCATCATCTCAGACACCCTGGACCCACTCCAATTTGCCATACCGCCCCAACAGATCCACCGATGACGCCGTCTCTATTGCATTCCACACTGCCCTCTCCCACCTGGATAGGAGGAACTCCTATGCGAGAATGTTGTTCATTGACTACAGCCCAGCGTTCAACACCATAGGGCCCTCCAAGCTCATTACTAATCTCAGGACCCTGGGACTGAACACCTCCCTCTGCAACTGGATCCTGAACTTCCTGATGGGCCTCCCCCTGGTGGTGAGAGTTGTCAACATCACATCCACCACACTGATCCTCAACACGAGAGCCCTTCAGGGTGCGTGGCCGCGCACAACTCCAATACCATCATTAAGTTTGCTGGTGGCACGACGGTGGTAGGCCCGATCAACAACGACGATGTAGGGCTCTCCAACCCCTTATAGCAGGGCTCTCCAACCCTGTTCCTGGAGAGCTACCTTCCTGTAGGTTTTCATTCCAACCCCATTTGTAACTCACCTGATTCAGTTAATCAACCAGCTGATTATTAGAATCAGGTGTGCTAGATTATGGTTGGAGTGAAAACCTACAGGACGGTAGCTCTCCAGGGACAAGGTTTGAGAGCTCTGGCCTATAGGGAGGTCAGTGACATGGCAGTGTGGTGCCAGGAGCTGATCGTGGACTCCAGGAAACGGTTGGCCCGAGCACGCCTCCATCCACATTGACGGGGCTGTAGTGGAGCGGGTCGAGAGCTTCAAGTTCCTTGGTGTCCACATCACTAGGAATTAACATGGTCCATACACACCAACACAGTACTGAAGAAGGCACGACCATGCCTCTTCCACCTCAGGAGGCTGAAAAGATTTGTCATGGGCCCTCAGATCCTCAAAAAGTTCTACAGCTGCACCATTGAGAGTATCTTAACTGGCTGCATCACGGCTTGGTATGGCAACTGCTTTGCATTCGACCACGCTAGAGGGGTAGTGCATATGGCCCAGTACATCACTGGGCCGAGCTCCCTGCCGTCCAGGACCTCTATACCAGGCGGTGTCAGAGGAAGGCCCTAAAAATGATAACACTTCAGCCACACAAGTCATGGACTGTTCTTTCTGCTACCACATGGCAAGCGGTACCGATGCACCAAGTCTGGAACCAACAGGACCCTGAACAGCTTCTACCCCCAAGCCGTAAGACTACTAAATAGTTAACCAAATAGCTTTGAACTGACTCTTTTGACTCATCACATACGCTGCTGCTACTGCTTGTTATCTATCCTGTTACCTAGTCACTTTACCCATATGTACATATCTACCTCCATTACCTCGTACACCTGCACATCGACTCGGCTATATACACAGGGTACCAGTACCAAGGTATCGCTACTCATTGTGTATTTATTATTCCGTGTTATTACTTTTCTATTATTTTCTTTCTCTCTGCATTGTTGGGAAGGACCCGTGAGTAAGTATTTCACTTTTAGCCTACACCTGTTGTTTACGAAGCATGGGACAAATAAAATGGGATTTGAATGTCCTTGAGCAAAGGCACTGGGGCAAACCAGCAATCCTCTTCATTCACCTACTCATATTAGCCCATCGTGGAACAAGATCAATATTTGTAGACAGCAGTATTAAAAAAGATAAATCTCAGCAGTGCTCTGTTTAGGAGAACATTGACTGTGTTACAGTATAAGCATGTTACATACCTTGGTCTATCACTCCTGGTCTTCAGCCTATTACCTAAAGTTGTGGTATCTTTTACACTAGACGTGGGGAATTCTGGCCCAGGACCTGTGTGCACACCAATGTAGGCATTTGTTTGAGGTCTAAACTGAAGACCACAATTAGTTGAAATTTGAGATCAGGTGTTAGGTTAAAGGGGATAGTTTAGTGATTTTACATAGTTAAATATTCAAAAATCACTGAATTATTTCCCCATAAAATACTTAAGAAATGACTCCCTAAAATACTCCTCTTCCCCCTCCAGAACCAGTATAAGCTTAATCTGGGTGAGTACACTGGCAATGCGGGGGACCCCCTTCCCGACGCCCACCCCCCTCCCAGTGGGCAGTGGAACAGTCTAGGGGCGGGTCAACTGGGAGTCAAGTTTAGTACCTACGACCATCCCAACAAGGACGATGAGAAGTGCATCCGCCATGACATGTCAGGCTGGTGGTTCAGCAAGTATGGCCTTCTGCATTTCTGTGGAGATTCAGTAACCTCTGAACAACAGAGTTTTGGCACAAACATTTATTTTCCCACATACACTCCCGACTCCCCTACGTATTTATTTGGACAGAGAAGCTAAAACTTTTAATTTGGCTCTATACTCCAGCATTTTGAGAGAAAATGTTTTCTATGATACAGGACAAAATTACACCTGTTTTACCATTTCGAAATTAATGCACCCCAATTTGAAGGTGTCAAATATTTAAATTCACTTATAGTGTATGCAATTAAGTCAAATTTCGTATTTGGTCCCATATTCCTATCCCGTAATGACTACATCAAGCTTGTGACTACACATTTGCAGTTTGTTTTGGTTATGTTTACAGATAATCATGAATGAGTTGTGAATAATGACAAGGGAGAAAGTTACAGATGCACAAAGATCATGACCCCAAGACATGCTAACCTCTCGCCATTACCAATAACAGGGGACGTTAAGCATTTTTTGGGGGTATGATATTTATGCCTCTAACTTTCTCACTAGTCATTATTCACGATTCATTCATGATTATCCGTAATCATGGTAGCATCCACATTAATGTAGAATTGTTGAGAAATATTATATTCTTATTTCCATTCAAAGTGACTCCAAAATGACACTACATTATTTGCCCTCCTTTTCGATTGGGCACAACATAATCTGAAACACAACCAAAACAAATCAACCAATGCCACTTCATCGACTGTGTTATCGACTGATAAATTGCTATAATGTATGATATGGTTAGCTGGTAAAATACTTATCCAGGAGTTGTAAGATCTGGCAACGTCCAAGCAATGGAACGCAACCTATTTACTATGAATCTCAGATGTTGGTGTCATTCTGCGTCTCTCCACCAGGTGGGAGTCTGGCAACTTAAACGGTCACTACTACTACGGGCCGTCCCAAGCGGTGATGGAGGATGGGGTGGTCTGGTACACCTGGCACGGCTGGCGGTATTCGATCAAATCCGTAGTCATGATGATCCGGGACTCCGACGTCCATCCGGCTGGGTCTGATGTCCAACTGACCAGAACGCCAGACGACATCGATCCTGTTAGAGCTTTTCCTCAATTAGGATAGGCTAAAGGTGGCATTACATCATAGAGAACATCCAATCATAACAAGCTTGATGCTAATTGAGGTAAAACTCAAAATTCTGCTCATAGATTATTTTAAAGGATTACATTTATTTTCATCGTCAATTGCACACCAAAAATGTATTTCAGCTTTTAACCTAACCCATTTGAATCAGAGAGGTGTGGGGGGCTGACACATTGGGTGCCAGGGGAGCTGTTGTTGTGGGGGGTCCACTGCCTTGCTCAAGGGCAGAACAACAGATGTTTCATCTTGTTGGCTCAGGGATTCCAACTGGCAACCTTTTGGTTATTAGCCCAACGTTTTAACTTGCTAGGCCACCTGCTGCTAGCCCATATGCATATGAACTACACATCCAACCCAAAGCAGGAGGTTTAAAACATACTTTCTTAGTCGCCAATGTTGCGGAGAATGTCTTTAACTGTTAAAAATAACAATGTGAATGTGACTGCTGGGCGATTTTTACATGTTTTTCTTTTATAAATAATGGTACAATGTGTGTACAATTGTGTACTTTCCACTCAAATAATTTCCGATTGTGACAAAATTCAAAAAAAAAATTCACTATGATCAACTCTTACTTCAATAGAAATGTTGCCTATATTTCCCCCCAGAGTTCTCTCTTGCACCCAGAATGGGCCACGTTCCAGGTCGTTCTCTCTGGCACCCAGACTCGGCACGTTCCAGGTCGTTCTCGCTGGGCACATTCCAATCCAACTTTCCAATCTCAAAAGAGACTGCTCTATCATATAAATGGGCTTCCTCAGACAAACAATTCTTCAGACATTGTGAGATCTAATCTACTCCACAGATCGACTGCACTAAAGTCAACCTGGAACACGCCCACTTTTTTCATGTTTTAAGCCAACCCTTAAAACATTCACTAGTTTCTACCTGTTAATACTGCAGCCAGAGATAAGACACTAGAAGTGACTGTGCAAACAAACCAGTATTACAATACAGAGAGACAGACAAAGCACCAAAACCTTACCAGTGAAAAGATAATTGAGAGTGTATTATTTCCATGTTAAAGCACAGTAGAGTGGTCGTAGAGGAGATTTGAGGCCACTGAGGTAGGTGTTAAATAGGTGATCTGTGCCCTCCAGGGTGGATTCCTTTCTCTGGGTACTACTGCACAACAACAAGATCGACCCCACAAACACACACACACACACGTCATTTTGACAGGTAAAATACTTGTGTGTATAACCAATCTCTTCCAATGTATCACATCATACAAATACCTATATGTCCCTAATCATATCCACTATTTAATGATGTATTTATAGAGGGATAATAAAGATAACATTGACCTTGATTTTTTTTATCGTTTATTTGTTTATTTACCTTTTAAAATTAAACAAAATTATGGTAAGTTTGAGGCATTCTTGGAGAAGTGGAGAGGTTTGAGATAACATTGTCTCAACACAAAGTTCTGGAGTTTTGGATTGGGAACATTCTGAGCGATAAAGCACAGATGGGTAAATACATTCCACAGTTTTATTAAGGTAGAGAGATGAAGGGTAGGGATTTAAGTTCACTTTAACTCTGAATATCCGTGCCCAGATATGGACTGTTTATACAAGGGGTCAAAAGCAAGTGCTCGTTGGATAAAGCTCTGCTCTTCAATAAGTCACCCTCAAAGTTCTCAAAAACACTCTATACCAAAGATGGCGGATAAATGAAGATGCCCCACTCAGGCCGTTTACCATAGATAATTTTTCTCATTGACTGTATATGAACCAGAAAAAAGGGAATGCGATGTCTCACTTCCACTTCAGTCTCTGGCCTATACCATTTTAACATTTTCAAAACAACAAGGTTTTTCCGCACAAACATTATTAGGGGAGCGGGGAACACGATGCACAAATAAAAGGAGAATCAAAACGAGCTGAGAAGCTATGTACAAACCCTGAGGTTTAAGTTTCCTGTTCTTTCTCTCCGCTGAAGGGAAAAAAGTGAGAGAAATCAGGCAGAAAAGAACGAAGGCAGAATTGTCCTTTAAGTAAGTGCATCTGTGCAACATTGTCTTCTCTTTTTGGGAGCAAAGAAAACATCTGTACAAGTCATTGTGGGCAGAAGCCAAAACTGCAGCGTCATCATATGAAGTAGTCTATCCGTATTTGGAATAGCTTTGTCTCCTTGAGAGGCTGGGGTTGGTGATCTGGGGGGTAGGAGGTAAGGGAGTGTAGAGGGGGGTTGTCTTTAGGGTGTGTTGGAGGGGGTATCCATACAAACACTCACACACTCTCCCCACACACACTCCCCATACACACACTTTCTCTCCCCCCCCACACACACTCTCCTTCTCTCTCTCCCCTTGGTGTTCAGTTTGGGTTATCTGGTGGGCGAGAGTGGGGCTGCGGCGGTGGGGAAGGAGGCAGAGTTGCCGGGCGATTGGAAGGGCGAGGTGGGCGAGAGGCGGCGGGGGCTGGCCAGGTCTCCGTTGTGCAGCTTCCACAGCAGCTCCTCATTCTCCATGGAGAGACGCTTGTTGACCTTGGACTCCTTCTGCAGGGTCTGATGCAGCATGGCCTGCTCACTGGACAACTGCCTGCAGGAGACACAGAGAGGAGAGAGAGGTCAGAGAGGGAAGATACAAACAGAGAGGAGAGAGAGGTCAGAGAGGGAAGATACAAACAGAGAGGAGAGAGAGGTCAGAGAGGGAAGATACAAACAGAGAGGAGAGAGAGGGAAGATACACACAGAGGAGAGAGGTCAGACAGGGAAGACACAAACAGAAAGGAGAGAGAGGTCAGAGAGGGAAGACACAAACAGAGAGGAGAGGGAAGATACAAACAGAGAGGAGAGAGGTCAGAGAGGGAAGATAGAAACAGAGGAGAGAGAGGTCAGAGAGGGAAGATACACACAGAGAGGAGAGAGAGGTCAGAGAGGGAAGATACAAACAGAGAGGAGAGGTCAGAGAGGGAAGATACAAACAGAGAGGAGAGAGAGGTCAGAGAGGGAAGATACAAACAGAGAGGAGAGAGAGGTCAGAGAGGGAAGATACAAACAGAGAGGAGAGAGAGGTCAGAGAGGGAAGATACAAACAGAGAGGAGAGAGAGGTCAGAGAGGGAAGATACAAACAGAGAGGAGAGAGAGGGAAGATACACACAGAGGAGAGAGGTCAGACAGGGAAGACACAAACAGAAAGGAGAGAGAGGTCAGAGAGGGAAGACACAAACAGAGAGGAGAGGGAAGATACAAACAGAGAGGAGAGAGAGGTCAGAGAGGGAAGATACACACAGAGAGGAGAGAGAGGTCAGAGAGGGAAGATACAAACAGAGAGGAGAGAGAGGTCAGAGAGGGAAGATGAAGAGAGGAGAGAGAGGTCAGAGAGGGAAGATACACACAGAGAGGAGAGAGGTCAGAGAGGGAAGACACAAACAGAGAGGAGAGAGAGGGGAAGACAGACACAAAGTGAAGGTGGTTCACCGAACAGCCTCTATTACAGCAACACAGATAAACAGACAGAGGAACACACACATTCTTAGAACCACATTCTGTATGATAGAAACCCTGCTGGAAGGACAGATGGTGAAAATGAGGATTCTGGAGAGAGATGAGTCACACTCTCAAACACACTCCTCTCTGCAGTACGTACTTGGAGAGTGCGGTGTGTTTGTCCATGCGGGCCCTGTAGTCTTCGTTCTCCTGCTGGACTTTGTTCAGACGCTCCTCCAGCTTCACGTTGCTCTCCATCTGGCGCCAGACAGACAACACAAATGTATATGTAAAAGTTAAAATTAGATATTTCTCTCTGCTCCTCTACTTGAATCATGCCATGATACTATGTACATGTTTGCATGTATAGATTTGCTTGCAGCATCGCATGAATGGAAACCAAGACTGTTCTCAGGGCAGGCCTATGTTTGAGTCGCGTCAGGGACATTTTGAGCATTTTAGCTAACCCTTTTCCTAACCTTAACCCAATTCTCCTAACCTGCCACGTTAATTCTCCTAACCTGCCACGTTAATTCTCCTGAGAACAGTCTTGGTTTCCACTAATGCGACACAGCGATTTGCTCACTAGATCATGTGACATATGCAATGAATCTCTAATAGAAGCCTGGTGTGTGTGCTCACCATTAACACTGATGATGGTTTGATGCAGAAACGTTTGTGTTTTGTTTTCAGCTTTTGTTTATGCACAATAAACTTCTGGGCACCATTATGTCCCAATATTTTTTTGATTATTTCCTCTTTTTTGACAGTGTGCGGGTCTCCACAGCTCCTAGGTGGTTTAGGCCCAGGATTCTGATAAGCACTTTGAGACAAAGGTATTTGTTTTACTAGGTTGCGTTCTCTCTCTGCAGCCTGCGGCAAGGCAGACTCAATCTTTCCAATCATGACTCAATATTCGTGGGGTATTTATGCAGTTTTGTTTTGCAGCGAAATTACTCTATGTGGTGACTCCCAAGACTGAAGACAATCTATCATGAGCTTGAACGGCAAAAACAAGCCCTTACTAAAACACTCAGCCTTTACAGGAATGTGTGTGTGTGTGCACATCTTATAAGGGATGACATAAGATGGCACACCCTTTCAGTGATGTACAGAGAGAGCTAGCAAAAACAACAGCGAACATACACAGGGGCAAGCTCAGGGCATGCGCGTGTGTGTGTGTGTGTGTGTGCGCGTTTTCATCTACGTGTGTGTGTGCGTGTCCTCACCAGCTTGTCCATCTGCATGAGTTTCTTGTCCTGTTGGTGAAGCTGCTTCGTCTTGATCTCCAGAACCACCTTAAGACTCTCCAGCTCCTGTCCCAGATACAACACATGGGAGTCCTTCTATAGGGAGGAAGAGAGAGAGAGAGAGAGAGAGAGAGAGAGAGAGAGAGAGAGAGAGAGAGAGAGAGAGAGAGAGAGAGAGAGAGAGAGAGAGAGAGAGAGAGAGAATTAGATTCACAAACCAAAGTCCTAACCTTAACCTATTATATCCCTTACAAACTGTTGTTCCAGACAAACAACAGTCATTCAATGACCCACTTTAAGATGGATGATTGCAGTACCAGAGTTGTGGGTTTGATTCCCAAATGAAACTAAATATGCATTTGTGGATAAATCCCCAAACACTGCCATCTCAGAAACAGACACAATGACCAGTACTGCATGTCCATTAGCAACCAACAGGGGGCAGTATTCCACCAGTATAAAGACCATAAGGCCCAATAACAACAAAAAAGAAGCAGTAAACTGGGACATCTGTCTCACAGCAGTAGTATTGTTGACTGAGGTACACAGTGTACCAGAACAATAGCTTTTGTCAGCACCTTTCTGTGTCCATAGTGCTCTGGTCCAAATTAGGGCACTACATAGGGTGCCATCATATTCCTTTTACCTGGTTCTTCTCTGCCAGAATCCTCCTCCTCTCCTCCTCCGCTTGCAGCTTCTCGCTCAGCGCCTCGTTCTCCAACGTGAGGTCCTGGATTTTCTCCTGTTGTGGGTGTGAGAGAGAGAGCGAGATAGTGGTAGAGAAAGAGAGAGAGAGAGACTGTTATGTCAACGCTACAACAGTGTTACTCCCTGATACTGAGTCTATATAAGACAGGCAGAAGATAGTAGTAGTATCTTTATTGGGTGAACGTGTTGGTAAGGCTGTGATCAGGGAGGTACAGGGAACATGGATCTTACAGTGAGAGTGGCCTCCGTTTCCTTTAGTGTTTTGTCCAGGTTCTCCAAGTCCTGTTCCAGGGTTTTCCTGAGCTCTGCAAAACAACACACACACACACACACACACACACACACACACACACACACACACACACACACACACACACACACACACACACACACACTGAGTCAATGATGGGGGAAAACTAGTCACCTACTCACAAATTAAACTTTGGATTAATAATTTCTCATGTGAAAACCAACCAAGTGTGTGGATGCCTGAGATGGATGGATTGATGGGTGGGTGGATTGATGGGTGGATGGCTTGATGGGTGCATGGATTGATGGGTGGATGGATTGATGAGTGGATGGATTGATGGGTGGATGGATTGGATGGATTGATGGGTGGATGGATTGAAACATGCATTGTAGGACAGAAGAATAGAGGGATGAATTTCAACGAGTTCTGTGAAGGTGTGTGGTTGTGTGTCCTCACCTTGGACGGTGGTGTCATAGGTCAGTCTGAGCGTGTCCATCTGCTGAGCGTGGCAGGCCTCAGAGTTTCTCCTCAGAGTCTCCTGTCTGCTCCTCATCTCCTCCAGCTGACAGAGAGAAGAAGAAGAAAATGAATTTGATTGATGGTTCTAATTCCCATGGGCTCCTCTCACCAGTCAGTAATACAAGTACACCATCACATGATTGAGCATCAGTTACGGGGTGAATCTCAATAGTCTAAGGTTCCCTCTTTATACTTCCAACTCATACTACTAAGATTCCACCCCATTATTATGACACGTTTCAAATCAAATCAAAGGTTATTGGTTGCGTACACAGTTTATCAGATGTTCTAGCGGGTGCAGTGAAATGCTTGTGTTACGGTGGGGCGGCAGGGTAGCCTAGTGGTTAGAGCGTTGGACTAGTAACCGAAAGATTGCAAGTTCAAATCCCCTGACTTGCCTAGCTGACTTGCCTAGTAAAATAAAGGTAAAATAAAATTTAAAATTACCTGCTCCTAACAGGGCAGTTCAAATGAGAAATAATAGAATGAACTATGTGGAGAATCCAGTATTTAAATACACAGTGTGAAAGCAGCATAAAATAAACAGGAAGTGTTTTATGTCTCTATATACATGTGACAGCAGCGTTGTGTGTGTTTATGTGCAGGAGTGTGTGTGTTTATGTGCAGGAGTGTGTGTGTTTATGTGCAGGAGTGTGTGTGTTTTGTGTGTCTTGGAGAACGTGTGCAAAAAAAGTATCTAATTTGGAACAAGCTCATGTGGATGATTTATCACTGATTGAATTACCAGTTAGATGTAGGCCATAGAGGACTTAGGAAATAATACTACGTGCCAATTCATATTCCTCCATGCCGTCCCGCTCTACTGCTGATGACATCAGGGAGTCATAACCATGGCAACGGTCGTAAATCTCAGGAAGCGTTTACGAGTTGGACGCTGTGTGTGGTGCGGGTAAGAGCCAGTGGAGTGTTTCAGAAGTGCACTAATGCTGTGTTCAAGTGCTAGTCGGAACTAGGAAACTCTGACTTGCTGACAGGTTGTAGTTAAAACACGTGCCCCATTCATACCAGTTAGCAAGTTGAACATTTCAGAGTTCCGACTAGCACGTGAACGCGGCATGAACCACAGGACGCGAGTCATAACGATGACATCACACCAACCCTATCCCCTCAGCCCCTGAGCGTGGGCTGGCCTCAGAGCCTTAGAGGCGGCGTATCAATCGCTAATAGCTAAAAACTCAATACTGTGTTTATAGTGCGCTGATGTTGATCAATGCTGGCTCTATGCCTTTGTTCATGTTCTGCTTGGACTGCCTTGGTTCACACAAGTGTGACTTACTGGGTTCAAAACCCGGACTTCTCCACGCTGTAAGACTTGTGTTAGCCCCCCGAGCTAAAGCCTAGGCATTAACTCTGAGAGCCAACGCGAGTCTTTACGTCTTAAGGCAAGGTTACTCATCGTCATCATCTATGTCAAGGCCATCAGACTGTTAAATAGCCATCACTAGACGGCTACCACCCGGCTACTCAAGTATAGAATTACTTCTTCAAAGTAATGACTCGGGATGTCGGGTTTGAAATGAAAGCTTCTTTTAGTAATAATACTTGTTCACATTACATTTAACAACTTCAGATTCCACAAAACAATAAAAGAAAGTTGCTAGCGAAAGTCAGGATAATCACTTGTCACTAACTGGCGCGTTTTTCCCTTCCTACTACCTGTCGCAAGGCATTTTGGAACTTGCAGTCAATAGCGTAATCCAATACTAACTAACACAACAGCAATATGTATGTAGTTCTCTCAATCTCCATCACACAAATTCTAATACAATTACGTATGTAAATAACTGTAAAGAAAATATCTTTAGATATAGCTCAATGAATTAACTGTAAACATTAACTCTGTAACCCATTAAAGGTTTCAACACTTAGAGGCTGCTGCCCTATATACATAGACATGGAATCACTGGCCACTTTAATAATGTTTACATACTGCTTTACTCATCTCATATGTATATACTGTATTCTATTCTACTGTATTTTAGTCAATGCCACTCCGACATCGCTCGTCCTAATATTTGTATATTTCTTAATTCCATTCTTTTACTTTTATATTTGTGTGTATTGTTGTGAATTGTTAGATACTACTGTACTGTTGGAACTAGGAACACAAGAATTTCGCTACACCCCGCAATAACATCTGCTAAAAATGTGTATGAGACCAACACATTTTTATTTGATCAGGGAGCAAGACGTTGGCTTCCCCCCCGAGGTAAAACCCCCAGACTTCAGCTCGGCGGTCTAACACACTTGTTCAGTTACACAAGCCCAGTCACCACCTCGCCACTGACCTGTTGCTCCATGAGGGGCGCGGCATTTGTCCGCCTCCTCCTGATAGGCCTGGTGCACCTTGTCCCACTCTGCCTGGTAGAAGACCTTCAGCCTCTCCTCCAGGCCTGTCAGCTCAGCCTGGTGATCCCTCTGGACCCTCCGCACTGCCTCCTCCAGAGACACCCGCACCTCCTCCTTCTCCTTCTGCAGCTGCTCACAGCACTGGGACGAGGAGACTGGAGAGGGAGGAGGGGGAAGGAGGGAGGAAGAGGGGGAGAAGAAAAGGGAGAGATGGAGAAAGAGAGAGAATCTGTCATCATCACTTTGTATTTTAGAATTCACTTTCAAAACACAATTACCCAGTATGAGGCTCTATGATAAATAATGACTTACTGTAATAAGAGGGGGACAGTGTTGGAATAACATCTCCTAACGGCCAATTGGTGTTTTTGTAACAGCGTTGTATAAACACCAATTGGATGTGAACATCTGACGACGCACTGGAAAAATGCATGACTGTGCCAACATTGCGCAATTCCAACCCTCATCCTCTATCTTGATCAGAATCATATGCACCCTTTCACACAACATGTTTGCTGAAAACTAAGGGACGGATTCCTTGACCCATTAAACCAGGCCCTGAACTAAAAAGCCCCTTCAACAGCAGATCTCCATTGAACGTCATTTCTTTGCCCAACCAGGAGTAGACTTAATTTGGGTCTAGTAGGCTATAAACGACTTAATTGACATCTAATGATAGGAATCTATATTTGAATACATATGTAATGATAGACCCATATATGTAATGATAATGCCAGATTCCCACAGCGCAGCACAGAGCAGCCTGGACAGCTGATATTTCCTCATATCCTCCCTGTGGGATAAACTCTGAGGCCTGTTGCCACGACGATGATGCCATAAAGGCCGGCAGCTGTGAGCCCGTTAACAGACAGGTCCTGTCTTTATTATGGGGTAACTAACAGAAAGGGTATGTGTGTATATGTGTATATGTGTGTGTGTGGATTGGGGGCAGGTGTGACTGGCATGTGGACCCGTATAATGACATCAGCGCTGCCCCCCACCCACCCACAAGTTGTTTCATAACATGACATCATGGGTCAAGAAGGAACAAGGAAAAATGAGTATCTAAGGGCAGATCTAGGATCAGGATTACCTCAAGCCTGTTACTGTAGCCATTATCAGCTCAAGATAAAATTGATCTAGGATCAGATTTAAAGGGATAGTTCGGGATTTTGGCAATGAATCCCCTTTATCTTCTTCCGCAGATTAACATGAACCCGTTGATACAATTTCTATGTATCTGTGTCCAGTGTGAAGGAAGTTGGAGGTCGTTTTGCAAGCCAATGCTAACCAGCAGAGACATGCACAATGGTATCCACGAGTTCATCAGACTTCGGGGAAGTAGATAAAGGGCTTCAATGCCAAACCTGAAATATCCCTTTAACTCAATCTGCAATTTTAACTGTGACCATTATCCACTCAATATAAAGATCCTAGAACTGTTAACTGTAAATCTGTCGGAAAGACAAATAAAATCCCTGGAAGTCAGACTGACAGTGTTCTTTCACTAGCTTGAAGAGAAACGTATTGACACAGGTTCTGCTGGTCAAACGTACAGTAGACATAGCAAAGAGACTTGTTAGCACTTCTCAAAGTCTGACGTTAACAGACAGAGTTTTGAAGGAGGCGGTGAGAGAGTGAGATCCGTACATTCCACAGTCATGTGTAAAAACAGGGGTCAAGGTTCAACAAGCACACCAAAGCCCCCGCTCATCAAACAGATGGTAGTCGATGCATTTTCTGCTGAGGTTCGGTGGGGGGAAAAAAGTGCATCTATCCCCGTGCGTGCTTTTAGGGCGAAGAGGGCTTGGTACGGCAGTTAAAGGGTGTGTCCGGGCTTGCACGAGTGTGTGTGTTGAGACAATGGTTTTCACTACAAATGTGTAGTAAAAGTATTGTTTGTATAAACGTGTGTGAAAGAGAGAAGTGTGTGAGGGAATAAAACGACAGAATTGTAGTCGGAGTGTTGTGTGTGTGTGTGTGTGTGTGTATATCATGCATGGGAGTGTGTGTGCCTGTCTGTTTAAAAGAGAAGCGGGCTTCCTAGCTCTCTATATCCCTGACAGCAGACGGCCGTTGGTTTTGTTCATCAGAACCACATTGTACAGGCGTTCCAACCAGATGCCTCTAAGGCATCTTGCACAGTTGGCGAGGGTTGAAGAGGTCTGGCAAGACGTCTGAGACGGTCATGGGGCACGTGGGTAAAGTGAAACGTCGCACGTTTCCTCTCCATTTCGAAACACATTACAACATCTGGGGTTTGGGCCAAGTCTAAGGAACAGAACTGAACAAGCCCACTCCTCTGGAACGCAACTCTGACATAATTGGTGGAACAGAACAGAATGGAATGGAATGCCTTGTAATGTATGAAACACATGCAGAACAATGAGTGTTTCAACATGTTCACAAACACCTTCCCGCCTTCCTCACCACTAACAAAAATGGACAGCTGTAAGCATGGATTCGATCACATATTATTGACCTATCCAGTCGTGTCAGATCAGGGATCATCTTGAAGGGAGGAAGGATGCATGTTTTTAAAATTGGAAGTATTTGAACATTCTAAACATCCAAATTCTGGGGAAACATGGATCGAAATGTCAGCTTGTCCAAATGTCAGATTGCACTACAACAGGGTTCCCGAACTGGCAGTCCGTGGGCCGAATTTGGCCCGCAGATGATTTTATTTGGCCCCCCATGTCAAATATTCAAGTGTGACTAAAAACACCAGAAAATCAGCTCCATTTTTTTCCCTTTTGTTCATAATTATACCCCACGCATTATAGATATATGTGATTGTATCCAAATGTAAGCAAGGTTTGAAATGATTAGTCAAATATATCTGTTTGGGGTTCTTGAGGTCAATTTGCAGTCTACAAAGTATTTGTAATTACGTTCTGGCCCCCTGACCATCTCCTCAAGAAAGAAATCGTCCCGCGGTGTAATCTAGTTGCTGATCCCTGCTTGACAACAACCAGACGTTTCTCCAGAATTAGAGTCTGAACACTTCCTCGTAAAGAGAACAACCCCCCTTCCTTGACAAGCAGTTCCACAGCACTCCAGCCCATTATGTTAAGACTATGGTCTTGTTCCGACAGTGATGTAGCATGTCTTCATAAGGGTAAACAAAGATGATGCTGCAGAGAGACTACAACTAACTACTGTTGGTGAATGCTAGGGAGGGAAGACGTTAAGTCCTGAAGGAAGACCGTGGACAAAGGAGACTGTCTGCCTGTATCTGTAATTATTAAGGCTTTATGACCGCTGCACGGGCTACCAATAACATCAGCTCAATGCATTTCCCTGACACGCGCAAACACACGTACACACACGCTTGCACGCAAACAGGTGTACACACAGGCACACACATTTTTGCAAAACATGCCAAGGCTTGCATTCACGCTTCCCAAATACAGCATGCCTAGGGGGTGAGGGCTAATAACAATGTCTACACAGAGGCAGAGAGTTGGCCAGCACAAAGTGCTTTGGATGGCAGTTGGCGACCTGATAAGGCCTTAATGATAAGCCAACAGGTTAGGGGAATGAGAGTGAAACAGAGGGAAGGTTCATTCTCATTGAGTGTTGTAAAAAAAACCAAAAAAAAACTTGTTGGCTTCACTCATAACAAGACAGGCAGATTAAATGTTTTTGTTGATCATTTTCTTATTTACAGATTTTCTGCTTCGGCAAAACCTGCTCTTCCTTGAGCAACCAACGTGTTGATAAAGGTGCATGTGTAAGAGGCAGAGGGTTAGACGGAGCACCGGGTTGAAGTGAAGACATGCTTGAGGTGGTTGTTTCTTACTGAGCTCATCGCGCAGGGTCGAAAGCTCCAGGGACAGTCCTTTCTTCAGCTTCAATGTCTCTTCACGCTGTCGGAGAGAGAGAGAGAGAGAGAGAGATCCGATTAGTTATTAAGTCAATGGAAAAACTATTCCTAAACTATGTGAGACTTTTGTTTCAAGTGGAACCAGACAATCGTTTTACGTCAGACATTATGACTCGACTGACAGGCATTTTTCCACAACATCATTCCGTGGCACCAATAGCGTCTTAGACTTCGAACAATTAAAGGCTTCAGTATGGTGACTGGTGACCTAATAACAGTACTACATATTCCTATAGGCGTGTCGAGGAATGCTGTAACTAACAACAACCTACAATAACCTACATTAGCCCGCTGGGTAGGCTACAGAGACTGACGCAGCATTTTCATAGCCTGGTCCCAGATCTGTTAGTGCCGTCTTGCCATCTTCTATGGTCCGTAGGAGTTGGCGAGACAGCACAAACGGATTTGGGAACCAGGCTAGCGTTTTCAGCAGCTGTCTCGACACAGAGACGATTCTCAAAATGGTCAAACAGAGACGGTGCTGTAATAAATGTCACACATTTTAAAACAGACACACAATGATCACTTCATAACCATCTCTATTTGACACATGGCATGATACACACACACATACTGTATAGTCATGAATCCAATCTGTCAGCTGTAAGTGAACCAGCAGATAAAGGAGGAAAGAGAGAGGGAAAGAAAGAAAGAGAGAAAGAGAGAGAAAAGGGGGAAAAGAGAGAGAGAGAGAGAGAGAGAGAGAGAGGCCAAACAGCCCACCAACAGATGCTCAAAACAAAAATACAATGAAAAAAATAAAGCAAACAGAGTGAGAAAGAAAGAGAGAGAAAGAGAGAGAGAAAGAAAGAGAGAGAAAGAGAGAGAGAGAAAGGAAGAGAGAGAGAGAGAAAGAAAGGAAGAGAGAGAAAGTGAGAAAGAAAGAAAAACACACACACCTTTCCTTTCTTTCTGGTATGTGGAGGAGTCTTCAGGCAGGCTTTGCTGCCAGAGGAGCCCATGTTATTCCCCCTGGGCTGCCGAAGGGCCAAATGCTATAGCTAGGAGCTCCACTACAATGTGCCTGGTCGGAACCTCCTCCTCTCCTCCCCCTCTCCAACACCAACCAACCACCTCCACCTCCAGCACTCACTCTCGCTCGCTCAGGGAACTGGTCTGTCTACATCAAAGAAACTTCTCCCTGTCTTTATCTCTTTTCTCTCTCTCCCTCTCTCTCTCTCCAAGGAGTACTCAGCACATCAAGCCCTGCCTAGTAGTACCTCCCCACCTCCAACCCAGCCGCCCCTGGCCAAGCTCCAGCCCACGTATATTTCCCCTAGAGACAGGGCCTGGAGCTGGGGGTCTGGGGGAGGCGGAGGGCTAGATGAGAGTGAGGTCAGGCTGGGCTAAGGCCCTCTGCTCTGGGCCTCGGGTGCTGCATGGTCAAGCCTCTCTGGTTCCTTTAAAAGAGCCAATGGTTGTACAGTACATGTGTCTGTGGGGCTAATCCATTCATAAACATTAGCAACAACACTCACTAGGTTCTACTTTTCAAAGACATTACCTATAGGGCATCAAAGCGAGCTTCGCCACTGCCTATAAGCTAGCCTGCTACATAGTTACAGTGGCGATGCTCAAACTGGTGTTGTATAGCGGAGTCCAATTAGGCAGAATAAACAATTTCTTATGCCATCTTTGACTCGTGTCCTTCACGTCATAACTGGCTAATCCGTTCCATTTCTGGCTTGGTTTGTGCTGTAGAATCTTCTATGTGGCGCTTTCAAATGCTCTCGGCAGCCAAGATAGCACTGGCATTCTCCCTTTAGATAAGACTCACACAAATAGAGTCTGGCACTGTAGAGTCAATAGATGGCTTAGAATGCTATCAGTGAGGAGATATTTCACTGCCCAGACTCTCTAAATAGCGTCCTAGGTAGCCAGACGCTATCCAGGAAATTTTCCCTACAACGGAAATGTACTCGGATGGAGAGATGAAAAAGAAGGGCTATTCTCCACTCGTTTACAGCCCATGCAGGACAAAGAAGAGGATTCATCCCTCCTTCACAATCATCCACACCATTACACTACAAGTCAACACTATGTACACCAGGAGATATCCATGTAGTCTAATCTAAAATAACTGATGGCACCAGATCATGGGTGTGTTCATTAGGCACCAAATGGGAGAAAACATACAAAAACAGGTAGGGACCATAACAACGCTTTAGGTTTTTTCCCCAAATTTCACTACTGTGTCCCCTTATGAATGTGACCTGGGTTTATCTAGGGGGATATTTTAAATATAATTGTACGAAGGTATGACAATCACTCATTAGTATTACCACTTTGTTAGAGAGTTTTAAGTTTGCTCTCGTGTTTAGTTGGCTTGACAACCTCTACTTCATTCAGAGAGCTCATTGCTGTTCCTCAGATAGGAACCTCTCTTTCCCATCTATCAGGAGGATTACGGTAGGGGACGAGGCTAGGGGGGCGAGGTTATTGACACCCCCAGATGTACAGCTCACAGGTGATGGGGTGGAACCCAACAGCCCCACCCCTTTACCCTTCTCTCCCCGCCTGCAGAGAGGCTTGAAACTGCAGCTGGTGCATTAGTCCCTCTCTCCCCCCAGTCCCTCCTCCATTTCTCCCCCTCCCCCGTCTCCCCTTCAATCCATCTATCGAATCAATAGAAAGCCAGAGAAGCATTCCAGAGCTGCCTGTCCACAGAGGGGTGTTCGGTTAGAAAGTGGAAACAGAAACCAACCGGGCCGAAGAAGGAATCCTTTGACTTGATACAATACTTGACGCAACGAACGATTTCCTTAACTTGATAAAGCAACCAACGTTGTCTGATTCAGAGCAGCATATTGGAGATTATTTTCTACTATCTATCTAAGTGACCGCTCAGTTGACAGTTTGTTACACAACAGCACCTGTCCAGGAGTGAATGTTGTGGAAGGTGAAAGCACATGATTGTTATTTTCTCTAGGAGATGGAACCAGGTTTACAGGAGCTAGACTGGGTTCTCTCCCATCACTAGCACACCACTCAGACATAGACGGTGTGTGTGTTAATGTTAAGCTCAGTGTGTGTAACACCTAAGGTCAGGTAGGGTCAGCAGACGTGGTCAACATCACAAGACTGGATGTAGACATTGGAACAGCCATAAACAACCCCTCCCTCCCTCACGTCTCCATGTATCTATTTTTCCCCTCCCTACCCCCCCTCCTTTAAACACAGAACCGTGCTGTTACTGTTCTTCATTGATACCAGATGTGGGGTAACATATCAGATACGCTTACAACATGACAGCAAGTCCCATTTGGGAGGAGAAACTAAGGACTAAATCAGCTATAGGACATTTTAGAGAGAGAATGAGATAGAGATATGGAGACAGAGGGAGAATGAATGAGAGAGAGAGCGAGAGAGAGAGAGAGAGAGAGAGAGAGAGATATGGAGACAGAGGGAGAATGAATGAGAGAGAGAGAGAGAGCGAGAGAGATAATCTGGGGAAAGAGGTTGGGAGCTGCACATATTCCCTAGCCAGTTGTATGAAGAATTCAAAAAGTTAACTTTGCCCTCATAAAACTGTTAAAGCAAGGTGAGCCAGTATAAACGCTTTATATTTCGGCCTACAAACGAAGCACCTGGAGCAGATTATCATTGCTATTCCAAAAATGTTCCTGCCGTACCAGAATAATTAAAAGTATGACAAAGATTGATGTGGAAATGCCTGTCATGAGTAGTGAAACCTCTTTCTGTGTTAGTAGATTCTGGTCTATAATTAATGTTTTAATTTGGGGAGGATTCCTCTCAATCCTAAATACACAAAGCGTATAATACAAAATCTCCTGTTTAACATGTGCTGTCAAGAAATGTCACTCCATCACAATGAGCGTTTTCAAATCGTCCTCAAGACAGAGGAAGGGTAAAGATCTCTGCAAATATTTACACAGTAGCCTATCCAAGTCCGGGATTCTGTGAGTGACAGGCGGTATTATCCACACCCACTCGCCTGGCTGGACCAATCGCTGGCTTAAAACACTGATAGAACACACCCTCAAAGACATGAACCAGGAGCTCAGTTTGGTTCAACAGGATCCTCATCTCACAAAGCCACGTATAGATGTGCACTATATAAGATATGGATGGGATTTTGTAGGATATTGAAAAGGATAGCAGTGTTACCAGTGTTATGATTGAGAGGCTGCTTTTGACTAGCGGCAGTCACACACACACACACACACACACACACCTTGAACTGTTTGTTTTAGCAGTGGACAACAGACACCAGAAGACAGCAGAGACAACAGATACTTCTGGCATGCAGCCAACCACATTAAGCCAACCACAGCATACCGTTCACATTCACTCATCAATAGTCATACATAGTTCTGGATGGAAAGGCGATTGAGTTCCATGCTGACAGCCATGTACCCTAAATGGTGAGTGGGTGTGGTGAGATTTTACTGTCCTACCTGCCTCCTCTTCCTCAGTCATGTAAACAGAAGCTCTGCAAGTCAACAAACCAACACCCACTATATATATATATATATTGCCACCTGAATAATATCCATGGCACTACTCAAACACACACACAGAGGATAGATATGGTTCTCTGACCTCTATAACAACAAGGCCATAGTTACTAAAAACAGACCGAGGACATTCCTTTTAGCTCACCAAGCACCTAACGACAACAAACAAATCACATTTTATGTCACATGCGCCGAATACAACAGGTTATCTTACCGTGAAATGCTTACAAGCCCTTAACCAACAATGCAGTTTTAAGAAAATAGAGTTAAGAAAATATTTACTAAATAAACAAAACAAAAACAAATAATAATAACAATTACGAGGCTGTATACAGGGGGTACCGGTACCAAGTCAATGTGCGCGGGTACAGGTTAGTCAAGTTAATTTGTACATGTAGGTACAGGTAAAGTGACAGGACAGCACACCAAGGTGCAGTAAAACCCAGAAATATTCCAGTGTTACCTCGGTGAAGAGGTGCTGCACCACGGTAGCCAGGGCCTCTATCCGGCGGTTTCCCTGCTCCAGGAACCTTTGGAGCTGCTGAAGGCTCTGGTTCTTCTTCTCACACTGGGCTCGGTACTGGGCCGCCGTGGCCGGCTTAGCCTCCAGTAGAGCCCGGGCCGGGCGGGATGCCGAGACCACTGGTCCCTGGGCTGGGAGAGGGACGGCAGGGACTGGGACCAGGTCTGGTTGGGGCGGCTGGGGTTGGTTGGGTCCTCCTAGCGGAGTAGTGGTGCTGGTCTGGGAGAGGGTCCTCGCCAACGGCGCCCCCCGCGCCTTGTTCTTGTCCACTGAAAGAGAGCAAGGTTGGTTGAGTGTGCTGGCCACGACATTTAGCATGGTCTCTCGCATTCCACTCTCCACAACCCCCTCACACACATCCAACATAGAAACACAACACAGACACACAAGCATGCAGGAGGATACGCCTAAAGGTCTCTGAGCAGAAACCGACAAACCCCAGTAGAGCTAAGAAACAGCGCAGCAGTGCATGCTGGGATAGCTCTGTAATGATGGGCCCGAGGTAGAATCCAAGGATCCATTAGGAGTGCATTAGCATCAAGCCACAGTGCAGTTAGGAGACAGAACCATCCACTCCCTCCCTTTCTCCGTCCATCTCTCTCCCCCTCCCTTTCTCTCGCCATCCCTTTCTTTCATCCCTCTCTCCCTCCCTTATATATTTTGTTGTCTCAGAGCAAAGTGGCCCATGGAGATTTCATGCCTGACTGAAGCTGCATGCCGTGTTTTATTAAGAGGGCAAACTGGCCACAGCTCTTGACCCTACAGCAGACTGTCAATAGAGTTACCCCTGATATTGATATTGTTACTTCATGTTGATCATCATCATCAGTGATATAATCATCATCATTAATAATTGTATCAATAATGCCATATCAACCATCTCTATCTTTCCCTAAAGCTATCAAATAGAAATTGTGTTAAAGCTTCCTTTAATAGTGTTTGCATGTTAAGATGTCCAACTGACAAAGTCAACTCAATGAGAGGCAGAATGCTATAACACTATGTGTCCCATCACCACATCAGTTGAGCTATGACCTTCTCCCTAAGGGGGTTAAACACTGTAATACTGCCCCCTTATGGCCACTCCACTGTCAATAACCCCTCACAGTCATAGAAACAGGCTTCATGTGTCACCTTGATAGGCAGTCCTGGCACTAGAGGGCTACAGTGTCTGTAGGTTTTTGTTCCAGCCCACCCACTAACACATCTGATTCTAATAATCAACTAATCATGGTCTTCAATCTTAGACCTCAGTTAGTTTAGACAGTGCTGGAACAAAAACATGCGCACAAGCACACAAACACAACACACACACACACAGTACTGTATGAGGTTAATCTACTGTATCGGCCTACGCCTACACCATCACTCTAGCTCTACAATAACCAGCATGGAGCTCAAACACCATCTGTCTAGCTCTACAATAACCAGCATGGAGCTCAAACACCATCTGTCTAGCTCTACAATAACCAGCATGGAGCTCAAACACCATCTGTCTAGCTCTACAATAACCAGCATGGAGCTCAAACACCATCTGTCTAGCTCTACAATAACCAGCATGGGCTCAACAGACCCACTCATATCAAACATTTTACTAATCCAATCTCCAATTACATTATCCTATTAGTCAACAGCCATATAATGTATTAACAGTTTGACACTAATCTGCCATTTGGGTTATATATATATATATAAACAAAATAATAATAGTAGTCAGCCTTCCTGTCATTCTCATACAAAACAGCGTATTTTCTTTTCATGCATTTTCTGTTTCTAAATTCAATGCATCAGTGTGTGTGTGCATAGGGACACCCAGACAGACAGTGGTGGGACATGCTTGAGTATGAAACGTCTGTGTGTGTGTGTAATTAGCGCTCTGTCAGTGTCTGCCTCTAATGGCATTGTGGTCGACTTCCCAACACCCTGGGACACACACACACACGACTAGAGACTTTCAGTAACACACACACACACACACACACACACACACACACACACACACACACACACACACACACACACACACACACAGAGTTTCAACGCTTCCTCGAGCATGTCGCACCACTGCCAGTGTGGATGTCCCCATGCACGGCTTGAGCTAACAGGGGGAGCGGTGCCTACTTTCATCCTGTGTTTTCACAACCTACCACAGCACCCAAAAGACAACACCACACCCACAGGGGCATCCTGTGGGTGACCGCTAAATCTCTTTTAACACACCAGGGAGGGGAAACCAAAACATCCTCCCAAGAGGCACGCACACACTCACACACACACACACACACACACACACACACACACACACACACACACATGAATAGTCTTCATTCAGAAGCATAAACAACTGTAATTTCTGACAATCATCTCGGTTTACTTCAATTAGGGCGGAAACTCCTGAAGAGAACCAAAACAAAGGCCATGGAGGTTTATCTGATCTGCCTGAGAGGCTGAGGTTGAGATACCTACTCTAGAAAAAGTCACTGGACCAATATATAGACCGGTATTATATAACATGTTTGCCAGTAGTATTTCTGTTCACTGGGGGGAGCTTCAGATATGTCTATTTCCATCATATTCAGCAACATATCGTCACCTTTTACAAAATGTCTCTTGCTTATTTTTTTTTCTCCGTTCTCCTTTCTGGAGGGAAAAAGAGTCAAGCGGACATTTTGCAGAGTGTGTACCTGGGATCTGCCATGCAGGCTGATAGAGGTTCAGGGCCCAGTCTGTGAGAGAGATGTCAGTCAGTTAGCCACTTAGCATGCAGTGGGATATTACGTCTGCATCCCAAATGGCAGCCTATTCCCTATATAGCGCACTAGTTAAAAGTAGTGCGCTAAATAGGGAAGGTGGTGCCATTTGGAACATATTTTACAAGTTAGAAAAAAAACGTCTCTGGATGGAAGTTAGGCTTGGGCACAGATCTAGGATCAGCTTTTCCTCCACAAGTCATGACCGTAACTATCAGGGGGAGAAACACTCAACTGTTCTTGGATCAGTGTCTAGAGGAGACTTTAAGAGGTGCTACTAAAAAGGATATCGGGGGGAGATGAGAGGCTGGATGAGAGGAGGAAGAGCGGAGGGGAGAGGGTGTCTTTTAGCTGAGGATGGTGTGTGTGTGTGTGTGTGTGTGTGTAGTGTGTGTTAGATCTGTCATCTGAGCAGATCAAACCCTTTTTGAAACGTATTCCCAACCGAACTGAAACCATGTTGGTGTTTGAGGATACTGTAGTTTGCCAGAATGTAGAGTGAGAGTTGGACAGAGAGCCAATCCCTCATCAACTGTACAGTATTAATTAGACTCTCCGGACTCCTGCTCCAATGGGCTGGGTGGCAAAAATAGAACCCACTTCAAAGGAGGGATTAAGACTGGATTACTGTGTGTGTGTGTTGGGGGGCAGTAGCTTTTCCACCCAGATCAGCCTTTCACAGCGTTGAGCAGTGTGCAAAAGCTACTGCCAAAATGATGACCCCCACCCCAACACACACTACTTTTGCACACTGCGAAAGGCTGATCTGGGTGGAAAAGCTACTGCCCAACACACACACACACACACACACACACACACACACAGTAATCCAGTCTTAATCCCTCCTATGAAGTGGGTTGTATATTAATTTGCCAGCCCATTGGAGCAGCAGTCCGGAGAGTCTAATTAATACTGTACAGTTGATGAGGGATTGTCTCTGTCCAACTCTCACTCTCTACATTCTGGCAAACTATTGTAGCCTCAAACACCAAAATGGTTTCAGTTTGGTTGGGAATACATTTCAAAAAGGGTTTGATGTGCCAGCCAGTGGCAGTAAACCGTGTCCATCCCACACACACACACACACGGTAGCCTGTTGTCTTAATCTGGGCGGGATTAAAGATGCCCCCTGCCATGCTCAGATGAAACATCAAATCTGGAAATATGAAAAGTGCAAAACCAAGCAGCTAATAAGGCCGAGACCTTCTCATATACCACCCTGTACCCCATATAGTGCACCGTTTCTGACCAGGGCCCTATATTGGGAACAGGGTGTCATTTGAGATGCAGACGCAAGTGAACACATCCCCGGTGACCCGGCTACAGACTCCTAGAAAATCTAGAAGGACCCCTGGCCCACCTGCAATCCAGTCAAAGTTCATTAACTGCAATAACATGGGGCCTCGTAGATCGTGTCGCTCGCCTAACGAGGCGACTGAATTCCCAACCAGGCTGTTTCCATGGCAACACATGGAGAAATATCGATGTCAGCGGAGGCTGGTGAGGGGAGGACGGCTCATAATAATGGCTGTAATGGAGCCAATGGAATGGCAGCAAACCATGTGTTAGATGTTGTTGATACCATTCCACCTATTCCGCTCCAGCCATTACCATCACCTCTCATCTGCCTCTCAGCAGTATGCCTATACAGAAATGCTTACTGACCTGCTTTAAATTAGCCTACATCCCTAAAAACAGGCTGCCTGATATAAAAAAAAAATTGATTTGATATCTGTTCATCACAAAATATGCCACATAAATATGAGAACCAGAAGGCATGGCTGGCTGAATTCATTAGAGAATATATACATTCCTTTAGAGAATGTATAAATCTTATCGCTCCCAAAATACCACTAAACTCTGCAGGACACCAAACAGATTTCAGAAAGGGAACATCTCTCCCTAGTCCCTCTGAAATATTCTGTCCTTATTTCACCAGATAATTCCCTCATCAGGCAAACGTTGAAAAAAACGTAGAGAGATTATTCCCTCATCAAGCGAAAGTTGAAAAAACATTGGAGGTTAGCTCTTGCACGAATGGGCATCCTTGCCGCAGAGCGGGCAGTGACTAAAGCCTGCTGTAACCTACATTTCTCTCACAGCAGAGAAGTGGGTCTCTAAACCGCTAAGATGGAGGCCGCCCTCAGACACGTGCAGCCTGGGCTTTGATACAAAACAACACGTCATATTACTGCTTTACTATTACACACTCGGTCTCACTGCTTGGCAAATATTATTATTCTATCCGGTATAGATATAACCATTTTAATAACAGAAATAGTACGCAGCCAGATATGTGCAGTCTAATTGGAATACAGAACAGCAGGTCTAAAGTACAGGTTTCAATAGACAAAATGACAAAGACTAAATAGCAAGAAAAACGACTTAGTAAATAGATGTATAACCATTGAAACAGATAGAGGGAGGAGTCAAGCTCGTGATGGACATAAAACCAGCATGCAAGCCCATAGTACTGCTTTCAATAGATACAATGCCACAGAACACAAAGAAAAGGCCTGTTCCAGACCTAAACATAGTGGTTTAATGACAGACAGATGGTCAGGCTACTAGGAGCCAGATGAGGCTGTGTGTCTGGGTACCACGCGAGTCAAGCCCTTCTGGGCTTCATGGTTAGAAGGAGCCCTCTGCCTTGCCGGCTATTCACCACCACGCTATGGTGGAGCCACTAGTGTAGAAAACACACACACACACTCAAATACACACACAGACAGGCATAGCGACTATAGACAATAGTGAGAGAACCCCCTGGTAAAGAAGGACTGCAAGGCAACAATGGCTGCCGCGGCACGGGGGAAGAAATAGGGAATGTGGGAGATAAGATGACGGAGGAGGGGTACGATAG
Organism: Brachymystax lenok tsinlingensis; assembly: GCA_030435695.1. NCBI lineage: Eukaryota > Metazoa > Chordata > Actinopteri > Salmoniformes > Salmonidae > Brachymystax > Brachymystax lenok. Next base: position 41,203,449 of record CM059810.1, read on the forward strand.
ATGGAGCGATGAGGTGTGTGTGTGTGTGTGTGTGTGTGTCTCAGACCTGCATGGAACACCACAGTGGTCTTCTTGCATCCCGAGAGGAGTTGGAGATTCCGGAACAATCCTTTGGCTGTCAACTTCACATGGAAGTTAGACAGAGAGAGTCTAGGAGACCATAACATGTCTCTGGTGAGAGATTACTCTAGTATAGACGCAAAGAAAAAAAAAGAGGGAACAATGAGAGTGAAAGAGAAATCCACAGACTAAGTTAGTCTCTAGGTAGATACTCCTCCAAGCTAATAGGTAGATACTCCTGCAGACTAGGTTAGTCTCTAGGTAGATACTCCTCCAGACTAGTTTAGTCTCTAGGTAGATACTCCTCCAAGCTAGGTTAGTCTCTAGGTAGATACTCCTCCAGACTAGGTTAGTCTCTAGGTAGATACTCCTCCAGACTAGGTTAGTCTCTAGGTAGATACTCCTCCAGACTAGGTTAGTCTCTAGGTAGATACTCCTCCGGACTAGGTTAGTCTCCAGGTAGATACTCCTCCGGACTAGGTTAGTCTCCAGGTAGATACTCCTCCGGACTAGGTTAGTCTCTAGGTAGATACCCCCCAAGAACAAGTGAAGAAAAAGAGGGATAAAAAATAATCCAAACAAAAACAAGTCTAAAAGCGCAGCTACACCACTCCCAGATAGAGGGAGAGAGAGAGCTACACCAGTCCCAGATAGAGGGAGAGAGAGAGCTACACCACTCCCAGATAGGAGAGAGAGAGCTACACCACTCCCAGATAGAGGGAGAGAGAGAGAGCTACACCACTCCCAGATATAGTGAGAGAGAGCTACACCACTCCCAGATATAGTGAGAGAGAGCTACACCACTCCCAGATAGAGGGAGAGAGAGCTACACCAGTCCCAGATAGAGGGAGGGAGAGAGTTACACCAGTCCCAGATAGAGGGAGGGAGAGAGCTACACCACTCCCAGATAGAGGGAGAGAGAGAGCTACACCACTCCCAGATAGAGGGAGGGAGAGAGCTACACCACTCCCAGATAGAGGGAGAGAGAGAGCTACACCAGTCCCAGATAGAGGGAGAGAGAGAGCTACACCAGTCCCAGATAGAGGGAGAGAGAGAGCTACACCACTCTCAGATAGAGGGAGAGAGAGCTATAGGAGCTGTGAATGAGTGCGGGAGCGTAGGGGGAAAAAATACACTTGAGCTGTACCTCCGGCCAATGGAAAACAAGGGAAAATGGCGCCAAAAATAGCATTGTTTTTCTGCCACCTGCAGTAGAGGCAGTAACAGTATGGAGAGATAGTCCAGGTCTAGTCTGTAGTAGAATCCTCAGAGCGAGAAGCATGAAACGTAGGCAAAAACCCTGACGATGAAGATTATCTCCTCTTCTGCAGAGGATCAGCGGTAGCATGCAATGTCTCCTAGTGATGCCTCATGAACACACTGCCGCGGACACACACACATACACACACTGCAGCGTTTGGGACCAATCGGCATTAGAGGTTCTCTCACACACACACACGGTTAGACAAAGCTCAGCCTCGGCACCTCTGTGTATCTCACACTGGTTCCTTCGATAGTACTGTGAGGAAAACACACAGAGAGATGCTGCTCGGGATGGAGGAGGGGAGGAGGGGAGGAGAGGAGAGGAGGGAGGAGGGGGAGGAGTGTGCGCAGAGCGGCAAGTGGGCGGGACCTGAGAATAATATCTCTCTCTCTCTCTCTCGCTTTCCTTCACTCCCAGGGTGAAGATGTGAGGGGGAGGATGGATGGATGAAAAGGAGAAAAGAAGGTGGGAGGATGCAGATGGTTCATACCGAGGTTCCAACTGATGGGAGAGCAGAGATCAAGGAGAGAAGAAAAAATGTGGATCCTTGAAAGCAGGAGGACACATCCCACTCCATCACTCCTCTCTCCCCCGCTCCATCACTCTCTCTCTTTCTATTCCTTCTATCTCCATCTCTCCCTCTGTGGCAGGTGCTGTGTTAAGCCTATTCACTGGGAGGGTGGCGTCTGTGAAAGAACGCATTTGTCACACATAAAACAAACACACACAAACATGCCTCAGAATATTGATGAGTGTCACTGTTCTATGGGGTGGCTGTATAGGCAGCCTGTGGATGGCTGTCCATTTCCATCATTCAGCTGCTCTTTTCACTGTCTGGAGAATAAGCATGGAATACACACGACAGGGGGTATGGATGATGAGGCTCAGATAAACAGTGGACCATAGAGATGGCTGGGATTCAATGCAACTGACATTCTGTTGGGGGTTTATGAATTTAATTAATGCTAATAGATAGTGATGTCCCAACAACACCTATAAAATGGTTTGATAAAACTGGGACCGTACGCTAATCAATAATGACAAGATACGCATTGGAGCACGTTGGAGGGTGTGGTACGTAATGGGGCATGTGATCAAATGTGAGTCAGGGGGCATATGATATAATGTGAGTCAGGGGGTGTCAGTCACATGATGGGATTTCCTCCTCTTCCCCCTGTTATGATGTGGAGGGGAAGGTTAGTGTTAAGACATAGACAAACACTCCGCAGGATACACTTCCACACTCCACCACCAGGGGGCAGCAACCAGGTCTAGGTGCTGAGCCAAGGCTTGATAAGCACAGGTGCTGACAATTAAGGTGACGTCACAGTGGCAGCTTGGGGAACCTACTCGTTTTGTTGAGGGCTTTGTTCGTTATTTGAGTCTTTAGTTTGGGAAGGCCTTTGGTATTTTCCTTTTTGTACATATTTAAGTTTCAGCACCATCTTGAAGAAATAATAATTTGCTTGGACTGGCCCGTCCCAGAGGTAAAGAGAGAGAGCTGGCCCTGGACCAAGGTAAGGTTGCTCTCTCCCTGCGCAAGTACATTCAACATCTAGGTGCATATGCTGATTTCTCACAAATGCACACATTCATTCAGGTTACAGACCATGTAACTATGTAACTAGGCCCAAGACCCCTAGACATAACGAGTCAGGTTACAGACCATGTAACTAGGCCTAAGACCCCTAGACATAACGAGTCAGGTTACAGACCATATAACTATGTAACTAGGCCTAAAGACCCCTAGACATAATGAGTCAGGTTACAGACCACGTAACTATGTAACTAGGCCTAAGACCCCTAGACATAATGAGTCAAGTTACAGACCATGTAACTAGGCCTAAGACCCCTAGACATAATGAGTCAGGTTACAGACCATGTAACTATGTAACTAGGCCTAAGACCCCTAGCCATAATGAGTCAGGTTACAGACCATGTAACTATGTAACTAGGCCTAAGACCCCTAGACATAATGAGTCAGGTTACAGACCATGTAGCTTTGTAACTAGGCCAAAGACCCCTAGACTCAGCCAATGCAACAATATTAGTAGGCTAGTTAATGGGTTCGTAACACCCCTCTCCCTTCAATCTCCCCATCTCTCCACTCCACATCCCTCTCTCCTCTCCTCCGAGGCAGCCGTGGTTTACAGGGACAAGGTCCAGAGAGAAAATCGGAAAATCTGTGGCAAGGCGGCATTTCGTTTTCAAATCAGGTGTGGCAGCACCACTTTTGATTTATACTGAACAAAAATCTAAACGCAACATGCGTGGTTACACGTTGTCTGCGGTTTTTAGTCCGGTTGGACGTACTGCCAAATTCTCTAAAACGACGTTGGAGGAGGCTTATGGTAGAGAAATTAACATTCAATTATCTGCTCTGGTGGACATTCCTGAAGTCAGCATGCCAATTGTATGCTCCCTCAAAACCTGAGACATCTGTGGCATTGTGTTGTGTGACAAAACTGCACATTTTAGAGTGGCCTTTTAATGTCCCCAGCACAAGGTGCACCTGTGTAATGATGCTTTTTAAATCAGCTTCTTAATATGCCACACCTGTTAGGTGGATGGATTATCTTGGCGAAGGAGAAATGGTCACAAACAGGGATGTAAACACATTTGTGCAAAACAATTTGAGAGAAATAAGCTTTGCTTTTGTGCGTATGGAACATTTCTGGGATCTTTTATTTAAGCTCATGGGACCAAAATATGTTTGTTCAGTATAGTTTAATAGCAAAGTGCTGTTTTTTAGACCCATTTGCCTCATGACTTCTCAACTCAACGCACAATTTCTCTGTCCTTCATTTCGGAGTTCAGCGGCAGCGCTTTGCGTGTCTTGACCAATCAGATTCACAGAAATCACAAGTTGCACGGGCCAAGCACAGCGCACAAAGGGGCTCTCTCTCTGGTATTTAGCAAGCGTGATAAACACATCACTTCCTACACAAGCAAAAACTCTTACATAAATGCAGACACAAGCAAAAACTCTTACATAAATGTAGCAGCCTAAAAACCTAAACACCAGCCATGCTGTATTGCATGGAAATGAGACTCTTTTTCAGTCTGATCAACTGTAGACTAGGCTACTAACAACAACAGCTGCATAGTCTAGCCTACTATGCACCCTGTTCCTCTGGCCAGGGTCAACGAAGCGGTAACATTGTGTATTTATAGCCTGTGAAGAAATGTGAATGGGATCACATTTGGTTTATATTAAAAATTGGTCTGACTAGGCTACCTAGACTTTTTCCAATCCAAAATGATTAACTGGAATTAATCAATAAACACAGTAGGTGACAGACTGATTTGTAATTAGGCCTACAGTTGCATAGGGCAGACTATACGCAACCTGCATAAAGCAAGCCCAGCACTGAGTTTTATCATGTTGCTTCTCTGTGTCTGTGTATAGGAAACCAACATAGTCCTGCTTTAAAATATAATTAATATGAACAAGTACAAGGTTGCTGAATTTTGACAGGGTTTTCATCTTCCTCAAGGCCAGGAAGTTGTCCAAGAGTGTTTTAAAACCCTGGGACCTGATTAAAAATACTCTGATCCCATCATAGCCCATATGAATAATTTTTACAACATATTAATCACGTCATACTGTAAAAGGTCCAGAGTTTTACCTGGTTAGGCTACCAGATCAGAAAAAACTACGTACCACACCACTCTGGGACCTATGGTGCCACCTCTGAGCAGTCTGACTTTAGGACCATACAGACGCCTGGGAGCGAAGGCAGTAAATAAGCTTCAACTCCTTGTCACTTTGCCATACCCTAGGTTTTGCTGAAATGACACCCCCAAAATGCATGGTCCTGTATCCAACAATGTGACAGAACTAACAAAAACAGTATTTTAGTTTGACAAATGAGAGTTAAAAAATAAACTTGAAGAATCTCCAAGTGGTCACTTCATGTAAGTGGTCACTTCATGTAAGAGCCCCACTTGAGAAATATGCCCTGAGCTACAAGGCAAGACAACTCAAGTACATATAGAGTACAACTCAGCCCTGAAGTATAAATAGTCCCATAGCAGCGCTGTACTGATCCAATATCTAAACTTAGGCAGCGGGCAACAAAATGAATAAAGTCTGTCTTATAAAAGAAAACTGAAAACAGGCATCTTGCCAGACAGCTTCAACAGCCATTGTAACCACTGGCCTGTAAAGCCATTGTTTTGTGTGTGTGTGTGTGTATACTGTTTATGTGGGCAAATACTGTGTGTGTGTGTGTGTGTGTGTGTGTGTGTGGTGGTATGCCGAGGGGGTGACAGCATGTCTGCAACTGGTGGCTCCCCACAAACCCCCAGTGGGAGTTCCTGACGCAACCGCAGCAGAGAGGCAGCCAGGCGCCGAGGCCTAGCCCAATCAAGACCAGCCCAGGCTGGGGGAAAGGACTAACCACAGACCCAGGCTTGACCAGGCCTACAGGAACACGTCCACACTTCACAAAGCCTCTGTGAGATGGCCTAAATATGTTAACTAAAAACACTGCACTTTCTGCTTTTTGAAAGACTGATTTGGGATCAGCAATCGCAAACCCAAATCTAACCTCAACCCTTATGAGCTGAGCAACAAAAACTAATCTGAGACCTGTTGATAGGAGCACGTTGGGACCACATGTCCTTAGTAGTGGCAGCGTTGCCAACTGCCAACAGTATTGAACGCAGGACGAATGGCCCTAGTGTCAACATTACATTCGGCTCAACAAACGACTGCCCTATTCTTCTCCCGACTCACCACACGGTGCCAACCTGCCAGTTAAAACAGATGGGCATCGTCACGTTAGAGTACACATGTCCACAACAATGCACAGTCAAAGGTGAGAGAAGTATTTGAAGCGACTCTTGGCACTGTCGACGTGGCCGTCCGTCATCTGTGACGAGCCTGGATACAACAGTGCTGTTTTACCATGCATGCGCACAGGGTCTGTGTGTGACAGAGGCAACAGTTCAGCCTAGGTTCCCTCCAAGTGATTTCCATCAGTCCCCTGTATCCCTTTAATGACAGGAATTGTTCGGGACGCCATTCTTTGTGTGTTTGTTTACCCTCGTCACGAGCCTGTGAGCTCCGAGCTAGTCAGCCAGAACGCACAACCCAAACGCTCCTAATGATCCACACACACATGGGAATGCTTTCCAAATCGCTAACACGTTTTTACATTCTTCTATTTATAATTTTCTCCCTCTCATCTCCCCAATTAGGCTATAGATGTCCATAACTGTGTTTTAAATAGAAAACCTTTGAACTAAACACAGTGACTTAAAACCAGTGGTGGAAAAATAATCAAAATGTCATACTTGAGTAAAAGTAAAGACACCTTAATAGAAAATGCCTCAAGTAAAAGTGAAACTCAATACTGCTTGAGTAAAAGTCTAAATGTATTTGGATTTAAATATACTTAAGTATCAAAAGTAAATGTAATTGGCATTCACATAACTCTTATTGATTTTCCACGTGGAAGGGGATTTTGGAAATTTAATAAAAGTTTACTGGAGGACAACTTTATTTTAACTAAGACAAAATAATTTATAACGGAATTTTTCCAGTATAATATAGTTTCAGCAAATCGCCTTATTGTTTGGGATACCTTTAAATGTACCTTCAGGGGTCATTCAACTCAATATTCATCAATAATAAAAAAAGCAGTTTCTGGCTAAAGAAACAAGACTAACAAGGGAAATCCATGAACTAATAGTACAGGTAGATAGCAATAAAAACGATACAACAAGGATACAAAATAAGTTAGAGGAAAAACAAAAAGAACTTGAGGAACTTATTCAAGAACGATCTAATGTAATCTATTACAAAAATAAAGCAAACTGGATGGAATATGGAGAAAAATGCACAAAATTCTTCCTGAATCTCCAATATAGGAACGCTAACAAAAAGAATTTGCAGAAACTCGTTACTGAAGACGGAGTCATCTATGATTCTCCAAATTATATTTTAAAATAGGAAGCTAATTATAAGTTCTAAGCTAAGCTAAGTTCTCTTTTCCGTCTCATCCTTTCCCACTGAATGAAGATTATGGTAAGGAATGTTTTCCAAATAATATAACAAAAAATTGAAAATTAACAAACGTAAAGAAAGATCAGTGCGAAGGCCAAATTACAGAGGAATAACTTTTTGAGGCAATTAAATCCTTTCAGTCTGGAAAAACCCCAGGGCTTGATGGCATTCCGGTAGAGGTATATCAAGTATTTTTTGATATACTAAAAGCTCCATTGTTAGATTGTTTTAACTACTCCTATAGAAATGGTAGTCTGTCAGGTACTCAGCAGGAAGGTCTGATTTCTCTATTATTAAAACAAGATCCAGATGGCAAATATAAAGACCCAGTCTATCTACAAAACTGGAGGCCCCTTACACTTCAATGTTGTGATGCAAAAATACTAGCGAAATGCATAGCACTCAGAATTAACCTCACAAGCTCCAGCAGCAGAGGTGACTGTTTTGGAGAGCCTGGCGTGCCCAAAGTAAAATACCTCCCATTTAGGCCCAGAAAATGGGATATGCATATACATGCAAACACTCTGAATCTTCCAAAACTGTTAACCATTTGTCTGTGGGTCAATCAGAACGCATATAGCAGGCAAAACCCTGAGGAATCTCTGTCCTGGAAAAAGTCATTTTGACACATTGCTCATTTTGGAACCCCTCCCTATCGAAAATGACCATATATAGGCATGTGAACGCAGTGCACGTCGCTTCCTTATGATGTCATCAACCACGAGACGGTGTTTTACTCCATCTTGGAGGAATTTCGACCATTGATACACAGCATGGCAATGGGAGACCACGTTCTGAAAACTCTTCAGATTCTTGGCGCTACAAGACGAAGGCGCGCTGTGCCTTATTTATCGTCTTTAGCGTTCAGTTTATATTCCGGCTGATTTATAATAGTAAATATACGTAAATATGTTCCTAAGGATACATTTAAAACTATGTTTGATTGTTTTTGGACAAGTTTATAAGTATAATTTGAGCGAGTTGGCGCCAGCGTTTCAAAAGAGGAGTGGAGGCTGTCGTTTCTGATTATAACGCGAACCAAATGGAGGATTTATGGATAAAAGACGCGTTACTTTTTCTAACAAAAGAACCATGGATTGTCTTCGTTGGACACTTAGGATGACCTCAGCAGAAGTTCTTCAACAGGTAATTGATTTGTTTTCGCTGTGAAATGTGTTATGTGTGTGCCATGATGGCTAATCGATACATGGCTATTGGAAAATATGTGAGGTGCTAGCCTCAAACAAATGAATGTGCTGCTTTCACCGTAAAGCCTTTTTGAAATCTGACAACGCTGTGATATTGCCAAGAAACAGAGCTTTTGATGAGTATGGAACACTTGTATATTGCTGGATGTTTAATAATTCAACTTTCGGAATTTAAATTTGGCGCTTTAGATTTTCGCTGGTAGTGTCGGGATGAGCCCGCTAGCGACCCACTGGTAATTGAGAATGCTTAAGAGGTTAAAAAGGGTTTTACCAGGTATTGTTCATCCTAATCACAGGTTTTTTTACATGGACGATACATTGGAGATAATATACGTCAACTACTAGAAATAATAGAACATCATGAAACATATAAAAAGCCAGGAATGGTATTTATAGCAGATTTTGAAAAGGCATTTGATAAAGGAAGACTGGATTTTATTTATAAATGCCTGGATTTTTTCAATTTCGGTAATTCTCTTATAAAATGGGTAAAAATAATGTATAGCAACCCCAGGTGTGAAATAATAAATAACGGCTACTTCTCAGAGTTTTGAATTGTCAAGAGGAGTTAAACAAGGGTGTTCACTGTCACCATATCTATTCGTTATGGCCATCGAAATGCTAGCTATTAAAATCAACATTAGAGGATTAGAAATACAAGGCTTAAAAACAAAGCTGTCCATGTATGCCGATCCTTCAAGTTTTATATTAAGTCCTCAAGCTAGATCCCTGCAATGTCTCATTGAAGATCTAGATAACTTTCGAGTACTCTCTGGACTAAAACCTAATTATGATAGGTGTACAATATTACATTTGGATCTTTAAAAATACAACTTTTACATTACCCTGCAGTTTACCTATAAAATGGGCTGATGGTGAAGTAGACATACTCGGTATTCATATCACAAAATATATAAATAAGCTCTCCACAATGAATTTCAATAGAAAACTTGTAAAAATAGACAAGATCCTGTAACCATGGAGGTAAATACCTGTCTATTTATGGATTAACTCCTTAGTCATATCTCAGTTTACTCACTTACTTATGGCGCTGCCTACTCCTGATGATACATTTTTCAAGACATATGAGCAAAAAATATTTCGCTTTATCTGGGATGCTAAACCAGAGAAAATAAATCGTGCCTATCTATATAATGAATATAAATTGGGTGGGTTGAGATTATTAAATACAGTTGAAGTCGGAAGTTCACATACACTTAGGTTGGAGTCATTAAAACAAATTTTTCAACCACTCCACAAATGTCTTGTTAACAAACTATAGTTTTGGCAAGTCGGTTAGGACATCTACTTTGCATGACAAGTACTTTTTCCAACAATTGTTTACAGACAGATTACTTCACTGTATCTCAATTCCAGTGGGTCAGAAGTTTATACACTAAGTTGACTGTGCCTTTAACTTGTTAGGGAGTGGCAGCTGAGGGGTCGGTTTTGGAGAGCCTGGCATGCCCAAAGTAAAATGCCTCCCATTCAGGCCCAGAAAAATAGGATATGCACATATTTGGTACCATTGGATAGGAAACACTCTGGATTTTCCAAAACTGTTAACCATTTGTCTGTGAGTAAAACAGAACGCATATAGCAGGCGAAACCCCGAGTAATTTCTGTCCTGGAAAAAGTGATTTTGACACATTGGTCATTTGGGAACCCCTCCCTCATGAAAATGACCATATAAGGGCATATGAATGCAGTACCCATCGCTTCCTTTAGATGTCAACAGTCTCGAGACAGTGTAAAATTTCATTTTGGATGAATTAGACCAGAGAAGAAGAGCAAACCAGGAAGTGACCGTTTTATGTAAACAGTGCGCGCGCGCCCAACAAGGCACGCTGTGTCTTTTTTACCGTCTTTATCGATCAGTTTATATTCCGGTTGATTTATAATAGTAAATATACGTAAAAGTCTTCCTAAGGATACATTTAAAACTATGTTTGATTGTTCTTGGACAAGTTTATAGGTATAAGATGAAAGAGTTTGCGTCACGTTTCAATGGACTAGTGGAGGCTGTCGTTTCTGATTATAACGCGCAAACCAAATGGAGGATTTATGGATAAAATACATTACTTTTTCTAACAAAAGAACCATGGATTGTCTTCGTTGGACACTTAAGATGACCTCAGCAGAAGTTCTTCAATAGGTAATTGATTTGTTTTCGCTGTGAAATGTGTTATGTGTGTGCCGTGATGGCTAATCGATTCATGGCTATGGGAAAAATATGTGAGGTGCTACCCTCAAACAATCAAATGTGCTGCTTTCGCCGTAAAGCCTTTTTGAAATCTGACAACGCTGTGATATTGCCAAGAAACAGAGCTTTTGATGAGTATGGAACACTTGTATATTGGTGGATGTTTAATAATTCAACTTTTGGATTTTGAATTTGGCGCCTTACATTTCACCTGGTAGTGTCGGGAGCAGCCCGCTAGCGCCCCAGCAATCCCTGAGAGGTTAAACAGCTTGGAAAATTCCAGAAAATTATGTCATAGCTTTAGAAGCTTCTGATAGGATAATTGACATCATTTGAGTCAATTGGAGGTGTACCTGTGGATGTATTTCATGGTCTGCCTTCAAACTCAGTGCCTCTTTGCTTGACATCATGGGAAAATCAAAAGAAATCAGCCAAGACCGCAGAAAAAATATTGTAGACCTCCACAAGTCTGGTTCATCATTGGGAGCAATTTCCAAACGCCTGAAGGTACCACGTTCATCTGTACAAACAATAGTACACAAGTATAAACAACATGGGACCACGCAGCCGTCATACCGCTCAGGACGGAGACGTGTTCTGTCTCCTAGAGATGAACGTACTTTAGTGCTAAAAGTGCAAATCAATCCCAGAACAACCTTGTGAAGATGCTGGAGGAAACAGGTACAAAATTATCTATATCCACAGTAAAACGAGTCCTATATCAACATAACCTGAAAGGCCGCTCAGCAAGGAAGAAGCCATTGCTCCAAAACCGCAAGAAAAAAGCCAGACTACGGTTTGCAACTGCACACTTTTTTGAGAAATGTCCTCTGGTCTGATGAAACAAAAATAGAACCTTTTGGCCATAATGACAATCGTTATGTTTGGAGGAAAAAGGGGGAGGCTTGCAAGCTGAGAACACCATCCCAACCGTGAAGCACGGGGGTGGCAGCATCATGTTGTGGGGGTGTTTTGCTGCAGGAGGGAAGAAGAAGGCATCATGAGGAAAGAAAATTATGTGGATATTTTGAAGTAACATCTGAAGACATCAGTCAGGAAGTTAAAGCTTGGTCGCAAATGGGTCTTCCAAATGGACAATGACCCCAAGCATACTTCCAAAGTTGTGGCAAAATGGCTTAAGGACAACAAAGTGGCCAGAACTGAAAAAGCGTGTGCGAACAAGGAGGCCTACAGTTACAACAGCTCTGTCAGGAGGAATGTGCCAAAATTCACCCAACTTATTGTGGGAAGCTTGTGCTACCCGAAATGTTTGACCCAAGTGAAAGAATATAAAAGCAATGCTACCCAATATCAATTGGGTGTATGTAAACTTCTGACCCACTGGGAATGAGATGAAAGAAATATAAGCTGAAATAAATCACTCCAGTATTATTCTGACATTTCACATTCTTAAAATGAAGTGGTGATCCTAATTGACCTAAAACAAGGAATTTTTACTAGGATTAAATTTCAGGAGTTGTGAAAAACTGAGTTTAAATGTATTTGGCTAAGGTGTATGTAAACCTCCGACTTCAACTCTAAGTATCAAAAGTAAAAATAATTATATTAAGCAAACCAGACGGCACCATCTTCTTTTTTACATTTTTTTTTCACGGATAGCAAGGTGCACACTCCAACACTCAGACATAATTTACAAACAAAGCATGTGTTTAGTGAATCCGCCAGATCAGGTATTTGGGATGACCAGGGATGTTCTCTTGATAAGTGTGTGAATTTGACAATTTTCCTGTCCTGCTAAGTATTCAAAATGTAACAAGTCCTTTTGGGAAACTGTATGGAGTAAAAAGTACATTATTTTCTTAAGGAATGTAGTGAAGTAAAAGTTGTCAATTTTTTTTAAAGTAAAGTACAGATACCCAAAAAATTCTTAAGTAAAAAGACTTGAAAGTATTACTTAAGTACTTTATACCACTGCTTAAAACTTCAGTGAAATTAAATTAGGGTAAAAGTTAGTTCATAGTTATAGAAACACTTTCAGCTTATACTGCATATTGAGCTAGAATTATTCAGTCAGCTATCTGTGATATAACAACATTACAACACTTTGACAACACTGGTCAAGGGAAGTGCACTGATACGATGTGCAACTGATATCGTCCTACGACACACTTCCTGTTCCTGTCCCCTAATCTTTTGAATGGAATAGCTTGACGATTATATCATCAAATTCATGAAAACTAGGTAATTTAAGATATATACAGTACCAGTCAAAAGTTTGACACCTACTCATTTCAGGGTTTTTCTTAATTTGTACTATTTTCTACATTATAGAATAAGTGAAAACATCAAAACTATGAAATAACACATATGGAAATCATGTATTTACCAAAGAAGTGTTAAAAAAAAAACTCTTAAAGATCCACCTCTTTTTTTCAATTTTCACCGAAAATGACATACCCAAATCTAACTGCTTGTAGCTCAGGACCTGAAGCAAGGATATGCATATTCTTGATACCATTTGAAAGGAAACACTTTGAAGTTTGTGGAAATGAATGTGAAATGAATGTAGGAGAATAACACATTAGATCCGGTAAAAGATAATACAAAGAAAAAACGTGTTTTTATTTTTTTACCATCTTTGAAATGCAAGAGAATGGCCATAATGTATTATTCCAGCCCAGGTGTAATTTAGATTTTGGGCACTAGATGGCATCAATGTAGGTGCAAAGTTTTAGACTGATCCAATGAACCACTGCATATCTGTTCAAGACTGTCCAAATGAGCCTAATTGGTTTATTAATACATTTTCAAATTCATAATTGTGCACTCTCCTCAAAACAATAGCATGTTATTATTTCACTGTAATAGCTACTGTAAATTGGACAGTGCAGTTAGATTAACAAGAATTTAAGCTTTCTGCCCATATCAGATATGTCTGTCCTGGGAAATGTTCATGTAACTTACAACCTCATGCTAATCACATTAGCCTATGTTAGCTTAACCGTCCCGTGGGGGACACACCGATCCTGTAGAGTAAAAAAAAAAAAAAAAACAATACATTTACATGAGATTCTTCAAAGTAGCCACCCTTTGCCTTGTTGACAGCTTTGCACACACTTGGCATTCTCTCAACCAGCTTCATGAGGTAGTCACCTGGAATGTGTTTCAATTAACAGGTGTACCTTGTTAAAAGTTAATTTGTAGAATTTCTTTCCTTCTTAATGAATTTGAGCCAATCAGTTGTAGGGGTGGTATACAGAAGACCGCCCTATTTGGTTAAAGAACAAGTCTATATTATGACAAGAACAGCTCAAATAAGCAAAGAGAAATGACAGTCCATCATTACTTTAAGACATGAAGGTCAATCAACCCGGAAAATGTCAACTTAGCAGTCGCAAAAACCATCAAGCGCTTTGATGAAACTGACTCTCATGAGGACCGCCACAGGGAAGGAAGACCCAGAGTTACCTCTGCTGCAGAGGATAAGTTCATTTAAGTTACCAGCCTCAGAAATTGCAGGCCAAATAAATGCTTCAGAGTTCAAGTAACAGACATCTCAACATCAACTGTTCAGAGGAGACTGCGTGAATCAGGCCTTCATGATCGAATTGCTGCAAAGAAACCACTACTAAAGGACACCAATAAGAAGAAGAGACTTGCTTGGGCCAAGAAACACGAGCAATGGACATTAGACGGGTGGAAATCTGTCCTTTGGTCTGATGAGTCCAAATGTGAGATTTTTGGTTCCAACTGCCATGTCTTTCTGAGATGCAAAGTAGGTGAACTGATGATCTCCGCATGTGTAGTTCCCACCGTGAAGCATGAAGGAGGTGGTGATGGTATGGGGGTGCTTGCTGGTGACACTGTCTGTTATTTATTTAGAATTCAAGGCACACTTAACCAGGATGGCTACAACAGCATTCTGCAGTGACACGCCATTCCATCTGATTTGCGCTTAGCGGGACTATCACAGCTTGGATTACCTCCAGGCTGTGTAAGGGCTATTTGACCAAGAAGGAGAGTGATGGAGTGCTGCATCAGATGACCTGGCCTCCATAATCACCCAACCTCAACCCAATTGAGATGGTTTGGGATGAATTAGACCACAGAGTGAAGGAAAAGCAGCCAACAAGTGCTCAACATATGTGGGAACTCCTTCAAAACTGTTGCAAAAGCATTCCAGGTGAAGCTGGTTGAGAGAATGCCAAAAGTGTGCAAAGCTGTCATCAAGGCAAAGTGTGGCAACTTTGAAGAATCTTAAATAAATTTGTTAAAAAGAATGTTGGTTACAACATGATTCCATATGTGTAATTTCATAGTTTTGATGTCTTCTTGGGGCGCAGACACCCCACATCCCAAAAGCTCTGTTTGGTTGGCGCGTTTTGTCCAGTAATCCACCGTTCCACTCCAGTCAACATGCATACAAACGAAACCGAAAAAAGATACCTATAAACTTTGTCCAAACAACGTTTCTAAATCAATCCTCAGGTACCCTAATATGTAAATAAACGATAATATTTCAGACGGAAAATAACCTGCTCAATAGAAAAGGAAAAAACTGAAGTGCCCGCACGCACTCAATCGTGCACGCCAAACAGTACAGTCCACTCCATATTCCACTGGGGTAAACAGCTCTTACTCCTTGGTTTTTCAAAAAACAAGCCTGAAACCTTGTCAAAAGACTGTTGACATCTAGTGTAAGCCATAGGAACTACAATCTGGGAGCTAAATCCCTCAGTACTGAATAGCATGTCAAAGGAAAAACTGTGACATCACAAAATCCCATTTTCCGGATGGATTTTCCTTGGGTTTTCACCTGGCAAATCAGCTCTGTTATACTCACAGACATTATTTTAACAGTTTTATAAACTTCAGAGTGTCTTCTATCCAATACTACTAATTATGTGCATATTCTAGTTTCTGGGCCTGAGTAACAGGCATTTTACTTTGGGCACACCAGACTCTCCGAACCTCCGAACACTGCCCCTGGGCCCTAAAAGGATCTACAATGTAGAAAATAATACAAATAAAGAAAAACCCTTGAATGAGTAGGTGTGTCCAAACTTTTGACCGGTACTGTATATACAACTTTAGCTGTTTGTAGATTAATTTACTTCTGCCGGATGCCTGTTATGAAGTTTTTGCACTGAAGAACATTGCGCTCCATTTTTGTCCATTGAAGACAATTCAAAAAGCTTCCAAAACTTCCAAAACAAAAGTAAAAAAACTTCAAGGCTACTTCCTGTAAAATGACACGTCACTTTCATACTGTATATTGGAGGCCATTCGGACACAAACATAGATTTTTCTAAATAAGCTGTCATGGATCCTTCTGGCATTTAAGGAAAATGCAAGGCTGAAAACCCTAACCGGTTGAGGCCAGAATGTTCCAAGTCTAGTTTTACACAAATCTAGCTGGAGCGCTACCATGGTAACTGGGGGCCTACACTCTCCTGTGGTGTGGGTGCTAAAGTATAACTGGTGTGTGGAGGTTTGCTCACAATTCAACAATAACCATGACACCTGTATGGGTGAGAATCATATTGCTCTCAAGTCTCTTTTATAGAGACACTATACTAAATTATAAACTGGGTGGTTCGAGCCCTGAATGCTGATTGGCTGACAGCCGTTGTATATAAGACCGTATACAACGGATATGATAAAAGTTATTTTTACTGTTCTAATTACTTTGGTAACCAGTTTATAACAGCAATAAGGCACCTCAGGGGTTTGTTATATATGGCCAACATACCACGCTAAGGGCTGTGTCCAGGCACTCCACCGTGGTATATTGACCATATACAACACCCCCTCGGGCCTTATTGCTTAATATACTTCAAGATCCTTGGCTCTAGTGCCTTCTAAGCAACCCTAACCGTTACGTAGATAAACACTAAAACTAGCAGACCGAACCCAGGCACAAAACCCAAACAACACCAAAATTCAAACAGAACTCTTACCTGTGGCAGCAGCTGTGGGGCGGTTGAATCTGGCCGAGCCGGCCCTCTGAAGGGGGGTTCTGGGCCTGCTTGCCTGCTACCTGGCTGGTCACCGCTGGAGTCTTCAGCCCTATGGTAGAGAAATAGTGAAACACCATGTCAACAGACAGATTAAACCTAACTGTAGCCTTGTAGCAGAGACTACCAGGTTATAGGGCTAGTGTGGTTTTATGAAGCAGTATCTGTGTAGTAGTGGAGCTTGAGTCTTGAAGGAGAGCTCAAAGATTTAGCCTCTGTGTCCACCGACTGCAGGGTGGGTACAAGCCCGTGTCCACCTACTACAGGGTACAAGCTGAGGGTGGATAAATAAACATCTCAATCACCTGGGCCCAGCTTACCAAAAAGTACTCTCTCTGGATTTCCTCTACAGGATAGGATTAAATCCATAGAAATAGAATTAATAGAACAGAAGAATCATTGACTTGAATGAGGACTCCCGTTCTATTAATTACATTACCTATGCATTTAATCCTATCCAACTGAGGAAATCCAGATATATAACTGGGCTCTACTGAATGGGAATCGGAGGATGATGGTTCATTTAAGCCACAGGGTTGGAAAACGATTATGTTAAAACATCATTTTAGAAATTAGATACAGTTGAAGTCGGAAGTTTACATACACTTAGATTAGAGTCATTAAAACTTGTTTTTCAACCACTCCACAAATTTCTTGTTAACAAACTATAGTTTTGGCAAGTCGGTTAGGACATCTACTTTGTGCATGACACAAGTACTTTTTCCAACAATTGTTTACAGACAGATTATTTCACTGTATCTCAATTCCAGTGGGTCAGAAGTTTACATACACTAAGTTGACTGTGCCTTTAAACAGCATGGAAAATTCCAGAAAATGATGTCATGGCTTTAGAAGCTTCTGATAGGCTAATTGACATCATTTGAGTCAATTGGAGGTGTACCTGTGGTTTATTTCATGGTCTACCTTCAAACTCAGTGCCTCTTTGCTTGACATCATGGGAAAATCAAAAGAAATCAGCCAAGACCTCAGAAAAGGAACTGTAGACCTCCACAAGTCTGGTTCATCATTGGGAGCAATTTTCAAACGCCTGAAGTACCACATTCATCTGTACAAACAATAGTACACAAGTATAAACACCATGGGACCACGCAGCCGTCATACCGCTCAGGAAGGAGACGCGTTCTGGGTCCTAGAGATGAACGTACTTTGGTGCGAAAAGTGCAAATCAATTCCAGAACATCAGCAAAGGACCTTGTGAAGATGCTGGAGGAAACAGGTACAAAACGATCTATATCCACAGTAAAACGAGTCCTATATCGACATAACCTGAAAGGCCACTCAGCAAGGAAGAAGCCACTGCTCCAAAACCGCCATACAAAAAGCCAGACTACAGTTTGCAACTGCACATGGGGACAAATATCGTACTTCTTGGAGAAATGTCCTCTGGTCTGATGAAACAAAATTAGAACTGTTTGGCCCTAATGACCATCCTTATGCTTGGAGGAAAAAGGGGGAGGCTTGCAAGCCGAAGTACACCATCCCAACCGTGAAGCACGGGGGTGGCAGCATCATGTTGTGGGGGTATTTTGCTGCAGGATGGACTGGTGCACTTCACAAAATAGATGGCATCATGAGGTAGGAAAATTATGTGGATATATTGAAGCAACATCTCAAGACATCAGTCAGGAAGTTAAAGCTTGGTCGCAAATGGGTCTTCCAAATGGACAATGACCCCAAGCATACTTCCAAAGTTGTGGCAATGGCTTAAGGACACCAAAGTCAAGGTATTGGAGTGGCCATCACAAAGCCCTGACCTCAATCCTATAGAAAATGTGTGGGCAGAACTGAAGCAGCATGTATGTAAACTTCTGACCCACTGGGAATGTGATGAAAGAAATAAAAGCTGAAATAAATCATTCTCTCAACTATTATTCTGACATTTCACATTCTTAAAATAAAGTGGTGATCCTAACTGAGCTAAGACAGGGAATTTTTACAACTATTACATTTCAGGAATTGTGAAAAACTGAGTTTAAATGTATTTGGCTAAGGTGTATGTAAACTTCCGACTTCAACTGTATAGTTAGATAATCATAAACCAGCTAGTCTGTTGATATGCAGGTAGCCTAGCGGTTAGAGCGTTGGACCAGTAACCAGATTGAATCCCTGAGCTGACATGGTAAAAAGGCAGTTAACCCACTGTTCTCCGGGCGCCGAAGACGTGGATGTCGATTATGGCAGGCCCCCGCACCTCTCTGATTCAGAGGGGTTGGTTTAAATGCGAAAGACACATTTCAGTTGAATACATTCAGTTGTACAACTGACTAGGCATCCCCTTTTATATGGTTTGGTATTTTACGATATAGTGGGACAAAAGGTCTAGATATTTGTGGGAATTGAGTCTTCTACCTCGGAGGTGACTCATTGCAGTGTGTGTGTGTGTGTGTGAGTGAGTGTGTGTATGTGTGTGTCAAAGTTTAGTTGAATTAAAGATGAAACCAATGAGAAAATCAGACTGACCTAGATAGAATGGAATAAAAAATCTTGGTGCTCATATGTTTACACTTCAACCCAGCAGAAATCCACAGGGAAATCAACGAACATACCAACTACTGTTTCCATTAACTGTCAGTGGTCACTGCTGCCATGGCAACATGACGTCGCTACAGCAGATGTACTGTACTCCATCTACCCCAAGCTAATATTACTCATATCCAGTGGGCACTTCCAGAGGCCATAGAAATAAACTGATTCTATATAACCAATATAAGGGAGTGCTATATTCATTGACACACATTATAGTGGAGATAAAGTTCATAAATGAACCAATCAGCATTCAGGATTAGACCCGTTGTATAATCATTGACACACACAGGGACTGGTTAGTAAAACAATCCTGGTACTGTAATTTTCCAATCTATGTGGTTCTGTTGTAACAACACATTGGGTCTAAATCAGAAGAAACCAACACATTTGAATACAAATATGTCCATATTTTAGCTAAAAGATATTCAAGTCAAGGAGAGGGTGTGGTGTGTAAATCAAAAGCACGAGAAGAGACATCATCATCTTGGTTAAATCAGACTAGTCCATCCGATCCTGATCAGAGAAACACATCACAGAGAGGGAAACTGATTCATTAGTGAAACTGGTAAGCGATGGTGAGCATGTTTAGACACGTCTGCACATGTTTAAATGCTAACTATGTTAAGACCATCAGACTTAAAGTGATAGGCCTCAAAATCAAAAGGTTAGTGAGTGAAAGTAAGCAATCACCAAGGATATGTGGAAGTATTGTGTGTGGGTGTGTGTGTGCTCACCTGTTGTAGTGCTTCTCCCTGGTAGTGAGGGGGCTCTGGTTCGGAACCCCAGTGGCCTGGTAGTGGTGGGGGCCTTAATCGACCCATGGGTTCCCCCTGGAGCTGTAGGCTGGCTGGGCCTCTCATCTGGCTTACAGCCCCCCACCACTGGAGCTGGGACTAGGACAGAGAAAGACAGGGATGATCAGTTAATTCTAGAATTAAGAATGAACTAATAAAAATAGTATATTAACCACTTGGAAATAGACAAACTCATTCAAACCTCACTCAACTGCATTGGGTTTAGTTTGAGTTGTTCAATACTCAAAGATGATTGGCTCGCACGTGCAACTTCAGCACACACAACATTCAATAATAGAATTGTGTTATTTGAAGTGTATCTAATTTGACACGGAAAGATCCAAACGGCGTTCCATACTTCAATAGTGAAAGATGATAGTTCTACTGTATCAAAACTGAAATAGTCTTTGTTGTGAATAACCGTGTGTGGGCAGATAGCGAACCTCTCACAGCCCAAACGTAAGAAAGAAAAAAAACGCTGTTTACATGGCATAATTCCCCTCGTTAAGCTAAATGCACATAATGCCGATTACCCACCAAAAGGGGAATAAGTCCTAATTATCTACATGATTACAATCATCAGACAACTGATTACAAATGTCTCAAAACGCTGCATAAACAATATTATCTGCATTAGCGACAGCCGTCTGCAGCACAATTAGAGCAACGGGAAACAAGTATGTTTATGTAGTTAAGTCGCAATGGTAGATTGATTTGAGTGATCACTGTGTGTGTGTGTGTGTGTGTGTGTGAGAGAGAGAGATTAGTTCCTCTGTAAACAGAGGCGGCGCATCGCCATAGCAACAGTATATTGTCGTCATCTGATCACCATGACAACCTGCTCATCCAACAGTAGCCATAGGTCTTCTACCTCGGCGGTGAGTCATTGCAGTGTGAGTGTGAGAGCTGGAGAGAGTGTGTGCATGTGTGGAAAGAGAGCGAGTGTGAGAAGAGTGCGAGAGTGCATTTAGAGCCAGGAGAGCGACGGAGTGGAGAGCCAGGAGAGCGACGGAGTGGAGAGCCAGGAGAGCGACGGAGTGGAGAGCGATGGAGAGGAGAGCCAGGAGAGCGATGGAGTGGAGAGCCAGGAGAGCGACGGAGTGGAGAGCCAGGAGAGCGACGGAGTGGAGAGCCAGGAGAGCGACGGAGTGGAGCGATGGAGAGGAGAGCCAGGAGAGCGATGGAGAGGAGAGCGATGGAGTGGAGAGCCAGGAGAGCGATGGAGAGGAGAGCGATGGAATGGAGAGCTAGGAGAGCGATGGAGTGGAGAGCCAAGAGAGAGGAGAGCGATGGAGAGGAGAGCAAGAAGTAAGGAAGAAAGGTGTTTCTCTACTGTTCTGTCACTAAAGGAATTCCAGGTTTCAAAGAAATTCCTACAGCAGGTCTTATCTGTGTCTTCATCTCTCTTTGTCATCCCCCTTTTCCCCTTTCCCCCATCCCCCTCTTCTTTCTCTTCAACAGAGTGGTGGCTGTACTGAACAAAGACAACCATTGACCACCTATCCCCATTTAGACCAAGTCACATAGGGAGGTCATGTGATGCTGTTGATAGTATTATTCAGACGTATCACATTAAACCAATTTAATACTGGGCTATCACATGAAACTATTAGATAGTAATAGAAACCTCACTTTCAAACTCAACTCCACACGTTCAACGTGTTGTGTGTTCATTTCAATATAGATTTCCTGATAAACTGAGATACAGCAACTATACATTATCCAGTATTGACTGGTTCAGTGTAGCAAGCAAACACTGCTGGAGCTGATTAACACCTCTAGGGACATATACATTAAATCAGCGCAGTCCTGACAGCAGACTACAGCAGGTCTGTACAATAAGCATGTAGACTTTCTGGAAACTAATATTTACTCCCTGAAATTAGTTAAATAAATGTGTGTGAGTAAGAGTCAGTCCTCACCCTCCTCCACTCACACCTCCATCTTCCCCAACACACCTCCATCTTACCCAACACACAACTACCACCCAACAACTCAACACACAACCACCACCACCTCAACCACCACCCACCACCTCAACACACAACCACCACCACCTCAAAACACAACCAACCACCGCCTCCTCAACACACACACAACCAACCAACCACCGCCTCCTCAACACACACACAACCAACCAACCACCGCCTCCTCAACACACACACAACCAACCACAACACAAGGTTTATGATGGTTGGTTGGAGGTTTATGATGCCGTCCAGACAAAGCCCCCGGGATATGTGGGTCAGGAGAGTACCCTGTCCGCCTCTCTGATCTCTCACACACACACACACAGAGAGCCTGGGCAGATGTGAACTCTGACCTCGATGGAGAAAGCAGGAATACCACTGCAATGAGGGGCCAGATTCACATGGACATTCTCTTCAGAGAGTCAAATGGCAGAGGAGACTCATGGAATTGTCACGGGAGGTCAGAAGAGAGTGTGTGTGTGTCAGAGAGCTAGTGGCAAGAGGAGGATATGAAATCACACACACACACACACACACACACACACACACACACACACACACACACACACACACACACACACAGTCTCACGTTTGCTGGGGGCTGCTGGAGATCCATTACTTTCGCTGGCGGCGCTGCCCAGAGAAGAGGAGCTAAGGCTTGTGGGTAGGTTCTTCACGGGCAGTTTGGACGCGGCGGCGGCGGAAGGCCGAGCAGCACCTAACCCCTGGTTGACGGATGGCTTTGGGTTAGAGGTCACCACAGTAGGGCCAGGCAATCCTGAGGGTCTGTCTGTGACACGCGGCTTGGGGATACCTGGGAAATGTAGGAAAGGATCAACAGGGTTCATCAGCACAAAGTAAGTGGACATAGGGTGACATTGATGGATATATACAGACATATCAGCAAGTTTTAGACAAGCACACTGTCCTTCTCTATCTCCCTCCCTCTCCCTCTCTCTATCAACCTCTATCCACCCATCTCTATCCCACCCATCTCTTTCCCTCTTCCCACCATATCTCACTCCCTCCATATCTCTCTCTCCCTCCCCCTCTCTCTCCCTCTCTCAGGTTAGGGTGCAGAGATTTGGCTCCAGTGTGAGGTGAATGAGGTTTGTGACCTCCAGTCAAAGGTTCTGAAATAGAACAGGGTTGGTCGTTCACATAGAGAGGGGTTATGTTCCTATTGGCTGGCCCCTGTAGTGTTGCTGAATACTGTAACAGAGCACGATGTAGTGACTCGGCCGAGTCTCCTTAACATAATCAACTGCAGTGACGCTAACAGCACTGTATAACAAGATGATAACTATCTGGATACATGGCTAGTCTTACACCTCAGAGCAGACAGGGGCCATGTTCAGTTGGGCACAATGTAACAACACATTTGGGAACATGTGCCTAGTTAAATAAATAAAAGGTAAAAAAAAAAACTGAACACTAAATTATTGTCTTATTGTACAAGTTAATGAAGTACTTTCCCATTTCACTCTGTTTCAAATAGTTTCTACCGGCTGATATTGAACAGGACCCTGGATCATATAGGCTAATCCAGATACTTTCAAATACTTGAGCTGCGTTTGGCTTTAGCACCCACACAAGATGAATCACACGCACAACGCTAATACTTTATGACATATTCATTTGACCAATGTCTGGTACAATGTCTGTCAATGACCCACGGAGCCTAATACTATAGTTTAATTTGACCCAGGTCTGGTAACCCCTGGGCTGTTGTCCAGCTTAGGGGAGGCCTTGGTGGGAACTAACACATCCTCTTCCCTCCTCCCCTCAGTCTTTATTTTTTCCAGTACTTAATCAAACATGCATTCCTAACAGTAGGAACACCTCCCCAAGGACCTATGGCTCTTTCCTTTGTTTGTGTGTGTGTGTGTGTGTGTGTGTGTGTGTGTGTGTGTGTGTGTGTGTGTGTGTGTGTGAGTGAGAGAGACAATAGCAGAGATTTTGTTTGTGTGTGTGTCAAAACTCAAGGATGTGTACGTGTATCCAGGACAACGCCCTGAGTGGACCTGTGGGT
Organism: Brachymystax lenok tsinlingensis; assembly: GCA_030435695.1. Taxonomy (NCBI): domain Eukaryota; kingdom Metazoa; phylum Chordata; class Actinopteri; order Salmoniformes; family Salmonidae; genus Brachymystax; species Brachymystax lenok. The sequence continues at coordinate 41,227,518 of CM059810.1, forward strand.
TTCTCCACCATCGGCTTTGCTCATCAGAGACAGGAAAGAGAGGAAGAGCACTGCTGTGTAGAGATTAGTAGTAGGATAACAATGATCTACTGTATGGTCAGATTGACGTTTTCCCTCATGATGGTCAGGGTTAGGACTGGAGAGGGCAAGCTGGTCCTGGATCTGTGTGTACAGGAAACGTCTAGCTCAAGCTGTTAGATAGTACAGTAACACCACTGAATAGACCTCCTGTGTTTTGTTACTGCAGTACCACCAAAATAGCCCTTTGACAGCGAATACATACTGTATTATACACTCAGTATACCATACGTTAGGAACACCTTCCTAATATTGAGTTGCACCCCCTTTTGCCCTCAGAACAGCCTCGATTCGTCCTCTACAGTACCTAAGGTGTTGAAAGCGTTCCACAGGGATACTGGCTTATGTTGACTCCAATGCTTCCCACAGTTGTGTCAAGTTGGCTGGATGTCCGTTGGGTGGTGGACCATTCTTGATACATACGAGAAAACTTTAGAGGGTGAAAAACCCAGCAACGCTGCAGTTCTTGACACAAACCGGTGCACCCGGCATACCCTGTTCAAAGGCACTTAAATATTTTGTCTTGCCCATTCACCCTCTGAATGGCACACATACACAATCCATGTCTCAAGGCTTAAAAACCCTTCTTCATCTACACTGATTGAAGTGGATTTAACAAGTGACATCAATAAGGGATCATAGCTTTCACCTGGATTCACCTGGTCAGTCTATGTCATGGAAAGAGCCTAATGTGTTGTATACTCAGTGTATAATTGAGAACTTATAGCTGTGTGTTGGTTGCCCGAATGTCTTAGGAAGATATACATGTTTATGTTACCTAGGCAACATTAGGAGTTCTGTGTGTTCACTTTGTGGTGAGTGTTTACAACAAGGTAAGAATGAACACAAGCACAAGCATGTCTTTGAACACAAACATGTTGCCTCAGTAACCACATAAGACATTAGGCCAAGCACGCCTCAACTCAATCATCAGGTTTGCAGACGACACAACAGTAGTGGGCTTGATTACCAACAATTACGAGACAGGTGAGGGGTCTGGGAGTGTGGTGCCAGGAAAAGAACCTCTCACTCAACGTCAACAAAACAAAGGAGATGTTTGCGGCCTTCAGGAAACAGCAGAGGGAGCACCCCCGTATCCATATCGACGGGACCGCAGTGAAGAAGGTGGAAAGATTCAAGTTCCTGGGAGTACACATCACTGACAAACTGAAATGGTCCACCCACACAGACAGTGTGGTGAAGAAAGGGCAACATCGCCTCTTCAACCTCAGGAGGCTGATTTTTTTTTGGCTTGGCACCTAAAACCCTCTCAAACTTTTACAGATGCAGAATTGAGAGCATCCTGTCAGGCTGTATCACCGCCTGGTACGGCAACGTCTTTTACACCAAAACCAACTGGCAGTGTGGTGCCAGGACAACAACCTCTCGCTCAATGTGAGCAAGACAAAGGAGCTGATCGTGGACTACAGGAAAAGGCGGGCTGAACAGGCCCGCATTAACATCGATGGGGCTGTAGTGGAGCAGGTCGAGAGTTTCAAGTTCTTGGTGTCCACATCACCAACAAACTATCATGGTCCAAACACACCAAGACAGTCGTGAAGAGGGCACAACAAAACCTTTTCCCCCTCAGGAAACTGAAAAGATTTGGCATGGGTCTCCAGATCCTCAAAAAGTTCTATAGCTGCACCATCAAGAGCATCCTGAACGGTTGCATCACCGCCTGGTATGGCAACTGCTCGGCATCTGACCGTAAGGCGCTAGAGGGTAGTACGTACGGCCCAGTACATCACTGGGGCCAAGCTTCCTGCAATCCAGGACCTATATAATAGGCAGTGTCAGAGGAAAGCCCATAAAGTTGCCAGAGACTCTAGTCACCCAAGTCATAGACTGTTCTCTCTGCTACCGACTGGCAATCGATACCGGAGCGCCAAGTCTAGGACCAAAAGGCTCCTTAACAGCTTCTACCACCAAGCCGTAAGACTGCTGAACAATTAATCAAATGGCCACCGGACTATTACATTGACCCCCTCCATTTGTTTTGTACACTACTACTACTCGCTGTTTATTATCTATGCATAGTCACTTCACCCCTTCCTACATGTACAAATGACCTCTAACCGGTACCCCCGCACACTGACTCGGTACCGGTACCCCCTTAATATAGCCTTGTTACTGTTGTTATTGTGTTACTTTTTATTATTTTTTTACTTTATATATATATTACACACACACACACAGTATTCTATTCTATTGTATCTTAGTCTATGCCGCTCTGACATTGCTCGTCTATATATTTATATATTCTTAATTCCATTCCTTTACTTAGATTTGTGTGCATTGGGTATATGTTGTGAAATTGTTAGATATTACTTGTTAGATATTGCTGTACTGTCGGAGCTGGAAACACAAGCATTTTGCTACACCAGCAATAACATCTGCTAAAGATGTGTATGTGACAAATACAATTTGATTTGAAACAAATTATGGTGATTGAGTAACAGACAGCCTTTGAACTCTTATTTGGGTGTTGAAGGTTTCTGAATGTGCTTCTCAAAGACCCCTTGTCAACATTGCCAGAGTTCAGGGGTCAAATTTGGCACCGTTTTTCAGAAACAAGCAAACTATTGTCCGCTCAGAATTTGACCTATTCTGACAAGACGCAGATTTGGTTTTCTGATAGATTCATTCTTCCACACACACGCTCATATCCGATCCACCCCCGAATCCCTACTGTCCCAAATCACACAGTGCAGCCTAGTGGTTATGGAAACAAATGGTTAAATTAAAGACAGGCTATTGTGGGGGAATTCCGACCCGGGTTAAGCATGTGTAAATGGAACGCAATTCTTTTTTTTTTATGCACTTTTCTCTCCATGCATATATTGACCTTAAACTTATGCATGTGAATGGCATTATATTAACCTGCTATTCGTTGGGGGTGGAGCTTGAATAAATGAAGGTGTGGCGGAGGTGCGTCTACAGACACTGTATTCTGACCTTGACTTAATTCCCTCAATTTCACCATGTTTACCCGCAAGGAAACCATGAAGTGGAAAAAGACTACTTTCTTTGTTCCGACTGAAATAACACCACTCACAACTTGATAAGAGCTATTGATAAGAGCTCGGTAAATGAGTCATCCGTTTGGATCAGGGGATTGTAAATATAAAGGACTTATTTTAGATCTAGTTTACATTATAGTCGCTGGAGATAAACGTTAAACCAGTCATTTGGCAGCAACCTGAAGCATTATCAGCAAATCAACTTTCCCACAGTAAAGCTGATGAAATGCTGTGGCATTATTCCATATTTTAAATTGTACCACATTTTAACTTGCAGGGATGGTTACTCTCGAATGTCTTAATTGTAGGCTACCCCGACTTTCTCTGTTTCCTATTTCTATCATGTTAAATATTAGCCACTATCAGTACCGACCGTCAGTAGACCTAATAACCACAAATATTCAACCGCCAATTTACTGTTAGTTCCCTTCAGGTGGTATAGCCTATAATATCATTCCATTTAATTCTATTGTTTCGTTTACATTTATTTTCTTCCTCTGTAAACGCCGTCGTGTCCGTATGGTTGTTAAGGATCATTAGTATTTTTTACATGTAGGCTAACTAAATCGTAATGGAGCGGCGTGCAGACAAAGCCGTAACAGTTACAACCTGATGGTTAGTGCAGGCAATGGGTGAGGGTATAGCCTACTATTGTACATTATTCTCCCTGTTATAATCCTATGGACACTAATCTTGCAACATTACCATGGGAAAGACAAACTGAATGTGGCAATTTTCAGGATGAATCAAACCACTGTATTTTTGATTAAAGGCTCTCCAAACCTGTGTTTTATGACTCATAAATACTTCCCTAACCCTAAATAATCAACAAAATCAGACTATTTTTAAATCTGCCAAATGGTGCTAAAACAGGGTGGCAGGTAGCCTAGCGATTAAGAGCGTTGGGCCAGTAACCAAAAGGGCGCTGGTTCGAATCCCTGTGCCGACTACGTGAAAGATCTGCCGATGTGCCCTTGAGCAAGGCACTTAACCCTAATGGCTCCTGTAAGTCACTCTGGATAAAAGCGTCTGCTAAATGACTAAAATGTAAATGTAAAACAGAGATGAAAATGCATTAATTTAGATGGCTTTCTTTCATTGATCCCTAATATTCTGAACCTGTTCTCTCCATATATTCTAGTGAGTCTGTCGACAACAATCACATTTTTTATTTTTTTATTTCACCTTTATTTAACCAGGTAAGCTAGTTGAGAACAGGTTCTCATTTACAACTGGGACCTGGCCAAAATAAAGAAAAACAGTGCGACACAAACAACAACACAGAGTTACACATGGAATAAACAAGTGCAGTCAATAACACAATAGAAAAGAAAGTCTATATACAGTGTGTGCAAAAGGCGTGAGGAGGTAAGGCAATAAATAGGCCATAGTAGCGAAGTAATTACAATTTAGCAGATTAACACTGGAGTGATAAAAGAGCAGATGATGATATGCAAGTAGAGATACTGGTGTGCAAAAGAGCAGAAAGTAAATAAAAACAGTATGGGGATGAGGTAGGTAGATTGGGTGGGTTATTTACAGATGGACTATGTACAGCTGCAGCGATCGATTAGATGCTCAGATAGCCGTTTAAAGTTAGTGAGGGAAATATAAGTCTCCAGCTTCAGCGATTTTTGCAATTAGTTCCAGTCACTGGCAGCAGAGAACTGGAAGGAAAGGCGGCCAAAGGAGGTGTTGGCTTTGGGGATGACCAGTGAGATATACCTGCTGGAGCGCATGCTGCGGGTCGGTGTTGTTATCGTGACCAGTGAGCTGAGATAAGGCGGAGCTTTACCTAGCATAGACTTATAGATGACCTGGAGCCAATGGGTCTAGCGACGAATATGTAGCGAGGACCAGCCGACTAGAGCTTACAGGTCGCAGTGGTGGGTGGTATAAGGGGCTTTGGTAACAAAACGGATGGCACTGTAAGAGACTGCATCCAGTTTGCTGAGTAGAGTATTGGAAGCTGTTTTGTAGATGACATTGCTGAAGTCGAGGATCGGTAGGATAGTCAGTTTTACTATGGCAAGTTTGGCGGCGTGAGTGAGGCTGAGTGTTGCAAAATAGAAAGTCTATTCTATATTTTATTTTGGATTGGAGATGTTTAATATGAGTCTGGAAGGAGAGTTTACAGTCTAGCCAGACACCTAGGTATTTGTAGTTGTCCACATATTCTAGGTCAGAGTCGTCCAGGGTAGTGATGCTAGTCGGGCGGGCGGCCACAAGGCAGCGAACGGTTGAAAAGCATGCATTTGGTTTTACTAGCGTTTAAGAGCAGTTGTAGGCCACGGAAGGAGTGTTGTATGGCATTGAAGCTCGTAAATCAAAGGTACACCGTATTTAAAGGGATAGCTTAAGATAAATGTACTGAAAACCTGTTGGCCAGCAAGTGGGAGGGTTTTCAGCAGCTGAAGAAAATGTATTCAGCCACATCTGCAGAGCGCGTTACGTGATTGAATAAGTTATGTCTGAATACCAGGCGTGCGTAGGAAAGGCGTACGTTTTCTACAACTGAAGACTAGATGGAAGACAACATGTTGATGTCTCGCGTAACTAAGACTAGGTCCCAAAAGACACCCTATTCCCTATGTAGTGCACTACTTTTTACCAGGGCTCACATGGCTTTTGTCAAAGCAGTGCACTATATAGGGAATAGGGTGGCATTTGGGACTTAATCCACATGACCCACGTCACGCTAACAGTAGTCTCTCTCCATTTCCTCACACAAGAAAAGCCTTTTGTGTGTATGGGGACAGAGAGAATCAAACATTAGATCCAGCGAGAGAGAGGGTTACATATGCTTTTCAACTTCCTCTGAGGACACACAGAGGGAGGTTGGACTAAAATTAGACCGCAGACACGCATGGTCACACGCACAGCACACAGTCAGCCAGTCTCCCATTTTAAATGGCTTTTAAAATACGCAGTAGGTTACATGTGGTGAGGAAACATGATGAGAGAGGGAGATGAAAATAGAGAGAGTGAGTTATCTTATGTAACTCCGCGCAGAACTGAGACAGACCCAAGCAGAAACACAGTCTGGAGATCGACACACACACACACACACACACTCTTGCACAGCTAACCTTGTGGGGACATAGAATTCAGTCCCATTCAAAATCCTATTTTCCTTAACCCCCAACCCTTTTTTAATTTGACCTTTATTTAACTAAGCAAGTCAGTTAAGAACAAATTCTTATTTTCAATGACGGCCTAGGACCAGTGGGTTAACTGCCTTGTTCAGGGGCAGATTTTTACCTTGTCAGCTCGGCGATTCGATCTTGCAACCTTTCAGTTACTAGTCCAACGCTCTAACCACTAGGCTACCCTGCCGCCCCTAACCCGTACCTTAACCCTAACCCTAGCTCCTAACCCTAAAACTAACCCTAGCTCCTAACCCTAAAACTAACCCTAGCTCCTAACCCTAAAACTAACCCTAGCTCCTAACCCTAAAACTAACCCTAGCTCCTAACCCTAAAACTAACCGCTAACTAGAGGTCGACCGATTATGATTTTTCAATGCCGATACAGATTATTAGAGGACCAAAAAAAGCCGATACCGATTAAATCGGACGATTTTTTATATATGACAACTACAACAACTGAATGAACACTTATTTTAACTTAATATAATACGTAAATAAAAAACAATTTAGTCTCAAATAAATAATGAAACATGTTCAATTTGGTTTAAATAATGCAAAAACACAGTGTTGGAGAAGAAAGTAAAAAGTGCAATATGTGCCATGTAAAAAAGCTCATGTTTAAGTTCCTTTGCTCAGAACATGAGAACATATGAAAGCTGGTGGTTCCTTTTAACATGAGTCTTCAATATTCCCAGTTAAGAAGTTTTATGTTGTAATTAAATTAATTACGACCTTTGTTAGGAAGAAATGGTCTTCACACAGTTCGCAACGAGCCAGGCGGCCCAAACTGCTACATATATACCCTGACTCTGCATATACCTTGACTCTGAGAAGTGACACAATTTCCCTAGCTAATATTGCCTGCTAACATGAATTTATTTTAACTAAATATGCAGGTTTAAAAATATATACTTGTGTATTGGTTTTAAGAAAAGGCATTGATGTTTATGGTTAGGTACATTGGTGCAACGACAGTGCTTTTTTTGCGAATGCGCTTGTTAAATCATCACTCATTTGGTGAAGAATGCTGTGAATCGATGGTAAATTAACAGGCACCGCATTGATTATTTGCAACACAGGACAAGCTAGTTAAACTAGTAATATCATCAACCATGTGTAGTTAACTAGTTAAGATGTATTGTTTTTTATAAAATAAGTTTAATCCTAGCTAGCAACTTACCCTGGGTCCTTGCTGCACTCACATAACAGGTGGTCAGCCTGCCACGCAGTCTCCTCGTGGAGTGCAATGTAATCGCCTATAATCGGCGTCCAAAAATGCCGATTACCGATTGTTATGAAAACTTGAAATCGACCCCCTAATTAAATCGGCCATGCCAATTAATCGGTCGACCTCGAATTCTAACCCTAACACTAATGCTAACCTTAACCCTAAACCACATAGAAATAGCATTTGACCTTGTGGGGACCAACAAAATGTCCGCAGTTGGTCAAATGTTTTGTTTGTTTACTATTCTTGTGGGGACTTCTGGTTAAACACCCCCACACACACACAATCTCTCTGTTGCTCCATGTGTTTGTTTCTGTCTGATTGTCTTGTTCTAATCTGTATTGATTGTGTGTGTGTGTGTGTGTGCGTGCGCGCGTATGGAGCATGCGTGTGATGCGTACGAGTGTGTGTCTTGCTTACCCAAACCAGAGTGTGTTTAAGTGCCCTCATCTCTGCAGCAGCAGCAGCAGCAGGAAATGAGCAGGCTGACACTGCAGAGCTGAGAATGCCTTTCACATTCCACTACACCTCACTCACACACACACAGAGCAAAGTCTGTTTTCCACACTTTGTCATTTATACACTTTATCAAGTTGCTGACAGACAGAAAGGCATGTGTGTGTGTTTGTACTCACCAGCTGGCTGACTTGGTCGTCCTCTCGGTGGAGACCCACTCCCAGTGGTCTGGCCGTCCTTCCCCGTCGTAGGAGGAGCGGGAGGGGGCAGCCTGGAGCCAAAACTCCCTTCTACTGGAGCTGGAGAGGTGGGAGACAGGGAGGGTCCCCCGGTGTTGCTCGCTCCCCCGGCCCCCCTGCCCTTGACCTGGGGCAGCTGCCTGACCGATGAGGGCCCCAGCTTGGAGGAGACCTTCTGCAAAAAGAGCTGTCGTTTAGTTACCGCGTCCCAGCCCATGGGGCCCAGCTCGGAGCTGCGCACCGAGACCATGGTGTTGGCCATTCCAGAGTCGTAGGCAGAAATGTGGAAGTAGACGCACACAGGCAGGATGAGTGAGGAGGGGAGGAGAGAGAGAGAGAGAGAGAGAGAGAGAGGAAATAGGAGTAGGCTGGAACTCTGAGGTAAAAAAGTTGCTATTGTACTACATTCCCTCTGGGATTCACTGCTGGGACCAGTTTCTCTCTCCCTCTTTATTCCCTCCCTCTTTATTCCCTCCCCCTCTTTCTCATTCCTCCCTCTTTCGTCTTCTGTAAACACAGGGCACATATGGAGTGAGTTTGCAGGCGAGTTTTCAAAGAAAAGACTTGACTACTATAAATGTTCAGACTATTCTTACGCTGTTCAGAACAGTTTGACAAATGGCTTTTGCCTTCATATGAGAAGTGTCTGAGAAGCAAATCTGTTCTGAGGACAGTTTCAAACTGAGGACAGAATGTGGCGGAACATTCAACAACCGACGTGTCACACACACCCGCAGATGTCAAGATATTCCATAAAAAAATATTTGACTCGCTGCATTTCATGTTGTCATTCAACAGAACCCCAAAACTGGTTTGTGTTCAATGTTCAACAGTATACTGCAGTGAATGATACAGTTGACATTTAAACCCAAAGCCCTCCTTTAGCCATGGATTACTTAAGCCTGACTAACAACATAGTTAAGTCATGTGATGACATGCTCGCAGCCAGACTTGCCTGAGGAACTATTCAATCACGCTACTCACAAACACAGGAAGAGTTGAAACCTGTCAACGGCTTTTAAGGCAAAATACCAACAACAAACCACTGCCACTCCCTCACCTAAAACCACTGCTCCCACCGTTTAGGGATGAAGCCAGCCTTGGCCTATACATGCGTCATATCATCCTGATAAAGTACAGTATATTCCTAGTGACTGGAAATCTCAGTTCACTAACAGGCCCTGTTGTGGATACTAAAAACACATCCTTCCTAACTTGGAGTAAATCACTGATCCGGCCAAGTTGAATTAGGTGAGGGCAGTCTGGTGTGTGGTCTTATATCATGTGGCATGCAGATCAGTGATTACATCAAGGAAGAGAGGATTTTCGAACTATTCAAACAGGGCCGTAATAGAACAAACCCCCCCCACACAAACACACACACAGTGTGGGCTACTTACCGTGCCGTTGCTTCTCCTCTGTTCTGCAGGTGTCTCACCCCCTGCTCCCTCTGTAGTACCCTCCTCTTCTCCATTTGGGAGACCCTCCCCAGGGGTCCTCTGGTGCCCATCCACAGCCAACTCTGAACCCAGAGAGCTGCTGGAGGTGGAGCGAATGCCATTGGCTAAAGTGCCCTTCCTCCTCTTCTCTGATTGGTTAGAGACTCTGGGCTCTGCGCTTTGATTGGGTCTGGGTTTGGGGCCCGGTTTCAGCGAAGCTACTTTGGTTTGACCCAAAGACGACCTTTGCCTTTTGACTCCGTCTGAGGCTTTCTTTTCATTGGCCGGAGCAGTTTTTCCCTGCGTCTGATTGGCTGTTCTGTTTGCAGAGGCGGGCCTGGACATGACCTTAGACTTGACGTTCTTCAGGTCGGGTTTGGGGAACCTCTTGATGTCGGTCCTACCAGGTTTGGATGTCGTGGTGACCACTGTCTTGGCGATGGCGGCGTTCGGTTTGACCCGAGTTGCACACGGGTGTTCCTTGGTCTTGCTGAAGGCGGGGCTCGCACCTTTGGACCCTTTGTTTGGAGACTGGGGAACGGTAAAGGGGGACACTGCCAAATCCACACCCTTGGAGACTTGTACTGAGGTGGAGGTCTGAGTGATTACAGTGAAGCCTTCAGAATCTGGAGACACTATAGTCTCACTGAGAAGAACCTCTAGCGCCACACCAGGCTCGGTGTCCGCTGCCTCCACCATGGGGAGAACATCCAGAGTGCAGGCCTCCTCGGGCAGATCCACCCCCACCTGAAGCGCCTCTCTATTGGGCAGACCTGGTGAGCTGCTAGCCCTGGTCTGGAGGTTCTGGAGTTCCATGGTGATGGTCCCAGCATAAGGACTCTTCCTCCCCTCAAAGCCCTTACAGAGGTCAGGCAATGGGGAGGAGAGTGGAGCCCAGATGGGAGCCGTGGTGGAGGGGGAGGCCGTGTCAGAGTCCTCCAGGATGGACACCCCGCTGCTGGGGAGCCACTCCGAGTCGCTCAGGCTGATTCTCCTCATCACCATGTCCGAGCTCACCGACAGGAACGACCCTTCCTCATCATCTTCAACATCATCATCACAGGGGATCTCCGTGGCCGCCGAGTCCGGAGAAGAGTCCCTTCTCCCACCGCTGTTGCTCGCCACACTGCCGACATTGTCACGGAGATCGCCTTGGCTATCGTCAATATGCTCCCGTATCCCAGCAATGCTCATGGCGAGGGTCAGGTTGTCGTTCCAGGAGTCCTCATCAGCATCCACGTAGACGGACACCGAATTGTCGTTGGATTCCGAGAACTTAGTCTGAGGCAGTTCCCCAGCGGGTGTGATAGCGACCATTTTGATTTGGGTCGACATCACGCATTCCATGTCGACGTCCAGGCTGCTTAGACTCTGCAGGGAGTCTGGGGAGGAAGAGGAGGAGGAAGAGGAGACAGGGAAAGCATTGCCATTTTGGTCGCCGGTGTGGAGGGGGAGCCTCATTCCGGAGCCGTTCATGCCCCCAACGGGGACACGTTCCCTGGGCTGAGACACACTCATCTCTGGTCTTCGGGAGTGCGTGGGGAAAGCTAATGCTCAAGACCTCAAAACCAGGTCAAACCACGGAGAACTCCATGCTTACAATTGTTTATCTATGTGGGCATACGTCTACTGAGCAAGGTGTTTCATTGATGAAAGCTGACTCAGATCAATTCAATACCAGTGATGAGTAGTCAGCAGTCCCTATAGGAGTCACAGAGGTAGATATTGATGTGCACTTTTGGACAAGTGAGGAAGTGAGGAGTGGTCCCTTTCTAAGGCCCCTTCAACTGACCCTTTAGTTCAGTCACTGGAGTCCATACTCTTCAGAGCTCCTCCTCTGAAAACCTCTGGAAAACACAACGACAAGGAAACACAGGCATCAACATCACGGTTAGCAATTTATTATCTCCAATGTCGATAAGACTTTATTTGACAGTGTGTACAATATGAACATAACAGTATCATAAACAGAGACAGCAAGACAGACAGACAGAGTGGAGAGACAGACAGCAAGACAGAGAGAACTCTGCTGCCCTCTGTTGGTCAAACATAGGACGTGAATAAACTGGATATTACAGCACAAAAATAATGCACCACAACACAAAACATTTTAACAAAAGTACACAGCGCACCAACATAACCTAATTAGTTATTATGTGGAAACTCATGTAATGCTTGAATCCCAAATTCAAAACCCTTTTCTCTTGGAAGGATTTTCAAACAACTGCCGTTCATACAGTAGGTGGCATTACAATACGCAGAAAGCCGTCATAGTTTCCACTAAAAGTCATTAATATGGCGTTAAGAATCTGTTGCCATTTAAACCATCTTAGGACGACATATTCTCCATAATTAATTAAACTGGCTTCGATACTCATAACCAAGGGGAAAATAAAGACGCTGGAAAGTTGGTCTCTGTAGTATTGACAGGAGGTGTGAGCACTACAAAAAGCCTCACCACACTGTTCCAGAAATGGTCTTTCATAAAAGCTACAAACAATAGCTCTGTTGAAGTTAAGACAATGTTAGAAAGGCCATAGACGTACTGTAGAGTGCGTCCCAATGGCACCCTATTCCCCATTTAATGCACAACTTTTTAGCAGGCCCCATAAGGCTCTGGTCAAAAGGTAGTGGTGTAGGGAAGAGTTTCCCTCCTCCAGTACCCCCAACAGGACACATTTCTGCTGTAGCCCCGGACAACCACATCTGATTCAACTTGTCAACTAATCATCAAGCCCTCAATGAGTTGAATCAGGTGAGTTTGTCTGGGGGACTACAACAAAAATGTGTGCTGTTTAGGGTACTGAAGGACTGGAGTTGGGAAAAACTGCTGTAGTGAACAGGGTGCCGTTTGGGACTTGCCAGAGGCCCCCAACTCTACAGTACGAGGGTGAATGCAGAGACTAAACTTAATTAAGTGGAGAAACAGAAAAGATCAGGGTAGCATTCATTAGGCACCAAACATCAGAAAACGGACTGAAACATGGCAGGACGGCCTGAACTTATCCAATAAGAAACACTTGTTTTTTTGTTACATTGTGTTTTAATGAACACACCCCAGATCTTGAAGCACATGATATTGATGAAGGGGAAAGTGTTTGCTTGTTGAGATACTGAAACACCAGATGGAGTCACTTTGCTTTTTCCACGTAAACAACAGATTCCTGAGAGGGAAAGATCCGGAGAGAGAGAGAGGAACCCCCATTTAGCTAGCAGTCCTCTGGGAACACGATGCGAGAGCTTGGTCTAAAAGAGGAACAAACTGCAGCTCCATATCTAAAAACTAAGATAGATAGCTTGTGGTATACAGGCTAAAAGACTCACTCTTGCCTGTCAGTGTGTGTGTGTGTGTGTGTGTGTTAATCTGGGTCAGAGTGAGAAAGAGAGCGGCTATAATAGGATCAGTTTTATTTTCATATCCAGGACAGTGCTTCACCAATGAATGGCCCAGTGACAATAGGAAGCCTAGAGACTATGAGCTCACTACTACACATAGACAACAGCGAGAGCAACCGATAGTACTGCCTTACCCAGCGTGTTCTCTATAAAACTCTACCCCTATTCACTCCAACAACAACCTACTGCACACTCAAAAATACAACTTGTCAGGTTATCATGGTATGTGATAATTAGTTCTTAAAGCTGCAATATGGTCACTTTTTGGGCGACCCGACCAAATTCATATAGAAATGTAATTTATAGATCGGTCATTCGCATCGAAGTCTAAGAAGCGGTAGATCTGTTCTGTGCGCTATTTCTATGCTTCCCGGATTTAAGTTTCATCTTTTACTTTTGTACACCAGCTTCAAAACAGCTGAAAATACAATATTGTTGGTTATAGAAAATATATTTCACAGCGGTTTAGATGGTACAATGACTTTCTACACTACACTTGATTTTTTTTGTCACAAACTGAAATGAGGAAAATTTGGACTTTTAGCAACCAGGAAATGGCGGAACCAGGAAATCTTTAACGGACTTGCCTGGATGAATATAGGTTGAATAAATAAAACATTCAGGAAGCCACTCAAATGCAGTGATGGCATTAACCACTTCATTCAGTAGGCCAATAGGTTATTCTAAATGCCATCACTTTGATGTCATTCCATCACGGTTAATCTGATGCGTGGGACTCAGGCAGCAGTAAGTGAAGACTGCATTCACTGCATTGTTATCCAGTCAGTGACCATGTCTAACAGTATCCTCTTCCCTCTGCTGTTCTGGCGACTCTTCCCTCTGCTGTTCTGGGTTGTTACTGATGTTGTGGTGACTCTTCCCTCTGCTGTTCTGGGTTGTTACTGATGTTGTGGCGACTCTTCCCTCTGCTATTCTGGGTTGTGTTACTGATGTTGTGGCGACTCTTCCCTCTGCTGTTCTGGGTTGTGGCGACTCTTCCCTCTGCTGTTCTGGGTTGTGTTACTGATGTTGTGGCGACTCTTCCCTCTGCTGTTCTGGGTTGTGTTACTGATGTTGTGGTGACTTCCCTCTGCTGTTCTGGGTTGTGTTACTGATGTTGTGGCGACTCTTCCCTCTGCTGTTCTGGGTTGTTATTGATTTTGTGGTGACTCTTCCCTCTGCTGTTCTGAGTTGTTATTGATGTTGTGGTGACGCATCCCCGTGCCATGGAGTGTGACCCTGTCTCATTGCTAATGCATGAGTTAGGGCTGGGCGGGCAACTGCAGACCTGAGTGTGTCTGTGTATGGCCTTATCACACTGGCCTTATCAAACATGCATTAGCCCTCTGCAGTTGTGGGAACGCTAGCTGACAGGTGAGCTGGTACACCTGAGACAGAGTCCAATGAAGAGCCACTGCCCTTTGGTATTTACCTCAATACAGAACAGGTCACCTGAGAAGGAGGGAGTTACCACTGTAGCATTGTACAGCTCTGCCATGCTGGGGGGGTTGTTCGTGTTTAAGTTTTGTTAGAGCTGAGGTTTAATGTCAAGAGAATTGTGTGTTTCCTATGACAAGAGTGTTTTGAAGACTTCATGAATGCTATATTAAGGTTTAGTTTATCGTCAAGGTGTACAACATTGGCAGCTAAGAGCTGATGTGCAATCGATCTAAATAAATAAACAAACAATAATTAAATAAACAAATGAATCATGTGACATGGTGTGATACATGTCTGTGTGGAGGGAGGGAGAATCAGTCGGTCACAGCCAGGTAAAAGACTGAGGAGCCTTGGTCAGGGACTGGGTAAGACAGGTCTGGACCCGGAGCAATGATGACTGGTCTCTGTAGCAGGTAGCTATGCTCACCGTACGTCGACAATTGTCCAAAGTAACCTTGTAGTACTCCCGAGCATCTGCACTCGTCCTCTCATCTCAGGTGTCCTCTCTTGGCTCTTCCTTCAGGCTTCTCCGCTCAACCTTGAACTCAAAACATCCAGCTAGCCAGCTGTTAATTAGCTGGCTAGCCAGCCAAACCAACCATCCATCCAACTGATTGTTTGACAGTTTTGAAATGCGGTAGTGGTTTAAGACAATTGTAAAAAATATAAACAAATGCAACAAAAAAACTAAATATTTACGCATGTTTCCCGTTATAAAAACAGACCGGTCGTAAAACTGTGCGCGTGTGAATGAGCATTTAAACTCTGCCTGAATAATGCCCATCATTCACCTTGTATGGTGACAATAACGCCCTTATTTGCTGTATACTTTGGAAGTATTGGAATTAAGCCAAGACATTTGCTGTAGGCTGATCGTTTCTTAAACAGAAAAAAATAGCAAATTATTGTGGACCTGTAAACAGATCTTTTGAATTCAATAATGTTTTGCATTTACTTTATCTGAACCTAAATATGCTGCACTGCCGACGAATTCTGAAATATTGCTTTACTCAGATTTTTTTAAACTACAGTAGGTCTACTTACAGTGGTAGCCTACACACTTCAATGCAAAAGATCAACTGTCCCTTCACCTGTATGTTATAAACCACGCACCCTTTGGGATGCATAGAGCAAAAACGTTAAATTATAATAGCCAATAGGCCCAATTAAATTAGAAATGCCCATGGTCATTTGTTGTACGGCTACTTCGGGACTCATCATGGTCAGAAAAGGTGAGGAATTTATTCTGCAATGGTTATGACATGTATTGTGTTCGTAAATGAAATGTCTAGGCTACTCGAGACATTTTACATCACAGTAGGCTATTCAGACGTAGCCTACCATTGTCAATGGAAGTCAATGGAAAAGGTGAACCGTCTGTTCTAGCACTTCGGATTGGCTTGCATAGAGCAAAATACAGGTAGCTTTTCTATTTACTACTGCGAAGTCAGTCCAGTTAAATTAGAAATGGGACGAATGGTAGCCTATCCTAACTTGTTGTAGGCGTATAGGCTATTCCGCGAGTATGAAACCATCACAGTCAGAAAAGAGGAGGAATGTATTCTGCAATGATCATGGAAATGACAGATCTCAAATTATTTTAGAATGCAGAGATAAATTAAATCGATTCTGTCTCACTAACAGGCAATTCATTGCATCTTGTTATTATATTTAGCTACCTGTTTTTTTGTTATGAATAAGTCATCATATATTCGTGCACAAGGCTGCTTGGTTACTTTTGCATATGTGCAATGCAAAACTTCAACCACTACAAACTGTGCGTACACATGGTCTAAAGTTTGCGGGAGGATAAGCACAATCTCATGTCAAGTTCAGTTTTTATAAATGCCCACTTGGTGTATGCATGTTTTGGGGCATATTTTGTGCACACACAACATTTATAAATGAGGCCCCTGGGGAGTATGTATTTGAGCAAGCATACTTACTTACTTAACAGACTATCATCCCAACCACACTAAAAGTGCATGGTTAGAGTTGGCACCATAGTGTGAAAGACCCACCTAGTTCAAGTAGTGTTGACCGCTTAGAAAGAGACTACAGCCCTCTACAATGTACGACCCAATAGATCCTTACATGTCACTGGATCAACTCCATTTAGTAACAGTGACACCCACACTACAATGACATCCTCCCATCTCTACACACTGGCCTATACATGATCATTAGAATTAAGGAAACAGCGAGTGGCACGTTTGGTCAAAAGGCTCTTGAACGGAGTCCCAAACAGTACCCTATTCAGTGCACTACTTTTGACCAGAGCCCTATGGGTAACCCTATGAGCCCCAGTCAAAAGTAGTGCACTTAGGGAATAGTGTGCCATGTTGGACTCAGACTGACATTCTGGGCTTCATTCAGAGCTGCGTTCCCCACATCGAAGAGTTGGTGTCCGTTCACGTTATGTTCTTAGGTCTTTGTCCCAAAAGGGGCTTATGGGTAAATGTACACGCCTGGCGATTGTTGGAGGGGGAGAGAGACCCTGGCGCGCTTTAGTGCACGCCTGTCGAGTACTATTAAAGAGAGGGAGCGGAAGTTGAGAGATTCAGAGGTTTAAAAAAGGCACCACTGAACTATTAGCCTTGAACTCATAACCTAACTAGGGAAGAAAACTAGAAAGGTACGCAAGCCAACTTTAGATTGAGACAACATGACAGACTTAGCAGAGGTAGCATCGACATGACAGACTTAGCAGAGGTAGCGTCGACATGACAGACTTAGCAGAGGTAGCGTCGACATGACAGACTTAGCAGAGGTAGCGTCGACATGACAGACTTAGCAGAGGTAGCATCGACATGACAGACTTAGCAGAGGTAGCATCGACATGACAGACTTAGCAGAGGTAGCGTCGACATGACAGACTTAGCAGAGGTAGCGTCGACATGACAGACTTAGCAGAGGTAGCGTCGACATGACAGACTTAGCAGAGGTAGCATCGACAACAAGCTAAAAAGGTCATCTTTAAGTGTCAATAGGAGATTCGGTATCAAAAACAGACCGAGATGCCGTGTACACACACACACACACACACACACACAAAGTGATGATGTTTGGTAAGGGATTGAGTGAGGGTTTTAAAAACGACCCATTATATCATGTTGGTAGTGGGGGAAGTGCAAGTCTCTCTCCATCTCGCCCTGTTCCGGAACACAGCAGAGCTGTGATTGGTTTAATTTGACTACTGCTCAAATGGCACTAACGGAGTGCATTGAAAACCAACTCCAGCACATTGGCGATCTTGATGCTCCACACACAGATTTAAATCGATGGCTATACCATCCACTTCAGTCTCAATGGACCTCCACCAACAATAGACTATAACACAGGCTAAAGTTACAGATCAATAATAGACTATAACACAGGCTAAAGTTACAGATCAATAAGACTATAACACAGGCTAAAGTTACAGATCAATAATAGACTATAACACAGGCTAAAGTTACAGATCAATAATAGACTATAACACAGGCTAAAGTTACACAGCATAGGTCCAAATCATTACTATAACCCCACACACACACACACTTCACCAGTTTTGTAATCTTCACTTCACAGTACTATAGTATATTGCATGATTTAATATTGACCAAGACTGGGTAGATTGAGACATGTAGTGAAAATTACATGATAAAAGTAAACCTTAGGATTTTAAATATCCAAATGGACTGTGTTCGTGCCAGTGGTCAGACAGTAGCCTACCTCCCAAGGCTCCTGGACATTACGCAATCAGACCAAAACAACGACATCACTTCCTGTTGGAACCGAGACTCGAACTTTGGCAGTTACTTCAGCATCGAAGCTTAACTATTGCATAACGTCCCTTGAAGATCATGGAATGAAAAAGGGGTGAAAGTAAATCCATTAGTTATCCAATACAGAAAAACGACTAAACTTCTATTATGAACCTTCCTCGCTCTCGTCACCCCTCTCCACAGACTCAACAGAAAACGTGCCTCTCATTCCAGGAAGATTAGTCTAGGTTTCCTCTTTACTCAGGTTGGTTGTCATGCACTTGTAAGGCTAAAGACACCTTGCTTTCACCGTCACTAATCTGACTGGAGATAAGTACAGCCCTAAAGATTGTTCCACAGCGTCCCCAGTTGCTCTAACCGTTAGTGAGCGCAGTCAGTCAGTCTGGGCTTCGGGATACAGCAGTTCCAGAAGGTTGGGAATGTTCTTTCCCTGCTGGGGGCCGGACCATAAAGTGTTACAACTATGTCTATTCACCCACTCTCTCTCTCTTCGTCCCCCACCCTCTCTTCCTCCCCCTCCCTCTCTTCCTCCCCCTCCCTCCCTCCCTCTCCTCTTTTGTGTCTGGTGGAAACAGCATCAGCCGGAGGAATGGTGCAGACTTACTGTAGGATCAGCAGCAGGTTTGGTCACTTCCCTGTGAGTGGCTATTCCCTGGGCTATAATCACTGTCACACGGGTCAGAGCCAGCCCCAGCTTATTACAGTACGTCCTGTCGGAAGCTACTAAGACTGCTAAGCTCCTTTGTATTGGGGTATTTATTCATATTTTAATTACAACGCATGGTCCTTTCTCCGATTTAAACCATTTAATGGATAAGCCATTCATATTTTTCAGCTTCGACTTTCCATAAGAGGCATCAACGTTCCTAGTAAAGGAGCATGGATACAATCAATACTTGTCAGCATTTATTATTCCTGCAGGCTGATTTACGTCAATGTTACCAGACTTCACAACAGTCTTAGAAATCGTTACACATGCTTGGTCACAAAACCTGTACTTTCCCATAATTTAAACAAATCAGAAAACGGAACAAAATTACCCAACGTGTTGATTACATTCAATGTAAACTACCTTTTCAATAAATCCATATATCTCTGCTTACTGATACTGGCTGAGAAGTGCACAGTACAGCAGATCAGTCTGAAATGCACACCTTATCCTCATGGGAAAAAATCTTGGTCAGGCCTTTGCTTTCTGCTGTGTGACACCACACCATGACTACTGATATCCGACTGTACCTTGAAGCCCCGCATTTCAACACCCCCCTCTGCCTGTCTGAACTAAAACTCACTCGGAGCTCGTTAATTACTGACATGCCGGTAATCATGTCAATTCATCGTTAATGCGTCTCACAGCTATAGATCTTTCCTGCCCTTGGACTGTCGTAACAATAAAATGATTAAATACTATCTATATGGCGTCAGGCTCTGTCTAATCAGGAAGTCAGACGGCACCAAGGAATGTAGCAGTCAGATACTTCATAATCCTGTGTCTTTAGATTCCCAGGACATCGGTTGCCATAGTAATGAGCAGCGTGCTTAGTCACCCACAGACCAAGGACGAGACGTTTCAGGAGAATGGTGCTCTAACAGAATACAAACACCGCTGTATCTGTGGGGTCGGAAAGAAACAAATGCAACTACAGACTGTGTGTGTGTGTGTGTGTGTGTGTGTGTGTGTGTGTGTGTGTGTGTGTGTGTGTGTGTGTGTGAAACCTAACACTGATTTAAGAGGCAGACAGTATTTGGAGTGTGTGTGTGTGTGTGAGAATGCGACACTCTCTGACTGTTAAGGAGTGTGTGTGCACGTCGCACTGTTTTCCCTGGCGACATCATTAACAAGTGTGTTGGCCCGGTGTATTTAGCCTTGTGCTGTGTAACAGTGACGCGTGTCCCGGCCACACACACACACACAATCAATCTAGACTCTTAATAACGTCAGAGAGAGGTGCTGGATAGCTGCCAAACCAGATACCTACAGAGCAGATCACTACAGTACAGAGCTCATAGCTAATATATGGACCAGACCGCAACTTTATACAATTCACCAAACATGCTGATGGAATCCATGCCCCTAGGCAGGCTGATTTAAAAACAATTGACAGTCAGTCTTATGTGACATGCTAAAAAAGGACATCAATCTTATGTACAAGAGAGTCAATATTAAGTGATAGCTTACTACAGTATAGCTAACTACAACAACAGTACTGGCGTTGGGTAGCATAGCGGTTAAGAGCATTTTGCCAGTAGCCGAAAGGTCGCTGGTTCAAATCCCCAAGCCGACTGGGTGAAACATCTGCCGATGTGCCCTTGAGCAAGGCACTTAACACTGATTGCTCTGGATAGGAGTGTCTGCTAAATGACTAAAACGTAAAATGTATTGGAACAGGGGTAACATGGATAATTATGGAAATGTCAGATTAGTAACATACTGACCAACTTGTTTCAGTTTACTAATAACATACTGACCAACTTGTTTCAGTTTACTAATAACATACTGACCAACTTGTTTCAGTTCAAACATACTATCCAAATACCCAGGTTGAAATATGCCAGAGTCAAGGCAATCTTTACATGTTGGTATCTACCTCCACATACACTAACACACACACACACACACACACACACACACCTCCATCATACAGAGTACTGCTGCTCCAGCCATGACTTACCCAGACATCCAGCCCCTCTGTACACAGAGAGAAAACACAGCCAGAATGGTGCTGCTTCTCCTTGTACACACTCCCCCGTTTTCCTGGCACACACTTAGCACTCTCCCTATAGCGCTACCACACACACACACACGAACACACACGCTGCTGCACAGTTAATATGGTGGGAGAGTTGTCCCCGCTGTGTCCGATACTATCAGTGTTCTACTCAGACTGACGAGGTTCAGAGAGAGAGGGAGAACCACCCCTCCCCTTCGTTTCTGAAGCTCAGCTCGGCTAGGCAGTACTGCAGTAACTAACCCCAAAGCTTCTCAGAGAGAGAGGAACCGGGGGGACGGGACGGGGGGGACGAGAGTAGTGTGTGTGTGTGTAAGGTAGCCATGGAATGTGTTTTCCCCCCTTACCGTGAGCACCTCATGCCAGCAGCAGCAGCTCTCCTCAACTCTCTCCACGACACATACACTTCCAGTGCGTGCGAACACACACACACACACACACACACACACACACACACACACACACACCTCCTCCTAAAGCACACACAGCCAGGCATGTTCAAGGTCTAACTTAGAGTGGGAGGGGAGAGTTCAGTTCTGTTGACACTGTTGGAGAGGAGTGTGTGTGTGTGAGAGTGTGTGTGAGAGAGAGCAGGTAACCTGGTCAGAATGCTGCCCCTTCCCCCCAAAAAAGTGGGAGGAGACTTTTCCCACCAAGCCAAACCAGAATTCACTGTTGCTAAGCAGCCAAAGTCTCCCACCCTTATTTGCTGCAGCAGAAAAGTAGCGCCAGGTTCTGGAGGGAAAGGAAAATACAGCAGACGATTACAATATGTGACATGCCGATACACTGGGCTATTGACCAGCTAGTCCCATGTAAATAGATTACAATATGTGACATGCCGATACACTGGGCTATTGACCAGCTAGTCCCATGTAAATAGATTACAATATGTGACATGCCAATACACAGGGATATTGACCAGCTAGTCCCGTGTAAATAAATTACAATATGTGACATGCCAATACACAGGGATATTGACCAGCTAGTCCCGTGTAAATAAATTACAATATGTGACATACCAATACACGGGCTATTGACCAGTTAGTCCCGTGTAAATAGATTACAATATGTAATACACAGGGCTAGTGACCGACCAGCTAGTTCTGTGTAAATAGAGAGATTACAAAGGGCCTTATCCATGCACGACTGCTAATTTTATGCACGCATGCGCCCACACACACACACGTCACTGAGATTCACGGCTATACCGATGACACACACACTTCTATCAGGGGAGCTACCTTTGATATCTAACCTCTGAACCCAAACCCAGCACACAGAGGTCATGAACTCCAGCATGTGGACAAATACAGTATAAATACAGGAGGTTCTACACAGTAAGATTGTGACTTATGATCGACAACAGCAGTTAGATATTACAGCAACTGCATCTTCGGCCTACGCTAATGCTACTTAAAATCGGAGGAATAGTGTTATATTAATACCAGCTGAATAAGATCTCTAATGCACGCACACACACACACACACAGACATACACACACACAGAGCTGCATGCGACATGTCCACTGCCCTAACCAGCGCTGGCAGGCTCAGTGGAGCCATCAGAACGCCATGGCGATATGAAGATGACAGGAGGAAAGGAAGACAGGAAAAGTGGACGTTCTCTCCAAAGAAGACCGAGAGAGACAGCTCTGTATTCAGGAAAACATCTCCATGACGACAGACTCACTTGATATCTCCAGAAATCCATTCTTCCATGGCATCTTATGAGAACACACACACTGTTAATATCCTTGCTGCATATCTGGATCACAGCAACATTTCAAATTGAAACAGTGTCTGGAAATTGAAATGGCAATCGATTGCATCACACACACAGAGAAAACACAAAAGAAACAATGTAAATAAGCTGAGCCTACGCGGATTTGTCTGAGCAAAGAGCAACACACCAACACTCATTCTTCCCACACAGTGACTTTACATGAAAGGGAGAGAGAGAGAGAGAGACAGAAAGAGACAGAAGGAGAGAGAAAGAGAGACTTTTGGTTCTCCCAATAGGCCTGCTGTATCTAACTAAGCCTGGAATGAACAAACACTAGATGTTTGACAAGAGCAAAGTTCTGACGTCCAACATCCGCCACACGTGTTGCAGATTAGAACTGAAAATCTTTCCAGAACTTTTCCACTTCAATAAGCACATAGGGGTGGGAAGGGAATTAGCCTGCATGTCCAATGAAGTTCAGGGGCAAGCAGGCAGCAGCCACAGACCAAGTGGTTTAAATTAATTCACACAAAGATCAACGGATGGAAATGTTTAAGGCCTGAAAACAGTCATATTTATGTGGAGAACGGCATCTTCAACCAATCATTCCATTACTTATCTGGTTAAAATAACAGGTCAATATATAAAGACATTGAAGCAACTGAAAAATACAAAAACATAATCACTACTTTCAGATACATTTTCTTCAAGTCCAGGCATGTTATAGCCGTGTCGAAAATAATCCGATTAATTTTGATTAAATTAAAAAGGATGCTGAAGAATTCAAAGCCAAGCCAGCATTTCTTATGTTAAAGCTCAGGTCAGAGTTAAAGGCTATGGAATCACAAGATCAGAGGGAAAACACACACAAGGGGATTAGAGTAACTATACTGTTTAGGCGTATGAAGAAACGTTGAGGTAATGTTTGTTTGGTATGATATGAACGTTGAGGAAATGTTTCTCCGGGATGCGATAGCCTTGCTTCCTGGTGGCATGAAAACCCTCATATAACCTTCCACTTAGCCATGGAAATGACAGGCAGAGAGAGCAAGGGTGTGTTTGTATGTTGGTGTCCCCTTGTAACCTACTGAAAATGACATGAATTTCCTTGTCATCAATAACTTCACACAGCTCTTTGAGAACTCTCCCCATCTTTGCATTTTTGATTGGCAACATTTCTCTGTAACTAAAATAGTTCTAGCACAGAAGGTTCTAGAAAATAAACCATTTGCAACATTCCAGTGTTGACCAGACTCAAAATACAAGTTCTAATCAATCCTTGTCTGACTGAAAAAGTGATAAGTGTCTTTACACTGACAGAGTGTGTGTGTGTGTGTGTGTGTGTGTGTGTGTGTGTGTGTGTGCGCGCGCGCGCGTGCGTGCGCGTGTGTGTGTGTGTGCAAGTGAGTGCTACATGGAGCCAGCTGTCACTGATAACCCACAGATGTAATCATTTATCTCTCCTGGCTCCTCTCACACATGTACTGGTCTGTGGGCTGGTCATCAGGACAGGGTCTGTGGGCTGGTCATCAGGACAAGTACATCAAGTGAAGACTACCATAAATAACCACTGATGGATGACTAAATAACCAAACATGTTTTGATGAAAGCAATGACTTGGGATGTGGTAGACTCAATGTGCTAAACAGATTAAATAAATAATGCATTTGAAATCTGCCTAATCTTGTTTGCTATACATATTTCAATACTAGGACCACACACACAGTCAACGTATCATGGACCACCCAGCCTGCACTTACCCTCTTCGACAAGGGAATTTTTCCCAGGCTGCCCCTGTCAGGCCACCTTAGCTCAGAACCTCTTTGGGGACTAAGGGGCCCTCAGCCCGGCTGGTCTAAAGACCCAGAACCATAATTTAGACCTGGGAGGCCCCTTGCTCCACTAGGAGCTGAATGGAAGAAATAGGTCAGTATTCTGTAACTATTTAGACTTGTGGCATACAGTGCATTCAGAAAGTATTTAGACCCCCCTTGACTTTTTCCATATTTTGTTACATTACAGCCTTATACTAAAATTGATTAAAATAGTCCCCCCTCATTAATCTACACAAAATAACCCGAAATGACAAAGCAAAAACAGGTTTTCAGAAATATATGTATTAAAAAAAACTGAAATATCACATTTACATAAGTATTCAGACCATTTACTCAGTACTTTGTCGAAGCACCATTGGCATTGATTACAGCCTCGAGTCTCCTTGGGTATGACGCTACAAGCTTGGCAAAACTGTATTTGGGGAGTTTCTCCCATTCTTCATTGCAGATCCTCTCAAGCTCTGTAAGGTTGGATGTGGAGCGTTGCTGCACAGCTATTTTCAGGTCTCCAGAGATGTTTGATCGGGATCAAGTCCGGGCTCTGACTGGGCCACTCAAGGACATTCATAGACTAGTCCCGAAGCCACTCCTGCGTTGTCTTGGCTGTGTGCTTAGGGTCATTGTAATGTTGGAAGGTGAAGCTTCGCCCCAGTCTGAGGTCCTAAGTGCTCTGGAGCTGGTTTCCATCAAGGATCTCTCTGTGCTTTGCTCCGTTCATCTTTCCCTCGATCCTGACTAGTCTCCCAGTCCCTGCCACTGAAAAACATCGCCACAGCATGATGCTGCCACCACCATGCTTCACCGTAGGGATGGTGCCAGGTTTCCTCCAGACGTGACGCTTGGCATTCAGGCCAAAGAGTTCAATCTTGGTTTCATCAGACCAGAGAATCTTGTTTATCATGGTCTGAGAGCCCTTTAGATGCCTTTTGGCAAACTCCAAAGGGCTGTTAAGTGCCTTTTACTGAGGAGTGGCTTCCACCTGGCCACTCTACCATAAAGGCCTGATTGGTGGAGTGCTGCAGAGATGGTTGTACTTCTGGAGCTCTGTCAGTGGCCATTGGGTTCTTGGCCACCTCCCTGACCAACGCCCTTCTCCCCCGATTGCTCAGTTTGGCAGGCACCCAGCACTAGGAAGAGTCTTTGTGGTTCCAAACTTCTCCCATTTAAGAATGATGGAGGCCACTGTGTTCTTGGGGACCTTCAATGCTGAAGAAATGTTTTGGAATCCTTCCCCAGATCTGTGCCTCGACACAATCCTGTCTCAGAGCTCTACGAACAATTAATTCGACCTTATGGCTTGGATTTTTGCTCTGACATGCACTGTCAACTGAGGGACCTGGGGGCAACTGTGCCTTTCCAAATCATGTCCAATCAATTGAATGTACCACAAATGGACTCCAATCAAGTTGTAGAAACATCTTAAGGATGATCAATTGAAACAGGGTGCACCTGAGCTCAATTTCACATCCCATAGCAAAGGGTCTGAATACTTATGTAAATAACGTATGTTATTTTTTTTACATTTGCAAAAAAAATCTAAAAACCTGTTTTTGCTTTGTCATTATGAGGTAATATACATAAAAAAAATTAGAAAAAGGGAAGGGGTCTGAATAATTTCAAATTCACTGTACATAAGGCATTTATACAATATAGGCTATATGTAAAAGGCAGCCCATGGTATTTGATGTAGGTATTTAGACTACACAAATGCAACATCTAACATTCACCACCAACCACACTGAGCCATTAGACCATGTCCTCAATTATGTGGTGGGTGTAAACATTTAAGCTAAGTGCTCTTGACAAGCCACCCAGCAAGCGTTAGGCCTGTTGGTTAGAGGGGGTATTCCAGACAGCCTGGGGAGGCTGTGACATCTATTCCCTCTGGAGTCATTCAGAGTCCTCACATAGCTCAGCTGTTAGCTTCAACCAAGGCAGACTATCAGACTAAACAAATAGCTCGCAGGTGGGTCATCACAGTCCATCTCAACAGACCACAACGTTGTGCAACGTTCAGATAGAAATACAGTATGAAGGACAAACATGTCTCTCTGGCATGTATACTGAATAAAAATATGCAGCCATTTCAACGATTTTACGTAGTTACAGTTCATATACGAAAATCAGTCAATTTAAATAAATTCATCAGGCCCTAATCTACGGATTTCACATGACTGGGTATGGGCACAGCCAATCAGAATGAGTTTTTCCCCACAAAAGGGCTTTATTACAGACAGAAATGCTTCTCAGTTTCATCAGCTGTCCGGGTGGCTGGTCTCAGATGATCCCGCAGGTGAAGGAGCCAGATGTGGAGGTCCTGGGCTGGCGTGGTTACATGTGGTCTGGGGTTGTGAGGCCAGTTGGACGCCAAATTCTCTAAAATTAAGTTGGAGGTGGCAACCGCTCTGGTGGACATTCCTGCAGTCAGCATGTCAATTCCACGCTCCCTCAAAACTTGAGACATCTGTGGCATTGTGTGACAAAACTGCACATTTTATTTTTATTGTCCCCAGCGCAAAGTGCACCTGCGTAATGATCATGTTTAATCAACTTCTTGATATGCCACACCTGTCAGGTGGATGGATTATCTTGGCAAAGGTGAAATGCTCACTAATAGGGATCCAAACAAATTTGAGCACAAAATCTGAGAGAAATAAGCTTTTTGTGCGTATGGAACATTTTGGGGATACTTTCTTTCAGCTCATGAAACATGGACCAACACTTTACGTGTTGCATTTATATCACATCAACTCTATTCATGACATTTCTATGTGCAAAGTTCCACACTGTTTGCCCGCTGAAGTTGCACCAGTATTTCATCTTGCATGCCTAGCCAACACATCACTGTATACTAAGTAGTATGCAAGTTTAGTTTGGAGATCGGAATAAAATTACAGTCTTTGTGTGAGTGAAACATGACCGAACTAAGTGAGTAGCTATATCGGATGTCTCAGTGCTCTGACAGTGAGCGAGGGAGTCAGAGAGAGCACCCGCAACATACCACCCTAACAGGCATGTTGAGTCTACACCGGACCCACCTAACGTGATTGCACCGTATCAGGTTTTTATGAGAAGCCATTAACCTGCCAGTGAGACTGAACCCAGAGGAAGCGGTCAAAGAAATACGGTTGCCATTTTGTGCCTAATGTGCCCCTCCAGCCTAAACGGAATGGAACTAAACTCAGGCGTAGGTAAACAAATAGCTGGATTTAGGGGACCTATTTGGAATGTACTACAAAATGCAAGGACCAGTGTTTCCCCTAGGATTTTTTCAGCAGCGGTGGCAGAGTTAGCGGGGCAGGGAATAGGGTTTTCGTGGGGCACACATCTACATTATAAATAAAAAAAAATATACAGTGCCATCGGAAAATATTCAGACCCCTTGACTTTTTCCACATTTTGTTCTGTTACAGCCTTATTCTAAATTGGATTAAATAAAACAATTTCCTCAGCAATCTACACACAATACCACATACCACCATCAAAAATAGGTTTTTGAAATGTATTAAAAACATAAGTATTCAGACCCTTTGCTATGAGACTTGAAATTGAGCTCCGTTGCATCCTGTTTCCATTGATCATCCTTGAGATGTTTCTACAACTTGGAGTCCTCTTGTGGTAAATTCAATTGATTGGACATGATTTGGTCAAAGGAATTGTCTGTAGAGCTCTGAGACAGGATTGTGTCAAGGCACAGATCTGGGGAAGGGTACCAAAACATTTCTGCAGCATTGAAGGTCCCCAAGAACACAGTGGCTTCCATCATTCTCAAATGGAAGAAGCTTGGAACCACCAAGACTCTTCCTAGAGCTTGCCGCCCGGCCAAACTGAGCAATCGGGGGAGAAAGGCCTTGGTCAGGGAGGAGACCAAGAACCTGATGGTCACTCTGACAGAGCTCTAGAGTTACTCTGTGGAGATGGGAGAACTTTCCAGAAGGACAACTATCTCTGCAGCACTCCACCAATTAGGCCTTTGTGGTAGAGTGGCCAAACAGAAGTCACTCCTCAGTAAAAGGCACATGACATCTCTGGAGTGACCTGAAAATAGCTGTGCAGCAACGCTCCCCAACCAACCTGACAGAGCTTGAGAGAATCTGCAGAGAAGAATGGGAGCAACTCCCCAAACACAGGTGTGCCAAGCTTGTAGCGTCATACCCAAGAAGACTCAAGGCTGTAATTGCTGCCAAAGGTGCTTCAAGTACTGAGTAAAGGGTCTGAATAATTATGTATATATATATATATATATACACACACACACACACTTGCTTCAATCAATTTTAGAATAAAGGGGTCTGAATACTTTCCGAAGGCACTATCTATATATATAATTTTTTTGCAGTGGCGGCCTCGATTTAGCAGCGGCGGTGTGTAGCTGCTAAATGCATACAGGGGAAACACTGAAGGACCATTCATTTTGAGTGACCCTGGTGCAATTCCTCATCACAAACATCCACGATGCAATGTTCTCCACCTGGCATAGCCTGGGTGGCTGCTTAGAATGCCTGACGGGATACGGACCCAAAATAGACCAGAGTGAGGGGATGGAGTCAACACAGACAGTAGAGTGTGAGGAGGAAGAGTGATAACTTTCTAAATGGTAGAACTAAAACAGGACCAGCAGCTAATACATCATATCTATAGAGAGCTCCAGTCAATCTATTCTAAGGCTAGTAAATTAGAGTTCCCCTGTCTCAATGCTTAGGGTCAGTAAATAGTAAAAAGAGAAATTAGACCAAAAATGACAAAAAGAAAAGTCCAAAATGTAATTTTAAACCGGAATTACAGCTCACTGGCTGTTTTGGTACAGTGGGTAAGACAATTTGATCTATGACTTTTAAGAGTAAAACAGTAAATACTATAACAATAGGAGAGGCTTGGCCTCCATTAATGAAAAATTTAACTAGATTTAGCAGTTTAACTCTTTACATTGTGTTATAAATGTTTCAAATTATAGCTAAATGATAGGGTAAATAAATAATGGAATGGCTGGTAAGAGCTCTTAAGATACAATGATGCCATCAATCAGAAATGGCTATTGCGTAACTCAACAAGCCCAGGCAAAGTTAGATGAGTTTGAATAAGGAGTGGCTGTGTTGGCCTTGCTTGTTGCAGTCTTGACAGTTGATTAAATTGCAATGCAATGCATAACAGGCTGACTACACCGCTCGCGTGCGTTGCAAAATAAAATTAGAAAACTATATTATTCAATCATTGGCGCCCACTGCTTGCGGGCGCCTATGAGCGTCTGCGTTGCCAAGGGCTAAAAAGTCAGTTCTATTTGTGACGCAGATCTCGCTGCAAGTCCTGCCCCTCCCATCTCCTCATTGGTTTATAGAAGCAGGTACCCACGTGCCATCTCCTCATTGGTTATACCCACGTGGGTGACTGAAAGACGAACGAGGTCGGTGGCAGTAATGCACCTAATTTATGAAAGTTGCCAATCGCAATATAAAGTCAAGAGAAGACAAAAAGCCTAGGAGGAGAGAAGCGATTCGGTTCGCCGTTTTATGTGTGGATTAATTGTCAGAGTAGAGGATCTTGTGCATTTCAGGTAAAATAACAATTCAATGTTTATATCCCAGGACGAATTAGCTAGCAACAGCAAGCTAGCTAAATAGAACAAATTAGCTAGCAAGTGCAAGCTAGCTAGCTAAATTGCCATAAATGTTTAATGCTTTTCAACCTGTCTTCAAATTAATATAATTGGTTCAGAGTTTGTTTTGATATTTTCACCTGCGTGTCATGATCGCGTTTGGTGTGGGGGGGGACAAAATACATTTATGCACGAAGGCGCACGCGCGCAGCCGGTTTGGGTTCTGTGTAAGACACACATGTAACAGTCGGGGGAAAGTTACCACCCTATGGCTAAGGATGGGCGTCTGACTGTTACTATCGTAAACATGGTGTCAGTGAGTCAGTGTTTTCATCCAGATTAACTTTAAAAGCCTGAGCACGTCATACAAGAGAGACAACAGGAAAATGTATATGAACAACGATGAGTCTTGTCAAATATAGTTAGAGCAGTCTGATTTTCAAAAGTGCATCAGGATTGAGCCATCAACCTTAGCAGCAATCAATTAAAAACAAGTCTGTTTTCTGTTAACAAATGTTAGGAAAGGTTTTGTTTTCAGTGCCAAACTAATAGAAATGTTCATGGGCTAATGTGTGTTAATTACTGTGTAACTTGGTTCAAGTCTATATATCATGGCTTGTCTTGAATAGCAGACACTTTCTTGGAGCCACTATGCATATAGCCTTTAGTTCAGTCTGAGGCTGTGTGGCGGTCTGTTGTACTTAGGAGCCGAGTAGAAACAGATATGGTAACTAGCCCCCTGGGGTAACAGCTTAGACATTCATTCACACACACCCCTCACTGCTCGGCCAGGTACACCTCCATGTTGTGGGGGGTCTACCTGAGTTATCCTGTCAGTCTTGTCTCAAAGATTAAGCCGTGCAAGTCTTAGTACACACAGCCGGTACAGTGAAACGTCAAATGGGTCATTAAATCAGTTACGGTTGCTTTGATTGCTCAAACGTTACTTGGATGACTGCAGCAGTTGTAGAGCTAATAAATGTCAACGGGTGCTGACCGTTGGGGATGCATGCACTTATTCAGACCCATGCAGGGTACTCTCGGGCACCACAAATGCTTTTGGTGGCTCTATAACTTTGACTGGTGACGTCTAATTTGAATGTCTGCCCTATCAACTTTCAATGGTACTTTCTGTGCCTACCCTGGTGATAGGGAATCCGGGTTAGATTCCAGGAAGGGAGCCTAAGAAACACCTACCATATCCAGGGAAGGAAGCGGGCGGGAAAATTACCCACTCCGACTCTGGGAGGTAGTGACGAAAAAGAACAATACAGGACTCGAGGCCCTTCAATTGGAATGAGTACATTATAAATTCTTTAATGATCCATTACTTATGTGTAGAAGTTGCATTTCACAGTGGTCAGAAAACTTCTGAAAGTGTCGTTTTAATGGTAAAATTTGACTTCCTGTTGTGTATCGTACTATGGGGTGACGCCAACCAATAAAAAAGGGAAAGAATATGTTGTCTTGAACAAAATGTAAAAAAAATATTGTTAAGCATGAGGCAGGTAACATCATCATAATACACAATCTAAATGTTTGTCAAATTACTGAATGTTACTCAAAATGAGAATGGGGAGACACTTGGTTACCATCTCACAAGTAAATGATGTGTTTTTCAATAGAATTTCCATAATATGATTACCGATTTAAAGACATTAGTAACGAATAATAAGTCAAATCATTTTCTTGTCTATTTGAGAATCATGAAACCTTTAGCCCTATATTTGCATAGATTATGATGTCACACCAGAGGACAAATTCAAGGCTCTAATGCAGGAAATGGTAGTCGGAGGTGGCAGAACATTTAGAATTGTTTAGACAACTAAACTCGTAAAAATCGTAAAAACTCATAAAATTCGTAAAAATCCAAATAACTTCACAGATTTTCATTGTAAAGGGTTTAAACACCGTTTCCCATGCTTGTTCAATGAACCATTAACAATTAATGAACATGCACCTGTGAAACGGTCATTAAGACATTAACAGCTTACAGACAGTAGCCATTTGGGGTGGCAGGGTAGCCTAGTGGTTAGAGTGTTGGACTAGTTCGAATCCCCGAGCTGACAAGGTACAGATCTGTCGTTCTGCCCCTGAACACTGTTCCTAGGCTGTCATTGAAAATAAGAATTTGTTCTTAACTGACTTGCCTAGTTAAATAAAGGTAAAATTAAGGTCACAGTTATGAAAACTTAGGACACTAAAAAGAGGCCTTTCTACTGACTCTGAAAAACACCAAAAGAAGGATGCCCAGGGTCCCTGAGGCATGAGGACTGCAGATGTGGCCAGGGCAATAAATTGCAATGTCCATACTGTGAGACGCCTAAGACAGCGCTACAGGGAGACAGGACGGACAGCTGATCGTCCTTGCACTGGCAGACCACGTGTAACAACACCTGCACAGGATCGGTACATCTGAACATCACACGGGACAGGTACAGAATGGTAACAACAACTGCCCGAGTTACACCAGGAACGCACAATCCCTCCATCAGTGCTCAGACTGTCCACAATAGGCTGAGAGAGGCGGGACTGAAGGCTTGTAGGCCTGTTGTAAGGCAGGTCCTCACCAGACATCACCGGCAACAACGTCGCATATGGGCACAAACCCACCGTTGCTGGACCAGACAGGACTGGCTAAAAGTGCTCTTCACTGACGAGTCGTGGTTTTGTCTCACCAGGGGTGATGGTCGGATTCGCGTTTATCGTCGAAGGAATGAGCGTTACACCGAGGCCTGTACTCTGGAGCGGGATCGATTTGGAGGTGGTCTGGGGCGGTGTGTCACAGCATCATCGGACTGAGCTTGTTGTCATTGCAGGCAATCGCAACGCTGTGCATTACAGGGAAGACATCCTCCTCCCTCATGTGTTACCCTTCCTGCAGGCTCATCCTGACATGACCCTCCAGCATGACAATGCCACCAGCCATACTGCTCGTTCTGTGCGTGACTTCCTGAAAGACAGGATTGTCAGTGTTCTGCCATGGCCAGCGAAGAGCCCGGATCTCAATCCCATTGAGCACGTCTGGGACCTGTTGGATCGGAGGGTGAGGGCTAGGGCCATTCCCCCCAGAAATGTCCGGGAACTTGCAGGTGCCTTGGTGGAAGAGTGGGATAACATCTCACAGCAAGAACTGGCAAATCTGGTGCAGTCCATGAGGAGGAGATGCACTGCAGTACTTAATGCAGCTGGTGGCCACACCAGATACTGACTGTTACTTTTGATTTTGACCCCCCCTTTGTTCAGGGACACATTATTCAAGTCACCTGTCTATGGAACTTGTTCAGTTTATGGTCTCAGTTGTTGAATCTTGTTATGTTCATACAAATATTTACACATGTTAAGTTTGCTGAAAATAAACACAGTTGACAGTGAGAGGACGTTTCTTTTTTTGCTGAGTTTACACATTTGTTTTGGCCAAATGGCAACTACCCATATACACAGAGTATGCCTACCCCATCCCCCTCTTTCTCCCTCTCATCCCCCTTCACTCAGGTAGTCAAACAGAAGGCTTATTCATCACAGACAGCCTGCCCTTTCTCCACCGCAGTGAGAGAGCGAGAAAGTATTTAGTTTAACCTCAGGTTTACCCTATAGTTCCCCTACAGTCCCTCAGGCAGTGCCAAGAGGAGACATTGCCGCAGTGGCAGCCAAGAGCGCTACCACACACACACACATACACCACTGCACTCACTTCCTCTTCCTCCCAGTCCAAGCCATCGGTGTGATGCGATGGCACGGACATTATGTCATGATGTAATTCTTGTCTCAGCAGCCCAGAAGACGATGCCGTTATGGCAGGAATGCCCAGTCATGACAAACTGACCATGTATTGACCCTGGGATAAACCCAGGCTTGGCATAACACACCTTCTATGCCAATGCACAAATGTATTCACTGTCAAAGGAAGGGTACTGACTGTACATAGTGAATGTTCAGGTAGCAGGTTAGAAGGTTCAATGTCAACATAGAGCTTTTGAATACCCTGGCTCCAAACACTAATCTACATCAAGCTGTACTAGCGTCCTGTCCAGAGGGTGTCCTTGAACATCAAGTTGCCTCATGCTACTGAAACAGGAGCTAGACTAGCGTCCTGTCCAGAGGGTGTCCTTGAACATCAAGTTGCCTCATGCTACTGAAACAGGAGCTAGACTAGCGTCCTGTCCAGAGGGTGTACTTGTACATCAAGTTGCCTCATGCTACTGAAACAGGAGGAGAAAGGCTCCAGCCCCTACGGCCGTTCTGGCTCAGACAGGGCTTACTTATACAAGGCTTACTTAATTACTTTTGTATACTGTAAGTCAATAATCTATTCACTGCCACTGGCAGCATATTGTATTGTAGATCTCCTGACAGGCCTAGATTATCTAAGGCTATAGTAGGATCATCTTTCCAGATTTAGTGTAACTCAAAACCATTATGCTCTTGACATTTCACTATTTAGTTAGGTGAGTGTTTGACATCTTGTGGCCAAAGAGTGGGGCATGGAATCACTTCAATACACTAATGATGACAAAAGGGATACAACCAAAGGGGGTCGACTGCTGAACAGGGGAGTAGAACTAGACAGAGGACAAGCAGCTACACACACACAACACAACACAGTTACTAGGTCACATAGTAGCAAAACACATTCAATGCTGTATTTTTATTGAGCAAGTTTACTTAACACAACCCATATATGTTTCTACTCGGCTCCTAAGGACAACAGACCGCCACACAGCCTCAGACTGAACAACATGTAGGCTACATACACAGTGGCTCCAAGAAAGTGTCTCATTTTCAAGACAAGCCATGATAGATAGATTTGAACCAAGTTACACAGTAATTAACACACATTAGCCCATGAACATTTCTATTAGTTTGGCACTGAAAACAAAACATTTCCTAACATTTGTCAACAAATAACAAGAGTTGTGTTTACAACTGAACGCTACAACAGCACGTCAAAAGGGCAACACTTACCAGAGACTCCACGACAAGACAGCGGCCAGAGAAATGCCAAAGTCATGCAATCCGTTCTCTGCACTATTCACCTGTGCAGACTATGGCGTCATTGTAACCTTTTTAACCTTCGCGAAATTCAGATAAAAACGCAGGATTTTATAGATTAGTAGATGAAGTCCTATAGTCATAAGAAAAAGTTGATCAAAACTGGGCATATTGAACTGAAAAGTTGGTGTAGCAGCCTCTTATGGTGGTGGTATGCTATGCTGCAGGCAGAGGTCATTTCTCAATCTCGGCTGCCATCTAGTGGGCAAATACAGTCCGTGTCAAATCAGCGCCATTGGTCAGAATACAGTATAGAGTTGACTGGATTACAGATAATACAAGCATGGCTTTCCCCATAAAAATAAAAAGGTGAAATAATAGAAATGTTGAACTATTCTATTGGGGAATTATCTTTGCATTGCAATTGAATGGATAAAGGCTATATACAAAAATGTATATTTCATGGATCTAACCGTTGGATAAATTGTGCATCTTTATCAGATTCTTGGAATATGTAGAAATGCTCTCTAGTCATTGGCACACGTCCTTATCTTGTGAACCAGTCAAACTTTAAAATATATACCTAATCTAATCATACAACGTCCCCAATTCCTCCAAAATTCCAACTAATCACAGGCTAAAATGGCATAATAGGCTGTAGTTCCATGTAATAACTATGTTTCTGAGCAGGTTCACATTCCAATAGCATTTTATGTAACACATATTGGGTATGGGAGTCCAATAGGGCGGCGCACAATTGGCCCAGCGTCGTCCCAGTTTGGTCGGGGTAGTCTGTCATTATAAAAAATAATTTGTTCTTAACTAACTTGCCTAGTTAAATAAAGGTATAAAAAAACTGACAGTCACTCAAATTAGCCATGTCAGCGAACAAGGTAAATTAGCCTAGACAGTTATCTAAACTTGTAGTACTCATGGCCGGCTATGGGTGTGACTTCATCCACTTCCACATGAAAGCATGTGCTTCTCCCACAATGTCTGAAAGCATGTAAACAATCAACCTGATAGCAGAAGCAGGTCATGGCCGAACACCCACGCACACACACGTAGGCATACACACGTGCACATATACACACGTACACATATACACACGTAGACATGTACACACACAGACAGGCTAATATTTTAATAATCCAATTACAAAGATTAAATAGGCTAAATGGCAAGATACACTGATACATTTCACATTTAAATTGGGCATTTCATCTCCAA
This sequence comes from Brachymystax lenok tsinlingensis, assembly GCA_030435695.1. Lineage (NCBI taxonomy): Eukaryota > Metazoa > Chordata > Actinopteri > Salmoniformes > Salmonidae > Brachymystax > Brachymystax lenok. The sequence goes on from CM059810.1 coordinate 41,263,838, forward strand.
ATGTATCTTTAGAATACTTGTATTAAAAATGTTTTAAAAAAACATCGTCCTGGGACATGAGCTGACCCCCCTCCGAAGTTGACATTTAAAATGGTTAGGGTAAGGTTAGGATTTAGGGTAGGAACGTCCCAAAGATTCAGTATAGCATTGGTCGCTGAGCTCCACCAGCTCATCGCTCAGTGCTGTGCGCAGGCGCCGTTGGGAGGTAATGGCCGTGTTCGATAGGATCAAAATCGCAATGTATCATGGGTACATTTTGACTGAGTGATGTACAATTATTAATGAGTCGTTATTTATGATGAAACGTGATTTGTATATAAATCCGTCGGCAGTCACCTGCAGTCATTTTGATGCTCTCGAACACGGCCAATACTTGCCAATACGATCCGTGTTGTTGGGTTTCCACTAGATAGCACAGCCACAGAGCTATATCGTAAAAATGTATGAAAACAAAAGTGAGCTTTTTGGTCTTCATTAAAGGTTAAGGTTAGGCATAAAGTTAGCAGCGTGGTTACGGTTAAGGTCAAGTTTCAAATCATATTTTAAGAAGATAAATTGTAGAAATAGGCGGGGTTTGTGACTTTGTGGCTGTGGTAACTAGTGACGACCGTGTTGTCATAATCACCCAGCCCTACCGGAGTGGATGCAGGGTGATTCTCCTATTGTACAGAATAGGATAGGGGGAACCATGGCATACTTGCGAGGCGCCCCATCTAATATCCAACGCACAGAGAATATGACTTGTGCGCGATTTTTGTGCTGAGCCAAGATCCTCTGTTTTTAAAACACAAAACCAGGACCTCGGATTATTTCTACGCGCACCATTTTGATCGAAGCGGTCCACGATGGAACACATCCGAACGCCAAAGGTAAACCAACCCTATATTTTAATTTCCATCCTATTCTCCGAGTATAGTCCTAATTCTAAATGAAACCGCATTTCAATTGGGTCTTCTCAAGATGTGACAACGTTGCTGATTTGTGCCACCCCTTTCTTATGTATCCAATGGCCCATACATCCAGGGTTCCTGAAGATCTAACCATTATATTCTCCGCAATGTATTTTCCTTGTTAAACTGTTGCAAAAATCAACACCCAAAAACATTGCTCATATGATGGCATGCCTGTGAATCTTGACATTAGAATTTGCACAATCCGTTTCATTCTTGTCCTGGCTTCTTGATGTTTATTCTAGTCTGCTGCGGGCATTTCTCCTCTGTGGATTCTAGTATAAAGGCAATAGGCCTCAGTAAGGACACATTGTTACAGAATCCTGCGGTAGGTTACTTCAATTAAACAGTATTAACATTCCAGAATCTCAGACATTCATATCTACAATGACAACATGTGTAAACATTGACTTCTATAATAACCTTGTTTTTTTTAGAAGATAGGCCTCCACCAATACAGTCAGTCACACACTTCAGTACATTATAGCCTATAGATATTACATTCCGTTTTGACCCCATTTATACTTGTGTGTGTTTTTTGTGTCTGTGGCCCTATAGGTGGAGAATGTCCGCCTGATTGACCGTACGGCCCCTAGGAAAGCCACGGTGGGGACGCTGTACCTCTCCGCCACACACACCATCTTCGTGGAGAACAACCCAGAGACACGCAGAGAGACTTGGGTAGGAGCTAGGAAGTGAAACCAGTTGTTTTGACAGACCCCATTCTGACACGAGACCTATCACAAGTCGTCTGGCCTGTGTGGCTTCCTTCCTGCCTTCTCAGAAAGATAGTATTGATTTGCTCCGGCACTTTGGAGACTCACCTCACATCAATGGACCGCATCCAATACATTTCCTCTTTAATGGATATCTCCTTCATACACATGATGTGAGATTTGCCGGTGTGTTTAGGCCTACCGAAGTGAACAGGAGCGGAACCCTTTTCTCAGGGCCAGATTCTCGAACGGCACAGAGGGCCCCCCTTTTTATGGTTGGGGCCCCCCTGTAGGTCGTGGGCCCCCAGATAGCATATAATAGCAACATTTGTAGGATTACAGGAAATCCGCTTTAAAATCCTAAACTGTCTCTCAGCCTCATGGAAAATGTGTAGAATAGCAGGAAATTAGCTTTAAAACTGAAAAACAAATTCTCAGCCTCATGGCAAAATGTGAACAAAAGCATGATGAGCTATAAAAAAGCACATTTCTACACAAAAAAGTGTAGAAATGCAGGGAATTTGCTTTAACTGGAACATGTTCTCTTAGCCTCATGAAAACTATAGTTTAGTAAAAATGTAATTTGTCAGTTAATAAATGCACTGCTTATCATAACACTAAACTAATACTTATGTAATAATGTCTGCTGTCCATTATTGACAGATGACTGCTGTGGTTGAGTAATCTGAGTAAAAAGTTAAAAATAACAAAAAAACATGCCTACCCTTCCACTTCTAGAATTTTTATGTTTTCAACTTAGCAATAGATGCCACTGTGACAGCCGGCCCCCTTACCATTGGCCCTAACCCTTCGATGTTTGCAGATCTGAGGGATCTGGATGGGTATAAGCAGTGTAGTGGTAGAGCTTCCACCATATTGCCATCCCCTTACAGATCTGCAAACATCAAAGGGTTAGTTGTTGCCAAGGGGAAGGGAGCGAGTTGCGACCGTCTGTGAGAGTTCTCGGTTTTCATTGACAGGTGCTCCACAGCATGGTGGCTAGTGTGGAGCGGCCGCCAACCACCCCTTCAGGAAGCCACCTGGTCGTACACACTAAGAACTTCCAGGTGGTTCAGCTGCTCATCCCCCAGGAGAGGGACGCCATGGATGTCCAGGCCTCGCTTGCACGCCTCTCTCGCCCAGGTGAGAGAGACTATCACCTCTAAGAACCCATTCACCTGGGTCCTGTTCAGTAGGGAGAAACCTCTTTGAAATGGAATGGAACAAGGAGGTACTGCCAGGAGCATACCACCTGGCCACTGCTGTCTTGCCTCTGAATTTAAGCAGAGATTTATTGTGAGCTCTACTGCTTGTCCTTCAATACAATCCCAACATGATTTTAGCTCATTGTAACATGATTAATGATCAAATATGATCATTTGTTTCTATCTGTTTCGCCCAGAGAAATATAGCGAGCTCTACTGCTTGTCCATCAATCCCAACGCCAACAAGGAGGAGAGGGAGGAGTCCTGGAGTTTCCTAGACCTGCAGGCGGACTACAGACGTATGGGCGTGCCCAACAACCTCTGGGTCAGCACGCCAGCCAACAGCGAGTACAGGGTTAGTAATACAGTCCTCTTCTGATTTTAACCACTATAGGCTTAATCAGATAGTGAGTACAGGGTTAGTACAGTCCTCTTCTGATTTTAACCACTAGAGTCCTAATCAGATAGTGAGTACAGGGTTAGTACAGTCCTCTACGGATTTTCCTGGTTTTGATAAGAGTATTGAGTTAGTTATAGTCCTGATCTGATGTTGAGTACTGGGTTTGTTCAGTCTGGGTCTGATATTGACTATTGGGTTAGTAGCAGGGGGGTTGGAACTGAAATAATTTTCCAATCGTTTCATTCTGAACAGAATAAAAATAAAAAACCATCCTCTGTTCCGGCCAGCAAAATAAAGTTCTGAACCGGTTCCAAGCCAAATAAAGAACCAGTTTATATCGTTCCTTTTTTAACCTGTGAAATCAACAGTTTTTAACAGTTAGCTCATTAAATTACTTCACCAATCAGTGTGGATAGAGCAGGCAAGCTAGTTGTTTACATGCGTGATGGACAGACAAGTGTAGCCTATGGCGCAACATGTGACTGAAATTTTGCGGGTGGGGAGAGAGTGAGAGGGTTGAAGAGGCTTGAAGCGGAAGTAATGACATGCATTATCTGAATTAGGTCCACATAATTACACATAGGAGGAGCAGTTTCTATGGAGGAACTTTGAATGTCTTTTGAGCTAGCTAGCTAACAAGCTTGTGTGTGCAGAGCAGTACCATAATTAAAAACACATCTTACTATGTTGTAGTTAATAAATCCAACGTGACACGTGATAACCCTAAAGTATCATTAACTAACATTGAAAAAGTAATCCATTCTTCTCTAGCTAATTAAAAATATCTGCCCCTATCTTCTGAATCAAGCCAGTAACGTCAGTACAGTATCCTATGCTTCGTAGGGGGGAGTTAGCCAAAAAAACACACGCACAGGAAAAGATTTTCAGTCTGCATGCAGACACTGGACTGTTTGAGTGAGGGCTTTGCATAGGCGTTTTGTTGTGGGACTAGAAACAAAAATGCCTGGAACGTAAAATAACGTTATTAAGCGGTTCTGTTCCGGAACAGTTGGGTTCATTTTCGTTCTAGGTTCCGTTTCTGTTCCTTGACATTTTTTGCTCTTTTCTGGTTTTCTGTTCTGTGAACCGGTTCCAACCGCTGGTTAATGGTATAGTCCTTCTCTTCTAAAGACTTTCTCTCTCTGCCTGCAGGTGTGTGACACGTACCCATCAGAGCTGTTTGTGCCAAAGTCGGCCACACCTGCAGTCATCGTGGGGAGCTCTAAGTTCCGTGAGTCGAGGCCGCATCTGGCCCTGACGCATTTCCACCAGGATACCCTAGTGAGTGGATGGGGCATACTATCTGGGTCAATGGTGTGGGTTGACTCTGGAAAACAGTTGTTTTATGTTTGTTTAACTTAGATGATTTGTCATGTTTAATTCTTATGTCTGGGTCATGGGTCTGAATATTGTGTTTTCTGTTTTAACATTTCAAATGACTTTCATGACTGTTTAAATGTGGGCTTTTGCTTTGCATGCCAAGACACACGCAGGATACTTGCACTGTACAAGTAGTGATAAACAAAACCTCCTGCTCTGAGCTGGATGTCATCACCAGTCACCTCAGTGTCTAACCCCTTCTCTCCCAGGCTGCTATCTGCCGCTGTAGTCAGCCCCTGTCCGGCTTCAGCGCTCGCTCCCAGGAGGATGAACAAATGCTGGAGGCCATCATGAAGTCCAACCCGGGCAGCGACTACATCTACGTGGTGGACACCAGGCCAAAGGTCAGAGGTCACCATAGATAGACCCTGGGGTCAGGAAGTGTTGATATACTGTAAGGTCAATGGGGGAGTAATGGTACATGAATGGCGTTTCGTTTTCCTTGAAGCCTCCTTGACCTAAGTGGACATCTGATCCCTCCAGCGTCCACATGCTGGCTCTCAGACTGTAGTCTCTCTCCAGGATTTGTTGATTTAAAGCTGAATATCAATGGGCGGCAGGTAGCCTAGCGGTCAAGAGCGTTGGGCCAGTAACCAAAAGGCCGCTGGTGCGAATTCACGAGCCAACTAGGTGAAAAATCTGTTGATGTGCCCTTGAGAAAGACACTTAACCCTAATGGCTCCTGTAAGTTGCTCTGGATAAGAGCGTCTGTTAAAAGACTAAAATGTAACACGTAATGATGTCTTCAACAGTACGTATTTCACTGTATTGTGTTATAATGATTATCATCTCTCTGCAGTTGAATGCGATGGCCAACCGGGCGGCTGGAAAAGGCTATGAGAACGAGGACCACTACACCAACATCAAACTGCAGTTCATCGGCATCGAGAACATCCACGTGATGAGGAACAGCCAGCAGAAGATCATTGACGGTAATGAGTTCTTCTTTCTCTTCCAACCATGGCCAACGTTCTACTGAACGTCAGTCAGTATTCCTACTCAGTTCATGCACATAGTTGTCAGGTTCATGCATTCCTTTGGGTTGGCTTGTGAATGTCCCACATTGTATATGTATGCATGACTGACTGCCCTCTCTTCCTGCGTTGACCCTATAGTGGGCGAGCTCAAGACTCCTTCCATGGGCGACTTCCTATGGGGGCTGGAGAGCTCCGGTTGGCTGAAGCACATCAAAGCCGTGCTGGACACCGGCGTCTTCATCGCCAAGGTGATACACACTGGGCAGGGCGCACGAGCACACACACAATGGGTATCAATTTCAATAATGTCATACTGTGATGCGCGTGTGTGTGTAGGCGGTTGCGGAGGAGGGTATCAGTGTGGTGGTCCACTGTTCGGACGGTTGGGACAGGACGGCCCAGGCCTGCTCTGTAGCCAGTGTACTCCTGGAGCCTTACTACAGGACTATGAAGGGACTCATGGTAAGTCTTTAGCTTCCGTTCATCACACAGTCTACAGTCTACGTCATGGAACATACAGTCCGTCTTCTACTGTGATCCAATCCAGAGATATAGTTAGCACACGTGGGGCCAGTTGTCCGGACCGTGGAGTCTCCATGAAGTATGCGCTTTAGTCCAGGACTAGACATCAACTTGGTCTGGGAAACTGTGCAAGAAAGACTGACTTAATCTCTTCTTCCTGTCTTTTAGCTGCTAATCGAGAGGGACTGGGTGTCGTTCGGTCACAAGTTTTCACACAGGTCAGTCCGTCCCACACGTTTGTCTTAGAACCCAACTCCTAACTCTACCGTTTGGTAGAATGAAGGTCCCTGCAGTGCCATGTATTTTACCTTCTCAAGTAGAGTCCTTCATCAGAACGAGAAGTGCATTTGTCACAGACATCATACAGCGTGTCCGAAATAAGCACTGTGTCCGCCGCGAGCGCTTTCAGATCCTCTCGCCACGTGTCCGCCATGTGTGCTGCACTCAGGTCAGATCATAACCCCTGTGAAATTCAGCCACTTTAGCAGCGACTGTCCGTCTCAGATTTCAGTTAGGATTGGTGAAGTGGAGTTATTCCACATATTTGAGGTGTTTCACTCCAGTCTGTGCATGTTCTCTTATCAGTTGAAGCCATTGGCTAGATTAAAAAGGTAACAGTTGCCTATAGGCATTACTGTTTAACCAGTGTGTCATAAAATTGCCATGACAACTCCCCAGGATTACCTATTAGTTCCGTGGTGGAAATGCAACACCAGGGACACCTGAAGCCAATCTTAAAATGAATCACTCTTTATTATCAGCAAGCTGGAGCGGTTACAACAAACTCTGCACACCGTACGGGTCTATCAGAAGCTCCACTGGGGCAGTCCCAGCAGTTGTCTTATATACGGCTATACACAGACAAGTTATATTTGCATGATTTAGCATAATTAATTCATCACTACCGGTGGCTCGCACACGTGACTGACCAATACCTCACGAGGCTCTCTGTCTCGAGACACCTTGGTTGTTCCCATAGCAATATTCTGGGTGTACTGCCAAGCTGAGGAACAGTGAGAGTGCGGATTCCTCCATACACGATCAGTCAGTCACCTGCATGAACCTTTCTAATTAGAAAGCCTGGATTCAATACTTTGTAGCATTGACTTGATACATAAACATTTCCCTCACAGTTCTTTAAATCTGCTTAAAAGGGGCAATCAGCAGTTGGGAAAATATAAGCTTGTTTTACTCCAACGTTTGTAAACAAAGAAAATGTAGCCTCAACACTATGTAGCCTCAACATGGTTAAAACTATACATTTTGTTATCATGGACGGTCAATCCTTGCATCCATAGATAGCTCTGTCTATGAATTTGAGAGGGGTTACATCGCTGAGCTTTTCACCAAACCAGGGGCAGGAAGACCGCTTTATTATTGTTTCTACTGCTGGTTGCCTCTTTAAACTCCTTATGAAAGTGTTTTTAAGCCGCAGTCTTTCCTTCTGTGCAGGTACAACCATCTGGAAGGTGATCCTAAGGAGGTGTCCCCGGTGATAGACCAGTTCCTGGAGTGTGTGTGGCAGCTGTCAGAGCAGTTCCCCTGTGCCTTTGAGTTCAACGAGCGCTTCCTGGTCCAGCTGCACAGACACGTCTACTCCTGCCAGTACGGCAACTTCCTGGGCAACAGCCAGAAGGAGAGGAGGGACATGGGGTGAGACTGAGGGCGCCAATGTGACGGAGGTAGTTCAGTGAACCGTGCTTGTGTTACACGAATAACCTTGCCTGAGGCGTGAATACTTGTGTTAGCTCAGCGGGCTAACAACCTTGTGGTTCATAAGGCCGCTACAATCCCATTCCATGCAGGTCTCTGCCTTTCTTACAGCAAGCTCTTCTGTACCGTAACCCCTCTCATGTATCACATCTGGTGTGGTTTTCTCCAACGTTGGTCAGGTTGCGTGAGAGGACTCACTCCCTGTGGCCCCAGCTGTGGAAGGACAGGGCACAGTACGCCAACCCCTTGTACAGGGCTGACCACACCCAGACTCAGGGGATGCTACGGCCAAACACCACCCCCTACTGCTTCAAGTGAGTTACTGCACCCTCTCAGACTCACTGGGAAAACAAGAGTGAAAAAACTAGGACTGGGACACTGAATGGTTTTTATTTACTTTGTGTCTTTGGGTACATCTGAGATGAAGGGTTGTGGGGTAAACCCCTAAAATTAATCAGATGGTAGCCTGTTGTAGAATGCACTACTTTGTAGTACAGTTTAGATCCAGAGGGTTTGTTCAATAGTTGTAGTACGGTTTAGATCCAGAGTGTTTGTTCAATAGTTGTAGTACGGTTTAGATCCAGAGTGTTTGCTCAATAGTTGTAGTACGGTTTAGATCCAGAGTGTTTGTTCAATAGTTGTAGTACGGTTTAGATCCAGAGTGTTTGCTCAATAGTTGTAGTACGGTTTAGATCCAGAGTGTTTGCTCAATAGTTGTAGTACGGTTTAGATCCAGAGTGTTTGCTCAATAGTTGTAGTACGGTGTATCTTGTCTCCAAGGATGTGGAAGGGCATGTACAACCGTGTGGAGAGGAGCGCACCCCCACGCCAGACGCCCACCGACTTACTGACAGCCGTCAGGGAGGAGACTCAGCAGCTGGAGGAGGAGCTGACCAATCACCAGGAGGTAGCACCGGGAGGGACGGCCCACCCGGGCACCAAACAAGGCATACAGACACGCTCGCGTAACGCTCCCAATGAACGCTGCTCTTTAAGGCCAATTTACAAGTTTATCAATGTATTATTATAATTATCATTATGAATTACTATTAACTAGTTTATGCTGTTTTAACAACTATATCGTTGGGTTTTTACAGGGGAGGGGGCAAACACCATCAAGTCAAAGATAAGTTGAAGAAAATGTGTCTCAGAGGGGCGTTCAACAGGAGGGTTTCCTTTGCACGTACAGTAGTCTGCTAGTAGTCTATAGACATAGTGATTTATTCATATTCTATCCCAGACTTACTGGTAACGTCTTCATTTTTTCATCTTCCAGAGGATTGCAGCCCTGATGAAGGGGGATCAAACTAAGGGGAACGCAGGTCAGAGGAAGACCAACAAAGTGTGTGAGGAAGAATGCAGGCCAGGTGGGCTGGCTCCTCTCACTGGAGATGGCCCCTCTACTAGCCCCCCTCAGGACTATTTACCCTCCCAGGGGGGGCCCCTGGGCCCGGCTATGACCCTGCCCTTGGGGCCCCTCAAGGGCCCTGGCCCTGACCCCGATGACCTCTCCTCGGCTTGCAGCGACATGGAATCGGGCGTGGCCGACCTCAGCAGCCGCTCCTCCAGCGGTGGCGAGGACAGCAAGGACCCCGACGAGGCCGTCTACTGCGCGGCCTGAGCGAAAATGGCGATCAATGAGGGGTTGAAGAGGGGCTTGTCGGAGGGGGGTTGCCTTGTTGATGAGGGCACTTTGCATTGACAATTGAATATCTCAGTGGTCTCTTTTGACAGGGCCATTTGGACTGGATTTTACTTGTGATTCTTTGTTTTGCTGTCCTGTGTCCTGTGTAGTTAGTATCGGAGCACAACGTGAGCACCTGCCGGGTATTGTGGTAACACTGGGTAGCCATAGTGTATGTTAGAACCCCATACTAGTGTAAAATGTGAACAAAAATATTCCAGGACCAAACGTTTACAGCAAAGGCAAAATACTGGTGTGTGTAATATTGTCTTAAGCTATTATGTTGAGTTACAATGTACTGTACAACATTTTAAAACAGGAAAAAACGAAATATACATTTGTTTGTACTTTCCTTCAGACCCATGCATTACATTGATCGTACCAAGTAGGACTACCCTTCAATAACAAAAGTATCAGAAGCATCCGACATCATTTGTCCAGTCTGTAGTCTGAACAAGCATATAGGCGACAACGTTTCCCAGTGGTATATCATGGTCGTGTTCAGGAGGCATAAACACTGAATAAAACAGTCCGAAAACGATTGAACTTGTCCAATAAGAAATGCTGTTGCAAAACGTTTTCGATACATTCTGCACTTATGAACACGACCCATATAACACTGTCAAACATGGCACATGTTCTTGGAACATTTATCACCACCCAATCTAGTTTTATGTTTACTGTCTTGTTTCGATGACCTGCCTTCTCGCACAAATGAAGAAACACTGCACTTCTCAACTAGCCTGGGTGAACAGAAGTGTCCGTGTTGCCGTGACTAGGCTTTTATTTGGTCTTGAAATAAAGTGAAAGTTGCTGCTTATTAGTAATGAATCGAGAGACACTCTTTCCTTTGGCAAGCCCATTGAATGGCGGTAACCTTTTTGGATGGTTATTCCCACCGATGTGTATATTTAACTGTGTATACAAGTGCATTCACTAGCGCTGTAGTATGAACACTTAGGATACATTAGAAACTTGGTCCCAATATCGACACCGGAGCGCCACTTAGAATGCATGGCCAACACATTGGTTCAATCTAAATGGTATGTGGGTGTGGATATTGGAACTCAAATCTCTCTGTGATAGGTAGCATTAGTTGGCCTGAGTGCCATTCTGTTTCTGTCTTCTTGCCAACTGCCTATAGACGGGTTAGCTGACAACAGCACGAAAAAGATGTGTGCGCGTCAAAGGGGCAGAAAGCCGTGTGTTCTGGTTCTGGACGGCCAGATCGCTAGCAACGATGACAAGGAACTGCCATGTGGCTCGTTTCATCTTGTTCTTGATGTCTTGTTTTGAGGTGACTTGATGTCACGTCTATGCTAATATGGCTAACCAACAACTGTAACAATGTATTTGAGAGACAAGTACTCATTGTCAAACTTTTTTTGTTTTCAATAAACATTGGAGACGAAATATAGTTTGTCAACAATCTAAGCCAACCACGTCTGTTTTTCCCCGTAGTTGTGCACGCCTCGGTGTTGTTGCTAAACAACCAACCTGTCTATGGAATTGTCATGGCTTGACAACGAGCAATGGAGTTGGTAAGAACAGATCTGGGACCAGGCTAAGTATTAGTTAGACTGTTGAGAAACCACTTGTATGGTCAACCTGGGAAAACAACATGGCTAAATCCAATGGATATCCTTTCCACTGTGGTATTTAGTGTTTACTGTATACGTTGTTGTAAATGACCTGAAATAAACTCCATTCACTGTCAAAGGGAAATTCCATTTGATGTGCTGGTTTAAAACGTGTTCTTTTACAGAACGGGATAGAGTGTACATGAGGTTATGAACATGACTGTGCATTTCGGGTCACACTGAAATGCAACACACACACACGCTGGTCAGATGTTTATGTTAGAAAAATTAATAATAGAGAATTCTTAGTAAACAAATGTTCTAAATGGTTTATTAACCTAAAGAAATTAAATAACATAGTACAAGGTGTCTGATAATAATAAAGCCTATTATTAACATTATTTAAATACAGTATCCGTCGTAGTTGGGTGGTCGGCAGCGTTAGCAAACTCATCATCCAAATTCAAGTACGTTATGTATGTATGAGACAAGTCCCAAACCATCATCATCATCATCACTGGAAACTGCATACTGAAATTAGTTCAAAAGCCTAGTTCAGGATTACAATTCATACCACAATGTTTGCTTCTTAGCCTCTATCAACACCAAGATGTGCTTCTTGTCTCTTTAGGGGTGTGTTTCTGGTAGATAAAACTCCATACTTGAGAAGAAAAGAAATGCAGCCTATGATCAAGTAAGACAAAAATGGAACATGGTTAAACCCATCATTGATCCCAAGTATAGTCAGTCCTTGCATCCATAGCTACATCGATGAATTTTGAGAGTGGTTACATTTCACCAGTTGTTTACCAAAAAAAGAAAGCTTTGTAGTTCTCAGATTGCCCCTTTAAGGTCAGATTCCATAAACCCTTTTGTACAGTATGTACTTCATCCAACAGAGTGGCTTTAGTGTGTTTACCTTTTATAAACGTGTGAGGGGAAGGGGTCGGGGCTCAATGGCTGCTGGGGAACTGTCCGTGTGTGTTGATGGACTGTTGCAGCTTCTCCTCTTTGGCCCTTCTGCTGTGACAGAGCTGTACAGCGAGAGAACGAACACATACACACACACACAAGTCCCAATATTAAATCAAACATTGACTACTGTGTAACAGATAGTATTTACATAGAATCCCATTTTCTGGTTGACTTGTTGCAGTACACCTTGTTCATATTACCACAGACATGTTTAGACAGAGTCTCCGTACACAACAGCTCAATGCTTCCCGGCTCTTTTTTCGTGGACTGTTATGACCCTTCTCTTCTAACTCTGCTAGTTCAGTTACTGGTGAAAGACAGACATATCCATCCCCACACCATAGAACGCAAAGACGTGTTGAAATGTTGAAAAATACATCTGCGGTAGAATTCTGCAATGTGCCGGTATCAGTCTTTCATAACTTTTTGTCAGCTTGCTGACTTGACTTTTTGACAGTTAGTTCAGTTTACCGTCCTCTTCTCCATGAAGTTGGCCAGGAAGTCATCGATGTCCGTCTTGCCCTCCAGGAAGCTCTCGGCCGTCTCCTCTGACTCCTCCTCCGCCTGGTGTGCCGCCACCTTCAGACGAGCCTGCAGGGCACTCAGGCTGCAGCTCTGGACAACAACACAAGTTCATAGGATGACACTTAAAAACTTTTTTGTTTGTTTTCAAACCTCAGAATTACTCTGACGTCAAGCCAAATCCACACCCCACAACATCAGTTGTGTTGTGAATAATCTGTATATGTTTCAACCACAAAAACATGGACACGATGAGCAGCGAATAAAACAACTCATGGCCTGGGGCATGGACTTTTGAGGTTTGAAAACATCTGATCATCATGTGTGTGTTTAGTGCAGGGAACACCTCACCTCACTGATGTCATGCTGTCTCTGCATCTTGGTCTCAAAGGCAGATTTGTTCTGGGTTAGCTGCTCGTACTGTCAACACAACAAGTAAGAACAACTAGCGTTCACGACATACCGTCTATAGCAATCTATAGCAGTAGGACTGATCCCAACGAACATTTCAACTCGGCTCAATGGTACAAGGTGGTATCAGCTATAACGTTAGTAACAAACTGACAGTTGTCATGAGACAGTCATACAGGTAGAGTGATTGCTAACGTATATTGACAGACAGACCCTTTGCATTCATTAGCCAGTGAGTGTGTATTATTCAACGGCAGGTATCGAATCCCCGAGCTGACAAGGTAAAACTCTGTTGTTCTGCCCCTGAACAAGGCAGTTAAACCCACTGTTCCCCGGTAGGCCGTCATTGTAAATAAGAATTTGTTCTTAAACTGACTTGCCTAGTTAAATAAAGGTTAAATAAAAAATTATTGGTTCCTCACCTTGAACAGCATTTCTTGTCTCCTCCCCTCCAGCTGAGGTTCCAGCTGCAGGTTCTTCTCTGGGAGAGAGATGACCAAGACATGTCAGTGTGTCCTAGGGCAGCAGTGAACTCAGCTTCAACACTTCCCCACTTTCTAGCACACACTCATTTCACTACCTGCCAACTGACTGAGGATCTGTGTAACCATAGTGATTATGAGCTTGACACCAAAAGTGGCCCTGGACTTGTCAATTCCTTTTGGGCTCTCTGGGGACAGTTTGTGATTTTGGGCTCTCTGGGCCTCATGGATAAAAATGTTGTCTCTGTGTGCAGTTTGAAGGGAGCTGTAGGTCGTTTCTGGAGCCATTGCTAACTAGCATTAGTATGACTGGAAGCTCATAATAACCATGATCCTTGCTCTAGCATTTGCTCGTGTGTACATGGTGGGTCACAAGAAAACACTAAAGGCTTTGGCTATACAGAGTGTCCCCCACTGCCCAGTCAAGTTTAGCAACCACCACTAGTGTGTAGGGAGACTCACTGGCCATGTCCACGATGCTGTTGACCAGCTCCTCCTTGTCAGTGGTGACCTGTTTGAGCTGGGGCAGACACACAAACAACTCCAGCAGCACGTCCTCTTGCTCACTCATGTCCTTCAGCTGGGACACACTGGGGACAACAAACACACAGTCAGTCAGTCAGAGAGGGATATGGTGGGACAGATGGATGAACTCATACCTTGAAGGCAGAACCCAGTGTGTCAGAGTGAGCAATGAGCTGTCGCCCACTCTCAGCTATGATGTGGGCGTGCCCCAAGGGTCAATACTGGGGCCCCTCCTGTTCAGCCTGTACATTAATGATCTGCCTTCTGTCTGTACTGGGTCTGAAGTTCAAATGTATGCAGATGATACAGTGATATATGTGCATGCAAAGAGCAAACCACAAGCTGCACAAGAACTCACTACTGTAATGGTCCAGGTTACAAAGTGGCTCAGTGACTCATGTTTGCATCTCAATGTGAAAAAGAAAACAGTCTGCATGTTCCTCACAAAGAAGGCAACTGATGCTACTGAGCCAGATGTCTGTGTCAGGGGAAAATCTCCAGGTGGTATCTGATTTTAAGTACCTTGGCATCATACTTGATTCCAACCGCTCTTATATAAAAGTAGGTGAACAAGGTAACTCAAATAACCAATTTCAACTTAGCTAATTTGCGATTCACGCAAAATTGTTTGACTACAGAGGTAGAAAAACTGTACTTCAAATCTATAATACTCCCCCACTTAACATACTGCTTGACTAGTTGGGCCCAAGCTTGCTGTACAACATTAAAACCCATTCAGTCTGTCTAAAAACAGGGTCTCAAAGTGCTTGATAGGAAGCCCAATAGCCATCATCACTGTTACATCCTCAGAAAGCATGAGCTCCTGAGTTGGGAAAATCTTGTGCAATACATTGATGCATGTCTTGTATTCAAGATCCTAAATGGCCTGGCCCCCCCTCCACTCAGTACTTTTGTTAAACAGAAAACCCAAACCCATGCCAGCAGATCCACAAGGTCTGCCATGAGAGGTGACTGTATAGTTCCCTTAAGGAAAAAACTCTTTAGTCAATCTGCTTTCTCTGTGAGAGCCTCCCATGTCTGGAATACACTGCCATCAGACACAAACAGCTACACCACATGAAGACATGGCTAAAGGCCAATCAGACTTGTGAACATAATCCCGATCTTTGTATTGCCTCTTTCCATGTTGTCTGTAGCTTGTGAGGTGTGGAAACACTGTTGCTTTTACATATTTTGTTTTGTTGCTTTCTGTGTTATGTTTCTCTGTCTGCGTGTTACGTGTTGCATGTCCTATGTTACTCTGTCTGCGTGCTACGTGTTGCTTGTTCTATGTTTCTCTTTCTGCATGCTACATGTTGCTTGTTCTATGTTTCTCTGTCTACGTGCTATGTGTTGCTTGTTCTATGTTTCTGTCTGCGTGCTACGTGTTGCTTGTTCTATGTTGCTCTGCATGTGCTTACTGCTCATTGTTTGTCTGTATTGATATTGTCATTGCTTTAATAACCTGCCCAGGGACTGCGGTTGAAAATTAGCCGGCTGGCTAAACTGGCACTTTAACTGAAACGTTGTCGCTGTAAAAATAAAAATAAATAACTCAAACATGGGAGAGAGAGGAAAGCACTAATATGTAGGTTGATGTGGGATTAAGTGATGGGAACCCAAAGGTGAAGGTTCAGAATTGGAATACAATATAACTTTATTGTCCAACCAAGATGGAATATCCCAGATTGATCATTGGCTGTCAATTATTTCCATGCCAATCAGTGAAAGCTGGTGGGACGAGGAATAGGAGGACGGGCTCATTGTAATGGTTTCCATATGTTTGATACCATTCCAGCCATTACAACGAGCCTGTCCTCCTATAGCTCCTCCCACCAGCCTCCACTGACACATATATACATATCATTATATCGAAATGTTTCTTTGAGTCGTGTCCTCATACGTTACATTTGGACTCAAAGGCCCAAGAAGTGGGCGACGTATTAAACTCCAGTGGCAGAATGCACATACCTCATTTCAGACAGCTCAGGAAACGTTTCAGGAATCTCAGGCATCTTGTACATGTGGCCGTTCAACCCAGCCTGTTGCAGACAGAGTGATATCACGTCTTATGTAGCTAGCCAACACATGAAACAAGTAGCTAAGCACTTGACCATCACAGCAGTACTCCAGTGCAGAAGCTCTAGTCCGCAGGTGACTCTGACAGGCCTCAGTGCCTGGCAACAGTTGTTAGGGTATTGTGTGCTGGTGGTGAGGTGTTTGGAAAATAAAGTAGAATATAATTCTATAATACAAATATAATAGACACCCCCAATGATTCTAACTAGAAGAACAGGTCAGTCTGTGGGTATTTGTCTGTCCTGATGAAACATTGCTACATTCAAATCAAATCAAATTTTATTTGTCACATACACATGGTTAGCAGATGTTAATGCGAGTGTAGCAAAATGCTTGTGCTTCTAGTTCCGACCATGCAGTAGTATCTAACAAGTAATCTAACAAATTAAATTTTCTAAATACATTAAACCTCTTGAGGCGACTAAACTGCAAGTAGTCTCCTTAACTTATACATTTAGGTATTATGTCGGTATTAGCCAGATATCTACTGGGTGAACTACACTTCAATGAATCTGTGGTAGTGAGTTTACCTGGGAGTCTGCGGTGGGTACGGGGAGAGGCAGGTCAGTGATGAGGCCGTAGACAGGGGCTGCTGCCCAGGGAGGGCCGTGACCGTGAGCTCCCTCTACACCCGCGTGGGGCATGGGGGGCGGGGTGAGGCCCACGGGGCGCGGCCCGTAGTGGAAGCTCTGCGTGGGGTAGGGAGGCATCCCCGACGGCTTGTACATGTTACTGCACCACAGAGAGAGAGATGGCAGGGAGGAAAGATGGGAGAAACAGAAAGCTGATGAGAATGAGTTCCCTTTTGTGAAGAAACTGTACTCAGTTAAATGACACTAGTCACTGAGCTGGTCTTTCTGCCTCCTTGTATCCTTCACTCTAAAGCTATGGCAGTTTTTATGGCTGTCTCATGTGACTGTTTACATCTTTTGATCACCTTTTCATAGCGTATTACATGCAACCCAAAGAATTTGCCTTCAATGGCCAACAAAGGATTACATGATGACATGTTGTGTGTGTGTGTGTGTGTGTGTGTGT
Organism: Brachymystax lenok tsinlingensis; assembly: GCA_030435695.1. NCBI lineage: Eukaryota > Metazoa > Chordata > Actinopteri > Salmoniformes > Salmonidae > Brachymystax > Brachymystax lenok. Next base: position 41,280,997 of record CM059810.1, read on the forward strand.
GTGTGTGTGTGTGTGTGTGTGGTACTGACTAAGGGAAGCCGGTGGGGCCAGACATCAGGACCGGTGGACTCTTCCAGAACTCATCCAGGAGACTCTGGATGACTTTGCCCAGATCTGAGTGCATTCCAAACTGCGAACAAATTAACATAGGCCTGTTAGTTTCATGACAAGCACATGAATACCAGATATTTGCATCCATGTCAACACCTGCCCTTATACAGACAATAAACTAGTAACGAAACAAGTATAAATACCTAGAGAAAAACAGTTACTAATCAGATCACCACAGATTTTGTTTCCCATGTCTCTTATAATGTTGACGTAGACCGGAATAACATCATATCTAGTTGAGAAGGACTTACATTGGTAATGAGGGGGCTGGTAACCATGGTGCCATTGTTGCTGTCTACCAGGTGATGTCCTACTGGAGGGTACACACTGACTACTGGTTTCTCCTGGGGAAACTGAGGCGGAAGCAAGCTGCAGAGGAAGAGAAAGAGAAGGGGGGGATAGGCGGGGAGAAAGGTAGAGAGAGGTCATTGAAAGTGATAGTAGCCTATGAGTTCTGAGGGTTTGAGTCCTATTGATCATGCAAGAAATAATCAACAAGTCAGACATAGCCAGGCAAATGGAAGATTAACCTAGCTGTACTGTAAACTAATGGCAGGATGAGCTATTGGGGTTTACACACATGTTGACACTAATAGGACAACATGCTCATATGTTGATGCTAAAACGTAAACACGTATTAATCTGTTAATGCTAACTCTGTAAACGTGCAGCTCACTCACATGTTGACGCTGATGGTTGCGTTGTTGACTGTGAAAGGGATTCTGTACTCCACATCTTTCTGGATCTCTGCTAAACTGTAGAAGAAAACCCGAAGCATATAACGTTAGATACAAACCAGTTTATCCACCTTACACACAATACTTTGAAAGGTGCCAACACGTCAATCCAAAACGTATTTTGCTAGCTAGAATACTGGAAAAGACAGTGACATGATTGTAAAGTTATGTAACTAATATGAATTAATATGTCTAATGTATACATGTATGTCACCTATAAAGTTAGGCTGAATATCTAGAAGAGAGCTGAGAGGCACCTCTCTCTAATGTTACTTGTAAACAATACATAATACTTTAATCTGACCTAGTCCCATCCCTGTCGGTGTTGCGATGGGGGGCACTAACGTTAGCTAGTCATGGCACCATACACACTAATTACACCTCGTGACAACGCTTTAAATAGTAGCAAAAACTTTACCTAGCTATAAGGCTGATTCGCCACGGAGTTAGCCATAACTAGCTAGTTAGCATTTCTAGTAACGTTGCGTGATGTTGATTTACCTGGAGTGGGCAGCTTTGAGAGACTCGATCTGCCGTTGTCTTTGTTGCTGCAAGCTATTGAGAGGTGGGAGAGGTCCGGAACCCTTGGATAAGGGGAAAAGCCAGTTCATCCTCTTCTGGCTGGGCACGAGCTTGAACTTAACGACTAGCTAGCTAATGAATTAATAAATCACGACCCTCAACAAGAACAGACGGGAAGGAGAAAGCCCCGTCGAGATTTCGCCAATGTTCGCTAGCCAGTACCTCCCAGCTACTTGCACAGCGATGGCTTTCGGTATGGCATATCTTAGACGTTTCTCCGCTTGAAGCATTTATCCAAAATTGGCACTGTCATTCTTGGTAAGCTTAGTAGCTACCTAGCACACAAACGGATAATAGGAAGACAACAACCCTCGATGTGTACGAGCATGATAAAGTAGTTTGCGTACTACCTCACTGTACACAAAGAAACCAGGAAGGTACATTTACCAATCTTTTTGGTAAAAAAAAAATAACTATACTGAGACATATTTAAAAGGGCGAAAATTGTTCTGGCAAATTTCACATAATTGTAATGTTTTTTTTTTTTTTTTTACATTCCCAGCATCAGGAGTTGAGAGGTCAATGCGCATACTTCAATGACGTCACCGTTTTTTTAACAGTATGTACCACAGCATTCCTATGGTTTCTACTGTCACTACAAAGAACATCGATTGGGAAATAGGGGGAAAACTACTGTAGAAGATTTAAGAACTGCACCTCTAATTAAGTTGACAATACTTGATCATGTCCTAGTGAAAGATCACGTTGCATGTTTTCCCTCTTATATAAGCCTAATGATAAAGTAAATAGCATGACAACAGCCGGCACAGAAACGTTACTATACCAACTACTATTGACATTACATACATAATCGATACGTTGTAGTTGTGATCCGTGGTCTTGTTTGATTTGCACAGAATAAGTCTAACCACTCTGATCATATTCCCTCCCTCAATGCTCCACAAGGAAGCAAAGAACGGTCATCAATGGCAGAGAGCGGATGAAGTGAATCATTACTCAAAACCCGCTTCGCGCTCAGAAGGGAATATCGCGTCTCATCCTCGTGGGTAGCGAGACCAAACACTTTAGAAACACATTTCTCAAGTCAAGAACTATAGAAATGATCCCTGAAAGTATAGTCTTAATTGAATTGAGGGCGAGCGAGGCTAGCCTATGTTGGAGCTGTTATTCTCACTAACGGTTTCCCACGGTACAAAGAGCACACTATAGGACCGCGTGGCCGAAATCATGCTTATCGGGCTACTTTTCATCAATAGCTCACATATGGAATCAGTTATTGTCGTGTTTTATGCCCATGAAAGCTCCACAAAATACATTTTCAATTTGCTCCACAATAGAACTTTGTAAATGAGGGAGGTGCCAGAAGGTACTCACGCAGTTTTTAGGGGACTGGCATTGGCTGAAAAAGCCAATGGCCTACAATAGAGAAAATACTATTTAGAAATGAAATGTAATTGAAAAGGTAGAGTTCTGACTGGATTAAAATCACACATTTCATATACAACGTCATGGCAAGGCTGCCAGCGTGAACATTAAACAGCATTGAATTATTAAAACACTAACCCTAGTGAATAACAACAAGAATAACATCTTCCTGAATCATTATAATAAGATTTTTTTCTGAGTCAGTACAATTGCACTAGAATTGTTTATTTTTTTTATTACTGCATTGATATTTTTTGTATGTTTTAGTATTTTCTCGTTAATAGCTGCATTCTGTTTTGTATGATGTAACAATGTAAATTGCTGATTTGTATTTTGAATAAAAACAATAAAAATTAAACAGCATTGAAGCCAACTGTGTTATGGTGATAAACTATTTACTAACCTAAAATAGATGACATGAACCAAATAAGTTAATATTAACAATATGAAGAGCTAAGCTAAGGTACTCACGCAGTTTTTAGGGGACTGGCATTGGCTGAAAAAGTCAATGGCCTACAATAGAGAAAATACAAGAAAGTACAATTTAGAAATGTAATTGAAAAGGTAGAGTTCTGACTGGATTAAAATCACACATTTCCTATACAACGTCATGGCAAGGCTGCCAGCGTGAACATTAAACAGCATTGAAGCCAACCGTGTTATGGTGATACACTATTTACTAAGCTAAACTAGACGACATGAACCAAACAAGTTAATAGGAACAATATGATGAGCTAACCACTCTGATCATATTCCCTCCCTCAATGCTCCACAAGGAAGCAAAGAACGGTCATCAATGGCAGAGAGCGGATGAAGTGAATCATTACTCAAAACCCGCTTCGCGCTCAGAAGGGAATATCGCGTCTCATCCTCGTGGGTAGCGAGACCAAACACTTTAGAAACACATTTCTCAAGTCAAGAACTATAGAAATGATCCCTGAAAGTATAGTCTTAATTGAATTGAGGGCGAGCGAGGCTAGCCTATGTTGGAGCTGTTATTCTCACTAACGGTTTCCTACGGTACAAAGAGCACACTATAGGACCGCGTGGCCGAAATCATGCTTATCGGGCTACTTTTCATCAATAGGTCACATATGGAATCAGTTATTGTCGTGTTTTATGCCCATGAAAGCTTCACAAAATACATTTTCAAGTTGCTCCACAATAGAACTTTGTAAATGAAGGAGGTGCCAGAAGGTCATCAATGGCAGAGAGCGGATGAAGTGATTCATCCTCGTGGGTAGCGAAACCAAACACGTTAGAAACACATTTCTCAAGTCAAGAACTATACTAAATTATCCACGTGGCTGAAAACTTCAATGGCCCACAATAGAGAAATTACAATTTAGATATCAAATGTAATTGAACAATCTGAGTTCTGACTGGATTGGCATGATGAATGGAGATTGCTTTGTAATACATTTCCTATTTTTATTTCCTTGGGCTCCCGAGTGGTGCAGCATTCTAAGGCACACCGTCTCAGTGCTAGAGGTGTCATTACAGACCCTGGTTCGATCACGGGCTGTATCACAACCGGCCGTGACCCAGGAGTCCCATAAGGCGGTGCACAATTGGCCCAGCGTAGTCTGGGTTAGGGAAGGGTTTGGTCGGATAGGCCGTCATTGTAAATAAGAATTTGATCTTAACCGGCTTGCCTTTTTAAATAAAAGGTAAAAAAAAAAATGCATTACCACAAATCAAATAAATTTTATTTGTCACATACACATGGTTAGCAGATGTTAATGCGAGTGTAGCGAAATGCTTGCGCTTCTAGTTCCGACCATGCAGTAGTATCAAACAAGTAATCTAATAAATTCACAACAACTACCTTATACACACAAGAGTAAAGGAATGAATACGAGTATGTACATATAAATATATGGATGAGCAATGGCTGACCGGCGTAGGCAAGATGCAGTAGATGGTATGGAGTACACTATATACATATGAGATGAGTGTAGGATATGTAAACATTATATAAATGGCATTGTTTAAAGTGGCTAGTGATACATTTATTTCATCCAATTATAATTATTAAAGTGGCTAGAGATTTGAGTCGATGGCCGAACGGCATAGGCAAGATTCAGTAGATGGTTTAGAGTACAGTGTATACATTTGATATGAGTAATGTCGGATATGTAAACATTATATACAAAATTGTTTAAAGTGGCTAGTGATACATTTGTTACATCCAATTCCTATTATTTAAAGTGGCTAGAGATTTAAGTCAGTATGTTGGCAGCAGCCACTCAATGTTAGTGATGGCTGTTTAACAGTCTGATGGCCTTGAGATAGAAGCTGTTTTTCAGTCTCTCGGTCCCAGATTTGATGCACCTGTACTGACCTCGCCGTCTGAATGATAGCGGGGTGAACAGGCAGTGGCTCGGGTGGTTGTTGTCCTTGATGATCTTTTTGGCCTTCCTCTGACATCGGGTGGTGTAGGTGTCCTGGAGGGCAGGTAGTTTACCCCCGGTGATGCGTTGTGCAGTCCTCACTACCCTCTGGAGAGCCTTACGGTTGTGGACAGAGCAGTTGCCGTACCAGGTGGTGATACAGCCCGACAGGATGCTCTTGATTGTGCATCTGTAGAAGTTTGTGAGTGTTTTTGGTGACAAGCCAAATTTCTTCAGCCTCCTGAGGTTGAAGAGGCACTGTTGTGCCTTCTTCACCACGCTGTCTGTGTGGGTGGACCATTTCAGTTTGTCCGTGATGTGGAACTTAAAACTTTCCACCTTCTCCAATACTGTCCCGTCGATGTGGATAGGGGGGTGCTCCCTCTCCTGAAGTCCACGAACATCTCCTTTGTTTTGTTGACGTTGAGTGAGAGGTTATTTTCCTGACACCACACTCCAAGGGCCCTCACCTCCTCCCTGTAGGCCGTCTCGTCGTTGTTGGTAATCAAGCCTACTAATGTAGTGTCGTCAGCAAACTTGATGATTGAGTTGGATGCGTGCTTGGCCACGCAGTCATGGGTAAACAGGGAGTACAGGAGAGGGCTGAGACGCACCCTTGTGGGGCCCCAGTGTTGAGGATCAGCGGGGTGAAGATGTTGTTTCCTACCCTCACCACCTGGGGCCGGCCCGTCAGGAAGTCCAGGACCCAGTTGCACAGGGTTGGGTCGAGACCTAGGGTCTCGAGCTTAATGACGAACTTGGAGGGTACTATGGTGTTAAATGCTGAGCTGTAGTCGATGAACAGCATTCTTACATAGGTATTCCTCTTGTCCAGATGGGTTAGGGCAGCATGCAGTGTGATTGCGATTGCGTCGTCTGTGGACCTATTGGGACGGTAAGCAAATTGGAGTGGGTCCAGGGTGTCTGGCAGGATGGAGGTGATATGATCCTTGACTAGTCTCTCAAAGCACTTCATGATGACGGAAGTGAGTGCTACGGGGCGATAGTCATTTAGCTCAGTTACCTTAGCTTTCTTGGTGGCCCTCTTGAAGCATGTGGGAACATCAGACTGGGATAGGGATTGATTGAAAATGTCCGTAAACACACCAGCCAGCTGGTCTGAGCATGCTCTGAGGACATGGCCAGGGATGCCATCTGGGCCAGCAGCCTTGCGAGGGTTAACACATTTAAATGTTTTACTCACGTTGGCTGCGGTGAAGATGAGCCCGCAGGTTTTGGTAGCGGGCCGTGTCGGTGGCACTGTATTGTCCTCAAAGCGAGCAAAGAAGTTGTTTAGTTTGTCTGGGAGCAGGACGTCGTGGTCCGCGACGGGGGCTGGCTTTCTTTTTGTAATCCGTAATTGACTGTAGACCCTGCCACATTCCTCTCGTGTCTGAGCCGTTGAATTGTGACTCTACTTTGTCTCTATAATGACGCTCAGCTTGTTTGATTGCCTTGCGGAGGGAATAGCTACACTGTTTGTATTCAGTCATGTTTCCGGTCGCCTTACCCTGGTTAAAAGCAGTGGTTCGCGCTTTCAGTTTTGTGCGAATGCTGCCATCAATCCACGGTTTCTGGTTGGGGAAGGTTTTAATAGATGCTATGGGTACAACATCACCGATGAACTTGCTAATAAACTCGCACACCGAATCAGCGTACACATCAATGTTGTTGTCAGATGCTATCCGGAACATATCCCAGTCCACGTGCTCGAAGCAATCTTGCAGCATGGAATCAGATTGGTCGGACCAGCGTTGAACAGACCTGAGAACGGGCATTTCCTGTCTTAGTTTCTGTCTGTAGGCTGGGAGCAACAAAATGGAGTCATGGTCAGACTTGCCGAAAGGAGGGCGGAGAATAGCCTTTTATGCATCACGGAAGTTAGAATAACAATGATCAAGGATTTTACCAGCCCGGGTGGCACATTCGATATGCTGATAAAACTTAGGGAGCCATGTTTTCAAATGAGCCTTATAAAAATCAGCAGCCACAATAAATGCAGCCTCAGGATATGTGGTTTCCAGTTTACATAGAGTCCAATGGATTTCTTTCAGTGCCGTCGATGTGTCAGCTTGAGGGGGGATGTACACGGCTGTGATTATAATCGAGGAGAATTCTCTTGGTAGATAATGCAGTCAGCATTTGATTGTAAGAAATTCTATGTCAGGTGAACAAAAGTACTTGAGTTCCTGTATGTTGTTATGATCACACCATGTCTCGTTAATCATAAGACACACACTCCCGCCCTTCTTCACACCAGATAGATGTTTGTTTCTGTCGGCGCGACTCAGATATTGTGTCCTGAGTGAGCCATGTTTCCGTGAAGCAAAGAATGTTGCAGTCGCCGATGTCTCTCTGGAAGGCAACTCTTGCTTGTATTTCATCCACCTTGTTGTCCAGAGACTGGACATTGGCAAGTAAAATATTCGGGAGAGGGGCCCGATGTGCCCGTCTACGTAGCCTGACCAAAAGACCGCCGCGTTTCCCCCTTCTCCAGCGCCGCTGTTGTTTTGAGTCGCCGGATGGGATCCAGTCTATTGTCCTGATTGGTGGCCCAAACAGAGGATCCGCTTCGGGAAAGTCGTATTCCTGGTCGTAATGTTGGTAAGTTGACGTTGCTCTTAAATCAAATAGTTCCTCCCGGTTGTATGTAATAAAACTTAATATTTCCCGGGGTAACAATGTAAGAAGAAATACATAAAAAAACAAAATACTGCATAGTTTCCTGAGAACGTGAAGCGAGGCGGACATCTTTGTCGACGCCGGAAGTATCTACATTTAACGGAATTGAAGCCAGTTTAACTATTTACGTGAAATAATTACTGACATCTACATGTGTGGTAACAGAGTAATCCTAATAATTCCTTTGATATTTAACAAATAGTTCGTCTAACCACTCTGATCATATTCCCTCCCTCAATACTCCACAAGGAAGCAAAGAACGGTCATCAATGGCAGAGAGCAGATGAAGTGAATCATTACTCAAAACCCGCTTCGCGCTCAGAAGGGAATATCGCGTCTCATCCTCGTGGGTAGCGAGACCAAACACTTTAGAAACACATTTCTCAAGTCAAGAACTATAGAAATGATCCCTGAAAGTATAGTCTTAATTGAATTGAGGGCGAGCGAGGCTAGCCTATGTTGGAGCTGTTATTCTCACTAACGGTTTCCCACGGTACAAAGAGCACACTATAGGACCGCGTGGCCGAAATCATGCTTATCGGGCTACTTTTCATCAATAGCTCACATATGGAATCAGTTATTGTCGTGTTTTATGCCCATGAAAGCTCCACAAAATACATTTTCAATTTGCTCCACAATAGAACTTTGTAAATGAGGGAGGTGCCAGAAGGTACTCACGCAGTTTTTAGGGGACTGGCATTGGCTGAAAAAGCCAATGGCCTACAATAGAGAAAATACTATTTAGAAATGAAATGTAATTGAAAAGGTAGAGTTCTGACTGGATTAAAATCACACATTTCATATACAACGTCATGGCAAGGCTGCCAGCGTGAACATTAAACAGCATTGAAGCCAACCGTGTTATGGTGATAAACTATTTACTAAGCTAAACTAGGTGACATGAACCAAAAAAATGTATGTTAACAATATGAAGAGCTAACCACTCTGATCATATTCCCTCCCTCAATGCTCCACAAGGAAGCAAAGAACGGCCATCAATGGCAGGGAGCGGATGATTTGAATCATTACTCAAAACCCGCTTCGCGCTCAGAAGGGAATATCGCGTCTCATCCTCGTGGGTAGCGAGACCAAACACTTTAGAAACACATTTCTCAAGTCAAGAACTTTAGAAATGATCCCTGAAAGTATAGTCTTAATTGAATTGAGGGCGAGCGAGGGTAGCCTATGTTGGAGCTGTTATTCTCACTAACGGTTTCCTACGGTACAAAGAGCACACTATAGGACCGCGTGGCCGAAATCATGCTTATCGGGCTACTTTTCATCAATAGCTCACATATGGAATCAGTTATTTTCGTGTTTTATGCCCATGAAAGCTCCACAAAATACATTTTCAAGTTGCTCCACAATAGAACTTTGTAAATGAGGGAGGTGCCAGAAGGTACTCACGCAGTTTTTAGGGGACTGGCATTGGCTGAAAAAGCCAATGGCCTACAATAGAGAAAATACTATTTAGAAATGAAATGTAATTGAAAAGGTAGAGTTCTGACTGGATTAAAATCACACATTTCCTATACAACGTCATGGCAAAGCTGCCAGCGTGAACATTAAACAGCATTGAATTATTAAAACACTAACCCTAGTGAATAACAACAAGAATGACATCTTCCTGAATCATTATAATAAGATTTTTTCTGAGTCAGTACAATTGCACTAGAATTTTTTTTTTTTTTTATTACTGCATTGATATTTTTTGTATGTTTTAGTATTTTCTCGTTAATAGCTGCATTCTGTTTTGTATGATGTAACAATGTAAATTGTTGATTTGTATTTTGAATAAAAACAATAAAAATTAAACAGCATTGAAGCCAACTGTGTTATGGTGATAAACTATTTACTAACCTAAAATAGATGACATGAACCAAATAAGTTAATATTAACAATATGAAGAGCTAAGCTAAGGTACTCACGCAGTTTTTAGGGGACTGGCATTGGCTGAAAAAGTCAATGGCCTACAATAGAGAAAATACAAGAAAGTACAATTTAGAAATGTAATTGAAAAGGTAGAGTTCTGACTGGATTAAAATCACACATTTCCTATACAACGTCATGGCAAGGCTGCCAGCGTGAACATTAAACAGCATTGAAGCCAACCGTGTTATGGTGATAAACTATTTACTAAACTAAACGACATGAACCAAACAAGTTAATATGAACAATATGAAGAGCTAACCACTCTGATCATATTCCCTCCCTCAATGCTCCACAAGGAAGCAAAGAACGGTCATCAATGGCAGAGAGCGGATGAAGTGAATCATTACTCAAAACCCGCTTCGCGCTCAGAAGGGAATATCGCGTCTCATCCTCGTGGCTAGCGAGACCAAACACTTTAGAAGCACATTTCTCAAGTCAAGAACTATAGAAATGATCCCTGAAAGTATAGTCTTAACTCTCCAACGGGCGAGCATGGCTAGTCTATTTCGGGACAAGCGTTTCCACTAACGGGTTAATCTAAATTTGCATTGTCTGCGAGATTTACAGAGGTAAACATACACCTATTCATGGACACAAAATATTTTGGATAAAATGTACGCTAAGTACTATAATTAAATATAAAAATAGATACTTCTTCTGTGAATGTCAGTACCCACAATACATTGCTGGTAAACAAGCACTGTTGACTGTGGCGGCAGAGCTGAGCTGGAGGTACAATGATGTACTTGTTATTTGTAAATTTAAAACATGACCCTATTGAAAAATGTGTTTACATATGTGTATTTTATCGCTTTATTATAGTGGAATCTGCACGAGATTATCGACAACATTATATTTACATGGTGGAATCGATTGATGAGCGTACTGGTGCGTTGTGTATTGAGAAGTGTCCTGACGGAATCCTAAGAACGCATTTCTCGTTCCGCTTTTCAAATGAATGGCGCGCTACGCCACAAATGGACCTGCTTGCGAAACAACGGCACAATAACAGTAATATAAAGATGTGATAAAATAAGTAAAAACGAATTCATTAAAGCATTATTAAACGTAGATAGCTACGTGGTGGTGTCACGGCAGTAATTATAGAAACACGTTTTAATGTGTCAACCTAGCACAACTTTACTGAGTAACGTTATCTGACACAGTGAGAGGCTATGGATTTGCACAGCTAGCCAACTAACAGCTACATCTAATTTTTCCACTGAATTTACCAGCAGCCACAGCAGGCTGTTAAGGACGCTCATAATAATGTATAGAACAGCGAATTGAACGGCAGCAAACAACACATGGGAACCGTGTTTGATTCCGCTCCAGCCATTACCACAAGCCCGTCCTCCCCAATCCAGGTGCCCAGCAGCTCATAGATAGCCGTCTCAGTTCTCAGTTGATGAAAGGAAAAATAAACAAACTGCAGTCTTTTTAGGAGAAAAAAAACCATGCCATTTGATGATTGAAAATGTAGCTACCCAGCGCTGCCAAATAAAGTTACATAGTTCATGTCTCAGGTGCATGTCAGCTGACAATACAACTTTGATGGTGAAAAAATTCTATGTAGTTGGCTGAAAAAAACAAATACAGTATGCAATTATGCAAAACAGCCTTTGTTTCCTTCAAAAGTCTTTATTCGTGCATTCATCACGCTTTTCATTTGCATTCTGTCAAAGTTCTTTTCACACCAACCATACACTTCACCACTTGGTTGAGAGAATGGTCGAGAAATGTGTTTATATATTCTATAGCTTCTAATATAATGCAAATACGCAGAGTAACTATAAATCAGTTAAATCAAACCATTTAAGTTATTTAATATTCAAACTAAATACAGAGATACACCTTGAATCGTTGAACAGAATGAAATCACTATCATGCTTACTGGTCAAAACTTGAAATCAAAACGTCTGCTCATAATATTGCTGTTAAGTAGATTTATATTGCAAACAGATTAATAATTCAATAAATAAATACAAGCATTACTAATTGAGGTGAAATGTTGGTCAATTACATAGTGACTTACGTTGAATCAAGGAAACCTAGGTTGCACAGTACACTGGGAGGAAGGGCGGGTTAGCAATTTGCTTTCCAAAAAGGTAAAATACAATTTGTTGCTGGAATGGAATTAGTTTTGACAGGGAAGACATGTAGAAAACAAAGCACACATGAAAAAAAGTTATACTTCTTCCCCGCCTAATCATTACAAACGTAACACACACACACACACACAACCGACAGAAGACAAGGAGTCTTAAAGGAATGTCATGACCTTTCTCTCTCTCTCGTTTGGAAGATCATCAATTGCAAGCATTTCAAAAACATACTCCTATTGCTTCATTGTAGAATTCATTGCATTTGTAGGCTATGCACTGATCTTTATTATCTAGCCAGATGGCCAAACTTGCAGCTGAATATATGCAAGTAGGCCTGTGTAAACAGAAAAAAAGCATTCTTAGAAAAATACATGATTAAGACATTCATATTTCAGATTCTCTTCCTTCTCCCATACCTTTCTCTCACTAGTAAAGGAATTTGATACAGATACTACACTTGACCATGCAGGCTCTTACTGTAATGTAAGTCACAGTCTTTATTTGGCAATTATTATATATATTATTATACAAACCTTAATGTGATACGAGCATTTTTTCACCATAAATCGTTCTATATTATGAGTAATCAGAGATTAGTTACAACTTTCTGTAAACTGTAATTTTTTGTGCTTATTCAAATGTTTGGTGAGTACTGCTTAAATACTAGGTGCAGTAATGTAGGCTATACATCACTGGCCTACTTGCAATGGGAGGAAAATGGGCTGCGGAATTGATCCACGATTGGATAAACTGGACAACTGAAACCAACGAGATGTCTGTTGCAAAACGGCAGCTTCTTTGCATGCTAGTGGAGGGGATGGTTGCTTAGAACGTAGACTTAGAACCACAATGTTCCCCTGCAGATTGTTCATTGAATCCTTCACCTCCAGTCCCCCTCCACCTCTTTTCCTCGTCTTCATCATCCTATTCTCCTCATCTTCCTCCACTTCTTCGTCCTCCTCTACTCATCATCCTCTTCCTCCTTCTTTAAACCCTAGCCTGGAACCTCCTCCAGAGTTGGCGGACCTGTTTCCTGGCCTCGGCACGCAGGCAGATGGGGAAGGAGGCGTGGTGTTTCCTGTTCACCTGGTGAACAATGACAATGGTACCATTAAACAGGGAATATAGCCGGGATGCAGGAGATAGACTAATACACAGGCTTATTTCTTGTAGCCTGGTCCCAGATCTGTTTTATGCTGTCTTTCCAACTCCTATGGTCGTTGTTTGGCATTAGTTGGCAAGGCAGCACAAACAGATCTGGGGCCAGACTATATTTCTTGTAACAATACTGGAAGAGATTGTAGGGTATTTTAAGTTATTATCATTGGATACTTGCATAGATGCACCATAGTCCTGATATGCTTCTGTAGGTGATCTGAAAGGACTTGATTGGTCTTAAAGTGATATTGTGTCAATCTATCCAGATCTTTTAAGTATAAAGGGAATAGGTCAGAGGCTATAGGTCATCGAGACAGACAGAGCTGAGGTTCGCAGGTCCATTGAGAATAGGTCAGAGGTTATAGGTCATCGAGACAGACAGAGCTGTGGTTCGCAGGTCCATTGAGAATAGGTCAGAGGTTATAGGTCATCGAGACAGACAGAGCTGCGGTTCGCAGGCCCATTGAGAATAGGTCAGAGGTTATAGGTCATCGAGACAGACAGAGCTGCGGTTCGCAGGCCCATTGAGAATAGGTCAGAGGTTATGAATCAAATCAAAATCAGATATGATTAGGTCAGAGGTTATAGGTCATAGATGAGATAAGAGATGATGAGTGGATTGTGGGTAATACTTATCTGCCAGCTAGCTCCTTCTTCATACAGGACTTGAAGGAAGTGAATCGCTCTGCGGTTTTGTAGCCCTGGGGTTTGTGAGCAGCAGAATGGGAGAAAAAGACCGGGTGGGAAAAGAGAGAGAGAGAGAAGGAGACAGAAGGAGGGGTATTGGGATGCTGTTAGTCAAAAGAGAAGCCAGGACGATGAGACCAAGAGAAATAGAACAGTAATATTTCAGACTCAAGACCCATGCATAGGACATCAACGTAGGACTCGATCAAGGGCGATTGAGTGGCGTAGTATTATAATTAATTCATACCTATTTCCTGATTAAGCAACTGTCATCTGTAGGGCCTAGGAGTTTTCTCTGACCCCATGCCTTATATGACTAGAAAAACTCGGCCCTAATCATGATGACTATTGTAACTGTTCTAACTTCACATACCACTAGGGGGCAGTAAAATACTTTTGAAGTGCAGGGAAGGTAGTCATTTACAACACCAAAGACCTCCATATAACTGTGTAACTAGATTTGCAATAGATAAAGATCTTAAAACTGCCACCACTTTTATGGCTGTCGACAAAAGTTAACAGTCAAAAGCTAGAATCAAATTACATTGTCCAAGTGTAACATAAAATAAAATGAGATCATGTCAAATTTATAGTGATGGGAAAAACAAACTAGATCATTCTGTCTTTTCCCCGCAATTTCACTTTCTCTCTCTTCATCCTTCTCTCTCTCTCTCTCTCTCTCTCTCTCTCTCTCTCTCTCTCTCTCTCTCTCTCTCTCTCTCTCTCTCTCTCTCTCTCTCTCTCTCTCTCTCTCTCTCCTCTCCCAAATTCTCTCTTCCTCTTTCCCTCTCTCTCTACCTCAGTCCTCCCCCCTCTCTCTGTCCCTACCCTCCCTCCGCGATGCAGCCGGTCCTTCATAATGCCGATGAACTCCTTGTAGCTCAGCTGGTCGTCATGGTCCACGTCAAAGATCTTGAAGATGGTGTGGACCAGGTGACGTGTCAGCTTCAGGCCCGTGGCCACGTACACAGCCCGCCCAAACTCATCTGAGAGAGAGAGAGAGAGAGAAAGAAGGGGGGTGGGGATAGACAGAGGGGAGAGAGAGGGAGAAGGGGTGGGAAAGCGAGAGAGGAAGAGAGAGAAAAGACACAGATGGGAGAGAGAGACAGAAAGAGAGGTGGATACAAAAAAAGAGAACAAGACAGAGGAGAAAAGTAACCTACACCCATTATTCACAAGAGACTACCGAGCGAAGGGGAAATATCTCCACAGATATGAAATCCTAAAATGGAGGCTTACCTTGGCCAATGGAGCGACTGGCAAAGTTGTACATCTGCATGGCGATGGCAAAGTCCTCCAGGTTGTTGAGGAACTGGAAGAAGGAGCGGAACTCGTCGAAGGTGATGCCCTGTGAAGGAAAAAGACAGGGGAACCCATATAAGTGTGACACACGGAGCGATCATTAACGGACACGGAGTGACAGACAGCTCTTCCAGGTCTCGGAATAGGGGGGATGCTTCAAGCTCAAACCCATTCAATTGGTGATGATGGTATGATCATGTGACCTTTGACCCATGCAACTTTGGCCCCCTTGACTGTAGGGACTAGGCCTGGGAATGACACAACCATGCTACACATTTAACACGATTGTGTATCAGCTAGGAATGTGGCTCCTGAGTGGTTCCTTCTGCAGACGTTGTGAGACCTGATCATCTGTGCAGTGCGACTGCAAAAATAGAGGTTCACAGGTTTCACAAGTTTACTGCAAGGATTTCTGGGATTTTGTCCTTGAAAATCAAACTTCATTATAAGAAACGTAGACACACACTGGTTTGCAGTGTGGAACATGTAGACATATATTAGTTCTGGGCCTCCCGAGTGGCTAACTGTGCTAGCTGTGCCACTAGAGATCCTGGTTTGAGTCCAGGCTCTGTCGCGGCCGGCTGCGACGGGGAGACCCATGGGGCGGCGCACAATTGGCCCAGAGTCGTCGGGTTAGGGGAGGGTTTGGCCGGCAGGGATGTTCTTTTCCCATTGCACTAGTGACTCCTGTGGCGGGCCGGGCGCAGTGCACGCTGACACGGACACCAGGCGTTTCCTCCGACACATTGGTGTGGCTGGTTAAGCGGGCATTGTGTCAAGAGGCAGTGCGGCTTGACTGGGTTGTGTTTCGGAGGACGCACGGTTCTCGACCTTCGCCTCTCCCGAGTCCGTACGGGAGTTGCAGCGATGGGACAAGACTGTAACTACCAATTGAATATCATGAAAAAGGGGTAAAAAAGAAATATGTCTTATATTAGTTAGTGGTGGTTGTTCAATTGAGCTAGCAGAGCTATTGGTTTTGATGGCAGGAGCCCAAGGTTCCACAGGAGGTGAAGGCATGCTCCAGTGACCACCAATAGTCTGTCTGTAGGTAGCACTCATTTCAGCCCGAGGTGCATCACACTAAAACATAGAATAAAAGAAAGGTATGAGACGCAGGGGGCTGGTCGCACCTTAATTGGGGAGGACAGACTCGTGGTAATGACTGGAGCGGAATTATCGGAATGGTATCAAATACATCATGGCTTCCAGGTGTTTGATGCCATTCCATTTGCTCCGTTCCGGACATTATTATGAGCCGTTCTCTCCTCAGCAGCCTCCACTGGGATGAGAGACTGTAAACGTGGCCTAGTGACAACAACACAGAGAGGCATTCTGAAGTGGTGACTAACACCTGTCTATTTCACATACAACAGTGTGCTATGGAAACATCCTGGTGGGGGTTCTCTACGAGCCCAACCTGTGGAACTTCCTTCTTCCTGTTCACCAAGTTGCCTCATTTTAAACACACTTGGTCGAGGTTAAACCTCCCCAAGTAATCTCCTTTACAAAACCAGCTAGCTAACACAGGTAGACCTGTTAGAACTTAAAGTGGGAGAAATGTAAGGATGGGGAAAATGCCTTAGACAAACAGAGTGTGTGTGCCAGTGTGTATCTGTCTGTGCGGTCAACAAAGCCATTCCGGGCGAGTGGCCCTACCTGCCTGGTCCTCCTTTGACGCCCTGTGAACCCGATAGCCTCCATACAAACAGACAGGAGCCAGGCACCCCAGTGATACCTACAGACAGACTGGGCCATAGAGTAATCTAGAACAGGCTATTGGTGGTCACTGGAGCATGCCTTCACCTCCTGTGGAACCTTGGGCTCCAGCCTTCAAAGCCAAAAGCTCTGCTAACTCAATGGAACGACGGCCACTAACTAATGGATGTCTACATGTCCGACACTGCAAAGCAAACCAATGCGCGTCCACGTTTCTTACTGAGACTTCTGATTAATGGATGAGTACGGTAGAATGCCTGGCCGAGAGTGGACTTGTTGAACTGAGGGGGTTACCTAACTAGGCGTATTTAGGAAAACCCCTGCATTGGAAGTAGGCCTATGAGATACAAGTATACTAATTGCTTCAGTTAAAACTGTACGGCCCACCAACAGTATGAGAAACAACTCATCTTGAGTGGGCTAATTGACTGAGCTAATTTGTAAATCTTTTGACATGGTGTAAAGGAATGTAAATCAGCTTGGACCCCTAAGCCATAAGACTGCTGAACAGTTAATCAAATACACACTCGGACTACTTGCATTGACCCCCCCTTTTTGTTTCTACACTGCTGCTACTCCCTGTATATAGCCTCGATATTGTTATTTTATTGTGTTACTTTTTTTTTTACTTTAGTTAATTTAGTAAACATTTTCTTAACTCTATTTTCTTAAAATGGTATTGTTGGTTAAGGGCTTGTAAGTAAGCATTTCACGGTAAGGTCTACACCTGGTTAAATACCATTTGATTTGATCAAGCATGGGTGAAGAACCAGGGGTCCATTGAAAATGACTCAAGACAACAGTGAGGCAGAGCAGACACAGGTCGTGGTAAGAAGATGATTATGCTCAGTATTAGGGAATAGGGACAAACCTGTTGTCTCTTCCAGAGCGTGGGAAGATAAAATACAAGAAGAATGTTGCATGAAAACGAGGACAAAACACTGCAGAACTTCCTTCCCTTCTTCATGCAGCCTATGGATGGTTAAATAACTTGGGAAGTTTTCTAGGCAAAGTGCAGCGTAGACACAAAGTCCGGTTAGCTGTGGGGTGTGTTGATGCGTATCCAAACCGGTAGATTCACGACGTGCTGTTCATGCAGATCAAGACGCTACTGTACATTATACACATTGATCTGCCATTAAGGGACGGAAAGTGTTGCATAATATAATAACAATCGATCAGACTTAAAAACGGCGCTTTACACTGGATCCAACTCCAACTCTACCTAACGCTACATGAACACAACAAAGAGTTAGCTAGCTGGAGCCAGATAACTCAAAGCCTTTGTATACGACACAGAGCACAACACATTGGCTTGTCGATCAATCAACAGTTATCACACGTAGGAGTAGGACAATGGGGCCAGTGCCATTGAGAGCCAGTCAGTCAGTCAGTCAGAGCTGTCCCGTCACATTACACTGGTCCTTACAACTGGCTGTCAGGTGTTGGCCCGTCACATTACACTGGTCCTTACAACTGGCTGTCAGGTGTAAGAGTCAGATGTAACGGATTCACTATCTCTAGTTGATCTGACTGATGGGCCAGAGGTGCGTTCAGGTGTGGAGAGAAGAAGACACAGCGCCCGGAGGACCATAACAAGGTGGGAACACAAATATAGAGGGTAGGAGGGGGGAATAGGGGTCAGGGGGTCAGGGGGTCAGGTGGGGCAGGAAGGGCTGAGAGGGGAGTGGGGTGTTGGGAGAGACATGGAGGAGGTTAACGGGGTGAGAGAGTAAAGGGAGGTGAACAGAAAGTGTGGGTTGTGGAAGAAAGAGAGCGAGAGAGAGAGACAGAGAGAGAGAGAGAGAGAGAAGGCTGCATTGAAAGAGTGAAGGAGGGGAGTCAGAGAGTTATTGGGGGAGAGACGTGGGGCTGGGAAGGTGGGGGAGAGGGAGGGAGGCTGGGAGTGTGGGGGAGAGGGAGGGAGGCTGGGGGAGAGGGAGGGAGGCTGGGAGGGTGGGGGTCTATTTGAGAGTGCTCTTCAGTACAGGGCCCGTTTCCACAAAGAATCTCAGAGTAGAAGTTCTGATCTAGGATCAGGACCCCACCTGGCCCTATAACCTCATTCATTATGAGCTAAAAGGCTAAACTGATCGTAGTTCAGCATTCCTACTCCGAGACGCTTTGTGGATACGGCCCAGGACTATGAGTATGAAATGTGGAAGTAGAAGAGGGAGAGAGGGATAGAGGGAGAGAGAGAGGGGAGGGAGAGAGGGAGAGAGAATGGGAGAGAAGGAGAGAGGGAGGGAGAGAAGGAGAGAGGGTGAGAGATAGGGAGAGGGAGTGAGGGGGGGGAGAGAGGAGCAGGGAGAGTAGAGGACTAGAGTGCTTGACCACACTCGTGTCATGCTATGGTTCAAGGTTCTAGATGTAGTCTACCTTCTCGTGTGTGTGTGTGTTCCTCTACCTTCTCGTCAGGGATGCTCTGGCGGACGTTGTCCAGGTAACTGCTGATGTTCTCTACGTTGGTGTAGCGCAGCAGGATGCGGGCAAAGTCCTCCTCACTGATGGTGGTCATGCCTTTAGAGTAGGTCAGGAACTCTATCTCCAAAACCTCTGTCTGTAGGTTATCCATGAACCTGGGGGAGAGAGAGAGGACCAAGAGACAGAGAGAAGGTACATGTCTATGGTAGTACAGTATGTGTATATGGTAGTACAGTATGTGTCTATGGTAGTACAGTATGTGTCTATGGCAGTACAGTATGTGTATATGGTAGTACAGTATGTGTCTATGGTAGTACAGTATGTGTATATGGTAGTGCAGTATGTGTATATGGTAGTACAGTATGTGTCTATGGTAGTACAGTATGTGTCTATGGTAGTACAGTATGTGTCTATGGCAGTACAGTATGTGTATATGGTAGTTCAGTATGTGTATATGGTAGTACAGTATGTGTCTATGGTAGTACAGTATGTGTATATGGTAGTACAGTATGTGTCTATGGCAGTACAGTATGTGTATATGGTAGTACAGTATGTGTCTATGGTAGTACAGTCTGTGTCTATGGTAGTACAGTATGTGTCTATGGTAGTACAGTATGTGTATATGGTAGTACAGTATGTGCATATGGTAGTACAGTATGTGTCTATGGTAGTACAGTATGTGTCTATGGCAGTACAGTATGTGTCTATGGTAGTACAGTATGTGTATATGGTAGTGCAGTATGTGTATATGGTAGTACAGTATGTGTCTATGGTAGTACAGTATGTGTATATGGTAGTACAGTATGTGTATATGGTAGTTCAGTATGTGTATATGGTAGTACAGTATGTGTCTATGGTAGTACAGTATGTGTCTATGGCAGTACAGTATGTGTATATGGTAGTACAGTATGTGTCTATGGCAGTACAGTATGTGTATATGGTAGTACAGTATGTGTCTATGGTAGTACAGTATGTGTATATGGCAGTACAGTATGTGTCTATGGCAGTACAGTATGTGTATATGGTAGTACAGTATGTGTATATGGTAGTACAGTATGTGTCTATGGTAGTACAGTATGTGTCTATGGTCATACAGTATGTGTCTATTGCAGTGCAGTATGTGTATATGGTAGTGCAGTATGTGTATATGGTAGTGCAGTATGTGTGTGACAGTAACTGAATACTATATCTCAGTATGAGAGAGCAGTAAATCTGAAACAAGCGACAGAGTAGATTAACTATGTTACACAGAGTAGATTAACTATGTTACACAGAGTAGATTAACTATGTTACACAGAGCTTCATCTTATAGGGCTCTATTCGGATTCATCAATTAATCGGCATGGCGATACCTGTAGAAGTCGTCGAAGGTCAGCTCCGCCTTCCCCTTCTTCCCAAAGAAGTGCACCAGCAGTGTGGTGTCAATCATCATACCCTCCTCCGCACGCTGCCATCCCATTTGCCAGAGAGGGGCAGAGGGGGCCGGGAGAAAAGAAAAGCAATGCAGTGACTGACATACAACACGCTCTCTGATTGAATGAGGAGTGGGGACCAGTCCGTGTGGGCGGGGTCATGATTTCAAGATGGCAGCCATCGTGCCGAACAACCAGCCAGTCACATGTGAGGTGCTTCAACAGTCAGTCAAGTCAATCAATCAGCGTCACCGAGTGTTCACAACAAGGCTTGAGTCTGAGCAGCACCTGCACAGATCCACTGATCTCCAAACCATCCGTGTGTTATAGCTGTTAGTAGACATATTGGATTAGGGCTATCCGGATGGTGTGTAGATTGGATATTCCTGTGCAGCCCAGACTGATAAATGGTAGTGTTGCAGCCAGCAGTGTGACAGACATACAGACAGGACAGGACAGCACACAGACAGGTAAAGCTAGACAGACAGACAGACAGACAGACAGACACAAAGACATGCCTGTAGACAGACAGAGAGAAGGAGGAGAAAGAGAGAGAGCGGAGGAGACAGACGACACACCGTCATTTTCGCTGAGACAGGCACATATGCCACCAAATCCCATGCATTTCTGTTCAAACCCCCAAACGCCACACATAGAAAACCCCAGCAGAACAGAAAACCAAACCGCAACAGAAATGTCTACAAGAATGTGAGCAAGATTCCACCTTTTTCTAAAAGACTGTAACATAATCAGGTGTCTTTGAAGTAATTATGAATTCTTTCATGTTTCCTTTCTTTCTGCCCTCTAAACCACTCTCTCTGTGTACAAAATATCCCTTCCCTCTCTTCTGCGGGGGCTTTGTAAGGGATCTGGGATATTTGAAACCAATTAGGGTGTATTTGGGATGTTTATGTATTTACCGTGGTTTTGTAATCCGCTGTTTAACACCACCTTAATCCCGGGGAGAGGGAAAATTCCGGAAAAGGGGGAAGGGGGGTGTATCGGCGTGTGTGTGTGTGTGTGTGTGTGTGTGTGTGTGTGTGTGTGTAGGAGGGGGGATAATTCAGAAAAAGGTGTTTATATGACTGGGCTTTATCACATAATAATGGATACAGGCCAAATCCCGAGGAACCCTGTCTGAGTGTCCAAGGACCCAGAGAGGGCGATATCGATCGATGATTGATATAAAAACCAAATGGGCCAATAGGCTTCGTCCCTCTCCCCGCCATGCCCCACCCTTCCCCCAATCCAACCAATCCGGCGTCATGCTGAAGGCAGAGTGTAACTGGCATTGGCAAACTCTAATCATATCCTTCTCCATAGGGGGAGACTGCATTCAGCCATGTTCAGATTCAGCAGTAGTTTCACGATGCTATACGGCTAATTAAACTGGTCCCAGGTCAGTCTGTACTGTCTCGCCAAGGTTGAGTCAACTGTGACAAGACAGCATAAAACTGATCTGAGACCAGGCTGGCAAATGTCTAATACCTTTAGTCTAAAGTCCTAATCCACCAGGGAACGGAAAAAATAATTCAAAGGAAAAAAGAACAGAATTGAAAGAAGAGACATTGTCGTCGTTCCGCTTGACGGCCCAAATGGAGGCACTTTTCACGGCCGAAGCCAGATGTTGTTTGGAAACATCATACTGTGTAGAATTAAAATGTACTCCCCAGGGATGGAATTCAAAAACAATGCAGCTAAAAGATAATGGAGAAATCATGTAAGGATAGGTCTATTTCACATGCTGTATAGGGACGAGTCAGTGTATCTCAAAGGAAATCATGTCTAGTAGCATTACGTCACTGTAAAAACTAACTAACACTTATCAGTCTGTTTCAGTTGTGTAACTTTTAGATTCTTCTACTAATTACATACTGAACAAAAATATAAACGCAACATACAATTTCAAAGATTTTACTTAGACACATTTTATATAAGGAAATCAGTAAATTGAAATAAACTTATTAGGCCCTAATCTATGGATTTAACATGACTGAGCAGGGGCGTATCTGGCAACAGCTCTGGTGGACATTCCTGCAGTCAGCATGTCAATCGCATGCTGCCTCAAAACTTGAGACATCTGTGGCATTGTGTTGTGTGACAAAACGGAACATTTAAGAGTGGCCTTTTATCGTCCCCCAGCACAAGGTGCACCTTTGTAATGATCATGCTGTTTAATCAGCTTCTTGATATGCCACACCTGTCAGGTGGATGTATTATCTTGGCAAAAGAGAAATGCTCACTAACAGGGATGAACAAATTTGCGCACAACATTTAAGAGAAATAAGCTTTTTGTGAGTATGGAACATTTATGGGATCTTTTATTTCCGCTCATGAAACATGGGACCAACACTTTACATGTTGCGTTCATATTTTTGTTTTGTTATAGCTTTACATAGAAATTAAGTATCACTCTGTCATACTGAAACTGACTATCTTCTTCAAGTGGCTTCCCTATAAAACGTACAACTTCTTGTATCTCATGGCAACTGTGGTTTGAGGATGTGTTTATGTTTGTAAAAGGAATAAACTTGTAAAATATATGTGGTGAAATGACTAGCTTCTTCTTCAAAACGCAAGCCCCTATATGACACATTCGCTTTGCGCCCAGACTAGAAAATACACATTTTTACTTCTTCTCCTTTCTACCCCCCATCTCTCTCTCTTTCTACCCCCCATCTCTCTCTCTTTCTACCCCCATCTCTCTCTCTTTCTACCCCCCATCTCTCTCTCTTTCTACCCCCCTCTCTATATATTTATTTCTCTGGAAGAGTGAGATCACGACCTGACGCCTCTCGGTTCCTGGAAGCTGGGGTATGTGAGCTCATCGCTATCGACGACATAATGGTTATCACGCCCACCAGGCGTGCGAGTCAGCACCTGGTTTGTGTGTATGTTTGTGTGTGTGTGTCCCCGCTGTGGCCTTTGATCTCAGAACAGAGGTGAAAAACAGTGATTACTGATGTCAACCCCTAAAACGTCTCTCTCTCTCTCTCTCTCGCTCCCTCCCCTCCATTCCTCTCCTGAATAACACATTAGACCTGTTATTGTAGGGCTGGAGAGTCAGCCAGCCAGACAGTCCTTTCTGACACAGACAAACACAGGGGGCCTAATGGGAGACTCATCATGACAGAGAACCTGACTAGGAGTTAAACACACATCCCTCCTCTCTGTGTGTGTCTCCCCTGCAGTCTTCCAGTCTTATTGTCTCTCCTCTGCTTCCGCTGCTAGCCACCTATTATCCAATAAATAGGCTGCCAAACAAATCGTCAGGCTGAGAAACACTAGACTGCCAAGTCAGCCGTGCTCAATTGTAGACGGACCGCAATGATCTAAAGTGTGTGTGTGTCTGTGTGTGTGGTGCTAGAATGATGATATTGTTTTGGTATAGCACTTTGTAGCTAAGCAGGTCGTCACTGTATTTTATGCTAAGAACGTTTTCCAACTCTCTTGACAAACGGTGGCTGACATGCAAGAGACGACAACAACCACCAGGAACCAACACAGAGATTCATACAGAACACATCAAAGGGGTGGCGGAAGGTAACATGGATAAGCATGAAACACAAGAGAAACAAATAGGGTTAATAATACTAAAACAACCATCTGAATCTAAGAATCTAACACAGAAAAACAATAGATTACACAGTCACATAGCTGTCCTATGGCTATGGATGGATGGGTCAAAACCAAGGGAAGAGTTTTTACCTTTCTAGTCAAAGGAGGGATGGGATCTAGTGACTAAAAGTCAAAGGAGGGATGGGATCTAGTGACTAAAAGTCAAAGGAGGGATGGGATCTAGTGACTCAAAGTCAAAGGAGGGATGGGATCTAGTGACTCAAAGTCAAAGGAGGGATGGGATCTAGTGACTAAAAAGTCAAAGGAGGGATGGGATCTAGTGACTAAAAGTCAAAGGAGGGATGGGATCTAGTGACTCAAAGTCAAAGGAGGGATGGGATCTAGTGACTAAAAGTCAAAGGAGGGATGGGATCTAGTGACTAAAAGTCAAAGGAGGGATGGGATCTAGTGACTCAAAGTCAAAGGAGGGATGGGATCTAGTGACTCAAAGTCAAAGGAGGGATGGGATCTAGTGACTCAAAGTCAAAGGAGGGATGGGATCTAGTGACTAAAAGAACATCTAGAAACCGAGAGAGGGATGGTCGGGTATGAGAGACACAAATGGACAAATTAATGGACAGAGGACCAGTATACCTGTGCCAGGTCTGAGAACCGCTAAATGGATCTATGCTGCGAATGACAGAGGGATGGAGGGATAGATGACGGAAAAGAAGGAGTGGAGAAAGAAACGAGGGAGGAAGGGTGGACAGAGGACAGGTGTACCTCTGCCAGGTCTGAAAACAGGGCTTGACTGGCGCCGCGCCTCAGCACGTCCCAATAGCTCCTGGCCACAAACTGCTTACTGTCTTTTTTAACCACCTGCAGGAGTTTTATTTTTACCAGAAGCACAAACATCGTAAAAGAAAAACAGAGGACAATTTAAGGAGGGAAGAGAGGATGATATGGAAGGAATAACCATGATCATTTCTCTCTATCTCGTTTGAAGTTGACAATCAATCAAAGACCAAATGAAAGATTTCCTCACAAAATTGGCGGGATTGGCCTAATGATATGCTAATCGTATAGAAGACGGATCCCAGTAACAATTAAATAATGAACAGTCTCACAGTGATGTCACTACTATAGTAGAATGACTTGTCATCGTATCAAAGAGATTTGATACAATGAAGCAATCCAACACTGGATTTCTAGACAGGGGAATTGTTTTCCTATTATCCTACCTCCCACTTCCCTCAGATGAGTCAGACATTTAACAAGACATATTTGACTCCGTTCCGTTTTCCTTCGCTCCAGTCAACCGACATTGATACTGCATGGTGGTTTGACTATCACTTTGAATAACACATGTCACATAAGACAACATCTCCTGATCAATATATCGCATTCACTCAACTAAAGTCGTTAAGTATAAACCCCTCACAATGTGTGTACAGACTGAAGCGAAGCCCATCCCATCGAATAGTGTTCTGAACTGAGAAAACCTCATCTATAGCACACATCCAATACAGTGATTGGCTACCTGTCTTGTCTCTCTCTATAGGGGAATACAGGGGCGGCCATTGAACATCACAGGTTGTACCGGCCTGTCGTCCATCAGGTTAGTGACAGGAGGGAGACGTCTGCTCCTCTGTAGGGGGACAGACAGTGGCCTGGTTCTGGGGCTGTGTTTGAGTATAGACCATGATGTTCCTTCACTCCTCCACAGTGAGTGGAGGGGAATGTGCATTAAGGCTGAGCGAGAGACAGGGCTATAGTCTAAACATGACCACGTAGAGATCCTATTGATCTGTCATCCGAGAGTCATCTATGGGTTAACCTGGAATCAACACTGAATATCACTGGCTATGTCTCAAATGGCACCCTATTCCCTATACAGTGCACATACTTACTTCATAGAGTGTGCTTACATCATAAGGACTGTGCTTACTTCAAAGGCTGCTTACATCATAAGGACTGTGCTTACTTCATAGAGTGCTTACATCATAAGGACTGTGCTTACTTCAAAGGCTGCTTACATCATAAGGACTGTGCTTACTTCATAGAGTGCTTACATCATAAGGACTGTGCTTACTTCATAGAGTGATTACATCATAAGGATTGTGCTTACTTCAAAGGCTGCTTACATCATAAGGACTGTGCTTACTTCATAGAGTGCTTACATCATAAGGACTGCTTACTTCATAGAGTGATTACATCATAAGGACTGTGCTTACTTCATAGAGTGATTACATCATAAGGACTGTGCTTACTTCATAGAGTGATTACATCATAAGGACTGTGCTTACTTCATAGGGTGATTACATCACTAGAGTGATCTTATTTGCACAGGGTCCTTACTAGAATCTGCTTACTTCATAGAGGGTACTTACTTACATGTAAGGTGCTTACTTCAAAATGTGTGCTCACTTGCCCCCCCCCAATGCTTGGTTCTATTTTAAGCCAGAGTGTTTCTTAGTCATTCTAAATCAAATCATCCACTTTTGTTGACGCCCCTCTCTCTGACCCCTAGAATTGTTACTCCTCCACCACCCCTCCACCCCTCTGCAATCAATCACTCAGTCAATATGACAGACAGCCAGAACACAAGGAAGGTCTATTTCACTCTATTTCTATAGATCTAGATATACAGAGTTTAGACCAGGGACAAAGGTACACAGGTGTGTCCGAAATGGCTCCCTATTCACTATCGCAATACTTTTGGACAATAGTAGTGCACTATTTAGGGAATAGGGTGCCATTTCGGGCGCAGTTGGATTGATACATACGCTGTTGATGGGAGCAACCTGATATCCATAGAGCTGCATACTCTTTTACACACAGAGACGTGGAGGAGGACGACACGGCATGCGGTCAAAAAGGAGGAGGAGGAAGAGGACGAGGAAGAGGAAAAGGAAGAAGAGAAAGGTCACATGTTAGATTAGATGCATGCAAGGAGAGACACACTGGCTCAAATGCACAACAGGAGACCTGCTACCGTAAACCAACACACTTGTAGCTACACAACATAACACAACATGCTGTTCAGGTATTACTTCTCTATAGGTCATATTTCTACAATAAAGTAAACCATGGTTGCATCCAAAATGGCACCTTGTTTCCTAGAAAATGACTTACGTTTGACCCAGAGCCCTGGTCAAAAGTAGTGCTCTACATATGGAATAGGGTGCCATTTGGGACATCCACTATGTAAACGGTAAAGTGTGTGTTCACAACGTGCTACACTGGTAATACAGCTCACAAAACATACCGTCTGATTGTTACAGATAGCATTGATTGTATCATTCACACGGTACCTTAATATACACATAACATTAGCATAACGTTATCCAAACGTTAAAGTGACAGCGTATCTGATGCTGTTATTGAAGGGGCACGGAGGATCAGTGGGCCACATATTAAACCACCTGGGCTGTGTCTGAAATGGCCCCTTCCATTCCCAACAGATGTAGGGACTTAATTGCTGAGAATTTTCCTGCACGGCAGGAAGTGCAAACTTGTAGTGCATTTGATTTTTAAAAAGGCATCTGAATTTCCACTTTAAAATGCCAGACTTGATTTTCCCTTACAAAAAAATGTATCAACCCCCTACAAAAAAATAGAAATTATAACCCACATAATAATTCACATTTCCTGTTGATGCAAGATTATTTTCCTGCTGTAGCAAACTATCTCAAATTAATATCCTACACCTGTATATAGCGCACTTATATTGACTCTGGGCTCTGGTCAAAATGAGTGCACTATATAGGGAATAGGGTGCAAAAGTAGTGCACTATATAGATGGGTTGGTTGTTTAGCAACAAAACCGAGGCGTGTGCATCTATGGGGTAAAACAGACTGGGTTGGCTTAGATTGTTGACAACATGTAAACTATATTTAGTCTCCGATGGTTATTGAAAACATAAATACATTTGCACAATGAGCACTTGTTGTCTCTCAAATACATCGTTACAGTTGTTACTGTAGGTAGCACATTTCTGCCATATTAGCATAGACATGACATCAGTCAAAACAAGACATGGTATCAATAACAAGATGGAACTAGCTGAAACAAGCCACCCCAATTCCCCACATGGCAGCTTGTTCGGTGCACGCGCATCATTTCCGTGACGTTGTCAGACAACCCGTCTATAGGAAATAGAGTGCACAAGTAGCGCACTATAAAGGGAATACAGATGTAGGATCTTTATTTGATCACCCTGTTGCAGGAGAACTGCAGGAAATGTCAAACTTGTAGTGTATTGGAGGTTTAAAAAGTCTTCTGAAGTTTGTAATTTCCACTTTGAAATGTCCGACTTGATTTTCCCTTACGAAAAATGTATCAGCCCCTACAAAAACGGCCATTCATTATAATACACATAATAATTCCCATTTCCTGTTGCTGCAGGATTGTTTTCCTGCTGTAACAAACACCCGGCTCAAATTAAGATCCTACATCTGTAGGATGCCATTTAGAACACAGTCTTTAAACAACATTCCTCAGCTGTGCCCCTCCGATGAGCCGTCTGGCTAAGTGTGTCTGGTCCCTCTGAAGCTAAAGCCACAGAAACTCCCACAATCCCCTCTCATCCCCGCTTATCTCTCTATCAGATCCTCTTGTTTATGTTGGGCCACATGGGCTGCTTACGGGAGATGTCACCCATCCACAAAACACTGGGAAAGGAGGCCATTTTGGCTCTACTCGTCTCCCCCCGGTCCTGACGCAAGCGAGAGGGATCTTAACTTCAAAGTGAACCGAATGCCCTCTCTGTAGTGTGTGAAGTGTGGGAAAGCACAAGGCGACAGAACAAGTCCTGAACATGCTTGGAGGTTGATGTTTTAATGTCATATTATACTGTAAGATACAAAAAAAAAAATCTTCAAATATGATATCTTTGACCCCTCAATTCAGTATTGATTACAAGTTCAACACACATGGGCTGTGTCTGAATGCCCGTACTTGCGTTCTAAATAGTAGGCATTTTGGGTATGTGAAAATAGAACGTATTACAGTATATGAAATGTTACAAATGTAAATGCCAGGATGTCATGCTCGTTTCGGCTTTTCACTAGTAGAATTGGCTGCATGCTATTGAGAGAGATACGTGTCTTTTCAGACCCACGCGTGTTTGACAACAGCTGATAATCAGCTGATAATAAGATAAGGGGATGCGCTACCAAAATAAACGACTGGC
Source organism: Brachymystax lenok tsinlingensis (assembly GCA_030435695.1). NCBI lineage: Eukaryota > Metazoa > Chordata > Actinopteri > Salmoniformes > Salmonidae > Brachymystax > Brachymystax lenok. Next base: position 41,310,380 of record CM059810.1, read on the forward strand.
GGGAAACAACACAGTTGTGCTTTAGATCTCAGTATAGGTGAGTCTAGTGTGTTGATACGTGTCGCTTACTGCATTCGTTTTCACTAAACAGAACATTCTAAATAGTATGTAGTATTAGTACACAGTATGTAGCTGTAAGTAGTAGGCAAGACACATTTATGATCTATTCTTGGTGTATAATTCTTTGTAAAGACACTTTCAACAGCATAACAGAAAACTCAATAAAACAGACATTGCTGTTTGACTTGGGGTGAGAGATACTGTTGGGAGAGGTCTGGTCCTGCCGCTTGCTGTGGGGGAAATTAGCTTGAACACATGCATGCATGACACACACACACACGCGCACACACACGCACACACATTGACACATACATACAATCCCAAATAATCTCCCTCTTGTTTGCTCTTACCAGCTGAGCTGATTTCTCCACATCTCCTTTCCTTCCCTTCTTCTCATTCTTCTTCCTGAAGATCTCCTGCAGCTGGAGAGGAGAGGAGACGAGAGGAGAGGAGAGGAGACGAGAGGGGAGGAGAGGAGAGGAGACGAGAGGAGAGGAGAGGAGACGAGAGGGGAGGAGAGGAGAGGGGAGGAGAGGAGACGAGAGGAGAGGAGACGAGAGGGGAGGAGAGGAGAGGAGAGGAGAGGAGAGGAGAGGAGAGGAGAGGGGAGGAGAGGAGAGGAGACGAGAGGAGAGGGATTATGTGGGAGATCAACAGTGTGCAGTAGTTATCTTCTTGACACATAAAACAGTTAAATGCGTTATTAAAATCCAATTCTTTATTTATTAAGGGAGCAGTAAGGGAAACTCACCACTAGGAACTCCCTCTTGTCAACCATCTGGTTCCCGTCGGCGTCGAACATGTTGAAGGCGATCTTGAAGCCTGCGTGGGGCTCTGAGGAAGAGGAGGAGGAATGAAGATGACCGATCTCCACACCGTAGGGACTGAATGGACTGCTAGTGGTTATGCATGCAGATCCTATCAAGATATGTTGTGTTTTGCTCAAACCCGTCAGGTGTAGTTCAGCTGATGAGCGATCTCAACACCACAGGGACTGGACTCAAGTCATTATGTGTTCTGCTACCAGTGTATCCAGATGATAGCAGGATCTGTTGTGTGATCTGTTTTGCTCAAACACATCACTGTAATTTGACACAGTTGTCTGTGTTATCATTGTTACCATCCCACATATCTCACTCCATCACTACTGTTTAGGCTCAGTTTAATCAGCTGTATTGAATGAATACTGGGGCGGCAGGTAGCCTAGCGGTTATAAGCGTTGTGCCTGTTACCAAAAGGTCACTGGTTTGAATCCCTGAGCCGACTAGGTGAAAAATCTTTCGATGTGCCCTTGAGCAAGGCACTTAACCTTAATTGCCCCTTTAAGTCGCTCTGGATAAGAGCATCTGTTAAATGACTAAAATGTACATGAACACCTGTGGATCTTTCTCTCTCATCTTGGCAAGTGCTATGTAAATATTATTCCAGCGCTGGGTTACCACGCAAAGTGTGTGTAGCAGCGATGACTGAGATGCTCCATTGCCTTGTTAGACCCTTAGTGAGCAACAACAGCAGAGCAGCACCTCAGAGTGAGGCTGGAGATTTAGCTACACAGACTGTCAACGCCAGTCTCAAGCCTGCGTCCCAAATAGCATCCTATTCCCAATGTAGTGCACTACTTTTTTTCCAGTGCCATGGACAGAAGTAGTGCACTACATAGAGAATTGGGTGCCATTTGGGACGCAGCCAAAGCAATATATGCCTCCAAGTGTGTTTTTATTGTAACAATGTTGATGAATGCCTATATGATGAATACCTCCATGTTGATGAATACCTATGAAGGCCTATATGATGAATACCTACATTTATAGGAGTTGAAATGTTGGGAGCATGTGTGTGGAGTCTTTATTTACTAAAGAATATGTTTCATTGTCACATACACTGGATAGGTGCAGTGAAATGTGTTGTTTTACAGGGTCAGCCATTGTGGTACAATGCCCCTGGAGCATATTAGGGTTAAGTGCCTTGCTCAAGGGCACATCAACACATTCACATAGTCGGATTGGGTATTCGAACGAGCAACCTTTCGGTTATTGGCCCAATGCTCTAACCTGCTAAGCACCTGTCTCAAAGCCACTCAATTTTCAATGTTGTCTTAACTCCTGTTTTATCTTATCTTGTCTTAACTCGTGTTTTATCTTATCTTGTCTTAACTCGTGTTTTATATTATCTTGTCTTAACTCATGTTTCATCTTATCTTGTCTTAACTCGTGTTTCATCTTATCTTGTCTTAACTCGTGTTTTATCTTATCTTGTCTTAACTAGTGTTTTATCTTTCTTGTCTTAACACGTGTTTTATCTTGTCTTAACTCGTGTTTTATCTTATCTTGTCCTAACTCGTGTTTTATCTTATCTTGTCTTAACTCAGATTTTTATCTTATCTTGGCTTAACTTATGTTTTATTTTATCTTGTCTTAACTCGTGTTTTATCTTATCTTGTCTTAACTCGTGTTTTATCTTATCTTGTCTTAACTCAGGGCCTTCTGTCTCGGCAGCTTCTCCAGGGTAAGTGTAGATTTGACCACCTACCGTAGTGTAAGGTACTGGAGATTTTGGTCTTTTTTCCGGGACTGGAGATCTTGGGTGGGCCGCCCATGTCTGGGACATACTGTAAACTTTAACAAGCCAACGTTGGCCTTTAGTAATGATTTGTGTTTAATGTAAGCAGAGTGCACCCCCAGCCCCTCTTCATGAGAGAGAGAGAGAGAGAGAGAGAGAGAGAGAGAGAGAGAGAGAGAGAGAGAGAGAGAGAGAGAGAGAGAGAGAGTGAGAGAGAGAGAGAGAGAGGTAGGGCAGAGAGTAGAACATAGAAAGAGATAGTGGAGTAAGAGAGTGAGAGAGAGGGAAAGAGAGAGATAGAAAGAGTATGTAATAGAGGGAGTGGAAGAGAGAGAAAGAGAAAGAGAGAGAGTGTAGAGCGTAAAGAGAGAGACTCACTTGTCAGAATGCAGAGCAGAAAGAGGTACTCGGTGTAAGCGATGATTCCTGGAAGGAAAATGAGAAGACGGAACATCAAAGGACAGTTGAAAAGATTCATTCTGTTAATGTACAATAAAGTACTCTCTCTCTCTCTCTCCCTCTCTCTCTCCCTCTCTCTCTCCTTCACCAACTCTCAAACAGCTGGTTGGGGTCCTGATTTTTTTTCTTTCAAACTCCGAGCACTAGAGGCAGCTTGGCTGAAGGCCAGATTAAAATGTTTACTGATTGTTCAAAGACGGGCCTCCTGTAGATAAATGGAAGGGTAGAACAGACCTTCCCCTCCTCCCCTATTCTCCCGGAGAGGAGTAGAGAAGGAGTAATCCCCCCTTTCATGCAGATAACATCTCCAAATGTAAAAAGGTGCCTTTGAGTTGAGCCGCAGGCGGTGTTTTGGCCACACCGGAGCTGCGGGTGTTTTTACACTGCAAGTGACCGGAGCTGAGACCCAAGACCTAGAACACTGGGTGACAGAACACACACACACATAAACACGTACACACCCCTGCATATACACACACACACACGCACAGAAACACGTACACACCCATGCATATACACATACACACACGGTGGGGGGGTGGAAAGGGAACACAACCAGCCGTGTTTTGTTTGGAGAAGCGAGGTGTAAAGCGTTGAGGGGATGATCAGCCTGAGGATGTGGTCCATTTAGGATGATGTCCCCTCTGCTCCTCTTTGTTGGGGCCAGGGGAAACTCAGGCAGGGCCCAGAGAGATGGAGGGCCGCTGCTGTGGCCGAAGGTGCTGGAAGGGGAGTGTGTGTGTGCTCATGTTTCTCTATGTGTGTGTGTGTGTGTTGGTCTGTTACACGGCGGCTGAAAGCATTCCCTCTTCCACCAGGTTTTTGTTTGGAGAGGAAGACAGTAGCCTGTCTGTCCACTGATAGTTCAGGGTGACTGCACTGAGTGTTACGGGAGAGAGACTCCCTGCTTCAGGAAGGGGAGAGGAGGGGAACATGATACCTCAGCTTAGTGGAGCTACCCCTGACCCCTGCCCCCTGCCCTGGACCTCACACTAGGGATGGATGCTCCCTGTCCCAGGCTTACTCAAATACTCAATACAGCAAACAACAACTTTGGCAGTAGGTGATTTGCTTGGCTTGTCTCCCACGAGGAGAGGCCAAGATAGTTGCAGTTCAAAAGTATTTGAACTGCAACTATCTGCTGTCTTTATTCTACTAGTTTAACCTCCTTTTTCAAAATGTGTACATTTTAATGTTTAGTCATTTCTCAGACACTCTTATCCAGAGCCTCTTACAGTAGTGACTTCATACATTTGAATGTTTAGTCATCTAGCAGACACTCTTATCCAGAGCCTCTTACAGTAGTGACTTCATACATTTGAATGTTTAGTCATCTAGCAGACACTCTTATCCAGAGCCTCTTACAGTAGTGACTTCATACATTTGAATGTTTAGTCATCTAGCAGACACTCTTATCCAGAGCCTCTTACAGTAGTGACTTCATACATTTTTCGTACTCCTCTTTTTTTCCCGCATCCTTTTTATTTTCTGTCAATGTCACAAGTCTGGGAAACCAAAGAACACTTTACCAGATGACCTCTTGTAATCTGAGCGCTTTTTCACAACTTCAGCCAGGAGTTTTCCCAGACCTCCTGATCTGATCAACAAACAGGGCCCAAGTCATGAGAAGCCCGATAATATGGTATCATCTTGTATATTACATTAGACTTTGATCAGCGACCCATATTGAAAAGGATTTGCTTCCTATATGCCTTATGGAAGTGGAAGGCCATGTTAACTATCCCACTTTGAAAGCCTACTTTCTCTGACGAGTTTGTACTGTACACTGCAGTGAGAGAGAGAGCATCACTGGATTCCAGACTCGAGTCATACCGAACGCACCCACAAACGCGCCCACACACACACACACACACACACACACACACACACACACACACACACACACACACACACACACACACACACACACACACACACACACACACACACACACACACACACACACACACACACACACTCTCTCTCTCTCTCTCTCTCTCTCTTCTTGACATGACAACCCAAATAAAATGGGCTGGGACAACACACGGAAACATTCCAGAGTCTGCCGCCCAGCACCGACTCATGCGCACGGCAAAGGTTTCGTCGGCAACGGTAATCCGACGCCATTCCGGGGATTGAAACTGTCCTCGGCCGTCACCGAGCGCCAAAGGAAGCATGTCCTGACATCACCGAGAACAAACACAACAGAGACGTGTCTCTGCGTTGTCTTCCTCCTCAACCACACCTTCGTTCCCTGATCACTCCATTCTTTTCTTTTATCTCCTTCCCTATTTCCTCTCCTCTCCTTTCCTCTCCTCTCCTTTCCTCTCCTTCCCTCTTTCCTCTCCTTTCCTCTCCTTTCTTTCCCCCTCTCCTCTCCTCTCCTCTCCTCTCCTCTCCTCTCCTCTCCTCTCCTCTCCTTTCCTCTCCTTTCCTTCCCTCTTTCCTCTTCTTTCCTCTCCTTTCTTTCCCCCTCTCCTCTCCTCTCCTCTCCTTTCCTCTCATTTCTTTCCCTCTCTCCTCTCCTCTCCTTTCCTTCCCTCTCCTCTCCTCTCCTTTCCTCGTTTCTCTGTTTTTTGGTGGGGCCGTGCTGATGTTAACTGGCAAGATTAAAAGAGTGGTGTGGGGGTGAGGTGTATGTATGTGTGGGGGAGTACGTGCACGGGGAGCCTCCTTAAAGCAACGGGGAGAGGGAAGGACAAGAAAACATTTCCACCTCGCTACTCTGGAGCCCAGGTGTGACCTTCTCAGAGACACCAGGGTGTTACTGTGTGAGTGTGTATGAGTGAGTAGACTTGGGAGAGGCCTCAACAACTTTCTCTCTGCCATTCATAGAAACGCCAACACTAGAACCAGCCAGTATGAAAATATGCTGTAGCTTGGCCCAACTTTCTCACTAGTGTTTTCCTAATACACTCCTACGTCCCAATCCCAACACATCTAGTGTCATACACTTCTAGTGTACACTTTATTATTTATTTTACTAGGCAAGTAAAATAAGAACAAATCCTTATTTTCAATGACAGCCCAAGAGCAGAATGGCCTAGGAGCAGAACGACAGATTTGTACCTTGTCAGCTCGGGGATTTGAACTTGCAACCTTTCGGTTACTAGTCCAACACTCTAACCACTAGTCTACCCTGCCGCTCCTTTAATACACAACAGCCCTTTTTACTAGTACACACTTCTATTACAACACTATACTAGACCTATACTTCAGTTACCTCTCGTCTTCCCTTCCTCCCTCTCCCCTCGTCTCCCCTCCTCCCTCTCCTCTCCTCTCCACTTCTCCCTCTCCTCTTCTCTTTTCTTCTCTTCTCTCCTCTCCTCCTTTCCTCTCCCCTCCTATCCTTTCCTCTCCCCCCTCTCCTCTCTCTCCCTCTCCTCTCTCTCCCCAGAGAAATTCTTCCCTTGGATACTGTTCCCAGAGAAAACATACCAGTCGGGTAGGATTGAAGAAACTAACACACACACACATATACACAAACACAATAACACACAATAAAGAATCATTACCTTCATTTTAAATACTGAAAGCTGGTTTCATAGCAGAACACATAAGTGAATAAACATATGATCACAATATGAGGATGATCTGCATACATACAACACATATCAGTTCTGGAGATACTATTGTGTGGTGAATTAAAGATGAGGAAGGGAGGGAGGGAGAAAGGGAGGAAGGAAAGGAAGGAAGGAAGGGGGAATAACTCTCTTGCATTAACACAGGGTTAAAAGGGAGTAGAGGTGGAGAGAAGAGAGGGATTAGAGAGGGATAGAAAAAAGAGAGAGAAGGAGAAGGAGAAAGAGAGAGAGTATGAATGTGTGTATGAATACGTGTGTGTAACTCTCTGGTGTTAATACAGGGGTAGAGGGGTAGAGGGAGGAGAGGAGAGAGAGAGAGAGAGAGAGAGAGAGGTAAGGGAGGAGAGAGAGAGGGGTAGAGGGAGGAGAGGAGAGAGAGAAGGGTAAAGGGAGGAGAGAGAGAGGGGTAGAGGGAGGAGAGGAGAAAGAGAGGGGTAGAGGGAGGAGAGAGAGGGGTAGAGGGAGGAGAGAGAGAGGGGTAGAGGGAGGAGAGGAGAGAGAGAGGGGTAAAGGGAGGAGAGAGAGAGGGGTGGATGGAGGAGAGGAGTAGAGGAAGGAGAGGAAAGAGTGAGGGGTAGATGGAGGAGAGGAGAGAGAGGGGGTAAGGGAGGAGAGGAGAGAGAGGGGTAGAGGGAGGAGAGGCAAGGGCTGATTTCAAGATTTTACTGCTAACCAACAAAGCATTACATGGGCTTGCTCCTACCTATCTTTCCGATTTGGTCCTGCCGTACATACCTACACATACGCCACGGTCACAAGACACAGGTCTCCTTACTGTCCCTAGAATTTCTAAGCAAACAGCTGGAGGCAGGGCTTTCTCCTATAGAGCTCCATTTTTATGGAATGGTCTGCCTATCCATGTGAGAGACACAGACTCGGTCTCAACCTTTAAGTCTTTATTGAAGACTCATCTCTTCAGTAGGTCCTATGACTGAGTGTAGTCTGGCCCAGGAGTGTGAAGGTGAACGGAAAGGCACTGGAGTGACAAACCACCCTTGCTGTCTCTGCCTGGCCGGTTCCCCCCTCTCCACTGGGATTCTCTGCCTCTAACCCTATTACGGGGGCTGAGTCACTGGCTTACTGGTGCTCAACCATGCTGTCGCTGGGGGGGGTGCGTCGCTTGAGTGGGTTGAGTCACTGACGTTATCTTCCTCTCCGGGTTGCCCCCTTAGGTTGTGCCGTGGCGGAGATCTTTGTGGTCTATACTCGGCCTTGTCTCAGGATGGTAAGTTGGTGGTTGGAGATATCCCTCTAGTGGTGTGGGGGCTGTGCTTCGGCAGAGTGGGTGGGGTTATATCCTGCCTGTTTGGCCCTGTCCGGGTATCGTTGGGACGGGCCACAGTGTCTCCCGACCCCTCCTGTCTCAGCCACCAGTATTTATGCTGCAGTAGTTTATGTGTCGGGGGGCTAGGGTCCGTCTGTTATATCTGGAGTATTTCTCCTCTCTTATCCGGTTACCTGTGTGAATTTAAGCATTCTCTCTCTAATAATCTCTCTTTTTCTCTCTTTTTTTTCTTTTTATTTCTTCATTTTATTTTTTATTTTTTTCTCTCTTTCTTTCTTTCTTTCTTTCCTCTCTCTCTCTCTCTCTCTCTCTCTCTCTCTCTCTCTCTCTCTCTCTCTCGGAGGACCTGAGCATTAGGACCATTCCTCAAGGCCTACCTGGCCTGATGACTCCTTGATGTCCCGAGTCCACCTGGCCGTGCTGCTTCTCCAGTTTCAACTGTTCTGCCTGTTCTATGAACATTTTAAAATCGTGTCCATGTTCTGTTATAATCTGCACCCGGCACAGCCAGAAGAGGACTGGCCACCCCTCACAGCCTGGTTCCTCTCTAGGTTTCTTCCTAGGTTCTGGCCTTTCTAGGGAGTTTTTCCTAACCACCGTGCTTTTACACCTGCATTGCTTGCTGTTTGGGGTTTTAGGCTGGGTTTCTGTACAGCACTCTGTGACTTCAGCTGATGTAAGAAGGGCTTAATAAATACATTTAATTTGATTTTGATTTGAAAGAGAGCGGGGTAGAGGGAGGAGAGAAGAGAGAGGGGTAGATGGAGGAGAGGAGAGAGAGGGGTAGAGGGAGGAGAGGAGAGAGAGGGGTAGAGGGAGGAGAGGTACATAATTGAGTGAGATTTATATTTAGCTTCCTGGTTGGGGAAGGCAATATGGCATGCTGCTGAGCGTGTTATAATTATCACCGTGGGGAATCAACAGCCGTGTGATTCCACTGTTAAGTACTCCACAAGCAAATGCTTTAATTGCGACCGGGTCCCTGCCTCTCTCCCGAACAGTATCCATCTCTCTCACTCTCTCGTACAGCATGTCTCTCTCTCTCTCTGTGGCACAGCACACATCTTATTCATGTGTGTGATTCCTTTTCGTTGTTTCAATTTTTATGTTGGAGAGGATGGACGGAGGGCAGAAGGCTCTGCTGTCGGAAGAGAGCTGCTGCATGTTTCTAGAGGAATGGAGGAGAGGGTGAAGAGGAGAAAAGAGAGGAGGAGAAGAGAGGAGCGGGGAGGGAAAGGATTGGATGGCAGAACAGAGGGGAGCAAAGAGAGGGAAATGAAAGGAGAGGAAAGAAAGGGGGAGGAAAACAGAGAAGAGGAGGGATAAAGAAAGAGAGGGTGACGAGGAAAGGAGGAGAGGGAACTGAGGGGAGAGGTGGAGAAGAGAAGAGGATGAGAAGAGAGGAAAGTATCGGATGAGAGGATGGCATGGGAAGAGCAGAGAGAGTGATTCTATTTTTAGGGTTAACCAGGGCGACCGTAAGGTGACCACAGGGGGGACCGTGTGGCACCGGCCCCGGCTTAAAGGAACCACACTGTGACCAGAGCCTGTACACCTAGACACACATTGCAACACTGTCACTGTCACACAGCCTGTAGCATTATGACATCATGTACACTGTCACTGTCACACAGCCTGTAGCATTATGACATAATGTAGCACTGTCACTGTCATACAGCCTGGACTAGATTCACCAAGACACACTGCACTACCATGACTGGTCTGTAGCTATGACTGGTCTGTAGCTATGACTGGTCTGTAGCTATGACTGGTCTGTAGCTATGACTGGACTGTAGTTATGACTGGTCTGTAGCTATGACTGGTCTGTAGTTATGACTGGTCTGTAGCTATGACTGGACTGTAGCTATGACTGGTCTGTAGTTATGACTGGACTGTAACTATGACTGGACTGTAGCTATAACTGGTCTGTAGCTATGACTGGTCTGTAGTTATGACTGGACTGTAACTATGACTGGACTGTAGCTATAACTGGTCTGTAGCTATGACTGGTCTGTAGTTATGACTGGACTGTAGCTATGACTGGACTGTAGCTATGACTGGTCTGTAGCTATGACTGGACTGTAGCTATGACTGGACTGTAGCTATGACAGGACTGTAGCTATGACTGGACTGTAGCTATGACTGGTCTGTAGCTATGACTGGACTGTAGCTATGACTGGACTGTAGCTATGACTGGACTGTAGCTATGACAGGACTGTAGCTATGACTGGACTATACATGACTTCCCATGAGTTGAACTATATCAAAGTGCTTACTCTCTCAGATAACAGCTAATCGGTGTGTGTGTATGTGTGTGTGTGCGTGCGTGCGTGCGCGTGTGTGTGTGTGAGCGTGCGTGCGCGTGTGTGTTTGTACTAGCTCAAGGTGCCTTTTGCCATGCGGAATTGTGTGTGAAGTCAGTCACACACACACAATCCATTACGAGGTACACAGAACGTTCCTTTAGTCCCTACCTCGTTCCCGTAGGTTCCGGAACAGTTTGGATGTGCCTTGCCACACCGCTGGAGTATCTACCAAGATCTTCTCCAGTTCCTGATGTCAACAGAGACAACGCTATGAATCTCCACAGACACACAACCCCTCCATGTCTGAGTCCAAAATGACACCCTTTTCCCTACATAGTCTACTACTTTTCACCAAAGCCCTTTAGGCCCTGTTCAAAAGTAGTGCACTAAATAGGGAATAGGGTATATAGGGAAGAGGGAATAGGGTGTCATTTGGGATGCAGCCCATGAGTCATGACTTTAACCTTTAGAAGTGTCACTGTCTGACTAGAACATCCAAACATGCTATGCTGTTGCTGCATGTTAGGAACAGATGTGGGATCTTAATTTGATCACCCTGTCGCAGGAGAACTTCCACACTGAAATTTCAGATTTGATTTTCCCTTACGAGAAATTTTTGCATCCCAACAAAATTGACCATTAATTATAATCCACATAATAATTCACATTTCCTGTTGCTGCAGGATTATTTTCCTGCTGTCGTAAACTGGCTCAAATGAAGATCCTACATCTGTAGTAGCTTGTATACGATAGCATGCTTTCAAGTCAATTGCTGCTGCAATACTATGGCAGTAGGGAGGCAGGTAGCCTAGTGGTGAAGAGCGTTGGGCCAGTAACTGAAAGGTCGCTGGTTTGAATCCCCGAGCCGACTAGGTGAAAATGTTTCCTTGAGCAAGGCACTTAACTGTAATTGCTCCTGTAAGTCACTCTGGATAAGAGAGTGTGCTGAATGACTAAAGTGTGAATAGGGAATATGGCTATACTGTGTACGTATGGTATTACAGCTGACTGTCAACTAATCATCACTAGCCCTGCCTAAAACATTCCATATGAATATGTTTTAAATATACAGTTTATCATACATTACATGTATAGGTAGGAAGAGGAGTTTTATAGCATAGCTCTTCAACAACAAAAATACTAACTGTTCTCAGACCTGTTTAGTGAGGGACATCCACGGCTTCTTGTCTGGAGGAAAGAGAGAGAGGGAGAGAGAGAGAGAAAGAGAGAGACAGAGAGACAGAGACAGAGAGAGAGAGAGAGAGAGAGAGAGAGAGAGACAGAGACAGAGAGAGAGCATAACGGAGTGTGGGTGGGCTGGATCAGATAACATCAGTGTGAGGGGTTCCATAGTCATAATAATACATCCATACACTGTCACCATAGACCTATTACAACGCCATGAAGTGCCCTCTGCTTAGCTTTGTACTGTAGCACTGTGTCTGTCTGGGGCAATGTTCTAGTAAAAGTGCAGATTTGTTTTAGTCTTTATAAAGGGGTGGTCTAATTCAACCTCAAAGGAAACATTAGGTGGCCTATGACACACACACACACACATACACACACACTATAAAAGCCCCATCTATCCCATTCTCAGTCTGGAGTTTGGTCTGTGTGCTGTGTGACAGGGGGAATTCTCCTCAGACTAACATTAACCATCAGACTAAACAGTGCTACACACGCCCGTATCTTCTGAGGTCCACCGGCTATCTGTTAAGAAACCTCTTAAAACAGAGGCATTACACTGGCAGAGGGAGAAAAACAAAGCATGGGCCATTCCCACTGAAATCCTCACTGGGCTGTGAGCGCCTTCTCTTTCTCTCATAGCAACCAGTGCTATGTAGCGCCGCCGAGTCCGGCTAGCTGGCTAATACAGGGAGTTTTTAGGTGTGTGTGTGTGTGTGTGTGCGTGTGCGTGTGCGTGTGTGTCAGAGTAGTACATGTTAATGACAGTGAACTTCAAATCTCTGAAAGGGCTCTCTGGATTTAAATGTCAGCTTCAAGGTTTGTGGAAATTCATTCAACTCTCAATCTGCTTTGTCAGGATGATTATATGATTATATTCCATAGTGGTTTATTAATAGAAAACTCTTGTATTCTTCCCCAAAAAATCATCTGGGGCCCATATCCATAAAGCATCTCAAGTAGGAGTGCTGATCTAGGATCAGTTTGGCCTTTTAGATCATAATGAATAGGATTATATGGACAGATCCTAGATCAGCACTCCTACTCTGAGAGGCTTTGTGGATACAGGCCCTGGTCTCTATATGCAGCTCTATTTAAGCCATCCAGAACATTATAGATCACAAAACATAACAGATAAAAAGTAATTTCACTTAATGAGGCATTGGTGGATCGATTCGAACTGCATATAGTTAGTGAAATTATTATTTTCTAATGGGCACCATTTTGGATCCGGAAGGTTTGTAAAATACATTCCAGGTTAGAAATCATCATGGAACTTTTGGAGCCAAGATGGAGGGCCAGTTTCCCAAAATAGCATCATAAATATGGTAACTGTGTCCTAGTTGTACATACTCCGGGGCTCGCTCATGGTGACGGACTCGATGAAGTTCTGCGGGGTCATGTAAAGCTGTCCCTCATATTCCACTGAGCTGAACAGACGGAAGCGCTGCTCGTGGGACGACATGTACACGTCCCCTTCCTCAAAGTCAAACGGCCGCGTCTGGCAACACACAAACAGACAAACAAACTGGTTGGTTTTGCTTAGGGACAATTTTCGATGCAATGCATTGTGGACTTGAGCATTTTGAAACCGTACTGTAATATCTTCCAGCCTGGGCCTAAGGGTGAAGAAATAAAAATGAGCCTTTCTTTCTCAACGATTCTCTCTCTCTCTCTCTTCCTGTCTCTCGCTCCCTCCTTCTCTATCAGAGCTGTGCTAGAGAAATATCCCCCTCCACCTGGCAAGCAGCCCTCCAATCAATACTCTAGCCAGTAGCCAGAAGCAAACAGCTCCTCTAGAAAGACAATACAGATAGTACTCCTCTCACTGTCTCTCGAAGATGCCAGCTAAACCAGTAAAACTTCTACTTTCTCTACTACACTATCCCTATTTCTTTCTCTCGAGCACCCTCTCTCCTTCTCTCCATCCTTCTATCATCGCTGTAATAGAGAAATCAAATATCACAATCCACCTGGCAAGACCAAGCAATCCTACAAGCAATGGGCTACTAGCGAGAAAGTCTCAACAACAGCCTCGCTGTTGAACAGAATAGTAGCTCTTCTAGAGACAACACGGCTCACACACTGTCTTCTTGAAGATGCCAGCTGATCCATTACCGTGTCCTTGCTTTGAATGAATTCTTAGCGGCATCTTTACTTGGGTCTCTCTGTCTATAATTAGATCCACCTCTGGTTCTTTCACACAAGGCATTGAGGGAAAGACAGCTTGCCTGATTAAAATACACCAAAGTGCCACTTCGTAAAGAAAAAGAAAGGACTTCTTGGGTTGTAATTAGAAATGGGTATAGATAACGAACTAACTCTGCTGTGCCTGACGGGAGGAAACGATGAACAGAGGTTTTCTACTTTCCACTGGAGCCCAACTTGCATAGAGATTCATTCATAAAGCTCTCATGAGGAGTTTGTGTTAAGGGATTTTTTTTTTCTCCAAAGGCATTAATTGAATGGAGAGAAATGGAAGGAAATCTCCACAGAGAAGGGTAGAAGAAGAAGTCAGTAAAAGGCAGGGATTTTGGATGGATTTGATCCCCCTGGCCCTCTAACTGTGATTGATGTCAATGCTCTGGGTTTGTAGAAATAACTTAATTCACTACTACTTAATACTTCTGATAAATGAATAAATACGTCCATCATTCCAACCATTCCATCACACTGTGGCATGCATTCCTAGCAGTAAATGTCAATGTCTCCAATGGGACTTTAATATTTACCCCAACAGTGCCTTGTCAAGCAGAATTAGGCCTACACAGAAATCAGTACAAGGCATATGTATGTAACCTACATGTATGTTTAAGTAATCAAATAAAAGTTAAGATAATTCAATCAAAAGCTCTTAGAACTGCCATAGAAAATGCTGTTTTGAGTACACACATAAGGGCACGTAAAAAAAATATCCTACCAGAGTCATCCAGACCGTGAGAACCTAAACATGACGTCTTCCCACAAGTGGGGATAGTTTGAAATACTTGGTTGTTTACATGTACTTTCCATTACCAATTAAGTTGGTCATGGGATAAGAAATAACGAGCATATGTTCATAATAAAATCACAATAAGAAATCCAATTGTATTATTTTGTTAGGAAGTGTAAGAAAAGTCGTTGGCATTGAAGCCTCCTTTGCGGTAACTACGTCAAAGGGGCGCGCGCGTGTCATTTCAGCACCGTCTCGAGCGGAGAGCGCCCTCCCTTCTTCAGTGTGCCTCGATATCATCTCTGGAAATAACGGGCCTATTGTTTCCGTTGAACAGTAGAGAAATGACACAATTTATCCGCAAAGGGAAAATGGAAATAGTAGCGTACTAGGCTAGTCATGAGTCTGTGGTTTCCAAACAACATTTCAAAAGAAGAACATATTACCAAAACACATTGAAATAGGCGCTGCGCTTCTCGAATTCTCAGATCACGCTCACCCACTTAGGCTACAACACATTCATGACAGAATGCCTTTGACAGCGAGTTTGTATTCTGTCAACATACGAATACTTTTCGGGGACAAGAGTACTCGCTGCGTAGCATTTTTCACAGACCTTCTTGTCATACCACATAGTGTAAAATAGAAGCCTGTACCTTTTGCTGTGCTTCTACAGCGGAAAGGCAAGAGAGCAGGTCGCGGCCACTGAAGCTATATCCCATCCTCTTCCTGCATCTTTGACTGTACCTGTCGTTGTAAAAATAAAACGCCACCGCTCCCCCGGCTGCGAGACACATCCCAACAGCGAGGCATCTCTGTGTCCTACCTCCGGTAGTCGTCTGAGCGCCGATGAGCTCGTTTCTCGGAGCGGACCAGACATTTAACCTGTTTACGATTGAAGCCAGTCTGCGAAAAGCGGCCATTGTTGTTGCTATGACGAGAGTATTGAAGGGTAAACGTATTCTCACACCTCGCGAGATGTGGGTCATATTCTCACTCCGATTCACTGGAGTTGGGGATGCTGCGGCTCTGACCGAAGTTCGGTTTTGAACCAGCCACCAAAACAGATGGATTTGATGCCTCAATGGGTTTGGGACAGAATAAGGTGCTTATTTCTGAACCTTGGTGAATTATATGCATAGTTGTGTTACTATTCTAATTAGAAGCCAATATTTTTACATTCAGGAGAATCAGGACCCATGCAAATGTTGACAAGCCCTATTCACACAAATGACAAAAGACTGTAAATAAAACATAATGTAGACTAGTAATACGTCGTTTCTCTGCTGGCTATTATATGGTCCCGAGAGTTGGGGCAATGTTTTAAGAAAAGTTTTATTTATAAAAAAAAATATTTATTGCAAATCATGATCATGTTGTTTCATCATGATGTTACACAATAACTTCTTACAGCAGGATCAAGTCAGTTTCGAAGTAAGACAGATATTAAGAAAACAAAGATTGCTGCATTTGACTTACTACATAGGCTATACCCTAATGCTTTTTATATCAACGTTAAGCCGATGGGTTCTTCAAGTTCCCTTTGATGCCTGCAACCACCTGGTCATGCAAAGGCCTGTGTGGTTTTCTCCCCACTCCCATTTACAATATATATATATATATATATATATATATATATATATATACAAAAACGGATCAAACAACACTGCATTTACTCTGCACGGAGCTCCACAATGTGCACTGGGAAGATCTTTCAATGTGACCCTGGAAACAATTAATCTAATGCCAATGTCATCAGGAAATGTGACATGTAATTGACGTCTTCATTGTGGCGCATCGATCCGCGCGCGCATATTGATTGATCGCTTCTGCGCCGTGCGCATCGATTTTGGTTCAAGGTATTTTGGGGGAAATCATAAATACTAATGAGCCCTGGGAAGCCAACAGGGAGAGAAAGGTCCCCGGGGAGAGATGTTGATGAATCACCTATGTGTGGAAACGGTCACTAGGTCATTTGCAACCAGTCGATTCCCAGGGCCAGGCAGATGCATTGCATGCGCTACTGCCCTGTACCCTATCAGTTAGACTCAGGTCACTGGCTGCCTCCCCTGTACCCTATTCTCCCATGCCAGAATCAATTCAATGCAATACATGTTAGGGCATAGGCCTATACACTGGACACTATCTGTAAATGTAGGATCGCTAATATGGGCAAAGTGGCGTGAACTATTTGATGCGCTGGTAGGCTACCATATTGTCCCATGCTCAAAATCAATCGAATACAATAGTCTACATAGGGATAGTGTTATTCATTGTATTCACAACAGGCTATTTGTAAACGTTTATAATATTGGCAAAGTGGCTTGAACCAGTGGGTTGTTTTTCTGGGGGAACTCTCGGTGACGGTGTCAAGTAACCCAGGCCTATCTGGGTATTTTGAAGCTCTAGGTTCAAACAGGTTTCTATCTTCCAAGTTCCCCCTGACTGTTGTTGGTCCCCTTACAAGATCTCTCAACTTTGATCGCTCTGGTCTTTGATTCCTATCCTCTTTAGGACCACAATTAAGATGAGCGTGTTCAAAGAGGCCAGGAGATCAGTGGAAGACTGAGTCAAGTGATGCAGTTTGCACAGATGTGCGGCGGGAACAGCCGCTGGATTACATAAAACAAGCGCGGCAATAAATCAACATCTGTGCGTGAAAATGACGCACAAGGGGGAAGTTTTTCTCTCACCCACAGCAGCAAATGACTGCACTTGAGTCACTCGAGCCGCAGGGTTTTAACGCGTTTAGGATGATAGTAATTATCTACTATACACACACTGCTGCAGGGTATTTATTTGTGGAGAACACAACACTCCTAACAGTCAGTGTAGTTGTCAACTCAAAGCACAAACCCGCATCCCCTAGTCTTGTTCTGTTCTGCCCTCCCTCCCATCCATTGCCTCTCCACCTGCCAAACGTCTTCTACCCCCCACCCCGCCCCTCCGACACACACCTCTTCACTGGCTGCACTCGCCCAGTGCACCAAACCACTTGGTGCCAGTCAGGGAAGCCGTAGTGTTTTGTAGGTAGGCTACTGCGCATTCTCCTGCGACACCATAGAGAAAACCTTCTAGATTCACACGGCGCTTTATTTAAGGATCAACTCTCACTGACTTCTCTCTCACTTGTTCTCCTTTCTAATCGCTTACAGTACTTTTCATAATCCTTCTATGGGATGATGATAATCGGCGACGCAGATGAAACTGAACATCAAAGGTGCGAGGACGGTCAAGGATCAAGGAGTTACGTTTCAAAAAGAAATCTATAAAGCGTCTCATTAGCATACGGCAAGAGGGAATTTACATACGGAATATATTTAAAGTGGCGCTCCTCTCACGCTCGCACTCTTCATTTGCAGAACGCAGTGAGCACGAGCTGAGCACTCTCCCGGCATCCGCATCAACGACTGCGAGGGTAGGAAAACCAGGGCGAACAAACAGAGCAAAGGGGAGTAGCCCGAGGTCGAGAGAGGAGAGCATGTGCTGAACTGAGGATAAACGGATAATATGCGGATGTAAATAAAACGCGCACTTGCAAGAGAGAGAGAAAAAACGCATTTGGTGACTGCGCAAAAACACCCATTCACCCAGGAGGATCCCTCTTTCAGGAGCACAGCACGTTAACTTTTCTACCCGGTTCAAGGCGGCTGGTTGTGAAGCTTGCGGAGCGGTTGTTTCTGGTTTCAATCGTTTTTGTGATGGGGGCAGTGGGCGAGGTGGGTACCTTTTCCTTGCACGGTCTGGATAGCTTCGGACACGGATCGCATTTTGTCTTGACGCCCGCGGGGGACACCCCCGGACTGATGAGCGAGCACCTGGTGTCGGCCGAGAGGTTGTCGCGGAGCACGCCGTCGGATCTGACGCATCTGAAGGGGATTCTACGGAGGAGGCAGCTGTACTGCAGGACCGGGTTCCACCTCGAGATACTGCCCGATGGCACAGTGCAAGGCACCAGGAAAGACCATAGCAGATTTGGTAAGCATCTGAAAACATTTCAGGGCAATAATGCAGTAATTATACAGTTATGGCAGTAGTATAAAGATTATACTTATCATGGTTATTCTTAGTATTCTGAATATGATTCTGAATAGACAAATTACATTTATATTATGAATATTATATTGTTATGATGATGGGCACATATACCTATTGCATCCTGTCTAATCTATAATGTGTGCATGTGTTTTTGTACCATAGTTACTATTTCAGACACCCCATAATATGTTCGCACATATTGCAACACAATTCATTTCCTCAATGGAGATTAGATTGGCAGAATTTCTTTACCTTTCCTAGCTGACCTTCTTATCAGCAAGATAGCAAATAATGCCTACTGATAACAGCTTCCATGATAGACATAAGAGTATGAATTCAGTATTAAGCATTGAATATTATATCGCTCAATGACTGGCTGAACTCATGACCTTGTGACTTGTGATATCATAATATCTGATGTTAATCTAATGTTGTCCTGCTGGTTTGATTTGCAGGTATTTTGGAGTTCATCAGCTTGGCTGTGGGGATGGTGAGCATCCGCGGGGTGGACAGTGGATTATACCTGGGCATGAACAGCAAGGGAGACCTCTACGGCTCTGTAAGTATTTACATTAGCATATAGCCTACATGCTGCCCACATATACCCTTCATACTGCCTACATTCACTCTTCATACTGCATAATGCATACCTACTGAATACATATACCCTTCACACTGCCTACGTATACCCTTTTCATACTGCCTGAACACTGCTTTCATACTGCCTATTGCATAACTACTGAATACATATACCCTTCATCCTGCCTACATATACCCTTCATACTGCCTGCATGTTGCCTGCATATACCCTTCATACTGCGTGCATAATGCCTACATATACCCTTCATACTGTCTACATATACCCTTCATACTGACTGCATACTGCCTACATATACCCTTCATACTGCCTACATATACCCTTCATACTGCCTACATATACCCTTCATACTGCCTGCATACTGCCTACATATACCCTTCATACTGTCTACATATACCCTTCATACTGCCTGCATACTGCCTACATATACCCTTCATACTGCCTACTGCATACCTACTGCCTACATATACCCTTCATACTGCCTACATAAAGTCTACATAGACTGATATACTGTAGGCTACATATGATGCGTCTTGTATTCGGGGCTGCTTCTCCATTCTCATGGGCATCTCTGTGTAGGAGGTGATAACAGTGGTTACTATTCAGCATCAACTGAAAGAGAGAATTCCTCTGCCTCCTTCATCTGGGAGCGTGATAAGATATGACCAACCAGCAGGTGGCACACATTTTGTTCTGCAAGGAAGTGTGTATTTGTCTGTGAGCATTGACACTGAGATGACACTGCTCTGTTGTGTAACATTGCACTAACCACCTCTCTCTCTCTCTCTAGGAGAAGCTGACAGCCGAGTGCGTCTTCCGGGAGCAGTTTGAGGAGAACTGGTACAACACGTACTCATCCAACCTCTACAGGCACGGTGAGAGGGGAGCGCACTACTTCGTGGCGCTCAACAAGGACGGCACGTCCAGGGACGGCGCCCGATCCCGGCGACACCAGCGCTTCACCCACTTCCTGCCCAGGCCCGTGGATCCAGACCGCGTAGCCGAACTCTACAGAGAGGTCCTGGGCCACAGCTGAGACCCGGTGGGAGTGGGTTGGTCCCTGTGGCGCTACACACCCAGCACACTGTACCGTGACTCTCAGTACTCTCCTATGAAGGGTCTGCATATCGTCAGTCTCCCTATGGCTTCCTATGGAAACAAAATGGAGGAAAGGTCGCTTGGGGGCTGTGGGGTGGATAACAAATATGTGTGAAGCCAGGCCTTGCGGTCCCCGAAAATGGGTCAAGGCCGGTGCAGTCCCAGGAGAAAGGAGTACAGGTGTTTAAAATAGGGGATTTTGGGTCAAAAGAGAGGTGGCCAACTTTGTTTTGAGCATCGTGATGGAAGGTGAAGGGATCACCTCCAGAGCTGCTGATGTCATCTTTCCGGACGGTTCTTCTTCACCACCCTCCTAGTGTCTTCTGAGATTCTGATTGGTCAATCTGACTGTAGTGAAATGGGAGTAGGAGTAGAAGAGCGGATGGTCCTCCAGTGGAGTGTAGACTTTGCGCTCTTCTGTTTTGACGAAACACTCTAGAAGACTTGTGAAGGAATTCTGTTCTGAACCTTTCGTGACTGCATTCTGTTCCCTGACACGAGCATGGACGAGAAAACCCCCCCACAAAATAACCTTAGCCTGTTTCAGTTTTTTTAATTTATGCATTTTTCTGGGACATATATTTATTTTATATATTTATTTATTTTGAGAATATATTTTTTACAGGTATACATAAGATATAAAAAAATAAGCCATCAGAGATTTATTTTGTGCCACTGTGTAATGTACTGCATTTGACATGTCATTTAAAACTGACTGAGGAAAGTAATTTCCTATGAGTTTTTATTTAGACAATGGTTTGTGTAAGGCCACGTTGTCACTATTCCCGAGCTTGTCATCATCGGGGGCGTCCATGTTTCTGTCTTATGTCATCAGAAAGAGCCAGAGTTCCACTGGGTTCCAGTGAGGAATAAACCTGTTAACACTTCAGATACACTGGTCTGTCTTCTTCATACAAGTACAATAACATACAGTTGTACTGAAACATGGTCTAATTACAATTAGAAACTGGGTGGTTCAATCCCTGAATGCTGATTGGCTGACAGCCGTGCTATATCAGACCGTATACCATGGGTATGACAAAACATTTATTTTTACTGCTCTAATTACATTGGTAACCAGTTTATAATAGCAATAAGGCACCTCAGGGGTTAGTGATATATGGCCAATATACCACGGCTAAGGGCTGTGTCCAGGCACTCCGCTTTGCGTCGTGCGTAAGAACAGCCCTTAGCTGTGGTATATTGGCCATATACCACACCTCCTCGGGCCTTATTGCTTAATTAGATTATGTCAAAAGTGACATTTAACATATATGTCACTTAAGGTAACATTTTAAATATATATAGGCAATGTATAAATGTTTATATATTGCATGTTTCAGACTGGAAAAACAAGGGAATATTACCTCTTACTGGTTATTGAGAGGTTATTAAGTTATCACATGCTGTCTGAGTTAATTTTAGCGTTGATGTCTCAGAGATCAAAAGTATACTGTTACAGTGATGTTTTAAAATCACTGAGATAATTCACCCCGCTCCTCTCTGTCCTCAACCCGGTACGGTCTCTATGTCTATTTCATTCCCTTAGGTCTAGAATCATTTGTCTTTGAGGGTGACACCTGCTCTGAACGATCCATTCACCTCCAATACAAACAATACGACCTCAAAGCCACTTCCCTATCCAGCAGCTCTCTCATGTGGCAGCTCTGACCGCCGTCCTAGAGAGATGTGAGACAGACACAGACACAGACAGTCTCAAATGGCACCCTAGTCCCTATCTAGTGCACTACTTTTGATTAGAGCCCATACGTCGTATAGTGTGCACTTTTTTTGACTAGAGCCCACACGTCATATAGTGTGCACTTCTTTTGACTAGAACCCATACGTCGTATAGTGTGCACTTCTTTTGACTAGAACCCACACGTCGTATAGTGTGCACTTCTTTTGACTAGAACCCACACGTCACACGCTCCACGTCACTTCTTTTGTCTAGAACCCACACTATTCACTTGGCTCTTGTAAAAAAACGTTTTAACTATATGGGGAATAGTGTGCCACTTGAGATTCAGCTTGTACACATGTGGACTCTGTTCAAAACAGGTGCACTATACAGGGAACAGGGTTCCATTTGGGACATCTTTACTTCTGCATGGTGGGGCACTGCACTGTGCCACAGTAAACACCGATCCCTCCTGGAATGAAGGGAGGGACGCAGGAGCGGGACGGAGGGAAAGAAAAGCATTACGTAATCCAGATAGGAAGGAAGGAGGGAGTGGGACTGTCTATGAGAGACACGGACTGGCAACGCAAGGCGCTGTGTTTCAGTCCTCTCTTCTAGTTATGGTGCGGCGGATGCTCTTTGTGATTCAACCTCCTGGGCGTGGGTGCGTGTGCGTGTGAGTGAGTGTGTGTGTGTGTTGGCCCTGTGTCAGCCCCGTTTGGCTTCGCTCAAGAGCACGCAGCAGCCACATTGATACAATGTGACTTGTCAAAGGACACGGGTTCAGGGTGTGTTGAACGCACCTTTTCCAAAATAATCCCACCTTGATAGGGGTGTAGTGTTAGAGAACTGAGAGGGGATGGTGTCTGAGTACCAGCATTGAGATGAGAGAGAGAGAGAGGGCCATGACTTAAAGCCATCCCAAAACAGGTGGGGTTGTGAGGGGGGAACAAAAAGTTGTGTATGTCAGTCATGGTTGTGTTCTCTGTGTCGACAGGCCTTTGAAGATCTTTTTTAGAGGGGAGAAAGAGAAATGTGAGTGTAAGGTACAGTATTTGATGTTCCTGTGTGTGCGTATGTGTGTCAATGTGTGTGTGTGTGTGTGTGTCTATGTGTGTGTGTAGCCACCTATGTGTGATCTCTAAATGTCTGTGATGGTGAGCCAGGGGTTCTCCTGACTGGGAGCCTTTGACTGCTGCTGCTGTTTGTGTGTGTGTGTGTGTGGTTCTCTCTCTTATTCTCTGTCTGTCTGTCTGTCTGTCAGTCTGTCTGTCTGTACTCTAAGTGGGGTTTCCGTTTCCCTGAAGAAAGAATCACACCTCTCGACAACCAACCACCAGAGGATCTAGAGTCCATATCTGTGTTACCTGTATGGTCTAGGTTGTTCTCTAGAAGAGAAAAGAGAACTAGAGTCCATATCTGTGTTACCTGTATGGTCTAGGTTGTTCTCTAGAAGAGAGGAGTGAACTAGAGTCCATATCTGTGTTACCTGTATGGTCTAGGTTGTTTTCTAGAAGAGAGGAGAGAACTAGAGTCCATATCTGTGTTACCTGTATGGTCTAGGATGTTCTCTAGAAGAGAGGAGTGAACTAGAGTCCATATCTGTGTTACCTGTATGGTCTAGGATGTTCTCTAGAAGAGAGGAGTGAACTAGAGTCCATATCTGTGTTACCTGTATGGTCTAGGATGTTCTCTAGAAGAGAGGAGTGAACTAGAGTCCATATCTGTGTTACCTGTATGGTCTAGGTTGTTTTCTAGAAGAGAGGAGAGAACTAGAGTCCATATCCGTGTTACCTGTATGGTCTAGGTTGTTTTCTAGAAGAGAGGAGAGAACTAGAGTCCATATCTGTGTTACCTGTATGGTCTAGGTTGTTTTCTAGAAGTGGTGCAGCTCTGAGTGACTTTCACAGTAACTCTGAGACATGTCCTTAAAGGAAACACAAAGCATTCTCCAAGGGTGTTGGTGAATGTGTTTGTCTGTGCAGTGTGTCTGTGCAGTGTGTGTGTGTGTGTGTGTGTGTGTGTGTGCAGCTTGCATGCTTGGGTGCAGATGGAATGAAAGAGAGAGAGACAGAGAGAAACATCAATGCCTGCCATGTCATGATGTTCAAGTTGGAATAGAAAAATCCCCATATTCCGTTGCGTGATTGTGTGTGTGTGTGTGTGTGTGTGTGTGTATATGTGTATGTGTGTTGTTCTTACCAGGCAGGTGTGGAAGTCAGTGATCTCTCCCTCCATATCTGCAGCTAAAGCAGACCGCACAGGTGTTCCTCCTGCACTCGTCAAAGCATGTATACACACACACACACACGGAAGCACACACACACCTCTGATCTCCACTCTCTTGGTCTGCTCTATAGGATAGTGGGGCAGGTGGGGTGAGGCTGGGGCTGGTACCAAAACACTAAAACTTCAAGATGTCCGACATATTCTGAGTTTAAATACACTCCAGAATCAACTCTGCCCTTAACAGAATCCAATGAGAGAGAATGACATGTCAAAGACTAAATCTAAATAGTACATCTCTGCCTCTGTCATTACTGCTGAAAAGCAGCATGGCATGTTCATAACTAGAACATGGAGTATTGAGGCAATGTCAAGTAGCTGCATAATCACTGTTTTCACCCTCAAACCCTCAAACCAAAATATAATGATATACAACCACAAATTAGACCTAGGGAAGGGGAAAAAAAACCAAGGGTTGTGTCTCAAATGGCATCCTATTCCCTAGTTTTGACAAGGGCCCAATAGGGCTTTGGTCAAAAGTAGTGCACTATAAAGGGAATAGGGAGCCATTTGGGATGCAGCCAAGGTGAAGACCAGGACCAATGAGGTAAATCACGGGTGAAGTCTGGTACACAGGGTCACAACACACTGTCACACCAACAGAGGAAATAAGGGGAAACCCAAATCAAGTGGAATAATCGCGTAGGCTAACTATTTCCCATCGCTATGTGGATGTTGAAAGTGAGTTTTTCCGGTGACTTCTCAAGTCCAAGGTTTCCTACCACACACCTGCGTGGTCACGCTACCATAACAAGAGAAAGAAAGGGATCAAATAAAGAAAAAAAGAGAGATACTGACAAAAGACAGGATGAAGGTAAAACGACAGGAGAGAATACATTGGACATATGACCCTTTACCTCCTCATTAAGAAGTTAACATTAGGGTCGAACTTCTATTTGGCAGAGCTCATTTAAAAGGTTCCAGTTCATTTAAAAGGTTCACACTCATTTAAAAGGTTCCAGTTTTACCTTCCTGGCTGCCTACCTAACTAACACACGCTTTAGATAAACAGTTCCCTGGAACCAGGTGTTCCGAGCAGCCTCAGTGAACACACACACACACACACACACACGATAATAAGCGTTTGGAAAATGCGTTGCTTTCAAGACTACAAGAACAGTTGATGCGTCGTGTTGCTCAGCATGAAGAACAGACATTTCTTCACACACCAGCAACTAAACCGACTCTTAACGTTCCTTTTATGTGGCTAAATAGAGAGATTAAGCAAAAGGAGAAGAGATTGTCAAACCGTTCCCCAGAGGACTGTGTGTAAAGGGTGTGTGTTTGTGTGTGTGTAGCCTCGTTGTAGAGACGAATTTGCCATGGCTTATTGTGAACATGGGACCATGTCAATGCTATGGATTCGGTCCCAAATGTTCTGTCCAATTCTTAATAGGAACAGAGACATCCATTACCTTATCGGACAGAGAAGAGACAGAGGAAGAGACAGGGGATTGAGAAGGAGAGTCAGAGCTGGAGAGAGGGAGAGAGGGAGGGAGAGAGGGAGAGATACATTGAGAGCGAGACGTTGACAGAGAGAGAGAGAGAGAGAGAGAGAGAGAGAGAGAGAGAGAGAGAGAGAGAGAGAGGAGAGATACATTGAGAGCGAGACCTTGACAGAGAGAGAGAGAGAGAGAGAGGGAGAGAGAGAGGGAGAGATACATTGAGAGCGAGACCTTGACAGAGAGAAAGAGATAGAGAGAGAGAGAGAGAGAGAGAGAGCAGTACATTCGCAAGGCTCAATATTATTGCTCACCAGCCCTCTAAAATCTACTTTCATCCTCATCTCACTGCCCAATCATTTCTAGTCGTTTGCACTTAAATCAGTATGATAATTGTGCCATCGTTGACCTCCTAACTTCACCTAATCTCTAATTCCAACAGCTCCTTTATCCTCAATCCCCCAACAACATGAAGACATAAACCAGCAGCCTTCAGCACTAATAATATGCACAGTGAAATATTAAACAGTCGAGCTGTGATGCTACAACAAACATGGATGAATACTGCTAGTGATACTACTAGCCCCGGGCCTATGGGAAAGACAGTGGGGGGGTTTCCCTAGCCATATAGGGAGGACAGGAAGGTGCACTCTCCTTCCCTTATAACACACACACACACACACACACACACACACACACACACACACACACACACACACACACACACACACACACACACACACACACACACACACACACACACACACACACACACACACACACACACACACACACACACACTCTCTCTCTCTTCTAACTCCCAGGCTATATGGTGGAAGTAATTAAAGCAAGTGAGGGTAAATTGAAGTATATTGAACTCATCTCTCACCCACCCAGTCTCCCCACATCGTCGATACATCACTCACCAAGCACTATTGATCCCAGTGAAGACTGGGAGCAGGGCGGCTCCCGCCTCCGCAGTGTGTGTGTGTCCAGGATTCCACTGTGTGTGATGTGTGTATGGAGTGCATGTGTGTGTGTTTTTGTGTGCATATATGAGTGAGTGTGTATTATACGTATGTGTGTGTCCAAGACACCACCGTGTGTGACCAATAGCACATCCATTTCAGCTGGATCTTCACAAACCCATTTTGAACGGTCTGTTTGTGTGTGTGTAGCCTCGTTGTAGAGACGAATTTGCCATGGCTTATTGTGAACATGGGACCATGTCAATGCTATGGATTCGGTCCCAAATGTTCTGTCCAATTCTTAATAGGAACAGAGACATCCATTACCTTATCGGACAGAGAAGAGACAGAGGAAGAGACAGGGGATTGAGAAGGAGAGTCAGAGCTGGAGAGAGGGAGAGAGGGAGGGAGAGAGGGAGAGATACATTGAGAGCGAGACGTTGACAGAGAGAGAGAGAGAGAGAGAGAGAGAGAGAGAGAGAGAGAGAGAGAGAGAGAGATACATTGAGAGCGAGACCTTGACAGAGAGAGAGAGAGAGAGAGGGAGAGAGAGAGGAGAGATACATTGAGAGCGAGACCTTGACAGAGAGAAAGAGATAGAGAGAGAGAGAGAGAGAGAGAGCAGTACATTCGCAAGGCTCAATATTATTGCTCACCAGCCCTCTAAAATCTACTTTCATCCTCATCTCACTGCCCAATCATTTCTAGTCGTTTGCACTTAAATCAGTATGATAATTGTGCCATCGTTGACCTCCTAACTTCACCTAATCTCTAATTCCAACAGCTCCTTTATCCTCAATCCCCCAACAACATGAAGACATAAACCAGCAGCCTTCAGCACTAATAATATGCACAGTGAAATATTAAACAGTCGAGCTGTGATGCTACAACAAACATGGATGAATACTGCTAGTGATACTACTAGCCCCGGGCCTATGGGAAAGACAGTGGGGGGGTTTCCCTAGCCATATAGGGAGGACAGGAAGGTGCACTCTCCTTCCCTTATAACACACACACACACACACACACACACACACACACACACACACACACACACACACACACACACACACACACACACACACACACACACACACACACACACACACACACACACACACACACACACACTCTCTCTCTCTTCTAACTCCCAGGCTATATGGTGGAAGTAATTAAAGCAAGTGAGGGTAAATTGAAGTATATTGAACTCATCTCTCACCCACCCAGTCTCCCCACATCGTCGATACATCACTCACCAAGCACTATTGATCCCAGTGAAGACTGGGAGCAGGGCGGCTCCCGCCTCCGCAGTGTGTGTGTGTCCAGGATTCCACTGTGTGTGATGTGTGTATGGAGTGCATGTGTGTGTGTTTTTGTGTGCATATATGAGTGAGTGTGTATTATACGTATGTGTGTGTCCAAGACACCACCGTGTGTGACCAATAGCACATCCATTTCAGCTGGATCTTCACAAACCCATTTTGAACGGTCCGCCACCCCTCCTCAACCCCCTCTCCCCTTCCCCTCTCTCCTCTCTCTGCCTAAAGCTCTATCCATCTTGTAACATGGCTAATGATTTTAACTAAATGAGAATCTTTCAGCTCCCCAACCCTCTCAGATTAGTAGATCAATGAGGTTGGATGGTCATCATAAATTCACCCAGCGAGAGGACCAATCCTGCAGAATAACTCCAGTAGAATAGAACCCATTTTAATGGAGCCATATGAAGCCTTCATAACCCCATTATAAGCCTCAATAAACTCTTTATAATGCCTTCATAGATGCTGCACAAATCATTTGTAAGAAAATATGCTATACAGAGGATAGAAGGTTTATGACCCATTTGGCAAAGAACCACATGTAAGGACCTGATAAGAGTATTTTGAATCGTTTATACAGTAGGTTCACTATTCCCTAAAAGGAAAGCACAGTCTGTGGGTAAATCCATTCATTTTTGGTCAATTCAATGGGTTGTTATACATCTTCAAAATGTTATTATCTAGCTTCAATGGGTTGTTATCTATCTTCAATGGGGTTATTATCTATCTTCAATGGGTTATTATCTCTCTTCAATGGGTTGTTATCTATCTTCAATGGGGTTATTATCTATCTTCAATGGGTTGTTATCGATCTTCAATGGGGTTATTATCTATCTTCAATGGGTTATTATCTATCTTCAATGAGTTGTTATCTATCTTCAATGGGGTTATTATCTATCTTCAATGGGGTTATTATCTATCTTCAATGGGTTGTTATCTATCTTCAATGGGGTTATTATCTATCTTCAACGGGTTGTTATCTATCTTCAACGGGTTGTTATCTATCTTTAATGGGCTGTTATCTTTCTTCAATGGGTTGTTATCTATCCCCATCTTCTTCCTATCTCTCTTTCGGTTCTCTTTCCTCTCCCTCCCTTACTACTTGTTTCAAACCTCACCTTTCTCATTCTCTCCCTGTCTCTCTTTCTCCCTATCTATTCTCTCTCTCAACCCCCACATTACTCCCTCTCTCCTCTTCCCCGTCTCCCTCTCTCTCCCCAATATATTTATTCTCTCCCCCACCACTCACTTATAGGGGAAATCCCAAACCCACACTTTTCTTTTACTGACAGTATTCAGTTACTGTCACACATACTGACCTACCATGTACACACATACTGACCTACCATGTACACACATACTGACCTACCATGTACACACACACTAACCTACCATGTACACACATACTGACCTACCATGTACACGTACTGACCTACCATGTACACACATACTGACCTACCATGTACACACACACTAACCTACCATCTATACACATACTGACCTACCATCTATACACATACTGACCTACCATCTATACACATACTGACCTACCATCTATACACATACTGACCTACCATTTACACACATACTGACCTACCATGTACACACATACTGACCTACCATGTACACACATACTGACCTACCATGTAAACACATACTGACCTAACATGTACACACATACATAGTACCCGCAAAACACCAGTCTCAACGTCAACAGTGAAGAGGCGACTCCAGGATGCTGGCCTTCTAGGCAGAGTTCTTTTGCCCATCTTAATCTTTTATTTTTATTGGCCAGTCTGAGATATGTCTTTTTCTTTGCAACTCTGCCTAGAAGGCCAGCATCCCAGAGTCGCCTCTTCACTTTTGACGTTGAGAGTGATGGTTTGAGGATACAATTTAATGAAGCTGAAAGTTGAGGACTTGGGAGGTGAACGTTTCTCAAACTAGACACTCTAATGTACTTGTCCTCTTGCTCAGTTATGCACCGGGGCCTCCCACTCCTCTTTCTATTCTGGTTAGAGACAGTTTGTGCTGTTCTGTGAAGGGAGTAGTACACAGCATTGTACGAGATCTTCAGTTTCTTGGCAATTTCTTGCATGGAATAGCCTTCATTTCTCAGAACAAGAATAGACTGATGAGTTTCAGAAGAAAGTCTTTGTTTCTGGCCATTTTGAGCCTGTAATCTAACCCACAAATGCTGATGCTCAAGATACTCAACTAGTCTAAAGAAGGACAGTTTTATTGCTTCTTTAATCAGGACACCAGTTTTCAGCTGTGCTAACATAATTGCAAAAGGGTTTTCTAAGTATCAATTAGACTTTTAAAATGATAAACTTGGATTAGCTAACACAACATGCCATTGGAACATAGGACTGATGGTTGCTGATAATGGGGCTTTGTACGCCTACGTAGATATTTCATTAAAAATCTGCCATTTCCAGCTACAATAGTCATTTACAACACTAACAATGTCTACACTGTATTTCTGATCAATTTTATGTTATTTTAATGGACAAAAAAATAAGCTTTTCTTAAAAAAACAAGGACATTTCTAAGTGACCCCAAACCTTTGAACGGTAGTGTATATTTACAATGCCAAAGCAAGTGAAATGGATAATAAACAAAAGTGAAATAAACAATAAAACATTTACAGTACACATTACACTAACAAAAGTTCCAAAAGAATGAAGACATTTCAAATATCATTTTATGTATATATACAGTGTTGTAATGATATGCAAATTGTTGAAGTACAAAAGGGAAAATAAATAAACATAAATATAGATTGTATTTACAATGGTGTTTGTTCTTCACGGGTTGCCCTTTTCTTGTGGCAATAGGTCACACATCTTGCTGCCGTGATTGCACACTGTGGTATTTCACCCAATAGATACTGGAGTTTATCAAGCTCTCTCGCTCTCTCGCTCTCTCATAGCTAGCCCACAGTTACCTCTCTCTCTCGCTCTCTCATAGCTAGCCCACAGTTACCTCTCTCTCTCACTCTCTCATAGCTAGCCCACAGTTACCTCTCTCTCTCGCTCTCTCATAGCTAGCCCGCAGTTACCTCTCTCTCGCTCTCTCATAGCTAGCCCGCAGTTACCTCTCTCTCTCGCTCTCTCATAGCTAGCCCGCAGTTACCCCTCTCTCTCGCTCTCTCATAGCTAGCCCGCAGTTACCCCTCTCTCTCGCTCTCTCATAGCTAGCCCGCAGTTACCCCTCTCTCTCGCTCTCTCATAGCTAGCCCGCAGTTACCTCTCTCTCTCGCTCTCTCATAGCTAGCCCGCAGTTACCCCTCTCTCTCGCTCTCTCATAGCTAGCCCTCAGTTAGCTCTCTCTCTCGCTCTCTCATAGCTAGCCCGCAGTTACCTCTCTCTCTCGCTCTCTCATAGCTAGCCCACAGTTAGCTCTCTCTCTCGCTCTCTCATAGCTAGCCTGCAGTTACCTCTCTCTCTCGCTCTCTCATAGCTAGCCCACAGTTAGCTCTCTCTCTCGCTCTCTCATAGCTAGCCCGCAGTTACCTCTCTCTCTCGCTCTCTCATAGCTAGCCCGCAGTTACCTCTCTCTCGCTCTCTCATAGCTAGCCCGCAGTTAACCCTCTCTCTCGCTCTCTCATAGCTAGCCCGCAGTTACCTCTCTCGCTCTCTCATAGCTAGCCCTCAGTTAGCTCTCTCTCTCGCTCTCTCATAGCTAGCCCACAGTTACCTCTCTCTCGCTCTCTCATAGCTAGCCCGCAGTTACCTCTCTCTCTCGCTCTCTCATAGCTAGCCCACAGTTACCTCTCTCTCGCTCTCTCATAGCTAGCCTGCAGTTACCCCTCTCTCTCGCTCTCTCATAGCTAGCCCGCAGTTACATCTCTCTCTCGCTCTCTCATAGCTAGCCCACAGTTACCTCTCTCTCTCGCTCTCTCATAGCTAGCTCGCAGTTACCTCTCTCTCACTCTCTCATAGCTAGCCCACAGTTACCTCTCTCTCTCGCTCTCTCATAGCTAGCCCGCAGTTACCTCTCTCTCTCACTCTCTCATAGCTAGCCCGCAGTTAACTCTCTCTCTCGCTCTCTCATAGCTAGCCCACAGTTACCTCTCTCTCTCGCTCTCTTATAGCTAGCCTGCAGTTACCCCTCTCTCTCGCTCTCTCATAGCTAGCCCGCAGTTACCTCTCTCTCGCTCTCTCATAGCTAGCCCACAGTTAACTCTCTCTCGCTCTCTCATAGCTAGCCCGCAGTTAACTCTCTCTCGCTCTCTCATAGCTAGCCTGCAGTTACCTCTCTCTCGCTCTCTCATAGCTAGCCCACAGTTACCTCTCTCTCTCGCTCTCTCATAGCTAGCCCTCAGTTACCTCTCTCTCTCGCTCTCTCATAGCTAGCCCTCAGTTAACTCTCTCTCTCACTCTCTCATAGCTAGCCCGCAGTTACCTCTCTCTCTCACTCTCTCATAGCTAGCCCGCAGTTACCTCTCTCTCTCTCTCTCTCTCTCTCTCTAAGATCACAGCGATGGATATCAAACAGCCTGGACCCACCTGTCAGTGTGGGCAAGTCAGCAATTAAAGCTCCCGCAGCCAGACGTCAGATAAATCACCCAGGCGAGGGGAGGAGGGACAGGGGGAGAGGGGTAAGCGGGCAAGCCCCGGCAAGCCCAGCTGGGAGAGGCCTATAATGGGGTGAGCACGGCCTGTCTCTCTCAGAGAGAGAAACACATGGATGACTGGTGGATTGTATTAATTTGTATAGATGATTTGTATAGATGAGTTGTATAGATGAGTTGTATAGATTATTTGTATAGATGCGTTGTATAGATGAGTTGTATAGATGAGTGGTATTGATGAGTTGTATAGATGAGTTGTATAGATGAGTGGTATTGATGAGTTGTATAGATGAGTGGTATTGATGAGTTGTATAGATGAGTTGTATAGATGAGTGGTATAGATGAGTTGTATAGATAAGTGGTATTGATGAGTGGTATAGATGAGTGGTATAGATGAGTGGTATAGATGAGTGGTATAAATGAGTTGTATAGATGAGTGGTATAGATGAGTTGTATAGATACTCTGCATTAATAATACTGACCTTCTGCTTGTCGCTCATTGACCACTGCCAGGTGACAGGTCTGCGCCCGCAACATGCTTTGACCCCATCAGTGAGTGGTTTCAGACTGAGGCAGGGTGACACTAGCTATTGTCAGTCAGAATGGAAACATTGCTTTCTACAGCAATGGAAAACATGACAGACTTTGTGAATGAAACATGCAAATGTATTTTCTCACTGTGCTCTACTCCGCCCTGTTTGTTTGAGTGTGTTTGAAGGTGTGAACCAAACCCGACCCAGGCTGCTGTGACCTGCCAAAAGGTAAACAGCGTTAGCTGGTGTTTTTAGATTGAAGGAATGAAGGGGGAAGAGAGAGACAGACGAGGGGGGGTTACTTCAAACGCAGCAGGCAGGACGGTACACAAAAACACACACACACGCGCACACCGCCAAACACGCTGAAAGGGGCCGCGGAGAGGAAACTCCCTGGCTGGGAAAACCAGGGATCGCTCACGTCCTGATTTTCTGATAAGCATGGATGTGTATTTATGTGTATTTATGTGTGTGTGTATTTATGTGTGTGTGTGTGTGTGTGTTTCTATGAGTTAAACCTTAGCATGGGAAAAGAAAAGAATACTCAAGACATTTCAACGGAACCCAATATACATATCATATCCTTTCACCTGCGTTATGCAAGTCATCTTTAACATGTTCTCATACTCCAGCTATGGCTGACTGTCATCGCCAGCGAACACCTCTTCAAGACGATGCTTTGTCCACACGCACCTGACCACCTAGTTTGAAGTGAACAACCACCACTCGCCGCAAAAGGATCCTTCCCCACCTTTGAGGGTGCAGAAATCATCGCTGAGAGGGAGGTGCGGACACACGCGACCGCGGATAGCTATGACGACATGGCGGGTGTATGTGATGACACACACAGTCTGCCTCCTCCAATACAACTCGATGACACAGACACTCACACACACACTCGCCGCAATAAAACACACCTCACGAGTCAGCACCACACGTCATGTGTGTGTGTGTGTTGCACGGGGGGTGGGTGTCAATGTGTGTATGTGTGTGAGTGTTGCATGTGTGGTGTGTGTGTGTGTGTGAGTGTGTTGCACGGTGAGGTGTGTGTCTATGTGTGTGTGTGTTGCACGGTGAGGTGTGTGTCTGTGTGTGAGTGTTGCATGGTGAGGAGTGTGTCTATGTGTGTGTGTGTGTGTGTGAGTGTTGCACGTGAGGTGTGTGTCTATGTGTGTGTGTGTGTGAGTGTTGCACGTGAGGTGTGTGTCTATGTGTGTGTGTGTGTGAGTGTTGCATGGTGAGGTGTGTGCCTATGTGCGTGTGTGTGAGTGTTGCACGGTGAGGTGTGTGTCTATGTGTGTGTCTATGTGTTTGTCTGTGTTAGTGTTGCATGGTGAGGTGTGTATCTATGTGTGTGTGTGAGTGTTGCACGTGAGGTGTGTGTCTATGTGAGTGTTTCGCGGTGAGATGGGAGTGTGGATTAACGTCTGTATTTGCATTGACAGGTACAAGTCTACGAGGGAGGTACACAAACACCTTCAAGCAATCCATTCCCCTACAACTCTTTGTTCAGATAACCCCCCCCGACACACCACATGCACACCTTCACTCCCACACACACGCACACACACAAACACACAAACACACACACACAAAGCGCTTATAACTTGACCCTCTCTCTCTCTCTCTCTCTCTCTCTCTCTCTCTCTCTCTCTCTCTCTCTCTCTCTCTCTCTCTCTCTCTCTCTCTCTCTCTCTCTCTCTCTCTAACACATGCTCACACCTCTCCCAGCTGAAGATTTAGCCCAGAGGGTCCTGTATGCAGTCTTACTGAACCCTAATGTTGACAGGGTTGACAGCAGGTAGATTAAATAGAGTCTAGCAGGTTTATCAATGATGCTTTCCTCGACATGCTGCACTGACGGCTGATTTGGGAGGAAAGAACCATACTTCTCTCTCTCTGAACCATACTTCTCTCTTTCTGAACCATACTTCTCTCTCTCTTTACCATACCTCTCTCTCTCTGAACCATACTTCTCACTCTCTGGACCATACGTCTCTCTCTCTGAACCATACTTCTCTCTCTGAACCATACTTCTCTCTCTGAACCATATTGGTCTCTCTCTGAACCATACTTCTCTCTCTCTGAACCATACTTCTCTCTCTGAACCATACCTCTCTCTCTCTGAACCATACCTCTCTCTCTCTGAACCATACTTCTCTCTCTGAACCATACTTCTCTCTCTGAACCATACTTCTCTTTCTGAACCATACTTCTCTTTCTGAACCATACTTCTTCTCTCTCTCTGAACCATACTTCTTCTCTCTCTCTGAATCATACTTCTCTCTCTCTGAACCATACTTCTCTCTCTATAAACCATAATTCTCTCTCTATAAACCATAATTCTCTCTCTCTCTCTGAACCATACTTCTCTCTCTCTGAACCATACTTCTCTCTCTGAACCATACTTCTCTCTGTCTGAACCATACTTCTCTCTCTCTGAACCATACTTCTCTCTCTCTGAACCATACTTCTCTCTCTCTGAACCATACTTCTCTCTCTCTGAACCATACTTCTCTCTCTCTGAACCATACTTCACTCTCTCTGAACCATACTTCTCTCCTCTGAACCATACTTCTTTCTCTATAAACCATAATTCTCTCTCTCTCTGAACCATACTTCTTTCTCTCTGAACCATACTTCTCTCTCTCTGAGCCATACCTCTCTCTCTCTGAACCATACTTCTCTCTCTCTGAACCATACTTCGCTCTCTCTGAACCATACTTCTCTCTCTATAAACTATAATTCTCTCTCTCTCTGAACCATACTTCTCCCTCTCTGAACCATACTTCTCTCTCTCTGAACCATACTTCTCTCTCTCTGAACCATACTTCTCTCTTTCTGAACCATACTTCTTTCTCTCTGAGTACTCCTTCATATTGACACAGTATCAACAGTATCAACTCTAATGGGCCATCCTAAGTCCCACTCCCACATCAGGGTGAATACCTGTCTCATTAATTCCCTGCTGAGATAAGGGCGAATGGGATCGGGCCTTTTTAAAAATCTGCGTAAAGAGATCCTTCCACCCGGATCGCTGTCGTAACCGTGGCGACTCTAACAAAAACACGCACCGGGATTACGTTATGGTTTTGTGTGTGTGTTTGGGGCGTCAGGACAGGAGTCTCATTGAAGGGCATGGAGCATGCACAGGACAGGGAGTAAACACACACACACACACACACAAATACACACGGAGTGAGGGGGGGGATATGGACAAAGAGATGCTTTGTGTCTCCAGGAGCCTCAGTGGTCTCTGATATCAAAGGAGAGAGCAGCCAGAGAGACTCGGCAGTGCCGAGATACCAATGACAGGATGTGGGCCCGCGTGGCGGCTGAAAGATGGAGAGGAAGAGAGAAAAAGAGAGAGAGATATGGATGATGGAAGGGTCAACGTTCAATATCTACAGTAAAAAGGGCCTGTTGTTTTTCCACGACCATATGATTTACCCACAACCTGGAGTTAGGCCTGGAGTTTTTCCTGTTCAGGTCACACAAGGTCAAGAAAAAACTATTGGCTTGCCTCAATCCATCCTGAAAGAAAGTTGTCAAACACTGTAATTAGTAACACTACATTTCATGTCACAATTTCATCAAAGGAGATTACGCATTGAGATAACACAAAAAAAGATATCCAATTGTGTCCCATTCACTTCCATGGCAAATAGGCCCTTTCTGTGGATAAATGGGGATAGTTAGATGAGTAGTGATGTAATTCTTGTTCCCAGTCAGAATGCCTGGCCGAGGCCCCGGCACGCCAGTCAGGGATCTACTTGTTGTTTACGTACCACAAACGGATACTGGGTGAAACCAAGGAGCTGGATACACATCTGACTGTCAGCCTAGGAACATGATCCATTCATAGAGGGAGGGAGGGAGAGAGAGAGAGAGAGAGAGAGAGAGGGGGAGACTGGTTAGAGATAATATATATATAGAGAGAGGGAGATTGGTTAGAGAGAATATGGAGAGAGAGAAAGAGATTGTTTAGAGAGAATATGGAGAGAGAGAAAGAGATTGTTTAGAGAGAATATGGAGAGAGAGAGAAAAAAATCTAATTACGATGAGAAATTAAAAGAGTAGTCGGTGTTCATCTCTCTCTCACTCTGTCTGTCACTTTCTCTGTGTGGGTGTGTGGATTTGCGTATTTGTGCTTGAAAGAGAGAGAAAAGAGAGAGAAAAGAGAGAGAAAGCGCATCAGAGCGAGAGAGAGGAGAATATGAAGCGTATCACAGAAATCGAGGGGATTTCCTAGTGCCCTGGAGACTAGCACAACTTAAAACAACACATGATGACATAGATCCCTTCACAAGGATATCATTTGAACCCCCACATAAATCTCACCTCCTAAGATATAATGTGTACCCCACCCATATTACAACCGCTCAGATATACTGCTAATAGAACCATAATCCATGGTAACAATGTATTTGGTTGTTTCAGGGTCTATGTCTCTGTCTCTGTTGCTATGAATGGTGTGACATATCAAACACAGGTATGAATGAACCAGTATGTTATAGGAGACATTTTTTACCTGGCTAAATCAAGGTTCAGTTAGTCAGAACATGACACTAAATCACCTGAAAACTGTCAGGCATCTTGGGTGAAAAGTGTGGATGTCTACACCGCCCTGCACACGATTAATGGGCTGTTTGTTTTCTCTCCCTTTTCTTCTCTGAGGAGTGGTCTCTCTCTCTCTCTCTCTCTCGCCATCTTTCTCTGTCTATCTGCCCTTCTCGCTCTCTATCCTTCGGTTTAGACTGCCGTTTACTTGAATCCAATCATTTTTCATGCCCTAATACATCCCTATCAATAACAGTGACAAGTGGACTGCTGGTGCAATCCATCATGATCCAAAGTTACACGGCTCTTCTCTCTGCATTGGAAAACGGCCAGAGTCAAATACCTCAATACCTGTGTTGACCAGGCAAAACGAAATGCGTCGAACAGGGAACAGTCTGCTTGTCTGAACAACTGAGGGTTTGATATAAAGCCGTTCATCTTACACACGGCTTAGTGGCGTACCACTGGGATCAATACTGGGTCCTTTTTGACGTTTTTACCACAACGATAAGGAAAAGCAGACTCCTCCAACTAAGGATGACGGATAGAGAAGAATATCATGAGACAACATGAAAAGCCTTTACCGGGGCCCACCTGTTCCTCATAAACAACCGTCAAAGTAACGACGCTGACATTTTGGGGACGTGTCACAAAAAGCGAACGTGGAGTGAAACTAACACTGATGCGTCAGAGTCAAGCACACTTTGTGAGAAGGTTTTGGCCAAGACATCTCGTCTGGATACTGTGAGCAAGATGGACAAACAGAGAGTGTTGAACACCGAGATCATCTTCTCATGCTCTACCTGGTTAATCGTCGTTCCTACAGGAGGAGGCCCCTCCTTTTTGGAGGGAAAAGGTGAACGGATTAAAAAGGGGGTATTCACATGGAATAAAAGTTGGCCCCTGAGTGGAAGACAAAGACATGGTATGGGGATACCCCCTATGGTCCTCCATACATCAGAGAGGGGGAGAGGGGGACAAAGCTGGGTTTATGGGCCCTAACAAAAGGCCCCTTCAGTAGGGAGCCAACCTGGGAGGGACCTGGGAGGGTGGGAAGCAGGGGGCCCCAGGTCCAGGGAGGACAGGTATCATGTAAGCCTGGGGAGAGGGGCCTTTCAGACGGATATTAGTGTCACCCGCTGCCCAGGCCTGATAACAGCCAGCTTTAGGCCCCGGGTAACCTAAGAAGGCCTTAATGCTGCAGCAGCATGATTATGGAGATGGTAGGTGACTACAGGAGGTAGGTTAATGTCATGAATCATGCTGGGTATGGGTGATGCTCGCACATATGTCCACACACGCACAATAGAAGATAAATGACCTTCATGATATGTCTGGATCAGCATGTTAAAGTATATGTACTGCTTATTACTACTGCATGCCAGTAATACCTAGGCAAATAGATGTAATTTAAATATAATAAATAATATAATATAATAACATCATCAATACAAATATATTTCATATAAATATAATAAATAATATAATAATATAATAATAAATATTAATAAATAGATAAAATATAAATATGATACATAATATAATAATATCATAAATATAAATATATTTAATATAAATATAATAAATAATATAATAATAATAATAATAATAATATAATAATAATAAATAATAATAAATAGATGTAATATTAAGTCATACTCACTATCTCATTGTCACTATCACGTTATAACAAGAGACAGGAAAGTAGGATGAACTGGAAGGAGAGAAAATAATGCATGTCTTACAATAGCTACAGTCCGTCAGACACAACACCTGACGGACAGATGAAAGAGA
The DNA here is from genome assembly GCA_030435695.1 of Brachymystax lenok tsinlingensis. Taxonomy (NCBI): domain Eukaryota; kingdom Metazoa; phylum Chordata; class Actinopteri; order Salmoniformes; family Salmonidae; genus Brachymystax; species Brachymystax lenok. Next base: position 41,349,646 of record CM059810.1, read on the forward strand.
ATAAGAACTCTAGCAAGGGCTGTGATGATATCTCCATTCTTCCATACGTCACAATGGAAACAGAGAAGAAAAAAGAAAGTCAAAACAGTCATTAGAAATCTGACAGGCGATGACAGTAGTGGTGGTGAGTGGAGGAGAAGAAGAGGGGAGAGGAGTGGGCAACGAGGAGACTTCAAAGACCAGAGGATCATATGAACAGCTGGGTAGCAGCAGGGTTATCAAAGGAGACCAGGAGGACCTGTGTGCCCACCCACCTGGCCACATACACACATAGACACACACACACAGATAGACACACTCACATATAGATACACACACAGATCGATACACACACAGATCGATACACACACAGATCGATACACACACAGATCGATACACACACAGATAGATACGCTCACAGATAGATACAAACACAAATAGTACCAGTAAAAAGTTTGGACACACCTACTCATTCAAGGGCTTTTCTTTATATTTACTATTTTCTACATTGCAGAATAATATTATTAAATAACACATGTGAAATCATGTTGTCACGTCCAGGCCAGAGTTTTAGGCTGGCGTGTTTAGGTTTCGTTTTTGGTGTAGGGTTTTTGAGTTCTAGGTGTTCTATTTCTATGTTGGGGTAATGGTTCCCAATTAGAGGCAGCTGTGTGTCGTTGTCTCTAATTGGGAACCATATATATGTTTGGGGTTTTCATTTAGGTTTTGTGGGTTATTGTTTAGACATAGCCTGACAACACGAACAAAGCTATGTTATATGTTACGATCTGCGTTTCGTCTGTTTTGTTATTTTGCCCAGTTACGTGTGTTTCGTTCGTTAAATTAACATGTATACTGAATGCCTCGCTGCGCCTTGGTCTGTCCCGCATGAAGATCGTGACAGAATAACCCACCATAAGAAGACCAAGCAGCGAGAGACTCGGGAACATTGGACTTGGGAGGAGATTTTGGATGGCAAGGGATCTTGGACATGGGATGAGATTTTGGAGGGAAAAGGACCATGGTTTCAGCCGGAGGATTATCGTCGCTCCAGGGAGAGAGAAGTTCATTGGAACTCGCCTGGCACGGAAGCCCAGTACGAGGGGGCACACGAGGAGGTTGGCCGGTTCAGGAGGGACTCCTGAGCCAACTCCTTGTGCTCTTTGGAGGGAGCGTTGGAGGGTGCGTCGTACTGAGCAGACACCGTGCTATGCTGTTGTGCGCACGGTATCTTCAGTGCGCATGCATAGGCCGGTGCGCAAAATTCCAGCGCCACTCATCTGTCGGGCTAGGGTGAGTGTGCAGCCTGGAGGAGTGGTGCAGGCTCTGCGCGCCAGGTCTCCAGTGCGCCTGTTGGGACCGAAATATCCTTCGCCGGCTCTGCGTGCAGTGTCTCCTGTCCACGCGCACAGCCCGGTGCACGACATTCCAGCTCCCCTAATCGTGAAGCCAGGATGAGTGAACAACCTGGGAGAGGGGTGTCGTCTATACGCATCAGGTCTCCTGTGCGTGTTGTGGATCCAGTACATCCTGTCCCTGTTCCACGCTCCAGGATCCCTGTTCGTGTAGTGGATCCAGCACGTCCTGTTCCGGCTCTGCGCACCAGGCCCCCTGTGCGCTTAGAGCGTCCAGCACGTCCTGTTCCGGCTCCGCGCACCAGGCCCCCTGTGCGCTTAGAGAGTCCAGCACGTCCAGTCCCTGCTCCCCGCACCAGAGTGCTCGTTATGAGCCCAGTACGGCCGGTTCCTGCTCCCCGCACCAGAGGGCCAGTGTGCTTCCCCTGTCCAGATCTGCCAGTGTGCTTCCCCTGTCCGGAGCCGCCAGTGTGCTTCCCCTGTCCGGAGCCGCCAGTGTGCTTCCCCTGTCCGGAGCCGCCAGTGAGGGTCCCCAGTCCGGAGCCGCCAGTGAGGGTCCCCAGTCCGGAGCCGCCAGTGAGGGTCCCCAGTCCGGGGCCGCCAGTGAGGGTCCCCAGTCCGGGGTCGCCAGTGAGGGCCCCCTGTCCAGCAAATGGCCCAGGGCCTCCGGTGCGTGATTTCGGACCAGCACGGACAGCACCGGAGCCGCCACCTGGGATCAAAAGACCCACCCGAAGACCCCCCCATGGACTTTTGGGTGGCGCGGTCGAGTCCGCGCCTTTGGGGGTACTGTCCCGCCCAGGCCAGAGTTTTAGGCTGGCGTGTTTAGGTTTAGTTTTTGGTGTAGGGTTTTTGAGTTCTAGGTGTTCTATTTCTATGTTGGGGTAATGGTTCCCAATTAGAGGCAGCTGTGTGTCGTTGTCTCTAATTGGGAACCATATATATGTTTGGGGTTTTCATTTAGGTTTTGCGGGTTATTGTTTAGACATAGCTTTGTTCGTGTTGTCAGTCTGTTATATGTTACAATCTGCGTTTCATCTGTTTTGTTATTTTGCCCAGTTACGTGTGTTTTCGTTCGTTAAATAAACATGTATACTGAATGCCTCGCTGCGCCTTGGTCTGTCCCGCATGAAGATCGTGACACATGTAGTAACCAAAAAAAGAGTTAAACAAATCAAAATATATTTTAGATTCGTCAAAGTAGCCACCCTTTGCCTTGATGTCAGCTTTACAAATTCTTGGCATTCTCTCAACCAGCTTCACCTGGAATGATTTTCCAACAGTCTTGAAGGAGTTGCCACATATGCTGAGCACTTGCTGGCTGCTTTTCCTTCACTCTGCGATCCAACTCAACCAAAATCATCTCAATGCACAGCCTGGAGGTGTGTTTTGGGTCATTGTCCTGTTGAAAAACAAATGATCGTTTTTCACCCTGCTGGTCATCTATGAACATTTGAACATCTTGGCCATGTTCTGTTATAATCTCCACCTGGCACAGCCAGAAGAGGACTGGCCACCCCTCATAGCCTGGTTTCTTCCTAGGTTCTGGCCTTTCTAGGGAGTTTTGCCTAGCCACCGTGCTTCTACACCTGCATTGCTTGCTGTTTGGGGTTTTAGGCTGGGTTTCTGTACAGCACTCTGTGACATCAGCTGATGTAAGAAGGGCTTTATAAATACATTTGATTTGATTTTGATTTAATGTACTTGTCTTCTTGTTCAGTTGTGCACCGGAGCATCCCACTCCTCTTTCTATTCTGGTTAGAGCCAGTTTGCGCTGTTCTGTGAAGGGAGTAGTACACAGTTTCTTGGCAATTTCTCGCATGGAATAGCCTTCAATTCTCAGAACAAGAATAGGCTGACAAGTTTCAGAAGAAAGTTTTGTTTCTGGCCATTTTGACCCTGTAATCGAACCCCCAAATGCTGACGCTTCAAATACTCAACTAGTCTAAAGAAGGCCAGTTGTACTGCTTCTTTAATCAGCACAAAAGTTTTCAGTTGTGCTAACAAAATTGCAAAAGGGTTTTCTATTTAACAATTAGACTTTTAAAATGATAAACTTGGATTAGCTAACACAATGTGCCATTAGAACACAGGAGTGATGGTTGCTGCTAATGGGCTTCTGTACGCCTATGTAGATATTCCATAAAAAATTGGACATTTCCAGCTACAATAGTCATTTACAACAATAACAATGTCTACACTGTATTTCTGATAAATTTGATGTTATTCTAATGGACACATTTTTTTGCTTTTCTTTAAAAAAACAAGTAAATTGTTAAGTGACCCCAAACTTCTAGTTGTATTTTGTTTTCACTTAGCTAGCGAATGCAGCTAGCTAGTTTAGCCGACTCAAACACCCGGCTCAAACAGAGAGGGATGCTATGTAAGCTAGCTAACTCTTCCAAGTCAAGGTAAGCTTCTGGTTTTATTAATTTAATTGCCACCGGGGCCCATCTGTGTAACTGGTAAACTGCTTGCTGACTGTACACTGTACTGCATGATTACAGCGGGTTTACTAACATGTTAGTTCTAGTAGCTATATTGACTAGCTATGACGTTAGCGCAAATCAAATTTTATTTGTCACATACACATGGTTAGCAGATGTTAATGCGAGTGTAGTGAAATGCTTGTGCTTCTAGTTCCGACCATGCAGTAATATCTAACAAGTAATCTAACAATTTCACAACAACTACCTTATACACACACAAGTGTAAAGGAATGAATAAGAATATGTACATATAAATATATGGATGAGAGATGGCAGAACGGCATAGGCAAGATGCAGTAGATGGCAGAGAGTACAGTATATACATATGATATGAGTAATGTAGGGTATGTAAACATTATATAAAGTGGCATTGTAATTTCTTAGGGAGCAGCGCATGAGGTGACTGTTTTGGAGACCCTGGCGTGCCCAAAGTAAAATGCCTCCCATTCAGGCCCAGAAAATAGGATATAAACATATTTAGTACCATTGGATAGGAAACACTCTGAATTTTCTAAAAGTGTTAACCATTTGTCTGTGAGTAAAACAGAACGGATATGGCAGGTGAAACCCCGAGGAATTTCTGTCCTGGAAAAAGTGGTTTTGACACATTGCTCATTTGGAACCCCTCCCTTATGAAAATGCCCATATAAGGGCATATGAATACAGTACCTATCTCTTCCTCTGGATGTCAACAGTCTCGAGACAGTGTTCAGATTGTTTTTAGATGCTATTAGAGCAGAGAAGAAGAGGGGTCAGGAAGTGTCCCCAGAGATGTCAATAGAAGAGGACGCGCGCTCTCGCCATGCGCGCTCTGTGTTTTTTTTCTTTCTTATAGCTAAGTTTATATTCCGGTTGAATTATTATAGTAAATATACATAAAAGTGTTCCTAAGGATACATTAAAAAGGATGTTTGATTGTTCTTGGACAAGTTTATAGGTATAAGTTGAACGAGTTCTCTTCAGGTTTCAATGGACGCTGTAGTTTCTGATTATAACGAGCAAACCAAACTGAGATTTATGCATATAATACATTACTTTTTCCAACAAAAGAACCATGGATTGTCTTCGTTGGACACTTAAGAAGACCTCAGCAGAAGTTCTTCAACGGGTAATTGATTTGTTTTCGCTGTGAAATGTGTTTTCTGTGAACCGTGGAGGCTTATGAATTCATGGTTATGGTAAAAATATGTTAGGCGCTACCCTCAAACAATCAAATGTGGTGCTTTCGCCATAAAGCCTTTTTGAAATCTGACAATGCTGTGATATTGCCAAGAAGCAGAGCTTTTGATGACTATGAAACACTTGTATATTGATGCATGTTTAATAATTCAACTTTTGGATTTTGAATTTGGCGCCTTGCATTTCACCTGGTAGTGTCGGGAGTGGGGCGCTAGCGCCCCAGCGCACCTTACTGGTCCTTAAGAAGTTTTAAAGTGGCTGGTGATACATTTATTACAGCTAACATGATGTAGGCTGTGTGTAGCGGTTAGCGGTTATGATAGGAAGGTTTGGCTTGGAAAGTTTTTTTTGCCTGGTCACAGACAGCTGATGTGTGGTGCACTGAAGTCCACAAGCGAAGGGAAAAGGTTAGAGAAGGAGAGCGCGTAGATGCGAGAAAGAATTATACAGCGAGCAAAATGATCATGCGGTTTGTATGTGGCTGCTATGAAAGTGAACTCTGTTTGCGTGTGATGAGGGGTGTTTTCATTATGCCGATTCTGTTGAACAACCTTTCTTAAGCGGAAGCAAACAGAATGAAACGGGGATAAACATAGCTGAATTTGTCCAATAGAATTTCTAATTTGAACCTGGTGGACTAATGATTACACCCTAGATCAGCTAGATGCAGGCAAGAGTGTGCAAGGCGGTATCAGTGTCTGTCACCTTGATTACTCAAATTGTTCTCTCGACCTGTGCACCTACGTTGTAAACTTTCATTCATATGCTAGGTTGTATCAACTCTATGAGTATCATGTAGTAGCCCAAACCTATCGCTGTTACATTGATCTGGTTGAATGGAATATGAATGACAGTCATCCAATATGCTGTAATAGGAATAAGGCCAAGCTCATAAAAATACAAAAAATCGACCTCCCTCATTTTAAACATCACCGACCGCCACTGATACACACAAACAGACACACACACACACACACACACGTATGCATGCAAACACACACACATAAAGGATTAGAGGCAGGAGCGTTCACTCACTAACACACACACACTTAAATGACTACCACCATATACACAGACAGCTGATGGCCATCGGCTGGTGATTTCCTAAAGAGTGTTTAAAGGGATAATATCTGTGATGATTAAGGCCTTTGATGAGCGTGCTGTAAATCTTACACGCTGTCAGATATGATTTCCCAGCCAGAGAAAAAGGCCCTTCAGCATGAGACTTACTTTCAGTGCTGACACCTACTGGCTGGCACTGGGAAGTGCACCAATAATGTCATCTCAGATATGGGACACTCATTCAAAGATTCTGGTGATGTTTATAAATCATTTATGACTTGACTTATTGGTCATGTCCTCCTTGAAACAAAGCCATTCTTCTATGGACATTGAACCCCATCAGAAACAAATGACAGAACTGATGATAGAGGTGACACTAAAAAAATTCTTCAAGGGTTCTTTGGGAAGGGTGATGTGGAACATACAAACACCCTTTGAGCCTTTCAATGGTTCTTTCCTCTTTTAGTATACATTTTAATTTAGGGGTGGCGGCTCATTATAATATTTTGGGGCGTGGTTTGCACCAAGTTATTTTTGTGCAACCATGAGTGAGTGTCATCCCAGTTATGTTGTGTTATGCTATTACATGTTATGTATGACTTTGGCCAGTAATGGTGTCTTGTGACAGAGTTACGCATGGCCTTCTGTCAATTGAGAACAGTTGATTAAGTCATTAGTTCTCAATTCTCTACTCAGAGACCCCCAGCTATTCCAGAGCTAGCACACCTGACTCAACTTGTTAATAAACACAATAATAAAACAATATAATACGGCTATTAACCAGAATAAAACCCTGTTTGGTACATTCTCCATAAGGGTTTTATAAAGAATAAAAAAAAGGGTTATATATAGCCCAAAAAAGTGTTGTAACCATAGCGGAATCCTTCTCTGGTGCTATATAGAACATGAATGGTTGTTTATAGAACTTTAGGAAAGGGTTCTTTATAGCACCATACAGGTTCCATTTAGAACCTTATGCCCATGGTTCTTTATAGAACCTTCAAAAAAGGCTCCATATAGCACCAAAAAGGGTTCCGCTATGGTTACAAGCCTAAGAACCCTTATTTGGCACTATATAGAACCATTTGTTTTTAGTGTGTGGAGTTATATGGTAAAGACTTGTGTGTATGTGTGTTTGCACGATGTGAGTGAGTTGTCTTTAAATGGTGTGTGTCAGAGATATCTTCTTATTTGAGCCAGTTTAGCCCAGAGTCCCTGGACCACTCAGCTATAAAGGAAAGGGGATACCTAGTCAGTTGTACAACTGAATGCATTCAACCTGAAATGTGTCTTCCGCATTTAACCCAATCCCTCTGAATCAGAGTGGTGCGGGGGGCTGCCATAATTGACATCCACGCCTTTGGTGCATGAGGAACAGTGGGCTAACTGCCTTGCTCAGGGGCAGAACGACAGATTTTTACCTTGTCAGCTCGGGGATTCGATCCAGCAACCTTTCAGTTACTGGCCCAATGCTCTGACCACTAGACTACCTGCAGCCCCATAATGAGAGTCTTTAAGCGTCTGTAATGACGCAGCGCTGCAGCGGAATCAATGGCAGCGGTTGCCTACGACTACCTCAAGTTGAGCTGGGAACTGGGAGCTGGTGTGTGTGTGCGATGACAGGGTAATGGTATTGTGCTACCAGTGGGGACCTTCTGAGCAGAGCAGTGAGTGGATACTTTAGGATACTTTAGGATAAATCTCTGTTGCCCAGGAGGGACCATAGAATCTGCTGAGGTAGTGGAGTGTTGGAATGCTTTTCCACAGACAGATGTATGCATGTACATACACATAATTCACCATCCGTCAAAGACCTTTTACAAACAGACAGAACAGCTCTCCAATGATTTAAAGGTCTTATTTATCTTTCAATCATAAATATACAAAACCACCTCTGCACTTCCATATCTCTCTAAGCATTATCACTGACCCCCACCCATTTCTACCCACCTCAGGGTGTTCCCCTCTGGGCTACGCTCATGCTGATTGTACCGTCATCCCTGGAGCCCTCGGGAGCTGATAATGCCTCTTCTAACACAACAGGTTGCTTTACTGTACATGGCCTTGAGGCCTTGAACCAGTCAGAGGGAAAGTACTTGGAGGCCCAGTGGCATTTCCTCCAATCACCTCTCATTGTTCAATAGATGGGTTCAGTCATGGAAGTGAGGGCGGAGTGAGAGTTTGCGAGGCCTAGCGAGGGCCGCTCCCCTCCCTTCAGGGGGTCTCAGAGGAACTGTCGGTAGTTCTTGGTCGAGAGGTTGCAGAGTTGATCTCATGGGCAAGCGGTGATAAATGAATACAAATGTTGCTCTAGTGCCCCTTAGGAATGGTTGAATGGTTCGACTGTGGAAGCGAGGCTCCGTGCCATGTCTTTGACCGCTTCAACATTTTTGACCCCTACTGTACACAGTAGGTGGGTATAGGAGGAGCCCCCATACGTTTTAGAGTCCATCCCTGGGCGAGTTTGGTTAACCTTGAAAGAACAACGGTGATCTCACCAACTTTTTATCCTCCCTCGTCCTACTGTTAAGGACTCATTTAAAGAGAGAGAGTAAATCAAAGAGGGGTTAGGTAATGTCACCAGGAGTAGAAATACTCTTCGCTTTTCTCATCGAAGAGTCTTCTTTTTAAAATGATCAATAGGGTTGGGGTCAATTCCTTTTAAATTCCAGTCAATTCACAAAGTACACTGAAATTCCAAATATCTTCAATGCTTTTCAATTAGGAAAATGTTGATTTAGAATTTGGCTGGCCTCCCGAGTGGCGCAGTGGTCTAAGGCACTGCGTTGCAGTGCTAGCTGTGCCACTAGAGATTCTGGGTTTGAGTCCGGGCTCTGTCACAGCCGGCCGCGACCGGGAGACCCATGGGGCGGCGCACAATTGGCCCAGTGTTGTCTGGGTTAGGCGAGGGTTTGGCCAGCAGGGATGTCCTTGTCCCATTGCGCACTAGCGACTCCTGTGGCAGGCCGGGCGCAGTGCACAGTCGCCAGGTGCACTGTGTTTCCTCCGACACATTGGTGCGGATGGCTTCTGGGTTAAGTGAGCAGTGTGTCAAGAAGCAGTGCGGCTTGGTTGGGTTGTGTTTTGGAGGACGCACGGCTCTAGACCTTCGCCTCTCTCTCTCTCGAGTCTGTACGGGAGTTGCAGAGATGAGACAAGACTGTAACTACCAATTGGATACCACAAAATTGGGGATAAAACTGGGTAAAAAAAATATAATAATAATTTGAATGTTTTGTTTACTTTCTGAATGGACTGGAATTTAAGTGGGATTGACCCCAACCTTACTCATCAATACACTTTTTAAAGAAACTAGACGTCAAGACCTAGCGCCTTCTTAGCTTCTTTAGAGCTTCTTTAGGGAATTCTTTAGACACTTGTCCAGAAACTTCGTTCAGGCCCCTAATGAAGTTTCAGCTGGTGTTAACTGAGTCTGACAGGATGATTCTCACATCGGGTGTTACAGAGAAACTCTGAAAGCATGGCACAGGAAATGATTATGGACCAGGGGTCAGGGACCTCGGTTTTAAAGTGGCCATTGTTCATCTCTTCCTGCCAATTACAGGCCCAACTGAGAGGAAAGGCCAGGCGCTGCACCTGACAGATACCAGGTCTGGGAAGAGTAACCGTGAGAGAAGTTAGGAGAAAATTACTACATCTTTACCTCCACCACACCCTCTTTCCCATCCTCCTTCCCTACCCCTGTTAATTTTTTCCTTCTTTGACCCCCCTCCTTGTTCATCAAAGTGGTACCTCCCAGTAGTAGAAATGACAAAAGAGAGAGACCTGATTGGAGTTGCCCGGGATAACATCCTGTCCGGGCGGTTTGGCGTGTAGCGGTGGCAATTAAGCGTTACTGTGCCCTTAAGGATGATGGACTGTTTTGTTTTGTTTTTCTTTGGGTCCGTCGGCGTATTTTACCTCTAACGAGGCGGGTTACGTCGTTCAGCGGCAACGTCATCGTTCCGCGTACAGTTAGCTAATTTACTGTTAAGTGACTGACAGTCTTTGTGTGAGGTCAAATGCTCTATAGCAGGGATTATTAACCATATTCTGCCGTGGCCCGAATTTTTCTTGAGCGGATGGTCGCGGGGCTGGAACATAATTACAACTCAATTGTAGACTGCAAATTGACAGCAAGTTGCCCAAACAGATAATATTTGAAACAGAATTTGAAACTTAATCGTTTCAAACCTTGTTTATGTTTGTATACGATCACGTGTCTCTCTATTACGCATGAGAATACTTGGGACCATATGTCCAAAATTCGAATATAAATGTTAAGTCCACGTACATATAATGTAATTAAAGTTGAATTATTTATTTTATTTATTAGGATCCCCATTAGCCGACGCGGATGGCGCCAGTTAGTCTTACTGGCGTCCGAGATATATCGAAAAATACATTACAGACATAAGACTGAAGGCAGACAGAAAGATTGAAGGCAGACAGACAGACACAAGCTGAATCTTGTACATGACCATGCTTCTTGTCTGTCTCTCTCTGTTCAGTAGTACAAACCAGCCCAGAGTCCCAACCAGGGATATTACAATAACTTTATAATATGTCGTCCATATTCACTGATCATCTAAAATTACATTTCGATTCAGTCAAATGCCTGTTTGCCAGTTCCAATGCCTTGCTTGTATTTCCCTGGTGACACATCCGAGCATAACTTGGTGGAAATCAAGTAAAATGTTCCAGTATCATCCAGTACTGGGCAAAATGACTGAGGTCCTATTGGGAATCTAACAGGATTGCAATGGAATATAGTGTTGTGATATTAGAATCTACAGCCTATCATATTATAGATGATTTTACTATACTGTATGGGGAAGTTTCCTAATAACCATTCTCTGAATGATCAGCCTCTTCACCCATGGGTCTATTAAACTATACTGCCCTCTACTGGGAGAAGGTATAGCAGGTGTTAGATCAGCTACAGACAGAGATTTGTTGGACATCCACAGCACACACACACACAGAAAGAGAGAGAGAGAGATAGTCAGGGCCAGCAAGCTGAGCTGAATCACTATTCACCAATTTCTCCTAAATGACTGCAGGTTTGAAGGCAATCGCCCGGCCCATAAAACAAACCACTGAAATAGAATTGGTACGGATGAACAATGTGATCGCTGACAGGTCATTCCCAGGTTTTACTGGCACTTTTCAGTGGTGGAAAAAGTACCCAATTGTCAAACTTGAGTAAAAGTAAAGATACCTTAATAGAAAATGACTCAAGTAAAAGTCACCCGGTAAAATACTACTTGAGTAAAAGTCAAAAAGAATTTGGTTTTAAATATACTTGTGGCTTCTTCCTTGCTGAGTGGCTTCTTCCTTGCTGAGCGGCCATTCAGGTTATGTCGATATAGGACTCGTTTTACTGTGGATATAGATACTTTTGTACCTGTTTCCTCCAGCATCTTCACAAGGTCCTTTGCTGTTGTTCTGGGATTGATTTGCACTTTTTGCACCAAAGTACGTTCATCTCTAGGAGACAGAACGCGTCTCCTTCCTGAGCGGTATGACGGCTGCGCGGTCCCATGGTGTTTATGCTTGTGTACTATTGTTTGTACAGATGAACGTGGTACCTTCAGGTGTTTGGAAATTGCTCCCAAGGATGAACCAGACTTGTGGAGGTCTACTATTTGTTTTCGGAGTTCTTGGCTGATTTATTTTGATTTTCCCATGATGTCAAGCAAAGAGGCACTGAGTTTGAAGGTAGGCCTTGAAATACATCCACAGGTACACCTCCAATTGACTCAAATGATGTCAATTAGCCTATCAGAAACTTCTAAAGCCATGACATCATTTTCTGGAATTGTCCAAGGTGTTTAAAGGCACAGTCAACATAGTTTATGTACACTTCTGACCCACTGGAATTGTGATACAGTGAATTATAAGTTAAATAATCTGTTTGTAAACAATTGTTGGAAAAATTACTTGTGTCATGCACAAAGTAGATGTCCTAACGGACTTGCCAAAACTATAGTTTGTTATCAAGAAATTTGTGGAGTGGTTGAAAAACGAGTTTTAATGACTCCAACTTAAGTGTATGTAAACTTCCGACTTCAACTGTATCATCATCACCAAGACCACTGACTGAGCAGATATCATCATCATTATCACTAAGACGACTGACTGAGAAGATATCATTATCACCAAGACCACTGACTGAGCAGATATCATCATCATTATCACTAAGACGACTGACTGAGAAGATATCATCATCATTATCACTAAGACCACTGATTGAACAGATATCATCATCATTATCACCAAGACGACTGACTGAGAAGATATCATCATTATCACCAAGACCACTGACTGAACAGATATCATCATCATTATCACCAAGATCACTGACTGAGAAGATATCATCATCATTATCACCAAGACCACTGACTGAGAAGATGTAATTATCACCAAGAACACTGACTGAGAAGATATCATCATCATTATCACCAAGACCACTGACTGAGAAGATATCATCATCATTATCACCAAGACCACTGACTGAGCAGATATCATCATTATCACCAAGACCACTGACTGAACAGATATCATCATCATCATCACCATGATTAGTAAAGCAAGGTATTATCGACGTCATGACTACATGCCATGGATGTTGCATAATATCTTCTTCACTAAACTTTCTCAAATGAACCCCCACCCCTCTCTCTCTCTCTCTCATTCCATCCTCCTCATCCCCCAAATTTTATGAATCAGAATCGCGGCACGGTCATGTAGAATTTACATTTTGTTTTCTTAGGCGGGAAAGGTAGACTGCCCTGAGTGACTGGCCCTCTTACAGAATACATTTTGGCTCCAATACGTGGGGTGACTGCACATAGGACCTCCTCTACAGTAATCAGTTGCAGACCTAGAAACTGTCTGTTCATAATGGAACTTGGAGGGGGGGGGTCGAAGGTGATTGGTGCCTGTAGGGCTGAGGAGTGTAGTGTGTGTGAGGTGTGAGTGAGGAGGAGTTCACTTCTTATTCTGCTCCGACTGGGCGACCTTGGTTATAATCATAGGTGTGTGTGAGTGTGTGTGTGAGCTTCAATTTCATTCTCAATGATCTTTTACATTTTACCTTCATATTGGAGGGAGGGAGGAGGGACTGAACATTATTAAAAAGTCTGAAGAGGTTTATTACAATAACAGGAAAAAACAGGTCTAGAATATTCTGTACGTGTCCCAAACATACGAGACAACTACAATTTCAGCAGAATACGTGGTTTCATATAAAAGTCTATTTGTGATCGCAAAAAGCCATTGAGGAAAATAGACTCATGGGTTTTTGCGATAAGTTTTATACACTTCACACCACTTTCAGGTGGGAGTCACAATGACTAAAAAATAAGCAACATTTTCACAAGGTTCTGAGAAAATTGCAGCATGGCAAAGATATTACTCTCTCACTGTCAGCAACTTGTTATGACAGTTTGAAAGTCGAATTCGCTCATCGAGCCCAGCCGGAGGCAACCCCTCCTCATGCTATCTGGGCCCGTGTTCACAAAGCATCTCAGAGTAGGTCTGCTGATCTAGGATCAGGTCCCCTCTATCTATATAATCAAATTAACGATCTAAAAAGGCAAAACATATCCAAGATCAACACTCCTATATATACAGTTGAAGTCGGAAGTTTACATACACTTAGGTTGGAGTCATTAAAACTCCACAAATTTCTTGTTAACAAACTATACTTTTGGCAAGTCGGTTAGGACATCTACTTTGTGCATGTCACAATTATTATTTAACTTATTTTTCACTGTATTACAATTCCAGTGGGTCAGAAGTTTACATACACTAATTTGACTGTGCCTGTAAACAGTTTGGAAATGGCTTTAGAAGCTTCTGATAGACAAATTGACATCATTTTCAACCAATCCACACATTTCTTGTTAACAAACTATAGTTTTGGCAAGTTGGTTAGGACATCTACTTTGTGCATAACACAAGTAATTTTTCCAACAATTGTTTACAGACAGATTATTTAACTTATAATTCACTGTATCACAATTCCAGTGGGTCAGAAGTTTACATACACTAAGTTGACTGTGCCTTTAAACAGCTTGGAAAATTCCAGAAAATGATGTCTTGGCTTTAGAAGATTCTGATAGGCATCATTTGAGTCAATTGGAGGTGTACCTGTGGATATACTTCTAGGCCTACCTTCAAACTCAGTGCCTCTTGCTTGACATCAATATTGTAGACCTCCACAAGTCTGGTTCATCCCTTGGGAGCAATTTCCAAATGCCTGAAGGTACCACGTTCATCTGTACAAACAATAGTACGCAAGCATAAACACCATGGGACCACGCAGCCGTCATACCGCTCAGGAAGGAGACTCATTCTGTCTTCTAGAGATGAACGTACTTTGGTGCAAAAAGTGCAAATAAATCCCAGAACAACAGAAAAGGACCTTGTGAAGATTTTGGAGGAAACAGGTACAAAAGTATCTATATACACAGTAAAACGAGTCCTATATCAACATAACCTGAAAGGCCACTCAGCAAGGAAGAAGCCATTGCTCAAAAACGGCCATAAAAAAGCCAGACTACGGTTTGCAACTGCACATGGGGACAAAGATCGTACTTTTTGGAGAAATGTCCTCTGGTCTGATGAAACAAAAATAGAACTGTTTGGCCATAATAACATTCATTATGTTTGGAGGAAAAAGTGGGAGGCTTGCAAGCCGAAGAACACAATTCCAACCGTGAGGTACGGGGGTGGCAGCATCATGTTGTAGGGGTGCTTTGCTGCAGGAGGGACTGGTGCACTTCACAAAATAGATGGCATCATGAGGAAGGAAAATGATGTGGATATATTGAAGCAACATCTCAAGACATCAGTCAGGAAGTTAAAGCTTTTTCGCAAATGGGTCTTCCAAATGGACAATGACCCCAAACATACTTCCAAAGTTGTGGCAAAATGGCTTAAGTCAAGGTATTGGAGTGTCCATCACAAAGCCCTGACCTCAATCCCATAGAACATTTGTGGGCAGAACTGAAAAAGCGTGTGCGAGCAAGGAGGCCTACAAACCTGATTCAGTTACACCAGCTCTGTCAGGAGGAATGGGACAAAATTCACCCAACTTATTATGGGAAGCTTGTGGAAGGCTACCCAAAACATTTTACCCAAGTTAAACAATTTAAATGCAATGCTACCAAATGCTAATTGAGTGTATGTAAACTTCTGAACCACTGGGAATGTGATGAAAGAAATAAAAGCGGAAATAAATCATTCTCTCTACTATTATTCTGACATTTCACATTCTTAAAATGAAGTGGTGATCCTAACTGACCTAAAACAGGCAATTTTTACTAGGATTAAATGCCAGGAATTTTGAAAAACGTATTTGGCTAAGGAGTTTAAATGTATTTGGCTAAGGTGTATGTAAACGTCCGACTTCAACTGTATATATATTTGAATCCAAGATGGCGTAGCAGTCGGACGTTTGTTTTTGTCTTGTCCCGTCTATACATCGTTTTCCTTGTATATTTTTCATATATATTTTAACATCACTTTCCATCTACGGACTGAATATACTCTCCTGCAACCCGCCTCACCCAACGCGGTACGGATCTGCTATTTTATACTTAAGATCTGAAACCCCATCAAAAGCTAACTGGCTACCAGCTAACTGGCTACTAGCTAACCGCAGCCCGTTAGCTATCTAGCTATCTAAAGCGCATCGGACTGCTAGCTTAAGAGGCCCATCGGACAATTTCTTTGGCCACTATATCTAGTCTGCCAATTTGCCTGGTTTATCACAAAGGAACCCTGCTGATTCGTCTTCTGAGCCGGAACAGAAGCTAGCCAGCTAACTAGCTACTAGCTAGTAATCAGCTAGCCACTGCTAGCGGACACCAGCTACCTCTAGCACGGACAACTCTCGCCATTCTACACAGCGTGACTCAAACCAAAGCAAATCGGATTATTTTTCTATTTTTCTCCAGATTCCTACCGCAAGCCCTGAACCTTTTTATCACCTGGGTCATCGCAGCTAGCTAGCTGCTACCCGGGTGGCCACTCCTGGCTAACGTCTTTGTCCCGTAGCAAGAACTAGCCTGCTTGGCCCATCTGCTAGGCCCATCTCCCGGCTAGCCGTAGAGGTCCATCAGCCACTCCTTGGGCTTCAATACCTATTTTGCTAACTGGCCCGGATCCCCGCTGACCCATCACGACTGGACCACCGACGTGATCCGCCCAAGGGGTTCTTTCTCAACTGGCTCCGCCGTCGCAACGTTCCCCCATATGCCCAGCTGCTAGCATGCTAGCCGTGGCCCCCTAGCTGTCCAGAGCACATCGGACTGTTAGTTTAAGAGGCCCATCGGACAAATTCTTTGGCCACTATACCTGTTTTGCCAATTGGCCTGGTTTACCAAACGGAGCCCCGCTCTCCGTATGCTGACGGAACAACACGAGGGGGCCAAAACAGACTTTCTCCCGTCAAGACGTCCCTCCAAGGCCCTTCTGATAGCTATTAGCCCCGGCCTGCTAGCTGCCTGAAGCCACACACTGGAATCCTATGACCATTCGGCTATGCATGCCTCTCGATAACATCAATATGCCTTGTCTATTGCAGTTTTGGTTAGTAATTATTGCCTTATTTCACTGTAGAGCCTCTAGCACCTGCTCAATACGCCTTAGTTAACACTTTAGTCCCACCTCCCACACATGCGGAGAACTCACCTGGTTTAAACGATATTTCTAGAGACAATATCTCTTTCATCGTCACTCTATGCACAGGTCTACCCTCACTGTATTCATGTCCTACCATACCTTTGTCTGTACATTTCGCCTTGAATCTATTCTACCGTACCCATAAATCTGCTCCTTTCACTATCTGGTCTGAAAATACTAGACGACCAGTCCTTTTAGCCTTTAGCCGTACCCTTGTCCTACTCCTCCTCTGTTCCTCTGGTGATGTGGAGGTTAATCCAGGCCCTGCAGTGCCTAGCCCCACTCCCACTCCCCAGGTGCTATCATTTGTTGACTTCTGTAACCGTAAAAGCCTTTGTGTCATGCATGTTAACATTAGAAGCCTCCTCCCTAAGTTTGTTTTATTCACTGCCCTAGCACACTCTGCCAACCCGGATGTCCTAGCTGTGTCTGAATCCTGGCTTAGGAAGTCCACCAAATACCCTGAAATTTCAAACCCTAACTATAACATTTTTCGACAAGATAGAACTGCCTCAGGGGGCGGTGTTGCAATCTACTGCAGAGATAGCCTGCAGAGCTCTGTCTTACTATCCAGGTCTGTAACCAAACAATTCAAGCTTCTACTCCTAAAAATCCACCTTTCCAGAAACAAGTCTCTCACCGTTGCCGCTTGCTATAGACCACCCTCTGCCCCCAGCTGTGCCCTTGACACCATATGTGAACTGATCGCCTCCCATCTATCTTCAGAGCTCGTGCTGCTAGGTGACCTAAACTGGGACATGCTTAACACCGGCCACCCTACAATCTTGATGCCCTCAATCTCACAAATTATCAATGAACCCACCAGGTACAACCCCATATCAGTAAACACAGGCACCCTCATAGATATCATCCTAACCAACTTGCCCTCTAAATACACCTCTGCTGTTTTCAGCCAAGATCTCAGCGATCACTGCCTCATTGCCTGCATCCGTAATGGGTCTGTGGTCAAACAACCACCCCTCATCACTGTCAAACGCTCCCTAAAACACTTCAGCGAGCAGGCCTTTCTAATCGACCTGGCCCGGGTATCCTGGAAGGATATTGACCTCATCCCATCAGTAGACGATGCCTGGTAATTCTTTAAGAGTGCCTTCCTTACCATCTTAAATAAGCATGCCCCTTTCAAAAAATGTATTACCAGGAAAAGATATAGCCCTTGGTTCACTCCAGACTTGACTGCCCTTGACCAGCACAAAAACATCCATTGGCGTTCTGCATTAGCATCGAATAGCCCACGCAATATGCAACTTTTCAGGGAAGTCAGGAACCAATATACACAGGCAGGTAGGAAAGCTAAGGCTAGCTTTTTCAAGCAGAAATTTGCATTCTGTAGCACAAACTCAAAAAAGTTCTGGGACACTAAAGTCTATGGAGAATAAGAGCACCTCCTCCCAGCTGTCCACTGTATTGAGGCTAAGAAATACTGTCACCACCGACAAATCCACTATAATTGAGAACTTCAATAAGCATTTTTCAACGGCTGGCCATGCTTTCCTCCTGGCTACCCCTACCCCGGTCAACAGCCCTGCACTCCCCACAGCATCTCGCCCAAGCCTCCCCCATTTCTCATTAACCCAAATCCAGATAGCTGGTGTTCTGAAAGAGCTGCAAAATCTGGACCCCTACAAATCAGCCGGGCTAGACAATCTGGCCCCTCTTTCTAAAACTATCTGCCGAAATTGTTACAACCCCTATCACTAGCCTGTTCAATCTCTCTTTTGTATCATCTGAGATTCGCAAAGATTGGAAAGCTTCAGCAGTCATCCCCCTCTTCAAAGGGGGAGACACTCTAGACCCAAACTGCTACAGACCTATATCTATCCTACCCTGCCTTTCAAAGGTCTTCGAAAGACAAGTTAACAAACAGATTACCGACCATTTCGAATCCCACCGTACCTTCTCCGCTATGTAATCTGGTTTCAGAGCTGGTCTTGGGTGCACCTCAGCCACACTCAAGGTCCTAATTGATATCATAACCGCTATCGATAAGAGACAGTACTGTGCAGCTGTATTCATTGACCTGGCCAAGGCTTTCGACTCTGTCAATCACCACATTCTTATTGGCAGACTCAACAGGTTTCTCAAATGATTGCCTCGCCTGGTTCACCAACTACTTCTCTGATAGAGTTCAGTGTGTCAAGTCGGAGGGCCTGTTGTCCGAACCTCTGTCAGTCTCTATGGGGGTGCCTCAGGGTTCAATTCTCGGGCCGACTCTCTTCTCTGTATACATCAATGATGTCGATCTTGCTGCCGGTGATTCTCTGATCCACCTCTACGCAGATGACACCATTCTGTATACTTCTGGCCCTTCTTTGGACACTGTGTTAACTTCTTAGGGAGCGGCTGCATTGGTGACGGTTTTGGAGAGTCTGGCGTCCCCAAAGTAAAATGCCTGCCACTCAGGCCCGGAAGATAGGATATGCACATAATTAGTACTATTGGATAGGAAACACTCTGAAGTTTCTAAGAGTGTTAAAATAATGTATGTGAGTATAACAGAACTGATATAGCAGGTGAAAAACCCGAGGAAAATCCATCCGGATTTGCAGTTTTTTTTTGTAGATGACCTTCTTCTCCATTTGTATTTTTCCTAGGACTGAGACTGCAGTACCTATGGCTTCCACTAGATGTCAACAGTCTTTATACAAAGACTGGGAGTTCTAGGAGTAAGCAAAACAGATAGGAAGAGGAAGTAGTCAGGGGACCACTTTTGTAAACAAGGTTTGACGCGTGCGAGATTGTGAGCGCGCGCCCCAGTTTATTTTTCTTTCCTATCGTTCACGTTATCGTCCGGTTGAAATATTACAGTAAATATACATAAAAGGATACCTAAGGATATATTAAAAATGATGTTTGATTTGTTTGTAGAAAATGTATAGGTATAATTTGAACGTGTTCTCTTTACGGTTCAATGGGCGACTCAACGGTGGATTTTATGATCATAACGCGCCAACCAAATTGAGATTTATGGATATAATAAATGACTTTTTCTAACAAAAGAACCATTGGATGTCTTCGTTGGACACTTGGGAAGCCCTCAGCAGAAGTTCTTCGAAAGGTAAGGGATTTGTTTTAGCTGGGATATGTGTTTTGTGTGACCCGAGCTGGTTTATGAATTTATGCTAATGTATAAATATTAGAAGTGCTATCCTCAAACAATCAAATGTTGTGCTTTCGCCGTAAAGCCTTTTTGAAATCTGACAACGCTGGGATATTGCCAAGAAGCAGAGCTTTTGATGGCTATGCAACACTTGTATATTGATGAATGTTTAATAATTCAACTTTTGGATTTTGAATTTGGCGCCTTGCATTTCACCGGGTAGTGTCGGGAGTGGCACGCTAGCGCGCTGGTGCTCCCTAAGTAGTTAACTAACCTCCAGACGAGCTTCAATGCCATCCAACTCTCCTTCCGCGGCCTCCAACTGCTCTTAAATGCAGGTAAAACTAAATGCATTCTTTTCAACCGATCACTGCCCGCACCTGCCCGCCCGTCCAGTATGACTTAGAATATGTGGACAACTACAAATACCTAGGTGTCTGGCAAGACTGTAAACTCTCCTTCCAGACTCACATTAAATATCTCCAATCCAAAATTAAATCTAGAATTGGCTTCCTATTTCGCAACAAAGCATCCTTCACTCATGCTGCCAAACATACCCTCGTATAACTGACCATCCTACCGATCCTCGACTGACATCGGCGATTCATTTATAAAATAGCCTCCAACACTCTACTCGTCAAATTGGATGCAGTCTATCACAGTGCCATCTGTTTTGTCACCAAATCCCCATATACTACCCACCACTGCGACCTGTACGCTCTCGTTGGCTGGCCCTCGCTTCATACTCGTCGCCAATCCCACTGGCTCCAGGTCATCTACAAGTCTCTGCTAGGTAAAGCCCTGCCTTATCTCAACTCTCTGGTCACCATAGCAGCACCCACCCGCAGCACGCGCTCCAGTCGGTATATCTCACTGGTCACCCCAAAAGCCAATTCCTCCTTTGGCCGCCTTTCCTTCCAGTTCTCTGCTGCCAATGACTGGAACGAACTACAAAAATCACTGAAGCTGGAGACTCATATCTCCCTCACTAGCTTTAAGCACCAGCTGTCAGTGCAGCTCACAGATCTCTGCACCTGCACATAGCCTATCTGTAAACAGACCATCCTACTACCTCATCCCCATACTGTATTTATTTATCTTGCTCCTTTGCACCCCAGTAACTTGCACATTTATCTTCTGCACATCTACCATCCCAGTGTTTAATTGCTATATTGTAATTACCTCACCACCATGGCCTGTTTGTTGCCCTACCTCCCTTATCTTACCTCATTTGCACTCACTGTATATAGACTTATTATTGGCTGTATTATTGGCTGTATGTCTGTGTATTCCATGTGTAACTCTTTGTTGTTGTATGTATCAAACTGCTGCGCTTTATCTTGGCCAGGTCGCAGTTGTAAATGAGAACTTGTTCTCAGCTAGCCTACCTGGTTAAATAAAGGTTAAATAAAAAATAAATAAAAAAATTAATATATAAAGGCCCTGTCATGGATCTTTTGCCTCTGTGGGTTTGAGCTTGGGCCTCCTGCATGCCACATTAATGCGCTAGTTAGCCTGCTGAACCGAAGCCTAGACATCAGTAAGTGTTCAGGTCTCGGGTAATGATACTCACCTCCGTTACACCTTCACCAGACACTGCCTTTCTTTAACCAGCAACCATGTATGCTAGCTAACATGCTAAAATCACCTGTTCTAGCTAGCTCGCGTTAGCCATAGCTATCCTGCTGCTAGTGCTAACCCACTACTGGCTACACTCTCACCACTGGCACCACGGGTGGTTGCCTGATGAACTCTTTATTTATGCACACGCTCTAATATGAGTCACCATGACACAGTGTTAGACGACATTTGACACATGACCTACGCCTAATTAACTAGCCAGTTATAGTAGGCAGGGGTGTTAGGAATGTTTTAGCAGCGGGGTGGAAAGTGGTTTCCAGGAAGTGGAAGCAGAGACAGCTGGCACGGTATGCATCCCAAATGGCACCCTATTCCCTATTTAGTCCTAAATAGGGATTAGGGTGCCATTTGGGATGCAGAGGTGTGACAGATCAGACTAGAGCAGACAGACCAGGAATCAGAGTGAATACTTGATGCTGTCTTGACAGGGAGCAGACAGACAGAGGGAGAGTGGGGAGAGAGGTGTGTGTTAGGGCAGGTTGGATGTGTGTGGGTTGGGGCAGGTTGGATGTGTGTGGGTTGGGGCAGGTTGGATGTGTGTGTGTTAGGGCAGGTTGGATGTGTGTGGGTTGGGGCAGGTTGGATGTGTGTGTGTGGGTTAGGGCAGGTTGGATGTGTGTGGGTTAGGGCAGGTTGGATGTGTGTGGGTTGGGGCAGGTTGGATGTGTGTTGTGTGGGTTGGGGCAGGTTGGATGTGTGTTGTGTGGGTTGGGGCAGGTTGGATGTGTGTTGTGTGGGTTAGGGCAGGTTGGATGTGTGTGGGTTAGGGCAGGTTGGATGTGTGTGTGTTAGGGCAGGTTGGATGTGTGTGTGTTAGGGCAGGTTAATGTGTGTGTGTTAGGACAGGTTGGATGTGTATGGGTTGGGGCAGGTTGGATGTGTGTGTGTGGGTTAGGGCAGGTTGGATGTGTGTGTGTTAGGGCAGGTTGGATGTGTGTGGGTTGGGGCAGGTTGGATGTGTGTTGTGTGGGTTGGGGCAGGTTGGATGTGTGTTGTGTGGGTTGGGGGCAGGTTGGATGTGTGTTGTGTGGGTTGGGGAAGGTTGGATGTGTGTGTGTTGGGGCAGGTTGGATGTGTGTGGGTTGGGGCAGGTTTGATGTGTGTTGTGTTAGGACAGGTTGGATGTGTATGGGTTGGGGCAGGTTGGATGTGTGTGTGTTGTGTTGGGGCATGTTGGATGAGTGTGGGTTGGGGCAGGTTGGATGTGTGTGGGTTAGGGCAGTTGGATGGGTGTGGGTTGGGGCAGGTTGGATGTGTGTTGTGTTTGGTTTGGGCACAGGTTGGATGTTTGTGGGTTAGGGCAGGTTGAATGTGTGTTATGTGGGTTAGGACAGGTTGGATGTGTGTGGGTTAGGGCAGGTTGAATGTGTGTGGGTTAGGGCAGGTTGGATGTGTGTTGTGTGGGTTAGGGCAGGTTGGATGTGTGTGGGTTGGGGCAGGTTGGATGTGTGTGTGTTGGGTTAGGTTGGATGTACAGTGGGGAAAAAAAGTATTTAGTCAGCCACCAATTGTGCAAGTTCTCTCACTTAAAAAGATGAGAGAGGCCTGTAATTTTCATCATAGGTACACTTCAACTATGACAGACAAAATGAGGAAAAAATCCAGAAAATCACATTGTAGGATTTTTATGAATTTATTTGCAAATTATGGTGGAAAATAAGTATTTGGTCAATAACAAAAGTTTATCTCAATACTTTGTTATATACCCTTTGTTGGCAATGACAGAGGTCAAATGTTTTCTGTATGTCTTCACAAGGTTTTCACACACTGTTGCTGGTATTTTGGCCCATTCCTCCATGCAGATCTCCTCTAGAGCAGTGATGTTTTGAGGCTGTCGCTGGGCAACACGGACTTTCAACTCCTCCAAAGATTTTCTATGGGGTTGAGATCTGGAGACTGGCTAGGCCACTCCAGGACCTTGAAATGCTTCTTACAGCCACTCCTTCGTTGCCCGGGCGGTGTGTTTGGGATCATTGTCATGCTGAAAGACCCAGCCACGTTTCATCTTCAATGCCCTTGCTGATGGAAGGAGGTTTTCACTCAAAATCTCACGATACATGGCCCCATTCATTCTTTCCTTTACACGGATCAGTCGTCCTGGTCCCTTTGCAGAAAAACAGCCCCAAAGCATGATGTTTCCACCCCCATGCTTCACAGTAGGTATGGTGTTCTTTGGATGCAACTCAGCATTCTTTGTCCTCCAAACACGACGAGTTGAGTTTTTACCAAAAAGTTATATTTTGGTTTCATCTGACATTCTCCCAATCCTCATCTGGATCATCCAAATGCTCTCTAGCAAACTTTAGACGGGCCTGAACATGTACTGGCTTAAGCAGGGGGACACGTCTGGCACTGCAGTATTTGAGTCCCTGGCGGCGTAGTGTGTTACTGATGGTAGGCTTTGTTACTTTGGTCCCAGCTCTCTGCAGGTCATTCACTAGGTCCCCCCGTGTGGTTCTGGGATTTTTGCTCACCGATCTTGCGTGGAGCCCCAGGTTGAGGAAGATTATCAGTGGTCTTGTATGTCTTCCATTTCCTAATAATTGCTCCCACAGTTGATTTCTTCAAACCAAGCTGCTTACCTATTGCAGATTCAGTCTTCCCAACCTGGTGCAGGTCTACAATTTTGTTTCTGGTGTCCTTTGACAGCTCTTTGGTCTTGGCCATAGTGGAGTTTGGAGTGTGACTGTTTGAGGTTGTGGACAGGTGTCTTTTATACTGATAACAAGTTCAAACAGGTGCCATTAATACAGGTAATGAGTGGAGGACAGAGGAGCCTCTTAAAGAAGAAGTTACAGGTCTGTGAGAGACAGAAATCTTGCTTGTTTGTATGTGACCAAATACTTATTTTCCACCATAATTTGCAAATAAATTCATAAAAAATCCTACAATGTGATTTTCTGGATTTTTTTTCCTCATTTTGTCTGTCATAGTTGAAGTGTACCTATGATGAAAATTACAGGCCTCTCTCATCTTTTTAAGTGAGAGAACTTGCACAATTGGTGGCTGACTAAATACTTTTTTTCCCCACTGTATGTGTGTGTTGGGGCAGGTTGGTTGTGTGTGGGTTAGGGCAGGTTGGATGTGTGTTGTGTGGGTTGGGGCAGGTTGGATGTGTGTGGGTTGGGGCAGGTTGGATGTGTGTGGGTTGGGGCAGGTTGGATGTGTATGTGTTGGGGCAGGTTGGATGTGTGTAGGTTGGGGCAGGTTGGATGTGTGTTTGGGCAGGTTGGATGTGTGTGGGTTGGGGCAAGTTGGATGTGTGTGGGTTAGGGGCAGGTTGGATGTGTGTGGGTTGGGGCAGGTTGGATGTGTGTGGGTTAGGGCAGGTTGGATGTGTGTGGGTTGGGACAGGTTGGATGTGTGCTGTGTTGGGTTTGGGCAAAGGTTGGATGTGTGTTGTGTTGGGTTTGGGCACAGGTTGGATGTGTGTTGTGTTGTGTTTGGGCACAGGTTGGATGTGTGTGGGTTAGGGCCGGTTGGATGTGTGTTGTGTTGTGTTTGGGCACAGGTTGGATGTGTGTGGGTTAGGGCCGGTTGGATGTGTGTTGTGTTGTGCTTGGGCACAGGTTGGAAGTGTGTTGTTTTGTGTTTGCGCACAGGTTGGATGTGTGTTGTTTTGGGTTTGGGCATCCAGACTGACTCCAACGGTCTGAAACACAGTAATCAGACAGACAACACTTCTGCACTTCTGAGCCTTCATTCATAAAGTGCTTTAGGGCAGAAGAAGCGCTGATCTTAGATCAGGTCCAACCAGTCCATACACCTTTTCCCCCCATTATTATCTAAAAGGAAAACTGATCATAGATTAGCACTCATAATCTGAAACAGGCATTATGAATCAGGCTCTGATCTCGCATAAAATCGAAACAAATGTAAATGTACTGCCGGCCAGTGTCACCAAAGTTATGAGGTAATAATGAAGTTCAACACCTGTACCATACATCAGACACATGAGAGGATGATAAATATTTAAAACGTCGCCTTGACAACTGAGGAGACTCGTAACCGACAGCGACAGTAAATATTGAGTGCCACCAGGAGTTTGATGTCATGTCACTCACCTCCTCCAGCAAGTGCTTTCCTTTCTCAGATTCTTCTAGTTCTTTTGTTTATTTGTTTTCACTCCTGCTCTTCTTCCTCCAAGATGGGTTGAGGATGTATAGGCCTTCCTCCGTCTCAATGGTCATCTCTGTATCTAAGAGCTGTCCGAGAAGGAACATTGTTACCATCGTTGCAAAACCCTTCAGGACAAAGACAGGAACCACGTAGAACCTGGATACAATGAACATCCCCTCACCATTTAGAGTAGTAACTCATTTAAAACTGAGAGGAATCTCAAAGCACGTGGTTCCAATGGCTCCTTGGCTTGTTGGAGAGCGGTGCTGGCAACACCAGACCTGCTCCTTTTACTCCCACAGTCAATGTATTGGACATGTATGTGTAGTGTGTGTTGGACATATGTGTCTCTCTGAACTGTAAGCGGTAAAGGCATCGGATATTTTTAAAGCAGTTCCATTGATATCCAGTGGAGGGCAACACTGTTCTATGATTCCCACAATGCATTGTGTGTGAGTGTGTGTGTGGTGTGTGGTGTGAGTGTGTGTGTGTATATATCCATTCTCTGTCATCCAGATTACTGATCCAACACACTCTGGCGTTTTCTCTCCAACGGCATTTTGATAATTTTTTTATTTAATCCAGAGCGGTGGCAAAACAGTGAGAGATGATGATAGGGAGGGAGGGAAGGAGAGAGAGAGAGAGAGAGAGAGAGAGAGAGAGAGAAAGAAAGAAAGAGAGCGAGAAAGAAAGAAAGAAAGAAAGAAAAAAGAGAGAGAAAGAGCTGGGTTAGAAAATGGGTTTCGCTGTGTTACCTCGACAGTGCACAGAGATTAGTTTCAAGTGGGTCACGGATGCTGGAGAAACAGACATTTATCTTACATGGCACCGGAGTTCTTCTTTTGTTCTATCTTCTACCTCGCTCTTTTTTTCACCTGAGGTGCGGTGTGGAGAACTTGCTGGAAGAGTCAAGTGTTTCTGACAGGCCACAGATGCTGCAGCACTGGGAGAGGCTTTGTGTTTTCATTCTCTCTCCTCCCCCTCTCTCTCTCTCTCTCTCTCTCTCTCTCTCTCTCTCTCTCTCTCTCTTTCCTCTGTCTCTCTCTCTTTCTCTCTCTCTCTTACCTCTCTCTCTCTCTCTCTCTTTCCTACCCCCTCTCTCTCTTTTCTCTCTCCTCCCTCCCTCCCTGTCAGTCACTAGGGAGAATATTGTAGCTCATTACAATACCAATCTCCAGTGTTGCCTTGCTTTCCTTCCAAGGTGGATGAATATGCCACATGAACACTAGCATAGGACACACAGTAATTTATAACTGCCACTCAAGGGTCAGGTTCATTAGGGTACACTGTCGGAAAACGTTTTAAAAAGGAAAACGAAAATGAGCATAGTGTTGCAAAGTGAAGAGTTGCAGAACTGCTCAGAGACGGTAGCCGATAGAGAGAGAGGGAGAGATGAATCTATACAGTTGAACGTGTTAATGCTGATTGACTATTCCTCTCATTGGATACGATATAGACCTTTGTGTTTTTTTAACGTAATATGTAGTTGTTGTACTGTATGTGTGTCTATAGTTTTGTTTAATGTTGTGTTAGTGTATGTAAGTTGTTTTGTCTGAAACGTTGTTCCCCCTGCTGCTATTGGACCAGGTCTCTCTTGGAAAAGAGATGTTATCTCAATGAGAAAAACCTGTATAAATAAAGGTTAAATAAAAAAAAATACAAAATACAAAATATGTTGATACACACAGCCAATGCCAGGCCACCGTTCACTGCAGATGTCAACTACAAAGGAAATGATAGAAACAGACACATAATTCTCAGCCAGTTCATTTCACTCCACCGATGTACCCTGAGCGGAGACGGAGACAAACAACCGTGAAATGGACTCTGTTTCTCTGAGTCACAACACGAGCAAAACAACTCTCAGGGGTGGTGATGCTCTTCAAACTGGCCATAGAGATCAAATTAAGAAACGTGGTCTTAACGTCCAGCCTGGAAGCCACATTGAATATCGTTCAGTTTCACTTAGTGAAAAAGAGCGATAATTCAGTTGGGATTCCAGGCTCTGACAAGGTTAGAGTCCTGACCCCATGAAACCTGGTGGTTAGCCGCAGCACCAGGAGGAACAACCTTAACGTTAGCCTGAGGCAGAGCACTCTACCCGGAGTTCACTCAGAGCCAATTGGGCCTACTCTCCAGGATGTGTGTATATTCCCTAACCCTTGGTGGTACTTTACCTGCGGTGTCATACAGAGCTGACAGGGGTATTTCTACCGGCTAGTACGGCATATATACATAGAAAGGAATCAGGATTGAGATCAGCAGGTTGCAGGGACCCACACACGCAGCACATAGGTCAGTGTGGATTTGTGGCTTGGTTTGGACCAGGTTCCCTGTGGTAAAGCTGCTGACCCATTAACACAGGCAGAATGCTGAGTCTGACGGTACGACTTCCTTTAATGTCAGCTCCAAACTTTCTCTCAATTCAATTTCATTTTAAGGCTTTATTGGCATAGGACACATATGTTTACATTGCCAAAGCAAGTGAAATGGATAAACAAAAGTAAATATGATTAACAATATGAACAGTAAATATTACACTCACATTCAAATGTCATATTATGTCTATATACACTGTTGTAATGGTGTGCAAATAGTTAAAGTGCAAAGGGGAAAATAAATAAACATAAATATGGGTTGTATTTACAATGGTGTTTGTCCTTCACTGGTTGCCCTTTTCTTGTGGCAACAGTTCACACATCTTGCTGCTGTGATGGCACACTGTGGTATTCCACCCAGTAGATATGGGAGTTTATCAAAATTGGGTTTGTTTTCAAATTCTTTGTGGGTCTGTGTAATCTGAGGGCAATATGTGTCTCTAATATGGTCATACATTTGGCAGGTCAGGAAGTGCAGCTCAGTTTCCACCTCATTTTGTGGGCAGTGTGCACATTCTCTTGAGAGCCAGGTCTGCCTACGGCGGGCTTTCTCAATAGCAAGGCTATGCTCACTCTGTCAGCTCTGTCAAGTAATTATCATTTTTTTTCTCATGATTTGGTTTGGTCTAATTGTGTTGCTGTCCTGGGGCTCTGTGGGGTCAGAGCCCCAGGACCAGCTTGCTTAGGGGACTCTTCTCCAGGTTCATCTCGCTGTAGGTGATGGCATTGTTAAAGAAGGTTTGGGAATCGCTTCCTTTTAGGTGGTTGTAGAATTAAACTGCTATTTTCTGGATTTTGACAATTAGCGGGTATCGGCCTAATTCTACTCTGTGTGCATTATTTGGTGTTTTACGTTGTACACGGAGGATATTTTTGCAGAATTCTGCTTACCGAGTCTCAATTTGGTGTTTGTCACATTTTGTGAATTCTTGGTTGGTGAGTGGACCCCAGACCTTAAAGGGCAATGGGTTCTATAGCTGATGCAAGTATTTTAGCCAGATCCTAATTGGTATGTCGAAATTGCCTTTTCTCTCAGCTTGTTTAGGGCTTTGTGGAAGTTACCTGTGGCGCTGATGTTTAGGCAGAGGTATGTATCGTTTTGTGTGCTCTAGTGCAACAGTGTCTAGATGGAATTTATATTTGTGGTCCTGGTAACTGGACCTTTTTGGGAACACCATAATTTTTGTCTTACTGAGATTTACTGTCAGGGCCCAGGTCTCTCTCTCTCTGACAGGTAGCATGATTATGACAGGACAATGAGATGAGGATGGAGAGAGAGACCTTGAAGAGACCTTCACCAAAGTTCATTCACTGTCAGTCTCCTTAACCACCGGAGGGCACTGAAGAGCAGTACCAACCTCCCCTGTGTCCCATGGCCTGGTCAAAAGTCGTGCACTATATAAGGAATAGGGTTCTGACAATGATAGGCATGAACTGATCCTAGATCAGTTAGGAAGGTATTCAGTTACTGGAGAACTGTGCCAACAATGCTAGACTCACTGTTAGATTGCTGGATTAAACTGTGACAATCTATTTCCTGAAGGTTCCTTCTCTTGTCCAAACGATAAAATCAACTTTATTTGGTTGTGAACGCCAGCACCAGACCTCCCATTCCAGGAACACATTAAAACACTTCAACCTTCAACAGACAAAGTACATTTGTCCTTCACTACTCTGTGTTCGCACGCACGCACAGACACACACACGGCCTTGGCCACTCCCAGTAAGAACTGTACAGTCAGCGATGGAAGGAATACATCTCAGCTAGAGAAAAGGTGAAAAGGGTAACATTTTAAATTGCATATGCACTGTCCTTGAGCAACAGATGGAGGATATCTGAGGACATGTAACCTACTGTATAAGTGGACAATGCAGGCAAGGCCATGACAACCTACAGAAGACATACTTTCAGACAAGAACTGACAAACACTGTCTGATGGTCTGCATGCTAAAATGAGCTAAGACAGTGTGATGGTCTGCATGCTAAAATGAACTAAGACAGTGTGATGGCCTGCATATTAAAATGAACTAAGACAGTTCATTTTAGCATGCAGACCATCAGACTGTCTTAGTTCATTTTAGCATGCAGACCATCACACTAAGACAGTTCATTTTAGCATGCAGACCATCACACTGTCTCAGTCTGATGATCTGCATGCAAAAATGGACTGTCTTAGTCTGATGGTCTGCATGCTAAAATGAACTAAGACAGTCTGATGGTCTGCATGCTAAAATGAACTAAGACAGTCTGATAGTCTGCATGCTAAAATGAACTAAGACAGTCTGATAGTCTGCATGCTAAAATGAACTAAGACTGTCTGATAGTCTGCATGCTAAAATGAACTAAGACTGTCTGATAGTCTGCATGAAAAAAATTAACTAAGACAGTAGTGGGAGTAAAGGGCTGACTGGGGAACTATAAGACTGACTGTGGATTTATAAGACTGACTGTAGAACAATAAGTCTGACTGTGGAAGTACAAGACTGACTATGGAACTATAAGGCTGACTGTGGAACCATAAGACTGACTGTGGAACCAGACAGAAAGAAAGAGAAAGAGAGCAAGACAGAAAGAGACAGACAAAGACAGACAGAGAGGCAGAAAGAGACAGAGACAGAGAGAGAGACAGAGAGGGAGAGACAGAGAGATAGAAAGAGACAGAGAGAGAGAGAGAGAGAGACACAGAGAAGGAGAGACAGAAAGAGAGAGGAAGACATACTCTTTCCCTTACTGTACATCACAGTCTCTATAATCCCAAATCAGACCTGAGGAGTTCAGCCAGGCTTTAAAAGGTAGTTTGCAGCTCTGCACCTCTTTCACTTCTAATAACGCACAGAGGCAATCAATGGCCAGACTGGAGACTGACATCTAGGAGAGGAGGGTGGAGGGGCCAACATAATGCAATAAAGTGTGTGTGTATGTGACAGAAAGAGAGACAGAAAGTGTGTGTGTGTGTGTGAGAGAGAGGTGCGGCCAGAGCATTCTGTCAGCGTGACCTCCACCACATCTGCCCTCACCCCTGTCATCCTCATTAGCATCAACACGCTTCTGCTTTGTTTGTCTCCACCCACGAGCAAATGAGACGGACGGACGGACAGACGCACGCACAAGCACACGCATGCACACACACTCCATGGCTGTGTGTGTGTCTGCACTGCAGGTCACAGCATCTCTCCCTCTGTGATGTGGAGTGGTTTGTCCAGAAGCCTGAAGGACCTCTGTCCAACTAATTACCAACAGAAATAGAGACACGGGAGGGAAATAGAGAGTGAAGGAGGGAGGGAGAGAGAGAAAGAGAGAACAACAAAAGGTGAAAAGGAGAGGTAAGCATATGGGAGAAGAATGGGTGAGAGAGAGAGAGAGAGAGAGAGAGAGAGAGAGAGAGAGAGAGAGAGAGAGGGAGGTGGAGAGAGAGAGAGAGAGAGGGAGGTGGAGAGAGAGAGACGTACGTACAGGGACCACAATTAACCTTCCATTACACTGTCAAAAAAAACAATAATCCACAGGAAACGCCGCTAGGTAGCTAGGAACACTGAAAATGAGCTTCCTCCAACCACAGTCGGCCATTGTTATTGTTATTATTATTATCATCATTACGTGGGGAAGGCCATCGCCCCCTCGCTCCCTCCCTCCAATCATCACACCTGTTATCAGTGTCTCTAGGGCCTCTGCAAGCTTCCAGGGACAATAATTGCATTTACTGGCAAAATGCTTTTCTGTCCTATTATCACCATTTCATTGTATTGTATTTCTCTGTTTCACCCCTCAGGCCATGTTGCTGTTTGGGTGTACAGTAAGTTGAATGCCAGCAGCCTGAGGACCAGAGAGACAGGACGAGTGACAGAGTGGTCTCTTAGCTTGGCCCCAGGTGTGACGTACAGTACCAGTCAAAAGTTTGGACACACCTACTACTCATTCAAGGTTTTTTCTTTATTTTTACTGTTTTCTACATTGTAGAATAACCGTGAAGACATCAAAACTATGAACTATGTAGAAAATAGAAAAAATAAAGAAAAAGCCTGGAAAGAGTAGGTGTCCAAACTTTTGACAGGTACTGTACATAGACGCTTCGTTATCAAGCCAGCAGCATTTCACTGCTGGCTTGTCTCTGAAGCTAAGCAAGGTTGGTCCCTGGATGGGAAACCAGATGCTGCTGAAAGTGGTGTTGGAGGGCCAATGGGTACTTTGCCCTGTGTAGGGTGCTGTCTTTCAGATGGGATGTTAAATGGGTGTCCTGACTCTTATCGTAAGAGTAGGGATGTCCTGACTCTCTGCGGTCACTAAAGATCCCACGGCACTTATCTTAAGAGTAGGGGTGTCCTGACACTCTGCGGTCACTAAAGATCCCACGGCACTTATCGTAAGAGTAGGGGTGTCCTGACTCTCTGCGGTCACTAAAGATCCCATGGCACTTATCGTAAGAGTAGGGGTGTCCTGACACTGCAGTCACTAAAGATCCCACGGCACTTATCGTAAGAGTAGGGGTGTCCTGACTCTCTGCGGTCACTAAAGATCCCATGACACTTATCGTAAGAGTAGGGGTGTCCTGACACTCTGCGGTCAATAAGAATCCCACAGCACTTATCGTAAGAGTAGGGGTGTCCTGACTCTCTGTGGTCACTAAAGATCCCATGGCACTTATCGTAAGAGTAGGGGTGTCCTGACTCTCTGCGGTCACTAAAGATCCCACGGCACTTATCGTAAGAGTAGGGGTGTCCTGACTCTCTGTGATAACTAAAGATCACACAGGACTTATCGTAACAGTAGGGGTGTCCTGACTCTCTGCGGTCACTAAAGATCCCACGGCACTTATCTTAAGAGTAGGGGTGTCCTGACTCTCTGCGGTCACTAAAGATTCCACGGCACTTATCGTAAGAGTAGGGCTGTCCTGACTCTCTGCGGTCACTAAAGATCCCACAGCACTTATTGTAAGAGTAGGGGTGTCCTGGCTAAATTCCTAATCTGGCTCTCATACCATCCATACCATGGCCACCTAATCATCCCCAGCTTTCAATTGGCTCATTCATTCTCCCCTATAACTATTCCCCAGGTTGTTGCTGTAAATGAGAATGTGTTGTTCTCAGTCAACTTACCTGGTAAGAATAAGGGTTATTAAATAATAAAATGTCAGTGTGGAACCTAATGTGAGAGTAAACCTGTTTAAAATGTCAGTGTGGAACCCAATGTGAGAGTAAACCTATTCAAAATGTTAGTGTGGAACCCAATGTGAGAGTAAACCTGTTTAAAACATCAGAGTGGAACCCAATGTGAGAGTAAACCTGTTTAAAATGTCAGTGTGGAACCCAATGTGAGAGTAAACCTGTTTAAAATGTCAGTGTTGTTGACAGAGTGGATCTTTAACGCGGAGGCACCAACACACCCCCAATGGCTTCTACCTCTATTGATTTAGAGGACAATGTTAACTCAGTCAGCCACCACAGCTAGATGAATACTTCAGGCTTACTGTGTACATGTGCACCTGGTTATTTTAAACACTGATAAAGCAACCTACAGTATCTGTGCACTGATAAGCAGATGTACATGTATAACCTGCTTTGGTAAAGAAAAAACAACACCTGCCAAATAAAAAAAACATGACGTGCCAAGGTTAGTTTATCAGCAATACTATCAGAAAAGTTATGCAGTATAGAATATGAATTCTGCAAAGATGCAACTGACCCTGACAACAAACTGAGAATAATTACATACTTAACAAGTATGAATTTCCTAGAGGACCTTCAAGTATGTACCTAGCTACATCTAAGACAGAAAATAACAACATGGCCTATATATTTCACTCTACGCACAATTTCTAATTTAAATGTAATTTACTTCAAATTTAGATTGGCATGTCTCCAACAAGCTTATCAAGGACATCTTGACTGCTGCATGCCTGACCAGCGAAGATTGATTTGTGATTTGTCTTCATTTAAAGTAGGTAGTTTCTTGTTTTCCCCATCAGAGGTGAACCAGGGAGTAGTTAACTATTGTGAGTGAGAGTACAAACTGCTGATGGTTAGACTTTCTTCCTTCCGACTGCCTCCTTAATGACCATGAAGTCCATTAAGACAAAATTAGGACGTCTCGGAAAAAACGAATTCACCTGCCTCTCGGCACTTAGCCTCTTAAACTTCTCGCTTCTCACACTCCTTTTGCTCCTCTCTCTCTCCTCTCCTTTCTCTCCTCGATCTCTCCTTTCTCTCCTCTATTGCTCCTTTCTCTCTGTCTCATTGATAATTATCTTGGTCTGATTCAGTACATTTGCATTCAGTAAGCAGGTGACCAAATGAGCTGCCTCCTCCTCCAGTGAGGCTCCCACTAGACAGGCTACAGAGACACAGTGTTGTCGTCGTCTCCATCTCTGAATATGGCTTATTAGTGACTCATTTCATTCACACAGTACGGTTAGTGCAGAGGGAGGTAGACTATTGACAAAGGCTTCTGGTTCCTCACCCTGGCTGAGACAAGGCTGCACAGAAAAGATGCTAAACCAGCCTGTGTTTCAGCCTACTGACGTGCCTTGATACAATGCTTGCTCGTGTTGTTTTGATGCTAGATGGTGACAAGACAGATATAAAGAGACCCACCAGCCCAAAAAGAGCATCTATCGGGCCGTATATTGTGAACCCCTCACATAGAGACATTGGAAAGAGTTCTGTTTGGCATGCTTGTTAAATATATGGACCTTGTTCATTAAGAGTCCAGTATGTACCTCTTCTCTTATACCTTCCAGCCACTGCAACTAATGACACTGTCCAGGGCTCCCTGGCCTAATCGAATGACCTGGGAGTGATCGCGGAGGATGTAATAGAGTGAGCCAGGAAGTAAATACAAAACAGGTGGGCTGTAATCTAATACCTAAACTAGCCGCAGGCTAACTGTCACTAAGCAGCTAGCGCATACAGGGCTCATGGAGCGATGTGTCCGTTAATGAGAGACACTTACCGTGGGATCCAACGTGGTGGGCATCTGGCACCGTTTCTCCGACAACCTTCCAAAGTCCCCTATTCTTGGTGGGGGTGGGGGTTTCCCTAAACTAAGAGGAAACATAGAAAGACAGACTTTAGAGAGGAATTTTAGATTTTGATGTGAAGACATTGGAAGGCTCCATGAAGGTTAAAGGGAAAGGTTGGATCTGCCGTACACCTTTAAAACAAACCATCTGTTTTTGATGAATGGCCTTACAGGTGAAAGAGAAGGTTGTCCTGGTGAGATGTTATGGTACAGATGTAGAATCTTAATTTGAGCCAGTTTGCTTCAGCAGGAAGATATTCCTGCAGCAACAGCAAATGTGAATTAATATGTGGATTATAATGAATATCATTTAGATTTTGTAGGGGTTGATGCATTTTTCATTAGGGCAAATCAAGTCTGACATTTTAATGTGGAAATTACAAACTTTATAGGCTTTTTAAAAACATTAAAACTTCTTCAGGATTGGTGGGTCCCCCGCTGGACGGTTGAGCTAACGTAGGCTAATGAGATTAGCATGAGGTTGTAAGTAACAAGAACATTTCCCAGGACATAGACATATCTGATATTGGCAGAAAGCTTAAATTCTTGTTAATCTAACTGCACTGTCCAATTTACAGTAGCTATTACAGTGAAAGAATAACATGCTATTGTTTGAGGAGAGTGTACAGTTTTGAACAGAAATGTAATGGTTCATTGGATCAGTCGGAGATTTTGCACATACACTGCTGCCATCTAGTGGCCAAAATCTAAATTGCACCTGGGCTGGAATCATAGATTATGGCCTTTCTCTTGTATTTCAAAGATGATGGTACATTATCTTTGTATTATCTTTTACCAGATCTAATGTGTTATATTCTCCTACATTCCTTTCACATTTCCACAAACTTCAAAGGGTTCCTTTCAAATGGTAGCCCCATGAGAATTCGTCTGCCCTATGACATTACAAAATGCAAAGTCTGATTGGTTTGTGATCCCTGGTTGCCTTTTCAGGGTTGGGCAGAAGTTGGTTCAAGTATGGAACGTGAAAACTGGAAAAACAAACGGTGGGAAATGCAATCATGCTGCATAATAAAATATAATAATTTTTCTCACCTTTGATTTCCACCGTGTGATTTTTCGCTTGGCTACTACTACTTATTCTCTTCCCTCACCCCCCTCTTACAACCTCCTCTCTCTCAACCCCCTTCTCCTCCCCAAACCTTCACCACTGTACCTCACTCTGCTGTGTAAAAGGTAGGGTTCTTTGTTTGGTTTGTTCACAATCTCCTCTTATTTCTATACTTTTGTACCCCTAGAGAGAGAGAGAGAAAGAGAGAGTGACAGAGAGACAGAGAGAGAGAGACAGAGAGACAGAGAGAGCGAGACAAAGAGAGAGAGAGAGAGAGAGAGACAGAGAGAGCGAGACACAGAGAGACAGAGACAGAGAGAGAGAGAGAGAAAGAGACAGAGACAGAGAGAAAGAGACAGAAAGACAGAGAGACAGAGAGAGAGAGAAAGAAAGAGACAGAGACCGAGAGAGAGAGAGAAAAAAAATATACATACCTCGGCCTAAACATCAGCGCCACAGGTATTTTTCACAAACCTGTGAACGATTTGAGAAACAAGGCAAGAAGGGCCTTCTATGCCATCAAAAGGAACATAAAATTCGACATACCAATTAGGATCTGGCTAAAAATACTTATAGAACCCATTGCCCTTTATGGTTGTGAGGTCTGGGTTCCGCTCACCAACCAAGAATTCACAAAATGGGGCACCAAATTGAGACTCTGCATGCAGAATTCTGCAAAAATATCCTCTATGTACAACGTAAAACACCAAATAGTGCATGCAGAGCAGAATTAGCCCAATACCTACTAATGATCAAAATCCAGAAAAGAGACGTTAAATTCTACAACCACCTAAAAGGAAGCGATTCCTAAGCAAGCTGGTCCTGGGGCTCTGTTCACAAACACAAACAGTCCCTACAGAGCCCCAGGACAGCAACATAGTTAGACCCAACCAAATCATGAGAGAACAAAAAGATAATTCCTTCCAATGTGTCAAGTAATTAACAAAAAAAACAGAGCAAACTAGAATGCTATTTGGCCCTAAACAGAGAGTACACAGTGGCAGAATACGTGACCACTGTGACTGACCCAAACTTAAGGAAAGCGTTGACTATGTACAGACTCAGTGAGCATAGCCTTTCTATTGAGAAAGGCCGCCGTAGGCAGACCTGGCTCTCAAAAAAAGAAAGGCTATGTGCACACTGCCCACAAAATTTGGTGGAAGCTGAGCTGCACTTCGTAACCTGCCAAATGTGTGACCATATTAGAGACACATATTTCCCTCAGATTACACAGACCCAAACTCCCGTATCTACTGGGTAAAACACCACAGTGTGCCATAACAGCAGCAAGATGTGTGACATGTTGTCACAAGAAAAGGGCAACCACTGAAGAACAAACACCATTGTAAAAACAACCTACATTTATGTTGATTTATTTTCCCTTTTGCACTTTAACTATTTGCACATCCTCACTACACTGTATATAGACATAATATGAGATTTTGGAACTTTTGTGAGTGTAAGGCTTACTGTTTATTTTTTTGTTGTTTATTATCTATTTTACTTGCTTTGGCAATGTAAACACATGTTCCCCATGCTAATAAAGCATTGTGAGAGAGAGAGAGAGAGAGAGAGAGAGAGAGAGAGAGAGAGAGAGAGAGAGAGAGAGACGACACCGAAACCATCCTACAGACCATAACACTATCTCGTAGAGTTCTCTACATTACTGGAGATTTTAGTTATTTCCGTTGTGCATTCAATGTGAATTACATAGATTCGCCTTGAGCTAGACACCATTCAGGTGGCATTGATTTGGCCCTCGGCAGCTCCAGGTAACAGCATGCAGGATAATTATAAGGCTCTGTACAGCTACATGGTGTACATGTTCTCTTCCTGGCACCGGGAGGCTGGATCATAGTGGTTATATGCATTCTGACTGGGCCTGGCTAATTGCATTTTAAATGACAGTCTTTAGACGGTCTGTCTGTTTCCTAGAAGGACTACTGTGTGATTATGGACGGGGTGAGATCGTATGGATCACCTTGATGGGGAGAGAAAAACACACATTCATACACACACACATAACCCCCCCCCCACACACACACACACACACAGAGCTGACTCTTTAGTGTGCTGAGGTGGATGATGTATTATATTGGAATTGTTGTAGTCCAACACAGTAATGAAAGTATTTCTTTAAAACATGAATAAAGGATTGACTCTGAGGTCTAGATAAGGTGAAAGGAGTTTTTTTTATTGAGGTTTAAAACGTGAATATGAGTTTGTCCTGGCTGCAGCTAGTCCCTGGGCCTGTCACACACACACACACACACACACACACACACACACACACACACACACACACACACACACACACACACACACACACACACACACACACACACACACACACAACGGCTGCTGCTGAAGCCATTGCTGATTGCTAACCACCAGTCATTTCCATTGATTACGACTTGTCATCATTGAGAAAATGAAGAACCTCTGACACTGTGGATAATCTTATAGTTTTAGATCATCGAGAGCGAGAGAGAGACAAAGACAGAGCGAGAGAGAGAAAGATAAATACATTTTCTATTCATTGGGCAAGTAGCGGTAAGACAATCGTAAAGTAATGACCGACGTCAACCATCACACTGGTTGTGCGTGTGCAATGGTAGGCTTCAAAAAGACTCTTACGGTAGGTACACATACAGTGGGGAAAAAAAGTATTTAGTCAGCCACCAATTGTGCAAGTTCTCTCACTTAAAAAGATGAGAGAGGCCTGTAATTTTCATCATAGGTACACTTCAACTATGACAGACAAAATGAGGAAAAAAAATCCAGAAAATCACATTGTAGGATTTTTTATGAATTTATTTGCAAATTATGGTGGAAAATAAGTATTTGGTCACATACAAACAAGCAAGATTTCTGGCTCTCACAGACCTGTAACTTATTCTTTAAGAGGTTCCTCTGTCCTCCACTCATTACCTGTATTAATGGCACCTGTTTGAACTTGTTATCAGTATAAAAGACACCTGTCCACAACCTCAAACAGTCACACTCCAAACTCCACTATGGCCAAGACCAAAGAGCTGTCAAAGGACACCAGAAACAAAATTGTAGACCTGCACCAGGTTGGGAAGACTGAATCTGCATTAGGTAAGCAGCTTGGTTTGAAGAAATCAACTGTGGGAGCAATTATTAGGAAATGGAAGACATACAAGACCACTGATAATCTTCCTTGATCTGGGGCTCCACGCAAGATCTCACCCGTGGGGTCAAAATGATCACAAGAACGGTGAGCAAAAATCCCAGAACCACACGGGGACCTAGTGAATGACCTGCAGAGAGCTGGGACCAAAGTAACAAAGCCTACCATCAGTAACACACTACGCCGCCAGGGACTCAAATCCTGCAGTGCCAGACGTGTCCCCCTGCTTAAACCAGTACATGTTCAGGCCCGTCTGAAGTTTGCTAGAGAGCATTTGAATGATCCAGATGAGGATTGGGAGAATGTCATATGGTCAGATGAAACCAAAATAGAACTTTTTGGTAAAAACTCAACTTGTCGTGTTTGGAGGACAAAGAATGCTGAGTTGCATCCAAAGAACACCATACCTACTGTGAAGCATGGGGTGTAAACATCATGCTTTGGGGCTGTTTTTTTCTGCAAAGGGACCAGGACGACTGATCCGTGTAAAGGAAAGAATGAATGGGGCCATGTATCGTGAGATTTTGAGTGAAAACCTCCTTCCATCAGCAAGGGCATTGAAGATGAAACGTGGCTGGGTCTGTCAGCATGACAATGATCCCAAACACACCGCCGGCAACGAAGGAGTGGCTTCGAAGAAGCATTTCAAGGTCCTGGAGTGGCCTAGCCAGTCTCCAGATCTCAACCCCATAGAAAATCTTTGGAGGGAGTTGAAAGTCCGTGTTGCCCAGCGACAGCCCCAAAACATCACTGCTCTAGAGGAGATCTGCATGGAGGAATGGGCCAAAATACCAGCAACAGTGTGTGAAAACCTTGTGAAGACTTACAGAAAACGTTTGACCTCTGTCATTGCCAACAAAGGGTATATAACAAAGTATTGAGATAAACTTTTGTTATTGACCAAATACTTATTTTCCACCATAATTTGCAAATAAATTCATAAAAAATCCTACAATGTGATTTTCTGGATTTTTTTTCCTCATTTTGTCTGTCATAGTTGAAGTGTACCTATGAAGAAAATTACAGGCCTCTCTCATCTTTTTAAGTGAGAGAACTTGCACAATTGGTGGCTGACTAAATACTTTTTTTCCCCACTGTATGTCATCACTTGGCAGTAGTACTGTACACTAATTTATCACTGACCTCAACCCAGAGCCTCTCAGATCGTTCACTGTCACCCAACTGACACCCTTATCAGATCACAGCAAAATCACAGTCAACTTGAACAGAGCTATACTCAATCATGAGGCATCAAAGCCAAAGGAACTGAGTTATATTAAGAAATGCTATAGATGGAAGGAAAGTAGTGTAGAAACCTACCAAAAAACAATTAAGCAACAACAAATTCAATCCCATTCAGACAACTTACTGGACAAAACGTTTCAGTGTAATAGTGAAGGTGTAAACATGGCAGTAGAAAACCTAAACAGTATATTTGACCTCTCAGCTTCCCCATCATATCTAAAAATGTCAAACAGAAAACCGAAGAAAATTAACAACGACAAATGGTTTGATAACGAATGCAAAAACATAAAAAATTTATTGAGAAACCTATCCAACCAAAAACATAGAGACCCAGTAAATTGAGCCTATGCCTTTTTATAAAAAATTTTTTTTAACCTATATTTAACCAGGTAGGCCAGTTGAAAACAAGTTCTCATTTACAACTGCAACCTGGCCAAGATAAATCAAAGCAGTGTGACAAAAGCAACAACACAGAGTTACACATGGGATAAACAAACGTACAGTCAATAACACAATAGAAAAATATATGCACAGTGTGTGCCAATTTAGTGAGATTAGGGAGGCAATGCAATAAATAGGCCATAGAGGCGAAATAATTACAATTTAGCATTAACACTGGAGTGATAGATGTGTAGATTATGTGCAAGTAGAGTGCAAGTAGAGATACTGTGGTGCAAAAGAGCAAAGAATATATTTTTAAAGTTGGGTGGGCTATTTAGAGATGGGCTATGTACAGGTACAGTGATCGGTAAGCTGCTCTGACAGCTGATGCTTAAAGTTAGAGAGGGAGCTATAAGTCTCCTGCTTCAGTGATTTTTGCAATTTGTTCCAGTCATTGGCAGCAGAGAACTGTAAGGAAAGGCGGCCAAAGGAGGTGTTGGGTTTGGGGATGACCAGTGAAATGTACCTGCTGGAGCGCGTGCTACAGGTGGGTGTTGCTATGGTGACCAGTGAGCTGAGATAAGATGGGGCTTTACCTAGCAAAGACTTACCAATGACTTTACAGTGTCCCAAATCTGTTTGGAATTAATGCTACAGGACGCAAATTTCTGTTTGAAAAAGCTAGCCTTAGCTTTCCTAACTGACTGTGCGTATTGGTTCCTGACTTCCCTGAAAAGTTGCATATCGCGGGGCTATTCGATGCTGATGCAGTACGCAACAGGATGTTTTTGTGCTGGGCATGCATATTTAAGATGGTGAGGAAAGCACTTTTAATATAACAAGCGGCAACGGTGAGAGACTTATTTCTGGAAAGGTGTATTTTTTAGATGTAGAAGCTCGAATTGTTTGGGCACAATTCAAACTTAGGGAGGAGGCTTCTGATGTTAATATGCATGAAACCAAGGCTTTTACGGTTACAGAAGTCAACAAATGAGAGCGCCTGGGGAATAGGTGTGGTGCTGGAGGCTACAGGGCCTGGATTAACCTCTACATCACCAGAGGAACAGAGGAGGAGTAGGATATGGCTAAAGGCTATAAGAACTGGTTGTCTAGTGCGTTGGAAACAGAGAACAGAGAACAGAGAAAAGGAGCATATTCTGGGCGTGGTAGAATAGATTCAGGGCATAATGTATAGACAAGGGTATGGTAGGATGTGAGTACAGTGGAGGTAAACCTAGGCATTGAGTGACGATGAGAGCGGTTGTGTCTCTGGAGGCACCAGTTAAGCCAGGTGAGGTCCCTGCATGTGTGGGGGGGTGGAACAAAAGAGCTATCTAAGGCATGTTGGGCAGTCCTGGGGGCTCTACAGTGAAATAAAACAATAATAACTAAACTAAACAGAAGTAGACAAGGCATAATGACATTAGGGAAAGGCATGTGTAGCCGAGTGATCATATGGTCCAATGAGCAGCAATAGGTGAGTCAGGGAGCCGTTCGGTAGTCGCTACTATGCTAAGTGAGCTCGAGACAAAGCGATGTAGAAAGCTAGTGAGCCGGGACTAGCAGATGGGTCTTCAGCAACGGCGCAACGGAAAAGCCTGTTGAAACCTCCTCAGACGATTACGTCAGCAGACCAGTCGTGATGGATCGGTGGTCTCCGTGTCGGCAATAAAGGGTCGAGGCCAATTGGCAAAAGAAGTATTGTAGCCAAAGAATTAGCTGGTAGACCTCTTCTGCTAGCCGGGAAATGGACCTAGCTCGAGGCTAGCTCAAGGCTGACTGGTGCTAACTGGTGCCTTCACTATGGTGAATCACAAAAAAACTGATGGCCCGCGATACAGAAATAATGTTACACGATGGGAAAAGAAGGAACAGCACATCAGAAATCAGGTCAGTGTAACTGAAGAATCCATAGACTCGAACCACTTATAGGAAAATTGGAAAGCACTAAACAAACAACAACACATAGAATTATCAATGAAAAACGGAGATGTATGGGTAAACCACTTCTCCAATCTTTTTCAAATCAAATTGTATTTGTCACATGCGCTGAATACAACAGGTGTAGACCTTACAGTGTAATGCTTACTTACAAGCCCTTAACCAACAATGCAGTTTTAAGAAAAACAAGTATTAAGTAAAAAATAGACAAGTTAAAAATAACAAATAATTAAAGAGCAGCGGTAAAATAACAGTAGCGAGGTTATATACAGGGGTACCGGTAAAGGGTCAATGTGCGGGGGCACAGGTTAGTCGAGGTAATTGAGGTAATATGTAAATGTAGGTAGAGTTAAAGTGGCTATGCATAGATAATAAACAGAGAGTAACTAACAGCAACGTAAAAGGGGGGGATGCAAATAGTCTGGATAGCCATTTGATTAGCTGTTCAGGAGTCTTGTGGCTTGGGGGTAGAAGCTGTTAAAAAGCCTTTTGGACCAAGACTTGGCGCTCCGGTACCACTTGCCGTGTGGTAGCAGAGTGAACAGTCTATGACTAAGTTGGCTGGATATTTAGAAAATTGACACCGTCTGGTATAGAGGTCCTGGATGGCAGGAAGCTTACTACCCTCTGTAGTGCCTTACGGTCGGAGGCCGAGCAGTTGCCATACCAGGCAGTGATGCAACCAGTCAGGATGCTCTCGATGGTGCAGCTGTAGAACCTTTTGAAGATCTGAGGACCCAGGTCAAATCTTTTCAGTCTCCTGAAGGGGAATAGGCTTTGTCGTGCCCTCTTCACGACTGTCTTGGTGTGCTTGGAACATGATCGTTTGTTGGTGATGTCGACACCAAGGAACTTGAAGCACTCAACCTGCTCCACTACAGCCCCGTCAATGAGAATAGAGGCGTGCTCTGCCCTCCTTTTCCTGTAGTCCACAATCATCACCTTTGTCTTGATCACGTTGAGGGAGATGCAGTCATGGGTGAACAGGGAGTACAGGAGGAAACTGAGCACGCACCCCTGAGGGGCCCACGTGTTGAGGATCAGCGTGGCAGATGTGTTGTTACCTACCCTTACCACCAGGGGGTGGCCCATCAGGAAGTCCAGGATCCAGTTGCAGAGGGAGGTGTTTAGTCCCAGGGTCCTTAGCTTAGGGATGAGCTTTGAGGGCACTATGGTGTTGAGCGCTGAGCTGTAGTCAATGAATAGTATTCTCACGTAGGTGTTCCTTTTGTCCAGGTGGGAAAGGGCAGTGTGGAGTGCAATAGAGATTGCATCATCTGTGGATCTGTTGGGGCGGCATGCAAATTGTAGTGGGTCTAGGGTTTCTGGGATAATGGTGTTGATGTGAGCCATGACCGGCCTTTCAAAGCACTTCATGGCTACAGACGTGAGTGCTACGGGTCTGTAGTCATTTAGGCAGGTTACCTTAGTGTTCTTGGGCACAGGGACTATGGTGGTCTGCTTGAAACATGTTGGTATTACAGACTCAGTCAGTGACAGATTGAAAATGTTAGTGAAGACACTTTCCAGTTGGTCAGCGCATGCTCGGAGTACATGTCCTGGTAATCTGTCTGGTCCTGTGGCCTTGTGAATGTTGACCTGTTTAAAGGTCTCTTTTTGGCTCTATAACAAAGAACAAACAGCAAAAACATATACATGATCAAATTAAAACCTTAAAATCAACTATGAAAGACCACCAGAACCCACTGGATTCTCCAATTACATTGAATGAAGTACAGAACAAAATACAAACCCTACAACCAAAAAAGGCATGTGGTGTTGATGTTATCCTCAATGAAATGATAAAATATACAGACCACAAATTCCAATTGGCTCTTCTTAAAATCTTTAACATCCTCCTTAGCTCTGGCATCTTTCCCAATATTTGGAACCAAGGACTGATCACCCCAACAACTACCGTGGGATATGCATCAACAGCAACCTTGGGAAAATCCTCTGCATATCATTAACAGCAGACTCAGTGAAAACAATGTACTGAG
Organism: Brachymystax lenok tsinlingensis; assembly: GCA_030435695.1. NCBI lineage: Eukaryota > Metazoa > Chordata > Actinopteri > Salmoniformes > Salmonidae > Brachymystax > Brachymystax lenok. The sequence goes on from CM059810.1 coordinate 41,394,469, forward strand.
CAAATGTCAAATTGGCTTTTTACCAAATTATCGTACGACAGACCACATATTCACCCTGCACACGCTAATTGACAAACAAACAAACCAAAACAAAGGCAAAGTCTTCTCATGCTTTGATGATTTCAAAAAAGCTTTGACTCAATTTGGCATGAGGGTCTGCAATTCAAATTGATGGAAAGTGGTGTTGTGGGAAAAACATACGACATCATAAAATCCATGTACACAAACAACAAGTGTGCGGTTAAAATTTCTTTCCACAGGGCCGTGGGGTGAGACAGGTCTCTCTCTCTCTCTCTCTCTCTCTCTCTAGTTGAAGTCGGAAGTTTACATACACTTAGGTTGGAGTCATTAAAACTCGTTTTTCAACCACTCCACAAATTTCTTGTTAACAAACTATAGTTTTGACAAGTTGGTTAGGACATCTACTTTGTGCATGACACAAGTATTTTTTCCAGCAATTGTTTACAGACAGATTATTTCACTTATCATTCACTGTATCACAATTCCAGTGGGACAGAAGTTGACTAAGTTGAGTGTGCCTTTAAACAGCTTGGAAAATTCCAGAAAATGATGTCCGGCTTTAGAAGATTTTGATAGGCTAATTGACATCATTGGAGTCAATTGGAGGTGTACCTGTGGATGTATTTCAAGGCCTACCTTTAAACTCAGTGCCTCATTGCTTGACATCATGGGAAAATCTAAAGAAATCAGCCAAGACCTCCAAAATTGTAGACCTCCACATGTCTGGTTCATCCTTGGGAACAATTTACAAACACCTGAAGGTGCCACGTTCATCTGTACAAACAATAGTACGCAAGTATAAACACCATGGGACCACACAGCCGTCACAGACATCAGTCAGGAAGTTAAAGCTTGGTCGCAAATGGGCCTTCCAAATGGACAATGACCAAAGTTGTGGCAAAATGGCTTAAGGACAACAAAGTCAAGGTATTGGAGTGGCCATCACAACGCCCTGACCTCAATCCTATAGAAAATGTGTGGGCAGAACTGAAAAAGCATGTGCGAGCAAGGAGGCCTACAAACCTGACTCAGTTACACCAGCTCTGTCAGGAGGAATGGGCCAAAATTCACCCAACTTATTGTGGGAAGCTTATGGAAGGCTACCCAAAACGTTTGACCCAAGTTAAACAATTTAAAGGCAATGCTACCAAATACTAACTGAGTGTATGTAAACTTCTGACCCACTGGGAATGTGATGAAATAAATAAAAGCTGAAATAAATCATTCTCTCAACTATTATTCTGACATTTCACATTCTTAAAATAAAGTGGTGATCCTAACTGACCTAAGACAAGGAATGTTTACTAGGATTAAATGTCAGGAATTTTGAAAAACGGAGTTTAACTTCTTAGGGAGCGGTGGGGCGCTAGCTACCAGGTGAAATGCAAGGCGCCAAATTCAAAATCCAAAAGTTGAATTATTAAACATGCACCAATATACAAGTGTTTCATAGTCATCAAAAGCTCTACTTCTTGGCAATATCACAGCGTTGTTACGGCGAAAGCACTACATTTGATTGTTTGAGGGTAGCACCTAACATATTTTTACCATTACCATGAATTCATAAACTATCATGGTTCACACATAACACATTTCACAGCGAAAACAAATCCATTACCTTTTGAAGAACTTCTGCTGAGGGCTTCCCAAGTGTCCAACGAAGACAATCCATGGTTCTTTTGTTAGAAAAAGTAATGTATTATATCCATAAATCTCCGTTTGGTTGGCGCGTTATAATGAGAAAATAGAGCGTCGACTCCTCCATTGAAAAGTGAAGAGAACTCGTTCAACTTATACCTATAAACTTGTCCAAGAACAATCAAACATAATTGTAAATGTATCCTTAGGAACACTTTTATGTATAAATAGCATAATATTTCAACCGGAATATAAACTGAGCGATAAGAAAGGAAAAAACCAAAGAACGTGCCTGCCGGGAGCGCGCATATACTTGTATTGACACCTGCAAGGACACTTCCTTATTCCTCTTCTTCTCTGCTCTGCTCTAAAAGCATCTAAAAAGAATCAGAACACTTTAGAGACTGTTGACATCCAGAGGAAGCGATAGGTACTGCATTCATATGCCCTTATAAGGGCATTTTCATAAGGGAGGGGCTCTAAATGAGGCAATTTTTCCAGGACAGAAATTCCTCTGGGTTTCGCCTGCCATATCCGTTCTGTTTTACTCACAGACAAAATGTTAACATTTTTAGAAGATTCAGAGTGTTTCCTATCCAATGGTACTAAATATGTGCATATCCTATTTTCTGTGCCTGAATGGAAGGCATTTTACTTTGGGCACGCCAGGGTCTCCAAAACTGTCACCTCGTGCTCTGCTCCCAAAGAAGTTAATAATTAAACTTTTGGATTTTGAATTTGGCGCCTTGCATTTCACCAGGTAGTGCTACTCGCCCCACTGCTCCCTAAGTAGTTAAATGTCTTTGGCTAAGGTGTATGTAAACTTCCGACTTCAACTGTATGTTCCTTTTCTTTTAGCAGCGTAATCTTCTTTTTTTATAATCTGCTAAACCGTTACAATTATAACTGGCTATACTTATTTCACTTCTTACCATAACTAGATACTACTATCAGCCTAAATGGACCATAACTAGTGCTTGTAAAGTTACTGCCAGAGGTATTATTTCTGATATTTAGAATTCAAGAAATAGGTTCTAGCAATATTTGTTTTCTTCCCTTGCCTGTTTGCCTGTGAGCCATTATGTGTGTAGTAAATCTGAGTAGGTTGATGTGTATAATATTGGATGTGATTTATTGAGTGTGTACGATGTCCAAATACATTTGCATTGTTGAGTATCTATGTGTGTAACATGTAGTGAGTATAGCCTTAATATTAATGATGATAATTGTAATCCATATCGTATCACCGTCATAGTTGCATCATAATTACCATCATTGAAAAACACATCCCAGCATTTCCATAGCAATTGACATTTCACATGATCATGAAAGAGACCTTGCATTACTCTAGAGACAGCTTCACTACAGTACAAATGTATTCCGTACAATATGTTATAATTCCCCAATGCCCCTACTCTGATATATTCCCCTTGCTTGTTGTAAACATATAAACTTGTAGACAAATACATAAAAGACAAATAATAAACACTAAATTATAAAACAGTTCTCGACAATAGAGAGAGAGGGAGAGAAGAGAAAAGAGAGAAAGAGAGAGGGAGAGAAGAGAGCGAGATCAGGTGTGTATGTATATGTCCGTATGTATAAGCGAGCATGTAATTGAGTACGTGTGCGTTCATATCCACTTCATAATGTTCAGATATTTTTACAGTTCCTATACTTTCTTTTTTTCGTAACCTGAAGTCCCTGTAGAATTTAGTACAGCCATGGTGTTACGTAGCTGTCTCGGAATAGCTGTCCATCTATAAAGAGTTTGTCCACAATGAGAAAGGCCCGCTTACCCTTCTCCCGTTGTTGCCTTTGTACTGGATACAGTCTCTTATGACGTTCGTTTATCTCCCTTGGAAATTGGTCATTGAGACCGAATTTGGTCCCTTTAAGCGCCCTTCCCCTGCTTTTGATCAGCTCCTTTTGTTGGTAGTGTTCAAATTTTGCGATGATCGGTCGGGGACCCTTGGTCTTGTCACTCTGAGCTCCAAGTCTGTGTACTCGGTGGAAAGCCACCTTGTTTACAGTCTCTATAGGAAGTTAAGGTGGATTGCATGAATTCCCTGGTCCATCCCTCTGGATTATTGGATGCGTCCTCAGGAATCCCAGAAAAAAATAGATTTCCACGCATGATTCGGCTTTGTATGCCTAGTAGCGACTCCTTCATCAACCTGTTATCCCTGAGTAAACAACCCATGTTGGAATAGTGGATTTTTACCTTGGCTGTGAGTGTCTTGTTTTCTCCTTGGAGCAGGAGAATTTCACTCTGGCTGAACTCCAAACTCCCCCTCAGCCCTGTTACCTCCTCACACAACTTTTCCAGTGTTGCATGGATTCCAGCCAGAACACTAGCCTCTACTTCAACGATAAGTAAATCGTCCGTGTCTGTAGATTTTTTTTTTTTTGTCGGGTTAAGGTTATTTTGTGAGGTAGTCTGATCTTTCCATGATGGAGTATGTTGTTCCTCCATAGCGTAAAGCTGCTGGTTCTCATCGATTTCCCACAGGATCTCCTCAGTATCCAGGTTGGCTCTTTACTGCAACCAGCTGTTTTACGAAAAGATAACAATGAGTCTTTCCCACGACGACAACAGCTGTCTGTAGTACAGCCAGCTGGCACTCGCTGAATCCACACAAAAAAATGGAACACAAACTTGCAGTCCCAGCCGTAAAGGCTAACCGCGTCGTGGAATCCTTAGCAACAAAACTTTAGTTCTGATTTTATAAAACAATTTTAATATAAACAATCTGATGATGTATCTGATGATGATGTATCTACATACCAACAGCAGCACCTAGATCTTCTGCACAGAATCTGTCAGACCTGGGCCCTGACAGTAAATCTCAGTAAAACAAAAATAATGGTTTTCCAAAAAAGGTCCAGCTGCCAGGACCACAAATACAAATTCCATCTAGACACAGTTGCCCTAGAGCACACAAAAAACTGTACATACCTTGGCCTAAACATCCGCGCCACAGGTAACTTCCACAAAGTTGTGAACGATCTGAGAGACAAGGCAAGACTGTGTATGCCATCAAAAGGAACATAAAATTCGACATACCAATTAGGATCTGGCAAAAAATACTTGAATTAGTTATAGAACCCATTGCCCTTTATGGTTGTGATGTCTGGGGTCCACTCACCAAACAATAATTCACAATATGGGACAAACACCTAATTGAGACTGTATGCAGAATTCATCAAAAATATCCTCAGTGTACAACGTAAAACACCAGATAATGCATGCAGAGCAGAATTAGGCCGATACCCACTAATTATCAAAAAAATAAAATTCTACAACCACCTAAAAGGAAGCGATTCCAAAACCTTCCATAACAAAGTCATCCCCTACAGAGAGATGAATCTGGAGAAGAGTCCCCTAAGCAAGCTGGTCCTGGGGCTCTGTTCACAAACACAAACAGACCCCACAGAGCCCCAGGACAGCAACACAATTAGACCCAACCAAATCATAATTACTTGACACATTGGAAAGAATTTACCAAAAAACAGAGCAAACTAGAATTCTATTTAACCCTAAACCGAGAGTACACAGTGGCAGAATACCTGACCACTGTGACTGACCTAAACTTAAGGAACGCTTTGACTATGTACAGATTCAGTGAGCATAGCCCCGCTACTGAGAAAAGTCGCCATAGGCAGACCGGGCTCTCAAGAGAAGACAATGTGGCTATGTGCACACTGCCCACAAAATGAGGTGGAAACTGCACTTCCTAACCTCCTGCCAAATGTATGAACATATTAGAGACACATGTTTCCCTCAGATTCGATAAACTCCCATATCTATTGGTTGAAATACCAGTGTGCCTTCACGCAGAAAGATTTGTGACCTGTTGCCACAAGAAAAGGGCAACCACCATTGTAAATACAACCCAAATGTATGTTTATTGATCTTCCCTTTTGTACTTTAACTATTTACACATAATATGACATTTGAAATGTCTTTATTATTTTGGATCTTTTGTGAGTGTAATGTTTACTGTTCATTTTTATTGTTCATTTCACTTTTGTTTATTATCTACTTAACATATGTTTCCCATGCCAATAAAGCCCTTTAACTGAATTGAATTTAGAGAGGGAGAAGAAGAGAGAGGTAGAGCGAGAGAGGTTGAGAGAGAGGGAGAGAGGTAGAGAGAGAGAGAGAGAGAGAGCGAGAGAGAGAGAGAGAGATTGTTATCTATTTCACTTGCTTTGGCAATGTAAACATATGTTTCCCATGCCAATAAAGCCCCTTAAATTGAAATTTAATTGAGAGGTAGAGTGGAGAAAGAGAGGCAGAGAGAGAAAGATACATTAAATTGCTATTCATCGGGCAAGTAGAGGTATGACAATTGTTAAGTAATTAAGCAATTACGTTTTGGAAACATCTAATATACAGTGACCCCCTCTCATATCATTACCAAGCCCTGTAATGCCAAGAGCTGAGCAAAGAAAAAAGTCCCCTCATCCAGCTGGTCCTGGGGCTGAGTTCACAAACCTGTTCTACTAACACACTGAAACCTCAGGACCAGAACATCCAATCAGTCAGAATAAACCAAATTACAACATAGTCAAAACAATACTACATTGATATTGGGAAACACAAGCACAAAGAAAAATGCAGTGCTATCTGGCCCTAAATCGACAGTATACCGTGGCTAACTATTTGACCATGTTTACTGATCAAAACCTTAAAACAAATCTTGACAAAGTACAGAGAACAGTGAGAACAGCCTTGCCATTGAGAAGGGTAGACACAGTAAAACCTGGCTCCCTGTAGAGGAAAGTCTGTACAACCACTGCACCACAGCAGAACCTGAGAGAGCTGCACTTCCTGGCAAAATGTAAAAAATATAAAACAATTAGTGAGTGTCATTTCCCCAAATGCAAAACCCTCATTCAAGGTTTCAAGGACCTCTCTGATGAGAATAGGCTACCCGTCCAGTTGGGGGAGGACGCAGAGAGCTGTGGGTTGGCAAAACACTACATTGCTGCCTACCATAAGATGAGGGACAGTGTCTCACAGACCAACCAACCTGCAAATGTCCTCTATGCTTATTGTTATTGTTCAGCGTATGGTTATTTTGACCCTTGGTCATTGTTGTTACTGTTGTCCCATTGCCAATATTATTATTATTTTGATTTTGTTAATATTGTAAATCTCCAAAGTAAGCCTTCGCAATATGTACATTGTTACGTCATGCCAATAAAGCAAATTTAATTGAGAGAGGTACAGTAGAGCGAGAGAGAGAAAGGGTGTGTTCAAGTGTGTATATTATTGTTTGCTTGTGTAGGGTCTGTGGGACCGTTCATGATGTCTGATGTCCGGATGTTTGTCTTTGAGAGTTTTGTGTGATTGTGAGTGTCGTTTGAGTGACTGTAGCATATATGTCCGTGTACTGGATGGGGTATGTGTGAGTCCGAGTACATCATTGAGGGATGGGTGAGCAAACCAACATGACTGTGAATAATGTCCAATGTCCAATGTACAATATCCATTATTGGGGTGGCAGGTAGCCTAGTGGTTAAGAGTGTAGGGCCAGTAACCAAAAGGTCGCTGGTTTGAATCCCTGAGCAGACTAGGTGAAAAATATGCCGATGTTCCCTTGAGTATAGCACTTAACCCCAATTGTTCCTGTAAGATGCTCCCCACCCCCTTTCACCCTCAGGACATGGACTCTACCAGGTGTTGAAAGTGTTCCACAGGGATGCTGGCCCATGTTGACTCCAAGGCTTTCCACAGTTGTGTCAAGTTGGCTGAATGTCCTTTGAGTGGTGGACTGTTCTTGATACACAAAGGAAACTGTTGAGAGTGAAAATCCCAGTAGAATTGTAGTTTGTGACACATACTGCTGTGCCTGGCACTTACTACCATACCTGGCACAAAGACACTTAAATATTTTGTCTTGCCCATTCACGCTCTGAATGGCACACATACACAATCCATGTCTCAATTGTCTCAAGGCTTATAATTCCTTCTTTAACCTGTCTTCTTCCCTAAAGTGGATTTAACGAGTGACATCAATAAGGGATCATAGCTTTCAGCTATGTCATGGCAAGAGCAGGTGTTCCTAATGTTTTGTCCACTCTGTGTGTGTCAAATCAAATCAAATTTTATTTGTCACATACACATGGTTAGCAGATGTTAATGCGAGTGTAGCGAAATGCTTGTGCTTCTAGTTCCGACCATGCAGTAGTATCGAACAAGTAATCTAACAAATTCACAACAACTACCTTATACACACAAGAGGAATGAATACAAGTATGTACATATAAATATATGGATGAGCGATGGCTGACCGGCGTAGGCAAGATGCAGTAGATGGTAGAGAGTACAGTATATACATATGAAATGAGCAATGTAGGATATGTAAACATTATATAAATGGCATCGTTTAAAGTGGCTAGTGATACATTTATTTCATCCAATTTCATCCAATTTGGCAGCAGCCACTCAATGTTAGTGATGCTGTTTAACAGTCTGATGGCCTTGAGGTAGAAGCTGTTTTTCAGTCTCTCGGTCCCAGCTTTGATGCACCTGTACTGACCTCGCCTTCTGGATGATAGCGGGGTGAACAGGCAGTGGCTCGGGTGGTTGTTGTCCTTGATGATCTTTTTGGCCTTCCTGTGACATCGGGTGGTGTAGGTGTCCTGAAGGGCAGGTAGTTTGTGTGTGTGTGTGTAAATTAATTAACATTTATAGGAGTGTGTATATGAGTATTTGTCTCTGTGTTACCCTGTGGGCAGTATCCTATAATTCCTGTTGAACCTCAGCTCTGCATGACTAAAATATATATGGTGGCCTCAGCTCTGCAGGACTATAATATCTATGCTGGCCTCAGCTCTGGACCAGCTCTGCAGGACTATAATATATATGGTGGCCTCAGCTCTGGTTCAGCTCTGCATGACTATAATATCTATGGTGGCCTCAGCTCTGGACCAGCTCTGCAGGACTATAATATATATGGTGGCCTCAGCTCTGGTTCAGCTCTGCAGGACTATAATATATATGGTGGCCTCAGCTCTGCATGAGTATAATATCTATGGTGGCCTCAGCTCTGGACCAGCTCTGCAGGACTATAATATATATGGTGGCCTCAGCTCTGGTTCAGCTCTGCAGGACTATAATATATATGGTGGCCTCAGCTCTGCATGAGTATAATATCTATGGTGGCCTCAGCTCTGGTTCAGCTCTGCAGGACTATAATATATATGGTGGCCTCAGCTCTGCATGAGTATAATATATATGGTGGCCTCAGCTCTGCATGACTATAATATCTATGGTGGCCTCAGCTCTGCAGGACTATAATATCTATGGTGGCCTCAGCTCTGGTTCAGCTCTGCATGACTATAATATCTATGGTAGCCTCAGCTCTGGTCCAGCTCTGCAGGACTATAATATACAGTGAGGGAAAAAAAGTATTTGATCCCCTGCTGATTTTGAATGATCAGAAATGATCAGTCTATAATTTTAATGGTAGGTTTATTTGAACAGTGAGAGACAGAATAACAACAAAAGAAATCCAGAAAAACGCATGTGAAAAATGTTATAAATTGATTTGCATTTTAATGAGGGAAATAAGTATTTGACCCCTCTGCAAAACATGACTTAGTACTTGGTGGCAAAACCCTTGTTGGCAATCACAGAGGTCAGACGTTTCTTGTAGTCGGCCACCAGGTTTGCACACATCTCAGGAGGGATTTTGTCCCACTCCTCTTTGCAGATCTTCTCCAAGTCATTAAGGTTTCGAGGCTGACGTTTGGCAACTCGAACCTTCAGCTCCCTCCACAGATTTTCTATGGGGTTAAGGTCTGGAGACTGGCTAGGCCACTCCAGGACCTTAATGTGCTTCTTCTTGAGCCACTCTTTTGTTGCCTTGGCCGTGTGTTTTGGGTCATTGTCATGCTGGAATACCCATCCACGACCCATTTTCAATGGGAGGTTCTCACCCAAGATTTGACGGTACATGGCCCCGTCCATCGTCCCTTTGGTGCGGTGAAGTTGTCCTGTCCCCTTAGCAGAAAAACACCCCCAAAGCATAATGTTTTCACCTCCATGTTTGACGGTGGGGATGGTGTTCTTTGGGTCATAGGCAGCATTCCTCCTCCTCCAAACACGGCGAGTTGCGTTGATGCCAAAGAGCTCCATTTTGGTCTCATCTGACCACAACACTTTCACCCTGTTGTCCTCTCATTGGCAAACTTCAGATGGGCATGTATATGTGCTTTCTTGAGCAGGGGGACCTTGCGGGCGCTGCAGGATTTCAGTCCTTCACGGCGTAGTGTGTTACCAATTGTTTTCTTGGTGACTATGGTCCCAGCTGCCTTGACAAGATCCTCCCGTGTAGTTCTGGGCTGATTCCTCACCGTTCTCATGATCATTGCAACTCCACGAGGTGAGATCTTGCATGGAGCCCCAGGCCGAGGGAGATTGACAGTTATTTTGTGTTTCTTCAATTTGCGAATAATGGCACCAACTGTTGTCACCTTCTCACCAAGCTGCTTGGCGATGGTCTTGTAGCCCATTCCAGCCTTGTGTAGGTCTACAATCTTGTCCCTGACATCCTTGGAGAGCTCTTTGGTCTTGGCCATGGTGGAGAGTTTGGAATCTGATTGATTGATTGCTTCTGTGGGCAGCTGTCTTTTATATAGGTAACAAGCTGAGATTAGGAGCACTCCCTTTAAGAGTGTGCTCCTAATCTCAGCTCGTTACCTGTATAAAAGACACCTGGGAGCCAGAAATCTTTCTGATTGAGAGGGGGTCAAATACTAATTTTCCTCATTAAAATGCAAATCAATTTATAACATTTTTCACATGCGTTTTTCTGGATTTTTTGGCTGTTATTCTGTCTCTCACTGTTCAAATAAATCTACCATTAAAATGATAGACTGATCATTTCTTTGTCAGTGGGCAAACGTACAAAATCATCAGGGGATCAAATACTTTTTTCCCCTCACTGTTTTTGGTGGCCTCAACTCTGCAGGACTATAATATATATGGTGGCATCAGCTCTGCAGGACTATAATATATATGGTGTCCTCAGCACTGCATGAGTATAATATCTATGGTGGCCTCAGCTCTGCATGACTATAATATCTATGGTGGCCTCAGCTCTGCAGGACTATAATATCTATAATGGCCTCAGCTCTGCATGACTATAATATCTATGGTGGCCTCAGTTCTGGTTCAGCTCTGCATGACTATAATATCTATGGTGTCCTCAGCTCTGCAGGAATATAATATCTATGGGGGCCTCGGCTCTGCAGGACTATAATATCTATGGGGGCCTCGGCTCTGCAGGACTATAATATCTATGGGGGCCTCGGCTCTGCAGGACTATAATATCTATGGGGGCCTCGGCTCTGCAGGACTATAATATCTATGGGGGCCTCGGCTCTGCAGGACTATAATATCTATGGAAGCCTCGGCTCTGCAGGACTATAATATCTATGGGGGCCTCGGGTCTGCAGGACTATAATATCTATGGGGGCCTCGGCTCTGCAGGACTATAATATCTATGGGGGCCTCGGCTCTGCAGGACTATAATATCTATTGGGGCCTCAGCTCTGCAGGACTATAATATCTATTGGGGCCTCAGCTCTGCAGGACTATAATATCTATGGGGGCCTCAGCTCTGCAGGACTATAATATCTATGGGGGCCTCAGCTCTGCAGGACTATAATATCTATGGGGGCCTCAGCTCTGCAGGACTATAATATCTATGGGGGCCTAGGCTCTGCAGGACTATAATATCTATGGGGGCCTAGGCTCTGCAGGACTATAATATCTATGGGGGCCTCGGCTCTGCAGGACTATAATATCTATGGGGGCCTCGGCTCTGCAGGACTATAATATCTATGGGGGCCTCGGCTCTGCAGGACTATAATATCTATGGGGGCCTCGGCTCTGCAGGACTATAATATCTATGGTGGCCTCAGCTCTGCAGGACTATAATATCTATGCTGGCCTCAGCTCTGCAGGACTATAATTTCTATGGGGGCCTCGGCTCAGCAGGACTATAATATATATATATGGGCCTCGGCTCTGCAGGACTATAATATATATATATGGGCCTCGGCTCTGCAGGACTATAATATATATATATGGGGGCCTCAGCTCTGCAGGACTATAATATATATATATGGGGGCCTCAGCTCTGCAGGACTATAATATATATATATGGGGGCCTCAGCTCTGCAGGACTAAAATATCTATGGGGGACGCAGCTCTGCAGGACTATAATATCTATGGGGGACGCAGCTCTGCAGGACTATAATATCTATGGGGGCCTCAGCTCTGCAGGACTATAATATCTATGGGGGCCTCAGCTCTGCAGGACTATAATATCTATGGGGGCCTCAGCTCAGCAGGACTATAATATCTATGGGGGCCTCAGCTCAGCAGGACTATAATATCTATGGGGGCCTCAGCTCAGCAGGACTATAATATCTATGGGGGCCTCAGCTCTGCAGGACTATAATATCTATTGGGGCCTCGGCTCTGCAGGACCATAATATCTATGGTGGCCTCAGCTCTGGTTCAGCTCAGCTCTTATTTATTTTTAACCTAGGCAAGTCAGTTAAGAACAAATTCTTATTTACATTGACAGCCTACTGGGGAACAGTGGGTTAACCTCCTTATTCAGGGGCAGAATAACATATTTTTACCTTGTCAGCTCGGGATTTGATTCAGTAACCTAACGCTTTAACCACTAGGCTACCTGCCAGCTCTGGTTCAGCTCTGCTGGACTATAATATCTATGGTGGCCTCATCTCTGGTTCAGCTCTGCAGGACTATAATATCTATGGTGGCCTCAGCTCTGCAGGACTATAATATCTATGGTGGCCTCAGCTCTGGTTCAGCTCTGCAGGACTATAATATCTATGGTGGCAGGTCACCCGTGATACAAGTCAGTATTGGACGTCTATCCATGTCTGAGGTTGTTGGCAGATGATGTTCCTCTAGGGGCAACAGTGAGCGCTGTTACCTTCAAGTAGGTTTGTGTTTTGCTAGGGCGTTGTGGATAGGGATGGCAGATGGGCACTGGTTGTGGATGGGGATAAGCATCTGCCTCTGTTGCATGTTCGAATCCAGTGATAGCAAGTTGTTTTTGATATTTGTATTTTAAGCCTATCCCAAACCTTAACCCTTTACCTTAACCATTCCGAGTTAAAGGGATAATCCACCCCCAGATGTAAAAATCATGAAACTCCTGTCAATTTGGTAAAAGCTGATGTTTTATCAGTATCTCCAGTCATTCTCAAAATGTGATCGTTTGTTATCCCCTAACGCTTTTAAACGAGATTAACATTCTCTCTCTCTCAAGAGTGGAGGAGGAATTTAATGTTCTAAACCACTTCAGACTGAAACTCATCAAAAGTATTTCTGCGGGAAAGCAACGTTGCTCTGGGCAGAGATGCCATTTATAGCTCAATGGCAGAGACAAACTGCAAGTTGAACTCGGTGAGTAAGACTCCTAAATTGATAGCGCAGTTTGTTTAGGTGATTTTACAGCTAGCTATCTTTTCGAGCTAGCCACCTAGCTAGCTAGCCAGCCCAGAGAGAGAGCATTGCGGGTTTTGTTGTAGACCAGAGTTGCAACAGATTACCCAAAACGATTATCTCATGTTTCTACCAACCTTGTTATAACCACAAAATGAAACATTTGTTCACAGAAAATATTGTTTTCATATATATGTGTTTTTTAACACTGTTAATTATAGGAATTAGTGGCTTGGTGTGGATTATCCCTTTAATGCCTAAACTTAAAAATTCTGAACCTTAAAACACTTAGAAATGTAACATTTGGAACAACTTCGAAATTTGACATTTGAGAAACATGGATAAACGTCTAATTCTGATGTGAGACTGTGGGAGCTTGTTGTGCCTCAGCTCTGGTTCAGCTCTGCAGGACTATTTTATTGATGCGTGTCAGGGGAAGAGTCTCACACTGCGCCTCTCATCTGGCTTGATAAATATCATTACCTGCTGCATTTGTTACCGTCAATTTTCCATCCTGAAACAGCCTTGTATCATGATCAGTGTGCGTGTGTGTGTGCTGTATCATGATGAGAGGCAGAAGGGAGGGGTGGGGCGGGGTTTCTTAACATCAATATGAAATACTGGGCAGGTGGTTGGTGGATAGTGAGGTTTTGCTGAGGTTGCAGCATTATGAAAAGTTTCCTCTCCTCGCCCCAATTTAATGTGCATACGCCCGACTCAGGGGTTCAAGAGTTCAGGGGATTCGTAATACATTTTTATCACCTTGATTATTTGAATTGAATTAAGTTGGTAAGGAAGAGAGAGAGGGAGGGAGGGGGAGAGAGAGGGAGGAGGAAGGGATGGGGAGGAAAGGGGGGACTGAGAGGCGATGGAAAGAGGGCAACAGAAAGAAACAGAGAGAGGTTAAAAAAAAAAAAAGAGGATGGGGGACCAATTAAAGGACCTCACCTCAGGACCTCTCCTCATTATCAAATGGATATTTAAATAATTTCATCAAATAAACCATCTTTCTTCTTAAAATTAAAAATCAAAGACGTGTTTAGTTTTGGGTAGATTGACTTGGAAATAACTTTTCAGGAAGGGAATGAACCCAAACTGTAATGACTGGTGTGAAAAGATTTGCATAAATTATGATTAAGTGCCAATTAATACTTTTTTCTACTCTAGATGTAGACAGATTTGGCTGGGATAGATTGTCTTGGATAAATCCATTCGATATGCATTGGGTTCGCCTATTGGATATTATTTAAATATACCCCAATTCTGCCAATCTCTCATTTCACCTACTATTACTACTCTCTATTCAAATGACGTATAATGTATTCGATTTTTTGGAGTTTAAATTGAATTTAGGACTGGCTTAATGGCTCATGAAAATGAGTTCGTTTCACGGAATTGTTAATTTGGGTCAACATTTCTCAGTGCCTAGTTGAAAGCTCTGCAGAAGTAGTGGCCTGTACTTAATTGAACTGGAGAAGGATCTGATCCTACAGATGTTCTTTCTTAATTTGATCACTCTGTAGTAGCAGAGGACTTTCCTGCTTGCGCAGGAAATGCAAACTTTGTAGTGTATTCAAAGTTTAAAAAGGATTCTAAAGTTAGTAATTTTCACTTTAAAATGATCAACTTGATTTTCCCTACACAAACATGTACATGAATCCACATAATAATTCACATTTCCATTTGTTGCAAGATTATTTTCCTGCTGTGAGAAACTGGTCAAATTAAGATCTTATAGTCCCCAAAGAGAACACCGAAGGAACTGATTCAGAGGGGTTGACACGTTTCAGTTAAGTACATTCAGTTGGACAACTGACTAGGTGTCCCCCTTTCAGCAATCAGATCGGTTTGATCATCTCCCCCAGTTAGATCCATGTTTGATCTTAGGACTTAGGGATGGAAGACAGATATAGAATCTATATTTCTGCTGATGGAAAACCTGAACAAGTGAACAGTTCCACCACCCACCAAAATACCCAAACAATCACTACCACCAGTTACACCTCTACCACTTCTTATGAGCCTTTCTGATTGGTTAGAATGACAGACCTGGGGGGGGGGGTGTTGAACCCTTATACCCAGTGTCCCCCTTCCCCCTCTTTCTCCCCCTATCTACCTAGAGGTAGAGACCATCTGCCATACCTGCCTCCTCCGTCTCCCCTCGATCCCCCTCTTCCCCCCTTACCCCCTCATCTTCTCTGTGTGGCCTCCAGGCAGTGTAGCGACGCCGGTGGTGGTTACCGAGGCGATCTGTTCGCTCTCTCTCTGCCGTCGCCATGTGAAAAACAACAACGTGAAAGCTACCCGATGCCCTCAAGGACAAATGGCAAACAGAGAAGGTGCAACAAATAAGCGGGGGAACTCAAGGAAAGGTTTGGGAAAAGAGTCCTCCATGTTCATTAGAGGTATTCAGTATTCAATAGACTTAATAAATGTGAGCTTCACATTGATTTTCTCATGCAGTAGAAATGTTATTCTACCATGGTAACTCATCCCAAGTAGAACAAACCACAAACTGAAAGAGCAATCAAGACTTGTTTTATTGGCTCAACTATCTGTCACATTCTTTCCAGTGATCCTTCCCATCCACAACTCTCTCTCTCCCGCAGAGAGAGGGGGAAGTAGAAGCCTGATAATACAGTATGTACTGTATATCAATCCATCTGCCAATCTATCATGCCACATCATCGCTCTCCCATATCTCATGAATGTATCCTTCTCGGAACAGGGGAGCTGTTCTCGGAGCTCCGACTAGAGTAGCCGGATCCACAAGGGCACATCTATAATAGATCCGAAATGTGCCTCGGAAGAGTCTGAATGCCGGCTCCGTGCATTACAATGCGCTCCGAGATGCTCGCTCATAAAGCCCAGATTTTCCTTCTTTTTTTCTTCCCTTCGATTTATTTCCCTCCATTTTTCGGGGGCGCCCCTCTCTCCTTTTCAGATGATTTATTGAACGCTCTTCCGTGGACTGGACCATCCCTAAAACGTGTTGTAGCGGGTCATGCTACAATAGATTTTCTAACCCGATCCCCTTCACGCCTGGGCTGAGGCCTTATTCTGCGTGTTGGGGAACGAGTGATATCACAACAGCACATGCCTCCCACGGATGAAGGTGTGAGATTCCTACCGCCTTGTCACATGAGGTTTGGAACCTGATTGATTGACTGGCTGTATAATAGACACAATAGGCTGAACATATGCTAAATAAGCTAGCATGTGTTAGAACACTGTAAAAAATGTCAGTGGTGATTGTATTATAAAAACGCACGTGAGAATAAATGACCACACACTGACAAAATGGACACACAAATGTGCATACACACACAAAATAATGACAAACACTTTCAATAGCAGACGATGGAGGGAAATCAATAGTGCACCGATAGCGTGGTTCTAAACTCACCATCTTGGCTCTACAGACTAAAAATGAGACTCCTAAACAACCTGTAGCACCCCAGGCCCTGAGAAGTGGGAGAAAACGAAGTGCCTGCCAAACCAGACCACCCACCTACCTACCTACCCACACCCACCCACCCACCCACCCACACTTTAAAGTAGACACCTGAAGCGTTACTGAGAAAACCACTGCAAAGAAATATAAGCAAATGGTTTATTCTCTCAAAGTTCAAGAGAATAAAGTTCCTACTGGGAACCTACGGGGATCCTACGGGGACCCTACGGGGATCCTACGGGGCTTTTGTGCCAGCTTACCTGTCCTTACCTGTCCATACGTGTCCTGTTCCTTCACATCAGGACTATTAATACGCACCCAGTAGGTTGCCAGTAGGAACTCGTTTGAGAGAATAAACCATTTCCTTATATTTGGGGGAGCAGGTAGCCTAGTGGTTAGAGCGTTGGGCCAGTAACTGAAAGGTTGCTGGATCGAATCCTAGAGCTGACAAGGTAAAAATCTGTCGTTCTGCCCCTGAACAAGGCAGTTAACCCACTGTTCCCCGGTAGGCCATCATTGTAAATAAGAATTTTTAACTGACTTGCCTAGTTAAATAAATATTATAATACAAAAAAAATATAATACAAAACATATTATAAGACTTTCCCTAGGAGGAAAGGAAGGAACACCACATCAAACTATTGAGATGCAGCCCCACCGTCTTCCCTAGGAGGAAAGGAAGGGGCACCCCGACAGACTATTGAGATGCAGCCCCACCGTCTTCCCTAGGAAGAAAAGAAGGGGCACCACAACAGACTATTGAGATGCAACCCACTGTCTTCCCTAGGAGAGTAGAGAAATCAATGAGAACTCATCCCCTAATGCCCTTAGCCCTCCTGTCCCTGACCAAAGCCAGCAATCCAGAAAATAACCTGCAAGGCTGGAGTAGCTCAAGGACAGCTGTACGCTAAATGTTCACTCACTGTCAAAGATTTGTAACCCAGCTCTGTTTTCTCTCTCAACTCCTCTCACACACTACTTCACTTTGTCTCTCAACTTCTCTCTTTCTTCCATTCACCGTCTCTCTCTTATTCTTCCAATGAATAAACAATGAACTTCTACCTACAAACGTAAAGCTGATGAAAGTGACACCACATGGAGTGAGTGTACATGTACTTTTTTGCATGAGGGTGTTGGATGTTTGAAGTGTGTATGAAGAGTCCATACAGTTTCTGTATCACAGGGAGGTTGGTGGCATCTTAATTGGGGAGGATGGGCTCTTGGTAATGGCTGGAGCGGAACAGGTGGAATGGTATCAACAACATCTAACACATGGCTTGATGCCATTCCATTGGCTCCGTTACAGCCATTATTATGAGCCATCCTCCCCTCACCAGCCTCCACTGTTCTGTATGCGTATGTTAATGGAGTGTGTGTAAATATGCGTGCATGATTGTGTGTGTGTGTGTGTGTACAGTATGGGTGTGTGTGTGTTGGGACGGGCGATCAAATGCCACCACCTCTCTCTCTCTCCCTCTCCAGATGTTTGGCCTGTGATTTATGCCCCCCATCGTCTAACGATTGGCCATAGCCGTCAGTCTCAGGCTGCTGCATTTTAATTAGAGCATACAGCAAAACCACCGTTGTCACGGTTTCATCACCGTCTCCCTCGGTTACGGATGCCGTAAATTCTGGGATGTGTGTGAGCGTGTGTGTGTGCGTGCATGAGAGTGAGTGTGTGTGTGTGAGAGAGAAAGAGAGAGAATGTGTGTGTGTGTGTGTGTGCATGTGCGGGTGTGTACCGGTCCTGCAGGTTTCATTCCATTGGTGTTTTACATGAATGTAAATACGGCATAAAGGAGTTTGGCCTTCAGCCTCATCATACTGATGAGGGGACTTTTGGAGGAGGACATGTTGGATTTTCATTGGTGATGTTCCAGGCAGGCTTGAGGCTGGTTTAGATGGAACGTCACAGGAGGTTGGTTTAATTGGGGAGGACGGGCTCGTGGTAATGGCTGGAGCGGAATAGGTGGAATGCTATAAAATACGTCAAACACATGGTTTGATGCCATTCCATTGGCTCCGTTCCAGCCATTATTATGAGCCGTCCTCTCCTCAGCAGCCTCCGCTGGAAGACGTATAGGCTAGTTAGGATTCATACGATCCACTGTTGTAATATGTTCCCCTGCTTTAATGTAACCATTACGATCTGAATGAATGAATGGGTTATTATGTTACCATTTAATACTGAACCATCATGAAATGTCGATGGGAAATCAAGTAGGTACTTTAGGTATCAATTTAGAATTATGTGAATACTTTTTATTATAGCATTTGAATATATGGTAGTCGATGTGTGGGTAGGCCTGCATCTTACTTTAAAATCTGTTAAACTACAAGCATAAATCACTCAAACAGATGCTGTTCCCGAATGTATCAACGTCCTGCCAAGTAGCGCAACAGTATCTCAATATTCAAGCTGTGTGTGTTTCTGACTCTACTGTATGTGCAATAGGCGTATTTGTGTGTGTGCATGTGTGTGTGTGTGTGTGCGTGTGTGTGAGAGATAGAGATTCTGTCTTGTTTTTGCATGATGTTCATGTCTGTGTGAACGTGTTAGTTTGAGTCCTTGGTTCCGTAGGCCGTGGTGGGTGGACTGACAGAACTCCCACTCTACAGATGGTGGGTGGAAGACAGAGCAGCTGGTGAGCCCTGGGGAGGTGGAGGGTGTGTGCGTTTTTGTGTGTGTGTGTGTGGTGGTGCCTGTTCTGAGAAAAGTAGAGAGGGGGGACTCAGGGCTAACAGTACCCAGCGGCGGGTGTTTTTGATCTGGGTGGGACGGCCATGCGGCTGGGTGTTACCAGAGAGTGGCCGAAAAGACTACACCACATCAAAGATGACTCCCTGTCTGTGTATGAAGACCAAATACCACTTTGATGGACCATACAGAAATATCCCTGCTGGGTTGCTAAAATCAAGTGCAAAGAGTGAGGCAAGCAATCTCCATCTCCCCCTAACTGCAGCATTTACTGAAACAAAGAACAGGATATATTATACATACAATATGTAAACAAAGGCACAATGTACTCAATCGGTATTCACCCACAAGGCATTCACCCAAATCCTCTCTGCATACAAACAGATGCTAACAAGTACGTTCCCATCCTAGTGGTGAGTCAGTCAGCATACTGTACGTCCCAACTGGCATCCTATCGTTCCCTTCCTAGTGGTGAGTCAGTCAGCATACGTCCCAACTGGCATCCTATCGTTCTCTTCCTAGTGGTGAATCAGTCAGCATACTATACTATTCCCAACATAGTGCACTACTTTTGAACAGAGCCTTATGGGGACTGCACTATGTAGGGAATAGGGTGCCATTTGTGACTCAGCCTGTATGCCTGTACAGTATATCTCTGCCTTTATATCTGTAACTGATAGGGTCTATAAATAGCGTCTCTGGCGCTGCAGGCCCAGACATGTTTACTCTATCCCCATAGACTAGAGCCCCGTTGTCCCATATGGCCTAGCATATGGGGTGCCCTCCCAATGCACTCGCCTGGGTGAGCTAGAAAAACACACATAGGAGTGAGCGATGCACACACACACACACACACACACACCCAGCAGGTTCCCCGGCATGACCTTGGTAGGTGTTTGTTTTCCATAAGAAGCAGAAAACATGGTTGTCTAGTGACTGACAGTCCAGAGCCCCAAGGCAAATGAGACATCGTCTCACAATTAAACACTGCAGCCTTATATCATCCATGGAGGCTGGGCCCTGAGGCACCGAGAACACTCTTTCAACACTTTCCTATGCACGTACCATAAGAAAAACATGTCTTTCTTGTGGCTTGTTTCTAGGTGCTGGGTCTGCAAGCGTTGTACATAGATAATGCATACGGATCGAAACGTTCGTTATGTGTGTGTTTTTTTATTTAAATGAGGTAAAAGCATTCACAAACGGAATTCAATTATTCCTTCATTTGAGTTCTTCGTCAAGTTGATGTGAGAGGATGACTTATGGTGAAAGCCCAACTCACATTAGAGAGTTCATAGTGGTAGCGGCTACACGCCAGAGGAGAAAGCAGTCCCAAACGAACTCGAGAGCGGAAAACTCCAGAACAAAAAGTAACCTAAGTCCCTTTGCATTCAAACGTATCCCCTTTAATGTTGAATTTTTATGAGTCCATTACTTATATTCCTCAAAATGAATTTATTTTCTTCCATCGAGGGCCTGGGGGAGGTTCAGGATGGATGAGCATCTAAGCCTTGAATGCAAACATAGCTGGAGACACCATCTCTCACAGTAAAATATCGGCGCTACCCAGGAACTTCTCCTCAGCCAATCAGAGGCTGGAGATGAGATCACATGATCAGCAGCCTGAGAACGGCTTGCTCTGATGGGTGATTTGTCACGATGGGAACGCAACATGCGTTTGGCGGTGCAGTTTATTGTAAAACGTCCTCAATGATATATGAAGGAAACGCAAGCTCCGAGCTTAGATTAAGCTTCAGTTGCTTGGTGACTGAAGATTAGATATATCGCCTTTCAGGCTCGCTGCTAAAATTTCCCAATGATCTATCAATTTCCAAGAGAATCTGGGGGAGCGCAGGCCATTATTTCCATTTTAGAAGAGAAATTGTAGAAGTAGGCAAGGTTTATGACTTTGTGGCTGTGGTTGCCGCCATGTCACGTGTCCTAATTATATCAGTACACTCGTAACAATCTAATCATTATGAAACTTCTATTCGAACAAATAAACCTCACGTAGCAAATAAGTAATTATATTCTTTTGTTAAACAAATTCAACACTCTCTTATTGACCCCCATACAAAAGATCCTCACCACTCGCCTCTTCCTTTATGCCTCTAACCTTAACCCTTACCTAACCCTAAATAAAATCTTCTACCAACTGCCTTCCATTTTTAATACATTTATTTTCATTGTTAAAATGGCCACTAGTATCCGGCCAATATAATGGATAATCTGTGGTAGGGGTTAAGATTAGGGTTACAGACATCCCAAAGATTACAGATAGCACTGACCATAGGATGGTATCTCTCCAGGACCAGAGTTGGAGAGCCCTGCTGTACAGGATGGTATCTCTCCAGGAACAGGGTTGGAGAGCCCTGCTGTACAGGATGGTATCTCTCCAGGAACAGGGTTGGAGAGCCCTGCTGTATATGATGGTATATCTCCAGTGTGACGACCCTCCCACTCTGTCTGCCGAAATCTTTCTCTTTGCTCTTGTTTTCCTTAATAGGATGCCGGTGGGCGGAGCCGGGAGGGTTGTCAGCGTCATGGGACACACCTGGGCCCGGGTGTGTCCCAGGATAAATACACTACTTCCCCATTCATTGAGGAGACTCTCTCCATGCAGACACACTTACAGATTCTGGTTGTGGCATTTTTGTTTGTTTTCTTTGGCACCTTTCAACACCCCTCATTATCACCTTATCACATTTATTCACTTACACTACTGATTACTGACTACACACACACCATTGTTAATTGAATTTACTTTACTTCAATTAATAAATATATTTTGTTATTCCTTATCTCCACGTTGTCTCCCTTTTGTTACGAACTTCGAGACGGTTCGTGACACCAGGAACAGGGTAGGAGAGCCCTGCTGTGCACGATGGTATCTCTCCAGGAACAGGGTTGGAGAGCCCTGCTGTGCAGGATGGTATCTCTCCAGGAACAGGGTTGGAGAGCCCTGCTGTACAGGAGGGTATCTCTCCAGGAACAGGGTTGGAGAGCCCTGCTGTGCACGATGGTATCTCTCCAGGAACAGGGTTGGAGAGCCCTGCTGTGCAGGATGGTATCTCTCCAGGAACAGGGTTGGAGAGCCCTGCTGTACAGGAGGGTATCTCTCCAGGAACAGGGTTGGAGAGCCCTGCTGTGCAGTATTTCCTAAAAAAACAGAAACTATCCAACCCGGACACTATCTGTGCACTATTCATTTAAAGCCCAACAATCAAAAAGGACCACAATATGCAGAACAGTGCCACAATACAGAATACTTGCAGTATTCACCCTAAGACAAAAAATATACTCTCCCTCTTCAGAATCTTGGTCTGACAGTAGAACTGAATGGCTGTATTGAGGTGGTCTCTTTAATGAAAGAAAGGCAAAGGCGCTGTAAAGGAGGAAAGGCGAAAGCTAAATCCCTCCATAGTAAAAGGCAGTGTGTCACTAGGCCTCCAACACGTCGCAGGGCTTTCTGTGTGTGAGAAAAATGGCCACTTCTGCCGAGCTCTGAGAAGAGCAATAAATCATCGAACCAATTACCTTTTTAGAGCTCGTTTCGATTAGCTTCAAAAACTCTTTGCTCATTTACTGTAATTGACTGTGAGAGAACCACCGTTTTTAAAACTTAATTAGAGTAAACAGAATTTATTTATATTTCATTACCTTGGCTGAACCTGTAAAAAGCATGTATTTCAAACGTTTTAGTTTCACTCCCATGAAATGTCGGTAACAGCTGAGGTAATGGGTTTCATTCCGTGTCAGATACATCTTTCTTAAGTGTTCTCCTTTTCCCTCTGCAGTGCTAGCAAACACCATCTACACATAGAAATCCAGAAATCCCTGAATTAGCCAAAACAACAACAGCCTCTTGCCATTCATTCCAGACCTAAGTAACCGAGTGCCTCATGTAGAGATGACTTTGCGTAACCTCCATTAGGTAGCACTGAGACAGGAATGAGGTTACATGAACTACCTCAGTTGATAAATGTGAAGATAATAAAACGCTGAATAGAGCTGTTTAGGCAGATACAGTTGTTGGAAGTGCAGGGTACTTACTTCGCTTCTCACAAATTGGCCCGTAAATTCAAAGATCAGTTCCGCAGCAACTAGCCAGGTCCCAAATCGGGTTGTGCAGTTGTGGTGCCAAATTCTATGGTTGTTGTTATGTCCGCACAAACAGGTCTGCGACCAGGCTACCCATCAAGACCACTTTATGCAGCTCACCCTGCACTATCAGCTCCAATGTAAATAACATGAGTAAGTCTACCTTTGATAAGCTTCCCAGTAAAGCATTAAAAACAATCAAGCAACCCAGAAAAGTTCTAAAATAGTCCATATTAACATATGTTGCCTAAGAAACAAGGTCCATGAAGTCAGTAACTTGCTTGTAACAGATTACATTCATATTCTGACCATCTCTGAAACTCACTTCGATAATACCCTGGTTATAACATCTACCAAAAAGACAGAAATGCCAACTGAGGCGGTATTGCGGTCTATATTCAGAGCCACATTCCTGTAAAGCTTAGAGACGATCTAATGTTAAATACTGTTGAAGTAATATGGCTACAGGTTCATCTGACTCGTCTAAAGCCCATTCTTGTGAGAAGCTGCTATACACCACCAAGTGCTAACATTCAGTATCTGGATAATATGTGTGAAATGCTTGATAATGTGCTATCAACAGAGAAGTATATTTTCTGGGTGATTTAAATATTGACTGGCTATCATCAAGCTGCCTACTCAGGAAAAAACGTCAAACTGTAACCAGTGCCTGCAACCTGGATCAGGTTGTCAGTCAACCTACCAGCGTAGTTACAAACAGCACAGGAATGAAATCATCAACATGTATTGATCACATTTTTACTAATGCTGCAGATGTTTGCTTTACACCAGTATCCAAATCCATAGGATGTAGTGATCACAATATAACAGCCATATCTAGGAAAACCAAAGTTCCAAAGGCTGGGTCTAATATAGTGTATAAGAGGTCATACAATACGTTTCTTTGTGATTCATATGTTGATGATGTAAATAATATTTGCTGGTCTATGGTGTGTAATGAGGAGCAACCAGACGCTGCACTTGACGCATTTATGAAACTACTTATTCCAGTTACTAATAAGCACGCACCCATTAAGAAAATGACTGTAAAAACTTAAATCCCCTTGGATTGATGAGGAATTTGAAAATTGTATGGTTGAGAGGGATGAGGCAAAAGGTATGGCAATTAAGTATGGCAGCCCAACTGATTGGCAAACATTCTGCAAATTAAGAAACCATGTGACTAAACTAAATAAAAAGCAACTACACTATGAAACAAAGATAAAGAATGATAGTAAAAAGCTTTGGGGCGCCTTAAATTAAATTTTGGGAAAAAAGCCAACTCGGCTCCTTCATTTATTGAATCAGATGGCTCATTCATCACAAAGCCCACTGATATTGCAAACTACTTTAATGTATTTTTTATTGGCAAGATAAGCAAACTTAGAGATGACATGCCAGCAACAAACGCTGACACTACACATCCAAGTATATCGGACCAAATTATGAAAGACAAGAATTGTACTTTTGAATTCCGTAAAGTCAGTGAGGAAGAGGTGAAAAAGTATTGTTGTCTATCAACAATGACAAGCCACCAGGGTCTGACAATCTGGATGGAAAATTACTGAGGATAATATCGGACGATATTGCCACACCTATTTGCCACATCTTCAATTTAAGCCTACTAGAAAGCGTGTGCCCTCAGGCCTGGAGGGAAGCTAAAGTAATTACGCTAACCAAGAATAGTAAAGCACCCTTTACTGGCTCAAATAGCCAACCAATCAACCTGTTACCAACCTTTAGTAAACTTCTGTAAACAATTGTGTTTGACCAGATACAATGCTATTTTACAGTAAACCAATTGACAACAGAATTTCAGCATGCTTATAGGGAAGGACACTCAACAAGCACAGCTGATGATTGGCTGACAGAAATTGATGATAAAATCATTGTGGGGGCTGTCTTGTTAGACTTCAGTGCAGCTTTTGACATTATTGATCATAGTAGTCTGCTGTTAAAATTATGTGTTATGGCTTTACACCCCCTGCTATAATGTGGATAAAGAGTTACTTGTCTAACAGAACACAGAGGGTGTTCTTTAATGGAAGCCTATCAAATATAATCCAGTTAGAATCAGGAATTCTCCAGGGTAGCTGTTTAGGCCCCTTGCTTTTTACTAATGACATGCCACGCCACTGACTTTGAGTAAAGCCAGAGTTTCTATGTATGCGGATGACTCAACCCTATACACGTGACTGTAACACTCAACAAAGAGCTGCAGTTAGTTTCAGAGCGGGTGGCAAGGAATAAGTTAGCCATAAATATTTCTAAAACTAAAAGCATTGTATTTGGAACAAAACAGTCACTAAACCCTAAACCTCAACTAAATCTTGTAATAAATAATGTGGAAATTGAGAAAGTTGAGATTACTAAACTGCTTGGAGTAACACTAGATTGTAAACTGTCATGGTCAAAACATATTGATGCAGTAGTAGCTAAGATGGGGAGAAGTCTGTCTATAATAAAGCGATGCTCTGCCTTCTTAACAACACTATCAACAAGGCGGGTCCTACAGGCCCTAGTTTTGTCGCACCTTGACTACTGTTCAGTCGTGTGGTCAGGTGCCACAAAAAAGGATTTAGGAAAATTGCAATTGGCTCAGAACAGGTCAGCACGGCTGGCCCTTGGATGTACACAGATAGCTAATATTAATAATATGCATGTCAATCTCTCCTGGCTGGAAGTAGAGGAGAGATTTTACTTTTATTTATGAGAGGTATAGACATGTTGAATGCACCGAGCTGTCTGTCTAAACTACTGGCACACAGCTCAGACACCCATGCATACCCCACAAGACATGCCACAAGAAGTCTCTTCACAGTCCCTGAGTCCAGAACAGACTATGGGAGGCACACAGTACTACATAGAGCCATGACTACATGGAACTCTATTCCACATCAAGTAACTGACTCAAACAGTAAAACTGATTAAACTGATTAAACTGATTACATCTTATGGAACAGCGGGGACTGTGAAGCAACACAAACATTGGCACAGACACTTGCACACACACTTGCACACACACACACGCACGCTCTATACATACACATGGATTTAGTACTGTAGATATGTGGTAGTGGTGGAATAGGGGCCTGAGGGCACACTGTGTGTTGTGAAATCTGTGAATGTATTCTAATGTTTTAAAATTGTATAAACTGCCTTAATTTTGCTGGACCCCAGGAAGAGTAGCTGCTGCTTTGTCCCCCCCAGTCCTAGCTAATGGGGATTCATAATAAATAGAAATACAAACTACTGTAGAGTCCCATGCATCCATTGGTCCATGTTGTCAAAAACAGACACGTGACATGACTCAATCGGTTTGATGGTAAATCTTATGACGACAGCATGGTGACACATGCACTTCCCATAACCACTGAGTTACATCCTCCCCTTCCAAGCGTTAAATGTGCCGGGACAGCAGAAACGCTGTGATTCTTCCCACGGTCGAGAGGGACGGCCAAAAGTAGACAAAAGGTATAGAAATGAAAAACAAAACAAGATTTAAGGGGAAGGAACCTGGAAGTCACTCAAATGGCCCGTTTCCGTGACGAAATCACATTTCTGAGGCGCTATAGAAAAGTGCCAAGTAAGGGCGCATTTTTTATTTAACCTTTATTTAACATATCAAAGCATATGGGGAAACCACCTTGTGGGAGGCGGACGACATCACCTTTCCTTGTTTATTTCAAACTTCTTGTTTTTGCATCCTTTTTCTTCCCCCAGTCCTAACATGTCCTTTGCCCCCAGTCCCTAACATGTCCTTTCCCCCAGTCCAAACCTGTCCTTTGTCCCCCAGTCCAAACCTGTCCTTTGTCCCCCAGTCCAAACCTGTCCTTTGTCCCCCAGTCCAAACCTGTCATTTGTCCCCCAGTCCAAACCTGTCCTTTGCCCCCAGTCCAAACCTGTCCTTTGCCCCCAGTCCAAACCTGTCCTTTGTCCCCCAGTCCAAACCTGTCCTTTGTCCCCCAGTCCAAACCTGTCCTTTGTCCCCCAGTCCAAACCTGTTTTTGTTCCCCCAGTCCAAACCTGTTTTTGTCCCCCAGTCCAAACCTGTCCTTTGTTCCCCCAGTCCAAACCTGTCCTTTGTTCCCCCAGTGCAAACCTGTCCTTTGTCCCCCAGTCCAAACCTGTCCTTTGTCCCCCCAGTCCAAACCTGTCCTTTGTCCCCCAGTCCAAACCTGTCCTTTGTCCCCCAGTCCAAACCTGTCCTTTGTCCCCCCAGTCCAAACCTGTCCTTTGTCCCCCAGTCCAAACCTGTCCTTTGTCCCCCAGTCCAAACCTGTCCTTTGTCCCCCAGTCCTAACCTGTCCTTTGTCCCCCAGTCCTAACCTGTCCTTTGTCCCCCTAGTCCTAACCTGTCCTTTGTCCCCCCCCAGTCCTAACCTGTCCTTTGTCCATCTGACCTGTGAGGCAACAGATGCTGAAACCTAATACAGAGTGCAGGACATATAAAGTGGTAAAAATACATAAATGACAAAACAGAAACCAAAGACGCTGTAGGATTTATCCCTTCGGTATTAGACCCGTGTTGTACCATTGTAAGCTGCTGATGGTTTGTGGTCATACGCACATCCTTAAAAAACTTGGTGCTGGGCTAACAAAGTACTTCTAGAAAAGAACAGAAATGGCCCCACACTGAATAGCTGCTGATGAGACCAATTGTATAAAACAATAGCACCATCTTCAACACTTGAACACCACCTCTTCACTTTAAGGTTATTCCAGATACGTCAGCATAGGTGACATATAACTACGAGGGTTAAATATCCTCATATTTTACATATTTCAATTCGTCCATGTTGGTTATTCAAGTCTTCATTATTTAACGAGTACATTTGCAATTTAATATTTTCTTGGATTGATCTGTGGAGAACTTTACCTGCAGAGACAAACAGTAACTAGCTCCTGAAACGAAAGGCTAGGATAACAAACTACAAATGAGTCCATCTTCAGACAAGAGGCAATTACAGCAAAAATCTATTCCCACTGGCTCGATATCCCATGAGGCATTGTGTTGATTATGCTAATGAGAAGATTGTAGGGAAAGATCAGGATCACCATTATGTCGTTGATCTATAGAGACGGACAGATATGACTGTTATAGATCATACAAATACCATTGTCCATCTCTTTATGTCCATTTTAATATTAGCCGACACACTCCGGAGCCCTTTGTAAACATTTATAAATCACGGCTTAAGTGCGGCTTAACGATCCTATAAAACCTTAATTAAAAGGTTCATTTTTGGCCTGTCGATTTATTACAAACAGCTACATAACAGGCCTACTGAGCTGGAACTTGGTTGTGTGGGTAAGAGAGAGATGGCGCGTGTGTGAGAGAATGAGAGACTGTTTGAGAGTGTGTGTGTGTATGTAGACATGCGCACAGAGTAACACAGTGACGTCCATGATAGATGCTCTCCTGGTGATTATGCTCTCCCTTTGGGAAAGGACCGCATAGTCCTCCAGTCGACTTTTAAAAGGCCCGCTCAACGTCCTCACCTTCTCTTACCTGTCAGTGTGTGTGTGTGTGTACCCTATACATGTTTGACAAACCCCATGTGAATTTATGATAGTGATGCATGTGTGATTCTGGGAAAGTGTATGCGTGTTTACATGTGACCTTATGCAGTACATTCTCTGCACTGTCGGCCGGCGCCATGTGGCACTGACACGTGTGTGTGTGTGTGTGTATGCATGTCTGTCTGTGCGTATGCGTGTGCATGTCTCTGTATGCTATTACATCCAGGGGTCAGCTCCATTCCCTTCTTGTTTCCTTGCACAAAGCCCAGGGGATGAGCAAAGTACATTTCCAGCGTTCCAGGTTCTCCTCAGGTCTTCCACCTCATCACTACCCCTGCTGTTCACTGACGATAGTGATACATCCCGCAGCGTTAGGACACCTCGCCTCACAGAGAAGAGGGCTTTACACAAACACTAACGGTCAATAGCACAACATTGCCTCTTCTACTCAATGTGACCCCATGCATGCTAGTGTAAGAGAGATTATGTGGGGAGTTACAAGGACTGACTGGCCTGTATTTCTCCCATAGTGCTGCGACCGGCAGCCTCTTTCTGATTTCCTTTCTAATTCATCATTTAATATTCATACCATTAAGGCAAAGAACCTGAAGTGCTCTACCGCCATTCGAAAATCATCAACTTAATAGCTTCATAATCCGCCGTCATTTGCGGCAATTAAACGGGTGATGTCCGTGGATATAAGTTTAATTACATTTGACATTCATACAATTTGTCTCAAAGGAGGAATCGCGCTTCCATTACTGAGGTGGGTGGGGTTGCATGTTGAGCAAGGAGATGAAGCTTTAGTAGCAAAAGTATGAATGTCAGTCAAGTCAGCCAGCCAATCAGTTCCTTGGCGTCGCGCTTCAATGTCGCCCGCCTGTATGCCCACGTCGCTTCCGCCACCCATCACCCATCTATCAGAACTGTCCCCGGCTGCACACGGCTTATCGATAAGGTGCAACCCTTTCACGGAAACGTGCGTCAAAAACATGACATCCCTTGTTACCCAGACGACAGGACTGACAGGAAGTGGGCCGCGGGGACCACGTTACCCAGACTCCCCAGGAAGCGCCAGTCATTTAACAACTATGGAAGGTGGAATGTCCACGGAAGAAAAAAAACGAACGACAAAAGAAGAATCTTCACCGGTCATCATTAGCAGCATACAAACGCAGCAAGGGTTTTGGTTGATTGAGAAATCAACTGAGGATAGTTTCAGCATGAATGAAAAAACAAGAACAAAACAAGGGATGAAGTTAATGCTTGGGTCGACCCCTCCCTCCTTTTCCCTTATATTCATGGCAGACTTTCAAAAAAAGAACAAAAGAGAAGAACGATAAAAACAAACACAATTACTGGTACAGACTCATATCCCCAACCCCTGTAATGTGTCAGGGCAGCGTAAGCCATAAACGCATTGATAAAACCATTTCTTTAATAACACTTGTTTGTCAAACTGCCACCCCAGGCAGTTTCCATTATCACCGTTTCAACATTTTACGGGAGGCCATCTTTAAATACAGCCCACGCATTGCAAAGGCTGTAGTGAGAGAGATGGAGAGAGAGGTGGAGAGAGAGTGTAGGTGAAAATTCATGAATATGGTTGATTTTAAGTAACCTATACTGTTCTCTTTGAAGTAGAAAGAAGAATCGATATTAGTTTAAATATTAGACATGGGTAAGCAGAATGAAGGCTAAGCCCATGTGAGTGTACAAAGCTAGATCAACATCAAATTGACCATTGGACATGTAAAAAAACAGAACGTAAGCAGAATCTGTGTGGATGAGGCAAGGTAAACCAACAAGACATGTCTGATCTTGTGAAGGCTACTGTACACGTACATGGGTTAAGCATACATAGACAAACATCGGCCTGAACTTGTAAAGACCTTTGGACAGGAACATTAGCTAATCAGTGATAGGCACCAGTAGGAGTGTGCATGTCACGTTACCAATAGAATCTATGCCCCAATGTCTGAGCCAATAAGAGAATGTAAACTAAGTAAGACAACATTATTCGTAAAGTGGAGTGACGATGTTATGTAAGGGTAAGACTGTATAAAAGCCAAGAACTAAGAATGAAGATTCAGTTCTTTCCATGGAAAGGCTCGGCTTCTGTTGTGTAATTAAAGTCTAATTGAATTTACAAGCTCTGGTATCTGAGAAGTATTTGATTTAATATTTTTCCACAACAAGAGATGGAGAGAGAGATGGGGAGAGAGATGGAGAGAGAAATGGAGATACGGAGAGAGGGAGAGAGAAACACCGTACACCACTACACTAAAGCCTAATGTCCAACTGTCCGGAGCTCCAATCTTTCCTACTTTCTCCCACACTGCAGACCTCTTCCAATAAGACCAAGAGTTCAGCTGCAACAGATACACTTTTCGAATAGCAATAACTAAACTTCGGGGCAATTTCATTATTTTTTTCATTACTTGCAAGAACAATCATCTTTTTTTAACGTAGCCCAGGAATTTAAACACTTTTAAAATAATAACAGGTTTGTTAAACGTTACGTGACCGTTCCAGCCTCAACTTTATTGTTGGATTACATTTTAGGGGGGAACCCATGGCATGTGCCAATACTAGCGGGCTAGAATAATATGCTAGTGAAGCATTTTATGGTTTGTGTCCCTAATGGCAGCCATTTGCCTTTGTAGTGCACTACTTTTGACAAGGTTCCATAGACGGGTTAGTTGTTTAGCAACAAAACCGAGGCGTGTGCATCTATGGGGAAAAACAGACTGGGTTGGTTTAGATTGTTGACAACATGTAAACTATATTTAGTCTCCGATGGTTATTGAAAACATAAATACATTTGCACAATGAGCACTTGTTGTCTCTCAAATACATTGTTACAGTTGTTGGTTAGCTAGCTAGCAAATATTTTGCCATGTTGGCATAGACACCAGTCAAAACAAGACATGGTATCAAGAGCACGATAAAACTAGCTGAAACGAGCCACCTACGATAGTCGTTTCTTGGCATTGTTTCTAGGGATTTGTTTGTCAGCTAACCCGTCTATAGGCTTGTGGTCAAAAGCAGTGCTCTATATAGGGAATAGGGTGCTATTTAGGACGCAGACGTGGTGAACGGAACAAGACTCACCACAGTTTACGCTGCCCATTGTAAACCATGCTATTGAAAACTAGAACTCTGCATAAGAAAACCCACTTCTTTATTAAGACAATAGATCTCTAATGAGCCCAAAAGTTTTTTTATTTTTTATTCAGACATCAACACCAGAAAAGGCAGGATTTGTATGAGGGAATAACTGGTATTTTTCCATAAAATGACTTTTAATTCATTTTAATTCATAAAATGACTTTTAATTCCTCGGGTCAAAATTGATGATCACTTCTGAATATTAACATTGTTTTGAGTCGCGCCCTCTCTCGCTATGTCCCTAACATGAAATATCAACTACTCAGAGACCCTAAAGCCTGGCCGATAAGAGTCTGTCAGAGATATCACATGACCAGAAGTCAGCCCCATATAAAATAACATGCTTTTAGCGGTGCTGGTTTTATTGCACAACGTGTTGATTGATGACACCCCAGCCACCATACATCAGTTTAGTGAAGAGAACTCTAGAACCCCTCATGGCCATCCATTATTAATGGGATCTGAAGGGGAGTTGGATATTCTTCAGGCTGATGATTCAAAGTCTTGGCATGCATCCCAAATGGCACCCTGTTCTCCATTGAGTGCACTACTTTGTATGTATTATATCATGTAGAATTCTACTGTGAAATGCACCAATTAGACCAGAATTATATATATATATATATATAATATATGTCCCAACTCGCATATATATGTCCCAATTCGCACCCTATTCCCTATTTAGTGCACTATTTTTGACCAGGGTCCATAGGGTTCTAGTCAAAAGTAGTGCACTATAATATATAGGGAATACGGTGCCATTTGGGTAGTAGTTCCACAGCAAAGTGAGGAAAAACGAGTCAGGGACAGTGTAACCTCAGTGATATCCATTCCCCAGTATGTAAAACCCTGGTCCAGTCAGGGACAGTGGAACCTCAGTACTATCCATTCCCCAGTACATAAAACCCTGGTCCAGTCAGGGACAGGGGAATCTCAGTACTATCCATTCCCCAGTACATAGAACCCTGGTCCAGTCAGGGACAGTGGAACCTCAGTACTATCCATTCCCCAGTACATAAAACCCTGGTCCAGTCAGGGACAGTGGAACCTCAGTACTATCCATTCCCCAGTAAATAAAACCCTGGTCCAGTCAGGGACAGTGTAAACTCTCCTTCCAGACTCACATCAAACATCTCCATTCTAAAATTAAATCTAGAATTGGCTTCCTATTTCGCAACAAAGCATCCTTCACTCATGCTGCCAAACATACCCTCGTAAAACTGACCATCCTACCGATCCTCGACTTGGTGATGTCATTTACAATATAGCCTCCAATACTCTACTCAACAAATTGGATGCAGTCTATCACAGTGCCATCTGTTTTGTTACCAAAGCCCCATATACCACCCACTACTGCGACCTGTGCGCTCTCGTTGGCTGGCCCTCGCTTTACACTCTTCGCCATACCCACTGGCTCCAGGTCATCTACAAGTCCCTGCTAGGTAAAGTCCCGCCTTATCTCAGCAGCACCAAACCGTAGCAGCGTTCCAGCAGGTATATCTCACTGGTCACCCCCAAAGCCAATTCCTCCTTTGGCCGACTCTCCTTCCAGTTCTCTGCTGCCAATGACTGGAACGAACTACAAAAATCTCTGAAACTGGAGACACTTATCTCCCTCACCAGCTTTAAGCACCAGCTGTCAGAGCAGTTCACAGACCCCTGCACCTGTTTATAGCCCATCTGTAAATAGCCCAACCAACTGCCTCATCCCCTACTGTATTTATTTATTTATCTTGTTCCTTTGCACCCCAGTTTTTCTACATTGCACATTCATCTACTGCACATCTACCATTCCAGTGTTTAAATGCTATATTGTAATTACTTTGCCACCATGGCCTATTTATTGCCTTACCTTCCTTATCCTACCTCATTTGCACTCTTTGTATATAGATTTGTTTTTTTCTACTGTATTATTGACTGTATGTTTGTTTTACTCCATGTGTAACTCTGTGTTGTTGTATGTGTCGAACTGCTTTGCTTTATCTTGGCCAGGTCGCAGTTGTAAATGAGAACTTGTTCTCAACTTGCCTACCTGGTTAAATAAAGGTGAAATAAAAAAAATCAGTACTATCCATTCCCCAGTACATAAAACCCTGGTCCAGGCAGGGACAGTGGAATCTCAGTACTATCCATTCCCCAGTACATAGAACCCTGGTCCAGTCAGGGACAGTGGAACCTCAGTACTATCCATTCCCCAGTACATAAAACCCTGGTCCAGTCAGGGACAGTGGAACCTCAGTACTATCCATTCCCCAGTAAATAAAACCCTGGTCCAGTCAGGGACAGTGTAAACTCTCCTTCCAGACTCACATCAAACATCTCCATTCTAAAATTAAATCTAGAATTGGCTTCCTATTTCGCAACAAAGCATCCTTCACTCATGCTGCCAAACATACCCTCGTAAAACTGACCATCCTACCGATCCTCGACTTCGGTGATGTCATTTACAATATAGCCTCCAATACTCTACTCAACAAATTGGATGCAGTCTATCACAGTGCCATCTGTTTTGTTACCAAAGCCCCATATACCACCCACTACTGCGACCTGTACGCTCTCGTTGGCTGGCCCTCGCTTTACACTCTTCGCCATACCCACTGGCTCCAGGTCATCTACAAGTCCCTGCTAGGTAAAGTCCCGCCTTATCTCAGCAGCACCAAACCGTAGCACGCGTTCCAGCAGGTATATCTCACTGGTCACCCCCAAAGCCAATTCCTCCTTTGGCCGACTCTCCTTCCAGTTCTCTGCTGCCAATGACTGGAACGAACTACAAAAATCTCTGAAACTGGAGACACTTATCTCCCTCACCAGCTTTAAGCACCAGCTGTCAGAGCAGTTCACAGACCCCTGCACCTGTTTATAGCCCATCTGTAAATAGCCCAACCAACTGCCTCATCCCCTACTGTATTTATTTATTTATCTTGTTCCTTTGCACCCCAGTTTTTCTACATTGCACATTCATCTACTGCACATCTACCATTCCAGTGTTTAAATGCTATATTGTAATTACTTTGCCACCATGGCCTATTTATTGCCTTACCTTCCTTATCCTACCTCATTTGCACTCTTTGTATATAGATTTGTTTTTCTACTGTATTATTGACTGTATGTTTGTTTTACTCCATGTGTAACTCTGTGTTGTTGTATGTGTCGAACTGCTTTGCTTTATCTTGGCCAGGTCGCAGTTGTAAATGAGAACTTGTTCTCAACTTGCCTACCTGGTTAAATAAAGGTGAAATAAAAAAATCAGTACTATCCATTCCCAGTACATAAAACCCTGGTCCAGGCAGGGACAGTGGAATCTCAGTACTATCCATTCCCAGTACATAGAACCCTGGTCCAGTCAGGGACAGTGGAACCTCAGTACTATCCATTCCCCAGTACATAAAACCCTGGTCCAGTCAGGGACAGTGGAACCTCAGTACTATCCATTCCCAGTAAATAAAACCCTGGTCCAGTCAGGGACAGTGTAAACTCTCCTTCCAGACTCACATCAAACATCTCCATTCTAAAATTAAATCTAGAATTGGCTTCCTATTTCGCAACAAAGCATCCTTCACTCATGCTGCCAAACATACCCTCGTAAAACTGACCATCCTACCGATCCTCGACTTGGTGATGTCATTTACAATATAGCCTCCAATACTCTACTCAACAAATTGGATGCAGTCTATCACAGTGCCATCTGTTTTGTTACCAAAGCCCCATATACCACCCACTACTGCGACCTGTACGCTCTCGTTGGCTGGCCCTCGCTTTACACTCTTCGCCATACCCACTGGCTCCAGGTCATCTACAAGTCCCTGCTAGGTAAAGTCCCGCTTATCTCAGCAGCACCAAACCGTAGCACGCGTTCCAGCAGGTATATCTCACTGGTCACCCCCAAAGCCAATTCCTCCTTTGGCCGACTCTCCTTCCAGTTCTCTGCTGCCAATGACTGGAACGAACTACAAAAATCTCTGAAACTGGAGACACTTATCTCCCTCACCAGCTTTAAGCACCAGCTGTCAGAGCAGTTCACAGACCCCTGCACCTGTTTATAGCCCATCTGTAAATAGCCCAACCAACTGCCTCATCCCCTACTGTATTTATTTATTTATCTTGTTCCTTTGCACCCCAGTTTTCTACATTGCACATTCATCTACTGCACATCTACCATTCCAGTGTTTAAATGCTATATTGTAATTACTTTGCCACCATGGCCTATTTATTGCCTTACCTTCCTTATCCTACCTCATTTGCACTCTTTGTATATAGATTTGTTTTTTTCTACTGTATTATTGACTGTATGTTTGTTTTACTCCATGTGTAACTCTGTGTTGTTGTATGTGTCGAACTGCTTTGCTTTATCTTGGCAAGGTCGCAGTTGTAAATGAGAACTTGTTCTCAACTTGCCTACCTGGTTAAATAAAGGTGAAATAAAAAAAATCAGTACTATCCATTCCCCCGTACATAAAACCCTGGTCCAGGCAGGGACAGTGGAATCTCAGTACTATCCATTCCCCAGTACATAGAACCCTGGTCCAGTCAGGGACAGTGGAACCTCAGTACTATCCATTCCCCAGTACATAAAACCCTGGTCCAGTCAGGGACAGTGGAACCTCAGTACTATCCATTCCCCAGCAAATAAAACCCTGGTCCAGTCAGGGACAGTGTAAACTCTCCTTCCAGACTCACATCAAACATCTCCATTCTAAAATTAAATCTAGAATTGGCTTCCTATTTCGCAACAAAGCATCCTTCACTCATGCTGCCAAACATACCCTCGTAAAACTGACCATCCTACCGATCCTCGACTTCGGTGATGTCATTTACAATATAGCCTCCAATACTCTACTCAACAAATTGGATGCAGTCTATCACAGTGCCATCTGTTTTGTTACCAAAGCCCCATATACCACCCACTACTGCGACCTGTACGCTCTCGTTGGCTGGCCCTCGCTTTACACTCTTCGCCATACCCACTGGCTCCAGGTCATCTACAAGTCCCTGCTAGGTAAAGTCCCGCCTTATCTCAGCAGCACCAAACCGTAGCACGCGTTCCAGCAGGTATATCTCACTGGTCACCCCCAAAGCCAATTCCTCCTTTGGCCGACTCTCCTTCCAGTTCTCTGCTGCCAATGACTGGAACGAACTACAAAAATCTCTGAAACTGGAGACACTTATCTCCCTCACCAGCTTTAAGCACCAGCTGTCAGAGCAGTTCACAGACCCCTGCACCTGTTTATAGCCCATCTGTAAATAGCCCAACCAACTGCCTCATCCCCTACTGTATTTATTTATTTATCTTGTTCCTTTGCACCCCAGTTTTTCTACATTGCACATTCATCTACTGCACATCTACCATTCCAGTGTTTAAATGCTATATTGTAATTACTTTGCCACCATGGCCTATTTATTGCCTTACCTTCCTTATCCTACCTCATTTGCACTCTTTGTATATAGATTTGTTTTTTTCTACTGTATTATTGACTGTATGTTTGTTTTACTCCATGTGTAACTCTGTGTTGTTGTATGTGTCGAACTGCTTTGCTTTATCTTGGCCAGGTCGCAGTTGTAAATGAGAACTTGTTCTCAACTTGCCTACCTGGTTAAATAAAGGTTAAATAAAAAAAATCAGTACTATCCATTCCCCAGTACATAAAACCCTGGTCCAGGCAGGGACAGTGGAATCTCAGTACTATCCATTCCCCAGTACATAGAACCCTGGTCCAGTCAGGGACAGTGGAACCTCAGTACTATCCATTCCCCAGTACATAAAACCCTGGTCCAGTCAGGGACAGTGGAACCTCAGTACTATCCATTCCCCAGTAAATAAAACCCTGGTCCAGTCAGGGACAGTGTAAACTCTCCTTCCAGACTCACATCAAACATCTCCATTCTAAAATTAAATCTAGAATTGGCTTCCTATTTCGCAACAAAGCATCCTTCACTCATGCTGCCAAACATACCCTCGTAAAACTGACCATCCTACCGATCCTCGACTTGGTGATGTCATTTACAATATAGCCTCCAATACTCTACTCAACAAATTGGATGCAGTCTATCACAGTGCCATCTGTTTTGTTACCAAAGCCCCATATACCACCCACTACTGCGACCTGTACGCTCTCGTTGGCTGGCCCTCGCTTTACACTCTTCGCCATACCCACTGGCTCCAGGTCATCTACAAGTCCCTGCTAGGTAAAGTCCCGCCTTATCTCAGCAGCACCAAACCGTAGCACGCGTTCCAGCAGGTATATCTCACTGGTCACCCCCAAAGCCAATTCCTCCTTTGGCCGACTCTCCTTCCAGTTCTCTGCTGCCAATGACTGGAACGAACTACAAAAATCTCTGAAACTGGAGACACTTATCTCCCTCACCAGCTTTAAGCACCAGCTGTCAGAGCAGTTCACAGACCCCTGCACCTGTTTATAGCCCATCTGTAAATAGCCCAACCAACTGCCTCATCCCCTACTGTATTTATTTATTTATCTTGTTCCTTTGCACCCCAGTTTTTCTACATTGCACATTCATCTACTGCACATCTACCATTCCAGTGTTTAAATGCTATATTGTAATTACTTTGCCACCATGGCCTATTTATTGCCTTACCTTCCTTATCCTACCTCATTTGCACTCTTTGTATATAGATTTGTTTTTTTCTACTGTATTATTGACTGTATGTTTGTTTTACTCCATGTGTAACTCTTGTGTTGTTGTATGTGTCGAACTGCTTTGCTTTATCTTGGCCAGGTCGCAGTTGTAAATGAGAACTTGTTCTCAACTTGCCTACCTGGTTAAATAAAGGTGAAATAAAAAAAATCAGTACTATCCATTCCCCAGTACATAAAACCCTGGTCCAGGCAGGGACAGTGGAACCTCAGTACTATCCGTTCCCCAGTACATAAAACCCTGGTTCAGTCAGGGACAATGGAACCTCAGTACTATCCATTCCCCAGTACATAAAACCCTGATCCTCAAGCACCTCTCAGTCAGAAAATGGCATACCGTAAATTGACTCTTGACAGTTGTGTGAGGGAATGACTCCTACATCTCTTCCCTGAAAATGTCTCTCCACCACGCTGCTGCTCAGGAGAGGACAGTTAAAACCATACTCAAAAATTACCTCCCTCTCTCTCCCTCCCTCTCACTCTCTCTCAAAAGAGCCATTTGCTATCAACCGGCTAATTATAAAATGGCCGAGGTGGGGCATGGTGGAGGATAGTACAATACCTATAGATGTTATTATAAAACATAAATACATCTCTTCTTC
Organism: Brachymystax lenok tsinlingensis; assembly: GCA_030435695.1. Taxonomy (NCBI): domain Eukaryota; kingdom Metazoa; phylum Chordata; class Actinopteri; order Salmoniformes; family Salmonidae; genus Brachymystax; species Brachymystax lenok. Next base: position 41,433,836 of record CM059810.1, read on the forward strand.
TCTTCTTGCCTTCAGTGGCTGCTTTCCAACTAGTTATCTTTTTACTCCTCGTTGGCGGACTCCCTCCAGTCCCTACCGACATTGCTATTCTCATCACTCCGGTGATATTTTAAAACGAATGAAAACAATATGCTTTCTGTCTGGTGTGTATAGATGGAGACAAGATATTCACTGTCTAATGAGTCTCAGTGTGGTGAGTTTAATCAGTTTTAGAGAGGTTGGTTAGGAAACAAATCCACTCCCTAATCACAATAGATGGGCTCGGTCGCATTGAAGGCTTGCAGAGACAGCTATTGTAACACGACAACAGAGAAGAGAAGACTTGAGTAGAATATATTATAGGATGATTATAATAAGGGTTTGTTTTTATGAAGTAACCATGGCGGCGGGGGCAGTGTGTGTTTCTCTATACCACAGTCTGACAGTCATAAGACTACAGTTCAGTAATGTAAAATCACTGTTTCAGTTATGGTTGAAATGCGTGGGGGGGAACTTTGTTGCGTCCCAACTGGGCACACACAATGGTGGCGCCCCAGCTGACCTCAACCGCCGCTTCCTGGGTTTTTAACCTGTGTCACATGACCAACTGGTCCCAGACCTAGAAGTGGTGGAGTTGGGAGAATGGCAGTGAGTCGTGAGAGAGACACACACACAACCCAGCGGGGTGTTAATTACAGGGTACAAAGTGTGTTTTTCTCTCAAAGCCGCAACGCTCTCCTCAGGAGAACAGAGGCTCTGGGTCCGCGTCTTAAACATCCCTTGTTTCGCAGCTCAGCGCTCTGCACCGCGTCTCCGCCCGGTGTACACAGCAATTTATTTTAATGACATCCCACCCTGGGAGATGGTGTTTGTTGCTTTGTTCCTTTGCCGACGTGGTGGGTCTGCATATACATTTTGATTTATACATTTACGGCACGGCTGGCTCTCACAGTGCAGCCACACCTGCAGCTACTGTTATGTTCAAAGACAACTAAAAATAAATGTCATATTTTTTTCTGTGAGTTACACACAAAGGAAGGTGAAAAAAGTTGCAATTCTCTCGCCTCATCTCTGCAGAGACCACAACAAGGGAGGGATGGGATATGCAAATGAGGCCTTGATTTCCTCTGTAACCGCGCTAACCTCTGGCACCGGCTTTCTTTTAAGGTTGTCGGCAGCCGAGCTCGATGTTAGAGTCAGGTATAAAATAGCCCGTCGCCCCGGTAACGCCCCTGAAACGGCTCCACTGGGCTATTTTTGGCGAACATACCCGACTAAGCACAAGAGCTGTGGTCCCTGTGGCAACGCGGCTGTTGCCGTCTCCGACGCTTCTGGTGGTTGAGGAAGCCTCTCCAAGGATATGGGCTCGAAGACTAAGATGAGGGCTGGATGAAGTTCTCCAGAGGATAGAAATATTCCAAAGGAAATAAGTTTAACTTTATCTTCCTTGATTAGGTAGGTGGCGGCACTGGAGGGGCCTTCCCTTGAATTCAATTATTCTGACTTTAAAGGATTTGGTCAACGATAGCATCTTGACTAAAACAGTGGCTCTTTAATGTTGCACAGTACCAGTGGATGGTATCTTATATTTAGAGAGGATGTTTTTCCCTTCATTAATTAAAGGGCCATTTGATGATTTGTTTATAAGGGGAAAATAGGCTGGCGTTTCACGGAATGATCAAAGCTCGTGTTCTGCCATCTTATTTTGGTTCCTGTTTGAAACTCGAGAGGAGAGCTGTTTGAGTGGTGTCGCGCCCTTCTGGTTCCCCTGGGGATCCGCTTCAGGCACTGTTCGGTTCCACCTGAGCATTTTAATTAATTTATTAACTAGCGCCGATTAAACCGCTAATTGAAAAGTGATGAGTCATGATTGTATTCAGTACTTTGCCCTGAGAGAGAGAGAGAGAGAGAGAGAGAGAGAGAGAGAGAGAGAGAGAGAGAGAGAGAGAGAGAGAGAGAGAGAGATTGGAATTAACTGAAAGACAGGCTGGGATGCTTCATATTACTTGTCTTTCCCACAGGGAGTTACTGTATGTTATTACCACCACTAGCCAACATCATATCCAGTCAAAGAAAATGTCTAAATCATTAAAATGTGTATTTATGCTTGATCTGGTTTAATGAACCAATCGAATAGTCTCAAAACGTCAATCCCCATCCACCAGAAAGGCAAAAAAACTAAGTATTTGAAAGATTTCAAATAGTATTTGAACCCAAGTCTGATCATATTAGATGTAATGCCTAGTCTAAAAGAAATGAACATATCTTTATTAAAAACTATGAAAATAACTGTCAAAAAAGCGCTATTTTGAACAGTTCATGTTTTCCAACCATCTTTCTAATGCTGAGAGTTAGGTGAGGTGATTGATTTTCTTAACTGAGGCTCCAGGTACTGTACATGTGTTTAAATAGGAGTGGCAGAAAGTTTCTCTCCCCTTCTCAGATCAACGTGTGTATTTACAGCCCTAGAAGAAAAAAATATAGAGAAAATGCTTGAGGGATTTCAAAAACCCTCCGTCCTCAATGCAGCGGAAATAAAAAATACAAAAAAGTGTGCAATTAAACGTTACTTTTGAAAGTTATATTTAGAGGACATGAGAAGGAAATGCAAATTGTGTTTGTGAGTTATATAATTGCCTTGTTTTCTCTGTTTTTCCTCGAATCCCCTAGAGGATAAAATAAGGATCAAAATAAGATGGCCACTTGTGTCTGGTAGGAGTTTCCATGGAAATGTGAGTGACCACATTTTAAGGTCTTGTCGTCTGTCCTCGGTTGCAACACTCACTACCAAGTTCTAAACTGCCTCTGGAAGCAACGTCAGCACAATAACTGCTCGTCAGGAGCTCCATGAAATGGGTTTCCACGGCCGAGCAACCGCACACAAGCCTAAGATCATCATACGCAATGTCAAGCGTCGGCTGGAGTGGTGTAAAGCTCGCCGCAATGAATATGAGAGGGTTTACATTTCTCCAGCCCTATCCCTCATCTGATTTCCAGAAAAAGTGATGGGGTAACCGCTTTGTTGTTGCTTGAATTCCAGATTGCCCTTTTAAAGTAGGTACCAGCAGACCTAACATCTAGCAGTACTGCAATACGCTGTAAAACCTACGGTGATGATCCTCTAAGAAGGAATAACTAGCACAGCAGGGCTATGATTATCACTCACAAGCTGGGCTGCTTTGGTTCTGACTCAAATCTGTTTTTCCTCAGGGATTAAATCACCCTAGTCTGTGTGATTGACAGCGAAACTGACAGAACCTTCTGGCTTCGTTTAGGTCATTGACGGTCCCTCATTATACAGCACTGACAGAGAGAGGGGGACGAGGGAGGAGAGAGTGGCCGTGTCCGAATAATCATACTTGCATTCTAAATAGTATGACTTTGGGGTATGCAAAAATGTAAATGTTTTATAGTATGTGAAACTTTCGAAATTAAATATGCTTTAAAAGCCAGGATGTCATACTCTTTTTGGCTTATCATCAAGTAGAATTCACTGCACACTATTTAGGAAGAGTAATCGTCTTTTCACACCAACATGTTTTTTTTTTACAACAGCTAATAAATCAGAATAGGGGAAATGAACAAATGGCGGCGAACAAGCGCCATTGCCTTGATTCGATTTGTTGATTTGTGTCGCTTACTGCATTCGTTCTCACCAAACAGAACATTCTAAGTAGTACATAGTACGATTAGTACACAGTAGGCAGTTTTAATAAGTAGTAGGCAAGACGGATTCCGGACACGGACGGGGGGTGAGAGAGAGAGAGGAAGAGGAAGATAAATGAACAAAACCTGAAAAAACTGATTGCAGTGGTAAACAACGGATCAGGGGGATCTTGATAATGTCCGCAGACAGATAGTCAGTCCTGCGACAGATGGTGGTATTCCTTCTCATGTAACGTGGGCGCTTTGATTAGATGTTTGTTTTCGCCGCTAACTTGGCATCGTCCTGATGCAATGCAACACCAAGCAGAACAGGAACAAGAGAGAACATCAACAACAACAGTGAAATGCTAATAATGAGTTGTGGAGACTGGAAGTCCCTTATGTTGGAGCTGGTGAAATGTGTTTGGACTTGACAGAAAACTGAGCTGAAAACTTTGGAGAGGAGTTGGGGTATATCTGTACAGTGCATTGGGAAAGTATTCAGACCACTTAACTTTTTCCACCTTTTGCTACTTTCCAGCCTTAATCAAAAATAGATTAAATAAAACATGTTCCTCAGCAATCTACACACAATACCCCATAATGACAAAGCGAAAACAGTTTTTTTTAGAAATACCTTATTTACATAGGTATTCAGACCATTTGCTATGAGACTCGAAATTGAGCTCAGTTGCATCCTGTTTCCATTGGTCATCCCTGAGATGTTTCTACAACTTGATTGGAGCCCACCTGTGGTAAATTCAATTGATTGGACATGATTTGGAAAGGCACACACCTGTCTATATACGGTCCCACAGTTGACAGTGCATGTCAGAGCATAAAACCAAGCCATGAGGTCAAAGGAATTGTCCGTAGAGCCCCGAGACAGGATTGTGTCGAGGCACAGATCTGGGGAAGGGTACCAAAACATTTCTGCAGCATTGAAGGTCCCCAAGAATACCATTATTCTTAAAAATGGAAGAAATTTGGAACCACCAAGACTCTGCCTAGAGCAGGCCGCCAGGCCAAATGGCGCAATCGGGGGAGAAGGGCCTTTGTTAGGGAGGTGACCAAGAACCCGATGGTCACTCTGACAAAGCTCCAGAGTTCCTCTGTGGAGATGGGAGAACCTTCCGGAAGGACAACCATCTATGCAGCTCTCCACTAATTAGGCCTTTATGGTAGAGTGGCCAGACGGAAGCCACTCCTCAGTAAAAGGCACATGCCAGAGTTTGCCAAAAGGCACCTAAAGGACTCTCAGACCATGAGAAACAAGATTCTCTGGTCTGATGAAACAAAGATTGAACTCTTTGGGCTGAAGGCCAAGCGTCACGTCTGGAGGAAACCTGGCACCATCCCTACGGTGAAGCATGTTGGTGGCAGCATCATGCTGTGGGGATGTTTTTCAGCGGCAGGGACTGGGAGACTAGTCAGGATCGAGGGAAAGATGAAAGGAGCAAAGTACAGAGAGATCCTTTATGAAAACCTGCTCCAGAGCAGTCAGGACAGCCTGGGGCAAAGGTTCACCTTCCAACAGGACGACCCTAAGCACACAGCCAAGACAACGCAGGAGTGGCTTCGGGACAAGTCTCTGAATGTCCTTGAGTGGCCCAGCTAGAGCCCGGACTTGAACACGATCAAACATCTCTGGAGAGACTTGACAATAGCTGTGCAGTGACGCTCCCCGTCCAACCTGACAGAGCTTGAGAGAATCTGCAGAGAAGAATGGGAGAAACTCCCCAAATACAGGTGTGCGAAGCTTGTAGCATCACACCCAACAAGACTCGAGGCTGTAATCACTGCCAAAGGTGCTTCAACAAACTAAAGGGTCTGAATACTTATGTAAATGTGATATTTCATTAAATGTTTGTGGTAAAAAATGTCTAAAAACCTGTTTTTGCTTTTTCATTATGGGGTATTGTGTGTAGATCGATAAGGGGGAAAAAACTTTTTAATCAATTTTAGAATAAGGCTGTAACGTAACAAAATGCGGAAAAAGTCAAGGGGTCCGAATACTTTCCGAATGCACTGTATGTACCCATCTACCTCAATTACCACGTACCCCTGCACATCGAGTCGGTACTGGTACCCTGTATCACAGTAGGTTGGTGGATCTTGGTAATGGCTGGAGGGGAATGGTATCAAATACATGGTTTCCATGTGTTTGATGTCCTTACATTTGCTTTGTTACGACCATTACTATGATCCGTCCTCCCCTCAGCAGCCTCCTTTGCCGTGAATATAGCAAAGTTATCGTTACTCGTGTATTTATTGCTCTTGTCATAATTTTTTGTTTTTCTCTATGTGTTGTTGGGAAGGGCCCGTAAGTAAGCATTTCCCTGTTAGTCCACACCTGCTGTTTACGAAGCATGTGACAAACAACATGTGATTTGATGTGGTACTGTTGTAATAGTGACTGTATCACTGCCACCTCTATAACTACTAGTGATGCTGCGCCAGTGGAGGCTGCTGAGGGGAGGACGGCTCATAGCAACGGCTGGAATGGAGTCAATGGAATGGTATCTAACACGTGGTTTTCCAGGCATTATTATGAGCCGTCCTCCCCTCAGCAGCCTCCAGTTCTGCAGATCTACTGTCTAGAACAGTAGACGAGACAGAAAACACACACGACTTCTACATCACTCCCCCATCATGACGTTTACTTACGTTCCTTCTTCGGTCATCGGCTGCAGCTGATTCACACACACACACACACACACACACACACACACACACACACACACACACACACACACACACACACACACACACACACACACACACACACACACACACACACACACACACCTCCTCAGCATGTCTCTCTCTATTTCCTCTTCTCCTCAGAATGTCTCTCTCTCTCTTCTTTTACCTTCGGTCTTTCTACATCCTATCTCGCTCTTTCCTTTTTCCTCAGCATGTCTCTCTCTATTTCCTTTTCTCCTCAGCATGTCTCTCTCCCTCTCTTCTTTTACCTTCTGTCTTTCTACATCCTATCTCTCTCTTTCCTCTTCTCCTCAGCATGTCTCTCTCTTTCCTCTTCTCTTCTTCTGTCATCTCTCTCTCTCTCTCTCTGTCATTTGGTCAGACACTGTCAAATAAAACGCATTCAGACCTCAACTCCTTCAGAACACGTGTGTGTGTGATATAACTGTACTAATCAGATAGGTAGGAGTGTCTCTTTTCTCAGTTTGTCACATAATCATTTATTAAGCAGATTGAGTACAGCAGTTGAAATGACCCCCGGCCCCATGCACCCTGTCCCCGTGTCTGCAGCCTCTCAGCTAGCAGCATCAAGTAGCCTCTTCACCCTTCACTCTGAAGACTGCGCCTCAGACTCACTTTATAAGGAAGCTGAAAGAGAGAGAAAGAGAGAGAGGGCGAAGACGAGAGCGTGTGATTACAGAGCACTCGCCAGTTAGTGTGGGACATTGTCAACCAAAACATTACCCCAAGTGAAGGACGATTTTACATTGTGATCTGACTGTATTAAATGTTGTTCAGTAGATTTCATTGCGATCTGACTGTATTAAGTGTCATTCAGTAGATTTCATTGTGATCTGACTGTATTAAGTGCCGTTCAGTAAATTTCATTGCGATCTGACTGTATTAAATGCCGTTCAGTAGATTTAATTGCGATCTGACTGTATTAAATGCTGTTCAGTAGATTGATTTCATTTTGATCTGACTCTATTAAATGCTGTTCAGTAGATTTCATTGTGATCTGACTGTATTAAGTGTCGTTCAGTAGATTTCACTGCGATCTGACTGTATTAAGTGGCGTTCAGTAGATTTCATTGTGATCTGACTGTATTAAATGTTGTTCAGTAGATTTCATTGCGATCTGACTGTATTAAGTGTCGTTCAGTAGATTTCATTGCGATCTGACTGTATTAAGTGTCGTTCAGTAGATTTCATTGTGATCTGACTGTATTAAGTGTCGTTCAGTAGATTTCATTGTGATCTGACTGCTAACTGTTGTTTTGATGATTAAGGGTGTTACTTGAAGGCATCTATATTCTGATAGCTGGAGAATCTAGATCTGTCCTAAATGGTACCCTACCAGATCTCTACGGGTCCTGGTCAAAAGTAGTACTCATAAAATAAAATAGGGCGCTATTTGGGGCGAAGCCGTTGATTCGAGCCGAGGCTGACAAAATCCTTCACTGAGCTTCTTTTTTGGGATAAAGCATCTGACGACACATCTGACAAAGTTCAAAATTGGGTCAAGTTGACTTCCAAGTGCAGTTTGAGTTCGCTCGGTTAGGAAAAAATGCAACACGATGTTCTGGGTGAAAAGTGTCTGGGGGTGTTCCATGTTAGAGGGTGGATGGTGTGAACTTAGCCATGCCTGATTCAATGTAGAACCCCTGGAGACCTGGAGTGAAGTACTCTATTCATTCAGTATGTAGGGCCAGGAGTTTATCCAGACCACCTCAACTGAAAAACTCTGGGCACAGACGTTTTCCTGGTTAAGTCACATGTCCAGGAAAACTCCTGGCCCTAATTCTGTGAATGACATTGGTAAAATGGTGAAGTCCAGGTATGCGGGTGTTACCTGTAGGGGTAGCCGTGGTACTTGGACCTGAAGATGGACAGCAGGAAGCTGAAGAAGAACACCACCAGGCCCAGTCCCACCAGGCAGATAACTGAAACACACAGCACAACATTAGAAACGCACACACACACTACCCCTCCCACACACTACCCCTCCCACACACTACCACACTCACACACCACCCCTTACAAGCACACACTACCACCCCTTACACACACCACCCCTCACAAGCACACACACTACCACTCACACATACTACCCCTCACAAGCACACACACACACACGTGTTCGCCCCTTTAGTATGCTAACGAGGCAATTTATAGTTATTTTGGGACAGTTAAAAACACCTCAATGACAAAAGACGAGAATGATTCTCTCTCTCTCTCTCTCTCTCTCTCTCTCTCATTTCCCACTGCAGTATGTTGTCTGGTAGTATAATTAGCTAGAAGACAGTGGTAATTGTAAAGGGTGTGTTGGAGGGCCTATTGAATGGATATGATCTTACCACTGAGATCCTTCAACAGTCCTGTACTTAGCTATTGGCTGAAGCCAGGGCTGAGGGGAACTAATGTCCACGTCAAATTGTCATGTAAGCAGTGTAATGTAAGCTCTTCGTAATCATCACTAAGGCTTATATTCTGTCGTTTACCAGCCTGTGGTTTTTTATAATCATATCATATTTTTTTATAATGGGTTTCTATGAAAATTAGTCCCTACGACAAATGGTTCCCTATTTGGGACGCACTACGTTTGACTGAGGCCCGAAGGGAGGGAATAGGGTGCCATTTGGGACTTGTGCTGTGTGAGTCTAATGAAATGTGAATGATGGGTGTTTCTGCTGATTTAGCGGCCTGGCAGTTCTAGCCGAGAGACAAACTTAAAAAGGGGGGTTGTTTTCTCCATGTGCAGTCGGTCGGCACGTTGCAGACGTATGAAGGACAGCCATTGGACATTGCAATGACCTTGTTTTGCATTTTAATTACCACTATCTCAAGGATACCTACTTTTGCCCAACTATGTGTGTGCGCACACACACGAGGATGGCCTTCTGTGCTGTGCTGCGCACGCACCACAAACACACATACCGTGGGGGGGTCAGGGTTCATCTCTCTGGTGTTAATTAAAGGAACAGTGGACTAAGTGCCGGCCTTTTCACATCTGCCAGACTTAATTGACAGTTATGCAAATATCCATCATGCTTATACAAATGATAATGTCATGTCATTATCTATGCAGCGTGTGAGTTCCACTGGAACTACCTCAGTGAGCCTAGCAGACTGGATGGGGAAGGGGCTGTTGTGTGTGTGTGTGTGTGTTTTGGGGGTTGGGGGCACGACTCAGTCATAAAACATGAGCTGGGGGAACATGCCTTGGTACCTCTGTACCAAGAGGAGAGAAGAGAGGAGCAGGGGAAGGAGGAGAGAGGAGCAGGGGAAGGAGGAGAGAGGAGCAGGGGAAGGAGGAGAGAGGAGCAGGGGAAAGTGGAGAGAGGAGGAGGAGAGAGGAGGAGAATAAATGAGGAGGAGGAGTGTTTGTGTATACATGTATGCCTCATGTGTGAGATGAAAAATGTTTGCATACAGTATGCGTGTGTGTGTTTGTGTGTGTGTGTGTGTGTGTGAGAGAGATTAAGGATTAAATGCTGTGAGGCAATGACAAATGTGTTTTTGTTCCTACATGTGCTTATGGGGGATGTCCCTTCTGGAAATCATATTCTCACCCACACACCCACAGAGAGAGATGGGCACATGCTCAGACGCACACACGCATGGGCGCATTGGCAACAGTACAGTGTTGAGACGAATGTGGTATGTATTGTTCACCATGTTATTGCCCTGTACACCTGTTTACATATTTCTCCAAGCAGTACAGCATTTCTGGAATGTCCTGATATTTAGCTCTACTGTACTGTCAATAGCGGATAGAAATTACTTCTGGCATTGAAGAACAACTAAATAGGAGAGTGGAATCTCACTCCTTAGAAGTATGCATTGACTGAGGTGATAGAATTGAACGAGAGAGGACGAAGAGACGGACACAGAGAGAGAGAAATTAAGAACAGAGAGAGAGAGAGAGACAGAGAGCGACAGAGAGCGAGACAGAGACCGAGAGAGAGAGACAGAGAGAGAGACAGAGAGCGACAAAAAGCGAGACAGAAACCGAGAGAGAGAGACGGAGAGAAAGAGAGAGAGCGATATAGAGAGGAGAGACCGAGAGAGACAGAGAGAGAGAGTGGGATAAGTGGTGATACAGGGAGTGGTGACACCTGGATATATTGTGGGTGACTCATTAAGTGTGTGTTATTGCTCATTCTCATGGACCTGTTGGCATAATGTGTGTGGCTGTGTGTTTGTCACTGGGAGATGTGTGTAACTCCAGTTTGAGGATGATTAATTTAAATGTAATTAAAAATGTGTGAGCTTGCATCCATGCGTGCATGTGACTACGTGACTGAACAGTACTTAGTGTCAGTCTGTGTGTCTGTGTGACTGAACAGTAGTTAGTGACAGTGTGTGTGACTGAACAGTAGTTAGTGACAGTGTGTGTCAGCCTGTGTGACTATGTGATTGAACAGTAGTTAGTGACAGTCTGTGTGACTGAACAGTAGTTAGTGACAGTGTGTGTGACTGAACAGTAGTTAGTGACAGTGTGTGTCAGTCTGTGTGACTAAACAGTAGTTAATGACAGTGTGTGTCAGTCTGTGTGACTGAACAGTAGTTAGTGACAGTGTGTGTGATTGAACAGTAGTTAGTGACAGTGTGTGTCAGTCTGTGTGACTATGTGATTGAACAGTAGTTAGTGACAGTGTGTGTCAGTCTGTGTGACTATGTGATTGAACAGTAGTTAGTGACAGTGTGTGTCAGTCTGTGTGACTAAACAGTAGTTAATGACAGTGTGTGTCAGTCTGTGTGACTAAACAGTAGTTAATGACAGTGTGTGTCAGTCTGTGTGACTAAACAGTAGTTAATGACAGTGTGTGTCAGTCTGTGTGACTATGTGATTGAAAAGTAGTCTCATTTGGGTGGGCTCCAGTGCTGCTGATCCTGTTATTGGCGGTGGCCTTCGTCAGGCTGGGGTTAACTGGGTTTGATGGATCCTCCATTAGCTTTCATTTCACCCAGCAGCTGCCACTGTTTTCACTGTGCCGCTGCAAGTATATCAGCCACCGCAATCACAATGGTGGAAGGGTGTGTGTGTGTGGCTTGCATATTAATACAACATCCGGTTACTTGTGCTTCTGTGTGCATACGTGCTATAAAGGTCAGTGATTTCCCCCTAATGGAAATTTGATAAAGCCCTGCATCCCTCCTTCAGTTTATATAAGTGTTTTTAAAGATGTCACTCATTACAGAGAACATTTAAAGATATTAATCTTATCAGTCCTTTTAATCGAAGTAAATCTGATCCCGGACCAGGGAAACGGCTGATCTAATTGTTTCAACGTGTACTCACGCTCAAGTAAATCTGATCCCGGGCCAGGGAAACGGCTGATCTAACTGTTTCAACGTGTACTCACACTCAAGTAAATCTGATCCCGGGCCAGGGAAACGGCTGATCTAACTGTTTCAACGTGTACTCACGCTCAAGTAAATCTGATCCCGGGCCAGGGAAACGGCTGATCTAACTGTTTCAACATGTACTCACGCTCAAGTAAATCTGATCCCGGACCAGGGAAAGGGCTGATCCAACTGTTTCATTTCGCTGCCTTTGTTTCTTTGTGAGAGCTAATTTAAGCCCTGATTATAATTTCAGTCATTAGCTACGCAGCTTGGTTTGGGCTGTGCTTTTTGGTATTAGCACACGATATCAAAGTTCGCCCAACCCTTGATTCCACCACTGCCCTAAGCCCCATAATAGGAACATGATCCTAGCGCGCTAATTAACATTTCAAAGGCTTGTTAGCGGTTGATGCTAAAAGGAATGCTTATGACGGTAATGATGGAAAACTGGCATTTGCCTTTACTTTACATTGTTAAGGGGATAACACACCCTTTAACCACCATTGTGTTTTTAGGTCTTACCTGCGTCATGCACGGTGGAGAGGTTGTGTCTGAACACTCCACACTCAGCAGCTATTACAGTAGAGTTGAAGAGTGATTGGGTGTCTGATGTCAAAGACCAGGACGTTATCTCATCAGTATTTTCAGCGTAACAATTATCAGCAGAATGCTAGTTTCATGCTTTGTGCGATTGAGTTTTCAGACACACAAACGCAGGTGACCTGATTACTGACAGTGGAACAGAAGATCCTCTCATTTCCATACAAAGCCCCTCTATACTAACCACAAGAACCACGCCCTTCATACTACAGAGACTACAATACAGCAGCTGGACTATTCAACTGCAGTCCTGGAGCCGGAAAGGAAAGAAGGAAAGGAGCAGTACAGTACTTGGGCCCCTGGGGGCCCGGCAGCTGAATGGCCCCGTAATACAGCCCGTGATCCAGTAACAAATAAGAAGGAATCACTCACTTCTCCTCTTGCCCACATCTCCTTTGGATGTCGCCGCCTCGTTGAGCAGGACCATCCCCATGGTGATGGCGGCATCTGTGGGCAGTTGTCACGGAAACGGACTAACCACAGTGTGTGTACTGTAAGTGTATGTTTGTGATAGTGTGTGCGTGTGCGGTGTATAACCCAGACAATGTCAATCTGCCAAAAGTCAGAAGTCTATTTAGTTGCAGTGTGTTTCCACTCAGTGTGAGCAGTGAGCCGTTAACTCCAGACTGTGAACGTAGCGATTACTGAGGGATACATGGTGAATCAACTCCTCTTCTATTGTAGCTAGTGGTACAGGCATTGCTAACGATGGATAGGAGATGGCTGGGGAACAGAAAGAGAAGAGATGGCGATGGACTACGACGTTAGCTGTGGACAGGGGAGTTGTGTGGGCCACCCAGTCATAAAGACTCTGTGACCACAAGCTGGCTGAGGTTCGGATCACTGGTTGCTTGACGCCTGTTTAGGAAGTTCCAATAGCTCAGCGGGTTAGAGTGTAGTGCTGGTAACGCCAGGGTCGTGGGTTTGATTCCTGCATGGGCCACATACCACATACTGAACATATCTGTCAATGTCAACTGTAAGTCACTTCGGATAGAAGTGTCTGCTATTACGACCAGTAAAATGAATTAAATATTATCAAAACAATTTAAGTTGTGTATTACCGTCATATCTAAAGCAAGTCTAACCATTTCCTTGTACGCGGGCTCTCATGCATATGGAAATCATTTATCTTTTTGAAAGGCTACTTCCATGACTGAACTAGGCTGCCTTAGACGGAACACATCATGATGTTGAGAGGCTTGACAACAGCACATGTTGCCAACGGGTCCTTGAGAATCAGGCCTGAAGCATTCACACACACACACACACACACACACACACACACAGTCCCCTGCTCGCCAGGCATCGGCTTCTCATCTCCCCAAGCAGTGTGTGAGTGTGAGTCTGTGTGTGGGTTGGTGGGTGTGGGGGTTGGACAGAGCCAACACGGTGCATACAAACCATTCTAATTAAAGTGAATTAAAACGGGAAGAGACTGAAGATAGTGCTAATGAAAAAAAGAAGACAACTGCCAGCTGTGTGTGTGTGTATGTGTGTGTGTGTATATGTGTGTGTGTGTGTGTGTGTGTGTGTGTGTGTGTGTGAGAGTCTCAGGCCTCATTCTCAAGGCTGCTGCTCTCAAGCCTTTTTAGCATGTGTTCCATTGATTGCGTGTGCGAGCTACAGATGCAGAGGTGTCTGAATGTGGACCAGAGAGAAAGGGTGGAACTGTGGGTGGAACTGTGTTTTGTGTACAGCTGTGCATCATGTCAGTGTGTTTGTATGGGCCCTTTACAGATGCCGCCTGACGTATGTGTGCCTTTGTGTTTTCACTTGTGTCTGTATCCCACGTATGTCCCATCCAACCATATAGAGGAAGTAGTGAATACAGGCTTCCCATTGGTTACTCCTCTGTATCATATAGAGTACTGTAGGTAGTAAATATAGGCTTCCCACTGGATGATCCTCTGTATCATATATAGTAGTTATTGAATACAGGCTTCACATTGGTTAATTCTCTATATCATATAGAGGAAGTAGTGAATATAGGCTTCCCATTGGTTAATCCTCAGTTCTCCCATGAGGCATTCGTCTTAAGGATACTGAGCAGCAGGATGATGTGGGACTCTGCTACAAACTGGGCCTGGCTGCTTCCATGAATATAACTCTGAAAGAGAGAGAGGAGAGAGAACAGGAGAGGTAGAGAGAGCGAGAGAGAGCGAGAGCGAGAGAGAGAGAGAGAGAGAGCGAGAGAGAGAGAGCAAAAGAGAGGTAGAGATAGAGAGAGAAGTAAAATGTTAGTCACAATTGGTCAAAATTCCCTTATTATGAAAAAACAGGTAGGGAGAGAGATGGAATTGGAGAGACATACAGCACGTGAGCTATAGACCATGAATGAGAGAGAGAGGGGGGGTGGGAGGCCAAGATAAAAAAGTAAAAAATGAAATGGGTAAACATTCCCTCACAATGGCCACATATTTCACATTCGTGTCACAACGGTGCTAAACACTCGCTAGCTGTGTGGCTTTAAGATAAGCAATGCCTATTCCCCGTCTTTGACTCTCTCTCACACACACTCTCACACACAAACACACCACTCACTCCAAGAAAACAATCATGGCCCTATGCCTTTTCACAACTCCATGAAAGAGAAGTCTGGTCTACCTGTTGTCACAAGGTCAAGGCACAACACATTACTAACCGTGGCCAATCACAACTCTTTACTAACTAACTTTTGCCAATAGGAGAGAATGTACACTACAGTGTACTCAGTTACCAGGAAAGTGTCCTCACACAAGGAACCTGTGTCTCCACAGAATCACAATCACAACTAACCGTGGCCAATCACAACTCTTTACTAACTAACCTTTGCCAATAGGAGAGAATGTACACTACAGTGTACTCAGTTACCAGGAAAGTGTCCTCACACAAGGAACCTGTGTCTCCACAGAATCACAATCACAACTAACCGTGGCCAATCACAACTCTTTACTAACTAACCTTTGCCAATAGGAGAGAATGTACACTACAGTGTACTCAGTTACCAGGAAAGTGTCCTCACACAAGGAACCTGTGTCTCCACAGATAAGAAAACATCTATTTCCTATCCTTGTCCACGGTGTGTGTGTTTTTACGAGACAGAGCGGTCAAACTGAGGCGGTCAGTTTGAAAAGGCATCCCATGTCCCTGTACATAGCATCTATCTCCCTACCCCGATAAGATGCCGCAGGTGGGTGTGTGTGTTTACCAACCACAGTGGCTGGAAATAATTGAATTGCAGACCATTGGACAGAGTCCATTCTGATTCTACTAGAGAACCCAATATCAGAGAAATGTCTATCGTGAGCCCCAGGAAGAATAGCTGAGGGCCTATCGTGAGCCCCAGGAAGAATAGCTGAGGGCCTATCGTGAGCCCCAGGAAGAATAGCTGAGGGCCTATCGCGAGCCCCAGGAAGAATAGCTGAGGGCCTATCGCGAGCCCCAGGAAGAATAGCTGAGGGCCTATCGTGAGTCCCAGGAAGAATAGCTGAGGGCCTATCGTGAGCCCCAGGAAGAATAGCTGAGGGCCTATCGTGAGCCCCAGGAAGAATAGTTGAGGGCCTATCGTGAGCCCCAGGAAGAATAGCTGAGGCTTATTCAACAGATAATGGGGACCCAAATAAACTAAACTATCAATGGTTGATAGGAATTTGTCTTGCGTGTATTTTTTCTATGTACTGGTAGGAAAGATGGGCACACAATAGAATGATGACTGTGTCCTTAGCAGCCAGATACAGCCTCTTTCTATAAAGACACTGTCTCTTCATACTATACCTTGTAGCATCCATTCATACTTTTAGGGTTGCAAAATTTCAGAAATTTCTGGAAAACACCATTTACTGTGTTTCCCTTCTAGTACAATAGGTTCTGTTGATAACATAGAAACAGAATTAATTGATTCCATTTCCATGGCCGATAACATGGGCATTTAATAGCCATATAGATACTGGTGTCAGTGCCATTTTGTCCTCATTTGGTCCCTAAGTCTGTGTGTGTGTGTGTGTGAGAGAGGGCGCTCGCTGCACTTCCGCGAGTGAGTGAGTCATCCATTCCCGTATCTCCGCTGGGCTACGTAACACGTGTGGGTTTCAGCCGCTCCGTGTCTGCATTGTGTGGGCTGGTGGTCGGTCGTCATGACGGCCCTCCTGAGGGACTCCAGCATCTAGCTACCACAGGATGGCTAACACAGGATTGTTAACACAGGTTTACCATGATAATAACAATAATAATAAACCATTGAATTTATAACACGCTTTTCATAGAAAAACAATCTCAAAGTGGACTGCATAATGCATAATGATGATGATGAACATGACGAGGGGAGAGCCAGATGCCTCTCTGGTGTGTGTGTGTGTGTGTGTGTGTGTGTGTGTGTGTGTGTGTGTGTGTGTGTGTGTGTGTGTGTGTGTGTGCATAGTACAAGACTTCACGCCAGCGTAGTCAAGTGAAGTGGGCCGGCCAAGTTGGCCTGAAAATACAACAGCGGCTGCAGTCATTCCGGTTGCTAAGAAGCAACCCAGAAATACACAGTGTACACTCTGCATACACCCCCCAGTTACCTCAGAGTGGAGAAACCCTGTAACCATATACAGCACCTAGCTTCACGCAATCACATAATCCCTGTCAAGTTGGTGTCATTCAGCTCTCCCAGAACGCGCCTACACGTACAGTGAGGGAAAAAATATTTGATCCCCTTCTGATTTTGTACGTTTGCCCACTGACAAAGAAATGGTCAGTCGATAATTTTAATGGTAAGTTTATTTGAACAGTGAGAGACAGAATAACAAAAAAATCCAGAAAAACGCATGTCAAAAATGTTATAAATTGATTTGCATTTTAATGAGGGTAAGTATTTGACCCCTCTGCAAAATATGACTTAGTACTTGGTGGCAAAACCCTTGTTGGCAATCACAGAGGTCAGACGTTTCCTGTAGTTGGCCACCAGGTTTGCACACATCTCAGGAGGGATTTTGTCCCACTCCTCTTTGCAGATCTTCTCCAAGTCATTAAGGTTGAGGCTGACGTTTGGCAACTCGAACCTTCAGCTCCCTCCACAGATTTTCTATGGGATTAAGGTCTGGAGACTGGCTAGGCCACTCCAGGACCTTAATGTGCTTCTTCTTGAGCCACTCCTTTGTTGCCTTGGCCGTGTGTTTTGGGTCATTGTCATGCTGGAATACCCATCCACGACCCATTTTCAATGCCCTGGCTGAGGGAAGGAGGTTCTCACCCAAGATTTGACGGTACATGGCCCCGTCCATCGTCCCTTTGATGTGAAGTTGTCCTGTCCCCTTAGCAGAAAAACACCCCCAAAGCATAATGTTTCCACCTCCATGTTTGACGGTGGGGATGGTGTTCTTGGGGTCATAGGCAGCATTCCTCCTCCAAACACGGTGAGTTGAGTTGATGCCAAAGAGCTCCATTTTGTTCTCATCTGACCACAACACTTTCACCCAGTTGTCCTCTGAATCATTCAGATGTTCATTGGCAAACTTCAGACGGGCATGTATATGTGCTTTCTTGAGCAGGGGGACCTTGCGGGCGCTGCAGGATTTCAGTCCTTCACGTGGTAATGTGTTACCAATTGTTTTCTTGGTGACTATGGTCCCAGCTGCCTTGAGATCATTGACAAGATCCACCCGTGTAGTTCTGGGCTGATTCCTCACCGCTCTCATGATCATTGCAACTTCACAAGGTGAGATCTTGCATGGAGCCCCAGGCCGAGGGAGATTGACGGTTCTTTTGTGTTTCTTCAATTTGCGAATAATCACATCAACTGTTGTCACCTTCTCACCAAGCTGCTTGGCGATGGTCTTGTAGCCCATTCCAGTCATGTGTAGGTCTACAATCTTGTCCCTGACATCCTTGGAGAGCTCTTTGGTCTTGGCCATGGTGGAGAGTTTGGAATCTGATTGATTGATTGCTTCTGTGGACAGGTGTCTTTTATACAGGTAACAAACTGAGATTAGGAGCACTCCCTTTAAGAGTGTGCTCCTAATCTCAGCTCGTTACCTGTATAAAAGACACCTGGGAGCCAGAAATCTTTCTGATTGAGAAGGGCTCAAATACTAATTTCCCTTATTAAAATGCAAATCAATTTTTGACATGCGTTTTTCTGGATTCTTTTGTTGTTATTCTGTCTCTCACTGTTCAAATAAACCTACCATTAAAATTATAGACTGATCATTTCTTTGTCAGTGGGCAAACGTACAAAATCAGCAGGGGATCAAATACTTTTTTCCCTCACTGTACACTGCCGACATGTGACACGGCAAGAAAGGGTACGCGTACTTCATGACAGGTCCAGAACACACGTAAATCGCGCGGAATATCGTCCTGTCCATTGCCTTAGGAAAGCCTCTAGGGTTCTGTATTGTCCAACCTGGCAACCCAGAGCTGGTTGTGTCCCCCAAATGACACCCGATCCCCTACATAGTGCACTATGGGCTCTTTTTAAAAGTAGTGCACTATCTAGGGCATAGGGTGCACTTTGGAAACAACCCCCACCATTACAAAGCATTATTCAAATATTATAACAGAGGATGAACGAAGGAGGAACAGAGGAGGAACGGAGGAGGAGATGGGAATAAAGGATTCTTCACTAAATAATCGTTTAAGGAAAAAAAGAGGATCAAAAATATCTACGGGAGATTAACTTTATTTCCTTTAATCTGACATTAAACAACCAAGGAGAACAACAGAGGACAGGAGAAGAGGAGAGGATGAGGAGAGGAGGAGAACAGAGGAGAGGAGAGGAGGATGAGAGAGAAGAGGAGGGAGAAGAAGATATTTCCTCGTTTGGAAGGAGAAAACGCTGAATGTATTTTCCTAAATAAGAGAGAATATAAGTGAAAGAGTCTGGGCAACATTATCTCAGGAACTCATTAGAATAAAGAGATTTGGAGGAGAGGATAGGGGGGAGGAGAGGAGGAGGAAATTACGGATGTGGAGAGTGTGCGATGGACGAGAGCGAGTGATTACCAATTCTGGGGAGTGAGTCTCCCTCTTCTCTCTGCCCTCTCTTTCTAGTTCTCTCCATCCCGACAGGCCCTTGTGCTGTGAATGCAGCACTCTGTAATGGAACCATGTGTCTGGAGGGGGCCTGCATTCATCTTTCTCCCCCTCTCTCTCTCTCGCCCCCTCTCTCTCTCCTGCCCCCTCTCTATCTCTCCCCAAACAGCGGTCTGCCGGTGAAAAATGAAGAGATGAGGCTGCACAGAGTCTGTCTGGCTCGGATGTTGGTGGGGAGGTTAACCTGTTCACCTCTGAACACACACACACACCACAGTAGGCGGATTAATGGGAGGGTAAGGGAGGGAATGTAAAATTATAATGACCTTTTGACCCCCAAACACCCCTTGAGCAACAGGAAATGGGCTGTAGGAGTCATAATATGCAGATGGAAGTGTATGCAGGTGTGTTATGAGTGTGTGTGTATGCTTTGGGGCCTCAGATCTACCTGCCTCCATCACTTTTCCACTGTCTAGAGACACTTAGTGTGTGCATGTACACCTCATTTGGCCCATAGGGAATATGTCTCCACACTAACTAAATAACAAAACATGATTCTTACTCTGGTTATTTCACTACATTTCAGTAGAAATGCATTGCACTTTCAAAATTGCTTTGGCTTTTCCAACTAGAGAAACTAATAGAGAGAATTTGTCAAACAGAATTTATGTTGATGATTTCTCATCAGAGAAAACACATCTCGGCGATAAGCAACCTGATAACATCGTCTTCTCACGCGATCGGCACGCCCAATAAAATATTAGTTATCCCGTTTTCTCAATTCATTTCCCCCCATTTTCCAACTTGGATGGCCCCGGTTCATTTCATTCTCAATCAAGGAAAACAACGGAATCAGAACAGCACCCCCGTCACTCCCGAGTCCTAACTCCTGAGTCGAAGTCCCAGAAATACAGGCTGAACGCTAGTATGGTCTTGCAACATAAATCAGAATTGCAGAGTGTGAGCGTGGGACGGCAGGTTGAAAAACTCTGCAATACGCCGCACGGACGCATCCAATTAATCTGATGGATTAGGTTTTGTTCCCTCAATTCATTAGAGGGAATATTCCTCTCCGTCTGGGATTAAAGAGCCGCGCCTCATTGGCTGCTGCCGGCTTTGAGATGAATGCAACAACAACTTAGAGCAAACGCTCCATAACTATACACCTTCACATAGAGTGTCAGCTTCCATTAGCTTCATATCTTCAATGTCTACAAACGTTCAATGACGTGTAAAATAGGTTCCCAAATAGGTCAATAACTAAAAGACACACATATACACTGAGTGTAGGAAACATTAGGAACTAATATTGAGTTGCACCCCCCTTTTGCCCTCAGAACAGCCTCAATTTGTCGGGGAATGGACTCTACAAAATGTCAAAAACGTTCCACAGGGATGCTGGCCCATGTTGATTCCAATGCTTCACACAGTTGTGTCAAGTTAGCTGGATGTCCTTTGGGTGATGGACTGTTCTTGATACACAGGAGTGTGAAGAACCCAGCAGCGTTGCAGTTCTTGACACAAACCTGGCACCTGCTAGCATACCCCATTTACAGGCACTTTATTATTTTGTCTTGTCCATTCACCCTTTGAATTGCACACATAGACAATCCATGTCTCAATTGTCTCAAGGCTTAAAAATCCTTCTTTAACCTGTCTCCTCCCCTTCATCTACACGAGTGGTCACCAACTGGTCGATCGCGATAGACTGGTCGATCTCCAAGGCATTCCTAGTCGATCGGCAAACATTCCTGTAAAAAACACAACGATAAAGCCTTGCATTCCGTATATATTTTTTTGCCACACACTGTTGGCGGCACCGGATTCAGCTGCCCTGCCCGTCGGGTAGGCGACGTGTTTCCATTTTTAGCCATTTCATATCTTTTTAAAAGGTACAAACTCTGCCTTCCCGGGGGGTGCAAATCAAGTGCACTATAGGCCTACCACTGGCCAATCAGATGGCTCAGATTACCGTGTCTGCAGTAACTAGGCAGGCGCAAAATAAATCTACAGCAAAGTTAATACGGTGAGACTTCTATAAACTGTTAAAACTATGAATAGAGAGTCAACGAATACAGCAAAGAGCTGGTGTTTTTCTGACTGAGTTCATGTTTAAGTTCTCACTCAGCACTGTCAATTCACCACTTTTATACGCCATAAAATGTGCTTTCTTCCTACTTCCACTCGCCCTACAACCAGCACTGCAGCAGTAATGAATGAGCAGGAAAGTGGTATGGACTGGCTTGTGTTGTTATTATTAGCGGCTTGGGTATTTTTTCATTCTGAGGAAAATGTCACTTCCTCTGTTCATAAGAGTAACAACATGAATTTGTGCATGAGGCAGATATAATGCGGTGCGACTCAAGTTTCGCCATCAGCTGGATGACGGTGTCCCCTTTTTGGTCAGTGTCAGATGCAGGTACCATCAATCCAGTAAGCAAAAAAAAAAAAGCAAATTATTTTAATGTATGCTGTGCCTCACAAGTAATAAAACAACTGATCTATTACCGGTGTGATCATATAGCCTACCTCGCATGTTGGAAAAAAACGGTCTGAGAAGAACATTGCATTGGCAGGGCAATTCAAGAAAAGCCAGTATGCGGCGATAATGGATTGGGCCTATAGCCTACTGCACAAACCTCATTACTACAGTACTGTTTTGAATAGGTTAACGTTTTTTTTTTTAAGTCACGTTAACACAAAAACTGAACGGTGGATCTTGGCTTGCAGTTTGACTCAGAAAGTGGTCTCGACTCCAAAAAGGTTGCTGACCACTGATCTACACTGATTGAAGAGGATTTAACAAGTGACATCAATAAGGGATCATAGCTTTTCACCTGGATTCACCTGGTCAGTCCATGTTCATGGAAAGACATCCCTAATGTTTTGCACTCCGTGTATTTACATAAATCAACTCTCACGTAGTCTTGACAAGGTCTAGAAACTTCTAACGACATTTATAATAGCTCCCAGGGTTTCCGTGTTTAACATAATCCTATAAAACTACGGGTTTAACCTTTTAATCCAGAGATAGGATTATAGACAAGATACATCAATTGACGGCTCAAATCTACAGTGGGAGACAAGCTAAGGTACCCCTGTAAATAAATGGAGTCCTTTTCTCAAAAATTACCAAACCAATGCATTTTCAATCGTGTTTTTTCTTCTCATGCATACATACCCTGAACACTGAGGAAACGGCTCTTTAGGTTTTCATCTACACACGTCCTGTTCAACCATCTCGTCTCAACACTCTGACATTCGAAACACCCGTAGATCAAAGTCAAAGTCAAAGTCACCATTATTAGTCAGTTGTACAACCGAATGCCTTCAACCGAAATGTTTCTTCCACATTTAACCCAACCCCTCTGAATCAGAGAGGTGCGGGGGGCTGCCTTAATCGACATCCACGTCTTCGGCGCCCGGGGAACAGTGGGTTAACTGCCTTGTTCAGGGGCAGAACGACAGATTTTTCCTTGTCAGCTCAGGGATTCGAACTTGCAACCCTCCGGTTACAAGTCCAACGCTCTAACCACTAGGCTACCTGCCGTTACTAGAAGCCCCACTAACTTCCCAATTAATTAGTAATACAAATTCAAATGGGATAAATGACAGCGAGCTCACACTCACTGCTTGAGAAAAAGAAAGCATCTAGTCTAACACGGTTAACTTGTTATTATTTTCCAGGGGGCGCTCCAAAAACAAATAGTTTCCCAGAGAGCCACGGCTGGTGCCTAATGGGGTTTCGTGTGGTAACCTTTAACAAATGATTCTGTTCATTGTTTTTACCCAATGTTTCCGCGGCCTCTGTCTTCAAAAGGTCAAAAGACGTAGCTCGAGGAGCCAGATAAATGAGAAGTTAACCAAGCAGAAAGGAGAGGCGGAGTAGGGAAGAGGGAGAAACAGAGAGTGTGTTTTGGTTGGCGAGAAGCAGAGGGAGAGAGATGATTCTTAATTATACTAATTGTATACGGTGTAGAAGGAAGGAGGAGGAAGTTCACCCATTACTGATCCCTGTATTCTAACAGGTTACAATGTCACCACGACACCCATTACTGATCCCTGTATTCTAACAGGTTACAATGTCACCACGTCACCCATTACTGATCCCTGTATTCTAACAGGTTACAATGTCACCACATCACCCATTACTGATCCCTGTATTCTAACAGGTTACCATGTCACCACGTCACCCATTACTGATCCCTGTATTCTAACAGGTTACGAAGTCACCCCATCACCCATTACTGATCCCTGTATTCTAACAGGTTACCATGTCACCACGTCACCCATTACTGATCCCTGTATTCTAACAGGTTACCATGTCACCACGTCACCCATTACTGATCCCTGTATTCTAACAGGTTACCATGTCACCACGTCACCCATTACTGATCCCTGTATTCTAACAGGTTACAACGTCACCCCATCACCCATTACTGATCCTTGTATTCTAACAGGTTACAACGTCACCCCGTCACCCATTACTGATCCCTGTATTCTAACAGGTTACAATGCCACCACGTCACCCATTACTGACCCCTGTATTCTAACAGGTTACAATGCCACCACATCACCCATTACTGATCCCTGTATTCTAACAGATTACAATGCCACCCCACCACCCATTACTGACCCCTGTATTCTAACAGGTTACAATGCCACCACATCACCCATTACTGATCCCTGTATTCTAACAGGTTACAATGTCACCACATCACCCATTACTGATCCCTGTAGTCTAACAGGTTACAATGCCACCACATCACCCATTACTGATCCCTGTATTCTAACAGGTTACAATGCCACCCCACCACCCATTACTGATCCCTGTATTCTAACAGGTTACAATGCCACCACATCACCCATTACTGATCCCTGTATTCTAACAGGTTACAATGCCACCACATCACCCATTACTGTTCCCTGTAGTCTATTCAGTGGACAATGAGTGAAATGCATGTGACCTGTACCTCTCCACTGTCTACCCATTTCCTGGTCTCCAGACAGACACTGGAACATTCCTCAGATAAGAGAATGTGGTCTATAGCAGAGGCATTGTTCAGGAGTCAATAGGAAGCCTGGTGTATAGGATCGATATTGCACAGAGCTTGGCCCATTGTGAGTGAGAAAACGTGCATGTGCGCGAGAGAGAGAGAGAGAGAGAAACACAGTTCAGTAGAATGGAGTATGTTTGGATTCCTGTCTGTCTCTGTCTGTCAGAGAAAATACCTACATATTTTGTCTGTCCTATCCTAAGGTATCTGGAAAATGTTTGTCAACCTTCCACATTCTTATCGTCAACCAACGTAATGTCACAATTACCAATGCCAGATCACCATCCTCACTGTCGTCTTCACTGCTATCATCATCACTGTTATCGTCATCATCACCACTACCACAATAATCATATAATATATCGCCTGAAACATTACACACACACACACAAACATTACAATAAGGACACTAGAGCTGCACGTCTCAACGGTGGCGTTAAAAGTCCCAGAGAGTCCTCGCTATCCTCATAAGTCATTGTCCACATAACCCTGAGATTTTCCCGCGGCCAATATTAGCCAGGCCATAAAACGTTACGCTGTATTCTGTCAGCGCCCCTGTATGCTGAGCAGGAGGCCTGGAATTCATACAGCCACATTATAATATTTCAATAAGAACCTCACATAAATTCAATATAGCAATACTGCTGACACATGCAGCCGTATTGATTCAATCTCTGGGCTCGGAGACAGACGGCCTGGGAGAGAGAGGAGGAAGTGATGCGACCACAGAGGGGTGGGTAGATAGATACAGACACGGAGCCAGTGGGTTAAAGTCCATTAAGGTGAATGGGGGAAGACGATAGCCAATTGTGTTGAGAGTTCCGGGAATGATTGACAGGTGGAGGGGTTGTTAAGGAGATTTTTATCCCGCCCTAGCAACCACAGTGGACAGAGATGCTTTTGATCATCTACTTCAGACCTCAGTAAAAAGCAATGGTGCCAGACAGTAGAAAAAGCCTGTCTGACTCTGGCCTGGGAAGCTGGTGGGTGTGAAGGGTTTTTGCTCCAGCCTAGCACACATAAAAACAAATATATATAAAAATAAAAAATTAAAAAAATGGGTCCACTTTCCTTTGCTGTGCTTCGATGCCAAAAACCACAGATTTAGAAAAAAAAAAAAAAAAACGATCTATAAATAATAAAACTTGCTCCTGGCGAGCCTTTAGTTGTTTTCTACTGCCGGTCCCCATAAGGAAACGTTTTCCATCAAAGTGATTAATTCACAGTTAATCAGCGTTTGCTTTTCAGCTTGGTTTTCTCCTTCTGTTTTCTTCCCTCCCTCTCTCTCCATCCCTCCTAGGTCTCCCCATTCTTAATTAAGGTGCTCGTTCGCCACAAAGATGCATTTTTAATACTCCAGTAACTTAGAACGGGGAGCTAACCATCCTGGAAAAGGGCCCAAAATACAAATACAAAAATCCCCTGTCTGAAGTGTTCTTATATTTAGTGCTTTGGTTCACAGTTCAATTCACTTAATATAGACTCAGTCCCACCCCTGCGAACATCTCCGGGAGAAAACCTAAATATTTGCTAAGACGCAATAAAAGTGACAACGGTCTGCACGGATTATGAAAAAAAGATGAGATTTATATATACTTGAGTCGTGTCTTTGGGAAACAGGGCAGAGGAGGTTGTTTGCAGCCAAACTTAATGAAGCAATGGGTTGGGATGTGAGGCGTGGCTAATGTGTAGGCGGAGGAGAGAGCCGCCCTAGCGTCTCGGTTTCACAGATCGATCTGGTCAGGGTGAACTCAATAACATCCAGATGGAACTTCATTAGACTTAAACGTTGAAGTTTTTTTTTTTTTTTTTTAAACCTTTATTTAACTAGGCAAGTCAGTTAAGAACAAATTCTTATTTTCAATGACGGCCTAGGAACAGTGGGTTAACTGCCTGTTCAGGGGCACACTGACAGATTTGTACCTTGTCAGCTCGGGGATTTGAACTTGCAGCCTTTCGGTTACTAGTCCAACACTCTAACCACTAGGCTACCCTTTCTAAGGGGTCAAGAGGAGAAGATCCTCAGGGCTCTGAACATCCTTCTCTGACTTTCTGTTAGGCTGTTGAGGTGAAGTTCCACCAAAACCACTTATACAGGGTCAGATATTGTTTCGTCTCCCTCATTGTTAAGGTTCAGATTGGGGTTAATATAATCTGGTCCTAGATCTGTGGTTAGTGGCAACGTCTACTTTGAGCATCCCCCTCTGGAACTGCTGGGGTACACCATTTTGGAGCTGAAGGCTAGTCACTGAGGGATTGCTTCAGCCATTTTGGCTCAATCTAATGCCCCGGTTTTAAGTTCCTGGATACAAAACTCCACTTTTACGAATTGGTGCTGTTGAATGGCAGTTGGAGATCTCCTTTTGACCCAGGGGAGAACAAATTCCCCCTCTCATTGAAGCCACGGAAGTTCAAGGCTGACCACTGTACTGCAGGAATTGTTAGCAGAAAAGAGGCCCCCCATTATAGTGATTATGGTGATCTTTGTGGTCAATCTTCCTGTAAATAAAAATGTTTTTAGAAGGCATTCATGGTACCTATAACTAAACGGTAGCCTGCAGTACACTGGGTGGCCTTCAGCTTGAGTTCCTCAATGAGAGGGGGGCAGCACTGAGCTAGCCTGCAACGTAGCTTCCTGGAGTATCTCAAACTGCTTATAGACTGACAAATGGACTTTGTTTAGTCACCAACATCTCTCATTATCCGGGATCCTCAAGAGAATTTCTTGGGCACCAAGCAGATTCAATTTCATCTAGTTTAGTCCTGTTTGGTTACCATTCATCAATTGACAAATTCTTTCAATATACTCTTCCAGGATTGGGCCATTTTTTATAATGTTATTATCCTGTCTGGTAGCCAACGGCCTGCAGCCAAAAATACCCTCCAAAAATGACTGTGGGTCTGTATCCGCTGTACGGATACAGACCAGCCTGGTTTGTGGTGTACCTTTCTGTTCAGAGAGAGAGAGAGAGAGAGAGAGAAACAACAACAGAGTTATCTATCCACAACGGAGATGTATGGATAAACCACTTCTCTAATCTATTTGGCTCTATAACAAAGAACAAACAGCAAAAACATATACATGATCAACTACAAATCTTAGAATCAACTACTAAAGACTACCAGAACCAACTGGATTCTGTTTTCATTCAATTACATTGAATGAACTATAGGAAAAAAAATACAAACCCTCCAACCCAAAAAAGCCTGTGGGGTTGATGGTATCCTCAATGAAATTACAGACCACAAATTCCAATTGGCTATACTTAAACTCTTTAACATCATCCTTAGCTCTGGCATCTACCCCAATACAACACTGTATATAGACATAATGACGTTTGACATGTCTTTATTCTTTTGGAACTTTGTAGTGTAATGTTTACTGTAAAAAGAGAGGGGGAAGGTGAGAGAGAGGGTCAGGTGAGAGGAAAAAGAGGGGAGGTGAGAGAAAGAGGAGGTGAGAGAAAAACAGAGGGGAGGTGAGAGAAAAGAGGGGGAAGGTGAGAGAGGGTCGAGGTGAGAGAGAAAAGAGAGGGTCGACATTTAGTTATAGGTGAGAGAGAGGTGAGAGAAAGAGGAGGTGAGAGAGGAGGTGAGAGAAAAGAGGGGAAGGTGAGAGGGTCAAGGTGAGAGAAAGAGGGGGAGGTGAGAGAGGGGAGGTAGAGAGAGGGGAGGTGAGAGAAAGAGAGGGGAGGTGAGAGAAAGAGGGGGAGGTGAGAGAAAGAGGGGAGGTGAGAGAAAGAGAGGGGAGGTGAGAGAAAGAGGGAGGTGAGAGAAAGAGAGGGGAGGTGAGAGAAAGAGGGAGGTGAGAGAAAGAGGGGGGAGGTGAGAGGAAAAGAGAGGGAGGTGAGAGAAAGAGGGGAGGTGAGAGAAAACAGAGGGGGAGGTGAGAGAAAAAAAGAGGGGGAAGGTGAGAGAGAGGGGTCGAGGTGAGAGGAAAAAGAGGGGAGGTGAGAGAAAGAGGGGGAGGTGAGAGAAAAACAGAGGGGGAGGTGAGAGAAAAAGAGGGGGAAGGTGAGAGAGAGGGGTCGAGGTGAGAGAAAAAGAGAGGGTCGACGTTTAGTTATAGGTGAGAGAAAAGAGAGGGGGAGGTGAGAGAAAGAGGGGAGGTGAGAGAAAGAGGGGGAGGTGAGAGAAAGAGGGGGAGGTGAGAGAAAGAGAGGGGGAGAGGGGAGGTGAGAGAAAGAGAGGGGAGAGGGGGTGAGAGAAAAGAGGGGGAGGTGAGAGAAAAAGAGGGGAGAGGGGGAGGTGAGAGAAAAGAGGGGGAGGTGAGAGAAAAAGAGAGGGGGAAGGTGAGAGAGAGGGTCGAGGTGAGAGAAAAGAGGGGGAGGTGAGAGAAAGAGAGAGGGGGAGGTGAGAGAAAAAGAGGGGGAAGGTGAGAGAGGGGTCGAGGTGAGAGAAAAGAGAGGGGGAGGAGGAGAGAAAGAGGGGAGGTGAGAGAAAGAGAGGGGGAGGTGAGAGAAAGAGAGGGGGAGGTGAGAGAAAGAGGGGGAGGTGAGCGAAAGAGAGGGGGAGGTGAGAAAGAGCTAAAAGAGAGAGAGAGAGAGAGAGAGAGAGAGAGAGAGAGAGAGAGAGAGAGAGAGAGAGAGAGAGAGAGAGAGAGAGAGAGAGATGGGGATAGTAAGAGAGGGAAACAGAGAAAAGCAGACAGGATTGAAAGAGGTCTATTTGTGGGTTATCTGTGTGGAATGTGAATGGGCTTCTCTCTCTCTGTCCTCAAACAGTTTCAGTCGCCCATGAGCTTTTCTGCAGTCTGAACCGACTGGCCAACCGCATTGGTCGCTTTTATTACCCAAACAACCCTGGTCTCTCTCCCTCTCATTCTCTCTCTCTCTCTCTCCAAAGGGTTTTGAGCCCGGCCAGAGATTAAGGGAGAGGGTGATAAGGGAGAGAAGAGTGGATGGGCCAGATGAAGGAGGGAGGAGAGGAGAGAAAGAGGGGGAAGGAAATGCAGAAAGGACATTCAGTAGTCTGACAAGAGGATAATTAGATGCAAATGTAGCTTTTAGTTTTCTCTCCTCCCTCTCCACTAAATGTTTTTCTCTCTGTTTTTTTAATTTCACACTCCGATGCACAACCATAAATGATGACCAGGAAATCTTTTTGGAAAAACACCCTGTAGTTTTCGAGCACTATTTTTAGTTTTTGGTTGCCTTTCGACAACAATAATATTTTCCAAGTAAATAAGCACAGTAACAACAACCGATGCTTAGGGGTTGGTTGGAACATATCTGTGTGAAATAGCTTCCCTTTGTAGTCTGAAAAATCTGTTTGAACTAAACTGCTCCAGACGCTGATAAAACACACACACACACACACACACCACACACACACGTTTTGTTCTTCTATGCTCGTGCGGACCTAAAATTGATTTCCATTCAAAATCCTATTTTCCCTACCCCCTAAACCTAACACTAAACCTAACACCTGTTAGGTTCTAAACTAACCTATTAAACTCACAGATGCTTAATAAAGCTCAAACCAAGTTTATTCATCCATTGGGTCGATACAGCTGAGTAAGACAAAAGACATTCACACAAGCACTGATATTCAACCCTTTCTCCTATGCCGAGTTTCCTCCTACACATCTGAACAGCCAATGCATCTCTGTTGCTAGACAGAACCTTAGTGATATCTGTTCTTCCTCACTTCATCTGACCTGACCTCTAACCCAAAGTGCTCACTCCTCCCCAACTCACGGCTGTCATGTTGACTCGTACCAGACTGTGTCTTTTCTCCTCCCATATGATCCCTGACGGCTAACATATCCAGACAGAATGTAAACGTTATACATTCCCCCCCTCTCCCTCAGTGACATGAATAAGTATATTTCATATTCTCAGAACCCAACACACCTAACCCTAATTCGAACCCTAATTGCAACCTTAACCCTAAACTTAACAGCTGAGCTTAAAATAGCCTTTGTCCTCATGGTGACATGGGAAATTGTCCCACAGGGGAGAATTTTCCTTATACAGTTGAAGTCGGAAGTTTACATACACCTTAGCCAAAGACATTTCAACTCAGTTTTTCACAATTCCTGACATTTAATCTGAGTAAAAATTCCCCTGTTTTAGGTCATTTAGGATCACCACTTTATTTTAAGAATGTGAAATGTCTTTCGGCTTTTATTTCTTTCATCACATTCTGAGTGGGTCAGAAGTTTACATGCACTTGGTAGCATTGCCTTTAAATTGTTTAACTTGGGTCAAATGTTTCGGGTAGGCTTCCACAAGCTTCCCACAATAAGTTGGGTGAATTTTGGCCCATTCCTCCTGAAAAGCTGGTGTAACTGAGTCAGGTTTGTATGCCTCCTTGCTCGCACAGGCCTTTTCAGTTATGACCACACATTTTCTATAGGATTGAGGTCAGGGCTTTGTGACGGCCACTCTAATACGTTGACCTTGTTGTCCTTAAGCCATTTTGCCACAACTTTGGAAGTATGCTTGGGGTCATTGTCCATTTGGAAGACCCATTTGCGACCAAGCTTTAACTTCCTGACTGATGTCTTAAGATGTTGCTTTAATATATCCACACAATTTCCCCTTCCTCATGATGCCATCTATTTTGTGAAGTGCACCAGTCCCTCCTGCAGCAAAGCACCCCCACAACATGATGCTGCCACCCACGTGCTTCACGGTTGGAATGGTGTTCTTCGGCTTGCAAGCTTCCCCCTTTTTCCTCCAAACATAATGATGGTCATTATGGCCAAACAGTTACATTTTTGTTTCATCAGACCAGAGGACATTTCTCCAAAAAGTACGATCTTTGTCCCCAAGTGCAGTTGCAAACCGTAGTCTGACTTTTTTATGGGGGTTTTGGAGCAGTGGCTTCTTCCTTGCGGAGCGGCCTTTCAGGTTATGTCAATATAGGACTAATTTTAATGTGTATATAGATACTTTTGTACTGGTTTCCTCCAGCATCTTCACAAGGTCCTTTGCTGTTGTTCTGGGATTGATTTGCACTTTTTGCACCAAAGTACGTTCATCTCTAGAAGACAGAACTCCTTCCTGAGCGGTATAATGGCTGCGTGGTCCCATGGTGTTTATACTTGTGTGCTATTGTTTGTACAGATGAACATAGTAGCTTCAGGCATTTGGAAATTGCTCCCAAGGATGAACCAGACTTGTAGAGGTCTACTATCAATTTCTGAGGTCTTGGCTGATTTCTTTGATTTTCCCATGATGGCAAGCAAAGAGGCACTGAGGTTGAAGGTTTGGCCTTCAAACTTTGAAGGTAGGCCTTGAAATACATCCACAAGTACCTTGACATCATTTTCTGGAATTTTCCAAGCTGTTTAAAAGGCACAGTCAACTTAGAGTATGTAAACTTCTGACCCACTGGAATTGTGATACAGTTGTTAATTATAAGTGAAATAATCTGTCTGTAAACAATTGTTGGAAAAATTACTTGTGTCAATCAATTTGCATCGCTAGTTTTAGCCTAACGTTAGCTAGTTAACATTGAAACTAATTTGTTAGCTTTAGCTACCTGCAGATTCATACTACAGTTACGACAATGTTTCTATTGGTAGTAGTATTAGTTGGGGTTATGCCGGTTCATTGTTTAGCTAGCTAGCTACATGTCTAAACAAAAGACTCCACTTCGGCCGGATTATTACATGACCCATCAAATTAGCAGGTGTGTCTGGGGGTGATTACGGCCATTGATTGTATTTCATGAACATGTGTACATGTCTAGACAATAGTGACCCATTCACTTAGCTAGATGTGGCTGGGGGTTGGTTATAGCATTTCCTTCACATGACCCATCAATTTAGACAAGCGTGTCAGGTGAGCGTCATCTAATAGCAAGAAAATATTTATAAAATATTTTTATCTGGACACTTTCTCTTTTTGATATTGCTACTATGCAAGTACTATAACTGTACTATTTACATCTTCTGTATCCTGTGCATGTGACAAATAAACTTAGATTTGATTTGATATAGTGTGTGTTTACCACATGTGATGGGTGGGGCTAAAGCTTAAAAGGGTGTGAACAATGCTGAATGGGCGTAGACAAAGAAGAGCTCACCACTAGGTGTACCAAAAACATTCAAGGGCCAGTTTCTCAAAAGTGAGGTTACAAGTTAATCAACTTTAAAAGCAGAATTACTTTCCCATTGTTCCTCAATTGCAGTGTATGATATACAGCTTTCTAGCTCTGAGTCTCTAATTTTATCCAATGTAAAAAACACAATTTCAAATTTTGCTACATAAGACCAAATCGAGGCGGTTGGTCATATTTTACTATCCTTGTGGGGACTTTGGGGAATATAGGTCCCCACAAGGACAGAATAATCAACCCACCAATCAATCTCTCTCTGATACAGCCCACCGTCTTCTCACTCTGTTCACACCCCACAAATGAGACATAATGTGTCGTTTAACAATTTATAGCCCATTAGTAATTATCTCGTCCTCTTAATTGTCATTCCACAATGCTCCTTTCATTCTGATGTGTCTGTCTGTGTCTCTCTCTGTGTCTCTCTCTGTGTCTCTCTCTGTGTCTCGGTCGGTCTGTTGGTCTGTCTCGGTCGGTCTGTTGGTCTGTCTCGGTCGGTCTGTCGGTCTGTCTGTCTCGGTCGGTCTGTCGGTCTGTCTGTCTGTGTCTGTCTGTCTCGGTCTGTCTGTCTCGGTCTGTCTGTCTCGGTCTGTCTGTCTCGGTCTGTCTGTCTGTCTCGGTCTGTCTGTCTGTGTCTGTCTGTCTGTCTCGGTCTGTCTGTCTCGGTCTGTCTGTCTCGGTCTGTCTGTCTCGGTCTGTCTGTCTGTCTCGGTCTGTCTGTCTGTCTCGGTCTGTCTGTCTGTCTCGGTCTGTCTGTCTGTCTCGGTCTGTCTGTCTGTCTGTCTCGGTCTGTCTGTCTGTCTCGGTCTGTCTGTCTGTCTCGGCCCGTCTGTCTGTCTGTCTGTCTCGGCCCGTCTGTCTGTCTGTCTGTCTCGGTCTGTCTGTCTGTCTCGGTCTGTCTGTCTGTCTCGGTCTGTCTGTCTGTCTCGGTCTGTCTGTCTGTCTCGGTCTGTCTGTCTGTCTCTGTCTGAAAACCGACTCTTCAAGAGGAGAACCTATTTTTCTTCTAATCCTCTAACTGTGTGTCAAGCTCTCTCTCACTTTCTCTCCCTCTCTTTCTCAGAAAACCGACTATAGGAGACTAAAAACTATTTATGGATCTGTCTGTCCATCTCTAAATGTTCCATTTCAATGTTACATCCATCTATTCTACCACCTAATGCTGTATTGCTGCTTTTCTGACTGCTGGGAGAAACAGATATTATACTGCATATATATATATATATAGATAGCTTATAGATGGTTTAGAACGAACATATCAAACTAGATCTAAAAAGCCACTGCTGATGAGTGAGTCCCATCTTGAATTTTTTTTTTTTACTTGTCCCTGTCTGTGTGTGAGTGTGTGTGTGTGTGTCCGAGTGTGTGTCATGGCCTTCTCTCCCCCCCATAAACTGTATTTCCTAGCTGAGACTCCTCGTAATCGTCCAGACGGGACACGTCGACATACAATCGTCTGAGTGTCTGGGACCCAGCAACCCTGACAGGTCTCTGGACTGACATAAAGCCACTGTGATTGCTCCCAGCTGGCTGCTCACACACACACGCGCACACAAATGCATGCACACACACCCACACATATATAATTAGACCCACGCTCAAGCCTGCGCGCGCACACACAAATGTATAGCTCCAGGTGTGGTCTCTGTCTTTTACGACCCCCCCCCCCCCGAAACCCTTCTCCAGGGTGGGGCTTAGAGCGCCATAGACGGCTTTAACACTGATCTGAGACCAGTATAGACGAGGGCACTACAGACTGGAGATCAAGAGTAGAAGCAATAAGAACAGTACTCAGACCAGACATAACTACCTTGTGGTGACCACCTGTCTGACTGTGCTTATGGTATTTCTCCACCTATGACACGTGTGTGTGTGTGTGTGGTGTGTTACTCATTCTGACCAAGTCTCAACACTTTTTGCTTTCTGCTACAGTCGAACAGCGTCGACGATTTCACCACAGTGTGAAACCCTATTATCCTCTTCGTTATTGTAGTGGTAATTAAAAAGACTGTGGCTAATTCAATGACTGGACAGGGTTACGGTTTCATTGAGTCGTCAGGTCGGACACTCAGAAAGTTCCAACTTGAATTCACACATGGAGCTCAACGAGAGACGTCTCTGGCCTGTCTTTCACTGGGAAAAACAAGTCAGCGTTTCTCATCGCGTCATTTCTAGATGTGGCGACGTATACAGAAGAGGAGGGATGAGAGGAGGGATGAGAGGAGAGGGAAAGAGTGAAAAGCCAATACCCAACATTGAGTGTACAAAACATTAAGAACACCTTCCTAATATTGAGTTGAACCCCCTTTCGCCCTCAGAACGGCCTCAGTTCTTCAGGCATGGACTCCACAAGGTGTTGAAAGCGTTCCACAGGGGTGCTGGCCCATGTTGACTCCAGTGCTTCACACAGTTGTGTCAAGTTGGCTGGATGTCTTTTGGGTGGTGGACCATTCTTGATACACACGGGAAACTGTTGAGCGTGAAAAACCCAGTAGCATTGTAGTTCGTGACACATACCGCTGCGCCTGGCACTTACTACCATACCCCATTCAAAGACACTTAATCTTTTGTCTTGCCCATTCACCCTCTGGATGGCACACATACACAATCCATGTCTCAATTGTCTCAAGGCTTAAAAATCCTTCTTTAACCTGTCTCCTCTACCCTCCATCTACACTGATTGAAGTGGATTTAACAAGTGACATCAATAAGGGATCATAGCTTTCACCTGGTCAGTCTATGTAATGGAAACAGCAGGTGTTCCTAATGTTTTGTCCACAGTGTATATAGCCCCAGAAAAACACCAATCAGGAGTGGATGTAGAGGTGGACAGACTCACCACTTGGCCGTTCTGGGGGTTCTTGTGCGCATAAGGTGGACCGCGGATGTGGTTCCACATCTGGCCTGATGTCATGGCAAACACCACACACTGAGGAGGGAGGGAGAGAGGAAGAGGGAGAGGGAGAAGTTTAAAAGTTACAGAAGCAACATGTAGAAATGACTATACACTCAACACTCCTGCTGCTATTTCTTCACAGTCACACACACACACAGAGAGAGAGAGAGAGAGAGAGATGGAGAGAGCGAGAGACAGAAGTGGAGACAGAGATAGACAGAGGCTGCACACCCGCATCGATCCATCTCGCCACTCCAACAGAGCAGAGAGGTAAAACCCACATTGAACCTGACCTCCGTGACTTGCCCGCTGCTCCCATTACGATCAATACTCTCTGTGGCTTCCTCAGCCTTCTCCCTGTCTCTTAACATATGGGATAACAGCCCTCTCTGTCTACACATAGGACAGTCGTCCACTCTGCCTCGTACTGCCCTCACTATCAATAAGAGCATTGCTGCTGATGAACACGGACCAGCATACTGGTTCATGCTCATTGATTGTAGTTTACAAAAAACTGAAGAAATGCAGAATTTACATTCTATTGTTTCACATACAGATGTAGGATCTTAATTTGAGCCAGTTTGAATTATTTCGTGGACTATAATTAATGGACATTTTTGTAGGGGTTGAAACATTTTTCGTGCGGGAAATCAAGTCTGAAATTTCAAAGTGGAAATTACAAACTTCAGAAGCCTTTTTAAACCGCAAATACAGTTTTACATTTCCAGCAACAGGGTGATCAAATGAAGATCCTGATATCTGTATGGACTTTACAGACTGCCTTATAGACTGCCTTATAGACTGTACACAAAGTGCCTTTCTGTCGAAGTTGAGTTGAGTACAAAAGCTTTTCTAACTATATATATGTAACTATGGTATTGCACCTCTCCCTAGGTGGCTAGAACATGTGTGGTGTGTGCAGCTTCATCAATAGCTTGTTAAAGTAAGTGTTCTAAGAAACCATTACGTGGAACACTTAGGAAAGACAATATCACGCTGTGAGAACCGTTCATAGGAACATTCTGCTTACCTACTTAAGGGACGTTGTGCTCTCACCAGTCCATTGTGTGTGTGCCTGTCTGCATATGCATACATGTTTGTATGTGTGTGTGATTGAGCTGATGTGTGTGTGTGCTCCTTGGTGTGTGTGTGCTCCCTGGGTTGTGGGTGTGCTCCCTGGGGTGTGGGTGTGCTCCCTGGGGTGTGGGTGTGCTCCCTGGGGTGCTCCTCTCTCACCAGTGCGGCCATGGCCCAGCCAGTCTTGTTGTAGATGAACTCCAGGTTGTTCCTGCGGAGGTAGAGCAGCCCTCCTACCAGGGACACCAGCAGGGCCAGGGCTATGCTGCCAGAGTAGTTAGGGGGACGAAACACACGGATCTGGACGAGGAGAGGGAGGGAAGGAGAGGAGGAGGAGGAAGGGAAGAGAAGGAGAGAGGGACAGAGAGAGTGTGTGTGTAAGGAGGTGAGGTAGAGGGAGGGAGACCCAGTGATAGGAGGTGAGGTAGAGGGAGGGAGACCCAGTGAAAGGAGGTGAGGTAGTGGGAGGGAGACCCAGTGATAGGAGGTGAGGTAGAGGGAGGGAGACCCAGTGATAGGAGGTGAGGTAGAGGGAGGGAGACCCAGTGAAAGGAGGTGAGGTAGTGGGAGGGAGACCCAGTGATAGGAGGTGAGGTAGAGGGAGGGAGACCCAGTGATAGGAGGTGAGGTAGAGGGAGGGAGACCCAGTGAAAGGAGGTGAGGTAGAGGGAGGGAGACCCAGTGAAAGGAGGTGAGGTAGTGGGAGGGAGACCCAGTGATAGGAGGTGAGGTAGAGGGAGGGAGACCCAGTGATAGGAGGTGAGGTAGAGGGAGGGAGACCCAGTGAAAGGAGGTGAGGTAGTGGGAGGGAGACCCAGTGAAAGGAGGTGAGGTAGTGGGAGGGAGACCCAGTGATAGGAGGTGAGGTAGAGGGAGGGAGACCCAGTGATAGGAGGTGAGGTAGAGGGAGGGAGACCCAGTGATAGGAGGTGAGGTAGAGGGAGGGAGACCCAGTGAAAGGAGGTGAGGTAGAGGGAGGGAGACCCAGTGAAAGGAGGTGAGGTAGAGGGAGGGAGACCCAGTGAAAGGAGGTGAGGTAGAGGGAGGGAGACCCAGTGAAAGGAGGTGAGGTAGAGGGAGGGAGACCCAGTGAAAGGAGGTGAGGTAGAGGGAGGGAGACCCAGTGAAAGGAGGTGAGGTAGTGGGAGGGAGACCCAGTGATAGGAGGTGAGGAAGAGAGAGGGAGACCCAGTGAAAAGAGTGGGGGAGAGGGAGGGAGATCCAGTGAAAGGAGGTGAGGTAAAGGTAGGGGAGACCCAGTGAAGAGGTATAGCTCAGTACAATGTAATTACACCTAGTTGAATAACACAAGGGTTCATGTCAGTGAGATGTGATTTGGGCACAGTGGGGCATTAGGTTGAAGGCTACAATAGAGGCATATCAAGTATAATAATATGATATTACTGGGGAATAGCATATCCACAGTAATGAAAAGATACATCACATTCCCATTCAAACAAAGATATATACATGTGGAGCTATTGTAGGCCAGGGTTGTATTCATTAGGATATACTGTTTAAAAACCTTTTGGAAACGGAAAACGATAATGAGCATTTCATATTGGACAAGTTCAGGTAGTCCCCTTACTGTTTCAGTCAGTTTTTTTCCTCAGTTTGAACACAACCCAGAGTCTTCTTGTTGGTCGATCGTCGACCTTGCCTTCTAATGCTATTGGATTAGCTCAAATAAAGGGAACCACATATCCCATAATTCAGTCTGCTTGTGGAACCGAGAGGGAGAGTGTGTGTGCGTGTTAGAGCATTGGGCCAGTAACCGAAAGGTTGCTGGTTCGAATACACGAGCCGACAAGGTGAAAAATCGGTCGATGTGCCCTTAAGCAAGGAACTTAACCCCTAATTTGCTCCAGGGGCGTCGTACTACTATGGCTGACCCTGTACAACACATTTGACTGCACCTATCCAGTGTATGTGATAATAAAACATTATAAAGTGTACCAGTCGCATTCTGTCTACTGTCAACCGCCGTTTTTCAAATCCACAGGATGACGGATAATCCAAAGGACTAATGGGCGACTGGTGGAGACGCCACCCTGTAATGGAGGACGGTGGCTTTAAAAAAGGAGCCCCTCTGAGCCTTAATGGACACCGTGGATCTAATAAGGATAACAGTTTCTAACCTCATTGGAATTCTTAGAGAGCAGTGGGCCATATAGAAAGCATTCGATACCACAGCCATTAGCTGGTCATTGTGCTTTTGGGGCTGTATAAAAGGTTGTGCTCAAAGTGCTCTTGTCCTTCTTGCGGGACGCGTCTGGCATCTCTAAGATGGATCTGAAACTGATGATGCCATCTCTGACGCAGCTATAAAAAGGATAACCTTTGGTATTGTATTCATGTTTGGCACAGAGTTGGCTACAAATTTTATATCTTATATGTGTTTGTGATTCTTGTCTGTTTTGTGACTGGTAAATAGTTATGTGTGCACTTTGTAAAAGCTTTAAAATGTGATAGGCAGGCCTGGGTTTAAAGAGTATTTGTTGTCTTTCAAATATGTTGAGCGTTAGATTGAGCCTGCTAAATTGGTGGTGTTTGCACTTTTGGGACAATTCCATTAGCTCCATTGCTCCAGGCAAGCCCGATGAGGTGCAGGTGACAGAAAACAGATACTATTTGAACCCGGGTCTTGTGTCACCTGTACAATCATCACAGGTGTATTATGTTAAAGGAGAATTCTCACCTGTACAATCATCACAGGTGTATTATGTTAAAGGGGAATTCTCACCTGTACAATCATCACAGGTGTATTATGTTAAAGGGGGAATGCTCACCTGCACGTCGGTTCGGTCTGCAATCCACTTGGCCAGCTGCTCCGAGGCAAAGCCGATCCGCTGGAGGTCGAAGGTGTCTGCCCTCTTAGGCTTTCCCTTAGCTGGGAAGTGCATGAAGGTAGGGGCTGAGTTCATATTCAGCTGGAGAGAAAGAGAGAGAGAAAGAGAAGGGGACAGATACAGCAGGGAGGAGGGGAGAGAGAGAGAGAGAGAGAGAGAGAGAGAGAGAGAGAGAGAGAGAGAGAGAGAGAGAGAGAGAGAGAGAGAGAGAGAGAAGGGACAGATTCAGCAGGGAGGAGGGGAGAGAGAGAGAGAGAGAGAGAGAGAGAGAGAGAGAGAGAGATACAGTAGGGAGGAGGAGAGAGAGGGGGACAGATACAGTAGGGAGGAGGAGAGAGAAGGAGGGAGAGAGGGAGGGGACAGATACAGTAGGGAGGAGGAGAGAGAGGGAGGGAGAGAGAGGGAGGGGACAGATACAGTAGGGAGGAGGAGAGAGAGGGAGGGGGACAGATACAGTAGGGAGGAGGAGAGAGAGAGAGGGAGGGGACAGATACAGTAGGGAGGAGGAGAGAGAGAGGGAGGGGGGCAGATACAGTAGGGAGGAGGAGAGAGAGAGGGGAGGGGGACAGATACAGTAGGGAGGAGAGAGAAGGAGGGACATAGGTGGAAAAAGCAGAGAGAGAATCGAGAGATGACATGACGTGTGCACATATCCCACTGCCCATACAAAAACATCCCCTATACACAGTTCATTTTCCCCAGTGGTGTGATGATCAAGCAGGGGGCCCACCACATGATGTGACTGGCCATGAGGCTACCTACCCAGGGAGGGAGGGGCACGGGGCAGAGAACTCACTGGTGGCACTAACATACACCTAATACTAGCCTCTCCCTCTGCACAGGCTGGCCATTAGGCCTAATGAATGGTTAGGCATGCACACTGCATACGTATTATGCTAGGTGTCTGCCTCCTCCCTCTCTCCCTCTCTTTCAACAGTAATCTCTCCCTCTCAACGGTATTCCCTCTCTCCCTCTCTTTCCAAAGTATTCTCTCACTCTCTCTCTCAATTGTTTCTCTCTCTTTCTCTCAATCTGTATCTGTCTTGCCTGATTCTGTCTCTAAAATTGAACCTCTCTTTCCCTCTTAGATATATCTCTATCTACTTGTGTCAATACCTCTACTGTGTGATTCTCGGTCTCTCTCTTTCCACTTGGTTTACCTTCCAAACCCCTCTTCCTGCAATTCAAATCAACTAAAAAGCCAGTCTATTCCCACCTCCTCTCCCCTCCAAACTCACAGAGAACAAAGTGAGGATCATTACGGAGGTTATTTCTCTTAATTGCATGAAACGAGCCCACCGCATCCTCCCTGGAGCGTAGAGGTGATTCGCCCATTAGGAGTACTACATTAGCACTCTCTCCATTATAACAAAAGAAAAGCTAGACAAAGTGATCTGCATTTAATTACATGTCCTTTTAATCTTAGAGGCCCGTAATCGCATAATTGCTCGAGTGGAGAGTGTGAGGCGTACCTCAGGGGTGAGTATTTAACCCAGATTAATTGCTCATTGGCTATGGTAATGGGCGGTTGGAAGCTTCACATCTGTTTATTGTCATGCAAACGACTGTTAGTGATAAGAAACCAAAGTTCTATTATGGGTTTCTCTGGTGCTGAGTTGCTATGGCGATGTGGAATATGTTATTTATGTGTTGGGGCGGTTGTTTTCCCACTGTATCGAGGTCTGCACGGAGTGACACAGCAGGCGGTGATGTACTGTAAGAAACTCAGGTACCCGGTGACATGCACACACACACGCCCACATGGGCTACGCCCACGGCCCACCTATAGATGCACCCTGGGAAAATAATGACAACCCCAGGGAAAGAGGTTGGTTGCGCAGAATCGACTCGTATCAATCTCCCACACTGGTGTTTATCTAGCTGCCAGCTTGCAGTGAGTGTACGACAGTGGCTGCTATGGCCAATATACCACGGCTAAGGGCTGTTCTTATGCTCGGCACAATGCGGAGCGCCTGGACACAGCCGTTAGCCATGGTATATAGGCTATATACCACAAACCATCAAGGTGCCTTATTGCTATTATAAACTGTAATTGGTACAGTAATACCCAGTCTGATATACCACCGCTTTCAGCCAATCAGAATTCAGGGCTCGACAAACTCAGTTTATAATATGGATTATACATTCAGAGTTCTGTATGCAGGGTGGGCATGGACTGAAGCATGAGCACAGTATGTTGGTTGGATAAGAGAGCTCATCTACATAAATCAAGACTACACATCCATTGCAAGGTACATGAGCGTTTGTGTACGCGAGTACTTCGCTAAATGTAATCAGACACTATCGTATATATAATTGACAATCAGAGGCACGTCCAAAACAATGTTCAGCTGATGTGAAACCCCAAACTCTCTCCCTAAGTGGCCTGAGCCACAAGAGGCGGTGCTTAAAACGGTCCGCCGGACGACGAGCCCCCCCCCGATGTAAATAAAACCATGCCGAGGGCCTTGTCAGCCACCTCTGATTTATTTACCTTCTTTCAATGATTCATCTCTCCTTTAAACTTCACCTGCGTGCTAATTAGCATGCTGTGTCTCCGCGCCGAGGCTGACAGGCAACTATGAACATGGAAATGAGGGCTTTGTGGATGGAGAGAGCGAGCGGGGGGGTGGCGGGAGGGGGGCTGGAGGTCGGTAGATCCAGACGGTTACCTGCTGAAAGACGTCCGCCCCCTCATCATAGTCCACCACGGTGAAGAAGAGTTTGTTAGAGAAAGCCGAGGAGTAGCGCCAGGAGTTAGCCAGCACCTGGTACTCCTCGTTAGCTTGTCTGTTAAAAAGACAGGGGGAGAGAGAGGAAGAGAGAGAAAGAAAGAGAGAGAGAAAAAAAGGGAGGGAGAAAGAGAGAAAATAGAGAGAGCGAGGGAACGGGAGAGAAAATAGAGTTGAGGAGAGGAAGACAGAGGGGCAGAGGCAAAAGCAAAAGGGAAATTGAACAAGAAAGGGAGCAAATGAGAGGGAGAAAAAGAGGGAAGAAGAAACAGATGAGTAAATGCTGGTGATGATCATGGCCACGTTGGCTTGAGGAGGCAGTTGGAAGAGACGGACGAGAGAGAGAGATACTCATGCCACATGTTCCTCCCCAGAGAGAGAAGGATAACGACGCCTCGCCGTGAAAACGAGTGTCTGAGAAGAACGTCGCTGCAGCTCTAATTACTGCTGCTCTATCCGTCCTGGACAGACGAGGAAAACATCACGACAAACCATCTCTCTACCCATCGCTTTCCTTTTAACTCTGGAGATGGTGCCACTTCTTATGCCCGTCGCAGTTCCCCTACACTGGCATGACAGGGGAAGCGATAACGAAAGAAAAACAAATGTGCCAATTAGAGGTGGAAATTACGGACATTTTGCAAATTGAGCCGTAGCCACTCAACCTGTCACGGGTAAATACAGACAGCGGTGGACCCGTCAGGTCTGTCACAGTGGCGACTAAAAAGCTGAAAATGAATGTACAGCCAGCAAACCTCTTTATATAATGTTTTTTTTTTGTTGCAACCCTAGTTAGAAGTCCACTTAAAACGAGTGGAAAGAGAGTTTGGGCCTGTGGAAGTCTTGAAGCTTAATGGCACACATTTAGAGCTGAAATAACCTCATAAATGTATGTTTACTCCAGATGGCTTCTTAAAGTCACAGCGCCAACGTCTGGTGACAGCTTTAATGTCCTCTGACAACTTGAATGTCCTCTGCCACACGTTACAGTGCATGAATTAACAAACGGGACAACAAAAAAGCATGAATAAAACAAGTAACAAAACACTATTTTCTGTTGGGAATTAAACACAACTGCCCTAAATTGCATGTCGACTTGCATCAATGTTGCATTGCCTTCATGTACTATTCATGCTCCTACATAAGTAATATGGTTCGTAGTGTGCTGCGCTCTGCCGTGCTCTACGTATAGCGTGTCTCTTCAGAGAGCGTTGTGTTTGGTTGCTCTTTTGGTGATAAAAGTCTGTAAACAATTAGTAGCTTTCAGTACAGTGCACTTTCAATGGTACAGTCATTGGAGGGAGGGAGAGAGAGAAAGAGCATGAGAAACCGAGACGGAGAGAAGGAAACGAGAGAGTGGTATAGAAAAGAGAGCGAGAAGAATGAAAGAAAGAGTGAAGGCAGTGCGAGGACCCCGGCGATTAGCAGTCCCTCCCGGTGCCCGTCTGTACTTTGAACGCCGGCGGGGGGGGGGGTCACAACCCAAAATATATCTTGGGCGCCCGCTGACTAGCGACGCGATGGTATCGTTTATGTAAATGGTCCGTCCCAATTGCGAAGCAGAGAGAGCTTGGCGCGTGACATTAACTAATGCGCTTCGGAGTGACATCCTCAAATTGAAAGGAAACCTTGTTTCCTTGTTAAGATGAATGTATTTGAGTATAAATGGATAAATAAATGCATACGTCGAGGTTGGCCCCGCCGTCGTCGAGAGCCGGAAGAGAGGGCGAGAGAAAAACAAGAGGAACAGAGAGAGAGAGAGAGAGAGAAATAATTAAGTGATTTGAGTGGACAGCAGATGATTAAAAAAGCATTATGGGTCACGGGGAACAGAGAGGATGATGGGAGTGGGAAAGGTCAGTGTGGATTAAATTAACTTCCTCTACTTCCGTAATACACATGATTATTCCCTGGTCGGCGTCATCTTTATTCAATGAAGCGAACGGCTGGGTTCTCCGTGTGTAGGCTCCTTGAGGAGAGAAACACCCTGGTGAGACACTGGGCCCCAAAACGGAGATCTAGACTTAACAGACTGGCTGTTATGTAGAGTAGATCACTGTCTACAGGTCATCACTAGAGGTCAACAGGTCATGTTGACGGTCGTCTATGTCATGATTGATCTGTATTATCATGTATTGACTGATTGGGCCGAG
Source organism: Brachymystax lenok tsinlingensis (assembly GCA_030435695.1). Lineage (NCBI taxonomy): Eukaryota > Metazoa > Chordata > Actinopteri > Salmoniformes > Salmonidae > Brachymystax > Brachymystax lenok. The sequence goes on from CM059810.1 coordinate 41,477,942, forward strand.
GTGGGAACCTGTGTGTGCATGTTTTATTGTCACATACACCAGATAGGTGCAGTGAAATGTGTTGTTTTACAGGGTCAGCCATAGAAGTGTGGCGCCCCTGGAGCAACATATCTTTCACCTCATCAACATATCTTTCACCTCATCAACATATCTTTCACCTTGTCGGCTCTGGTATTCTAACCAGCGATCTTTCGGTTACTGGCACAACCCTCGAACCGCTAGGCTACCTGCCGCATACCTGATTCAAATAAACAATTTCTTTCAAGTGTATTTCACCAGGTCTCAACACACTGGGCTGGAGCAAAAACCTGCAAAAACTGAACACAGTGCGGTGTAGTATAGCGCCTCCTGTCCGTGGTCGTGTGGTGGAGCGGAGGGGTTCCATACCTGCAGACGGAGCACTGCCTCTGCGGCTGCAGCGCGGTGAACATCACGATGACCGAGTAGTTCCGGGGCGGGGCCTTGACGAACCTCCGGAACTTATCGCCGTTCATCCGGATCACGGAACGCCGGGAGCTCCACTCCATCATCTGTTCCACCTTCTCCACCAACATGTTCTGGGAAACCAGGAGGACGAGAGGGGAGGAAGGAGGACGAGAGGGGAGGAAGGAGGACGAGAGGGGAGGAAGGAGGACGAGAGGGGAGGAAGGAGGACGAGAGGAGGGAGGAAGAAGGAAAGAGAGAGGGAAAGGAAAACAGGACAAACCATTATGACCAAGTATTAAACTAGGTGTCAACCAGGAAACAATGAGTTTTCAAGAATGAATGAGTCACACACACACACACAAATCCTTGGAGGGGGTGCTATCAAACGTTGTGATGTGTGACAGCCATTGTGCACTACAACTCTCTCCCCGGAATCATTATTATAATATTTTCTTTAAAATCTACACGTTCAAGGGTATGCCTTCACAAAAGGGCATTGTGGTAGAAGTCGAAAAACGTTGATAAACTATTTCGCGGCCTGGCTCTCATTTGAAGTTTTATTCATGTGCACTGAATACGAGCTCTGAACAGAAGCGCTGTAACTAACAACTTGGGCTAGTGTTAAGAGTCTAGAAACTCATAGTAAAAGTTGAAAAAAAAAAAAAAATCGAAGTCTCATTCACTCCACTCACAACGGCCAGCAACTCAAGGCCTAACAGTTCCAAATCCACATGGTGAGATTACAGTTGCTTCTTTTTCAACTGTTCTCTTCAGAGTTCCGTAGTAATAGACGTTCTGCGGTCGCCATGACAACAGCCAGCCAATGTCCTGCACCACTAACTGGATAGTTACTGTATAATGCAGAGGGATAGTATTTGAACTGTCCAACTTGACCAGAAGACTTCCTGACAGGTATAATGGTAGGGTATCAGTGAAACATGGCAGCCCTCAGCAATTGCTCGGCAGAAGTTTGAACCAGATTGATATCACTGGTGTCTAGACAAGAAGAAGTGTTCTTCAACCCTAAAACAAGACTCTGTAGACAGCCTAATACTTAACCTTCTGGTCTCTTAAGCGTGTGTGTGTGTCTGTGTGTGGGTCACGCGTCCATGTCACCGCCTGTCTGTAATGGCACCTTCAATTACAGCATCAGTGTTGCAGAAAGACATCTAGGACTCTCTCTTTCTCTCTCCCCTGTCCTTCTTTACTCTGCATCTCTCTCTCTCTCTCTCTCTCTGTGTCTCTCTCTGTGTCTCTCTCTCTCTCTGTGTGTCTCTCTCTCTGTGTCTCTGTGTCTCTCTCTCTCTCTGTGTGTTTCTCTCTCTCTCTCTCTCTGTGTCTCTCTCTCTGTGTCTCTCTCTCTCTCTCTGTGTCTCTCTCTCTCTCTCTCTCTCTGTGTCTCTCTCTCTCTCTGTGTCTCTCTCTCTCTCTCTCTAACAGCAGAGGGCTGAATAATTTAACGGTTGGATTTTGTAGGAGTCCAAAGTTGACAAAAAGGACTGAGACTGACTGTCTTAGTGAGTGAGGCTAAATGAAATATATTTTGCTGGAAGGGTGAAAGGTTTCTGACAGGCTAGGATGTTTGATACAGTAGGGGGCAAAGACACAGAGACAACCCTGCATAGAGACAACCCTGCATAGAGACAACCCTGCATAGAGACAACCCTGCATAGAGACAACCCTGTCATTATTGTGCATGCATGGATGGATGCATGTCTCAGAGTGTGTGTGAGAGAGAAAGCTTGGCAGTCTTCCCTTGCGGAGCAGAGCGACAGGTTCCCTCCGCTGCCTCCCCCCATAGGAGGCCCTGTCAGGCCTGCTGCCAATCACGCACAGCGCTAATGATGCACCGGTCAACACACACACACACACACACACACACAAGATGAGCAATGGAAGGAGGGATGGAGGTAGAAAAGAGAAGTACAAAGGCACTGGAGAGGAAAGATGGAGAGAGAGAGAGAGAGAGAGAGAGAGAGAGAGAGAGAGAGAGAGAGAGAGAGAGAGAGGATGGCAGAAGATGAGAACCAGAGGGATCAAATGAAAGACAGAAAGAGAAACAAAAGTGGATAGAGTGGGCGAGAGAGAGGAAAAGATCAAATGAGGTGGGAGAAGTAGGGAGAGAGAGAATAAAGAAAGAACGATGGAGGAGGGGGAGGAAACGCTGCACAAACAACAAAGAAGAGGAGCCAATGGCAGCATCCTCTATCAAGTTGAATCAAGTCTAGTTCTAACCATGCAGGCCATTAAATACAACTCTGGTTTGGCCACAAGGGGCAGTATCTTCCACCTAAACCATAAGGTGATACCTCTCTCTCTCTTCCCCTGTCTGACAGGCACTGACTAAACAACCTTCATTCACCCCCACAGCAATGTCTCTGCAGTGTCTCAGTTTCCTCACACACACACACTCACACACACACACACACACACTCACACAAGCACCTTCACCAGGTGGCTAACTAAAGTGACAAGTCGGAAAACTATTGACAGCTTGATCCCTGGTGAGCGTTCGCTTCACAGAGACGAAGCACATCGCCATTTCCTCCGTCGGAAGTGTCGCCTCCCTCACACACTCACAGAAGTATGCGCACACATTGTGTACTCATGGGATATCTCTATGACTGGGTATCAGTGGGTAGTGTATCCTGGCAGCACACACCGCCAAGGTACCTCGTTGGTACAGCAAGCATCTGGTATCTCACTGGCATTTAGCCATTTTCAATAAATGAACAGACATGTAACCATGTCGCCGATATATAACAAATCCCAGAATTAGAAAGGAATGTGGTATTTTTCCACAGACAATCACATCCCATAACATGAAGCTCTAACCATGCAGAAATGAACCCATCTAATGAACATGGTCAACATAACCGACCTACACCTCCAGATTAACACTACATGGTCAACACAACTGACCTACATCTCCAGATTAACACTCTACATGGTCAACATAATAGACCTACACCTCCAGATTAACACTCTACATGGTCAACACAACTGACCTACACCTCCAGATTAACACTCTACATGGTCAACATAACTGACCTACACCTCCAGATTAATACTCTACATGGTCAACCTACACCTCCAGATTAACACTCTACATGGTCAACATAACCGACCTACACCTCCAGATAAACATTGTCTAAACACTCTACATTGTCTCTTCATTATAAACAACATTAACCATTACTGCTAACAACATTACTGCTAACAACTCTCTTCCATCTGGTTTGGCAACATAGGGCAGTTAGTGAATCATGGACCAGTGTGTGTTTATCACAATATGTTTTGTTCTGCTCCAGTGGCCTGTCTATTTCTGTGTGTGTGTGTGTATTTCTGTAAGAGTGTGTGTGTGCATGTGTGTATGTGTATATTTCTGTAAGTGTGTATTTCTGTTTGCCCACCTCCCTGTTGACGCTTGGTGAATGTGAAGCTCCGACTCCCCCTCAGGTCTCAGATCAGATGTTCCAGGCTTAGAGGTTACTCTTTCTGGACTGCAGGAACTGCAGTGGACTGAATCTTTAGTAAACCTCTCTCGACTCAAACATGTATTATGCTGTTGAGGAGGGAGGGAGAGGAAACAAGGCGAGGGCAGGGAGGCACAGTTGAAGTCGAAGGTTTACATACACTTTTGCCAAATAGATTTAAAGTCCGTTTTTCACAATTCCTGACATTTAATCCTAGTAAAAATTCCCTGTCTTAGGTCAGTTAGGATCACCCCTTTATTTGAAGAATGTGAAATGTCTGAATAATAGTAGAGAGAAAGATTTATTGCAGCTTTTATTTCTTTCATCACATTCCCAGTGGGTCAGAAGTTTACATACACTCAATTAGTATTTGGTAGCATTGCTTTTAAGTTGTTTCACTTGGGTCAAACATTGCGGGTAGCCTTCCACAAGCTTCCCACATTAAGTTGGGTGAATTTTGGCCCATTCCTCCTGACAGAGCTAGTGTAACTGAGTCAGGTTTGTAGGCCTCCTTGCTTGCACACGCTTTTTCAGTTCTGCCCACACATTATCTATAGGATTGAGGTCAGGGCCTTGTGATGGCCACTCCAATACCTTGACTTTGTTGTTGTTAAGCCATTTTGCCACAACTTTGGAAGTATGCTTGGGGTCATTGTCCATTTGGAAGACCCATTTGCGACCAAGCTTTAACTTCCTGACTGATGTCTTGAGATGTTGCTTCAATATATCCACATACTTTTCCTGCCTCATGATGCCATCTATTTTGTGAAGTGCACCAGTCCCTCCTGCAGCAAAGCACCCCCAGAACATGATGCTGCCACCACAGCGCTTCATGGTTGGGATGGTGTTCTTCGGCTTGCAAGCTTCCCCCTTTTTCCTCTAAACATAACGATTGTCATTATTGCCAAACAGTTCTATTTTTGTTTCATCAGACCAGAGGACATTTCTCCAAAAAGTACGATCTTTGTCCCCATGTGCAGTTGCAAACTATAGTCTGGCTTTTTTTATGGCGGTTTTGGAACAGTGGCTTCTTCCTTGCTGAGCGGCCTTTCAGGTTGTCGATATAGGACTCGTTTTACTGTGGATATAGATACTTTTGTACCTGTTTCCTCCAGCATCTTCACAAGGTCCTTTGCTGTTGTTCTGGGACTGATTTGCACTTTTCGCACCAAAGTACGTTAATCTCTAGGAGACAGAATGCGTCTCCTTCCTGAGCGGTATGACGGCTGCGCGCTCCCATGGTGCATACTATTGTTTGTACAGATGAACGTGGTACCTTCAGGCATTTGGAAATTGTTCCTAAGGATGAACCAGACTTGTGGAGGTCTAAAAAAAAAAATATTCTGAAGTCTTGGCTGATTTCTTTTGATTTTCCCATGATGTCAAGCAAAGAGGCACTGAGTTTGAAAGTAGGCCTTGAAATACATCCACATGTACACCTCCAATTGACTCAAATTATGTAAATTAGCCTTCTCAGAAGCTTCTAAAGCCATGACATCATTTTCTGGAATTTTCCAAGCTGTTTAAAGGCACAGTCAACTTAGTGTATGTAAACTTCTGACCCATTGGAATTGTGATACAGTAAATTATCAGTGAAATAATCTGTCTGTAAACAATTGTTGGAAAAATTACTTGTGTCATGCACACAGTAGATGTCCTAACAGACTTGCCAAAACTATAGTTTGTTAACAAGAAATGTGTGGAGTGGTTGGAAAAACGAGTTTTAATGACACCAACCTCAACTGTATATGAGAAGGTGAGACAAGACGAGAGAAGAAGGGGATGAGAGAGAGAGATCTTTATTCCTTTGGAACTTTTGTGAGTGTAATGTTTAGTGTTCATTTGTTGTTTATTATCTATTTCACTTGCTTTGGCAAAGTAAACATAATTTACCCATGCCAATAAAGCTCCTTAAATTGAATTGAGAGAGAGAGAGTCATACTAACTCTTAGGTAGCTAGTGGCTTCTCCAGAGAGGTCATAAAAGAGAGAGAAAAAAGAGAGAGAGAGAAATAAAAGAGAGGGAGGGAAAGCCAAACGGACTCACTGAAAGCCCTGACTGCATCATCCAGGACTCTTCTGGGCTCTTGAATAGAAGAAACAATATAATCTAATCTTGGATTTCTGACAGCAGAGAAGCCATTTTGTGTCAAACTGTGACTTGTAACTGCAAAGTACAAGAGCTAAAGTACTGGAACTGGTCCAGGGGCAAATCTGAAATGGCACCATAAAGGAATATTATTAATAGTGTTCCCTAAGACCTGGCCAAAAGTGTTTCAGTTAATATATTGTAGGGAATAGGGAGCCATTTGGGAGATGGGACAAAGCCTAGGTCAATCCAAACTCTGGCCACTGTAAGGCCATCGACCTTCAAGGATCAATGGCGTCCAATTCAAATGTCACAAGGTCACTAAGCCCTGCCACTTTCTGCTCAAAATGAAACCTGAAAACCCAACAACACCCCTTCAGAGCTCACCTTCGCCGGTCCCGTCCCCGTCGTTAGCCTGGGAAAACGGGATTACAGAATGACGAATTGGCGCTGCGGCGCTCACGACTGTAAAGCGTAGGGTAGGGGTAACTCTGACTGTACCCAAGAGATAAGGTTGCCGAGACAATGCAGCATGCAGTCTCAGAGCCAGTCACAGCTCAGAGCCAGTAATCTCCCCCCTCCTCCCCTCATTCTACCTATCAGCCACCTCTATGGCTGTAACCAGTGAGTCAACAGGTGGGTGTGTCAGAGCCATCTTAAAATCAGGCCCACAGGCGAAATATCAACGCTAACCGAGGGAGGGTATTTTGGGTGGGTAGGATTGTCACCTCTCTACCCACACACCTCTCTACCCACACACCTCTCTACACAAAAGGTATCAGTTGTGAGGACTTACACATTAAAGGACATAATGACAATCAACTAGTTAGAGAGCTGACTGGGAGGAAGTGTTTGTCTGCGATGTCCTCAGTTGGTTTATGTTAATGTCACATCACTGGGGAGTCCAGTTGTTGAACATGTCTGGGCATGTCTGCCTTAGAGGGACATTAGGCGGCTCTCCGTGGTCGTGCCTACGCTTGACATTTACATGCGACTTCTGCTATCAGAATACGAAGATCACATTGAAAAGACAGGTCTAGACGCACAAAAGTGGCTTTGTGGCGTGATTCAGATCTGTCTGACCACTTCAGGAGGTGGTCAGGGCTGCATTGTGTGCGGATTTCTCCTCTGTCTGGACGCAATCAGGCTACCGAAAGTGCATACAGTGGGTGAAGTCATCAGCACTCCTCCCACAAGTCTCCAGAGAACTTGTGTTTTGGGACCGAGAGGCACCTTTTCATTATAACGTTGAAGGAAGTACGTGTTTGCTGGCCTCATAAATGCTAGCCAGCAAGCTTTTCAATTAGAAAAACTATTTTTTTGTTTGGCTAGAGTTAACCCGTTTGCAATCCCTTTAGCGGTCCTTGCTAGCTACATAGGTTAGCTAAAGTAGTTAGCTACTGCCATCAGTTGCGTAATCATATTTTGCCTATTCTACTGTTCGTAGAACGCATACTGGCATTGTAATATAGCGCAGGAAAAGGGAATCCAGATACACTGTGGACATGGTAGACACATTTAAATGTAGTTGTAGACCTATGATGCGTTCGCAACTCCATGATCAGAACTCTATGATCAGAATACTAAAGCTACATGAACTGTCAAGTGTAGACAAGGCTTCAGTCTCCCGCTGAATCTCTTGTCAAGTTGTCTCTCTTCATCTCCCTTTTGTCAATTCCTCTCTCCCTGCGGTCTCTCTCACTCATACTTTTCTCCATCTCTCTCTCTCTCTCTCTCTTGCGGTGTCTTCCTCTGAAAACCTCAATCTCCCTGCTATTTTTCCCAACAATTCTTCCTTTCTTTCCGTCTCTTTTCCTAGTCACTTCCCTTTCATATCTTCCCCCCTTCCCACTCTTTCACTCTCTCTGAATCTCGCTCAACCACTCTTCCTTTCTTTCCATCTATTTTCCTCCGCTTCCTTCCTCTCGGTTATCTCCCGTCCCTCCTTCAACCCGTCCCTCCATCTCTGTCCTCCTGTGGTTCTCTTCTCTCCCCCTGTCGCCCCATGCAGTGCTGGGACAGCTGTAGAAGACCCAGCCTTCCTGTGTGACCCACTCTGTCATATTCCTCTCTGCTGCCATTTGCATTAGTTATCTCTCCTGTCTTCCTTTCAGTCATCCCCCTCTCCCTCGCAACCTTATTGCTAACGTGTTTCACTGAAGACGCCGGACGCACACTTGACACTCCGCAATCATCATGGTTGCTGCACCACGTGACGGTAAGTGCAAATGTGATTTGGAGCCGCATTAAAGTTGTTTATGAATATTCAGGAGTATGCAAAGCCCGTTGCATATGCTGGGGTGGATGTTGTTAGACTGACTCAGAAGGCCAGTCATTGTGTGCCATGATTGCTGGCAATATGAGAGGTGCAATACCCAAGTACTTGGTTATTTCTAGTTAAAATGTATTGTTAAACGGAGATTAACTTCAAGACCTACTTGGGGGTACAGTGAAGCTACAGTATGACCTCACTCTAGAGAGCAGACCACATCCCTAGGAAGCCACTCGGACAGAGAGGCTATTTATTTCTCACAGAGCAACCGCAACGGCGAACAAATTACACTGAGAGCAAGCACTTTCCTTCCTCTCCCTCTCCATCTCTCTCTCTCTCTACTCTTGGGCCAACAACGACAACAACAGCAGTGGGTACTACAAACGGTGTGATTGAAAATGGCTAGGTCAAAGCGCTGCCGGCTTTGGAATTTCCTATTGAGTGGGGGGATTTTGAGAAATTGTCCCGGGATGACTCGCCACAAAAGGACATCAATCCTACTGAGCCAGACCGTTTAGAAACCGGGGAGGAGAGGAAGGAGGGGCAGAAGGATGGCAAGGTGGTTGGTCTCATGATCACAAATTTCAATTCCCCCTTATCTGGCAAAAAGAGGTTAATCCTTCCTCCCCCCCTCCCCAACCAACCCCTACCCGTTCCCAAAGCTAAGGGCCAAAGGTGACAAAAACAATCCAACATGGTCGTTACCCTCCGTAAGAGCGTCCTATTTACCTGGCCTGACCCTCATCTCTCAAGGCAAAGGAAAAATTCTTGGGAAATGGGTTTGACAAATCTCTGGAGCAAGTAGATGTCAGACAGCAGCAGCAGCAGCAAGGTGGGAAGGTTTAAGAGCTGATGGACAAACAGACAAACAGAGAGAAAGATGGAATCACACACAGAGAGAAAAACAATCATGTTTTTGTGGTTCGTTCACTGGGTCGTCCATTGTCGAGGATTCTACACCTATCAGTCAACAATCGTTGAGAAGTGACGAGGGTGGACCTACTCATTGACTCTGAAGTGGGCCAAGGAATAAGCGGTCCACAAAAGCGTCTCTCTCAGTGTGTCATTGGTCGGTCTATCGGTCCTTCACCACCATCACTCTCATTTTAAATGTACATTTGAGTCATTTAGCAGATGCTCTTCTCCAGAGCGACTTACAGTAGTACATACATGTCCCCCGTGGGAATCGAACCCACAACCCTGACGTTGTAAGTGCCATGCTCCGCCAACTGAGCCATGCTCCACCAACTGAGCCATGCTCTACCCAAGTAGCTTCCTCTCTACCTTTTATTTATATTCTCCTGCAGTGACGCCGTAACCTTGGGTTGGTACCTGGATTCCCAAAAGTATTCTCTAGATTCCCAAAACTATTCCTTATCCTTTCCCCAAAGGGGATTGCCACCTGGGACTCTCATCTCAGCACTCCACTCACCACCTCCAAATCCTCCTCTGGATGGCCAGCCGTCCTCTGAAGCAAGGACGGCCAGCCGCCCTCTGAAACAAGGACGGCCAGCCGCCCTCTGAAACAAGGACGGCCAACCCTCCTCTGAAACAAGGACGGCCAACCCTCCTCTGAAACAAGGACGGCCAACCCTCCTCCTGTAGAGGTACTAGGTGTGCAGGCTTTTTCGCAAAGTCCTTTTAAATCACCTGATTCAGCCAATCACGGTCCTGATGAGCAGTGGATTCATTTGAATCGGTCCTGTTAGAACAAGGCTGGAACAAAACCTGCAAACCCAGTATCTCTCCAGTAGCAGGAGTGACCACTAGCCATCCTAAAACCACTACCCCACTGAAAATCTGGGTCGGCTGAAAAGGGTCCATTTCAATGTCTGGATCAATCTTAGATAGACATGCAGAGAACGGCACTCGGTCCCCATATGTTTTCAAATGAAGATGCGTAAGGGGCAATAGGGTTTTTGAAGAGACTGGGCCTGACTGTGTGAGGTGAGGATGGCATACGGAAGAGAGAGGGGCCACTGGGAAGAGTGTACCTGAATGACTGTAGATACTTGGCGCATGCTGATGTGAAACAACTGAGAGGAAACCCCTTACATACAGTTCACTTTACATTTAGGGGCAGGGATGATGTACGGGGCATAATGGGGTGGCAAAGTCCCTGTGAGAGCCAGCGTGAAGACAGAATATACATTACAAGACAAAAGTTTGGACACACCTACTCATTCAAGGGATTTTCTTTATTTTGTACTATTTTCTACATTGTTAAATAATAGTGAAGACATCAAAACTATGAAATACATGGAATCATGTAGTAACCAAAAAAGTGTTTAGCAAATATTATTTCATATTTGAGATTGGTCAAAGTAGCCACCCTCTGCCTTGATGACAGCTCTGCACACTCTTGGCATTCCCTCAACCAGCTTCATGAGGAATGCGTCACTACAGTCCCTGGTTCAAATCCAGGCTGTATCACATTCGGCCGTGATTGGGAGTCCCATAGGGTGCACAATTGGCCCAGCGTCGTCCGGGGTAGGCCGTCATTGTAAATAAGAATTTGTTTTTAACTGACTTGCCTAGTTAAATAAAGGTTACACACACACACACACACACACACACACACACACACACACACACACACACACACACACACACCAAAAAGTTATGTTGTTGGCATTTATGTAAATCCCCATTACCAGTAAAACATAATCAAAACCTATTTATTTCACTTACTTGCTGTGCTGTTTCTTTGTTCATTTGTTCAGTCGTTTCATTCTCAACCAGGATTTCTATGGAATGCCGTTTGGGTCTTTGCGTGTCAAAAAATATACTATTTAACACTATTTGACTTGTCAAATAACACCATTTGACGTGTCAAATAAGCTTGTTGACCAATCAGGACCTGAATATGACTGCACATCACATAATAATTTAACGCTTACAGTTTTTACGTAGTTATTACACATTGATTACACTATCACTTGTATTTCATTTGTCACAACGATTCATCGATACGTATGCAATGATGCTGGCAAAGTTGTCTCACGCACCTACAATGCTGGTCGTAAAAAGAAGCTAGCTAGCTCATGGATGCAACTAATGTTCTTCCCCAAAACCATAGCAAAACGACAACCTGTTTCAGTAGCTATAGTTAGCTAGCTAGGTGTCATCATCTAAATAACCCATATTTATAAGACAGTTCTTATTTGATTAATGGTAGTCGGACCCATCGCGGTTAGCCTTCAAAATAAAAGTATGGCATAATTCTACTATTTGTATTAATTTGCATCACTGTCAATTACATACTTTTATTTTGAAGGCAAACCGCAAATTCCACTATTGTGCCTAATCCTTATTGTGGCTAGCTTCACAACACATAACCCGGTCCGGTCGGGCCTCACTAGCCAGATGAAGCTAGCTGGCTGCATATAACCTTGGCTTTGGGCAACAGGGTTAAGTAGCTGGATAGCTATATATTTTCATGAACTGAATTTCAATAGGCGAACAACAAGTGGCAAGCTAGCTAATGCTTACACACAAGGATTCCAAAATCATTGCTAAGAATAATGAAAATGACTGCAATTTTTACTGGTCATTGATTTCAGGTTGGTTGTATTGGTGCTAGCTAGGTATCAAGCTAAAGCTAGCTAACCCAGAAGTTGCGGTCGAACAAATGATGCTTTATTACCAATGCGGTATTGTAAACACATCGTTCGTGACCGCTGTTTGCTGACTTTTTTGTACAGCTTTGACAGTGCTACTGTATCCTTTTTGACACGTAAAGACCCAAACGGCGTTCCATAGTATGTATGTCGTGAAACTAATAGCAGTGACGCTATTACTATGTATCTCCGGTAGGGCAAAATCTGAAAAATAGCGCACTTGGTAGTGTTATCTGGTGCTCGACCAGTCGGCGAAAGCCAACATCACCCACGACAGGAAACGGTTAATTGTCAAGGTCAATGAATTCCTTTATCTTGGCTTTAATGGATTTCGCCTTTGAGTTGTCTCGCTGAAATATTGTTACTCTTTCAAATGACTGCTTTACTTGTTGACTGCTCGATTCACACAGCAGACATTGTGGGCTAGTTTAGGAATGCTGTGTTGCACGTATAGCGCAACATTTTATGTGGCGTCATTACGTCATGTACCTTCGTTATATAGGTAAGCATGTCAGCTTTGACATCGGTTTTGCACATCGGGCGTTAAACTAGACATCGGGCGATACCGATGTTGGCATTTTTAGCTAATATCGTCCGATTCCGATATGTTCACTGATATATCGTGCATCCCCAGTTTTGGGTCATTGTCCTGTTGAAAAACAAATGATAGTACCACTAAGCCCAAACCAGATGGGATGGCGTATCACTCCAGAATGCTCTGGTAACCATTCTCTCAACCAGCTTCATGAAGTAGTCACCCGGAATGCATTTCAATTGTTAAAAGTTCATTAGTGGAATTTCTTTCCTTCTTAATGAGTTTGATTCAATCAGTTGTGTTGTGACAAGGTAGGGGTGGTATACAGAAGATAGCCCTATTTGGTAAAAGAACAAGTCTATATTATGTCAAGAACAGCTCAAATAAGCAAAGAGAAACGTCAGTCTACCATTACTTTAACTTCTTAGGGAGCGGCTGCATAGGTGACGGTTTTGGAGAGTCTGGCGTGCCCAAAGTAAAATGCCTGCCACTCAGGCCCAGAAAATAGGATATGCACATAATTAGTACCATTGAATAGAAAACACTCTGAAGTTTCTAAGAGTGTTAAAATAATGTATGTGAGTCCATCCGGGATTTGCAGTTTTTTTTGTAAATGACCATCTTCTCCATTTTGCCTATTGCATACAACGTTATGTAGGACTGAGACTGCAGTACTTATGGCTTCCACTAGATGTCAACAGTCTTCACACAAAGACTGGGAATTCTAGGAGTAATCAGAACGGATAGGAACAGGAAGAAGACAGGGGACCACTTTTGTAAACAAGGTTTCGCGCGAGATTGTGACCGCGCACCACTTTATTTTTCTTTCCTATCGTTCACGTTATCGTCCGGTAGAAATATTACACCAAATATACACAAAAGGATACCTAAGGATACATTAAAAATGATGTTTGATTTGTTTGTAGAAAGTGTATAGGTATAATTTGAACGTGTTCTCTTCACGGTTCAATGGGCGACTCAATGGTGGATTTTATGATCATAACGCGCGCCAACCAAACAGAGATTTATGGATATAATAAATGACTTTTTCTAACAAAAGAACCATTGGATGTCTTCGTTGGACACTTGGGAAGCCCTTAGCAGAAGTTCTTCGAAAGGTATGGGATTTTATATTAGCGATTTTATGCGTTTTTTTGAGAATCGTGTTGGTTATGGATTTATGCTAATGCCTAAAATATGAGGGGATATCCTCAAACAATCAAATGTTGTGCTTTTGCCGTAAAGCCTTTTTGAAATCTGACAACGCTGTGATATTGCCAAGAATCAGAGCTTTTGATGACTATGCAACACTTGTATATTGATGAATGTTTAATAATTCAACTTTTGGATTTTGAATTTGGCGCCTCACATTTCACCGGGTAGTGTTGGGAGTGGGGCGCTAGCGCCCTAAGTAGTTATTAAGACATGAACGTCAGTCTATTAGGAAAATGTCAAGAACTTTGAAAGTTTCTTCAAGTGCAGTCGCAAAAACCATCAAGCGTTTTGATAAAACTGGCTCTCATGAGGACCGCCACGGGAAAGGAAGAACCAGAGTTACCGCTGCCGCAGAGGATAAATTCATTAGAGTTAACTGCACATCAACATCAACTGTTCAGAGGAGACGACGTGTATCTGGCCTTCATGGTCGAATTGCTGAAAAGAAACCACTACTAAAGGACACCAATAATAAGAAGAGACTTGCTTGGGCACAGAAACACGAGGTGGAAATCTGTCCTTTGGTCTGAGTCCAAATTTGAGATTTTTGGTTCCAACCACCGTATCTTTGTGAGACGCAGAGTAGCTTAACGGATGATCTCCGCATGTGTGGTTCCCACCGTGAAGCATCGAGGAGGAGGTGTGATGGTGTTGGGGTGCTTTTCTGGTGACACTGTCTGATTTATTTTGAAATCAAGGCACACTTTACCAGCATGGCTACCACAGCATTCTGCTGCGATACGCCATCCATCTGGTTTGCGCTTAGTGGGACTATCATTTGTTTTTCAACAGGACAATGACCCAAAACACACCTCCAGGCTGTGTAAGGGCTATTTGACCAAGAAGGAGAGTGAATGAGTGCTGCATCAGATGACCTGTCCTCCACAATCACACGACCTCAACCCATTTGAGATGGTTTGGGATGAGTTGGACCACAGAGTGAAGGAAAAGCAGCCAACAAGTGCTCAGCATATGTGGGAACTCCTTCAAGACTGTTGGAAAAGCATTTATCATGAAGCTGTTTGAGAGAATGCCAAGAGTGTGCAAAGTTGTCATCAAAGCAGAGGGTGGCTACTTTGATGAATCTCAAATATATTTAGATTTGTTTAACACTTTTTTGGTTACTACATGATTCCATATGCGTTATTTCATAGATTTGATGTCTTCACTATTATTCTACAACGTAGAAACTAGTAAAAATAAAGAAAAACCATTGAATGTGTAGGTGGGTCCAAACTTTTGACTGGTACTGTAGATATCACCATTTCCCCTATATGCACGCCGCCGCCGCTGCAGAAAACAATCCTAGGGGAAACCCTGGCTGTAACACTTGACTCAGGAAAGGACTGAGCCCATGTCAGGTTGACAGGAGCTGTTGGGCGTACACCGTTCTCCAGGGAGCTACAGCCTCGGCATTAACCTGGGGTGCTAATGCAAGTGTTCAGGTCTCAGACAAGGTTACTCATAATATGACCGACTCCGTTCCACAGGGAAGGGGGAAGAGCGTCACTCTTTCAGGTCATGTACAGTATAATTACACACTGTGTGTAGGAAAGGCCCATGGAGTTGGTGGAATAATCTTTTAGCCATGTTTCATCAGATTCGTCTGCTAACTTACGACACCAGACTGCTCCGGTTCATATGGCGGGATACGGAACGAGACGCAGAGCCCACAATCTATGAATGGCAAGTACTCCCATTTGGCACAACTTGCAGTCCTTGCTGTGCCATATACGCTCTGCAGAGACACGCACGGGGAGCACCCAGACAGTGACCCAGAAGTATGGGATTCAGTGGCGAATGCCTTCTATGTGGATAACTGCTTACAGAGCGTCCCTTCCACGGCTGAAGCAAGAGCGCTCCTTGATAAAGTACGGAATCTCCTGTCCAAAGGGGGATTCGAGGTCCGACAGTGGGCGAGTAACCGAGCGGAGGTTATCCGGCACAAGCTAGGTCCAGTAGCAGTGAACTATGGCTATCGCAGTCTGGCGCTAACCCACAAGAGCCCACTCTAGGACTGAGATGGAGCTGCATACCAGATACCCTTTCCGGAGCCCAGTTGGCCTCTACCTTGCGAGCTGAGCTTACCTTGCCAATCCAAAGGGTCATCTACTGGAGTGATTCGACCACTGTACTGACCTGGCTCAAGTCGAGAGTCCTGCAGGTATAAGGTGTTCGTCGGAACTCGCATTGCGGAAATCCAAGACCTAACAGAAGTCCAGGACTGGCGGTATGTTGACAGCGTAAATAATCCTGCTGATGACGTTACTCGTGGTAAAACCCTTAAGGAACTGGCTCAACCCCATCGCTGGAGCTTGGGACCACCATTCTTGTCCCAACCAGAGAACGAGTGGCCGATAGCCCCCAGGCGTGCGGCCCCTCTGCAACCAACTGAAGCTCATGAGTTCAGGAAGTCCGCCCAATGCTACAGCATCTCTACGGAACCAACCACAGCTCTCCCTGACCCAGCACAATCCCAAACACTGACGAATCTTATCACCGCCACAAACCAGACCTCCGATGGGGTGGCTTCCATACCCATCTCCCTCGTGGCAGAGACACTACTCCTCCAGCATGCACAAGCAGTTAGCTTCCCTGAGGAGCTAAAAGCTCTGAAAGCCGGTAGGGAAGTGGCTAAGGACAGCCGTATTCTCTCTCTTGCCCCAGAATATGACCAAATCCTCGGAGTGATCAGAGTCGGAGGGAGGTTGCGCCAAGCAGAAGGCCTGGATCCCGATGCTATCCACCCAATTATCCTTGACTCCAGACACCCTATTACCAGCCTCCTCATCAAGAGTTATGATGAGAGGCTTCTCCACCCAGGGCCAGAGAGAGCATATGGGGAGATGAGGTCGGAAGTACTGGATACTTGGAGGACGTAAGCACCAATACGCCTGTGTGGAATGTCAGAGATGGCGGGCTGGAGCCACTGTGCCCAAAATGGCGGATTTACCCCCTGCTCGCTTGCACCTCCTCAAACCACCCTTCTGGTCAACAGGAGTAGATTGCTTTGGGCCCTTGATGATCAAGCTAGGTCGTCGAGTGGAAAAGCGCTGGGGAATTCTATTCAAGTGTTTGACAACTAGATGTGTCCACCTGGACCTACTGGAGAGTTTGGATACTGAAGCCTTCCTCATGGCCCTACGGCGGTTTATCTCCCGACGAGGAAAACCCTATGAGATCCTGGCAGACAGGGGCACAAACTTCAAGGCAGGAGAAGCCAGGTTGGAGGAAGCCTTCCAAGCCATGGAACCCAGCCTCAAGGATCAGCTGATGGACCAACAAATCTCATTCAAATTTAACCCTCCAGGAGCTCCTCATTTTGGAGGAACGTGGGAGTGAGAGATCAAATCTGTAAGACGGCTTTACGAGTCGTCCTGGGGGACCAAACTGTCACTGAAACTGTCTTGCGGACCGTCCTGATAGAGGTGGAAGGGATACTGAACTCCAAGCCCTTAGGATATCGCTCTGCAGACATCGCTGACCCCGATCCGGTTACCCCGAATATGCTCTTGATGGGACGCCGAGATGCGTCACTTCCTCAAGCCATGTATGCTGATACCAACCTTGTTGGCAGACACCGGTGGTGACACAGCCAGATTTTGGCTGACCATTTCTGGGCCCGATTCATTCGGGATTACTTACCCAGCCTACAGCACAGCCTGGAAACTGGCCAAGTAGTAATGATAGTGGACCCTCAGCTGCCTCGAGTCTCCTGGCCGGTAGGCCATATCACTAAGACCATGCCTGGGACCGATGGTCGTGTTAGATCAGTGGAGATCCAGGTAAAGAACCGGACATATATCCGGCCAGTTGCCCGACTAATTCCTCTCCCTGAGATGACAGACGACGGGGAGCAATGAGCCTTTTTGAGGTGTGTGGAATTTAACAAATGTCCAGGGTGGCTGTAGAAAAGGCCCATGGAGTTGGTGGAAGAATCTTTTAATTCATGGCCACTTGCTCAGCTGGGCCAGGGGCGCTTTAATTAGGTCAGGTGGAAATGTCTGACAGATCTCCACTCATTAAAAGGAGGAAATCGCCCGAGCTCGCTCCTTTCTCTTCCATAGCTCCGTCTAATCCAGAAGCTATGCGCGTCCATGAGTCCACCAAATCTGTTACCTTTCATCTGAACTATCTGTTGCGATCGGGAGAGCGGGCCATCACTTATTGTTTATAGTTATTACTGCGGAGCGCGGCTTGGAGCGCACACTTCAAACCTATTGTATAATGTAAATGATCAATGTTCACAGCCCTACAGATCAGCACAGGCCAATTATGCCATTGATCTATGGTTAATACGTAATGAAATTACATGTACATATGAAGACAAACTTGAAAGTGTGAAATATGAAACATAATTGTTTGCTGAATTCATCAACTCTGATATAAAACTGATGGGGATCATAGATTGAATAACAGATCACTGATTGAACTATTTGTATTATTCTCCTCATGATTATGATAAATAGTTACAAGTTAAAGGACTTCAGGATGATTCCTATTGACTTCTCATTTGAACTGAATTGCTGAATGACTTAATTATGTTAATAATGAATGATTGTTATGATTTGATCTTTGATTATGAATTTGATTGAATAAATATTATTCTGTTTCCTTTGTTTTGCAGCACAGACTACCCAGTAAATATACCACATTATGGTTAAAGGAATTCTTGCCTCATCCATTCCTCTGTCACCTGACCCGTGATCGCCTGTTCACCTTCACTGTCAGTCATTCTACCTGTCCAGCTACCTACATAAGATTCCAGTAATCTTTCACTGTGGCTAGGCTAGTTTTAACGTCTCCCTCACCTTTCACTCCCCACACCACCTGACTCTCCCTCGCTCTTCCTTCTCCTACTGCCATTTCATAGGCCTGTACATGTATTTGTTCCATTTCCCCTCCCTCTCTCCATCCCTCTCTCTCTCGCTCTCTCTCTCCCTGATAATCACATCCCTCTCTCTCTGATAATTACTACTAGGTCTTTCTGCCCCCTCTCTCTCTCTGCCAGATAATCACATCTCTCTCCCTCTCTCCCTCCCTGATAATTACATCTACTAGACCTGTCTGTTCCCTCCTTCCCTGATCCAGTGTTTGTATTCCATTGCCCTTTCACCTCTCTCCTGTTTCTCCTCTCTTCCTCCTCCCAGGGCATCAGCTTACTATTCACCTTCCTGTCAACTGCTTCTTCAGTTTACCCGTCTTCCAACCCCCAGGCCTCTGTGCAGTGGAAGCTCATGAGCGCGCACACGCACATACACACTTAAGAGATATGGCTTTTCCCAGTGCGGCTGGGTCATCACATCTCCACAGGCTGCTAGTCAGTCCGCCACGGTAGACCTGCCCTGGCTTCGCTCTCCATTTCTCCCTCTCCCCATCCATCTTCGTCTCTCCCCATCTCTAGACTCTCCCTCCTGTATCCACATCCCATTCCTGCTCAGCCTCTCTCCATATCTACTCTCTCTCCACCCCCCTCTCTTTCCTTTCCAACCTATTTCCTCCTGTAAGCCCAACTGAACTCAGAATCTAAAGCAGAGAGCTCAGCAGTGGCGCGGCCCTGTAAAGTCCCTCATTATGCCCAGTCCATTCAGAAGTCTGTGGCACGTACAGGTCATCAGAGTGGTCATACAGTATAGACATGGCCCTTAATTAGCGCACCCTTACAAACAACTCACAATGTCCAATTCCCGATGCTATGGGAATTTACTAATTAAAACGTGTGTGTTTTATTTGATATTGATGGCGACTGCTGTGCTGTCGCTCTACCTCGGAGATCGTGCATTTCTCTTTTGCTAAAATTAAATAGGAGAGGACGAGGAAACTTCTGGAGAATCGTGATGAACATTTGAAATATGAAATCGTACCATTTCATGGGACTTAAATCACTCTAAACCTTATCCATAGAGCTCACTGTGGGTGAATATGACACACAAAATAAAAATCGTAGCCTGTCATGTTATTTAGATGCTTCGCTTTAACTGCGAGAATTTTGATAAAAGTGCTTCCCTGTACCCTCCGGGGCATGTAAGAGAAAATGACGCTTTGATTATCTTGATGAACGTGCATTTTGTCAAGAGATGAAGTTCACACCCTCGTTGCTTTTATTTCTTCCCCTATCTGGAAGCATGGCACTTTGAAACAACTGGCAATCTCTAGGGCTCCGTTCAGACACAAAATGGCTCCTTGTGCCTTTTGTCTGTACGACAACCGTACCTCTCTCATAATCAATTAGCTTTGTAGTGGTGGCGGATTGGGAGAGTCCCCGCAGTGCTTGGTGTCGCTTGTTTAACGGCCCGGAGGTGGGATTTAACTATAGTTGAGATGTCCCTGGTAGACAGCACTTTTCTCTTCTCTTTTATATCACTCCTCCTCCCTCGTTCCCTTCCGTGCTTGTCCATTATTGCAGGGGAAGCACATTTGCCCCTGTCTGTTTACACCGGTCCTCTCCATTACTGGCCGCCGCTGCAATAAAAGTCCCCCTCTGTAGCCGCCGACCATCCTTTTATTATGCCACGTTTATAACAAAATCAAAACGTTGAGCTCAATAAACACGGTGGCTGCGGAGGCCAGGCTCGGGGTAACTGGCGCTGAAGGGTGGATCTGCTGCTGAGCTGGCAGGTCGATGGAGGCAACGGACGGAGGAGCTTCTTGGGCGGCAAACGCAACATCGCAAGAGAGACTGAGTTAAATAGAGAGCGAGAGAGCGAGTCCCACTGATGCCCATGTTTGTTTCTCCTATCGATATTTTACCAGACTCCCCAAACCAACATCTAATCTAGAACCTCTTCAACATTCCTGCCTATAGCTCAATGGAACATACACTTCCACTGCTAATTCATGAGAATAGGGAATAAAGTACATTGCACATGTTAAGTGGCTCATAAGCCACAAATTAGCATTTAGGCCCCAATGGGTACTTATTCCATGTTTTATTACCATTTACTTAGCAAATGCTTAATCATGTATGTAACCAATTAGAGAACGGTAGGTTGAGAATAGTTAACCTTTAAGAGGTTTCTCTGCTAGAACGACCTCAAAACTGGTTTTACTAGGGGCAGGACGATACCAGTATTGCGATACTCGTTAGTATCACGGCAAGGAAACAAAACGTGAAGCCGATTTCACTTATTTGGGAAAACAGCCTCAAAGTTGCAAACTAACAAGCTATAACACAATATTTTACATACATGCTTTGTTTTTAAATTTTTGCCATTGAAAAAAATATTGCAATACCATCACAGCCCTAGTTTCTACATCAAGATCTGAAGATTGGAACTTAAAGATGCCATCTGCAGAAATCGCTCCACCATTTCCTGGTTGCTAAAATTCTAATAATTTGCCTAATTTCAGTTTGTGACACAAAACAAGCAATGTATAGTGTAGAGAATCATTGTACCATCTAAACCACTGTGAAATATATTTCCAATAACCCAAAATATAGTATTTTCATCTGTTTGAAGCTGGTATGCAAAACCGAAAGTAAAAGACGCAAAAACTAAACTTAAGAACTGGAAGCATAGAAATAATACACATAGAACAGATCTACAGATTCTTAGACTTGCTTTCAACGCAAATTAAATATCTATAACTAACATTTCTATGTGAATTTGATCGGTTCCACCAAAAAGTTACATATTGCAGCTTTAAAAAGACACAAAGTCACAAGTTTCTACAAGCGTTTAGCATCCCCTCTCACAGCACACACATTCTGCAGTCCTGACAAAATGAACGTTTGACCGGGTTTAGTAAAGTATTGTTTTTCGAAGCCTCCACTGCTCCATAATTCGATTGGAGAAGGAAAAAAGTCAAGTGATAAAGATGCAGATAGAGACAGGGCCTTGTGTTGGACCCAAGCAAGTTCCCCTCCGCCCCAAAACTAAGGAGGGAAGAGAAGTTGCTGTCGGCTGCAGGTTTATCATGGCCAATTAGAGAATATGAATTAGTGGCTGTGATTTGGTCATCGCCTCAGAGTATTAAATACAAAGCAACTCACTTTATGATTCAGAGGCTATAGTCTATTCTTTCACGGCCTAGTCTATCTCTACATTTCAAAAGAGGAAGAGGAGACTAATGTCATTTAGCTATTGAATAGAGGCGACTTGACAAATTAGTTAGGTAACGTGTGTGTTGGGGGCAATTAGCGAACGCATGGCCAGAAGACTAGAAGTGCCATTTAACAGTTGTCTGAGGCGATATAATCCAGTCTCTAACAGGCACTACTCAACTGAAGTTGAATATTCAACCGAGTGGAGATACAGACAAGAAACATAAGACCCTCCCAAAGAATATAAACCCTCACATGTTTACAAACGTGGGATCTTTTAATCACGTTGTTAGGTTAAAATAATTTCAATTTAGCCTCGGCCCTCCTGAATGCTAATGGGAACTGAAATGTCAACGCATCTAACCAAAAAAGCTAAAGTAATAAAACAGTTTTAAAACGATGCAAGTGCCGTTCATCTATTATTTTGTGACTCAGGCAAAAATGTCACGCTTACTTTTAGAAGATTCATCGAACTGTTACCCGCATTTCCCCATTTACTGGGAGTCGCTCGGTGCACCAAAGTGGCATTTAGCATTCGCCTGAACCTTTTATGCAAACTCTAATTTATCATGTTTGATTTGCATACGCCTTTGTGTGGCGCATAAAACTGCCTGTCACTCTTAGGACATGCCAGGCTGGCAGACAGGCACCTCCGGGGGAGGCAGGTGATTATTAATGCAATCAGTCCAGGGAGGGGGACTCGCATTGCCTTCCTCCCCTACACACCCGTCTCTCTCCCTGGCTCTGTGCCAGAGACGCGTCTTTGGGAGCTCTGGCTCCAAGGACAGTCGAGCGGCCGGTTGGCAACGGTAACAAGGCTTGGTCTTAAGATGACTGCTGTGGCTGTAGCATAGGCTAGCCAAACAACAGCGGGTTTTCCTTCTTCTCCCTAACCTCTGCCTTCTCAAGTGCCTCCAATAAGGGCAGCCTTGAGAACATCTCTGGCACCGGCGCAAACGGAGCAGGCGGAGAGGGAGAGAATTAGAGATTAATAAAGGAGAATTGGAAATATCTGTGACAGAAAGGATGAAGGAGACACAGGGCACTGGGTTCCCCGTCGCTCTTCTCTGCCCTGGGTTGTGAAATGGAGAGATGTTCCCCCTAATGATTGAACGGAGGAAGGAGAGTTTGTATACACTTTAATATGTCTCTCGCCCCATTGGAGGCTCACAGAGACTTGTCCCGGCGTGTCTGGTGCCGGGCTGATAAGACGCCACGCCTTATCCTGCTCGACAGACCGTCTTCGTCGGGCGGCGCCCACGTCTTTTTCTCCGTCGGGACCGGGATCATCTTTTCCCGGCGGGAGTGATGACGTCGTTGTCGCTGACAACGCCGCAGATAAAAAGCGATCAAGATGTCGCACAAGCGGTCGGACTCGTGGGGGGACTTCGGTATGGATGGAGGGGTGAGAGGAGGGAGGGAGGGACCGAGGGAAAGGGAAGATCAGTGGAGGGGTGGACAGGTGATGAAGGGAAGGATATAGATGGAGGTACGGCAGGGGGCTTTAAGCTCTTCATAATCTTCGGCAGAAGCGACACGTGATAAACATGGAATCAAAACGGTGTGTACTACTAGATTCATACAAGTAAATGCATTGACATCCCTAGTTCAATCACGTAGGCCCTCAGTTTAAATAACAAGGGCTGGTTCCCTCACCAGGTCCAGAAAGCATGCTCAATAAAAATGCTTTTTAGTCCAGGAACAGGCTTAATCTGGTTCCAGCCAACAGGCCCTAAAATAGATTCTGATGAATGATATGAACGGTAATATAGGAAAGTGGCCAAATCATTGTTGCATCATCAAAAGGTAGCCACATAGGCCAGGGTACCTACTCAAACCTCAAAACCAACCTGAAATTAAAAAGAAAAACATTTTAACCACTTCACGGCTTCTTCCACTCATCTCTGGGACTTGGAGGAGTGTTTTTCTCTGATTAATGGACCAGAGAATGCATTTTCGCAAGAATGTCAAGTCACACACGAGAGAGCGAGAGCGAGAGAGAGAGAGAGAGAGAGAGAGAGAGAGAGAGAGAGAGAGAGAGAGAGAGAGGGGGCCCCGCCCCTCCCTTCGATTCAGAGTTACTGCCAGGGAAATGAGTTGGAAAATGTCAAAAAAAAGGGGGAAAGGAAATGTCTGGGGTTCAAAGCATCCATCACCAGAATGGCTGGCTGACAACGTACTGTTATCAATTATTCATAAACCTAGTAGGTAATGAAAGAAATCACAACAACCCCCCCCCCATCTGACAACCAATTACAGATGGTTCGCCTTTCGAGGACCAAAATAACGGCACTGTTGTGGCTTAGTTATGGAGGGTGTGCGTCTGTGTGCCCTTCCTCCTCCCAACCCTGTTCAGAATCATTCTCCTCTTAACACTGGTGCCGCTGCAATGGGACACGGTCTGTAATGTTGATATATCACGTAACTTCCCCCTATAGCCCGGGGCACCAGGCCTTGCTGACATGGACAATCCTTTTCTCAATGCTTCCAGGACACAATACCCAATCACCCCTCATCTCCGGCTAGGGCCTAAACAAGGCAGCCGAGACACCTTAGCATTAGCTATGCTAATAATAACAACACCACTGGGATGCTGGTGTTTCAAAGTCCAGTCAGAGCATAGAGGTTTCCATTAGGCCATCATTCCTAATTTATTACGCTGAGCGAGAGAACGAGACAGGCAGAGACCGAGGAGAGAGAGAGAGCGAGGAGAGAGACCGCGAGAGAGAAAGAGAGCGAGAGAGAGAAAGAGAGCGAGAGAGAGAAAGAGAGCGAGAGAGAGAGAAAGAGAGAAAGAGAGAGAAAGAGAGCGAGAGAGAGAAAGAGAGCGAGAGAGAGAAAGAGACCGCGCGAGAGAGAAAGAGAGCGAGAGAGAGAAAGAGACCGCGCGAGAGAGAAAGAGAGCGAGAGAGAGAAAGAGAGCGCGAGAGAGAAAGAGAGCGCGAGAGAGAAAGAGAGCGCGAGAGAGAAAGAGAGCGAGAGAGAAATAGAGCGAGAGAGAAAGAGAGCGCGAGAGAGAAAGAGAGCGAGAGAAAGAGAGCGAGAGAGAGAATAGATGGCGAGTAGAAAATAAAGAGTATTAAAAACCTTACCAAACCTAACGCTGCATTCACAGAATTACAACAGCTCAAAACCAACTCGATTGGGGGTGCTCACCCATCAACTCCACACGCCAGCCCCCGTGTGGCGCCCCCGCACAACGTCATCATTTTTGAGCGGGCATACAAGGGTGACGAGCCTGGAGATGAATACGCAGAGAGTCGTGGTGCACTTATAACTCCAATCGTGCTGAGTCCTTCGTCTCATTATGAGAATGTATACAGATGTAGGATCCTAATTTGAACCCGTTTCCTACAGCAGGAAAAATATCCACCAGCAACCGGAAATGTGAATTATTATGTGGATTATAATTATAATACATGGAATTGGTTGAAGGGGATGATACATACAAGGCAAATCCTGTCTGAAATGTTAAAGTGGAAATTACAAACTTTAGAAGCCTTTTTAAACCATGACTACACTACAAGTTTTCAATTCCTGCTATGCAGGGAAATTCTCATCAACAAAAATATGATCAAATTAAGATCTTACTTCTGTATATGTGGGGCTACACTCTGTATGCTACCTCAGCCCAATGAGATAAACATGCTGAGAGGGAGGGAGGGAGGGACATGAGAGCAAGAGAGAGATGAGAGAGAAGAGTGAAAACAGAGAGAAAGAGAGGGAGATGAGAGAGATGGGAGAACGTGGGAGACCAGACCAGCGTGAAACCCAATCTCTGTCCATGCGCGTCCAACCACATGCATCACACAGCGCTGGCGGTTTTCGCTTTTACCATTTAACTAAGTCCATCAAACACCCAGTAGGCGCACCACTCAAAGGAACCATGGACTCAGCATGGACAAGGCTTCAACCAATATGGCTCTTAGAGGAGAAAAGGGGCTCCTCACTCCCTTCCTGGGTCCCAAATGGCACCCTATTCCCTACATAGTGCACTACTTTTGACCACAGCCCTATAGGTAACATGTTGCCATTTGGGACACATCCCCTCCCTCCCTGACTGTTCAGTGGGCAATGTCTATCTGCTAATAGGAGAAAACACAGTTAGTGCGTAGGTGTGTTGGACTCAAGTTGACACATTGTTCTAGCTCTTCCACAGCAATAATCTGAACCTCCTTCAGACTCTTTCGAGTGTCAGACCAAGGCTGAGTCCCTGGGGAGAAGGACTGCAGTTGAATGTATTGTTCTGACTAGCGGGACAGCATGGCTCTCGAATCACAATCATGTTTTGACGCATTCTCTTCATACCTGGAGCGATGAGGAGATATGCATAAGGGAATATAGGCCTAACATAATGTATAGGTCTAAGTCTACATTTGTGTTTTAGCTCAGCACCCACATAGCTAAAATAATCAATCATCAAGCCCTTGATAAGGCTATGTGGATCAGTATTGCTCCGGGGGCTGGGACTAAGGATGAAAAGCTAATTTACCAAAGTCACCAGAATCTTCAGTAATGTTGGTACTTAGCAGGTAATTTATGGTAACTTTGGTAATTTACACTTGAATATTTATTTTTTTGTCCATGAGTTTCTAGTGGATAGACCATATGGTTCAAGAGAAAATAGCTTGGGCTAATTAATGAAAAACGCTATTAATCAACACCGGCAT
The DNA here is from genome assembly GCA_030435695.1 of Brachymystax lenok tsinlingensis. Taxonomy (NCBI): domain Eukaryota; kingdom Metazoa; phylum Chordata; class Actinopteri; order Salmoniformes; family Salmonidae; genus Brachymystax; species Brachymystax lenok. The sequence goes on from CM059810.1 coordinate 41,504,288, forward strand.
TATTTAAAATTAACTTTGCATCTCTTCCAAGAATTGACTTTTTTCACAACTGCCACCAGTTTGACGCCAAAACAAAGATATGCTGAAACCCTCATATTAAACACCAATGGTATTCACTAAGTTGACGGTTTATATTTAGAATAATGTTTTACAGCTTTGTCATTCTATTTCTTTATTTTTTAATCATCTTATTTGACTATGTTATATATTTTACATGGATCAGGCCACTTAAAATTCCCCCCAAAATTGAAAATCATCCAAATTTTGTCAGTTTACTGATAAACATCAAAAGTTTCCCATAATATACCCTCCCTTTGCAACCCTAGCTGGGAGGAAAAGGTGGAGCCTGGTGCAGGCCTATTGGATTGAAAAGCACCGCTATAGGGCCTATAAAGTTACTCTGGGAAAAGAAAAACAAGTGAAGGCACAAAAACAGTGATGCTGTGCTTTATCCCAATCCCCAGCTGGTCCCGGGGAGCCAGAACTGCTTACAGTGTCCTTTCAGTCCCCATTTCCATTAGGCAGACATAACATGGGGGGGAAAGTATCATATTTAGTTTCTGTGATGAACGGTGTACCATCAAACTGACATAAATATCCCTCACTGTGACTATTTCCCCTCTTTTGGTCCATTCCAATACTCTCCGCAACCCATTCATCCCCCCCCCTTCTTTCCAAAACACTCCAGGGAGAAGTGAAACCTGGGCTTTCGACAAATATATTAAAGACTTTTGAGACAGTGCCTCAGAAATACTGCGGCCCTCAGCGCTCTGGGGTCTAGCGCCAACACTCGCAGGGGCGATTTGGAGAGCGGGCCGTGATGCCGCCGGGGCGAGCTAGCAGAATGCAAAGTTGCTGCTTCGCCGCTTTACCCCATTTCGGCTCAATAAGATCTTCCGCCGCCACAGTTTCCGCCTGAGGGAGGTCACAGAAAGATCATATTTTCTCACAGCCAGACAAGGCGCTATTTCTCTCCACTAGTCCCCAACGTGCAGCTGGCGAACTAGCAGGGCCACCCCTGTCTGCCTGCCTGCCACCCTGCATTAACACAGCAGAGAGAAATGAAGGGAGACTAGCTAGGAAAGAAGGAAGGGGAGGCATGTACAGCTGTTGTAGAAATAAGAGTGTAGTAGGGGAGATTTATGCAAATACATGTGTATCAATGGGAAGTACATATTGAGAGACACACTCTGCCACTACGGCTTGTAGATTGAAAATATTTTAGCATAGGACTATGTTATCACAAATTGCCTGGTGCCAGATCCATTTGTGCCCTTGCCAATCCATTACTGTCATTGTCAAACCAAGCATGACAATGAGTGACAAGGAGTTGGCATGATAGCACAAACAGACAAACTGGAATTCAGGCTAGCAAACAGTTGTGAGTTCAAATGAAGTAGTCAGGTACATGTAGCTTGAATTCTAATTAACATTCATTATTAATAGGTAGTGCTAAGCGATAAACCTACATAGTTTTTTGACCTACATCGGTTCAATTACTTGAATTCCATTTAGTAATTTTTGGGGGAGAGTCCAACCCGCTGTTTCTCTACTGAGAAATGAAATCATTCACGAGAGAAACCAAGTCAAGAACTGTGGGACGCTAGGCTGAAGGGAGTTGTACTTTCATTACGCAAATATTCAACCTAGTTCAGTGCAGAAACGTGGTAAATAACTACAATGACCATAATCCATTGCACCTTTTTGTCACGGCTCGAACAGAGACGGACCAGAGAGGAAGAGGCGAAGTGAGAGGTTTCACTCTCGCCAAAATTTGTGCAAAATAAGCCTAATGCGTTTCTATGGGCTTATTTTGGACCTAAGCTTGTCGCCTGCTTTCCCGCCTTTGGGACAACAACACCCATTGCTAGGGCGGAGACGTGAGCATCTCGTCATTATATACAGATCTCTGGAAAGATACACGTTTACGCCTGCTACGTTAGGTTAGATGTCCACAGACCGACCGCATGAGATAGTAATGTACACGATGACCAGAGGGACAGAGAGAGTTCGGGAAAGTATGCCTCGTCTACTTTGAAGAACTAGTAAAATGATGGTCAGAGAGCTCTGCAGCATACTTAGGCAGGCTAGCCTAGCTAAATAGGATGACTAAAGACAGTACAGTTTGGGGAGTAGATAACATGGTCTGGCTGGCTGACTGTTACTGCCTGAGCCGAGATGATGACTTTAAGGAATGAAAAATAGTCAAATAAAACAAAGTAATATAAACAACTGAAATATTTAATTATTTCATAGTAATTTCCAATTTTTCTATTGATGTCTAATGTGGACCTGACAGAGAAAATGGAATATTTTCAATGTTTTAGCAATTGAATGTTCTTTGTTGGCTTTGGGATTTCTATTAAAAAACTATTGAAACCGAAACCGTGAATATTTTTTTAATAATGGGGGGGGATTGGATTTATTAGCCTAATTAGGGAACTACTTTTTCTAATACACACAAACCAAGGTTGGTCTTTGTTACATTTAATTGGGATATTCTAGTTTCTGGATATTTGTGAATGAAAGCCTGCAGGTTACACAGACAATAATTAAATAGGCCTACTGTATCAATAGTATTCTATATATGGTTAACTGCATAAGTAATGGTTTGAAAATGCCCAATTCACATCAACCTGGGGGGTAATCATTAATATTGGACCAATTCAGGGGTGCGTGCTCAGTCCCCTCCTGTACTCCCTGTTCACTCACGACTGCACGGCCAGGCACGACTCCAACACCATCATTAAGTTTGCCAATGACACAACAGTGGTAGGCCTGATCACAGACGAGACAGCCTATAGGGAGGAGGTCAGAGACCTGGCTGTGTGGTGCCAGGACAACAATCTCTCCCTCAACGTGATCAAGACTAAGGAGATGATTGTGGACTACAGGACCGAGCACACCCCCATTCTCATCAACAGGGCTGTAGTGGAGCAGGTTGAGAGCTTCAAGTTCCTTGGTGTCCACATCACCAACAAACTAACATGGTCCAAGCACACCAAGACAGCACGACAAAACCTATTCCCTCTCAGAAGCCTGAAATTACTTGGCATGGGACCTCAGGTCCTCAAAAGGTTCTACAGCTGCACCATTGAGAGCATCCTGACTGGTTGCATCACTGCCTGGTATGGCAACTGCTCGGCCTCCGACCGCAAGGCACTACAGAGGGCAGTGCGTACGGCCCAGTACATCACTGGGGCCAAGCTTCCTGCCATCCAAGACCTCTATACCAGGCGGTGTCAGTGGAAGGCCCTAAAAATGGTCAAAGACTCCAGCCACCCTAGTCATAGACTGTTCTCTCTGCTACCGCACGGCAAGCAGTCCCGGAGCGGCAAGTCTAGATCCAAGAGGCTTCTAAACAGCTTCTACTCCCAAGCCATAAGATTACTGAACATCTAATCAAATGACTACCAAGACTATTTGCATTGCCCTCCCTCTTTTACGCAGCTGCTACTCTCTGTTATTACAGCAACTTGCCCAAGCCTCCCCCATTTCTCCTTCACTCAAATCCAGATAGCTGATGTTTTGAATGAGCTGCAAAATCTGGACCCCTACAAATCACCCGGGCTAGACAATCTGGACCCTCTCTTTCTAAAATTATCAGCCAAAATTGTTGCAACCACTATTAATAGCCTGTTCAACCTCTCTTTCGTATCGTCTGAGATCCCCAAAGATTGGAAAGCTGCCACGGTCATCCCCCTCTTCAAAAGGGGGAGACACTCTAGACCCAAACTGCTACAGACCTATATCTATCCTACCCTGCCTTCGAAAGACAAGTTAACAAACAAATCACTGACCATTTCGAATCCCACCGTACCTTCTCCGCTATGCAATCTGGTTTCCGAGCTGGTCATGGGTGCACCTCAGCCACACTCAAGGTCCTAAACGATATCATAACCGCCATCAATAAGGGACAATACTGTGCAGCTGTATTCATCGACCTGGCCAAGGCTTTCGACTCTGTCAATCACCACATTCTTATCGGCAGACTCAACAGCCTCGGTTTCTCAAATGACTGCCTCACCTGGTTCACCCACTGCTTCTCAGACAGAGTTCAATGTGTCAAATTGGAGGGCCTGTTGTCAGGACCTCTGGCAGTCTCTATGGGGTGCCACAGGGTTCAATTCTCGGGCCGACTCTTTTCTCTGTAGACATCAATGATGTCGCTCTTGCTGCTGGTGATTCTCTGATCCACCTCTATGCAGACGACACCATTCTGTATACTTCTGTTCCTTCTTTGGACACAGTATTAACTAACCTCCAGACGAGCTTCAATGCCATACAACTCTCCTTCTGTGGCCTCCAACTGCTCTTAAATTCAAGTAAAGCTACAGTGGGGCAAAAAAGTATTTAGTCAGCCACCAATTGTGCAAGTTCTCTCACTTAAAAAGATGAGAGAGGCCTGTAATTTTCATCATAGGTACACTTCAACTATGACAGACAAAATGAGGAAAAAAAATCCAGAAAATCACATTGTAGGATTTTTAATGAATTTATTTGCAAATTATGGTGGAAAATAAGTATTTGGTCACATACGAACAAGCAAGATTTCTGGCTCTCACAGACCTGTAACTTCTTCTTTAAGAGGCTCCTCTGTCCTCCACTCGTTACCTGTATTAATGGCACCTGTTTGAACTTGTTATCAGTATAAAAGACACCTGTCCACAACCTCAAACAGTCACACTCCAAACTCCACTATGGCCAAGACCAAAGAGCTGTCAAAGGACACCAGAAACAAAATTGTAGACCTGCACCAGGTTGGGAAGACTGAATCTGCAATAGGTAAGCAGCTTGGTTTGAAGAATTCAACTGTGGGAGCAATTATTAGGAAATGGAAGACATACAAGACCACTGATAATCTTCCTCGATCTGGGGCTCCACGCAAGATCTCACCCCGTGGGGTCAAAAAGAACGGTGAGCAAAAATCCCAGAACCACACGGGGGGACCTAGTGAATGACCTGCAGAGAGCTGGGACCAAAGTAACAAAGCCTACCATCAGTAACACACTACGCCGCCAGGGACTCAAATCCTGCAGTGCCAGACGTGTCCCCCTGCTTAAGCCAGTACATGTTCAGGCCCGTCTGAAGTTTGCCAGAGAGCATTTGGATGATCCAGATGAGGATTGGGAGAATGTCATATGGTCAGATGAAACCAAAATATAACTTTTTGGTAAAAACTCAACTTGTCGTGTTTGGAGGACAAAGAATGCTGAGTTGCATCCAAAGAACACCATACCTACTGTGAAGCATGGGGGTGGAAACATCATGCTTTGGGGCTGTTTTCTGCAAAGGGACCAGGACGACTGATCCGTGTAAAGGAAAGAATGAATGGGGCCATGTATCGTGAGATTTTGAGTGAAAACCTCCTTCCATCAGCAAGGGCATTGAAGATGAAACGTGGCTGGGTCTTTCAGCATGACAATGATCCCAAACACACCGCCCGGGCAATCTAAGGAGTGGCTTCAGAAGAAGCATTTCAAGGTCCTGGAGTGGCCTAGCCAGTCTCCAGATCTCAACCCCATAGAAAATCTTTGGAGGGAGTTGAAAGTCAGTTTTGCCCAGCGACAGCCCCAAAACATCACTGCTCTAGAGGAGATCTGCATGGAGGAATGGGCCAAAATACCAGCAACAGTGTGTGAAAACCTTGTGAAGACTTACAGAAAACGTTTGACCTCTGTCATTGCCAACAAAGGGTATATAACAAAGTATTGAGATAAACTTTTGTTATTGACCAAATACTTATTTTCCACCATAATTTGCAAATAAATAAATTAAAAATCCTACAATGTGATTTTCTGGATTTCTTTTTCTCATTTCGTCTGTCATAGTTGAAGTGTACCTATGATGAAAATGACAGGCCTCTCTCATCTTTTTAAGTTGGAGAACTTGCACAATTGGTGGCTGACTAAATACTTTTTTGCCCCACTGTAAATGCATGTTCTTCAACCCGATCGCTGCCCGCACCTGCCCGCCTGTCCAGCATCACTACTCTGGACGGTTCTGACTTAGAATATGTGGACTACAAACTACAAATACCTAGGTGTCTGGTTAGACTGTAAACTCTCCTCCCAGACTCACATTAAACATCTCAAATCCAAAATTAAATCTAGAATTGGCTTCCTATTTCGCAACAAAGCATCCTTCACTCATGCTGCCAAACATACCCTCGTAAAACTGACTATCCTTGACTTCGGCAATGTCATTTACAAAATAGCCTCCAACACTCTACTCATGTATGTAGTCTATCACAGTGCCATCCGTTTTGTCACCAAAGCCCCATATACTACCCACCACTGCGACCTGTATGCTCTCTTTGGGTGGCCCTCGCTTCATATTCGTCGCCAAACCCACTGGCTCCAGGTCATCTACAAGTCTTTGCTAGGTAAAGCCCCGCCTTATCTCAGCTCACTGGTAACCATAGCAGCACCCACCCGTAGCTTGCGCTCCAGCAGGTATATCTCACTGGTCACCCCCAAAGCCTATTCCTCCTTTGGCCGCCTTTCCTTACAGTTCTCTGCTGCGAATGACTGGAACGAATTGCAAAAATCACTGAAGCTGGAGACTCATATCTCCCTCACTAACTTTAAGCACCAGCTGTCAGAGCAGCTCACAGATCACTGCACCTGTACATAGCCCATCTGTAAATAGCCCATCCAACTACCTCATCCCCATACTGTTCTTTTATTTAAAAAATGTTATTTGTTGCTCCTTTGCACCCCAGTATCTCTACTTGCACATCTATCACTCCAGTGTTTAATTGCTAAATTGTAATTATTTCACCACTATGGCCTATGTATTGCCTTACCTCCCTTATCTTACCTCATTTGCACACACTGTATATATACTTTTTTTCTATTGTGTTATATACTGTATGTTTGTTTATTCCATGCGTAACTGTGTTGTTTGTGTCGCACTGCTTTGCTTTATCTTGGCCAGGTCGCAGTTGTAAATGAGAACTTGTTCTCAACTAGCCTACCTGGTTAAATAAAATAAAAAAAGTATCTATGCATAAGTCACTTTAATAACTTTACCCGTATATATTACCTCAATTACCTCGACTAATCGGTGCCCCTGCACATTGACTCTGTACCGGTACCCCCTGTATATAGCCTCCCTATTGTTATTTGTTACTTTAATTTCTTTTTTTGTTGGTATTTTTCTTAAAACTGCTTTGTTGGTTAAGGGCTTGTAAATAAGCATTTCACTGTAAGGTCTATGCCTGTTGTTTTCGGCGCACGTGACAAATACAATTTGATTTGAATTCGCCTAGGTCCCTCCGCGTTTCGTTATGTTTGCTTCCGTTTATGAAACGTTTTGAAACAGAATCGGCGTAATGAATACAACCCTGCCGTGTTATGATTACGTAGCCTAGGTATGCCCACTAGAGTTGATCAAAATAGACAGGCTAACAACAAAATGTATACATTCTGTTAAAACAATCAACTGTATCCAATGCGCCTGTATAATTTCGTATATATCCATTATTGTGAAAAGTTGGAAAACGCGCTGCGACAAATGAAAACATTTTGCGTCGTTTGGGACAACGGCCTCGGTCTGTATCCAGGCTCCAGCATCATTCTGAAGACGGCAAAGGTAGCCTATCGCTCTGCTGCACCTTGGTCCAAAATACGCCAAATATTCATACTGTTATGCTTTTGAAACGTGCTTAAATAGAAACGCCGTTACCTCTTTCTTCTTCTGGCCTCCCCCCGAATGCAGACATAGCAGCAGGATCAGCAACAGAGATGCAACCGGCAGGTTGAAAGGGAATCCCGAGGATACAGACGCCATGTTGGAAGATGCTCTTGCTGCGCTACTCGTCTCTCTCGAATGTGATTGGCTACTGAAAGGGCCAATCAGGAAGTTTCTGAGAAAGCGTCTTATGGATGTTGCAGTCCATAAATAGAGCTCGCCCGCTTGTAGTCCTAAAACCTGAAAATAAATACCTCTACTTCGTTCACCCATTCATATGAGGAAAGAATTGGGTTTTGGGATAGATGCCAAAAATAAGGTATGTGTGTTTAACACAAGCTTATGAGATCTTATACGTTTTGTTCTATGAGATAATATCAGTCAGTTAACATGACATTTATGCTATATGTGTTTTGATTCTGATTACATAAATGCTTCAAATTTCACAAAAAGTGACATTAGCTGATGAATATTATCTCATAGAACAAAATGTATAAGATCTAAGCCTGTGCTTACCACAAACCTTATGCCAAATCAAATGTTATTTGTTACATGCGCCGAATACAACCGGTGTAAACCTTACCGGGAAATACTTACTTACAAGCCCTTACAAGACCTACGGTCGGATGTCGAGCAGTTGCCATACCATGCGTTGATGCAACCGGTCAGGATGCTCTCAATGGTGCACCTGTAGAACTTTTTGAGGATCTGGGGACCAATGCCAAATATTTTCAGTCTTCTGGGGGGGGGAAAAGGTGTTGTCGTGCCCTCTTCACGACTGTCTTGATGTGTTTGGACCATGATAGTTTGCTGGTGATGTGGACACCAAGGAATTTGAAACTCTCGACCCGCTCCACTACAGCCCCATCGATGTGAATGGGGTCGTGTTCGGCCCTCCTTTTCCTGTAGTCCATGATCAGCTCCTTATTTTCGGCATTTATCCAAAAACCCTACAAAAACTCAATTTTCCCATAAGCTTTGTCCAACGAACTAGGGAGGAGTTAGTGCCTACAAAAAGACGACATTACTATTGCTCTCTATAAAGAGCATACATTGATGGAATATGTGGAATGTGTGTTTCTAGCAAACCCTGGCTGATTAAATTATCTAGGGGCTAACGATAAGAAAATTCAACATAAATACCTCTACAAGGATGCCGGGTGCGACGATGAAAGTCCACTCTATCTATAACGTAGGCTAATAACTAATTACATTTATTTAAATTATAAATGCCTATTAACTGTTTATATTTAATTTAGCCTGATTATTTAAATAACCAATAATAATAATAACTGTCTATGCATAACCTAATGCAAAACAGACTAAGGAGGCAATGTCAAGCAATTGTGAATTATTTCCCCCGTTGTTGCTGCAATTAATTGGGCTGCAATTAATTGGAATGGTAGATTCCAATTAATTGCAGCCCAATTAATTGCAGCAACATTGACGTTACATAGACTTACAGACGTTACTAACTTCAAATCAAATAAAATGTTATTTGTCACTTGCGCCGAATACAACAAGTGTAGACTTTACCGTGAAATGCTTACTTACAAGCCCTTAACCAACAGTGCAGTTCAAGAAGAAAATATTTACCAAGTAGACTAAAATAAAAAGTAATAGTAAAAGTAACACAATAAGAATAACAATAACAAAAACAGTCTATAACTTGGGTGACTGGAGTCTCTGACAATTTTATGGGCTTTCCTCTGACACTGCCTATTATATAGGTCCTGGATGGCAAGAAGCTTGGCCCCAGTGATGTATTGTGCCATTCGCACGACCCTCTGTAGCGCCTTACGGTCAGATGCCAAGCAGTTACCATAACAGGCGGTGATGCAACCGGTCAGGATGCTCTCGATGGTGCAGCTGTAGAACCTTTTGAGGATCTGGGGACCCATTCCAAATCTTTTCAGTCTCCTGAGGGGGAAAAGTTTTTGTTGTGCCCTCTTCACGAATGTCTCGGTATGTTTGGACCATGATAGTTCGTTGGTGCTGTGGACACTTAACTTAAGTCTAACTGTAGGAACCATTTGGCCTGCTTATGTGCTCGTTTAGGGTGCGCTCCACAGCTAAGGCGAAGCGACACAACAACCAATGGTTGCGTGCTGCTTCGTCGACTGTGTCATTGACTGACAGATTGCTATAACATACAGTATGGAGTTGTCAGCTGATAGGTAAAAAAAACTATCCAGGTGTTGTAAAATCTGGCAACGTCTAAGCAGTGGAAAGCGACCTTCATGTTGGCGGTCCCCTGCTCAGACGTTTCATGGATCAACCAATGGTTGTGTGGTACGTCGTCGACTGTGTCATCGACTGACATATAACATATGGTTTGTGTTCCTCTGCCCAGGCATTGCTGACGCCTGCCAGATCTTACAACGCCTGGATAGGTATTTTAGGTATCAGCAAACCCCATCATATGTTATAGCGATCTATCAGTTGATGACAGCGTCGATGACGTAGCACTCAACCATAATGTGGTTAGCTGATACTGAAAATACCTATCCAGCGATGAGAGCCTACTAGAGGAGCTAAATGCTTTCTATGCTCGCTTTGAGGTAAGCAATACTGAACCATGCATGAAAGCCCCAGCAGTTTCGGATGACTGTGTGATCTTGCTTCCGTAGCTGATGTGAGTAGGACCTTTAAACAGGTTAACATTCACAAGGCCACGGGGCCAGACAGATTACCAGGATGTGCACTCAGAGCATGCGCCACTGACCAGCTGGCGGGTGTCTTCCGTAATCGAGTATGTAATACCTACATGTTTCAAGCAGACCACCATTGCCCCTGTGCCCAAGAACGCCAAGATAACCTGTCTAAATGACTATCACACCCTCAGGACCCTGGGACAGAACACCTCCCTTTGCAACTGGATCTGATCACCGACGACAATGAGACCGCCTACAGAGCGGAGGTCAGAGACCTAGCAGTGTGGTGCCAGGACAACAACCTCTCCCTCAACTTCATCAAGACAAAGAAGCTGATCGTTAACTACAGGAAACGGAGGGCCCGACCATGCCCCCATCCACATCGACGGGGCTGTAAAGGAGCGGGTCGAGCTTCAAGTTCTTTGGTGTCCACATCACTAAGGAATTAACATGGTCCACACACACCAACACAGTTGTGAAGAAGGCTGAAAATATTTGGTGTGGGCCCTCAGGTCCTCAAAAAGTTCAACAGCTGCACCATTGAGAGCATCTTGACTGGCTGCATCACTGCTTGGTATGGCAACTGCTTGGCATCCGACCGCATCTGACCGCAAGGCTCCCTGCCATCCAGGACCTCTATACCAGGCGGTGTAAGAGGAAGGCCCTAAAAATTGTCAAAGACTCCAGCCACCCAAGTCACAAACTGTGTTCTCTGCAATCGCACGGCAAGCAGTACCGATGCATCAAGTCTGGAACCAACCGGACCCTGAACAGCTACCCCCAAGCCATAAGACTACTAAATAGTTAACCAAATAGCTACCCAGACTATCTACATTGACCCTTGCACTAACTATTTTGGCTCATCACCAGTGCTGTAATTTACTTAAGTAAATATACTTTAAAGTACTACTTAAGTAGTTTTTTTATGTGTACTTTACTTTACTATTTATATTTTGGACAACTTTTACTTTTACTTCACTACATTGCTAGAGAAAATTATGTACTTTTTACTCCATACACTTTCCCTGACAACCAATAGTACTAGTGTCACGCCCTGACCAATATGAGCCTGTTTATGTTTCATTTTGGTTGGGTCAGGGTGTGAGTTGGGGTGGGCATTCTAGGTTCTTTATATTTCGTTGTTTGGCTGAGTATGGCTCTCAATCAGGGACAGCTGTCTATCGTTGTCTCTGATTGGGAACCATACTTAAGCAGCCCTTTTTCCCTCCAGTGTTTGTGGGAGGTTGACTCTGTTTGGGTGTTTGTTGCTGTTTATACTACACCAGTTGAGCTTCAGTCATTGTTTTGGGTGAGTTAAGAATAAACATGTTTTTCTCAACTCGGTACGCTGCGCCTTGGTCGATAAATGAAGATCATGACAACTAGTTACATTTTGAATGCTTAGCAGGACAGGAAAATGGCCCAATTCATGCACTTATCAAGAGAACATCCCTTGTCATCTCTACTGTCTCTGATCTGATGGACTCACTAAACCAAATGCTTCCTTTGTAAATTATGTCTGTGTTGTATTGTTCCCTGGCTACCTGTAAATAAAAATGGATAAAACATGCCTGGTTTGCTTAATATAAGGAATTTGAAATGATTTATAATTTTACTTTTGATACTTAAGTATGGTTTTAAATTAAGTATTTTACTGGGTGACTTTTACTTATTTTCTATTAAGGTATCTTTGCTTTAACTCAGGTATGACAATTGAGTTTTTTTTTCACCACTGCTCATCACGTATGCTCCTGCTACTGTTTTATATATCCTGTTGACTAGTCACTTCACCCATACCTATAAGTACATATCTACCTCAATTACCTTGTACCGCTACACATTGACTCGGTACTGGTACCCAGCCTTGTGTATATAAATTGTGTATTTATTCCTTGTGTTTTTCTTTCTGCATTGTTGGGGGACAGTAAGTAATTATTTCACTGTTAGTCTGCACCTGTTTAAAAAGCATGTGACAAATAACATTTTGAGGAGGGACAGAGAGGAAGAGACGAAGCGAGAGGCGTTTCATAGGGAATTGCCACATCAAAAGTAGTCTGCATGTCGAATTATTTTTAACATTACTTTTACCATCCCATTAATTGCAGTGACATTGATAACGACATATAGCCTACAGACACTAACCAGTCACCATTCATTCGGTTACTATTCCCTCTCCAAAGTGTACATATTTTCGAGTAGCTGTTCAACTGTCTACTGATGGAGGACCGTGCTGAATTGAGCATACATACAGAAAGCGACACTGACTCAGATTTCAAGGAATCTGCCGGATAATGGGGAGATAGATGGGGGATGAATGGATGACCGGACGAAAAAGACTAACAGGGTAAACATAGCTTACTCTTCTAGAAAAATACCTCACAACTATGTAGCATTTTGAGGGTGATTGAGGCAATGTCAAATATATGCTAAACCTGAAATATAACACAAAAATTCACAGAATCAAAGTTTATAAGGCCATAGAATTGCTTATGTTTCTGTGAATTAAGGTAATAAAATGATTTATTAACGTATGCATTTGATCATAGATACCTACCTTGCACTTGCATCCCAAAGGCTATAATCCCATTCAATAAAACAAGCTCCACATCCTTTCCAGTGATGGCAACAAGTGTTATCAAGTAGTTCGATATATGCATGAATTAAAGTCAATGCACCGTGAAAGAGACTGCACATGTAACGGTCTTGTTAAAACACATAATTCATGCATGCACTAATGGTCGAGGAGCAACGGAAAGATGCAAACTGTCTGGCGTGCACAGAGTTTCAATTAACCCTTTCATAATGTCACCGTGGTTTGGTTATTGCACTGTCTATCTGTGATGGCATTTGGAGTAAAGATCTATCCTACTGCAGTGTCTTTATCGAGTGTTTCCACACGAAACTCGGACAAAAATATACCAGGATATTTAGGATTTTCACGAAATGTAATCCATAGAATATTTATTTGAAGGAAGGATTGTTAACATACTGTATATTTGACATTTGTATCTAAAAGCATAATTGAGAAATTGTTTATTTAAATACTTTTTTTAATGGCATACTTATAAAATGTTGTTACATATGTATTATACTGTACTTCTTAAATACTCCATAGTGTTTAATCTGTATGTGATTCTCTGGCTAGATTTCAATAACTTTAACATAAATGTAGCCTAATAATTGGGCAGTGCGTTCTCTCTCTCTCCCTCTCTCTCTCTTTTATCATCTCTCTCGCTCTTACCATCTCTCTCTCTCTCTCTCTTTTACCATCTCTCTCTCTCTCTTACCATCTCTCTCTCTCTCTCTCACACACACACACACACACACACACACACACACACACACACACACAGAGTCGATTGATGTATGTAACATTACTGTGCATCTCATTACTGTGAGCCATCTGAGAAAATCAGGCCAAGATTTGTGGCACAGCAGGTTGATGCATGAACCCTATTTATCACATCACCTAGCTACTTCATTACTAACACACACACACACACACATACACACACACACACACACACACACACACACACACACACACACACACACACACACACACACACACACACATATGAACCCTATTTATCACACACATCACCTAGCTGCTTCATTACTAACACACACACACACACACACACACACACACACACACACATATGAACCCTATTTATCACACACATCACCTAGCTGCTTCATTACTAACACACACACACACACACACACACACACACACACACACACACACACACACACACACACATGAACCCTATTTATCTAGGACACATCACCAAGCTACTTCATAACTAACACAAACACACACACACACACACACACACACATACACACACATGAACCCTATTTATCACATCACCTAGCTACTTCATTACTCACACACACACACACACACACACACACACACACACACACACACACACACACACACACATGAACCCTATTTATCTAGGACACATCACCTAGCTACTTCATTACTAACACACACACACACATGAACCCTATTTATCTAGGACACATCACCTAGCTACTTCATTACTAACACACACACGTAGAAAAGCGCGAGCACGAATGATGAGCTCTTTCTCTCTCTCAACACACACGCACACACATCACACACGCACAGACACACCACACACACGCACACATAGCAAGGATGCTAAACCTGCCACATCATGTCCCTTTACTAGCTGGCTGTAAAAACTTGCGTCCCAGACCAGAGGGAGCTCGAGATGAGCTGACGTCACTTCAGCTCGAGCTGCCACCGTGCGCTCATTCGAGGTCATGTTCTCTAATAAAAGCCGGTCCCGTAAAATGATTAATTACAGAGTGGCACAGAATCAGAAAAAAAGGCCCCGATGGAAGAAAGCCTTGTATTCATTAAGATGATACCATATCCAGTGACTCTGTGACTCGCTTATATTCTATTCTGGGGATGTGGACACCCTTGATTAATCTTCCTCTCTTCATAAGGCTTGTCTCGGTCTGCTAATGACTTGTCCGGAATGAACACTAAATGGATTGTGATAACAAAGCTACGCTTTGCAGCGTGCTCTGCTCATGTCTATTCCCACTGGGCACAGACGTCACATCGTCTATTCCACGTTGGTTCAACGTAATTTCATTGAAAAAGACTTTGATTCAACCAGAGTGCCCAGTTGGTTATATGGAATGTCATCCGTTTTGATAATTAAAACTTAAACAGCACTGCGGTTCAACAGTAATGGCATGCGCTCAGGAAGCCTGCTGATGGGCTTCTCCACACTCATTGGTAGCTTTAGGACCCCAGGGGAAGGCTGACAAACAGGGCTGCAGGGGCAGAGACAGTTTGCTGTCTGAGAGAGATGAAAACTCCACGAATTTCTTAAGTCAGAGCCGTGGGAAAGATACAGTCATCCGGTGGCGATGAACCGTAAGGCACGGCGACGGGAAAGAAACTGCGCCGAAAGAAACTGCGCCGAAACTCGACCTGCACTCAACATTTTCCTTCCTTGGGAGAACAGATACGTATCTCTAGCGCTCTTACTCGCCCCCTCCCTCCACCCTCTCTCATAGACTTTCTAAGATACCGCGTCTGAATTCAGATGCGGTGCACTTCCAAGGCGAGCATCAGCATCACTACAGCGACTCTGTCTCGGATAAAATCGGAAGAGCGCGTTTTCGTCCTCGGTTGTTTTCGACTCATCTAGTTGATTAGACCCCCCACAAACACACTCCCCATATCACCCCAATACATCAGTCGTCGGAATTATAGCTGCCTCCTCCAGCTCTCCCCTTGGCTTCCCCTTTCTTCAAACCGAACAGAATTTAGGTGTATTTGCCGCATGAGGACGTCCAAGCATTGGAACTCAGTTGCTGGGGTTGCAGCAATTCAGCCTGCCGCTTGCTCCGCGCCGGAGACATGAATCTACCATAAAGGAATTCGCGTTCCCTTTCAAAATCGGAGAAATCAGAACTGTTCGTTTGCCACCTCATGGGGGTTACATTTCGTTTCTGCTGGTCAACAACTGTCGTCAAGTGAATAACTGTTATCGTCATCGCTTCAATTCCAAACTGGAGGAGTCCTGATCAACGGGAATGGAAATGAGAAAATCGTCCCCGGGTTGGAGGACGGGGCTGAGTTTAGGTCGGGAACTACGAGTCTAGATATTTCCAACTTTGTGCGCAAGACTTTCTCTTTCTCTATGGACCGATCAACATCACTGGATATCGAGGCTCTGAAGGTAGGTAGACGACGTGCACCCGGCAAATGAGTGTGTGTGTGTGTGTGTGTGGGGTCCTTCGCTGTGTGGTGATGGGTGCCGCGGTGCCCGACGCTTGTTACACAATCCAGTGCGGTTGTGTGGTGGAGTGTCAAAATGTGTGCGTGGGGTGCATCTCAATATCTGAGTTGTTGCAGCCATGGTGTTCTCTCTCAGCTGTGTGATACATTACATTGGCCACATTGGGGATTTAGAATGCATTATGGTTGAAACATCTCGAACGTGTTGGGATCTGCTCTGTTTTGGGGGGAATCTCTCTCTCTCTCTCTCTCTCTCTCTCTCTCTCTCTCTCTCTCTCTCTCTCTCTCTCTCTCTCTCTCTCTCTCTCTCTCTCTCTCTCTCTCTCTCTCTCTCTCTCTCTCTCTCTCTCTCTCTCTGTGTCTATGTCTCTCTCTCTCTCTCTCTCTCTGTGTCTCTCTGTGTCTAAGTCTCTCTCTGTCTCTCTCTGTCTCTCTCTATGTCTCTCTCTCTCTGTCTCTCTCTATGTCTCTCTCTCTATGTCTCTCTCTCTATGTCTCTCTCTCTCTCTCTCTCTCTCTCTCTCTCTCTCTCTCTCTCTCTCTCTCTCTCTCTCTCTCTGTGTCTATGTCTCTCTCTCTCTCTCTCTCTGTGTCTCTCTGTGTCTAAGTCTCTCTCTGTCTCTCTCTCTCTGTCTCTCTCTATGTCTCTCTCTCTATGTCTCTCTCTCTATGTCTCTCTCTCTATGTCTCTCTCTCTCTCTCTCTCTCTCTCTCTCTCTCTCTCTCTCTCTCTCTCTCTCTCTCTCTCTCTCTCTCTCTGTGTCTCGGTCTCTCTCTGTGTCTATGTCTCTCTCTCTCTTGGTGTCTCTCTATGTCTCTCTCTCTCTGTGTCTATGTCTATCTCTCTGCGTCTCTCTTTATGTCTCTCTCTCTCTCTCTCTGTCTCTCTCTGTCTGTATCTCTCACCACCTGCGTCCCCTCATGTTCAGTGTTCAATAACAGGATATCATCTGGGGAGAGTTCCCTCTTGTTTATCGTCTTAATTTATAGGCGCCAAATATTAGGCTGCATTGTAACACATGGGGAACGAAAACAAATCAAATCAGATTGCGTGCTATCAACATGTCCATGTTATGACGGACAAGTGTGCTGTTGGAGTTGAAATGGTGCGTAGGAGACCATATGGACCGAATGGTGCCCAGTTTGCGCCCCGATTTGTAAACATACGTGTCCAGTACAAATCTCAAAGGCAGATACGCTCTATTGCCAGTAATTGGGCAAAATATCAATATCAGAATTGGGATGCCTGTGTAAACGCTACTTTGGCGACCCAGCACGCACTGTGATCCCACTGACATGTAACCTAGCCTCTGCGTGCACACAGAATTCCAATCCGCCGTACCGAGGCCATTTGGTAGGGTATCGATCCGCGGCTGAAAAGAGACCCGGGACTATTTTGACGCCCCATTTAAATCAGGGAGCTGGTGCTATACCCAGGTCGGGCTGCTTTCTGGTGATTGGTTTCATTGATCGAACCGATGATTGCATAGATCAGACAATCGACGGGAATGAATACATTGTGGCTGGTTGTTGACGTTTTGATGATGCTTTAATATTCCACATTAGTTAGCAGGTGTGCGTAGTTGTCCCTGACCAGTCCCATATGTTAGGCTAACGGTTGCAATCATTCTGACTACTTTTCCCGTTCATGAAAGTTAATTGGAAGTTGACATGTTTGAGCTTTTAAGCCTTGAATTAGGATAATATTGTGCATATTCGCGCAACACACGTGCCAAATGTTCCCATTTTATCAAATGTATTTCAATCAATCAAATGTATTTGTAAAGTCATTTTTACATCAGCCGATGTCAAAGTGCTTATACAGAAACTCAGCCTAAAACCCCAAACAGCAAGCAATGCAGATGTAGAAGCACCATTGGCGAGGAAAGGTCATCATTCCGATATCCATCGTTTTTTTTTTTTTTTTTTTTTTTTTAGTTAAAGATTTGGCAAATAGTTCAGAAGCAAGGCCTTAATGGCCAATCACTAATGTGACTTTAGAGTAGGGTCCCATGGGATAATAAGCAATCAAATGTTTGGAAGTCATCCAAGAGGCAAGAAAAGAGGATCTGGCCCATGATGACATGCTGGCCTGGGTTTGTGAGGCAGTACTATTTCGCCCATAGCTTCCCAAACTCGGTCTTCGGGACCCCAAGGGTTGCACATTTTGGTTTTTGCCCTAGCACTACACAGCTGGTTCAAAGAATCACCAAGCTTTGATAATTTGAATCAACTGTGTAGTGTTAGGCCAAAACCCAAAACGTGCACCACTTGGGGTCCCGAGGACTGAGTTTGGGAAACCCTGCCATAGCCTGTCACAGTTGGCAAGGGTATTATAGCTTAAGATCTGCACAAACATAACACTCAATAGAGGAAACCCATTTATGTTGGCAAACTGAGGCTTGGTTTGACTAGCTAGTTAATCTCTCCATCCCTCTCTTAATCTGTCCATCCCTCTCTTCTCCCCTGGAAGGATAAGGCTGCCATGAGACTAAGCCTGCATACCAAATGGCACCCTGTTCGCTTTATGCCACTATATAGGGTATCGAGACGCACCCTAACCGTGGGTTGTTTTCCGGAGTTGTGGTTCCTAAACTTTAGTGCTAGATGACCTGCCTATTGTCGTTTTATTTTGTGACCCACCTGTTTTTCTAGCCAAGACCCAATGGGTTTGAGCTTGTCTATATGGAGGGGCCAACCACTTGACCATTTGAAAACACTCAGTCTTGTACCCTGTATTCACAAAGTGTCTCGAAGTAGGTTCACTGATCTAGGATCAGGTCCACCCATGTCTATTTAGTACAATCTAAAAGGCAAAACTGATCCCTGAATAGCACTATACTCTGAGACGCTTTGTAAGTAAGTCCCCAGGGGGCCTGATATTGATTCTAAGCTGTATTCTATTATCAGTTAGATTCATTAGGGCATAGCACACACTAGGCCTGGCGCAGTCAGAACATTATTGAATTAGCATTAGCGTGTGTAATTAACGTGTCATGGGCTATTGTTTGGACGGAAGTGGTATACGCGGTAATTGAACCGAGGGAGGGGCAAAGAGGACTCTGAAAGAAGGCGTGGCTGGAAGAGTAGAGGAGAGAATAAGCTAAGCGAACACCAAGCGAGCGGCGGCGGCATCTTGGCGGGGAGGGGAGTCATGGCGATATAGTCTAATTACAGCACCATTTCTGCTTAGCTTCTTATCCCCAGGCAAATGTGCCAGTTAAACTCAGCGTTGATAAGATTATTCCCCATTTCTCCTTCTTCAAACTAAACTGCAAAGAAAGTGCAATTCAATTTACTGGATAGCTTTCAGAGATGGATACCCCGGGAAGCAGAGCACTTCAAACAGAGAGTGTCCTGTTCCAAAGGAAATGGAAGCGCTTGCTAATTAATCAGATCAGATTGAAACCAATGGGATATTTGAGTGATATTGACTTTTAGTCACAGCAGCATCATATATTGACTGATTTGAGGATTGGTTATCTGAACTTGACCTTTGTGGGGCCACAGTATAGTTGATAGAACGTCACATCCTCATCATGATTGGCAGCTGCTGTGAAAGAGGGGTGAAGATGACGTCTAGGAATTGGTGATGCGGTCAATCCAAACAGTGTTCACCTGCGCTTCCAGCGGGCTTAAATCTAGTGTTTTTCCTACAGCTATAAAAGAGCTTTCGTAATATTTACCTGTGTACTACTCTGTGTTTGTCTTTACATTGCCTGGGTCTTGACTCGAGTTCCATCTGACTAAGTCTTGCCGACTGACTGTGGGTGGTGTGCCTGTCTCCTCCATCCATTCTATACCTAATTAACTGCGGCAGCCCGAAAAGGGCACTCCGATCACAACATTGGCTTCAGCTACAGCAGCGCCGAGTATCACATGATTCATATATATTTGCAGAGGAGGAAACCGTGTAGAACATTTCCCGCGGATAGCCTTCAGCGTGTGCTTGGGAACTGCAGGCAATTTGCCCGTGTTGTGTGTGTGCACAGGTGTCGAGGAGTTAAACACGTGGCGACGGCGGGAAAAGGTTAACGCCGCTCAAGGGGCTTTGTTCCGGATTACGGATACAATTTCGACATAATGAACTAAGTGATGCAAAAGTTATTGAGGTATAAAATACACGCATTACACTAGTACAGGCCCTGATGCATCCTACTGCTACGTTTTCCCTTTCTTTAATTCTCCACTCCAAACCTGCTTGCTGGCTGCTTCCTCCTCTCTTATTACAGCTGAAATGGAGAGAGGCTTTAATAGTTGTTTAATTTACACCATTAATCACCCTGTTATGCTATTACTGCTCACATTATTACTGCAATCTTCCAAGAAGCGTTTTTATAATTGCTTCCATTGTTCTAGTAGGGGTGGCCATGGAAACGATGAGACTGCTTGCTAACTGTAGAGTTAGTAACTGGGCGCCAATAACAGTAGGAAGACCTAGGCAGTCTAAAGCCACGAGCATTTATCATTTCCCATTCGGACAAATTCCACAAACAAATCTCTCCTTCCGCCACGTGTTTGCTGTTGTTTTACCCGCTATGTGGACTGACATGGTTGTCTAGTGCCGTGACACTATCTGTCAAGTTGATGTACAGTTGAAGAAGTTTACATACACCTTAGCCAAATGCATTTAAACTCAGTTTTTCACAATTCCTGACATTTAATCCTAATAAAAATTCCCTGTCTTAGGTCAGTTAGGATCACCCCTTTATTTTAAGAATGTGAAATGTCATAATAATAGTAGAGAGAATGATTTATTTCAGCTTTTATTTCTTTCACATTCCCAGTGGGTAAGAAGTTTACATACACTCAATTAGTATTTGGTACGGAGCGGCATCAGTGTTCGGAGTTTTGGAGAGTCTGGCGTGCCCAAAGTAAAATGCCTGGTACTCAGGCCCAGAAACTAGGATATGCACATAATTAGTAGTATTGGATAGAAAACACTCTGGAGTTTCTAAAACTGTTAAAACAATGTCTGTGAGTATAACAGAACTGATATGGCAGGTGAAAACCCGAGCAAAATCCATCCAAGAAAATGTCATTTTGTGAGCTTGCTCATTTTCCAATGGGTTGTTATAGGATCTGCTGAAATCCAGCTCCCAGGTTGCAGTACCTATGGCTTCCACTAGATGCCAACCGTCTTTAGACAAGGTTTGATGCTTTTATCTTGAAAACTAGAGGAATACAGTAAGTTTATATCAGTGGAGTGAGGAAGCAATTTCTGTCTGTGAAGCGGAGGACCCGGGAGCATGCGCCTCGTTTTTTTACTTTTCTATTGCTCAAGATATTATCCGTGTGATATATAATTGTTAATAAACATAATAGTGTAGCTAAGGATCGATTAGAAACGTGGTTAGATTTGTTTGGACAAAGTTTATAGGTATATTTTTACCGGTCTCTGTGTCTTCTATATTGGGTGAGTGAATGGTGGATTTTCTGAACAGAATGCGCCAATCAAACTGAGCTTTATGGATATAAATAGGGACTTTTTCGAACAAAAGAAACATTGCATGTTTTGCTTGGACACTTCGGATTACCATCAGCAGAAGACCATCAAAGGTAAGCGATTTATTTGAGCTCTTTTTATGTGTTTTGTGACACCCGCGCTGGTTTTATTATTATGCTAATGGAGGAAGTACATGGGGCGCTGTCCTCAGACAATCAAATGTTATGCTTTCGCCGTAAAGGCTTTTTCTAATCTGATAACGCTGTGAGATTGCCAAGAGTCTAAGCTTTTGAAGAGTGTGCAACACTTGTATTTTTATGAATGTTTTATAATACTACATTGGCATTTTACATTTTGCCGCTCTACATTTTTCCGGATGTTGTCAAGGATGGGGCGCTAGCGCCCCACTGCTCCTTAATTATCCCCAAGAGGTTAACTTGGGTCAAACATTTCGGGTAGCCTTCCATAAGCTTCCCACAATAAGTTGGGTGAATTTTGGCCCATTCCTTCTGACAGAGCTGGTGTAACTGAGTCAGGTTTGTATGCCTCCTTGCTCGCACATGCTTTTTCAGTTCTGCCCACAAATTTTCTATAAGATTGAGGTCAGGGCTTTGTGATGGCCACTCCAATACCTTGACTTTGTTGTCCTTAAGCCCTTTTGCCACAACTTTGGAAGTATGCTTGGGGTCATTGTCCGTTTGGAAGGCCCATTTGTGACCAAGCTCTAACTTCCTGACTGTCTTGAGATGTTGCTTCAATATATCCACATAATTTTCTTTCCTCATGATGCCATCTATTTTGTGAGTTCACCAGTCCCTCCTGCAGCAAAGCACCCCCACAACATGATGCTGCCACCCCAGTGCTTCACGGTTGGGATGGTGTTCTTCGGCTTGCAAGCCTCCCCCTTTTTCCTCTAAACATAACGATGGTCATTATGACCAAACAGTTCTATTTTTGTTTCATCAGACCAGAGGACATTTCTCGAAAAAGTACGATCTTTCTCCGCATGTACAGTTGCAAACCATAGTCTGGCTTTTTTATGGCGGTTTTGGAGCAGTGGCTTCTTCCTTGCAGGTTATGATGATATAGGACTCGTTTTACTGTGGATATAGATACTTTTGTACCTGTTTCCTCCAGCATCTTCACAAGGTCCTTTGCCGTTTTTCTGGGATAGATTTGTGCTTTTCACACAAAAGTATGTTCATCTCTAGGAGACAGAACGCGTCTCCTTCCTGAGCGGTATGATGGCGGCGTGCTTGCGTACTATTGTTTGTACAGATGAACGTGGTACCTTCAGGCATTTGGAAATTGCTCCCAAGGATGATCCAGACTTGTAGAGGTCTACAATTGTTTTTCTGAGGTCTTGGCTGATTTCTTTAGATTTTCCCATGATGTCAAGCAAAGAGGCACTGAGTTTGAAGGTAGGCCTTGAAATACATCCACAGATACACCTCCAATTGCTTGAAAAACGAGTCTCAATGACTCCAACATAAGTGTATGTAAACTTCTGACTTCAACTGTATAGTCAGGTTGATAAAGCCTTACATGGGTCTGGCGATCTTCCGGGCTATGACCTAGGGAGTTGAGCGAGCGACATGCATCCTCTAGAGACGGCCATACTTACCAGCTAATAGAGAGTGATGGTTGATCCTAGCAGCAGTCAGTCAAGCTGCAGGGGGTCCCGGGGGTCTTAGTGAGTAAACACTTTGGTTCACACACCACAAACACTGAAGCCAAGCCATGCATAAGGGAGCACATGTTGAACTCTGCTCCCTCCCTCCTCCCCGCGGTTCCGCCGCTCTGACAAGTTAAAAGAAGTCAGATCTCAGGCCCGGCCACGGCTGAGGAGCATAGGGGGACTGGCAACTCCGCTCCCACTCAAGGGCGCTACTGACACCTCATCATGAGTCAAATGGAGCGGGAGTGGCGGTGAGGGGGCGAGGCGACCGCGCTGGTGTAATGTAAGGAGTGCGGCGGCTCGAGAATGACGGACGAGTCGGGGTGATTGAAAGAGCGAAGGGAGAAGAGGGCCTCTCTTGCCTCACATTTTTCTCTAGGTTTTTGGAGTGAGACGATGCGGGGACAGAGAGGGGATGTGACACGCCTCAGAGGAACTAAGGGAGGATGGAGTGACTGACAGTGCAGCCACTTAGTCAGGGTCAGGATCATGGTTGAGGATTAGACTTGACCAAGACAAAGTAAACGGCCCATAGGGCAGGAGCTTATCTCATCTTTCTGTAGCATGAGGATTTGTATTGGCATTTGTTAGGATCCCCACACTCTTCCTTGGGTCCAAAATGATTACATCACAACAAAACAGCCTACATCATAAATAACACATAACATCATACAATAATTATTACATCATTACTCAATCATTACACATTTAGAATACAAAATGTACAATACAATACAACAATATTACAATGTTTTTTATTGGACAAGTTTAGGTAGTCCCTCCCTTTTCAGTAAGCTTTCCATTTGATTCCGAATGAATGCAACCCATGTCCAGACAAAACCAGGTTCAGAGACAGGTCTGGCGGTCTGGATCAGGGATATCGTTCAGTAAAAAAATAACAAGTCTCTGGGGCATTCGTTTTTTTTTCCTTCTGCTTGAATAAATTCACATTTCATCGATTCAATCAGCTCAACTATGTTTACTGTCATACCAAATCCAATATCACTGGAGATCCATTAAAAGACAAATTGTGTTTTTGCATAATCGCAGATAATTTCCGGAGGTTGGTTTTTGATTGAACGTGACCTTAGATCCAACCTAATCAAGGCTCCTAAAGTCCCTCTGTACTGAAGCATCAGGAAGGAAATGTCAAAGCACATTGGTCTGGCTAACGACCAAGTACTCAGTGACGATGTCTGGTCTCCCCGTCCACCCCCTATCCACCCCCCGTCCTCTCCCCTCTTTCCCACCACATACTCTGTTTACACCGACCTGGGTCTATTATTTTCATGTGGTTGTGATTCAGACGTTCACTTTCTGAGCTGTCTTGGCTGTGTTTGTGTGGCCATGTTTGATGTGCTTTGTTGTTCTTTGTGTTGTACGTTTCACACCTCCGTGATTCTGTCGCTCGTCGCCTCGCCAATGTCTTGAGAATATTCCAGCGACTTGAAAAGGGACTTTATTTGTTTGCGCGGTTGCGCTGCTATTCAAATATTCCCGACAGGTTTTGAAAGCTCTTTGTCAACCAATGTCAAGGCGGTGTGACAAAAAATTGCGTTGTCAGAAATGACAGACATCGCTAAAGAAAAAACCAAAAGATGAAAACCAAGACTTGTTTCCATTTATTATTTAATTTGTTACACTTTTTTCCCCAGACCGGCTTCTCCATTGTAGACTTATGAAGGTCACAGAAATAATAAATATTTTTTTTTCTCCAAAAATTTGAAATCATCTTTTCAATCAGTCCCTTTATTGGATAACAATAATTGTTTTGTGTAGTGGTTGGAAGGACATTGTCGACAATTGTTGCTACCAACATACAGTTTAGTCTTTCCTGAGCATGTTACCTGTATGACCAGATCTGCAGTTACATGTAGGACCAGATCAAGGGGCATGTGTGTGTGTGTGTGTGTGTGTGTGTGTGAGCACAACTGACCAACCTCTGTTCATAGACAACATATATGCATTCTCCACTCCAGTCCCCCACCACCCACAAGCCATAATCACATAGCCCACTTTAAACCGATCTCAATGTTATCTCTCAAAAAGCCAAGTTTTCCTATTGGACAATAAGAAGGAAGGAAAGAATAGAGACTATTTTTCTAAAAGAACCCTTTTGATGTGTAATAGATATTTTATTGGTCCTTGTGAAGGGCAGAGCTGCTCAGCTCGGCTCGACATAGCTGCAGAAATAGTTTTATCTTCTTCCCCATTCAGCCCATTGATTCTCCCCACCAACATGAAAGGCATTGTGCTGGTTCTGGCGGTTTGATGTTTTTGTTCTGCATAGCACTGTATCTGTATGTCTCTGTATCTAAACACGGGCATGTTTTGTGCAGTTCCCTCAGTAGGAACTGCACAAACTCTATGGGCTGGTTTTCCTGGACCCAGATTATTGTGATTCAACTTGGTCCTGGACTAAAGATTAATCCCAATTGAAAATGGCCATTGAAAATGCATGACTAATGTTAATCTGGGCCCAGGAAACCGTCTTGGTAGGTTCACTGGGTTTTTGTCCAATGGTGTATCTGTTCCATTTGGCGCCGTTGGTACGTTGGAACGGTTCCGTTCAGCGGTACGTCTGTTCCATTCTATTTCTAGTTACTTGATTATTTCTTAATGACCTTGTAAACCCGGGATAACTCCATTAGATAAACGCAACGGATACGGAGCTAACATTCCGTTATGATTTATTCACAATGTGGCATGCAGCCGTTCGTAGTGCTGCACTTCAATTAGGCTCAGTTCATTCTCTCACTTCTCACCCGTTCTCTACTACTAGTCAAGGTGACTTACAGAAAGATCCTCACCAGGAGCTAAAATGGTTGCCATTTATCCAGGCGCATTCCATTATAGCCAGTGTCTGAGCTGCATTAGGCAGCTTCTTCACAAGGCCATTATAACAGGAGCGGTGACAGATACACATCCGCGAGGAAGCGCCACATATCCACAACGGCGATAGCTACTACTCTCAGCAACCGTTACAGTGCATTTTGTCCCACGGGCAGAGCTTCAAGAAATGTTCCAACACCATGGAGGTCGTTCATCCTGGATCAAACTGCAACCCGTTAGAAAGCAATGATGCGTTATTTATTCTAGTAAACATACGGTGTGGATATCTATTGGTAAAGTGTGACATTTCAATATATGACTGTGAGCACTGAGGTGACATGGAGAGAGAGATGGGATGGAGGGAGATTGAAGATGGAAAGTGAGAGAGAGATTGGCGACGGGGGGAGAGAATGAGAGAGAGAGAGGAGGGTTTACATGAGGGAGAGAAAGAGCGAGAGAATGAGATGGGTTGATGGAGGGAGAGTGAACGAGGGAGAGATGAGAGGGAGAGAATGAGATGGAAGAGAGAGCGAGAGAATGAGATTGGTTGATGGAGGGAGAGTGAATGAATGAGAGAGGGAGGACGGATAGAGTTGCATCAGCCTGGTTATTGTCAGCAGTCACACTTGTCAGCAGTGCTCTGATCTCATCTGGCTGATTACCTCTGTGCCATTGCCTTTGAAGCCTGGAGAGACAGACAGACGGGAAGACAGACGGATGCTTTCCTACCACTCTTTCCTGTCATCCTCCAATCCGTCATGTTTTTTTGGCACAGTGTTCACATCACGTCCAGGCCCTCTCCCTTCTGGATAGCACAGGTCTGATTGGGGATTGTGTGTGGGGAGGGGAGGGGAGGGGAGGGAGAGGAGAGACAGAGGCCGGTGTGAGGAAGATGCTGGTCTCAGACAGTCAGTGTGTCCAGGATCAGTAGCGGTGTCTGAAATGGGCCATTGTCAGTAGTAATACATAGAGTGGTATTACAGACACATAATGTGTGTCTCAGTAGTCCAACAGGGTTGTAATCTTCATCACAGTGGTCTGGTCCAGTCCACTGATTGTCTCTCTCTGTTAGTCATTACGCCTGATACACACTCACAGCCCCGGTCCACACACCTGATCTGCCCAGCTTAGTGATTACAGGAACACTGTCTCAGACAACCCTGGTGATGCTGCCATAGAGCACAGGTAATGTGATGGAGAGAGAGGGAGAGTGGGGAGTGAGGGAGAGTGGGGAGTGAGGGAGAGTGGGGAGGGAGAGTGGGGAAGGAGAGAAGGGAGGGAGGGATGAAAGGGAGGGATAGTGCGGAAGAATACAGTATGTTGGTTGGTGAGAGAGGCAGGAGAGGTGAGTGAAAGACGGAGAGAGAGAGAGAGAATATGTGGGAAGAAAAAGTGAGTGTGAAAATGAGAGGAGGGAGAGAGAATGTCAGATGGTAAGAGGGGCAGGAGGTAGGAAGTGAGAGAAAGAGGGGGGAGAGAGGGGGAGAGAGGGCATCGGCCCAGCATTGTTGCCTGTGTGTAGAGGCAGGCAGCCCAAAAAAAGATCAATGTCACCCTGTTGCTTAGAGACAGATGGTCCCCTCCCCGCATGGGGTGAAACGGGGGCCAGGGTGGAGAGAGGGGAGGGAGGGAGGAAGGAGGAGTGGGGGGGGAGCACCTTGGGGAGGAGAGGGGAGGGCGTTGTGGGATAGACAGGGGTGTAAGGGGCAGGGAGAGATGTTAATTTATTTTCCATTTTGTAAATGATGTATTTGCACATCGCTACAACACTGTATATAGACATAATATGACATTTGAAATGTCTTTATTCTTTTGGAACTTTTGTGAGCGTAATGTTTACTGTTAATTTTGTATCGTGTATTTCACTTTTGTTTATCTATTTCACTTGCTTTGACAATGTAAACATACAGTGCATTTGGAAAGTATTCAGACCCCTTGACTTTTTCCACATTTTGTTACGTTACAGCCTTATTCTAAAATTGATTAAATCGTTTTTTTCCCCTCATCTATCTACACATAATACCCCATAATGACAAAGCAAAAACAGGTATTTATTTATTTTTGCTAATTTATTAAAAATAAAAAACGGAAATATCACATTTACGTAACTATTCAGACCCTTTACTCAGTACTTTGTTGAAGCACCTTTGGAAATGATTACAGCCTCGAGTCCTCTTGGGTATGACGCTACAAGCTTGGCACACCTGTATTTGGGGAGTTTCTCCCATTCTTCTCTGCAGATCCTCTCAAGCTCTGTCAGGTTGGATGGGGAGGGTCGCTGCACAGGTCTCTCCAGAGACGTTCGATCGTGTTCAAGTCCGAGCTCTGACTGAGCCACTCAAGGACATTCAGAGACTTGTCCCCAAAGCCACTCCTGCGGTGCCTTGGCTGTGTGTTTAGGGTCGTTGTCCTGTTGGAAGATGAACCTACGCCACAGTCACCACGCTTCACCGTAGGAATGATGAAGGTTTCCTCCAGACGTGATGCTTGGCGTTCAGCCCATTTTAGAATAAGGCTGTAACGTAACAAAATGTGGAAAAAGTCAAGGGGTCTGAATACTTTCCCGAATGCACTGTATGTTTCCCCTGCCAATAAAGCCCTTTGAATTGAGTTGAATTGATTCTAATTGATGGAAAGGGAAGGAGGGAGAAAACCACCAAGCTCAAGGGACACACCCTATAATGGAGATGGAGGAGGAGGAGAGTGAAGAAGCTGGAGAGAGGGGAGGGCTTTGGGGGATAGGCAGGGGTGAAGACCCTCTAGAGAGAGAGAGAATGTCATCATTACCATAGTGGTATATTCTCTGGGGACAGTGGGTTATAGTGGGTCACAGCTGGGGAATTCTGTAGACGGCAAAGAAAAACTGTGTAGGATTGTGTAAAGAGATGTCCTTGGTCCGTCCTATTGAATGCACCAAAGCGAAAGTCAAGTATGTAGGAACTACAAGGAGACAGTTATCATAACAGATCTATTTGGATGACATCTTGTGTAAATCATAACTTGATCTTTCTTTGGATGGTTCACTACAGTAATCGGCAGTACAGTGCTGGCGCAAGCCAGCGCCATTAAGTAGTGGTGGATTATGTAGCTTTTCAAACACGAGGTTGAAAATCCTTGAGGATCTAGATTCTAGATCAAGCCCCGACATGACTGTGTTCATTTCCTTTCTCCTGTCTCATCCATGCTGTTTGCAGTAGATGCTTCTCTTGTGTCGAGTATTTGCCTCTCTGCCCCTCCCTCCCCTCTCTCCTGGCCCTGCGGACGTCTGTGGTAGTCCGGGGGTGGAGAGGAGGAGCAGAGAGGGTTAATGATTAGGAGATGATCTACACGGCCCTGTCCTGGGAAGGCTGCCTACTTAAACCCACTATTTCACATAGCATTCATTTACCTCAGACAGATGATATTCCAGCTGCATGTAAATATGTCATCTGGCCGCTGTAGCGAGACCGCTAGGCTAGCACCCCCCTCTCTGTCTGGTCCTGGGTCCCGCTCTCCCGCTCTCTCTCTCTGTTCCACTTTCCCTGTCTCACTCTCTCCCCCTCCTTTTCTCTCCCTCTCTCCCTCTCAGGTGAACGGGTGGTGGTGTCGAAGCATCCCCTGATATAATTCCATCATGCTTACACACACGCAAACACACACACACACACACACACAAAACAGGCAGGCATAGTCGCGACAGTCATAAACCACGGTGCTCCCTTTGCCAAGGTCGTGTCTGTCCTCTTGTGCTTTGACTTTTCTGGGCTGTGGATCAATGAGCACTGGAGGCCTCTCTCTCTCTCTCTCTCTCTCTCTCTCTCTCATTCTCTCTCTCTCTCTCTCTCTCTCTCTCTCTCTCTCTCTCTCTCTCTCTCTCTCTCTCTCTCCATCCCCTCTCTCTCTCCATCGCCTCTCTCTCTCCATCGCCTCTCTCTCTCTCCATTCTCTCTCCATTCTCTCTCTCTCTCTCTCTCTCTCTCTCTCTCTCTCTCTCTCTCTCTCTCTCTCTCTCTCACTCCTATAGGAAATCTAGATGTCATTTGGGTCACATACAGTACCTAGTTCTCCATCAGTGTTAGTGCTGTTTATTTGCTCATTAGCTAGCTACCCAATGTGGCTCAATCGTCGGCTCAGTGATGTATGGACATTTCCTATAGTGAAAACCATCGTCTCAAGCAAAACATCTCATATGCTATGTGTTGAAACACATATGTTGGTAGCATGCCAGATTGGTTGAGTGTTGGAGCCATAGAAATATAATGGCTAGAACGAGCATAGAAGCGCTGACTGGTAAACTCATGGGTACATTCAAAATGGCCACCAGTCTACCCATTATGGCATCATTGACTTGAATAAGCATGTCCGTTCCAGAGATTCTATATCTGTGGTCGGAGCGTTGAAGCACTATGCAAGCTCTTCTTTACGCTAGTAACGTAATAAACTATGTATTGTGACATTGCAAGATGGAAAAAGCCCCTTTGGCCACACCAGAAGGACGATATGAATGCAGACAGCGGATACTCACTGGCGGTGGCGTTCCAGGTTGTCTTTTTTGCAGTACCAGACTGCATCCCAAATGGCACCCAATTTCCTACTTTGAACCATAGGGCTCTGGTCAAAAGTAGTCCACAATAAATGTAATATACCTGATCATGTGTGCAGCGTGACTGCAAAATTGACCACCTGAAACGCCTCCATTTGGTCTAGTGCTGACATAATTAAATCCAGGGCCTCGTTTCCTCTGGGGGCCTATGAGGTCTTCATCTTCTAGGTGGGACAAATCACTTCCAATGGTAACATGGCATGCATGACTGTACAACATGTAGCCTACAGGTACTGGGGGATGACTTCTAGGCCACCTGGCCATGGCAATGTGATTATATACCTCATGAGGAACGGTGTGGCAGTGTAGCTCCTAGGGCCCTGTGCTCGTATAGGCTTAGGCTGCTAAAAGCCACTTACAGACATGCCTACATTTTACATATGGGTGACCCCGGCGGGATGGTATGGCAAGCACCATGCTCTACTGACTGAACTACACAGGACCAATGGTTTAAGGAGACGAAGGGAATGATTGAGAGAGAGGGAGAAAAGAGGGCAGGAGGGAGGTACCCCCTCCCGCTCTCTTTTCCTCCCTCCATCCTTCTTTTGTCTCTCTCTCTCTCAGATGGCGAGGCTATTTCTGGGCTGCTCCGATCAGTCATCCCCTCTCTTCTTCCAACGGGGGAGATGAAGACATTCTCTCTCTTTCCCCAATTCATTAGTCTGTGACCTTGGCTGCTTGAAATCCCTAAATGTCTCCCTCTTTCTTTTTATATCCTCTCTTTCTTTCGTCCAGCCCTCCTTTCATCCCCTGCTACCCCTTTGAAAATCACATTCGAGAAAAGAGGCAAGACTTTGATCCAAAGGGTTGTTTTTGAAATCACGCAATGTCAGGGAATCATCGCGATGAGTGATTCTTCGAGACACCTTAGCACGTCTCTCTCTCTTTCTCTCTCTCGCCAGCATTTCAGGGAGATTCAAAGATTTGCCTGAGGTGTTTTTTTTTCTCTCTTTCTTTCTCTAATCTCTCTCTCTCTCTGTCTCTCTTTGTCACCCCCTCCCCCTTCACCTATTATTCTCTCTCTACCACCCTGGTTTCATTCAGTGTTAAATTAAGGATGCCTCAAGTGTTTTTTCTCTCTCTCATCATTTCGTGTAGTGATAGGTGGATGGATTGATAGGTTGATGGATTGATAGGTTGATGGATTGATAGCTTGATGGATTGATAGGTGGATGGATTGATAGGTGGATGGATTTATAGGTGGATGGATTGCTATGTGGATGGATTGATAGGTGGATGGATTGATAGGTGGATGGATTGCTATATGGATGGATTGATAGGTGGATGGATTGCTATGTGGATGTATTGATAAGTGGATGGATTTATAGGTGGATGGATTGCTATGTGGATGGATTGATAGGTGGATGGATTGATAGGTGGATGGATTGCTATGTGGATGGATTGATAGGTGGATGGATTGCTATGTGGATGGATTGATAGGTCTCAGTGAGATTGCTGATGGGTGGTTGCTGATAACCCTTGCAAATGCATAACCAGATCAGAGCACAAGCCCTCTCTCTCGCTCCCCCTCCCCTTCTCTCTCCCTTTCTTCCTCCCTCTCTCTGCCCTTCTCTCTCCTCCTCCTCCCTCTCTCTCCCTCTCTCCCCCCCTCTTCTCTCTCCTCTTCCTCCCTCTCTCTCTCTTCTCCTCCCTCTCTTTCTGCATAGCCACTAAACCAGTGGTTGAGAATGAGAGTGCTGTTTCTGTCTCTGAGCCCTCCCTCCCTCCCCTTCATCCCTCCTCTCCTCCTCCTCCTCCTTTTCCACCTCTTCAGTCTAATTAACATGCTGCTCTGCTAGAGGCTGCCCCCCAAATGGCACCCTACTCCCTTTATAGTTCACTACTTGTGATCAGGGCCCATAGGGCTGGTCAAAGGTAGTGCACTATGTGGCTAATAGGATGTCATTTGGGACGCACACAGAGAGAAGCACTGACCTCAACTTAAGCAGTGACTGAAAATAGAATCCAAGTAGTGCCTTTGCTGCTGTTCGATGACCGCCCCGAGCAGGCGCTGCATCCCACATTCTCTCCCTAAATTGCTTTCTCTTGTCTTCTCCACCTCCACTCCCTCCCTCTCTCTCTATTGCTCACGCTCTCTCTCTCTCTCTCTCTCTCTCTCTCTCTCTCTCTCTCTCTCTCTCTCTCTCTCTCTCTCTCTCTCTCTCTCTGGAGTTGTTGGTGTGCGTGCGGGTTGTGAGAGGGTTTGCTGTTCTTTTTTGTGTGCTTATTTCTATATATTATTTCTCCTGCATGACTGTAGGAGAACAGGTTGGCCATGGAAAATCTTTCAACTGCTTCGCAAATGAATAAAGCATTGGCTGTGTTTCTGAAAGAGGAGTGCCTCATCAACAGTCTGGTTGAGACACGTGTTACTTCTAAATGATGTCTTTTTGCAAATGAACACGTGTTACTCGTAGCTGTTCTCTCCAGCTACGAGGGTTGCTATATCCAATGTACCACCATTCATTCCTGATGGCGACCTGATGCGAGAGCTCGCACGTTACTGGAAATTTGCCAGCCCAATGAGAGAGTTATGAAACATGTTAGCGCTTGTAGAAGGTAGGTTTTCATGTTTGTAGACTCACAAACACAAACTTGAGATATTTAGTGTCAGCTGAGGTATATGAGGGGAAAGCCTACATGGTTGGTGCGACTACAGGAAGTCGGAGGTGTTTCGATTGAGGGGAGATTGGACATACGCGGCAGGCATGCACGCACAGTAAGCGGGGCGAGCAGGGCGCTGATGGATCCTCTGTCGCGTCTGGCTCCAGATCTGAGAGCAGGCCGGGGGGTTCGGGGCAGCCTCTGCCACCACCCTGGGTCCAGACTCAACCCCAACCATTTGGAATAGCAAGGTTGGCGTCTGAATGGCCACGTCTCAGCAGTAAGGAAAGGAAACGGTAGAAAATAAAAGTAAAAAAAAAAAAATGATATGATCATTCAACACAGGGTGATTTCTTTCCCTTGTCTGTTTGCCTCTTTTGGTTGTGGAACTGTACGACAGACTACACACTAGATAGGAACTGGGAGGAACCACGTTCGGGGGTGGTTTTAACCATATGTTAAAACAGTGTGGATTGGTGCATGTGTGGAGGGACAGAAATCAGGGAGGGAGGAGCTGTACATGGGGAAAGGTAGTCTTCTTCTTCAACCTGGAGAGGACGTCGGCGCAGCGAAATCCCACGTTCCATCTGCGGCGTCCTTCAGGGTCTCTGACGGTGGGATCCAGCGGAGATGAGGAGGATGACTATGGACTTCTACGCAGACCTCCACGGTGGCAGCAACACTGATCCACAGTGTGCTCAGCAGATTCTACAGGGGATGCCTAAGCTCGGGCCTGAGCAGATTGCTGGGCTAGAGGGTGATTTTTCATTTCAGGAACTAACAGCGGTTGTGCAGCAGCTCTCCCCAGGCTGTGCGCCAGGGGTCGATGGACTGACAGCTGAGTTTTATAAATGTTTATGGGGTGTATTGGGGAGGGACCTCTTAGACGTCTTTCGGGAGTCCTTTGAGAGTTCAGTACTACCAGTCAGCTGCCAGTGGGCAGTGCTGTCACTACTGCTGAAGAAGGGGGACCTAGCTCTACTGAAGAACGAGGCCAGTATCGTTGCTCTGCTTGGATTACAAAATACTGTCCAAGTTTTTGGCAAATCGGCTGAAAGGTTGTTTGGACCAAATAGTTCACAGGGACCAGGCATACTCTGTGCCTGGGCGGACAATAATGGACAACTTGTTTATTTTGAGAGATGTGATAGACATCACTAGGATGTATGATCAGGAGCCGGCCAGTCCCAGCTAGGAGAGGGATTAGGCAGGAGTGTCCACTCTTTAGCCCTACTGTTTAGCCAGAGAACCACTGCTGTGTAGGCTGAGGGAGAGTCTGCAGGGGATGTAGGCTGAGGGAGAGTCTGCAGGGGATGTAGGCTGAGGGAGAGTCTGCAGGGGATGTCAGTTCCAGGGGCAGTAGGTGGGGAGACAGTTTCATTGTTGGCTTATTTTATTTAACTATGCAAGTCAGTTAAGAACAAATTCATATTTACAATGACGGCCTAGGAACAGTGGGTTAACTGCCTTGTTCAGGGGCAGAATGGCAGATTTTTATCTTTTCAGCTCTGGGATTTGATCTAGAAGCCTTTCGGTTGTTTGTTAGAGGGGAGGGAGATGTAGATGAGGTTAGCAGGGCTTTAGTGTCGTTTTAGGGTGCGGCATCAGCTAAGGTGAACTGGGGTTGGCTGTGAACCTATATGTTGGAGGGCCTCAGTATACTGTAGCCAATGGGCGTAGGGCTGTAGCCAATGGGCGTAGGGATTGACTGGTGAACTACCTGGTGGGGCAGGCAAACATTTCAAAATGGAAGACGAGGAAACATGAGATGCTGGGGACGGGATGTAGAGACCACAGAGCTGTATTGCTGGTGCTGGCTCGGCTAAAACTGGAGCATGTATATGGGGTGCTGGTGAACCGTCTGGGGGACTGTAGGGGTGTGGGGCATCAGTGGGTTCTGTGTGCGGTGGACGAGGGTGGGCTTGGTTTTAACTTTTCTAGTCTGTTCAAATTAAATACAGTTTGTTTTAATGATGTACAGTAAGTATTTGAGCTAAATAAAGTTGAAGTATTTAGAATCTCTCTCCTCCTCTCTACTTCTCTTTGAATGTATTGTATCCCAACCTCCCAATCTCCCTCCTACACATACACACAAGTGGTTTCTTTTGAGGAAGAGAAGAGGAGGGGAGGGAGAGTAGACAAGGGGAGGGAGAGAAGACGAGGGGAGAGAGAGAGAGAGATCAAGAGAAGCAGAGAAATAAAGTAGGGTATGGAATTGTTTCCAAGGTTCTATCCCATGTTCCCCTCTCTCTGTGTGTCAGGAAGATGAGAGGTCTTTGTCAAGAGGAGACGGCTGGCATTGATCCATACTGTGGAGGGAGAGAAGGGAGCCCTACATGTAGACTCACAGGTTGATCCTAACTGTGGAGGGAGCCCTACATCTAGACTCACAGTTTGATCCTAACTGTGGAGGGAGAGAAGGGAGCCCTACTTGTAGACTCACAGTTTGATCCTAACTGTGGAGGGAGCCCTACATCTAGACTCACAGTTTGATCCTAACTGTGGAGGGAGAGAAGGGAGCCCTACATGTAGACTCACAGTTTGATCCTAACTGTGGAGGGAGAGAAGGGGGCCCTACATGTAGACTCACAGTTTGATCCTAACTGGGGAGGGAGAGAAGGGAGCCCTACATGTAGACTCACAGTTTGATCCTAACTGTGGAGGGAGAGAAGGGAGCCCTACATGTAGACTCACAGTTTGATCCTAACTGTGGAGGGAGAGAAGGGAGCCCTACATGCAGACTCACAGTTTGATCCTAACTGTGGAGGGAGAGAAGGGAGCCCTACATGTAGACTCACAGTTTGATCCTAACTGTGGAGGGAGAGAAGGGAGCCCTACATGTAGACTCACAGTTTGATCCTAACTGTGGAGGGAGAGAAGGGAGCCCTACATGTTGACTCACAGTTTGATCCTAACTGTGGAGGGATGTGTGTATGTGTGTGTATGTGCAGTGATCAGAGAGCTAGAGTGCATGGTTTTCATCCATTTTTGACCAAGGAACAGTCCAGAAGAGTGCAGCCCTGAGCCATGCAGTCGATCAAAGGATGTATCTCTGTCTGTCTGTCTGTGTGCATTTGTGTGATGGGTGATTAAGTGAGTATGCTTTTTCACCCATCACTGAACATACAGTACTTTCAGAAAGTATTCACACCCCTTGATCTTTTCCACATTTAGTTGTGTTACAGCCTGAATTTTAAATTAATACAATTTAGATTTTTTTGTCTCTGGCCTGCACACAATACTCCATAATGTCAAAGTGGAGTTAATTTTTTTATTTATTTTTTACAAAAATGTAAAATGGAAATGCGAAATTGAGTCAATAAGTCAAAATGTGCTTAAGAGTCACATAATGAGTTGCATGTACTCACACTGTGTACTATAATAGTGTTTAACCTGGTTTTTGAATGACTACCTCATCTCTGTACCCCACACATGCAATTAGTTGTAAGGTCCCTCAGTCAGACAGTGAATTTCAAACACAGATTCAACCACAAAGAACAGGGAGGTTTTCCAATGCCTCGCAAAGAAGGGCACCTATTGGTAGATGGATAAAAAAAGCAGACGTTGAATATCCCTTTGAGCATGGTGAAGTTATTAATTACACTTTGGATGGTGTATCAATATACCCAGTCACTACAAACATACAGGAGTCCTTCCTAACTCTGTTGCCGGAGAGTAAGGAAACCCCTCAGGGATTTCACCATGAGGCTAATGGTGACTTTAAAACAGTTACAGATTTTAATGGCTGTGATAGGAGAAAACTGAGGATAGATTAACAACATTGTAGTTACTCCCAATACTAACCTAATTGACAGAGTGAAAAGAAGGAAGCCTGTACAGAATACAAATATTCCAAAACATGCATCCTGTTTGCAACAAAGTAATACTACATAACATGTGGTAAAGCAATTCACTTTTCGTCCTGAATACAAAATGTTATGTTTGGGCAAAATCTAATCCAATCCATTACTGAGTACCACTCTCCATATCATGTTATGGGTATGCTTGTAATCGTTAAGGACTGGGGAGTTTTTCAGGATAAAAAATGTACTGAATGGAGCTAAGCACAGACAAAATCCTAGAGGAAAACCTGGTTCAGTCTGCTTTCCACCAGACACTAGGATATGAATTCACCTTTCAGCAGGACAACAACCTAAAACACAAGTCCAAATCTACACTGGAGTTGCTTGCCAAGAATGTCCAAACAACCTTGAATGTTCCCGAGTGGCCGAGTTACAATTTTGACTGAAATCTACTTGAAAATGTTTTGTGCGTGTGCGTGTGTGTTTTGTCCCTAGAAAATATACAGAATTTGGAGAACTTGTTTACAACCTTTAAGGATAGCCCCCTTTTTTTCAATTTTCTCCTAAATGACATATCCAAATCTAACTGCCTGTAGCTCAGACCCTGAAGCAAGATATGCATATTATTGGTACCATTTGAAAGGAAACACATTGAAGTTTTTGGAAATGTGAATTGAATGTAGGAGAATATAATACAATAGATCTGGTAGAAGAAAATACAAAGAAAAAAACAACTGGTCTTTTTCTACCACCATCTTTGAAATGCAAGAGAAAGGTCATAGTTCTAGCCATCACTCAGGTTGTAATCCCGATAGTGTGTATGTGCAAAGTTTCAGATGGATACCTTGAAGTATGACTGAACTACAAGACTTTTAGTGTGAAGTCCCGAGGTACATTTGGGTAAATCATAAAGGAGACATTCACATTCAATTTTTCTGCAAGAATATCGTCAAATCTGTATACTTGGACTTTGATTTAGCTTTCCAAGTATTAGTAGCCATGTTATAAGTTCAACATTTGCAAAACAACCCGTTTTCATAACTCTGAATATCCTTATAATAATACATTTTACGTCATATACATGGTTTCCGGATACTCCCGTAAATCCCAGCTCATTGGCTATCTAGCTAGCTTTGTTTGACCCCGATTGGTGCTTATTTGACAAAGATACAGTCGTTCAAGTGATGACCGCCTGCGTCATCGGCGTGCCATGAAGGCGTCGCTCTCTGACCAAAATAGTGAAATAGTGAAGTCTTGTTACCTTCTAGGATTTCTGAGGAATAGATACGGATGTGATTTGACTTGTTGAAACAACGTTTAGGCTGAGATTTTCACCGATTCCTTTCTCTGCAAATTGAACGAGTGGAAATACAACATTTTTCGTGTATGCTATATGGAAGTTTTTAGGATATGAAAAAGGATTTTATCTAACAGAACGACACTTCATGTTATCTCTGGGACCGTTTGGATGATAAATCAGAGCAAGATTTCAGAATGTAAGAACACATTTCACCTTCAGAGGTGAATTTATCAAACCTATCGCGGTGAAAAAAGTGTTTTGTTGGACCTCAAACTATAGCATGGCGTTTTTTTCCAGAAATAGCTACTGTAAATCAGACAGTGTGGTTATATTAACAAGAATTTAAGCTTTCAGCCGATATAAGACACTTATATGTGCCGACGTTTGTTGTTTCTCTAAAATCTGCGATCTTGACAATGCGCTGCATGATTTACAACTGTCCCGTTGATAGATTGCCGATCCTTAAGAATGAATTCTGTTCACATGAGAGCTAGAGAGTCTAGAGCCGTCCAGACTGAATGAGTGGAATTGGAGAGAGAGCCAATAGGATAACCATTATACTTGAATGAATGGAGTACTCAGGTGGAACAAAGATGGCGTCCAGCCCTCAAGTTAGCTAAACTCTCCATAAAATGACTGCGTTCTGATTCTCTATACCCTACTCCAGGAGTGTGGACTCGTTTGTCACTCCCCCTCATGCTTTTAAAATATTTAGATTAGTACAAGCATGACTGGAGGGAGTTTCCACCATATTAATTATACCAATAGCAATCCATTTCTTTTAAAAGTCCAATGCAGCGGTTTCTATTGCAATATGCGTAACAATTAAGTACCTTAAGGTGATTTTGTTTCAATTAAAATGGTCAAAAAGAAACAAAATTGCTTTTTAGCAAAGAGCTTCAATTTTAATAGGACTGTCTGGGATTGGTCTGAGTGGGGAGGGGAAACTGAAAACTAGCTGTTATTGGCAGAGAGGTTTGGAAATCTCTTTCTTATTGGTCTATTACAGGGGTCAGCAACCTAAGGCACACTGGCCAGCCTTGGCACGGGAGGGGATTTGCCTTGGCAAGCCAAGGTTTGGCAAGCCACCCAAAAAGAAAAGAAAAAATAATATATATATATATATATACAGTGGGGAAAAAAAGTATTTAGTCAGCCACCAATTGTGCAAGTTCTCTCACTTAAAAAGATGAGAGGCCTGTAATTTTCATCATAGGTACACTTCAACCATGACAGACAAAATGAGGAAAAAAAATCCAGAAAATCACATTGTAGGATTTTTTATGAATTTATTGGCAAATTATGGTGGAAAATAAGTATTTGGTCAATAACAAAAGTTTATCTCAATACTTTGTTATATACCCTTTGTTGGCAATGACAGAAGTCAAATGTTTTCTGTAAGTCTTCACAAGGTTTTCACACACTGTTGCTGGCCCATTCCTCCATGCAGATCTCCTCTAGAGCAGTGATGTTTTGGGGCTGTCGCTGGGCAACACGGACTTTCAACTCCCTGCAAAGATTTTCTATGGGGTTGAGATCTGGAGACTGGCTAGGCCACTCCAGGACCTTGAAATGCTTCTTACGAAGCCACTCCTTCGTTGCCCGGGCGGTGTGTTTGGGATCATTGTCATGCTGAAAGACCCAGCCACGTTTCATCTTCAATGCCCTTGCTGATGGAAGGAGGTTTTCACTCAAAATCTCACGATACATGGCCCCATTCATTCTTTCCTTTACACGGATCAGTCGTCCTGGTCCCTTTGCAGAAAAACAGCCCCAAAGCATGATGTTTCCACCCCATGCTTCACAGTAGGTATGGTGTTCTTTGGATGCAACTCAGCATTCTTTGTCCTCCAAACCACGACGAGTTGAGTTTTTACCAAAAAGTTATATTTTGGTTTCATCTGACATTCTCCCAATCCTCATCTGGATCATCCAAATGCTCTCTAGCAAACTTTAGACGGGCCTGAACATGTACTGGCTTAAGCAGGGGGACACGTCTGGCACTGCAGGATTTGAGTCCCTGGCGGCGTAGTGTGTTACTGATGGTAGGCTTTGTTACTTTGGTCCCAGCTCTCTGCAGGTCATTCACTAGGTCCCCGTGTGGTTCTGGGATTTTTGCTCACCGTTCTTGTGATCATTTTGACCCCACGGGTGAGATCTTGCGTGGAGCCCCAGATCGAGGAAGATTATCAGTGGTCTTGTATGTCTTCCATTTCCTAATAATTGCTCCCACTGTTGATTTCTTCAAACCAAGCTGCTTACCTATTGCAGATTCA
Organism: Brachymystax lenok tsinlingensis; assembly: GCA_030435695.1. NCBI lineage: Eukaryota > Metazoa > Chordata > Actinopteri > Salmoniformes > Salmonidae > Brachymystax > Brachymystax lenok. The sequence goes on from CM059810.1 coordinate 41,544,958, forward strand.
GTCTTCCTAACCTGGTGCAGGTCTACAATTTTGTTTCTGGTGTCCTTTGACAGCTCTTTGGTCTTGGCCATAATGGAGTTTGGAGTGTGACTGTTTGAGGTTGTGGACAGGTGTCTTTTATACTGATAACAAGTTCGAACAGGTGCCATTAATACAGGTAACGAGTGGAGGACAGAGGAGCCTCTTAAAGAAGAAGTTACAGGTCTGTGAGAGCCAGAAATCTTGCTTGTTTGTATGTGACCAAATACTTATTTTCCACCATAATTTGCCAATAAATTCATAAAAAATCCTACAATGTGATTGTCTGGATTTTTTTTCCTAATTTTGTCTGTCATAGTTGAAGTGTACCTATGATGAAAATTACAGGCCTCTCTCATCTTTTTAAGTGAGAGAACTTGCACAGTTGGTGGCTGACTAAATACTTTTTTTCCCCACTGTATATATATATACATATATACACTACCGTTCAAAAGTTTGGGGTCACTTAGAAATGTCCTTGTTTTCCATGAAAACATGCATGAAATGAGTTGCAAAATGAATAGGAAATATAGTCAAGATGTTGACAAGGTTATAAATAATGATTTTTAATTGAAATAATAATTGTGTCCTTTCGTCAAAGAATCCTCCATTTGCAGTAATTACAGCCGTGCAGACCTTTGGCATTCTAAATTAGTTGTCAATTTGTTTAGGTAATCTGAAGATATTTCACCCAATGCTTCCTGAAGCACCTCCCACAAATTGGATTGGCTTGATGGGCACTTCTTACGTATACGGTCAAGCTGCTTCCACAACAGCTCAATAGGGTTGAGATCCAGTGACTGTGCTTGCCACTCCATTATAGACAGAACACCAGCTGACTGCTTCTTCCCTAAATAGTTCTTGCATAGTTTGGAGCTGTGCTTTGGGTCATTGTCCTCTTGTAGGAGGAAATTGGCTCCAATTAAGCGCTGTCCACAAGGTAAAGTATGGCGTTGCAAAATGGAGTGATAGCCTTCTTTCTTCAAGATCCCTTTTACCCTTTACAAATCTCCCACCTTAACCACCACCAAAGCACCCCCAGACCATCACATTGCCTCCACCATGCTTAATAGGGAGCGGCAGGTGAGGTGACGGTTTTGGAGAGTCTGGCGTGCCCAAAGCAAAATGCCTGCCACTCAGGCTCAGAAAACAGGATATGCACATAATTAGTACTATTGGAGCGCCCCACTGCTCTTAACAGATAGCGTCAAGCACTCCTCCAGCTTCTCTTCATCTTTTCTGCGTCTCTAGAACATTCTTCTTTGTGATCCGAACACCTCAAACTTAGTTTCGTCTGTCCATAACACTTTTTTCCAATCTTACTCTGTCCAGTATCTATGTTATTTTGCCCATCTTAATCTTTTATTTTTATTGGCCAGTCTGAGATATGGCTTTTTCTTTTCAACTCTGCCTAGAAGGCCAGCATCCCGGAGTCGCCTCTCCACTGTTGACGTTGAGACTGGTGTTTTACGGGTAATATTTAATGAAGCTGCCAGATGAGGACTTGTGAGACGGCTGTTTCTCAAACTAGACACTCTAATATTCTTGTCCTCTTGCTCAGTTGTGCACCGGGGCCTCCCACTCCTCTTTCTATTCTGGTTAGAGCCAGTTTGCGCTGTTCTGTGAAGGGAGTAGTACACAGCGTTGTACGAGATTCTTGGCAATTTCTCGCATGGAATAGCCTTCATTTCTCAGAACAAGAATAGACAGTTAATTGTTTTTTGCCATTTAGAGCCTGTAATCGAACCCACAATTGCTGATGCTCCAGATACTCAGCTAGTCTAAAGACTCAACAAGTCTGAAGAAGTTTTATTGCTTCTTTAATTAGGACAACAGTTTTCAGCTGTGCTAACATACTTGCAAAAGGGTTTTCTAATGATCAATTAGCCTTTTAAAAAGATAAACTTGGATTAGCTAACACAACGTGCCATTGGAACACAGGAGTGATGGTTGCTGTTAATGGGCTTCTGCACTCCTATGTAGATATTCCATAAAAAATCTGCCGTTTCCAGCTACAATAGTAATTTACAACGTTAACAATGTCTACGCTGTAAAATTTGCTTTTCTTTCAAAAACAAGGACATTTCTAAGTGACCCCAAACTTTGAACGGTAGTGTACATAAAGCCACTACTACAGGCAATCAAGTCACAATAAGGCCAACTTCAAAGGCAGACAAAATGAAAATGACTATCACACATTAAAACTGCTGACCACAACTGCGTGTCAGACAAGTACACATAATGCAATGGATTAAGAGGAATAACATCAAAATAATGACTTACAATCATCAAGGACGCTTGCCAAGCAAACTCGACCAAACAATGGCGAACATCAGGAAGTGCACTACTAAGATGTATAGATGCGTTTTTAAAAGGAGGTCATCTGATGCAGGTAGGCCTATAGTGGAGCACCGTGGTGTTAATGGACAGCGCGGTAGCGAGTTATGGAATTATTCAGTTTGTGGGCAATTATATATTCAATAGACACAATTAGTTGTAATGCACATATTAAAATCAGAACTGGCACGAAGAATGTTAGAAATGGTAGGATAAATTGTAAATTGGCACTCCACACAAAAAAGGTTGCCGACCTCTGGCCTATTAACTAATTGACCGCTTGGCGATTTCCACAAAACATGTTGGAATTTCAGGCGGTCTTTTCAAAGAGCTCTTACACTAAAAGGGCATTAATTTTCACAATAGTACAGTATTATTCCAACCTCGTAGCACTGGGCCTTTAAATTCATGAGGAAAGTGTATGAGTGATTACTGTAGAGAATGGTAACGTAGCCTATAACTGCAATGGGCCAGCTCTACCTATGTCTCTCACGTCAGCCTCAGAGCAGCTGGAAGGTCAGTGAGTGGGCTTGTCCTCGGCTTCAACACACACACACACACACACACACACACACACACACACACACACACACACACACACACACACACACACACACACACACACACACACACACACACACACACACACACACACACACACACACACACACACACACACTCACTCACACAGTTCCGTCTCCAGACCGTTATTTACGGTCAGCCTGTGAAAGCTCATTGCACTCTATTTCCAAGTCCTCAGTACCAGAACTTGAGTTACGCTACAATCTCATGCTAGACTAGAGGAGGAAACCAGTGAGATATTTTTGTGCTCAGCTGTCTGTCTTTCCTCTGTCTCTCTGTCTGTCTGTTTGTCTGTCTGTCTGTCTCTCTGTCTCGCATTCTTTTGAGGTCAGTGATTGTATAGACGTTTGGAGAGAGTCTCTGGTTGTCAATAGGATCTCAAGTAAGGATTTATGGATCGATTGGTATGATTGACGGGGGGGAAGGCCTCTTGAGTGTTTTCACCTTTCCTCACAAATCCGACATAAGCAAGTGAGAAAAGTTAGCTAAGAGGCTAATGCCTTCACTGGAAGAGTTTGGAACAAGCTAAATGTTTTATCTCTGACTGGGATTTCCTTGATTCCTTAATTCTCTACACAACTAGTGAGACAGTTAGCCTGAATACTAACACTCCATCTAAAAGAGCTCGTTAAAGCTAAATGCTTTCTCAGCAGTCCACACAACCTGTAGTTATGTGCTAAGTCTCAGTGCTCCCAAACTTCCTTCTCTCGACAGAGAGAGCTGTTAAAGTGCACTTGAAAAACCCTGAACAGAACATCCTGAAATGGGAAGGGAGCAAAATGGAGTGGCGCTCCAGGCGTTTGACAGGAAGGTGACCTTATTAGGCGCTATACCTCTGGCCAGTTTGTCTGGGAGCTTTGACAGGAAGGGGGCCTTATTAGGCAGGATGTCTATGGGCGGGAAGACTGGGAGGTGTGTCTGACTGTGACTACACGTGTCCAGGGCCCTTTGTTCTTTATACCTCAATCATTTTAAGAGGCGGAGGAAAGGCCAGACGGTGTCTAGCTGCCTAGTGGTAAACGTATAAATATGACGCAATCGGAGCTATTGCCCAATTGAACCAAGGTGACGTAGGCCTGCTAACCAATATAAGCAGCCATGTGTGTACAGAGTTGATGTTGAGGATTATACTGGCAGACTCCAGAGTTAATGTGTCCCTCTGTGAGGTCATTTCATCATTGCTTTTGATCACGTCAAACGTGATTTACTCGTTGAACATCACGTCATTCATTCAACTGAGCCAGAATGGGGGCCTACTGAACTGAACTAGTAAACTGAGCCAGAATGGGTCCTACTGAACTGAACCTGTCAACTGAGCCAGAATGGTGCCTACCAAACTGAACCTGTCAACTGAGCCAGAATGGGGCCTACTGAACTGAACCAGTCAAGTGAGTCAGAATGGGGCCTACTGAGTCAAGTGAGCCAGAATGGGGCCTACTGAGCTGAACCAGTCAAGTGAGCCAGAATGGGGCCTACTGAGCTGAACCAGTCAAGTGAGCCAGAATGGGGCCTACTGAACTGAACCAGTCAAGTGAGCCAGAATGGGGCCCTACTGAGCTGAACCAGTCAAGTGAGCCAGAATGGGTCCTACTGAACTGAACCAGTCAAGTGAGCCAGAATGGGCCCTACTGAGCTGAACCAGTCAAGTGAGCCAGAATGGGACCTACTGAGCTGAACCAGTCAACTGAGCCAGAATGGGGCCTACTGAACTGAACCAGTCAACTGAGTCAGAATGGGGCCTACTGAGCTGAACCAGTCAAGTGAGCCAGAATGGGGCCTACTGAACTGAACCAGTCAGGTGAGCCAGAATGGGGCCTACTGAGCTGAACCAGTCAAGTGAGCCAGAATGGGGTCTACTGAACTGAACCAGTCAAGTGAGCCAGAATGGGGCCTACTGAACTGAACCAGTCAAGTGAGCCAGAATGGGGCCTACTGAACTGAACCAGTCAAGTGAGCCAGAATGGGGCCTACTGAGCTGAACCAGTCAAGTGAGCCAGAATAGGGCCTACTGAACTGAACCAGTCAAGTGAGCTCATACTTACGTCTGCTCAATAAACATTTAAACAAATCAAATCAAATGTTATTTGTCACGTGCTGAAAACAACAGGTAATGTTTGACCATGAAATGTTTACTTGCGAGCCCTTAACCAACAATGCAGAGTTTCTAAAAAGTAAGAAAGATTCGCTCAATAAACTATAGGAAAATAGTAACACACTAAAATAACAATAACAATGCTATATGCAGGGGTTCCGGTACAGAGTCAGGGTGCGGGGGTAAGGTTAGTCGAGATAATTGAGGTCATATGTACATTTTCTGTAGGTAGCGGTAAAGTGACTATGGATAAATAATCAACAGAGAGTAGCAGCAGTGTTTGTGAAGAGTGTGAATGTATGTGTGTGTGGCGTCAATGTGTGTGTGTTCGAGTGTCAGTGTAGTGTGTGTGAGTGTGTGTTTAGAGTCCAGTGAGTGAACATCGAGCTTGTGCAAGAGAGTCAGTGCAAAAACATCCTAATAAATAATAATAAAACAAGGGGGTAAAGGCAAATAATCCGGGTAAACATTTTATTAACTGTTCAGCAGTCTTATGGCTTGGAGGTGGGAGCTGTTCAGGAGCCTTTTGGAACTAGCAGAGAGAACACTCTATGACGAGGGTGGCTGGAGTCTCTGAAAGTTTTAGAGCCTTCCACTGACACCGCCTGGTATAGAGGTCCTGGATGGCAGGAAGCTCAGCCCCAGTGATGTACTGGGCCTTATGCACTACCCCCTGTAGCACCTTGCGGTTGGATGCCGAGCAGTTGCCATACCAAGTGGTGACGCAAGCAGTCAGGATGCTCTCGGTGGTGCAGCTGTAGAACATTTTGAGGACCTGAGGCCCGTGCCAAATCTTTTCAGCCTCCTGAGGGTAGAATAGGCATTATTCATGTGGACACCAAAGAACTTGAAGCTCTCGACCCGCTCCACTACAGCCCCGCCGATGTGAATGGGGGTGTCCACGGCCCTCCTTTTCCTGTAGTCCATGATCATCTCCTTTGTCTTGCTCATGTTGAGGGAGAGGTTGTTGTCCTGGCACCACACTGCCGGGTCTCTGACCTCCCTATAGGCTGTCATATTGTCGTCGGTGACCAGGCCTACCACCGTCGTGTCGTCTACAAACTTATTGAAGGTGTTGGAGTCTTGCGTGGCCACGCAGTCGTGGGTGATCAGGGAGTACAGGAGAGGACTAAGCACGCACCCCTGGAGCTGTGATTCTTCATCAACAATAGATGCTTAGATGTACACTTGCTGTGTTGGTACTGTGACACTCGTGGCGGTGTGGTTCAGATGCTGATAAACACACGGCTAGAAGAACACTGGGCTGTGGCTGAGTTGTTGCTATACAGATTGCTCCGAACTGAGCTCTGCTGTGAGTCCCAGAGAGATAAAAGATGAACGTGAACGCTCTCCCTCTCCCTCATCTCTCTCTCTCTCTCTCTCTCTCTCTCTCTCTCTCTCTCTCTCTCTCTCTCTCTCTCTCTCTCTCATAATGCCTGTAAGAGTCAAAGGATCCTGGATCTAATCTCTCCACACAAACACCAGAAAGGGAGAGGGAGATTGTGAACGAGGGGGAGAGAGGGAGTGAGAGCTAGAGAGAGAGATTGAGCTAGAATAAGGGAACAGGGGAGGGATTAAGAAGAGAGAGAGTAGCAAAAGAGAGCGGGGTAAGCAAGAGATGAGAGAGGAGGAGGGAAAGAGGGAGGGATTGAGCATATAAATAGCAAGAGAGAGAGAAAAGGGAGATGGAGAGAGGGAGAGATGAAAGAGGAAGGTAGAGAGCAAAGATATGAGAGATGAGGCAGGGAGAGAGAAGGTGAGATGAGAGAGTGGTAGGGATGGAGGGAGAGATCCAGCTGCAGCAGTCACTAGAGGAAGTGAGGGGCTTTAATTAGGGAGGGCTGTAGCAGGACCCACCGAGAAAATGTCCTCCTGATTCTCCTCAGAGGCAATTACCTGTTAATAGCGTCTCTGCCGCCTGCCTTGTGTGTGTGTGTGTCTGTGTGTGTGTGTACCGGAGGCTCTCTGATTTCTGCAGTACTGTCACTGCAGAAATACAGTATATCCCCTCGCTTGTGACATTAATCTAGAGATGTGTAGCTGTGTCTTGTCACATACATCTACATATGTGTAGGTGTGTATGGCAATAGAGTTTCTCTGTGTGTGTTCATCTACTGTATGGGTGAGGATGTGTGTGTGTGTGTGTTAAAATATACAATGTGTATGTGTGTTAAATATACAATGTGTGTGTGTGTGTGTGTGTTATGTAATGCTGTATACAGTGTGTGTGTGCTGTAGATATGTGGTCGCCTTTGTTTCCAATTCATGTGAATATACAGTACCAGTCAAGTTTGGACACACCTACTCATTCAAGGGTTTTCTTTATTTACATTCTTCAGAGTAGCCACCCGTTGCCTTGACGACAGCTCTGCACACTCTTGGGATTCTCTCAACCAGCTTCATGAGGAAGTTCCCACATACTGTATGCTGAGCTCTTGTTGGCTGCTTTTCCTTCACTCTGTGGTCCAACTCATCCCAGACCATCTCAATTGGGTTGAGGTCAGGTGATTATGGAGGCCAGGTCATCTGGGGCCAAGCTTCCTGCCATCCAGGACCTATATAATAGGCAGTGTCAGAGGAAAGCCCATAAAATTGTCAGACTCCAGTCACCCAAGTTATAGACTGTTCTCTCTGCTACCGCACGGCAAGCGGTACCGGAGCGCCAAGTCTAGGACCAAAAGGCTCCTCAACAGCTTCTACCCCCCCTCTTGTACACTGCTGCTACTCGCTGTTTGTTTGTTACCTATGCATAGTCACTTCGCCCCCACCTACATGTACAGATTACCTCAACTAGCCTGTACCCCTGCACACTGACTCGGTACCGGTGCCCCCTGTATATAGCCTCGTAATTGTTATTCTTATTGTGTTACTTTTTATTATAACTTTTTTATTTTAGCCTACTTGGTAAATATTTTCTTCTTCTTGAACTGCACTGTTGGTTAGGGGCTTGTAAGTAAGCATTTCATGGTAAAGTATACACTTGTTGTATTCGGCGCAAGTGACAAATAAAGTTGGATTTGATTTCATGCAGCACTCCATCACTCTCCTTCTTGGTCAAATGGCCCTTACACAGCCTGGAGGTCTGTTGGGTCATTGTCCTGTTGAAAAACAAATGATAGTCCGACTAAGCGAAACCAGATGGGATGGCGTATCGCTGCAGAATGCTGTGGTAGCCATGCTGGTTAAGTGTACCTTGAATTCTAAATAAATCACTGACAGTGTCACCAGCAAAGAACCCCCACACCATCACACCTCCTCCTCCATGCTTCACGGTGGGAACTACACATGGCGGAGATTATCCGTTTGCCTACTCTGCATCTCAGAAAGACACGGCGGTTAGAACCAAAAATCTCAAATCTCAAAGGACAGATTTCCACCGGTCTAATGTCCATTGCTCATGTTTCTGGGCCCAAGCAAGTCTCTTCTTCTTATTGGTGTCCTTTAGTAGTAGTTTCTTTGCAGAAATTCGAACATGAATGCCAAATTCATGCAGTCTCCTCTGAACAGTTGATGTTGAGATGTGTCTCTTACTTGAACTCTGTGAAGCATTTATTTGGCCTGCAATCTGAGGTTCAGTTAACTCTAATGAACTTATCATCTGCAGCAAATGTTAAACTTGGGTCTTCCTTTCCTGTGGCGGTCCTCATGAGAGCCAGTTTCAACATAGTGCTTGATGGTTTTTGCGACTGCGCTTGAATAAAGTTTCAAGGTTCCCCAGTTTTTCCGGGTTGACTGACCTTCATGTCTTAAATTAATGATGGACTGTCAGTTTCTCTTTGCTTATTTGAGCTGTTCTTTCCATTTTGATTTGTTTATTACTTTTTTGGTTGCTACATGATTCCGTACGTGTCGTTTCATCGTTTTGAAGTCTTCACAATTATTCTACAATGTAGAAAATAGTAAAATAAAGAAAAACCCTGTAATGAGTAGGTGTGACCAAACATTTGACTGGTACTGTACATGACCTGTTCTCTGTGGTGTGTTCCTCAGTCCCCTTAAGACATTCAGCAAAATCTCAATAAACTCTACCAAAAACCAACAGGGGTGCTCCATACAGCCCTTCAGCGATAGTTTCCCGATCGACATGCTCATCTGCAGGGACGTCAGTTTGACTGTTTGATTTTGCGTTTGTGTGCATCTCCCCTCCATCCAAATGCTTTGAACGATACAGGTCCTCATGCTGCCCAGTGAGATACGACAGGAGTGTGTTGTGTACTGGACTAGCCCATGCTGTGTGTCTGTGTGGTGTTTGTATTACACCTGCTTATGCTGTGTCTCCCCTGCTAGGCACAATTTGTTGCTAAGCTGTTTCGGCAGTAGACACACACACTGGACTCCCCACTAACCTTCTCCTGTGTTTGGCACGATTTCAGGGCTTCATAATCATAACCATGCACACACAGACACACACACACACAAAGCAGCACCCCTAGGAATGATGATGTTTGCTTTCAAGCCTTTCCTACTGACCCTGGAGGTTGCTGGTTTGAATGGTAAAACGGGGTGGATCGATACGGGTTGTAAAAAGGCTTTTCGAGGGAACACTGCCTGAGCAGATGATCAGAGAGATGCACACACACCCAGCTTCACCTCTCCAGTCCACATAGACGGGATTGACCTTACTCTGCAGTCTACACAACAGGCAGACCTCATGCCCTTTCTTCACTCTGAATAAGTTATACAGGTTGAGGGTATATAGGTTAGGGTAACACATACCAAGTCAGGGTAAGGTATACAATATTACAACACTGTGTACAGGTTTAGGGTAACCACTGCAAGGTAAGGGTAATGCATAACAGTGCAATGATAAAATATACAAGGTTATAGCTGGGTGAATATTCTGTCCATTTAAAGTGAGTGAGAACTGATCTGTGCAGCGTTAGTGAATAGCCAGCTAGCTATGAATGATTAAGTGTAATGTGTGGATCGCCCTGGGAAGTAATTGCTCTCAAACAGACTACATTTCTGCACCTCCAGCTTTTCATCCCAAATGGCCTTCATTAGTTTAGATGGCTTGTAGTTCTATTCACTGGCACTTGTAGAATGTAACACAATTGTAATTTTCCTGGAAGCAGGTACATGGGAAAAGCTTGTGTGGAATTTACAGTGATATCAGTTCCTAGAATGTCCAATATCAATGTTGTCCTAGTATTTCTATGAAAGCATTCTGGCATTCTCGTATTAAGTAGCCCTGCACCAGCCTTGTCTTCTGCGAGCCGGACCGGCTCATAGGAGCTGTAGCATGAGGCAGCTTGATGTACAAGTACACCCCCTGGACAGGACGCTAGTCTATAGCAGGGCCTTGTATTAGCCACAATGGACAGGATGCTAGTCTATAGCAGGGCCTTGTATTAGCCACAATGGACAGGATGCTAGTCTATAGCAGGGCCTTGTATTAGCCACAATGGACAGGATGCTAGTCTATAGCAGAGCCTTGTATTAGCCACAATGGACAGGATGCTAGTCTATAGCAGGGCCTTGTATTAGCCACAATGGACAGGATGCTAGTCTATAGCAGGGCCTTGCATTAGCCACAACGTATCTAGTGGATGTAATTGAAGTCAGTAGCCTTTTTAAAGACTTACACCTGAATTTTACATATATGTCTTACAGGCTGGCAAGTAGCCTAGTGGTTTAGAGCATTGGGCCAGTAAACAAAAGGTTGCTGGTTTGGATCCCGAGCCGACTAGGTGAAACATCTGTCTGTGCCCTTGAGCAAGGCACTTCACCCTAATTGCTCCTCCTGTAAGTTGTTCTGGAAAAGAGTGTCTAGTAAAATGTAGGTATACCATACAAACAGAGTAGAACCTTATTACAGTCAATGGTCATTCACCTTCTCAAACAACGTTAGGAGTATTTTTGGGTATATTCTGAAGACGCAACCACTCTTATAGAAGCATATAAAAAAATATATGAATAATTGTCATATTTTCTATGTTAAAACACGAGGCTCCTGTTTCAAATAACTCTCTCTAATGCGTCCTGTCAGTGTTCTGGCCCCTGCTCTAAACACTTAGCCAACTACAATAACAACAGCCGAAGAAATTAAATCTTCAAGTCAGATTTCTCTCACTGCAGAATGTGCAGATTGAACGGAGTAAACATCTTTCTTCTCCCCCCTCGGCCATGAGTCATCTCTTTTTTCAATGATGTTTTCTGTCAGAATGGATTTTTTCGTTGGGTGCTAGTCAACACTGAAGTGTGAAGGGAGGCGAGATCAGCCAAGATTAATGGCACTCCGACACCAGAATCCCCATAAATGACAATTAAGACAAAGAAATGTTAGTAAAACAAGGGAGAACTCCAGATTCAAGGCAAAATTTGACATTTGGGAAGGTCCTCAGGAAGTTGGGAGACTCCGTCAAAACCGTCCACTAGGCACAAAAAAACGGACAATTCTGCAAGCTCATGCACCAAGGGTCGCATGTTCAATCCCAGTGATGGGCACTCATTTTTGCAACTTCTAAATATCACATTTCATCCCAAACACGTTGGAATTTGATGTCTGGAGCAACTTCAAAAGCTGATGTTTGGAGAAAAGTGCAAAAATGTCTAGTTCTGCAGTGAGACTGTGCGAGCTTGTTGAGTAAAACATATGGCCAATTAAGCCCAGCGTTAGACCAAATTGGATCATATCAGTTCTTGTTCTTTGGCTTGAATATCGTTTTATGCTCACAGCGCAAATTTTATTATTGCTTATCACTTTATTTTTTAATTAGTTGCCGATATACACATCCTGCAGACGTTGACATACCCTGACAATGTTTAATGTGAAAGACTAGGATTGTATCACTCCAACGAAGGGCAATTGGAGGACACATTTTACAACCTCGACGGTGCGATCGACCTAAATGAATATGTAAATAAGGCCAGTTTACGAGCGCTGGGTCGTTAGTGTCAAAGCGTGTGAATTAAACTCTTAAACCACATCTGTTAGAACTAAGCCCAGGGTAAAATAACCAGGGTTCACTATAGCACGGGGCATTGTTCAATGTGTTCACTATTTCAGAAACTGCTGAGATTCTCTAGCTGGAAGGGCCACGGGGGTTTTTGGGGGTCATGGCAGGTGAGTAGCAGGATTTGTCCCAGTACTGCCATCATGGGTATACCACTGAGGTGAAAACGATGTGCCAATCTCTGCACTCTGCAATTTCCGCACTACGCACGCACACACACACACACACACACACACACACATCTCACATTATCCCTGTCCCCTTTCCCTCAATTACAGACTGGAGCCTTATCAAACTTTAACGCTCTCAAATGAAACAGGCTTCTTCAAATAGAATAGAACAGTGCAATGCAGATGTGATATTCAGGGCAGGCACTCCCTAAACAGCTGTCACTACTGGGTGGAGAGGGGGTGGAGAGGGGTGATGGTTGTGGGGCAGTGTTCCTGCAGAAGGCCCCCGCGGTAGAGATGTCTTGGGAGGAAGAGAGAAGGACGTTGATTTGACCGGCAGGGCAGGCTGGATAGTGAGAGCTGGTGACAGCTTGTGTACTTCAAGGTTGTCCCAGCGCTTGAGCTCGCTGTCTGGTGTGTGTGTGTGTGTGTGTCTCTCGCTTTCCTGGTCCAGCACTCTCTCTACCGCTCTCCATTTAGGTATCTCTCGCTCTCTCTCTGTCTTTCTCTCTGTCTCCCACTCTCTCTCTCTCTTACTCTCTCTCTGTCTGTCTGTGTGTCTCTCTCTCTTACTCTCTCTGTGTGTGTGTCTCTCTCTCTCTTACTCTCTCTTACTCTCTCTTGCTCTCTCTTACTCCCTTTGTCTGTGTCTCTCTCTCTCTCTTACTCTCTTTGTCTGTGTCTCTCTCTCTTACTCTCTCTCTGTGTGTGTGTCTCTCTCTTACTCTCTTACTCTCTCTTACTCTCTCTTGCTCTCTCTTACTCCCTTTGTCTGTGTCTCTCTCTCTCTTACTCTCTTTGTCTGTGTCTCTCTCTCTTACTCTCTCTGTGTCTGTGTCTGTGTGTCTGTCTGTCTGTCTGTGTGTTACTCACGCACATGTGCGCGTGTATGTGACAGTCTCTACATCTGTGTATGTATGAGGTGGTGAGAAGATAAAGACTAGAGAGTACAGACCCAGCTCAGTGATGTCCCAGTGCAGAGCTACAGACACTACATTGTGACTGGACAAATCCCCTCTGACTCTCGGCCAATTACGTGGCTCCTCATCCAGCTCCCGAGGTGAGCCCATTAATCAAGCACAAACCTTCCCAGCAGCACTTGTTATGCTAATTAGCTTTTGTTCATACAACACTCCTCAGAGGCCCATCGACCCGCCCCCTTACCACGGATGCATTTGATTGGCCGCCTCTGAGTGAAAGTGGGAGTTCATTGGCTGTCACGGTTGTCAGGCGATGTCTTTGGTATCTGGCATCCTTTCAGCGGTTGTGAGGGGGAAAGGAGTTGAGGGAAGGAAGCCGTCTCAGACTATCCCTGTGTCTGTGTTTTGAGGGAAAGGATACGAGTGAAGGAAGCTGAATAAAAGTATTGGAACCCCTCTGTAGGCTCTACGGTGTCTTAGGTGAAATGACATGGAGGAAGTGAGCTGTCTCAGAATAGCTCTGTAGTCTCTAAGGTGTCTTGGGTGAAATGACAGAGAGGAAGTGAGCTGTCTCAGACTACTGGATCACATTTTCAGTGGGTTGTATTGAGGGAAAAGACTGTTCTGTGATTACAGTGCTAGTGCTATGTGAATGGAGACTATTCACAACTCTGTGTCCTTTGTGTTGATGCAGAAATCCATAACTCTGTCCATTGGGCCTGTAAACTGTGGGTGATGTGTGTGTGTCTGCTCTGTGGCTGTAGAGTTCTCAGTGATCAGAGTTCTGGGTGGCTGGGCTCCACTTTGTAACCATTTATCGTGTTTGGGTGAAATAACTTACTCTGCCGCCTACTGAAAGGTCAGAGGAAATGTGTGGTTACAGAGAGCGGGTTGGGAACAGTGTGTCTGTCGGCCTGTGTGTGTGTGTGTCTGTCGGCCTGTGTGCGTGTGAACGTTCTTGCTTCTGTCAATGTGTATGTGTGTCTGTGTGTGTGTGTTAGGTACTTGATTTTGCTCTCAAATGCCTCCTCCACCCTCCCATCCAAGGCTTTGCATCATTTCACATTCAATAGCTCCCGTTTTTCTTGGTGATCGTCAAAATGCTGTTTTTTACCCTCCACAGGGGAAGAAAGAGACTTGCTGACATCCTGTCCGTTCTTATACCTACTATACAGTGAATCACAGGCCTCCATCTCTCTGTCTCTTTCAATCTTTTTTTCAACCGAGTAGGTCCTAAATGGTTATTGAACCGACAAGGCCTGTCTTGAGAGCTCGGGTCCTATCAGTGTGTGTGTGTGCACGTGCATCTCTTTGCAGCCAGGGCTCAAGCTTCGCCTTTAAAATCCATAGGGAGAATTGGCCGGGATCCTTTGAGGCTATCTCTATCCTGGTAGTATCAGGTGAAGGGAGTCAGAGAGACTCGCTCCATCCTGGTAGTATCAGGTGAAGGGAGTCAGAGTTGACTCGCTCCATCCTGGTAGTATCAGGTGAAGGGAGTCAGAGAGACTAGCTCCATCCTGGCAGTATCAGGTGAAGGGAGTCAGAGAGACTAGCTCCATCCTGGTAGTATCAGGTGAAGGGAGTCAGAGAGACTAGCTCCATCCTGGTAGTGTACGGTGAGGGAGTCAGAAAGACTCGCTCCATCCTGGTAGTGTCAGGTGAAGGGAGTCAGTGAGACTAGCTCCATCCTGGTAGTATCAGGTGAAGGGAGTCAGAGAGACTAGCTCCATCCTGGTAGTATCAGGTGAAGGGAGTCAGAGAGACTAGCTCCATCCTGGTAGTATCAGGTGAAGGGAGTCAGAGAGACTAGCTCCATCCTGGTAGTATCAGGTGAAGGGAGTCAGAGAGACTAGCTCCATCCTGCTAGTATCAGGTGAAGGGAGTCAGAGAGATTAGCTCCATCCTGGTAGTTTTAGATGAAGGGAGTCAAAGAGATTAGCTCCATCCTGGTAGTATCAGGTGAAGGGAGTCACTATCTCTGTATGCTCCAGCTGCTCATAAGCGTGGCTACTCACCATACGCTACAGCTAGATTTTCTCCCACTGCTCATATAACATATTCCTGCATGTCACGGCAGTGTGTTCAAAGAAAATACATACACTCATTTAAATGCTAAAGCGCTAATTAGAGTCATTAAGCTAACACATTGGGGGAAGCAGTTGAAATGAGCATTAGCATGCGTAGCTTGAGCACTGCTACGCTAAGCATATGACACTGTGGAAATAAGCCCAGGCTCCAACTCCCTTAGGGGGACAGACATGCCTGGGCGCATGTTTACATACACCCATGACGTGTAACCAACCCCAACCACCCCCCCATCACAGTCATAGATATCGCCACGGCAACCCTGACCCACGCTGCTCCCGTTGCCTCGGCGACCCCAGCTCCAGATGTCTCTCTATCAGATCTGCCGCCTCCCCCGGTGTGGAACATGACTAGTGTTTACGGCTAATGGGCTAGCCGCTAGCGGGTTGACGGCGGCTTGATAGTGTAGCACTGTGGTGTAGCTGTTAGCTGTGTTGTAGCTGTTAGCTGCTAGCTGTAGCGTGTAGATAGCTGTTAGAGCTACCATACACAGCAGATGTGAAGATATCAACACTGGTGTGATGGAGTAGTGTTGTTGTCAGTGGAAAGTGTGTGTGTGTGTGTGTGAGGGAGAGATTGAATTGGTAGATTAGTTTTGTTCTCAGGGAATTTTCCTCCTGTTGTCTTTCTTCACTTTTTTCTGTGTTTTCTTTTGTAATGGATGCATCATTCTGCCACAGAGACAGAGAGAGAGAGAGAGAGCGTGATATGGGTGGGAGGGAGGAGTGGGATGGAGAGAGGGAGCGCATCGTCATGAGCAGAGAGTGGGCTTGACCTCTCAACCCCAGCAGCGGTCACGGGATGGAGGGATGGATGGAGGGGAGAACAGCAGAAATACAGTGTGTACAAAACATTAGGAACACCTGCTCTTTCCTGACGTAGACTGACCAGGTGAATCCAGGTGAAAGATAGGATCCCTTATTGATGTCACCTGTTAAATCCACTTCAGTCAGTGTAGATGAAGGGGAGGAGACAGGTTAAATAAGTCGTTTTAAGCCTTGATACAACTGAGACATGGATTGTGTATGTGTGCCATTCAGAGGGTGAATGGGCAAGACAAAAGATTTAAGTGCCTTTGAACAGAGTATGGTAGTAGGTGCCAGATGCACCGGTTTGAGTGTGTCAAGAACTGCAACGCTGCTGGGTGTTTCACGCTTAACAGTTCCCTTTGTGCATCAAGAATGGTCCACCACCCAAAGGACAATCCAGCTAACTTGACACAACTGTGGAAGCATTGGGCCAACATCCCTGTGGAACACTTTTGACACCTTGTAGAGTCCATGCCCGTGACAAATTGTGGATATCCTGAAAGCAAACGGGGGTTCAACTCAATATTAGGAAGTTGTTCTTAATGTTTTGTACGCTCGGTGTAGATGAATAACACAACAACACAATCCCTTGCAGATAGCCTACTATACCACATTATACACTGGGTGGTTCAAGCCTTGAATGCTGATTGTCTGACAGCCATGGTATATCAGACCTCATACCACGGTTATGAAAACAACATTTATTTTTACTGTTCTAATTACGTTGGTAACCCGTTTATAATAGCAATAAGGCACCTCAGGGGTGTGTGGTATATGGCCAATATACCACGGCTAGCGGCTGCACTTCGCACTGTCATGCCTAAGAATAGCCCTTAGCTGTGATATAATATTGTTGCCTATATACCTCACCCCCCTCGGGCCTTATTGCTTAAATATACTATAATATACTATAGAGTACTATACTCTTACATATTATACCGTATACCAAACATTGCAGATGACTTACCCTTATACCAATCCTCCAATACCCTGGTTACTACCGTATGTGACTGAGTTATTCACATGATGACAGGGGGGACACCATCTGAATACATTGCAGCTGTGGCCCATTCGTTCCATCACTTTACCAGGGAGCTGTAGAGAGTCATTCTCTAGAGATACTGGAGGTGTGTGTGTGTCAAATCAAATCAAATGTGATTTGTCACAAGCTTTGTAAACAACAGGTGTAGACTAACAGTGGAATGCTTTGTGTGTGTGTGTGTGTGTGTGAGAGGAGAGGAGGAATCTGGTTCTGACAGGTCAGCTCGATCCGTGGGCACATCATTCAGCGTTCTAGGGACTGGTGCGGAATACGGGAGGAATTTAATCAAGACTAGATCTCGCTGAGCTCTCGGAGAAGGTGTGTGTGTACGTGTCCCTCTGTCCATGTGTGTGTGATAGGGGTAATTAAAGAAAGGGAACTAACATTGGGCGAACTAGAAACCCCGAACAGTGGTCATTTAGACAGGCAATTACGCAGGCATTAGCATAAATCAAGTGGCCCTAATGAAATAATCCCCCTCACCCTGAACTAATTTTTGTCTGCCAGGAGGAGGTGCTTGTGTGTGTGTGCGTTTCACTCAGGGAGCAAGGAACAGTCAAGGTCACGGCCATTAAAGCCAGCCTATTAATATAATGTTATAAGCCACAGGCGCTTCTCTCTCTTTGTCTGTCTTTCAAACAATCTACTCAGCACTTGGGCTTAAAGTTTGATGTATTTCTTTCCCGCTGAAGTATTTTTTAATTGGTTATTTATTTACATATTTTGGCTGACGATAAGGAGTTGGTACGTTTCGCTCGAGGCTATGCGTGTTCCCAACCAGCTGGACTATTTACCTTTCTCACACCGCTTCCGATAAATCCCTGCTTCAGGCCAACCAAAATGGCCTCCGTTGTTGTTTACCTTTTTGCGTAGATTTAGTACCCACCAGCAGCGTCCCTGTTTCTGTGGATTTTTATAACCGCAATCCTTTTAGCCGGGATAAAATAAAATAAATGAATGAGTAAATGCAATAAAAACGCCTTTCCTTCCTTTCTCCCCTAGTGAGTGTTAATGATGTATAGCTAGGATGGAACTCGTTGCTGTCACGTTTCTCTACTGAACGGACAGACCAAGACGCAGCGATGTAGCCAGAATACATGATTTAATAAATCCACGGGAACAAGACGGAACAAAACAAAGAACGGAGAACGTAACGATGAACATAACTGAACAAACAAACACAGCTATGAACATACAATAACCCACCAAACTAAGGTGCAATTCCCAAACATATAAATGGTTCCCAATTAGAGACAACGAGACTCAGCTGCCTCTAATTGGGAGCCATTAACCCAACATAGAACTAGACACCATAGAACTGTGAAAACCCTAAACCAAAATGAACCCAAAATGCTCTAGCCTGTAAACCCAGGCTCTGGGCGTTACAGTACCCAAAGGCGCGGACTCGGACGCGCCCAAACGCCTGTGGGGATCTAGGTGGGTTCCTTTTGTCCCAGGTGGGGGCTCCGGTGCTGGCCGTGCTGGTCTGATGTCACGCACCGGAGGCCCTGGACCCTTTCTAGGAACTCTGGTGCGTGGAGCAGAAGCTGGCCCTATCGGACTCGTGATGCTCACTGGAACTCTGGTGCGTGGAGCAGGAACTGGCAGTACTGGACTTGTGATGCTCACTGGAACTCTGGTGCGTGGAGCAGGAACTGGCAGTACTGGACTTGTGATGCTCACTGGAACTCTGGTGCGTGGAGCAGGAACTGGTCGTACTAGACTTGTGATGCTCACTGGAACACTGGTGCGTGGAGCAGGAACTGGTCGTACTGGACTTGTGATGCTCACTGGAACTCTGCGCGTGGAGCAGGACCTGGCAGTACTGGACTCGTGATGCTCACTGGGACTCTGGTGCGTGGAGCGGGAACTGGTCGTACTGGACTCGTGATGCTCACTGGGACTCTGGTGTGTGGAGCGGGAACAGGCCGAACTGGGCTCGTGATGCTCACTGGGACTCTGGTGCGTGGAGCAGGAACTGGCAGTACTGGACTCGTGATGCTCACTGGGACTCTGGTGCGTGGAGCAGGAACTGGCAGTACTGGACTTGTGATGCTCACTGGAACTCTGGTGCGTGGAGCAGGAACTGGCAGTACTGGACTCGTGCTGCTCACTGGAACTCTGGTGCGTGGAGCCGGAACTGGTCGTACTGGACTCGTGATGCTCACTGGAACTCTGGTGCGTGGAGCAGGAACTGGCAGTACTGGACTCGTGCTGCTCACTGGAACTCTGGTGCGTGGAGCAGGAACTGGCAGTACTGGACTTGTGATGCTCACTGGAACTCTGGTGCGTGGAGCAGGAACTGGCAGTACTGGACTCGTGCTGCTCACTGGAACTCTGGTGCGTGGAGCAGGAACTGGCAGTACTGGACTCGTGCTGCTCACTGGAACTCTGGTGCGTGGAGCGGGAACAGGCCGAACTGGGCTCGGGACGCGCACTCTGGTGCGGGGAGCGGGAACAGGCCGAACTGGGCTCGGGACGCGCACTCTGGTGCGAGGAGCGGGAACAGGCGAACTGGGCTCGGGGCGCACTCTGGTGCGAGGAGCGGGAACAGGCCGAACTGGGCTCGGGGCGGCGCACTCTGGTGCGAGGCGGGAACAGGCGAACTGGGCTCTCTGAGCGCACGGGGGAGCTTGGTGCGCGGGCCGGGACAGGACGTGCTGGACTCTCTGAGCGCACAGGGAACTTGGTGCCGGAGCCGACAGGACGCGTGCTGGACTCTCTGAGCGCACGGGAACTTGGTGCGCCGGAGCCGGGACAGGACGTGCTGGACTCTCTGAGCGCACGGGAGCTGGGTGCGCGGGCCGGGCAGGACGTGCTGGACTCTCTGAGCGCACGGGGAGCTGCGCGCGGAGCCGGGACAGGACGTGCTGGACTCTCTGAGCGCAGGGAGCTGGGTGCGCGGAGCCGAGCAGGACGTGCTGGACTCTCTGAGCGCACGGGAGCTGCGCGCGGAGCAGGGACTGGACGTGTAGAAACCACTACACGGACTGGGATCTTGGAACACGGAACTGGAATCTTGGAACACGGAACTGGGATCTTGGAACGTGGAACAGGGATCTTGGAACGTGGAACAGGGATCTTGGAACGTGGAACAGGGATCTTGGAACGTGGAACAGGGATCTTGGAACGTGGAACAGGGATCTTGGAACGTGGAACAGGGATCTTGGAACGTGGAACAGGGATCTTGGAACGTGGAACAGGGATCTTGGAACGTGGAACCGGGACTGGACGTGTAGAAACCTCTACACGGACCGGTAACCTGATATGGAGAGCCGACACCATACCTCCAGCTAGCTCACTAACCCTGGCCTCATGGGTGAATGGAGCTGGAATCTCTCGGACTGGGCTGTGGGTCCGTACCGGAGATTCTGCCCGTAGGACCACAGGATAACATGGACCCAAAGGCGCACTGGAGGCCTGGCTCGCAGAGCTGGCACCACTCTCCCAGGTAGCACACAGACCTCGGCCCGACCCCTGAGTGGCGCTGGGATCTCTCGCACTGGGCTGCGGACACGTACCGGAGACACCGCACACGGAACTGGAGCAGGATATCCGGGTCCCAGGAGACGTACCGGGGACTTAGTGCGCAGCGATGGCACCACTCTTTCTGGCTGCACCCTTATTTTCCCCGACTGATGAGTGGAGCGGGAATCACTCGCACCGGCCTCTGAATCCCTATAGGAAACCGTGCGCAACACTGCATAGCACGGCCTCCCTTCGCTGCGACGCTCTCCCCTACGCTCTCTCCATAAAGCACGAGGAGTTGGCTCAGGAGTCCCTCCTGAACCGGCCAACCCCTCGTGTGCCCCCAAAAGTTTCTTGGGGCTGCCTTACGGGCTTCCGTGCCAGGCGAGTTCCAACGAACTTTTCTCTCCGGGGTCCAGACGCCATATAAGTCCTCATAGCTCCCACGCTCAGTCCTCGCACACCTGCGCTGCTCCTTTTCCCAAGAGCTAAGCTCCCGGGTCTCTCGCTGCTTGGTCTTTTGTTGGTGGGTTATTCTGTCACGTTTCTCTACTGAACGGACAGACCAAGACGCAGCGATGTAGCCAGAATACATGATTTAATAAATCCACGGGAACAAGACGGAACAAAACAAAGAACGGAGAACGTAACGATGAACATAACTGAACAAACAAACACAGCTATGAACATACAATAACCCACCAAACTAAGGTGCAATTCCCAAACATATAAATGGTTCCCAATTAGAGACAACGAGACTCAGCTGCCTCTAATTGGGAGCCATTAACCCAACATAGAACTAGACACCATAGAACTGTGAAAACCCCTAAACCAAAATGAACCCAAAATGCTCTAGCCTGTAAACCCAGGCCTGGGCGTTACAGTTGCCAAGTTTCAATACCCAGTAGCATTTTGTCCTCATCTTAACTCTCTGTAAGTGATTTCCCCCCTATGACTTCTGTACTGAAATAAATGGAGTGTTGGGCTGTATCCCAAATGGCACACTATTCCCTATGGGCTCTTAGCCCGTACCAACAAATTGTCTCAGAAAAGGTCAGAGGAAAACCTGTTAAAAAAACCTGTTAAACCTGTTTTAAGACAAAAAAACTCCCAGCTCAGAGTAGGTTTTAGATGATGTTAAGAGTAAAATCAACTCAGAAAAGTTCATCTCAGCTGGTAATCATGACAGATTGAGGTACCGCAAAGGAAAGATGGTGATGATGCTCATTGGCGTTGGTTATTCCCCATCATTTGCAACAATCGCGATGAGGCATGGCCAGCTGTGAACGCTATAGCACGCTTCAGACAACCACGGTGAATGTGACTGTACATCAAATGGTAAAACATTTGATATCTTTTTCTCCTGACACGATCACTCTGCCTACTCATGATTCGAGATTGACCTGGATCTGATCTCATAATATGTTACCATGCATATTTTATTCGAGTTTTTAACCAATTCAGATATTTTGAATAATGTAATGGCATATTGCACTGAATCACACAGTATAATGGTTGTTCCACGCAGCATTATAGTAATATTACTGTTATAGCCACACACTCGTCATTCCTGTTTAACAACTCTAATGGGCTTTGGCCCAGTAGGCATCAAGTTATTTGCCCGATAATGTTGCAGAAAACCTTTGAAAGGTCTAATGTTTACGGAACACAGTTAAAGTTAACATCTAGCCTCTAGATGCTTTCAATCACCCAACTTAGGCATCCTTTTGAACGACACATTCCCCTTTTTTCGGTAATGACCTGGGGAATAGTCACAGGGGAGATGAATGAGCCAGTTGGAAGCTGGGGATGATTAGGTGGCCATGATGATATGAGGGCCAGATTGGGAATTTATCCAGGACACTGGGGTCAACACATCAATGACGTGCATGTCAATTTCTCATGGCTCAAAGTGGAAGAGAGATTGACTTCATCATTACTTGTTATTGTAAGAGGTGTTGACATGCTGAATGTACCGAGCTCTGTCTAAACTACTAGCACACAGCTTGGACACCCCTGCATACCCCGCAAGACATGCCACCAGAGGTCTCTTCACAGTCCCCAAGTCCAGAACATACTATGGGAGGCGCACAGTACTACATATCATAGAGCCATTTCTACATGGAACTCTATTTCACATCAGGTAACTGATGCAAGCAGTAGAATCAGATTTAAAAAGCAAGTAAAAATACACCTTATTTAAGGAACAGCGGGGACTTTGAAGAAACACAAACATAGGCACAGACACATGCACACACACACATGATAATATACACACACATGATAACATACACACACATGATAACATACACACACATGATAACATACACACACGTACACATGGATTTTGTGTTGTACATATGTGGTAGAGGATTATGGGCATGAGGGCACACGCTTAGTGTGTTGTGAATTCTGTAATGAATGTATTGTAATGTTTTTAAAATTGTAAAACTGCCTTAATTTTGCCGGACCACAGGAAGAGAAGCTGCTGCCTTGGCAGGAACTAATGGGGATCCTTAATAAACCCCAGGAAGAGTAGCTGCTGCCTTGGCAGGAACTAATGGGGATCCATAATAAACCATAGGAAGAGTAGCTGCTGCCTTGGCAGGAACTAATGGGGATGCATAATGAATACAAATACAAACACCCCTACTCTTACAATAAGTGCCGTGGGATCTTTAGTGACCACAGAGAGTCAATACACCATTTTAACGTCCCATACGAAAGACCGCACCCTACACAGGCCAATGTCCCCAATAACTGCCCTGCGGCATTGGGAGAAAACAGTTTTGACCAGAGGAAAGAGTGCCTCCTACTGGCCCTCCAACATCATCTGGTCTCCCATCCAGGGACCAACCCTGCTTAGATTCAGAGGCAAGCCGGCAGTGGGATGAAGGGTGGTATGCTATTCAGGCTTATCATGAGAATTAGGCCTCATGTGAAATCATTGTCAAAAGCAAAAAGGGCTACTGTTACATGTAGGTCTAGATTAATTGTGGGTTGATCACACAGATATATCAAAAACAGTCTTTCAACTACTCCGAAGCAATTGGCTGTCTATGTCGCAGGAACCACTGACCCACTGCCTTTTTCTATTATCTAAGACACCTGCTGGTAACTCTTAACTGGTTGGGACAGCTCAGGGGGCCGTATCCCCAAAGCGTCTCAGAGTAGGAAATTGGTCATAAGTGCTGAGAATAGAGACATTTTCCTCCTACTCTTATGGGTAAAAATGAACACTATGCATGAAACTTCTTTAGTGATGAAAAGCGCAGCGAGTCAGTGGTTTGGAGTTGTTAAAAGGATGTTTTGATATTTCTATATGATCAACCCATAAATAATCTAAACCTTCATGCAACAGTATCTCTAGCACCTTTGACAAAGATTTCACATGAGGTCTATTTCACACGGCATGCCTAAATACTTACAGTTGAAGTTGGAAGTTTACATACCCTTAGGTTGGAGTCATTAAAACTCGTTTTTCAACCACTCCACAAATTTCTTGTTGACAAACTATAGTTTTGTCAAGTCGGTTAGGACATCTACTTTGTGCATGACACAAGTAATTTTCCCAAAAATTGTTTACAGACAGAGTATTTCACTTATAATTCACTGTATCACAATTCCAGTGGGTCAGATGTTTACATACACTAAGTTGACTGTGCCTTTAAACAGCTTGGAAAATTCCAGAAAATTACGTCATGGTTGTAGAAGCTATCTGATAGGCTAATTGACATAATTTGAGTCAAGTGGAGGTGTACCTGTGGATGTATTTTAAGGCCTACCTTCAAACGCAGTGCCTCTTTGCTTGACATCATGGGAAAATCAAAAGAAATCAGCCAAGACCTCATACATTTTTTTTAGACCTCCACAATTCTGGTTTATCCTTGAGGGCAATTTCGCCTGAAGGTACCACTTTCATCTGTACACACAATAGTACGCAAGTAAAAACACCATGGGACCACGCAGCCGTCATTCCACTCAGGAAGGAGACGCGTTCTGTCGACATAACCTGAAAGGCCGCTCAACAAGGAAAAGCCACTGCTCCAAAACCGCCATTAAAAAGCCAGACTAAGGTTTGCAACTGCACATGGGGACAAAGATCATACTTTTTGGAGAAATGTCCTCTGGTCTGATGAAACAAAAATAGAACTGTTTGGCCATAATGACCATCGTTATGTTTGGAGGAAAAAGGGGGAGGCTTGCAAGCCGAAGAACACCATCCCAACCATGAAGCACAGGGGTGGCAACATCATGTTGTGGGGGTGCTTTGCTGCAGGAGGGACTGGTGCACTTCACAAAATATATGTTATCATGAGGCAGGAAAATTATGTGGATATATTGAAGCAACATCTCAAGACATCAGTCAGGAAGTTAAAGCTTGGTCGCAAATGTGTCTTCCAAATGAACAAGGACCCCAAGCATACTTCCAAAGTTGTGGCAAAATGGCTTAAAGACAACAAAGTCAAGGTATTGGAGTGGCCATCACAAAGCCCTGACCTCAATCCCATTGAACATTTGTGAGCAGAACTGAAAAAGCGTGTGCAAGCAAGGAGGCCTTACAGACCCGACTCAGTTACACCAGCTCTGTCAGGAGGAATGGGTCAAAATTTACCCAACGTATTGTGGGAGGCTTGTGGAAGACTACCCAAAACATTTGACCCAAGTTAAACAATTTAAAGGCAATGCTACCAAGTACTACTTGAGTGTATGTAAACTTCTGAACCACTGGGAATGTGATGAAAGAAATAAAAGCTGAAATAAATCATTCTCTCAACAATTTTTCTGACATTTCATATTCTTAAAATAAAGTGGTCATCCTAACTGCCATAAGACAGGGAATTGTTACTCAGATTAAATGTCAATAATTGTGAAAAACTGAGTTTAAATGTATTTGGCTAAGGTGTACGTAAACATCCGACTTAAACTGCATAACCACTTGGCTAATTTATAAACATGTTTTTCTGTCGATTATTTAAGTAGTTATCCCTTTAGAGAGCCATATCACATTGTTAAAAAAAAGATTCCTAAATTGGGCATGCCAATAAATTGGGCAATTGAAGGCATCAAGGGCTTATGTTAACTTTGATTGTCTTTGATGAAAATGATAGACGTTTAAAATGTTTTATGCAACATTATCGGCAAGTGATTTGATGCCAACTGTGCCCAAGCGATTTCGAGTTGTTAAACGGGAGTGACGAGTGTGTTGATATAACAATAATATTATACAAATTCTGCTTTTAACCATCAGAATTCTAAAAATATATATACACTGCTCAAAAAAATAAAGGGAACACTAAAATAACACATCCTAGATCTGAATGAATGAAATAATCTTATTCAATACTTTTTTCTTTACATAGTTGAATGTGCTGACAACAAAATTACACAAAAATTATCAATGGAAATCAAATGTATCAACCCATGGAGGTCTGGATTTGGAGTCACACTCAAAATTAAAGTGGAAAACCACACTACAGGCTGATCCAACTTTGATGTAATGTCCTTAAAACAAGTCAAAATGAGGCTCAGTAGTGTGTGTGGCCTCCACGTGCCTGTATGACCTCCCTACAATGCCTGGGCATGCTCCTGATGAGGTGGCGGATGGTCTCCTGAGGGATCTCCTCCCAGACCTGGACTAAAGCATCCGCCAACTCCTGGACAGTCTATGGTGCAACGTGGCGTTGGTGGATGGAGCGAGACATGATGTCCCAGATGTGCTCAATTGGATTCAGGTCTGGGGAACGGGCGGGCCAGTCCATAGCATCAATGCCTTCCTCTTGCAGGAACTGCTGACACACTCCAGCCACATGAGGTCTAGCATTGTCTTGCATTAGGAGGAACCCAGGGCCAACCGCACCAGCATATGGTCTCACAAGGGGTCTGAGGATCTCATCTCGGTACCTAATGGCAGTCAGGCTACCTCTGGCGAGCACATGGAGGGCTGTGCGGCCCCCCAAAGAAATGCCACCCCACACCATGACTGACCCACCGCCAAACCGGTCATGCTGGAGGATGTTGCAGGCAGCAGAACGTTCTCCACGGCGTCTCCAGACTCTGTCACGTCTGTCACATGCTCAGTGTGAACCTGCTTTCATCTGTGAAGAGCACAGGGCGCCAATGGCGAATTTGCCAATCTTGGTGTTCTCTGGCAAATGTCAAACGTCCTGCACGGTGTTGGGCTGTAAGCACAACCCCCACCTGTGGACGTCGGGCCCTCATACCACCCTCATGGAGTCTGTTTCTGACCGTTTGAGCAGACACATGCACATTTGTGGCTTGCTGGAGGTCATTTTGCAGGGCTCTGGCAGTGCTCCTCCTGCTCCTCCTTGCACAAAGGCGGAGGTAGCGGTCCTGCTGCTGGGTTGTTGCCCTCCTACGGCCTCCTCCACGTCTCCTGATGTACTGGCCTGTCTCCTGGTAGCGCCTCCATGCTCTGGACACTACGCTGACAGACACAGCAAACCTTCTTGCCACAGCTCGCATTGATGTGCCATCCTGGATGAGCTGCACTACCTGAGCCACTTGTGTGGGTTGTAGACTCCGTCTCATGCTACCACTAGAGTGAAAGCACCGCCAGCATTCAAAAGTGACCAAAACATCAGCCAGGAAGCATATGAACTGAGAAGTGGTCTGTGGTCACCACCTGCAGAACCACTCCTTTATTGGTCTTGCTAATTGCCTATAATTTACACCTGTTGTCTATTCCATTTGCACAACAGCATGTGAAATTTATTGTCAATCAGTGTTGTGGACAGTTTGATTTCACAGAAGTGTGATTGACTTGGAGTTACATTGTGTTGTTTAAGTGTTCCCTTTATTTTTTTGAGCAGTGTATATATTTTTGAAATAATATTAGCAAAGAAAAGAGTAGCAAACTGATTGTGTCAAGAGAAAATGATATCAAACATTTTACAATTGCAACATTTGACATTCCCATTCCCCGTGGTTGTCTGAAGCATGCACAGCTGGTGATACCGAACCTCGAAGGAACACTACTACTTTACATGTAATTAAAGCAAATTGCTGCGTATCTTTAATCTAATTGAACAAAACATGCATTGTGCTTGACTAGTCAACTCATCACTAATTAGTTTGCTTTCGCTTATAATTAGAAAAAGGGGCCGGCTGTGTTGGAGATGTGGAGGCGATGGAGGTGATTGAGTGTGTGTGTGTGTGTGTGTTAACCTGGAGCGTGACATCATATACTGTACAGGTGTTTCTAATTAAGCCCAAGAAAACAGTGAAGTGTCGGGCTGTGTTTCTGTGTGCTCCATGTGTGTTAACATCCTCTCTTACTCTGAAACTCACACACCCTAGACCCAAACTCTCTCACGTCACACCAACTCAACAACACCATTACACCAACTCAACAACACCATTAACACCAACTCAACAACACCATTACATTAACTCAACAACACCATTACCCCAACTCAACAACACCAACTCAACAACACCATTACACCAACTCAACAACACCATTACACCAACTCAACAACACCATTAACACCAACTCAACAACACCATTACACCAACTCAACAACACCATTACACCAACTCAACAACACCATTACACCAACTCAACAACACCATTACACCAACTCAACAACACCATTACCCCAACTCAACAACACCATTACACCAACTCAACAACACCATTACACCAACTCAACAACACCATTACACCAACTCAACAACACCATTACACCAACTCAACAACACCATTACCCCAATTCAACAAAACCATTACCCCAACTCAACAACACCATTACACCAACTCAACTACACCAACTCAACAACACCATTACACCAACTCAACAACACCATTAACACCAACTCAACAACACCATTACATCAACTCAACAACACCATTACACCAACTCAACAACACCATTACCCCAGCTCAACAACACCATTACCCCAACTCAACAACACCATTACCCCAACTCAACAACACCATTACACCAACTCAACAACACCATTACCCCAACTCAACAACACCATTACACCAACTCAACTACACCAACTCAACAACACCATTACACCAACTCAACAACACCATTAACACCAACTCAACAACACCATTACATCAACTCAACAACACCATTACACCAACTCAACAACACCATTACCCCAACTCAACAACACCATTAACACCAACTCAACAACACCATTACACCAACTCAACAACACCATTACACTAACTCAACAACACCATTACACCAACTCAACAACACCATTACCCCAACTCAACAACACCATTACACCAACTCAACAACACCATTACCCCAACTCAACAACACCATTACACCAACTCAACAACACCATTACACCAACTCAACAACACCATTACACCAACTCAACAACACCATTACACCAACTCAACAACACCATTACATCAACTCAACAACACCATTACACCAACTCAACAACACCATTACCCCAACTCAACAACACCATTAACACCAACTCAACAACACCATTACACCAACTCAACAACACCATTACACCAACTCAACAACACCATTACACCAACTCAACAACACCATTACACCAACTCAACAACACCATTAACACCAACTCAACAACACCATTACCCCAACTCAACAACACCATTACACCAACTCAACAACACCATTACCCCAACTCAACAACACCATTACACCAACTCAACAACACCATTACACCAACTCAACAACACCATTACCCTCCCTCTCTCCAACTTCCTCTTTATTCCCCCTCATCATCTTTTCAAAACATCTCAACTCCTGAGATTCAGTATAGATGGTCCACACTCAATAAATAGATTTTCAAAGCTCTTTCATGCTATTTATGCTACTTATTCATCTCAACATTGAGGGAGTAATATGTCTGGATCTGAATTGAATCTGCTGAATGGAAAGCCGACCTGGCTGGGGAAAGAGACCCGGTGTGATCCAATCCAATTTGTCCTCAAAAGCCGTGTCTGTCTGACTTTAGTGGTTTCTCTAATGGTAAAGGGATCACTATGTGTGGCCAGATGATTAGATGATTAGCCCGGGTTCATATGTTGATATGAAAGGTCACATTCCAGGGGATTATGGGGGATCATGCTTGCCATAGCGATGATGATGAGCCGCACCACGCATCCGAGTTGATTACGTATTCATGCCCAGTGAGAGTCCCCTTCTCGATGTGACGCCTGATGGGTGAGAGAGCGTGTGTGTGTGCTTGCATGTGTGTATATGGTAATTTGTGTACACGTGTCTTTATTTCAATGCAGGTATGTGTAAGTGAATGGCTGTATGCGTGTGGGGATTCTAATGTCTGTGTATAAAAGAGATGCTCTTGTGGCTGAATGGAAGCAAGTCCCCGCGGCAATGTTCCAACATCCAGTGGAAAGCCTTCCCAGATAAGGTGAGGCTGTTATAGCAGCAAAGGGGGGACCAACTCCATGTTAATGCCCATGATTTTGGAATGAGATGGTCGACGAGCAGTTGTCCACATACTTTTGGTGATGTAGTGCATATCTACCTCTGAGTGTATTTCCTGAATTTTATTTATTTTTATTTTTTTTTTTATTTCACCTTTATTTAACCAGGTAGGCAAGTTGAGAACAAGTTCTCATTTACAACTGCGACCTGGCCAAGATAAAGCAAAGCAGTTCGACACACAACAACACAGAGTTACACATGGAATAAAACAAACATACAGTCAATAATACAGTAGGAAAAAAAGAAATCTATATACAAAGAGTGCAAATGAGGTAGGATAAGGAAGGTAAGACAATAAATAGGCCATGGTGGCAGAGTAATTCCAATATAGCAATTTAACACTGGAATGGTAAAAGAAAACTGTGCAGTAGATGAATGTGCAATGTAGAAAACTGGGGTGCAAAGGAACAAGATAAATAAATAAATACGGTAGGGGATGAGGTAGTTGGTTGGGCTATTTACAGAAGGGCTATAAACAGGTACAGTGGTCTGTACACTGCTCTGACAGCTGGTGCTTAAAGCTGTTGAGGGAGATAAGTGTCTCCAGTTTCAGAGATTTTTGAAGTTCGTTCCAGTCATTGGCAGCAGAGAACTGGAAGGAGAGTCGGCCAAAGGAGGAATTGGCTTTGGGGGTGACCAGTGAGATATACCTGCTGGAGCGTGTGCTACGGGTTGGTGCTGCTAAGGTGACCAGCGAGCTGAGATAAGGCGGGACTTTACCTAGCAGGGACTTGTAAATGACCAGGAGCCAGTGGATATGGCGGCGAGTGTAAAGTGAAGGCCAGCCTACGAGAGTGTACAGGTCGCAGTGGTGGGTGGTATATGGGCTTTGGTAACAAAACGGATGGCACTGTGATAGACTGCATCCAGTTTGTTGAGTAGAGTATTGGAGGCTATTTTGTAAATTACATCACCGAAGTCGAGGATCGGTAGGATGGTCAGTTTTACGAGGGTATGTTTGGCAGCATGAGTGAAGGAAGCTTTGTTGCGAAATAGGAAGCCAATTCTAGATTTAATTTTAGATTGGAGATGTTTGATGTGAGTCTGGAAAGAGAGTTTACAGTCTAACCAGACACCTAGGTATTTGTAGTTTTCCACGTAATCTAAGACAGAACCGTCCAGAGTAGTGATGCTGGACGGGGGGACAGGTGCGGGTAGCGATCGGTTGAAGAGCATGAGAATGACATGTCTACATGTACAGTGTCTAACTGCTTATTTCCACCTGCTTGTGATCACATTACCCAGCACAGTGTAAACATGGTGTAATGCCTCTGACTGAATCCCCCCGTGTTGGAGACAACAGTGTGTGTGTGTGTGTGTTTAAAGTGTGTGTGTGTGCATAATGTGTGTATGTTTGTGTAAGTTGTGTGTGTGTGTGCGTGTAAGGTGTGTGTGTGTGTTTGTGTAAGGTGTGTGTGTGTAAGGTGTGTGTGTGCTCTCTATCACATACACATATCACACAAGGCCCGTCAGATCCCCTCTCTTTCACCTGGCGTATAAAGGGGGGATTCTTACTATTTCTCTCTTTTGTTGGATCGGGAACGAAAAGGATCGTCATTTTTCTCTTTCCTTTGTATGCCTTAATAACCAGAGGGAGGGTGAAATACGTAACGCAACAGAAGGATGATCAACTCCGTAACAATGTAACATTGTAACGGAAACACGTTGGCCACGTATCGGTTTTCCCTTCTTGACATCCTGCTTGATCGGCTTCAGTGGTTCCTTGGTGACGATCTAAAAGAAAGATGCATAATTAACACACGTTGACATTCTAAACTTTCGTCAGCAGTCTCAAAAGTCTGTCCGAAAGGCTACGGATGTGAGGAACCAGTCTGTGTTTCTGATTATGTAAATTCACTCAGGTGCAATGTGCTGTAGTACAAGATGGTGTGTGCGTGTGGTATGCTGAGCGATAAATGAGTGTGTCAGGCCCTGTGAAGGCCCAGGGGAAGGAGAGGAGAGGCCCTCCTACTTGTGGATACCCAACATTACTCACGACTCGGGGCTGGTGGGTGGAAGGCTTGACAAACACTCTCCTCAAACCAACTCTGCTTCACAGCATCTTCATCTAGGATCTGTGTCCCCGGTCGCTCCACCTTCACTAACAGATCTCTGATCAGATCTTCCCCGATGCAAGACCCGGGGCATGTGTCCCTTCAAATGGTGACTTTCCAACGATTCTTAGGAATTCTGATTCATTTGTTTGAGCATGCCTGGTGCAATGGAATCAATGGAATAGTCCCGAATGCGTAAACCCCGCCGCCATTTGTCACTCGGGGAAAACAGATACTATTTGAACCCAGCCAGTCCTGTTGTATAGGTTGTGTTTTGTAGTATCAGTATTGGCATTCCTCCATCACAGTCAGTAGTTAGACTACTGGTTATTTACTACAAGGTTGCTGTTGTGAGTTCAGGCATGGTGAAGTGGATACTAGAGTTAGTCAATAGACTTTTGAAGGGCAATAATGAGACCTCATTTGTATCATGCACTGCAGTCTACTGTATATTCTCAAGAGAAAGACCACAAAGAGCTGATTAAGGTCTGGCGTATGAGTCACTTTGGAAACATAAAAGAGCTTTATTATTTTATCTGGGACGTTCTTAAATGTTTTGCGCGTTTTATAAATAGCGCTGTGTGAACCGTGAGAGAACGCTTCCAGAAACGCACCTGATGGCCCTTCTCAACACACACCACATACACACACACGCCACAATGATTGGCATAACCGCCACAAGGTGACGTGTTCCCATGTCGTGTGTTTTGTGTCTTAACTCCAAACAAAACATGTTGGGTTGTCAGCTCTACGCTGTCAAATTGTTCCTCCTCACTGTGCTCTGAACTGAGACACCAACATCTAAACACTGCTCCCTCTCGCTCTCTCCCACCTCTCTCTCTCTCTCTCTCTCTCTCTCTCTCTCTCTCTCTCTCTCTCTCTCTCTCTCCCACCCTCTCTCTCTTTCTCTCACCCTCTCTCTCTCTCTCTCTCCCCCACCCTCTCTCTCTTTCTCTCACCCTCTCTCTCTCTCTCTCTCTCTCTCTCTCTCTCTCTCTCTCTCTCTCTCTCTCTCTCTCTCTCTCTCACCCTCTCTCTCCCACCCTCTCTCTCTCTCTCTCACCCTCTCTCTCTCTTTATCTCTCCCACCCTATCTCTCGTGCTCTCTCTCTCTCGTGTTCTCTCTCTTTCTCTCTCTGTGCCCCTGGAAAGATGTAATTTTGTTGAGCTGGCAGAGAGATAGTTATGGGGGAGAGGGGAATGGAGGGAAAGGGGAAAGAGTGAGAGAGAGAGACAATTTGACACAGCAGTCTGTCAGTTTAATGTGCAGCCAGCAGGAGCCTCGTCTCATCATCTGTTAGGGAGCTGTAGTCAGTAGCTTTGATACATCCAGGCCCTGTCTGTCTGACGGTGGGGTGGGTTGATGGAGGGACCAGGGCCATTTATCAGCCACCCCGCCCTCCTCCTGTTAGTCTGTGTCATACAGTGCTGGCAGAGTGTGGGGCCGATAGAGATCCTATTCAAATGAGTTATAAGATATAGTTCTGTGGTGGGACCGCTGTTTGTGACACAGAGCAGAAAACAGTTCATTAGTTAGCTGGAAGTGTATGATGTGATTCAGTGTGTGTGTGTGTGTGTGTGTGTGTGTGTGTGTGTGTGTGTGTGTGTGTGTGTGTGTGTGTGTGTGTGTGTGGTGGAGGGGATGGGGATGGGGATGGAGAAGGATTATAAGTGTGTGTGTGCGCATGTGAGATTGTTTGTTTGAGCTTGTGTGCACACCCACAAAAAAACAGGGTAGAGAACGGTGTGTGTGTGTGGACCTTGGCATCCTGTTTTTATTTTCTCCTTTGTTGATTTTGAGACGAAGCTCAGACAGATATTCGAGGCCCGGGCGGTGATTGCATTCATGCGAGCCACCGCCGCTACAGCAGCTACCAATAAACCCATGGGGGCTCCACACATCAGTGTTTGCGTTTGGACCTCGTTTTCCTGCAAATCCATCTCACTGACCTTTTCCTTTCCGCTGGCGTCTGTGGTGAGGGACAATAAATTGCCATGAGCCACACACACCTTGACACACACACACACACACCTAGACACACACACAACTAGACACACACACACACACACACCTAGACACACACACCTATCCCGAGCTGTCTATTTTCACCTCTTCCGGTGTTAGCTGTCCCGATGCTGCACTTTGTAGATGTACAACTACAGCAATCCAAAAAGAGGGAAAGAGATCATGGCTGAGAAATTGTCCTCACCGGAACCTGTGTTGTGGATGTGTGTGGTGTGTTTTGTGTGTGTGTGTGTTTGTGGTGTGTTTTGTGTGTGGTGTGTTGTGTGTGTGTTGTGTGTGTGTGTGTTTGTGGTGTGTTGTGTGTGTGTTTGTGGTGTGTGTGTGGTGTGTGTGTGTGTTCTTGAGTGTGACTGAAGATAGGATAGTGGGCATAGGAAGAGGAAGTCAATCTCAGTCCAAGCGGGGCAGGTAGCCTAGTGGTGAAGAGCGTCGGGCCGGTTACCGAAAGGTCGCTACTTCGAATCCCTGAGAAAAATCTGTCAATGTGCCCTCGAGCAAGGCACTTAACCCCAATTGCTCCTGTAAGTCACTCTGGATAAATAACTAGTGTAAAAAATCATTCTATGCATGCATTTCTCAGGTGGTGAAAACAAGCAGCGCCTCATTGGAAAGCGAGAAACATAGTCTGCCTCAAGGGCATTTTTATGGTCTGCCACAGCTCTATGTCTCGCATAGCGACACGGCAGAAAACCATTCTGTGGGCTGTGAATTTTTTGATAATGAATTTAAAGTGCAGCCACCGGTTTCAGCATTCCTGGGGAACTCAATCATAGAAGTCGGCAACACTGACGTTGAGTGCATTGGCGTAAACAGCCTTCGCGAAAAGGCCTCTCTAGCGGACTAAATTGCCCCTCCACACAACAACAAACAAACTCTCCTCTTTGACATTTGAAAATATTTTTCAGGATGCTATTGGACCTGAGCGTCTTCCAAGACTGAGAGTGGTGAGAGGATTAGGGAAGTCCGTGACTTGATAGACAACAACGTAGAAAGAAGGCAATGCAAAGAGCTCTCAATACACAGACAGCATCAGAGAACAGACTAGCTCTCAATACACAGACAGCATCAGAGAATAGACTAGCTCTCAATACACAGACAGCATCAGATAATCGACTAGCTCTCAATACACAGACAGCATCAGAGAATAGACTAGCTCTCACTACACAGAGAGCATCCGAGAATAGACTGGCTCTCAATACACAGACAGCATCAGAGAATAGACTGGCTCTCAATACACAGACAGCATCAGAGAATAGACTGGCTCTCAATACACAGACAGCATCAGAGAATAGACTAGCTCTCAATACACAGACAGTATCAGAGAATAGACTAGCTCTCAATACACAGACAGCATCAGAGAATAGACTGGCTCTCAATACACAGACAACATCAGATAATAGACTAGCTCTCAATACACAGACAGCATCAGAGAATAGACTAGCTCTCAATACACAGACAGCATCCGAGAATAGACTGGCTCTCAATACACAGACTGCATCAGAGAATAGACTAGCTCTCAATACACAGACAGCATCAGAGAATAGACTAGCTCTCAATACACAGACAGCATCAGAGAATAGACTGGCTATAAATACACAGACAACATCAGAGAATAGACTGGCTCTCAATACACAGACAGCATCAGAGAATAGACTAGCTCTCAATACACAGACAGCATCAGATAATCGACTAGCTCTCAATACACAGACAGCATCAGAGAATAGACTAGCTCTCACTACACAGAGAGCATCCGAGAATAGACTGGCTCTCAATACACAGACAGCATCAGAGAATAGACTGGCTCTCAATACACAGACAGCATCAGAGAATAGACTGGCTCTCAATACACAGACAGCATCAGAGAATAGACTAGCTCTCAATACACAGACAGCATCAGAGAATAGACTAGCTCTCAATACACAGACAGCATCAGAGAATAGACTGGCTCTCAATACACAGACAACATCAGATAATAGACTAGCTCTCAATACACAGACAGCATCAGAGAATAGACTAGCTCTCAATACACAGACAGCATCCGAGAATAGACTGGCTCTCAATACACAGACTGCATCAGAGAATAGACTAGCTCTCAATACACAGACAGCATCAGAGAATAGACTAGCTCTCAATACACAGACAGCATCAGAGAATAGACTGGCTATAAATACACAGACAACATCAGAGAATAGACTGGCTCTCAATACACAGACAGCATCAGAGAATAGACTAGCTCTCAATACACAGACAGCATCAGAGAATAGACTAGCTCTCAATACACAGACAGCATCAGATAATAGACTGGCTCTCAATACACAGACAACATCAGATAATAGACTGGCTCTCAATACACAGACAGCATCAGAGAATAGACTAGCTCTCAATACACAGGCAGCATCAGAGAATAGACTGGCTCTCAATACACAGACAGCATCAGAGAATAGACTAGCTCTCAATACACAGACAGCATCAGAGAATAGACTAGCTCTCAATACACATACAGCATCAGAGAATAGACTAGCTCTCAATACACAGACAGCATCAGAGAATAGACTGGCTCTCAATACACAGACAGCATCAGAGAATAGACTGGCTCTCAATACACAGACAGCATCAGAGAATAGACTAGCTCTCAATACACAGACAGCATCAGAGAATAGACTGGCTCTCAATACACATACAGCATCAGAGAATAGACTAGCTCTCAATACACATACAGAATCAGAGAATAGACTAGCTCTCAATACACAGACAACATCAGAGAATAGACTAGCTCTCAATACACAGACAACATCAGAGAATAGACACACAGCAGAACCACTCACACATACACATTGAGTAGTATTACATTACAGATTAGCCAAGAGGAGACAAGACAGACAGACAGACAGTCTACACACACACACACACACACACACACACACACACACACACACACACACACACACACACACACACACACACACACACACACACACACACACACACACACACACACACACACACCCTTACCAAGCTCATTCCCAGAGAGTGTGGAGTGGCATGCTCTGTTTTCATTTGATTATCCTTTCTCTAAAAAGAGCGATGGTAGGAGAGGGAGGAGGGAGAATAATTGCAGTCTGGAGGGGGCTTTGATTACAGTGTTCTAGAGAGGCCCTTTGGACAGGAGCTCGTTTGGAAAATAAACCCTCTTCCCCGTGCCTGTCACAGGCCTGCACCACTGAGGGGCCTGCTAGCACAGCATGCTAGAATCATAGCACTTTAACTCAGTATGCTAACACAGTATGCTAGCACAGCTAGCACAGCATGCTAGCAAGCATAGCCGCAGGAAGTAGGGGTGCTGAGGGTGCTGCGGCCTTTATTACTCCTGTATTGAGAGGAGAAAACTACTTGTCGACAGCACCCCCACCTCAAAACATCTTCCGGCAGCCATGTTAGCAAGATGTGTTAAAGAAAATAACTCTTATAGAGCAAGATTACAATGCTACAGTAGCATTATAGGACTTATAGGACTATAATACAGAAGCTATACTTTGCTAAAGAGGCAAACATTGGTTGCCAGTGTACTCTGCATGCTTGTCACACACACTAACAGCATGACAACGTACTAACGCAAGACAACGTTTTAATAGAAAGATAGTAACTCTAATTTTCTCAACTCCATATTTTGTTCCATATCCTGTCCTTCTACGCTCATTCGTGGCACTCGTTCACGCTCTCCTTCAATTGACTATCTATCACTGTCAAAGTCACACAGACATCTCTCTCTTTCCACACATTAACCATTAAGCCTATGGAACTTTTTGTCTAGACACTCGATCATCAACACTCGATCGTCGCTTGAAATTCCATCGCTGCCGTCCTCCATGCATAGCACTAAGGGGAGAGATGGTGGGTTCGGCATGACAACGATAGTGATATATCTCACTGTGATTGAGTGAGACTGAGTCCGGGCCCAGCTCCATAGAAACCGGGGACCAATCAGGCTGGAACATGACTTTCTATTATCATACACTGTGGCTCCCCCTGTGATTGCGTGCAGGCTTATAGATTGTTCCTCACGGGCCTCCGTCCGCGGTCCTTAACTTCTTAGGGAGCAGTTCCTGAGGTGACGGTTTTGGAGAGTCTGGCGTGCCCAAAGTAAAATGTCTCCCACTCAGGCCCAGAAAATAGGATGCACATAATTAGTACTATTGGATAGGAAACGCTCTGAAGTTTCTAAAAGTGTTAACATAATGTCTGTGAGTGTAACAGAACAGAAATAGCAGGCGAAACCCCAGAAAAACTTTTTTTTTTGTCACATTGGCTCTGTTTGACAGTCTCCCTATTGAGTTCTATGGCAATCAGCTCCGAGATTTCAGTACCTATGGCTTCCACTAGATGTCAACAGTCTATATATAAAGCCTCAGAGAGATTGGAGGAAGCAGGAAGAATAGGTACAGGAAATGGCCAAGGTAGCTCAGAGGTCAACAAGTTTTCTCGTGCGCGAGTCTGGCAGCGCGCCCCACTTTATTTTACTTATATAACGTTTAGGTGACCATCCGAGTGAAATATTATCGCTCATATTCATAAAAGGATAGCTAAGGATTCATTTTAACTGGTATTTGATTTGTTTAGGAAAAGTTGATAGGTATATTTGAACGCGTTCTCTTCACGTTTCAATGGGCGATTCGACGTTGGATTTTCTGAACATAACGCACCAACCAAACAGAGATTTATGGATATAATAAATGACTTTTTCTAACAAAAGAACCATGGATTGTCTTCGTTGGACACTTGGGAAGCCCTCAGCAGAAGTTCTTCAAAAGGTAAGGGATTTGTTTTCGCTGTGAAATGTGTTTTGTGTGAACCGTGATGGTTTATGAATTTATGCTAATGGAAAAAAATATTGGAGGTGCTACCCTCAAACAATCAAATGTAGTGCTTTCACCGTCAAGCCTTTTTGAAATTTGACAACGCTGTGATATTGCCAAGACGCAGAGCGTTTGATGACTATGCAACACTTGTATATTGATGAATGTTTAATAATTCAACTTTTGGATTTTGAATATGGCGCCTTGCATTTCACCGGGTAGTGTGAAATGCAAGCGCCCCACTACTCCCTAAGTAGTTAAGCTGTCAATCATCTTTAAACTGTTTAGATAGCGTGCGTGCGAGACGACAGAGACCTCCAGGAGTCCTTGCCACACTAGAACTGACACATACACACTTACATACACACACATACACACACTTTGACCCCAAATTGTTGATCCAACGGAGCTGTACTCTTTGCTCTCCCAACAGATGGACATTATTTGTTTTAGGGGAGGAAAGGGAGGATTGTGCAATTTGTCGATAATGAAGTGTCTTTCTTGACCGGTTTCAACAAAATCAGGCAATGACAACACATAGCCAGTGGCGTAAACAACAGCAGTAGACAGACTGTTATCTGCTGTGTACTGGCTTGCACTGCTCTAATCCGGGGTAAATCCCCCTGGAAACCAGCGAGCCTCGCCTCGCAGGGAGGCCAAGGGAACGTGGAGGGATTTGCATTAGCGGGACGCACCACAGAGAGGGAAAGTGACCATGGAGCGACTAAACCCCCAAACTTTTGGACCCGAGTGTCCCCCAGAGGTAGAGGAGGCAACTAGTAGAGGGGAGGAAGGGAGGAGGGAAGTGAGGGAAGGAGAGAAGGGGAGGTTTACTTCACTAATAGTACGTTCATGATGACGTTTTATGTCATTTGCGTGCAACTGTATACCGTGTTGTGACCTGACCAGGAGAAACTCTGGGCCTTAGTTGGGATGGAGTGTGAGGTGGTGGTGGAGGAGTGTGGTCCCAGTCAGGGCTACAGTAGTGATGGGAAGAGAAAGAGGAGGAGGAAGAGGAGGAGAGAGAGGAAGAGGGAGAGAGCAGCTAGTTTGGAGTTGTCATGTCATGCAGGGTTATCTAGCTTTGGGACACAACATGGGGAGTCTGTGTCTTGGTTAGACTCCCTGAGCTGTGCACCAATCTAGTGGGTGGCAACGGAAAATAACCCTACCACAATGTAGTCGGCTTCAACAACAAAAAATGTCCCTGTCAACAAAAGCATGTGAATAATCTCTAGGAACTCTATTTACCAGACGTAAAGTGAAATGTGTCCCTCACTATCAAATAAACGTTTGAATCCAACTTTTGTCTGAACCGTACCATGTTCCACCCTATTCTAGCGAGGGACACATTTCCCCTTCACGTCTGGTAAGTAGAGCTCCCACAGATTATACATGTGTTTTTGTTGACAGGAAAGCCGGCTATATTGTGGTAGGAAAGCCGGCTATATTGTGGTAGGAAAGCCGGCTATATTGTGGTAGGAAAGCCTGCAATATTGTGGTAGGAAAGCCTGCTATATTGTGGTAGGAAAGCCGGCTATATTGTGGTAGGAAAGCCGGCTATATTGTGGTAGGAAAGCCGGCTATATTGTGGTAGGAAAGCCTGTTATATTGTGGTAGGAAAGCCGGCTATATTTCCGTCGCCACCCACTAGATCGAAGCATAACTCAGGGCGTCTAACCAAGACACAGACTCCCCATGTTGTGTCCCAAACCTAGGGCTAACACTGCCTCAGTACAGGAGGAGTGGTGGAGCGAGGGAGGGAGGGAGGGAGGACACACAAGTATGTGGAGAGAGGTTCTGGGCCTGATTTGGGCCGGTGCTGACTGGTGATGTTGTACCGTGGGATGGAGAGATGAGACGAAAGAAAAGCTTTGAACAGGAGGATGGTGGAGGATAGGGCTCCTGTCACAGCAAGCATTAGAACACACAGACGGACGCACACACAGTCAATTATTACTGAAGTGGCAGCAGAAACCAAAGGAAGATAATTCATTGTTTTAAAAAGCTATATTGAACAGTTGGGATCTAACATGAAATATACTTATTCCCGTCACTATATAAGAAGTTAGTGATGACGTTACATGATAACTGTTTATGTTCTGTCAATAAAGGGTGAATAAGGAATGTGGATGGAAAGTTACTGAGGGAGGCGAAGGGCAACAGTTAGTCTCTGATAAGGCAGGCCCGCTGAAGGGCAACAGTTAGTCTCTGATAAGGCAGGCCCGCTGAAGGGCAACAGTTAGTCTCTGATAAGGCAGGCCAGCTGAAGGGCAACAGTTAGTCTCTGATAAGGCAGGCCAGCTGAAGGGCAACAGTTAGTCTCTGATACGGCAGGCCCGCTGAAGGGCAACAGTTAGTCTCTGATAAGGCAGGCCCGCTAAAGGGCAACAGTTAGTCCCTGATAAGGCAGGCCCGCTGAAGGGCAACAGTTAGTCTCTGATAAGGCAGGCCAGCTGAAGGGCAACAGTTAGTCTCTGATAAGGCAGGCCAGCTGAAGGGCAACAGTTAGTCTCTGATAAGGCAGGCCCGCTGAAGGGCAACAGTTAGTCTCTGATAAGGCAGGCCAGCTGAAGGGCAACAGTTAGTCTCTGATAAGGCAGGCCCGCTGAAGGGCAACAGTTAGTCTCTGATAAGGCAGGCCAGCTGAGGAACTAGGGAGGAGCGAGGAATTCGGCTCGAGGTCAAGTCAACAGATGAAGTGAGAAGAAACCTCTGGGAGGGGTGCCTGAGGGGCCCACCACAACAACTCTCCTACTACAGAGAGGAACCAATTAATTTCCTGCCTAGCAACAGAGATATATTGGCTGTCTAGATGTGTAAAGGGGTTAGCCCCGGCTAGTAGGAGGATATATACAGTAGAAGTCGGAAGTTGACCAACACCTTAGCCAAATGCATTTCATCTCAGTTTTTCACAATTCCTGACATTTAATCCTAGTAAAAATTCTCTGTCTTACGTCAGTTAGGATCACCCCTTTATTTTAAGGATGTGAAATGTCAGAATAATAGTTGAGAGAATTATTTATTTCAGCTTTTATTTCTTTCATCACATTCCCAGTGGGTCAGAAGTTTACATACACTTAAATAGTATTTGGTAGCATTGCCTTTAAATTGCTTAACTTTGGTCAAATGTTTCAGGTAGCCTTTCACAAGCTTCCCACAATAAGTTGGGTAAATTTTGACCCATTCCTCCTGACAGAGCTGGTGTAACTGAGTCAGGTTTGAAGGCCTCCTTGCTCGCACATGCTTTTTTTGTTCTGCCCACACATTTTCTATAGGGGTCAGGGCTTTGTGATGGCCACTCCAATACCTTGACTTTGTTGTCCTTAAGCCATTTTGCCACAACTTTGGAAGTATGCTTGGTGTCCTTGTTCATTTGGAAGACACATTTGCGACCAAGCTTTAACTTCCTGACTGATGTCTTGAGATCCACATTATTTTCCAACATCATGATGCCATCTACTTTGTGAAGTGCACCAGTCCCTCCTGCAGCATAGCACCCCCACAACATGATGCTGCCACCCCTGTGCTTCACGGTTGGGATGGTGTTCTTTGGCTTGCAAGCCTCCCCCTTTTCCTCCAGACATAACAA
Organism: Brachymystax lenok tsinlingensis; assembly: GCA_030435695.1. NCBI lineage: Eukaryota > Metazoa > Chordata > Actinopteri > Salmoniformes > Salmonidae > Brachymystax > Brachymystax lenok. The sequence goes on from CM059810.1 coordinate 41,587,438, forward strand.
TGGTAATGATGGCCAAACAGTTCTATTTTTGTTTCATCAGGCCAGAGGACATTTCTCAAAAAAGTGCAATCTTTGTCCCCATGTGCAGTTGCAAACCGTAGTCTGGCTTTTCTATGGCGGTTTTGGAGCAGTGGCTTCTTCCTTGCTGAGCGGCCTTTCAGGTTATGTTGATATAGGACTTGTTTTACTGTAGATATAGATACTTTTGTACCTGTTTCCTCCAGCATCTTCACAAGGTCCTTTGCTGTTGTTCTGGGATTGATTTGCATTTTTCACACCAAAGTACGTTCATCTCTAGGAGACAGAACGTGTCTCCTTCCTGAGCGGTATGACGGCTGCGTGGTCCCATGGTGTTTATACTTGCGTACTATTGTTTGTACAGATGAATGTGGTACCTTCAGGTTTTTGCAGCTGTATGACCCAGTGTGTAATCATACCTAGTATTTGCAGCTGTATGACCCAGTGGGTAATCATACCTAGTATTTGCAGCTGTATGACCCAGTGGGTAATCATACCTAGTCTTTTCAGCTGTATGACCCAGTGTGTAATCATACCTAGTCTTTGCAGCTGTATGACCCAGTGGGTAATCATACCCAATCTTTGCAGCTGTATGACCCAGTGGCAAATCATACCATGTTTTTGTAGCTGTATGACCCAATGTGTAATCATACCTAGTCTTTGCAGCTGTATGACCCAGTGGGTAATCATAACTTGTTTTTGCAGCTGTATGACCCAGTGTGTAATCATACCTAGTCTTTGCAGCTGTATGACCCAATGGGTAATCATACCTTGTCTTTGCAGCTGTATGACCCAGTGGGTAATCATACCTAGTCTTTGCAGCTGTATGACCCAGTGGGTAATCATACCTAGTCTTTGCAGCTGTATGACCCAGTGGCTAATCATACCATGTTTTTGTAGCTGTATGACCCAGTGTGTAATCATACCTTGTTTTTGCAGCTGTATGACCCAGTGTGTAATCATACCTAGTCTTTGCAGCTGTATGACCCAGTGGGTAATCATACCTAGTCTTTTCAGCTGTATGACCCAGTGGGTAATCATACCTAGTATTTGCAGCTGTATGACCCAGTGGGTAATCATACCTAGTATTTGCAGCTGTATGACCCAGTGGGTAATCATACCTAGTCTTTTCAGCTGTATGACCCAGTGGGTAATCATACCTAGTATTTGCAGCTGTATGACCCAGAGGGTAATCATACCTTGTCTTTGCAGCTGTATGACCCAGTGTGTAATCATACCTAGTCTTTTCAGCTGTATGACCCAGTGGGTAATCATACCTTGTTTTTGCAGCTGTATGACCCAGTTTGTAATCATACCTAGTCTTTTCAGCTGTATGACCCAGTGTGTAATCATACCTAGTCTTTGCAGCTGTATGACCCAGTGGGTAATCATACCTAGTCTTTGCAGCTGTATGACCCAATGGGTAATCATACCTTGTCTTTGCAGCTGTATGACCCAGTGGGTAATCATACCTAGTCTTTGCAGCTGTATGACCCAGTGGTTAATCATACCATGTTTTTGTAGCTGTATGACCCAGTGTGTAATCATACCTTGTTTTTGCAGCTGTATGACCCAGTGGGTAATCATACCTAGTCTTTGCAGCTGTATGACCCAGTGGGTGAGTAAACTTGGCTTGAGCTTTTTCTAGTAATCTGTTTTACTTATTGCGATTTGTTCAGAACATAACAGAACCAAACTTGATATGAATCAGCATAATCAACACTACCATTTTTAAATTTCCACCCACACAATGTCACTGTCTGAAAAGTTTTTATTCGCCCTACCACTTTGTTTTTCCATCGAGATTTTAATTCATTTGCAGTCTTAGGGGCATAAACATCTATTTAATTTATCATGCCCAACTTGGTATTCATCTCCTTAAACTCAAACAACTATTGAATTCATTTTAATCTTAATCTTTTCATCTGTTCTTCCGCGGATGAATTATTCACACCTTTGTTCTTTCCTTTTCACTATCACTTATTTGTATTTTCTCTGAATCCTCCTCTCCCTCCACAGCCTCCCTGCATCCTCCTCTCCCTCCCCAGCCTCCCTGCATCCTCCTCTCCCTCCCCAGCCTCCCTGCATCCTCCTCTCCCTCCCCAGCCTCCCTGTATCCTCCTCTCCCTCCACAGCCTCCCTGCGTCCTCCTCTCCCTCCACAGCCTCCCTGCTCCTCCTCTCCCTCCTCTCCCTCCCCAGCCTCCCTGTATCCTCCTCTCCCTCCACAGCCTCCCTGTATCCTCCTCTCCCTCCACAGCCTCCCAAGTCCCTCCTCTCCCTCCACAGCCTCCCCAAGTCCTCCTCTCCCTCTACAGCCTCCCCAAGGCCCTCCTCCTCTCCCTCCACAGCCTCCCTGTATCCTCCTCTCCCTCCTCTCCCTCCCCAGCCTCCCTGTATCCTCCTCTCCCTCCACAGCCTCCCTGTATCCTCCTCTCCCTCCACAGCCTCCCTGCGTCCTCCTCTCCCTCTACAGCCTCCCTGCGTCCTCCTCTCCCTCCACAGCCTCCCTGTATCCTCCTCTCCCTCCTCTCCCTCCCCAGCCTCCCTGTATCCTCCTCTCCCTCCACAGCCTCCCTGTATCCTCCTCTCCCTCCACAGCCTCCCTGCGTCCTCCTCTCCCTCCACAGCCTCCCTGTATCCTCCTCTCCCTCTACAGCCTCCCTGCGTCCTCCTCTCCCTCCACAGCCTCCCTGCGTCCTCCTCTCCCTCCACAGCCTCCCTGTATCCTCCTCTCCCTCCCCAGCCTCCCTGTATCCTCCTCTCCCTCCTCTCCCTCCACAGCCTCCCTGCATCCTCCTCTCCCTCTACAGCCTCCCTGCGTCCTCTTTCCCTCTACAGCCTCCCTACGTCCTCTTTCCCTCTACAGCCTCCCTGCGCCCTCTTTCCCTCCACAGCCTCCCTGCGTCCTCCTCTCCCTCTACAGCCTCCCTGCGTCCTCCTCTCCCTCCACAGCCTCCTTGCGCCCTCCTCTCCCTCCACAGCCTCCCTGCGCCCTCCTCTCCCTCCACAGCCTCCCTGCATCCTCCTCTCCCTCTCCAGCTCCCTGTATCCTCCTCTCTCTCTACAGCCTCCCTGTATCCTCCTCTCCCTCCACAGCCTCCCTGTATCCTCTTCTCCCTCTACAGCCTCCCTGCGTCCTCTTTTCCCTTCAGTCTTCCTAATCGGGGGAGAAAACATGGCATCAGTGAGAAGATCAAAGCATATTTGTTTTGCGTTTCTATGCTAGATCAGGTATCTTGTCTCCATTGTCTCTCATTCTATATTAGCAGGTGGGAGTTGTCTTGCCTGGCAAGATCAACTGGCTGACAAGATCAGTGTTTTTACGTAATTAACACCGAGATTGGTGAACACACATTTCTGTAAGTGCGTGTGTGCGCTTGTTGAGGGGTTGATTGAAAACCCAGTCAGCAAGCAAAGAGGTTTGTTTCAAGTAAAAGGCCTCTCATGTATCTTTGGGGACAGATAGTTCTGTGATTCAGTGATTCTATGTAGATCCTCTGTAGGAAGCCAGCAATCTACTGGCAGTTGCCCTTAATAATGCCTTGTGTTTGACAAATATCTGGTTTTACTTCTTATTTTGTATGGTATACCATCTGTCTCTCTCTCTCTCTCTCTCTCTCTCTCTCTCTCTCTCTCTCTCTCTCTCTCTCTCTCTCTCTCTCTCTCTCTCTCTCTCTCTCTCTCTCTCTCTCTCTCTCTGGTTGTCTCTCTCTCTCTCTCTCTCTCTCTCTCTCTCTCTCTCTCTCTCTCTCTCTCTCTCTCTCTCTCTCTCTCTCTTTGTCTCTCTCTCTGTTTCCCTCTCTCTCTCTCTGTTTCTCTCTCTCTGTTTGTATCTCTCTCTCTGCTTGTCTCTCTCTCTCTGTCTCTCTCTCTCTGTTTGCCTCTCTAACTCTGTCTCTCTCTCACTCACTCTGCCTCTCTCTCGCTCTGTCTCTCTCTCTCTCTCTTTCTCATACAGACTTCCTATCCCCCTCTCCATCTTTCTCTCTCTCACAGACTCCCACTCTCTCTCTCTCCAGTCAAAGCCCACAACCCTATATCAGATCTCCCTCTCTTAACTTCTCATGAAAGTTTCAGGGTTTATTTGCTGAGAGGCATTCAACTGTGTAGCTCGGGGGCCAAGTGCTCGTATTGCTACGCATCGCCATACAAGCCAGATAAAAACCTGCAGATGAAACCAGGGAAGGGCCAACGGCTTGGGGGTGAGGTGGTTGGAGGGTGAAGAGGGTGGGGGGTGAGGAGGGTGGCGATCTATCCCAGCACCCCCCAACCCCTTTGCCCTTCTTGAGATGGATAGTCAGGAGGGTCGTCGATAGCCGCGGCGTCTAAGCGTGCACATGCTCTTTTAACCCTCTTTGCTAACCCACCCCCACTCCCTCTCCCCCGCCAACCCCCAACCTCTTCAGCCCAATCCCCCTCAACCCTCATGCTATTCACATTGACACCTTTTCTTGCAAATGACCTCAAGTCAATTCCATTTGCATGCATGTACAGTATACAATTCCTCTGAGCTTCTGTGGAAGAGAGCGTATGTAAGAGTGTGTGTTGGAGTGTCTGTGTAAAAGTGTGTCAGTATTGATGAGGTGAGAGAGTGGGTTCATCACTCACTCTCTCTGTATCTATCTCCTGCCTCTCTCTCCTTCTCTTCTATCCTGCAATCTCCAGGTTTCTCTCTCTCTCCCAGCTCTCCATTATTCCTAGCTTCCCCATGCCCATGAAGCCGTTTTCATGATGGCCTGTGCATTAGTTGCGATTGGATCTCGCCCGGCCCCAGACCAGGCTAGACGAGCCGTTGGCTAACGTAGTGTGATATAGTTGAGTGGAGCAGAGTACGCTGAGGGCAGCCAGACAGGCAGGCAGGCAGGCAGGCAGGCAGGCAGGCATACAGACAGGCATACAGGCATACAGGCATACAGGCAGGCATACAGGCAGACAGACAGGCAGACAGGCATGCAGACAGGTAGACAGGCAGGCATACAGGCAGACAGGTAGCCAGACAGACAGGTAGCCAGTTATACAGGCAGACAGACAGACAGACAGGCAGGCAGACAGGTAGCCAGACAGACAGGCAGCCAGCCAGACAGACAGGTAGCCAGACAGGCAGACAGGCAGGTAGCTTTTTAGGATGTGTGTCAATTTGTATGGTTCAGTATGTGTGTGTGTGTCTGTTAATGGTTAATTCTGTTTCTTTGGAGGCTTTGTGTGTGTGTGTGTGTGTGTGTGTGTGTGTGTGTGTGTGTGTGTGTGTGTGTGTGTGTGTGTGCGTATGTGTATATTTGCCTCTGTGTGACTTGGTGAAGTGTGTGTGTGCTTGTCTATTTGCACTTGTTATGCATGTTCGTGTTTGTGTGAGTTCACAGTTGTTTGAGCTAGTGTGTATATGCATGCAGCTATATGTGTGTGTTTTGTTTTTGCTTTCTCGTGTGTGTGTGTGGGATTGTGTGCGTTCGTGACTGTGTGTGTATATATGTTTGCTCCTGTCCTGTCCTGTGTGTGTGTGCGTGTGTGCGATTCCTCCAGTGTGTGTGTGTGTGCTGGATTGGCCCCAGGCCATGTGTATGAGTGGGTAGCTGCTAGCTGAGCGGTGGCGGTGGAGATGGAGGTGCTGCTGCTGTGAGGAGGCCCTGGGGGACAGCTGCTCAGGGAGTCTTGTTTACGCTGCTTATTGGACAGGAGAAACCGCTCATTACATCCCAAATGGCACACTATTCCCTTAAAGTTTGAATCCTTAATGGTAAAACTGCCACGTCCGCTTGCGATATTACAACAACAAAGAACTGCAAACGACAAACACCGTTTTTTTCCCCCTCGGACATCATTGCGCGGTGATAGAACAGTAGAATATGTACTGCTATTTTTTTTTTACCTTGACGGTCGGCGCTCCCCACCTTCGTCAACAAAACGAAAATTATGACAACGGCCGTGGGGCGCAGTGGTGCCGTTTTCCCTACTGCAGATTCCATCTTTGTGTATATGGCTGGGTTTACACTGGCAGCCCAATTCTGATCTTTTTTCCCATTATTTGGAAAAGAGCTGATCTGATTAGTTAAAATACCAATTAGTGGAAAAAGATGCAGCATATTTAGTGTGTTTGGGTTTCATGTTGGTTAGGTCTGTATGCTACTGAGCTTCTGTGCGTGATCATTAGACGCTGTGTACGTGCAATGTTTGTGTGTGAGCGTGTGCGTTTTTCCACTGTGGGTTCATGTATTGGTATGTCTTACATCAGTGAGTGGTTGCAGTGAAGACGAGTAGGGGTGGATGAGAGAGAGCGAGAGAAAGCGAGAGAGGATGTAGAAATGGAGAGAGTTGAAGAGAGAGATTGAGATGAGAGAGAGGGATGAATAAAAGAGAGAGAGAGAGGGCGGAAGGAGAGCAAGAGAGGGAGAGGGGAAGGAGAGTGATGGGAGAGAGTGAACGGGCAGCCGTCCAGCCATCGATCCCCAGGTCAGGGCCAGAGTGTTGGGGGGTTAACGCCAAATCCTCCTCTCGTTAGCTTCCCCCTTCAAAAACAACATCAAAACCACCTGTCTGTCTGTCTCTGTTTGTCTTTCTGTCTCATCAGCTCTTCAGTTGCATTATGGAAATCACGCTGTAGAGTTAATGGCTTTTCGAAAATGTGTGTGTGTGTGTGTATGTGATTTTGAAGGAAAGGCTGCAGCTACTTTGACTTTGATGTTATTAAATGTTCCTGGGCCAATTTGAGGGGAGGCGGCGTGCGCCACATGCGCTTCATACCCATAATCCTCAGGATTACAAACAAGAGGAATTAACGCATCATTTTCCTCATGTTACTAGAGCCAACAGCAGACAGTGTGTGTGTGTCTGTTTCTGTATGTGTGTCATTAGTGTGATGGACCCTGTGTGTGTGTGTGTGTTTGTTTTAATACGCCACACTGTGTGTGTGTGTGTGTGTGTGTGTGTGTGTGTGTGTGTGTGTGTAAGTGCGTCAGTACAGTGTGACAGCACAGACCGAGGCAGCCCTCACAGCTAGTCTTGGCTGCTCCATCACTCCATCATTCAACATCCTTTCACACCAGATCAGTCTTGTCTTAGTAGACAGACTGACAGAGGACTGTCTCTCTCCTGTGACAGTAGCAGCCCCCTTGGAGCAGTACTCTATATAGAGCTGCGCTACATAATGTCTGGGTCCCACTCTATTCCCTACATAGTGCACTACCTTTGACCAGGGACCTTTATAGGGAATAGGGTGCCATTTGGGACGCAGTCTTGTTCTTATTGCCCCAGAATCCTCCGTTATGCAGCTGAGCTTTGCGCCGCCTGGGAAGTTTAATTACTTTGTACCTTCTAGCTCTTTCTTATAACTCAGTGTGGTTTTTGATACACTTGGTGTGTGTAGGTGGAGGGGGCGGAGGACATGCCTAACGCACACACATGCATACACGTATGAGTGGGAGCGCACACACACACATACACACACAAACACACATACACACACGTACACACACAAACACACACACACACACAGGAGAGAGCATGTGTACGTGTGCATGCAAAACACACACACACAAACATACACACACGAGCGGGTGCGCGCGCACACACACACACACACACACACACACAAAGAGAGAGCATGTGTACGTGTGCACACAAAACACACACACATACATACACGCATTAGAGAGCACATACACAAGCTCCCCCCCCCTCTTCCTCCTCCTCCCTCTTCTACCTCACTCTTCCTCCTCCCTCCTCCACCCTCCTCACTTCGCCCGGCAACCCACGCTGCAAAGCACAATTTATTTTTCTTCCTCATTAAGGCTCACGGCGTTTCCTGTTTGACATGTCCTTCCCTTTTATCCAGCTGAACCAGGGACACCGTCTCATTAAGTGATGTGGGTCAAAGTAAAGGGCTCAACTAGCACCTTATTCCCTACTTAGTGCACTACTTTTGACCAGAGCCCCATGGGCTATAAGACGCATCCTAAAGGAACTGGGTTCCTTTCCTTTCTCTTCACCTTCAAGGTAAAGAACAGCCTGGCTGGGAGGGACATTAGGTTTGACTACATTCTGTCTTGAACAAGGAGCATTTAAACACCCCTATGGTCAGTTTGGGTACATTTTAAATTTGACATTTTCTCCTCAGTATGAATCAAAATGGTACGGTCCAGAGGGTATGTTCTGAGATTGTCCAGTGGTGTCAATGTAGAGTGGTTTTAGTGGCTCAGTGGGTTAGAGCAGAGGGCTGCCAACTCCAGCATTGTAGGTTTGATTCCCGCATGGCCCATTTGACCTACTGCATATAATAAGTGACTGACTACTTCTGTAAATTCACTGAACTGGACCGGATTATCTGAGTTGAATAAGTCACTGTGAGCACAGTAACAAAAGCCCTCACCAGGCAACGTGCACAGATCATGAACACAGTGTCCAGACCAGACGGTACAGACCAAGGCCCAAGGCAGGACAGGATTCTTTGCATTTATCAGACGGTAAGACACTACTTTGTGTAATGTCTAGGACCCCAAGGTTTTCTGGAGTGACCATGTAAAGGAAAAACTAAGGGCCCTAGTCATATTCTAGTATGAATGAGACCAACATGACAAGATCCCCTGTATGTCTATCCCACCCACACAAAGATGTGTAAGAGTTTACAGTTTCCTTATTTTACATGCAGCTCTACATGGAACCAAAAATGGTTCTTCCAAGGGTTATCCTATGGGGACAGCCGAAGAACCATTATAGGCTCTAGATAGCTCCCTTTTTTTCTAAGTGGAGAAGGAGAGGAGAGAAAGGTCTGTTTACAGCAGTAGCCGTGGAGAAGGAGAGGAGAGAAAGGTATGTTTACAGCAGTAGCCGTGGAGAAGGAAAGGAGGAAAAAGGTCTGTTTACAGCAGTAGCCGTGGAGAAGGAGAGGAGAGAAAGGTCTGTTTACAGCAGTAGCCGTGGAGAAGGAGAGGAGAGAAAGGTCTGTTTACAGCAGTAGCCGTGGAGAAGGAAATGAGGAAAAAGGTCTGTTTACAGCAGTAGCCGTGGAGAAGGAGAGGAGAGAAAGGTCTGTTTACAGCAGTAGCCGTGGAGAAGGAGAGGAGAGAAAGATCTGTTTACAGTAGTAGGTTTGGAGAAGGAGAGGAGAGAAAGGTCTGTTTACAGCAGTAGCCGTGGAGAAGGAGAGGAGAGAAAGATCTGTTTACAGTAGTAGCTGTGGAGAAGGAGAGGAGAGAAAGGTCTGTTTACAGCAGTAGCCATGGAGAAGGAAAGGAGAGAAATATCTGTTTACAGTAGTAGGCGTGGATTAGGAGAGGAGAGAAATGTCTGTTTACAGCAGTAGCCGTGGAGAAGAGAGGAGAGAAAGATCTGTTTACAGTAGTAGCCGTGGAGAAGGAGAGGAGAGGAAGGTCTGTTTACAGCAGTAGCCATGGAGAAGGAAATGAGAGAAAGGTCTGTTTACAGCAGTAGCCATGGAGAAGGAAATGAGAGAAAGGTCTGTTTACAGCAGTAGCCATGGAGAAGGAAATGAGAGAAATGTCTGTTTACAGCAGTAGCCATGGAGAAGGAAATGAGAGTAAGGTCTGTTTACAGCAGTAGCCATGGAGAAGGAGAGGAGAGAAAGATCTGTTTACAGTAGTAGCCGTGGAGAAGGAGAGGAGAGAAAGGTTTGTTTACAGCAGTAGCCGTGGAGAAATAGAGGAGAGAAAGATCTGTTTACAGTAGTAGGTTTGGAGAAGGAAATGAGGAAAAAGGTCTGTTTACAGCAGTAGCCGTGGAGAAGGAGAGGAGAGAAAGGTCTGTTTACAGCAGTAGCCGTGGAGAAGGAGAGGAGAGAAAGGTCTGTTTACAGCAGTAGCCGTGGAGAAGGAGAGGAGAGAAAAGTCTGTTTACAGCAGTAGCCGTGGAGAAGGAGAGGAGAGAAAGGTCTGTTTACAGCAGTAGCCGTGGAGAAGGAGAGGAGAGAAAGGTCTGTTTACAGCAGTAGCCGTGGAGAAGGAGAGGAGAGAAAGGTCTGTTTACAGCAGTAGCCGTGGAGAAGGAGAGGAGAGAAAGGAGTATCACCATTAACTCCTCCATCTGCTCTCGTCCTCCCAGTATAAAACCACAACATAAACAGTCTCTCATTAATCACATTAGGATGGTTTTATCATCAGTCTTTATTTGTTGCTTCTCTTTCTCTTCTTTCTCTCTCTTTCTCTCTCTCTTCTTCATAACTTCCGCAGTGAGAGCCCAGAGTGCCAGAATCTGGATTTGACTCAGTGATTTGTTGCAGGCTCAATAGAACATCTTGTTTCCTCATTACATTGGGAGCTGTTTAGATGAATACTAAACCGTTGGTGTGGAGGACTGGATTCACAACGTGCATACTGTTTTGGTGGTAGTTGCATTTAACACCACCAAATGTGACATTCAAACCGTGAAACAGCCCTCGTGACAACAGTACCTTCCACTGTTGTCTACAGCAGAGTCTCCTTCAGATTCTGATTCCGTTTAGAATTTCATGACATGTCCTCACAGCCTGGGGCTCCCGTATCAAATCAGCTCTTCATTCTGACCCATCTAGAATCTAGCCTGGTGTTATCCCCAGATTACGGCCCTGACGACAGTGGAACCGTCCCCCTGGGCCTCCCCTCCCCCTCCAGCCCCTCTTCCTGTTTCCGCCAGGGTCTATCATTTGGGGGAATGAATGACTGGGTGGGTGAGAGATTTGATTTGACGCTGCCGCCCCCGCGTTTCCATTTTCATTCTTCTACTGTCTTCCCCATTCAGGAACGAGGTCCGACTCGTCTATTTCCCTCGAGCCACAAGCTTAGACTCAGAGTTGTTGGCGACAGCCGGAGATATTGGTCTGTCTGTCTTGGAATGAAAGCTGTTTGATGTGACGCGGTCCTCTCATGATATGCGGGGCTTCTCATCCTTACTTAATGTAGATGCTTCTTCTTCTTCCTCATTATCTCCACGATAAGACACATTATTTCCGAAGCCCTGTTAGTAACACTTGAAGTAATTGAAATGAGAAAGTGTTTGCTTTTTGCCAACTTGGACTGTCCCCAAATAGTTTTTGCCTAATATACTAGCCAGCCATTATTAAAATGTGCTGTTAAACAGTCTTGTAATTCCCCCTGTGGCGGTATCAGTCTGTAAACAAACATTAGTCATTAGTTAAAATAACGTACCTCATCATGGCATAACGATTTTACCGGGCATTGTATTGTAATCCCAAAATTGCGTGCATTCAAGCCGGAAAATGTACCTTCTCTTGAAATCTAGTCTGGATGGATTGTCTGCCGTTAGTTCACATTAAGACATTTGTATTACCAACAGTCCTCGGCTGGCAGTGGGTGTAGACTTCCTAGGAAATGAAAACATACAACCCCTTTTACCTCAAACGTGGGCGTGAAGCAGAAGTTTGGCGTGGATAAGGAGGGATGAGAGGAGGGAAGAGTGGAAGGGTAGAACGGACAGCGTTCGTTCTTCTGCCGTGGTGTGATTCATGCTCGGTGGCCTTGTCGGCTTCATCTCGTATTCACAACTTCATGATCTACGGCGGCTGTCTGATCCGTCTCCGGTGCCGCTCCCCGTGTATCCCCCCCGTTGCTACATTTGAACACTTTATTGTGTTTGGTCCCAGAGGAGCGCCGTGAATCGGGTTTGGAAAGGATAAGGTAGAGGGGGTTGTAAATCATGAGATTCAACCTCATACACACACACACGCACCTCGACCTTGATGCCTAGTAGTGCGCTTTCCGTACACACACACACACACACTCAGTCCATCTCTCACCTGAGCAATGATGGATATGATGGGTATGATGGGTATGCTGGGTATGCTGGGTATGATGGGTATGATGGGTATGATGGATATGCAGGGTATGATGGGTATGATGAATATGCTGTGTATAATGGGTATGATGGGTATGATGGGTATTATGGTATGATGGGTATTATGTTATGATGGGTATTATGCTTATGATGGGTATTATGGGTATGATGGGTATTATGGGTATGATGGGTATTATGTTATGATGGGTATTATGGGTATGATGGGTAATATGGTATGATGGGTATTATGTTATGATGGGTATTATCTTATGATGGGTATGATGGTTATGATGGGTTTTATGGGTATGATGGGTATTATGGTATGATGGGTATTATGTTATGATGGGTATTATGGGTATGATGGGTTTTATGGGTATGATGGGTGTTATGTTATGATGGGTATTATGTTATGATGGGTATGATGGGTATTATGGTTGATGGGTATTATGTTATGATGGGTATTATCTTCTGATGGGTATGATGGTTATGATGGGTATTATGGGTATGATGGGTATTATGGTATGATGGGTATTATGTTATGATGTGTATGATGGGTATTACGGGTATTATGTTATGATGGGTATTATGTTATGATGGTATTATGGGTATGGTGGATATGATGGGTATGATGAGTGAAATGATGGGTATTATGGGTATGATGGGTATTATGGTTATGATGGGTATGATGGTTATGATGGGTTTGGTGGTAATTATGGGTATGATGGTTATGATGATTATGATGGTTATTATGGGTAGTATGGTTATGATGGGTATGATGGGTATGATGATTGATATGATGGGTATGATGGTATGATGGGTATGATGGTTATGATGGGTATGATGATTGATTTGATGGGTATGATGGGTATGATGGGTATGATGGTTATTATGGATATGATGGTTATGATGGGTAGGATGGGTATGATGATTGATATGATGGGTATGATGGGTATGATGTTTATGAGGGGTATGATGGTTATGATGGGTATGATGATTGATTTGATGGGTATGATGGGTATGATGGGTATGTTGGTTATTATGGGTATGATGGGTATGATGGGTAGGATGGGTAGGATGGTTATGATGATTGATATGATGGGTATGATGGGAATGATGATGGGCATGATGGGTATGATGTTTATGATGGTTGTGATGGGTATGATGGGTATAATGGGTATGATGGATATTATGGGTATGATGGATATTATGGGTATTATGGGTATGGAGATAGTGGTGGAACAGGGAAGACGTAGCAGGGAGAAGTGGCCGAGGGGGAGATAGTCGTCAGTGACTGGGAAGAGAATGGGAGCAGGACAAGGAGATGGACTGTCATTGAATTTGGGTCTCACCACATGCTTCCTCTATACACATCATGGTGACAGCCATCTAGTTCCGCATACCTGAATAGTGAATGATTGGTTGTTTCTTGTTACACATACCTGTATAGTGAATGATTGGTTGTTTCTTGTTCCACATACCTGTATAGTGAATGATTGGTTGTTTCTAGTTCCACATGCCATATCTGTATAGTGAATGATTGGTTGTTTCTAGTTCCACATACCTGTATAGTGAATGATTGGTTGTTTCTAGTTCCACATACCTGTATAGTGAATGATTGGTTGTTTCTATTTCAACATACCTACCTTTATAGTGAATGATTGGTTGTTTCTAGTTCCACATACCTGAATAGTGAATGATTGGTTGTTTCTAGTTCCACATACCTGTATAGTTGTTTCTAGTTCCACATACCTACCTTTATAGTGAATGATTGGTTGTTTCTAGTTCCACATACCTACCTTTATAGTGAATGATTGGTTGTTTCTGTCAAAGTGACAGACAGCAGCCTTGTTTCGTTGTCTGTGGCACAGTGGTTCCAAAAATGGTTTTCCTGTGGGGACAGCCGGAGAACCCTTTTGGAAGCCTTTTTTCTGAGTGTAGATCCTTCTAACTGATTTCCCAAATCAACCCCTAGCTCCCACTCCTTACTCCCCAGACACTGCATATCCAACATGGAAATTGCTTCACTTTTGATTGGCTTGTTGGAATTTCCACTATATTACTTTCACCTACCCAATCAATTCAGACTCACAGGAGTGGTATAGGGGACTGGAACTAGGGGTTGATTCAGAACTACAGGAGTGGTATAGAGGGTTGGAACTATGGTTTGTTTCAGACCTACAGGAGTGGTATAGGGGGCTGGAACTAGGGGTTGATTCAGACCTACAGGAGTGGTATAGGGGGCTGGAACTACGTTTTAATGACTTTTCTGTCAGCTGGACCAAGTAAATCACCCATCTATAGGTGTGTGAGAAGGACTGACATTTCATAGAGCCTAATTCCACTCAACTCTAGGTCTAGAGACAGTTGTGTAGTGATGTCCCACAGACATTGAACAAGTTACTGGGCAGTGGGCAGTCAAAAGATCAGTGGGAAAAAACCTCAAAGTCGGACATCTCATATCAATTTTTAACATCTTGTCACATGTTGAGGCACATCTTCCTTTACAGTACCTTGTTTCTAACAAGCAAAGTTAGGCCCAAAGTCAACCTGCCTGTAAACAAAGACCCAAAGTCAACCTGCCTGTAACCTTATCACTAAAAACAATGATGTATAGTTGAATCTCTCAAAGCTAATGATTTTCCGCCAGCCGAGCTGCTGACGGGCAGAAATCATAACTGCCCTTGTCACTTTGTGACAACTGCTGATGTTAAAAGGGCTTTATAAAATACATTTGATTGATTTGATAGATAAAAGACGACAAACTGAAAAAACAAGAACATTTTACAAAAAAACAGGCTTGCCCCAAGGATAAGCAGTAATCCCCATAATTCCCCCTTATTTCCGCACCTCCAACACCCCCCATCCTCCCCCTCTCAGCTCTTTTTGGAATAATAGACAGAGTGGGGACGTCTCTCTGGGCCGTAGATCAAAGAAGCACAATCCACTTTGGGGGAGAATTAAGACCAAAGAGCTATGCTGCTTCAGCAGGACTGGCCAATTAGGCTCCGGGCAGAGGAGGGCAGCCATGTGTGTCCATCCAGACCCACTGCTCCTAGCTCCAGCTCCATCCAGGGAGAGGGGAGAGGACGATGGGATGAGATGAGCGACAAGAGGGAGAGAGCTGGTTCAAGGAGGGGGCTTGCTCTGCTGTTACCCCACAGTTATTGGAGATATGGTTCTGAGACATTGGTTTAGTTCCGTTTAGAAAACTAGGGAAGTGTTCACTTTGTCTGGGGGTTAGACCAGAATATTATCTATTTAGCTTACAGCATAACGTTGACTTAGTATGTATCATTTCAAATCCAGCTGGGAGGATTTAGTTATGATATCTTGTAGCATTATTACTGTTTAATGCAATTATAGGAGAATATCCTCGAAATGTGGTTTGTGTTGTCAAAAGTACTGCATCACCTTTTAATGTTACAGTAACAACCGCTCGGTGTGATGTTTACTAATGGCGGCGGGAGAGCACACTGAGGCGGTATGATTTTAGGATTACCACTAATTCCCCTCATCATTTTCATCTATCAGCGAACTGTACAACATTGAACCCTTGGAAAATCTCTCATTAAAATTGAAAACCTTGAAATCCCACAAAAATGCCTTCCATCTCTGGCGCTTCAAAGCCACCCAGATCATCTCGTCATCGCTCCATCAATCATTTTAATACCTGCTAAAACAAAACCTGGATTAGGTCTCATCCGTTCAGCTAAAACAGCAACTAACACTGAGTCATACTCCACCATAGAGAGATTGTGAAACATTAATCGCATAATCCCTTTTGTGTTTGATCCCCATGCAGCCTGGACTGACTTTAAAAGATTCCCAGATAAGGGACTAGAATGGAAGGGACAACCGTAGGACAGAATGGTAGAGAGTCTATTCCAGCAGACTCCATTAAAGGTAGTCTTGGTAGACTAAAGGGCATTAAAAATAACTTGAAGATGAAGATGGGGGCCGTAGCCAGACACAGGTAGGACAGTAGAGCCGCTGACTCCATTAATGGTAGAGTAAATGGCCATAAACCCATCTTTATTACTCAACATGGATACTCTTCCTCAGCCGGACCACTCTTTAAGTGATGGCTATGGCCCTTACTGGAAACGGTGGTGGTGGGCGGGGTTGAATGCTAAATGGCCTCATTGGTAATTCCCTGTACGGATCATATCTTAGAGCCTTATTAGGCCCTCAGTCAATCCTTCCCTCCGGGAGAGGTAATTATCTCGGAGCAATGTCGTCTTCGCTGGGTTTGATACTCCTCTGGGAGCGTTGACCCCTGACCTCTGTTTCTGCATCAGCTGTTTTAAACGACTTAATGCGTCCGTCGCCCCGACGTTGGCTGAGACGGATTACCGCGGCAACCAGAGCCATGCATCACGGCTGCTTCCCCACGCCAAGGCCGCCTCCGCCACGGCGGAGGCAAAGGGGAAATCGCTGCCGAGGGTAATTGAATACGGTTCATACAACATTAGTTTTAACTGGTGGTCATTTGCTGAGTGCAGTGTTTTTTCTTCTCTTTATTAAGACGGCTGCCGTTTTCCCGCGCCTCCCCTACCCACTTTGTTTACGTCTGCCTACCGAGTGGCTCCTCGGCCTCCTGCCATATAATGAGCCCCTAATCTAGATCTGTGGTGCGTTCTGAGCATCGTTATTGCTTTCTCTAAGGATATTTCCACGCAGGATGTTTCCAGCTAAAGCCGTTTAGCGCGGCGGCGCCGCTAACTGTCATGGCTCTCTGAGCTTGTTGGGAACGGGAGAATCCCGCGTCAGTGTGTACGGAGCTGGAGCCTGAGACCGCTGGCGGGCAAAACGATGAGGTAGGCTTTCACTGAGACGAGATCAGGTTGGCACCGGGTGGCATCAGGTTGGCATCGATGAGAGGGTTTATTGTTGCTCCCGTCTAAATGTTTCCCTGTACGGTAACATGCTCTAAACTTTATTGAAACATCACACTGGAGGCTGTTGAAAGTGAAGGCATGTGTTGGTTCAGAAATGTGAAATAGCACAGTTACGAATAGAAATCAAACTGGATGGACATCAGAAATAAAGGACTAAAAACAAACAAAATAGAACTATTGTAAAATAGATTGTGTCTGTAAAATGTGTATACAATGTATAAACTGAAGGCAGAAGCCTAAGTGTTCTTGTTTATTAGTTTACTCCAATTGGGGGAAGGGTGGTAGGGTTTGCAGGGAACAATAAAGGTATATAAAAAAAAATGTATGTATGTATGTATGTATGTATGTAGATATATATATTTACCCCAAAAATAAATGCGGGATTGGAAATGATGCAGACTATTACATTGATGGAAGCAACAATCTTTCCACAATATTAAAACTGATGCACCCCTAAAAGAAAACAGAAAAAGAAAAAAGGCATTTGGCTGAGAATGAGAACAGTTGTTCACCTTCTATCAGCAGGTCAGTGACAATGTTCTAGGCTCATACAGGCCCCAAATTGCTTTTGGGAGCGAAACAAACCAACAAACAAGTTTTTGTTGGGGATCAGATATGAGCAGTTTGTTCATCTATCACCCCATCTGAAGAGGAAGCTTCCACAGACAGAGTGAGCCCAGAGAGAGAAACATAGTTGATTCATGGCATCTTTTATCTGGATGTTATCATCCGTCGGGCGACAAAAGTGTTCACAAAAGACCCCAATTTCTGACCTCGCTCTGTTGTCTGTTCACCTCTCTGCATTGCTTGCCTAGAAAGACAGAGAGAAAGACAGAGAGAAAGACAGAGAGAAAGACAGAGAGAAAGAGAAAAAAATACCAACATTTTGTTTGAACGATTGCGGATAAGAAATAAAGTGAGCCATTGAGCGAATAAAGTGCCCAAGTGCAGAGACTTCAAGAGGTTTCGTCTGAGTGGTTAAGCTCTCACTACGAACAGTCTAGACGCCACAAACCAAGGACTTTATCAAATGGTACAAGGTACTGTAAGATTTTACTTGGCCTCCTGTAAACACAAGGGGACAGTTTAATCTTCTTGTGTTCTGAAGAGAGCGGCCGGCCGGCCAACTGGCGCCCCTGCATCCAGGCCCCTACCCATAAACGCTGTTCTCAAAGCCACGCGGGCCAGCCACACGGACGGACCAACCGACACCCTCCCTCTGACATTGGCTTTATGGGTATGACTGGTCCATTAATTATGGATAACCCTATCATAGCATTTCCTGGAAAGAACACACCAGTGTTTCGCAGAAACACAGGAATAAAATATGTATTACTGGTTAAATATTTGGGTGGTGGGGAAACGTGGTGTGGTCATGGTTACAGTGTGGTCACATATTTGCTTTGTCTTTCAGTATTGGAATTGCAGAGAAATGACACATTCAAATACATAAAAATCACACATTGCATTCCACTACTACACAAACACATGAATAACATCCAATATGGCCGCCACAGCCTTCTTCCTCTTCTCCCTTGACCCTGAGTCAGTCCAGGCATGTCCAGTTCATTGGCTTTAGCCCTGTGTCTCAGACAGACGGTAGCCAGCCCCACGATTGAGATATCAACAGTGGAGGGCTGTGAGTAAACCTCTACTCCAAGACCAGAGGAGAGAGAGCGAGTTGGAGAATCCTTCTGAGTCAGTCAGCAGGCTCACTCACCAATTGCTCATACAGGGACAGAGTAGGGTCAAGCCTCTCCCTTCTTGCTAACGCTAAGCTAACTCTCACTCTCCGAAAGCCCCACTCGGCCTCCGACCGCAAGGCACTTCAGAGGGCAGAGGGTAGTGCGTACGGCCCAGTACATCACTGGGGCTAAGCTGCCTGCCATCCAGGACCTCTACACCAGGCGGTGTCAGAGGAAGGCCCTAAAAATTGTCAAAGACCCCAGCCACCACAGTCATAGACTGTTCTCTCTACTACCGCATGGCAAGCGGTACCGGAGTGCCAAGTCTAGGACAAAAAGGCTTCTCAACAGTTTTTGCCCCCAAGCCATAAGACTCCTGAACAGGTAACCAAATGGTTACCCGGACTATTTGCATTGTGTGCCCCCAACCCCTCTACGCTGCTGCTACTCTCTGTTTATCATATATGCATAGTCACTTTAACTATACTTTCATGTACAGTGGGGCAAAAAAGTATTTAGTCAGCCACCAATTGTGCAAGTTCTCTCACTTAAAAAGATGAGAGAGGCCTGTAATTTTCATCATAGGTACACTTCAACTATGACAGACAAAATGAGGAAAAGAAAATCCAGAAAATAACATTGTAGGATTTTTAATGAATTTATTTGCAAATTATGGTGGAAAATAAGTATTTGGTCACATACAAACAAGCAAGATTTCTGGCTCTCACAGACCTGTAACTTCTTCTTTAAGAGGCTCCTCTGTCCTCCACTCGTTACCTGTATTAATGGCACCTGTTTGAACTTGTTATCAGTATAAAAGACACCTGTCCACAACCTCAAACAGTCACACTCCAAACTCCACTATGGCCAAGACCAAAGAGCTGTCAAAGGACACCAGAAACAAAATTGTAGACCTGCACCAGGTTGGGAAGACTGAATCTGCAATAGGTAAGCAGCTTGGTTTGAAGAATTCAACTGTGGGAGCAATTATTAGGAAATGGAAGACATACAAGACCACTGATAATCTTCCTCGATCTGGGGCTCCACGCAAGATCTCACCCGTGGGGTCAAAATGATCACAAGAACGGTGAGCAAAAATCCCAGAACCACACAGGGGACCTAGTGAATGACCTGCAGAGAGCTGGGACCAAAGTAACAAAGCCTACCATCAGTAACACACTCGCCGCCAGGGACTCAAATCCTGCAGTGCCAGACGTGTCCCCCTGCTTAAGCCAGTACATGTTCAGGCCCGTCTAAAGTTTGCTAGAGAGCATTTGGATGATCCAGATGAGGATTGGGAGAATGTCATATGGTCAGATGAAACCAAAATAGAACTTTTTGGTAAAAACTCAACTCGTCGTGTTTGGAGGACAAAGAATGCTGAGTTTCATCCAAAGAACACCATACCTACTGTGAAGCATGGGGGTGGAAACATCATGCTTTGGGGCTGTTTTTTCTGCAAAGGGACCAGGACGACTGATCCGTGTAAAGGAAAGAATGAATGGGGCCATGTATCGTGAGATTTTGAGAGAAAACCTCCTTCCATCAGCAAGGGCATTGAAGATGAAACGTAGCTGGGTCTTTCAGCATGACAATGATCCCAAACACACCGCCCGGGCAACGAAGGAGTGGCTTCGTAAGAAGCATTTCAAGGTCCTGGAGTGGCCTAGCCAGTGTCCAGATCTCAACCCCATAGAAAATCTTTGGAGGGAGTTGAAAGTCCGTGTTGCCCAGCGACAGCCCCAAAACATCACTGCTCTAGAGGAGATCTGCATGGAGGAATGGGCCAAAATACCAGCAACAGTGTGTGAAAACCTTGTGAAGACTTACAGAAAACGTTTGACCTCTGTCATTGCCAACAAAGGGTATATAACAAAGTATTGAGATAAACTTTTGTTATTGACCAAATACTTATTTTCCACCATAATTTGCAAATAAATAAATAAAAAATCCTACAATGTGATTTTCTGGATTTCTTTTTCTCATTTCGTCTGTCATAGTTGAAGTGTATCTATGATGAAAATTACAGGCCTCTCTCATCTTTTTAAGTTGGAGAACTTGCACAATTGGTGGCTGTCTAAATACTTTTTTGCCCCACTGTACATACTACCTCAATTGGCCCGACCAACCAGTGCTCCAGCACATTGGCTAACCGGGCTATCTGCATTGTGGCCCACCACCCGCCAACCCCTCTTTTTACGCTACTGCTACTCTCTGTTCATCATATATGCATAGTCACTTTAACCATATCTACATCCACATACTACCTCAATAAGCCTGACTAACCGGTGTCTGTATATAGCCTCGCTACTGTTATTTTCAAATGTATTTTTACTGTTGTTTTATCTCTTTACTTACCTACACACACACACACACACACACACACACACACACACACACACACACACACACACACACACACACACACACACTATTGGTTAGAGTCTGTAAGTAAGCATTTCACTGTAAGGTCTACTCCTGTTGTATTTGTATTTGCCGCACGTGACAAATATTTGATTTGATTTGATTTGACTGGCGTTCTGCCTGGAGACACCCGCCTCACTGTCTCTCCTCCAGACTACTAAGTTACCAAGGTGAAAAGTGGGCCACGGAAGGAAGGAAGGAAGGAGAAAAATAATTAAGATTGACTGTCAAAATCCCTCCTCCCTCCCCATACAGTAAAACACAGAAGGACAGGCAAGCCCTAAATAGGGGAGAGAGAGGGAGCCATTGTGGAAGGCCTAGGAACCAATTATGGGCAAGCGCCTCGACTCCCCCCGGGGACCACTCCAGGCCGGACAGAGGGAAGCTTAGGATCCACTATTATTTCCCGACCCAGTATTTACGGCTGTTGTTTAGGAGAGACGACAGAACGGGAGGGGGGAGACAGAGAGAGGGTTTTTCTACGTGTCATATAGCCCAGTCAGCCTACTATCAGCTGCAGTCTGAAGACTTCAGCCGTTGGGTAAGGCCCAGGACAACACTGTACCTTTCTCCCCACGCCATATGAACTCCGTAAAGGTGCTGGCTGTGAATTGGACATGCCACGTTGCAAGCGTCCCTGTGGTTGAGATCCAATGGACTCACTCTGCGACGTGAGTGGTGGCTGCCATATCGCCCGGCGCAATGAGGAACCTTGACTTTTGTTTCTATTTTTAGTTTCCACTCCACCTCCCTAGCCGCCCCCTGTTCCTGGTGCACAATGTGCTCTATCTACACATCCAGCACGGTGAACGGCTACCGGGACGGGTGATTCTTCCTCCCACTGACTGAAAGCTTATCTTTCGGCGCCGACGTGTTTAGGTTCGCATTGTCGCCGCCGCGCATGCGATCGCTCATGAATATCTATGAGGCCTTAACGTCGCGCTAACATTGAGGAGGCGTTCCAGAGGCACTGTGGAGGTGTCGCTGGGAGGGGGTTTATAACGTCGCGCTCCGGCGCCTTATCGCCAGGACGATTGTGTTTGCTCTGAGAGTGCGCGTGTGTGTGTTTGTTCTGTGTGTGTTTTTCTGTGTGCGCACACAAGCGGAACCTCGTTCTCTTGCAAGAAGTACAGACAATGTCAGTCTGAAGTGGTTTATAAGGTTCGATAGTGAGAGAGAGAGAGAGAGAGAGAGAGAGAGAGAGAGAGAGAGAGAGAGAGCAACAGAGAGAGAGAGAGAGAGCAACAGAGAGAGCAACAGAGAGAGAGAGAGAGAGAGAGAGAGAGAGAGCAACTGAGAGAGAGAGAGACAGAGACAGAGACAGATCTGTGGAGAAGGCCTAGGAAAATGCTGAGGCCCCATTAAGGATGCATTTTGCCCCATTAAAGGTGCCTGTTTTGGCCCACCGTGCACGTGCTGGAAGGCTGGATGATCGTCTAAACTAACAGTAACAGGTTTTCGAGATTAAATGGGCATTTGTTCAAAGAAAATGGCCGCAATGTGAACCAATCCCTTGGAAAGGAGTTATAATTGTAACACATCTGCATAATCCATTCTAGAATGCCCAGCAAAGGATGGTTATCCTGATGATACTCTTTACTTTAGCCTCCATTCTGAACCTTCCTTCTTCAGCGGTCGATGATGAGTTTTGAACTGGTCGCCATGCCAACAGCTGTCATGTTCTCTCAGCGTTTTGACGCTGACTGACAGTATTTGGGCGAATTCAGATGAAAGTGGATTAACTGAACGGGGCTGTCATACGAGGGGTATGACTCTTATTGCCTCCGCTGTCCCTGTCACTCACATTTATTCACACACATTCATTTTACCTTTGATTTGTTTTTGTCTTGATACATCGATTGTACTTCCAAGAGGGCGCTAGTTAGATGTTTGTTTTCTAGACCCTGTGCGACAAAAGGAACCCAGACAATGGCTTTTATTTTGCTGTCAAAATCAAAGATGCTGCGTTTTCAGATTCACAGCTTCACTAGAGATTGTTTACCTTATCCGTAAAGCTGTTTTATAGCTGGACTACCAGTCAATAGTCAACAAAGTGCGGTCGGTACCGCTATAAAGCCTTTTGAGGCCGCTCGTTCTCAATGACCTCAATGACCCTATGGACCACATGAGGATTGCAGTAAGCTCCGAATCTATTGGGGCCGTAGCGTTTTGAAAAACCAAAACTGACTAACCCAAATGCAAGTCCACCAGCCTCCTAAAATCCAACACAATCTCACACTCAATTCGTGCAAATATACACACACACGCACACAAACACTTACACACATATACACACACTCTCTTTGTTTTGTACTGATGTTATAGCCAACTCTTCACTTTTGTATGTTTTTTTTTAGCTAAAAAATGTAGTTGTCATATATTCATTATCTTTAACTGGTTGAGTGTTTGTAGTTTGCATGTTTCAGTAATGATGAACATGGTTAAATAGTTGTAAGTCTCTGCTTAATTTAGTTTTTGGTAAATTTGGCATTTTTAGAAATATTCTGTATTTCCACTAAAGAAAGCAATAATTAATCAACACAGTACTGTAAATAAATGGACACTACCTAAAATAAAACGGAAATTGCTCATGTAAGAAATAGTAAGAAATGCTCATGTCTGAAGCATTTCGGCAATGGGTTTCACAACCCTATAATAATGATACAAGTTATTACAGCTTAAAAAGGGTTTATTTACATCATATAGGGTATAATATGTTGTGAAAACTGGTATCGGAGAGTCTGAAATTAATTAAATACCCTAACCATAAGCTATGTTCAATATCAGCAGCAGTTTCCTGTGAGAAATGGCAATCACGGACTACAAAAAGAACGCTTCCAGACAAACTAAACACCTTCTTTGCCCGCTTTGAGGATAACACAGTGCCACCGTCGCGACCCGCTAACAAGGACTGCGGCTCGTCCCATTTAAATGTGTTAACCCTCGCAAAGCTTCTGGCCCAAACGGCATCCCTACCCTCGTCCTCAGAGCATGCGCAGAGCAGCTGCACACTGCCCTATCCCATCCCTATCCCAAGAGGAATACCTATGTAAGAATGCTGTTCATTGACTACAGCTCAGCATTCAGCACCATAGTACCCTCCAAGCTCATCATCAAGCTGAGGCCCTGGGTCTCAACCCCACCCTGTGCAATTGGGTCCTGAACTTTCTGACGGGCCACCCCCAGGTGGTGAAGGTAGGAAACAACAAAATTCTCCATCCATCTCATTAGATCAGAAGAGGATGGATCAACAGTGATTACGGTTGCACCCTAAATAAAGGATAGTTGTGTTTTGCTGAATAACACACTTACATTATTTGTCTACCGACATGATGGGGATCATTGTCAGGTTATTAGATGTATGTGCTTCAGTAACGACAGAACACCATGGTTGAAATAACACTTAAAACTTGCCGTTTGTACATGTGTAGAATGTGTTTTGTTTCGGATCCACACTGGTAAGTTAACTATGTAAATTAGACAGTCACAGAGGATTTTCTTCTGAATATCTGGTCAGGGCATCGCACTTTCCGTTCAGCTTCAGGCATCCTCGATGTAAGGCTCGATCACACCTGTAGTGACTACTTCTATCCATCATGCCCATTGCTGCTTATCCATTGTTTACTAGATATATCAACGTAATTACACCCAGCATAATGTTGAAAAAAAGAAAGCGAAGGTTGCAACAGGAACTCTAACCAGGGCTCATACGGTGGCAAACAGGTCCAACGGCCGTGAAAGGCCTAGTAGGCCTCTGGGCAGAGGCATACTCCTCCAATGCTAACATATGCTTTGTTACAATAGCCTAAGTATATAACGTGATTGAAACGACTGTCATAATCATCATGAACCAGCCTTGGAAGTGCCATATGTGTAAGCCAACATAATTCATTATTTTCCATGAACCTGTTCAACTGCATTGATATGGCTTACTTGATCATAGTCCAGACTCGTTATAGCTGCACATACCATGCAGTTACACCAGGGGGAATTTAAACCCAACGGTCTTCTGTTTCTGTTTTCACACGAATTAAGTCACACAAAAGTGCGTGTATTTTCACAAGAATTAAGCCACACGAAAACGCACGAAATCTGCTGAAATACATTTTGTACACATTTGCACGGATTGAGTGTTGTAAAATCAGATGATCAAATACGGAATCGCTATCCAAGTAGTTAAACTCTTGCTCTTGTTTTAGGAAATAGTGTGTAGTGTCTAGGAAGTATTCTCACTTGTTTAAGAGTCGTAACGTTCCTAACTGTTAGTCCTAAAATTGGAATGATTAGGAAGACACCATTAGCCAGCTGAGCTAAAGGCCGGGATTGATTCCCATGCCAAGTGGCTACACTGCCTACCACAGTGTGAGAGCCAGAATGACTCAATGGCCTCATGTCTGCAAAGCTCTGGCCCAGCCTCAGACAATCACAGAGGTTTATCCATAGGGCTGTGTGTGTGTGTGTGTCTTTGTGTGTTTGTTTGTGTGTGTGTCTGCCTGCGTACAAGTGTGTGGCTCTCTGTATTTGTTCCCTCTGTGTGTGTGTGTTTCCCTCTGTGTGTGTGTGTCTCCCTGTGTGTATGTGTGTGTGCCCTTACACCACCTCTGCTGCCTTGTCCTAAAACAACGCCAAATAAATGCCCCAACATGGAGGTCCAGCCCCAGGTGCCAAGCCCTGCCCGGCGCCACCCTGCACAAGCAGATGGGATACCACCATGAGTTTGGGCCGCTGGCATCCCTCCCTGCTCCGGGACGCCCCGCCACTCAGTCACGACTTAGGCATCCACCATGGTGGTGGAGCGGGAGCTGGAGGGCCGAGGGGGACTGATGAAGAGTGCTACCCTCATGACAATGCCAGTGAGTGCTGGTGCTCTAGGGAGAAGTGTTGCTTTAGGGCAGTGCTGGTGGTTTGTGTGTGTGTGTGTGTGCGATGGTGGTTTGATCTTAGGGGAACTGGTGATGGCTGTGCTTCAGTGTTGTGGTTGGTTGTGTGTCATGGGACTGCCTACTGATTTAGTAGGAGCTTTATGCATCTCTCTCTCTCTCTCTCTCTCTCTCTCTCTCTCTCTCTCTCGCTCTCTCGCTCTCTCGCTCTCTCAAGCACAAGCACCTGCACTCACTTCCACATGCTTTAGATGTGAAGTATAAATATTTGTAAACAATCTTCCCAGGTTGCTTTGGAGGGCCTCCTCTCCTCTCCTCTATTTTCCACTGCATTTTTATTATCTCAGAATCTATTTTTCTTTCAACGAGGTGGTGTAAGTAAAAAAAGAACTTGGAGCCAACATAACTCCAACGCGTCGTTTGCTCTGTAGCTCGCTAGCTGGAGCCCACTCCACGGCTGAATAATTAATGGCTGCTGTGTCATGATCCGTGTCGACCTCAAAGAGAGCGGCCTTTCAAAATGCTAATTTATTGTAATAACGTTCATCGCTGCACCCCCATTTGTTGGTTTAAAACATCACAAAACATTATCAGTGAATATTCTGGAGCAGATTTCTGAATCTGATCTGTCCCCAATGTGGAGATCTTACAGACACACGCACACACAAACACACACACTTGTTTCTGGAAAATCCACCTTTCCAATTCAAATTCTATTGGTCACATACACATGGTGAGCAGATGTTAGTGTAGCGAAATGCTTGTGTTTCTAGTTCCGACCATGCAGTAATATCTAACAAGTAATCTAACAATTTCACAACAACTACCTTATACACACAAGTGTAAGGAATGAATAAAAATATGTACATATAAATATATGGATGAGCGATGGCCGATCGGCATAAACAAGATGCAGTAGATGGTATAGAGTACAGTATATACATATGAGATGAGTAATGTAGGGTATGTAAACATTATATAAAGTGGCATTGTTTAAAGCGACTAGTGATACATTTATTACATCCAATTGTTTAATTATGAATTATTAAAGTGGCTAGAGATTTGAGTCAGTATGTTGGCAGCAGCCACTCAATGTTGGTGATGGCTGTTTAACAGTCTGATGGCCTTGAGATAGAAGCTGTTTTTCAATCTCTCGGTCCCAGCTTTGATGCACCTTTACTGACCTCGCCTTCTGGATGATAGCGGGGAGAACAGGCAGTGGCTCGGGTGGTTGTTGTCCTTGATGATCTTTTTGGCCTTCCTGTGACATCGGGTGGTGTAGGTGTCCTGGAGGGCAGGTAGTTTACCCCCGGTGATGCGTTGTGCAGACCTCACTACCCTCTGGAGAGCCTTATGGTTGTCGGTGATACAGCCTGACAGGACGCTCTCGATTGTGCATTTGTAAAAGTTTGTGAGTGTTTTTGGTGACAAGCCACATTCCTTCAGCCTCCTGAGGTTGAAGAGGCGCTGTTGCGCCTTCTTCACCACGCAGTCTGTGTGGGTGGACCATTTCAGTTTGTCCGTGATGTGTACGCCGAGGAACTTAAAACTTTCCACCTTCTCCACTCCTGTCCTGTCGATGTGGATAAGGGGGGATACCTCTGCTTTTTCCTGAAGTCCACAATCATCTCCTTTGTTTTGTTGACGTTAAGTGAGAGGTTATTTTCCTGACACCACACTCCGAGGGCCCTCACCTCCTCCCTGTAGGCCGTCTAAATGCGTTGTTGGTAATCAAGCCTACCACTGTAGTGTCGTCTGCAAACTTGATGATTGAGTTGGAGGCGTGCATGGCCACACAGTCATGGGTGAACAGGGAGTACAGGAGAGGACTGAGAACGCACCCTTGTGGGGCCCCAGTGTTGAGGATCAGCGGGATGGAGATGTTGTTTCCTACCCTCACCACCTGGGGGCGGCCCATCAGGAAGACCAGGACCCAGTTGCACAGAGCGGGGTCGAGACCTAGGGTCTCGAGCTTAAAGACAAGTTTGGAGGGTACTATGGTGTTAAATGCTGAGCTGTAGTCGAACAGCATTAGTGCATAGGTATTCCTCTTGTCCAGATGGGTTAGGGCAGTGTGCAGTGTGATTGCGATTGCGTCGTCTGTGGACCTATTGGGGTGGTAAGCAACTTGGAGTGGGTCTAGGGTGTCAGGTAGAGTGGAGGTGATATGATCCTTGACTAGACTCTCAAAGCATTTCATGATGACGGAAGTGAGTGCTATGGGGCAATAGTCATTTAGCTCAGTTACCTTAGCTTTCTTGCAAACAGGAACAATGGTGGCCCTCTTGAAGCATGTGGGAACAGCAGACTGGGATAAGGATTGATTGAACATGTCCGTAAACACACCAGCCAGCTGGTCTCTGCAGGTTTTGGTAGCGGGCCATGTCGGTGGCACTGTATTGTCCTCAAAGCGAGCAAAGAAGTTGTTTAGTTTGTCTGGGAGCAAGACATTGTGGTACGCGATGGGGCTGGTTTTCTTTTTTGTAGTCCGTGATTGACTGTAGACCCTGCCACATACCTCTCGTGTCTGAGCCGTTGAATTGCGTCTCTACTTTGTCTCTATACTGACGCTTAGCTTGTTTGATTGCCTTGCGGAGGGAATAGCTACACTGTTTGTATTCAGTCATGTTTCCTGTCGCCTTGCCCTGATTAAAAGCAGTGGTTTGCGCTTTCAGTTTTGCATGAATGCTGCCATCAATCCACGGTTTCTGGTTGGGGAAGGTTTTAATAGTCGCTGTGGGTACAACATCACTGACGCACTTGCTAATAAACTGGTTCACTCCAGACCTGACTGCCCTTGACCAGCACAAAAACATCCTGTGATGTACTGCATTAGCATCGAATAGCCCCCGCGATATGCAACTTTTCAGGGTAGTTAGGATCCAATATACACAGGCAGTTAGGAAAGCAATGGCTAGCTGTTTCAAATTGAAATTTGCATCCTGTAGCACAAACTCCAAAAAGTTTGGGGACACTGTAAAGTCCATGGAGAATAAGAGCACCTCCTCCCAGCTGCCCACTGCACTGAGGCTAGGAAACACTGTCACCACCGATAAATCCACAATAATTGAGAATTTCAATAAGCATTTCTCTACAGTTGGCCATGCTTTCCACCTGGCTACCCCTACCCCGGTCAACAGCCCTGCACCCCCCACAGCAACTTGCCCAAGCCTCCCCCATTTCTCCTTCACCCAAATCCAGATAGCTGATGGTCTGAAAGAGTGTTATAGATTTTATGTTTTGATGACTAAATGTTTGTACTTAATACTAAGAACATTCCATTCTGAAAATGTATGCAATATAGATAGGGTTACAAGACAAATGGCAGTCCAATTAATGTGTGTGTCTAGATATTAACTTGGTGTGCAGAAGTATGACTTCATTTAGGGGGTGTCTGGGAGAACAAAGAATTATTTGATTCTACCAGACACATGCGAGAGGCCCAATGCCCTTGAAAGACAGGAGAGATAGTTAACAGAACTCCCAAGTTTGACTTCGAAGATTGTGATAAGGAATGAATGGGTACTGTGGGAAGACACTATTTCTTTGGAGAGGGGCGGGGGAAGTGGTGGGAATTTTGTATCTTTGTATTTCAACATTGTACCATATAAAAGACTGTGTACACCTTTTGGAGCTCAGAGCTCTCCCGTGAATAAACAATCTACATTTGACAATTATAGATTGGGCCTCTGTTTGTCTCATTTCAACCAGTATCTTACAAATACTGGGTAACAGACAGAGTTTGTTTAATTGGAGTTCAGTTTATGAACATTGAGAACGAAATTTCTATAACAAAGAGTCTGGACCCCTACAAATCAGCTGAGCTAGACACTCTGGGCCCTCCAGGTCATCTATACGTCTTTGCTAGTAAAGCCCTGGCTCCAGGTCATCTATAAGTCTTTGCTAGGTAATGCCCCGCCTTATCTCAGCTCACTGGTCACCATAGCAGCACCCACCCGTAGCACGCGCTCCAGCAGGTATATTTCACTGGTCACCCCCAAAGCCATTTCATACTTTGGCGGCCTTTCCTTACAGTTCTCTGCTGCCAATGACTGGAACGAATTGCAAAAATCACTGAAGCTGGAGACTCATATCTCCATCACTAACTTTAAGCATCAGCTGTCAGAGCAGCTCACTGATCATTGCACCTGTACATAGCCCATCTGTAAATAGCCCATCCAACTACCTCATCCCCATATTGTTATTTATTTTTTTAGTCCTTTGCACCCCGACATCTCTACTTGCACATTCATCTTCTGCACATATATCACTCCAGTGCTTAAATGCTAAATTGTAATTACTTCGCAACTATGGCCTATTTATTGCCTTATACCTCCCTCCCTGAACTGTCCCTGGTGAACGGTCCCTGGCCCACTGTCCCTGGTGAACTGTCCCTGGTCAACTGTCCCTGATGAAATATCCCCGATGAACTGTCCCTGGCCAACTGTCCCTGGTGAACTGTCCCTGGCCAACTGTCTCTGGTGAAATTTCCCTGGTGAACTGTCCCTGGCCCACTGTCCCTGGTGAACTGTCCCTGATGAAATATCCCTGATGAACTGTCCCTGGCCAACTGTCCCTGGTGAACTGTCCCTGGTGAACTGTCCCTGGTGAACTGTCCCTGGCCCACTGTCCCTGGTGAACTGTCCCTGATGAAATATCCCTGATGAACTGTCCCTGGCCAACTGTCCCTGGTGAACTGTCCCTGGTCAACTGTCCCTGATGAAATATCCCCGATGAACTGTCCCTGGCCAACTGTCCCTGGTGAACTGTCCCTGGCCAACTGTCTCTGGTGAAATTTCCCTGGTGAACTGTCCCTGGCCCACTGTCCCTGGTGAACTGTCCCTGATGAAATATCCCTGATGAACTGTCCCTGGCCAACTGTCCCTGGTGAACTGTCCCTGGTGAACTGTCCCTGGTGAACTGTCCCTGGCCAACTGTCCCTGGTGAACTGTCCCTGGCCAACTGTCTCTGGTGAAATTTCCCTCGTGAACTGTCCCTGGCCCACTGTCCCTGGTGAACTGTCCCTGGTGAAATTTCCCTGGTGAACTGTCCCTGTCCAACTGTCCCTGGCCAACTGTCCCTGGCCAACTGTCCCTGGTGAACTGTCCCTGGTGAACTGTCCCTGGCCAACTGTCCCTGGTGAACTGTCCCTGGTGAACTGTCCCTGGTGAACTGTCCCTGATGAACTGTCCCTGGTGAACTGTCCCTGGTGAACTGTCATTAGTTCATGCCGAACAGCTCGGGGCATAAAG
This sequence comes from Brachymystax lenok tsinlingensis, assembly GCA_030435695.1. NCBI lineage: Eukaryota > Metazoa > Chordata > Actinopteri > Salmoniformes > Salmonidae > Brachymystax > Brachymystax lenok. The sequence continues at coordinate 41,618,375 of CM059810.1, forward strand.
GATATCCTCCCCCAAATATATTTCCTCCTTCTCTGTTCCTCCTCTCCTTGAGATATATCCTTCTGCCTCTAGATCGTCTTTGCTGCTTATGGTTATGAGATATGGTTATGCAACAGATATGGTTATGCAACAGATGGTTATGCAGTGAACCAGTGTTGTTAGTGACAGCGAGAGTAGCTGCCGTGTCATCCTCTGCTTGTGCACTACTCCAAGCTGTGTGTGAGACACACACACACACACACACACAAACACACACACACAACTGCTGTATGTTACAACCGACCGTGCTGAGGATATTTGTTACACAACACTTAATATAAGGATCCAATATACACGCATTGACCTTGAATGTCTCTCTTCTACAGCTACCTGCAGAATGAACAGACAGACATACCATGCAAGAATCACGAGAGGGAGAGTGGAGATGCATCCTCGAGCTAGTGCAGCCGCAGTGTTGTGTAACGTCTGCCTGAACACGCCTCTGTCCCAAATGGCACCCAATGGCCTATATAGTGCACTACTTTTGACCAGAGCCCTGGTCGAAAGTAGTGCACAATGAACGGAATAGGGTGCCATTTGGGACGTAGGCCATCTCTGCAGGCAATTAAGGGTCCTCACACAGTCAGCTGTGCATAGGGGAGTTTGTTAAACACCAATTGGGGAATATGAATTACGAAAGAGTGGGAGAAAACATTAAGGTAGCTACATTTAATAGCTTGTTGTGAATTCGAAGGAATTACGTTCAAACCGTAGCCAGGCAATACGGGGAGAAGGGAGAGACAGTATGCCCAGTGCCAAAGCAATTATTCTGTGAGATTCTTACAGTTTACGCTATTTCAAACACTTTTCTTTTCTTTTTTAACCCATAATCCTCTCAGACGGTGACAAGTCTGAGTCATGTTGCTTGCTGAGACTCCTGATCTCTCTCTCTCTCTCTCTCTCTCTCTCTCTCTCTCTCTCTCTCTTTCTCTCTCTCTCTCTTTCACTCTCTCTCTCTCTTTCATTCTCTCTCTCTCATTCTCTCAATTCAATTCAATTCAATTTGCTTTATTGGCATGACGTAACAATGTACATATTGCCAAAGCTTACTTGGGATATTTACAATATGAAAATAATAACAATCAAAATTGTCAACAGGACAACAGTAACAACAATCTTTGTTACTCTCTCTAGTTATCTTTGTTACTCTCTCTAGTTATCTTTGTTACTCTCTCTAGTTATCGTTGTTACTATCTCTAGTTATCTTTGTTACTCTCTAGTTATTTTTGTTACTCTCTCTAGTTATCGTTGTTACTCTCTCTAGTTATCGTTGTTACTCTCTCTAGTTATCGTTGTTACTCTCTCTAGTTATCGTTGTTACTATCTCTAGTTATCTTTGTTACTCTCTAGTTGTTTTTGTTACTCTCTCTAGTTATCGTTGTTACTCTCTCTAGTTATCGTTGTTACTCTCTCTAGTTATCGTTGTTACTCTCTCTAGTTATCTTTGTTACTCTCTCTAGTTATCGTTCTTGCTCCCCCACATGGGGCTTGTGCTCTCTGATTGGCTCAAAGTCAAGTTGTTGGCCACTGACGAGCATTGCGATTACATTGCGATTACAAGTATAATTGGTAGGTTCGTCCCTACCGGGTCGGCACGCAGCAGGTACCGCTTTTGTTTTAGCAAGAGTAGGAACGGCCTCCCACTGTGATACTGTAAGTACCTATCGGCAGTCTCTCCCTCTCCTCTCTCTCGCCAGCCAGCAGGCAAGTTCTCATTCTTACAGTAGGACTCAATCTTCCTGTGGCGTTTGGGTCAGCCACAGATTAACTGGACTCCACTTGTCTGGTCAACCTTGAGCTGAAAAATGAACATGGTGTGCCCTTTTCGGAACAAGCCACAGTGTTGTACTGGTCCAGTCTGCCGTCCAAGGTCCTGGGTGTATCTGGGTGTATCTCAGTATCCCAGACAGTCTAGTTGTTTAGGACTTGAGACAAGATCAAGGTTGAAGACTCTCAGAACCTTATCTTTTCAGTACATATCCATTCTGTTCCTCCTTCCTCTCCCTGCGCCCCTGGCCTTGGCGTATCCATTGCAGGGTGATATGATACATGATTTTCTAGATTCAAGGGTGGTCTGCCAGGGGGGGTGGAGGGTGTGTGTGTGTCTGGTGGAGTAATGCAGTGGTTGAAAACATGTGTAAAGTCGCGGTTGTCGGCCTCCCCCATGACCCGGCCCTCGGTCGGTGTTAGATAGCAGGTCATGTCAGTGGGGTGCCACACACACATACTACACACAAACATACACACCCACACACACAAACACACACTGCGAATACATCAGCGTGACAGCGGGCCATGACATATGTGATCTCAGGGAGCTCGTTTCCATAAGAGGAAGGGATGTGGCCGAGCGGAGGGAGGTCTCCTCCATTTTGCCTTTGAGCGATTGATATGTTGCCCCGCTGTCGCTTTTACTCTAGGGCAGGTTAGAGCATTAATCTGATATACTTACAGTAATGAAACGTCAGGTTCCATCGTGTTCTTCCGCCTCGCTGCCTAGCAACGGCGGCGCATTGCCTAGTTCCGTCTGACAAATGAGCTTAGGTTTCTCTAATTGATGAGAAAACATTTCAGTGAGATGTGGAGATATTATGCTACTTTTTGCTGGGGAGTGATTGGACACTGCTGTATTGTTCAGTGTGGCAGGGTGTTTATGGTAAAATGGTTTGAAGAGGGGTGATTAGCTGTTAGCATGTAGCCTGTAGTGTTATTTTTGATAATACCTGATATTATTTTCCTATGCTAGGTGTTTAGGTATCATTTGTGTCATGTGGTCGGTTACGTGAGTGAATCATGTTCGTGTGAGAAGTAACCTTGCGATCTTGTGTTAGTTCCCCCAGCTGAACCATTTAGTCACATTTAGTCGTGTCATCGTTCGGTGACATAACTTACTAGCGACACATTGTGTTGGTAGCCAACAGACAAACAGACAGCTGAAGTCTCCAACTGGCTGATCAGAATACATCCACAGTTATCTGTGTGATCAGTGTGACCGCTGTCACCAGCTGTCAACGACTCAGACTCACCACTCCCTGGAAACCTCTCCAGAAACCTGGGGACTCAAAGTAGCTTATTTACTGGCCCTGTGCCCCCTGCTCCCCCTGTCTAATGATTTAATTTGGGCCTGGCTTTGACAGGTGGAATTCCTCAGACAGTCGTCTGGTCTCTCTCAGCGAGCTCCGCCGGCCATTGAAGTGAAGTGCCAGTTGGAATGACAGGCAGGCGGACAGGGGATGAGAGAGGGATGTAGACACCCTTCACCCAGGAGTCATCCATCAACACCAGGCCACCAGGCGGATCGTCGATCGCTCTGCCCAGGAACGGGGGGCTTTGTGTGGGGGCGTGATGAGCGAAGTGCTGGGGTTCTCCGTCCTCCTCATCCGGCCATCATGTACAAGTGTACCATTGAAAAAGATGGAACGCTGCATGCTTAGCGAGGACTGCTTCCTCCTGATTCGGCTCATACCAAAGCTGGAACGCAGGACCTCTGCCTCGCAAACATATGACCGCTCTCCTAAAGCATCTTAACCAATCGCGCCTCTGAAAGCTAGTGATTCCGCAGCACAAGAGAAGACCCTTCAGGAGTGAGTTTACACAGACCCCCCATCAGCTGCACGTTACCCAGGAAGGGAAGCCTTTGGGGGGTACGTCAGCTAACTAAGACCTTGGTGTCCCTGGTTCTTCGTCCTCCCATTGGAAACCTACTGGAGCTTTGTCAATAGACAATAGTTCCCTGATGGAGACATAATGTCGATCCTGTGTAGTATAACTATACGGAACAAAAATATAAATGCAACATTCAACAATTTCAAACATTTTGCTGAGTTACAGTTCATATAAGGAAATCGGTCAATTAAAATAACTTGATTAGGCCCTAATCTATGGATTTCAGATAACTGGGAAAGGGTGCAGGCAAGGGTGGACCTGGGAGGACATAGGCCCACCCACTTGGGAGCCAGGCCAACCCACTGGGGAGTCAGGCCCAGCCAATCAGAATTCGTTTTCACCCACAAAGGGCTTTATTACAAGACAGAAAAACTCAGGTGAAGAAGCCTGCCTGAGCTGGTGTGGTTACATGCAGTTATGAGGCCAGTTGGCTCTACTGCCAAATTCTCTGAAATTACGTTGGAGTCGGCTTTATGGTAGGGAAATTAACATTCAGTTCTCTGGCAACAGCTCTGGTGGACATTCCTGGAGTCAGCATGCCAATTGCACGCTCCCTCAAAACTTGTGTTTGTGGTGTTTGACAAAACTGCACATTTTAGGATGACCTTTTATTGTCCGTAGTACAAGGTGCTCCTGTGTAATGATCATGCTGTTTAATCAGCTTCTTGATATGCCACACCTGTCAGGTGGATGAATTATCTTGACAAAGGAGAAATGCTCACTAACAGGGATGTAAACAAATTTGTTAGAGAAATATGCTTTGGAAAATGTCTGAGATCTTTGTTTCAGCTGATGAAACAATGGGACCAGCACTTTAAATGTCGCGTTTATATTTTTTTCAGTGCAGTTAACAGCGAGCGGGAAAACCGGTTTGAGGACATTTACTTTCTTGTCTTAGCTTTTGTCAACACACTAGCTGGCAAATACACAGAGCAATTGGCAAGAGGAGAAAACTATTTGATCGGGTCATTATCACCGTTAGTGTTATTAATCTGGCTCTAGCTTTCCAGCTGGCGGAGTAGAGACAATGCTGTGGTCTTTAGAGGAGGTACATAGTGGTGAGGCAAAGGCTGTGTTCTGTGTTTTGTGTGTGTGTTTGTGTGTGTTTGTGTGTGTGTGAGCATGCATGGGTCTGTGTATTGAGGGTTTGTGTGCACACGTGCGTCTCTGTGGGTGTACATTTCTCACAGAGTGGTAGACTGCAGAGGGGCTGAGGCTCTCAAGACAGGGGAGGAAGCCGACGGCACTTTGAGATGTAAACAAACACCCTCTGTGTCTTAATTGGAGTGAGTTTCCAATTATGTTCTTGGCTAGGCAGCCCCGGCTCTCCACTGTGGCGGCTTATGCTAAAAGGCCGTGCCTTCACGGGTAATATCCTTCTCTGAAATCCCATTGGAATACATTAATTTTGACAAGCGTTCTTCATATTCATGAGTTTTTCATATTCAGGTTACATAATAATAATTTGGTGGGTGGATATATTTCTCCTATCTCACACGTGTACAAGTGTGTATTAATACACGTGTAAATTATATATATATTTCTCCAACACTCCCTTAGACACCCTCGAAGAGTGAAGTCTGCCATTATCAACCCTAGCGCAATTAGGGTTAGGTGCCTTGCTCAAGGGCACATCGACCGATTTTTCACTTTGTTGGCTCTGGGATTCAAACTAGCGACCTTTCGGTTACAGGCCCAACCCTCTAACCGCTATGCTACCGGTCACTCTGTTTACATGTTCAGGCCACTCGGTCAGGAAACTCTGGGCATTCATCACAGTGGGCTATTTGCACACAATTCTAGAGCTTTTGTAACCAACAGAGCATAAGGAATTCTCTTGACCTTTTGACCTTTTCTGTACAGCAGCTTTGAAATGACACAGAATAATATTGTATGTCTTCATCCTCAGTCTCCTGTCATTGCTTTATGAAATGATGATTGGATACATGTTTTTTTTTCACGGCAAAATACCACTATTGTGTCTATTAGATGAGAATCGAGGGCCTATTTTTTTTCTCTGTATCGTTTATGAAGTCTTTAGGATGATGGCAATATGTCTGTGGTTTGATTTGAAGAGGTTTGTTGAAAAGACGCCCAGAACTTGGTATCTCAGTCCTTTTCGGAATGAAAGAGATAAAAAGGAAATAGATTTTTCAGATTTTCACTTGAAGAAAATTTCAGTGGAATTCAACATCATTCAGTCCTCATTGTCATTGGCTGATTGATGTCTGGCCGTCCTTCTGTCTGACGAATTACAGAAGATCCAGTGGTCCAGATGTTCATTTGTTTGTTTGACTTGAGAGTGTAGGAAATTCAAGTACTATCTTCGTAAAATTCTAATTTTTTCTAAATGATGGTTTATTCAGTCTACAACTTCAGAGGGGTCTGGTAATATATATAGAAATGTGTGTGTTTTCAACCGAGCACATACTAGAGGAAGCACTGCCCCCCCACCCCCTTCCTCCCTGCCTCACTCCCCTCTGACCTTCTCTTCCAATATCTCCTCTCCCTTCATCCATAACAGAATGGCTACGTCCCAAATTGAACCCTATCCCCTATATAGTGCACTACATTTCACCAGACTCCTATGGGCCCTGGTCAAAATGAGTGCGCCACAAAGGGACTGGGGTGCCATTTGGGATACGCACAGCGTGATGAGGACCTGTCCACTCTTCATACTCCACCAGTCATTGCCTACACAGCACTGAGGCCTTGTGGGAATTGGAGGCTAGGAGGCTGGGGGACTGGTCCAGCATGTGTACCTAATAACCACTAGACCCATAAGACCCTGGCCTACCCCTGATAACTAGCACCGCTCATAGGAAGTGAAGGATTGCACAGTCGTCTGAATAATCAATTCCTTCCTATGATCCCAATTCCCCTTTCATGAATTGCACTTTTCCTGGAGTTTTCACGCTGGAGTGGTTTTGACAGATATGACGGCGCTAATCAAAGGGGGTTCATTAATATGGTAGGGGTGTGAATTGAGTGCGTCATAAGCTTTGACATTCAGGGCCTGTTACGGAGCGGAGGGGTGTGTATGCGTGTGTGTGTACTGAGTGACTTTACTACAGGAAACGAAAAACTGTAATTTATACAGTAATTTGCGATATTATCAACAGTAAAATACTGTGTAATGTTTTACTTCAGCATACTGTAAATCATGGTTCACTGTGAGAATGTTAGCGGGACAATAATTGCTGTATTTTGAATGGTACTGTAATTCCATCACACAGAATACAGTACCGTAATGTATTTTTGGAGCGCCAAAAACCTTTTGACCACTAGTAGGTGCATATTATTGTTGTTTCTGGCTCATTAACATTTTTTGAGGTGTGCCTTTTAAGAGGCTATATTTGTTGTACCTGTTAGTGAGAGTGCTATACCAATTTAACTGGTATGTGGTTGTAATGCCCGATCAATTTCAAATATAGGGGTCAAATTAGGGGTGCGGCAGGTAGCCTAGTGGTTAGATCATTGGGCCAGTAACCGAAAGCTTACTAGATTGATTCCCCGAGCTGACAAGGTACAAATCTGTTGTTCTGCCCCTAAACAAGGCAGCTAACCCACTGTTCCTAGGCCATCATTGAAAATAATAATTTGTTCTTAACTGACTTGCCTAGTTAAATAAAGGTTAAAAAAAATATTAAACCTTTAATGGTTTAGCATTTTGACAGTTCATTTTGGTCTGTTTTGCCATGTAGTTGCTGACACTTTGGAACCCTCGTTAAGGCCTCTAGAAGTAGAAGTGTCATAAAACACCAAAATATAAATTGATATGCTGTAACGTGGAAACACATTACCTAGAAACCAACCTGCTTTGCGGTGTTTTAACATGATGTTAAGGTGGAGCTTCATGACTGACTTACTAAGGACACGTAGAGACATACTCGAGTGTGTTTTATTTTTGTGTGTAAGCGTGTGTGTCTCTGAACAACCCCCTCTAAGGAAAACCCTCAAAGTCCTTCTGAGGAAAATAACGAGCTGGTGACAAACATCTTTAATCATACAGCGGGAAGTGGAGGAAGAAGGTGAAGGAGTGAAAGAGGACGAGGGACTCTCTTTGTTTATGCCGAGGCCTTGTAGGCCCCTGAAGGTTCATAACCAACTCAAATTAATTAACCCACGGCACGGCATTATCTCCCAAACTTTGATCAACACTGAGTGTATCCTGAATGGGACTCTATTTTCCCTATATAGTGGCATGGCCCCTTATAGGCCCTTGTTAAAGGTAGTCCACTATAAAGGGAATAGGGAGCCATTTGGGACACAGACTGTCTCTAGTCATAATCGAAGTCAGGTTCCTTGTCCCCGGCTCTCAACCTCGGGCGGGCTTTGAAATCTCTGTCTTTCCAGGAACCCTTCGCCCCCTTTAGCTGCCATATTCAAGTTTCATTTCCAAATGACCAAGGGCGACTTTGTCGTTGCTCTGTCGCTCTGTAACCAAAGTATCACCGCAACCCGCTTCTCTTGACTTGTATTTATTTCAAAACATGTATTTTCTATTTGTTTACTGCTGTTTCTTTACAGAATAGGACCCGCCTCTCTTGACTTGTATTTATTTCAAAAAGGCTGTTTGCTATTGAGTCTTTCAAGAATGTATCTGTTGGTTCGCCGGATGGATAAGAGTGGATCAAAGAGTTTGATGGACAAGTGCGGGAACAGTCAGAGAGAAGAATGGATTTAAGGTTGTACTGTTTTGACAAAGTTACAGCAGATACATGACAGGTCAGTCCCTGAACTGAACTTGGAAAGGGCAAACCTTTATGGACTGCACAAAAAAGTTTGCCACCACAAGGAGGACATTTACTCCCTGTGTGTGTGCACATGTGAGAAAATCTCTCTCTCTCTCTCTCAGCAGCTGTTACTGTACCTTCTCCCATGACTTCCTTAGAGCTGGTTACCACAGTCAGTATCCAACAACCAACGGTTGGCAGTTGCCCTCCCTGGGTAACCCCACCGAGGCCGAGATTTAGGCTGTTAGTTGCAGGGGAAACCCTTGTCTCAGAGGGAAACTAGGGCCCTCAGTCCTACATACAGGGCCTGTTTAGAGCCGGTTAGAGCCCCAATGGAGACTCATAGCTCTGTAAGTGACAGTGACGAGTGGGGAGGAGGATCGAGGCAGGAGAGCTGGCAACAGCAGCGCTCCATGCCAGAGATTTCTTGGCCACGTCGGCAACACGGTTTCCCACCACTCAAAAGGGAAACACTATACACTCCATTATAATATGGTTCCTAAATGGGGCTTTCAGCGGCGCAGCTCGGCGGCAAAGAGAGACACGCCTGTAAGCGCTCCGACAGACGAATCGTTAGACGAGCACTAATGCCTGCACACAGATGCCAGAGATTTTGATTCACGCCAGTTCCAATTGAATCGCGCTATAAAATACCCTTTTTGGATTGTGAAGAGTGACTATGGATGGAACAGTGCGCTGGGGTAGGTGCTTTACTACTGTACATGTGTGTGTGTTTTCTGACAGGCTGCATACATGCCAGCCCCTTGTGTCACACCTGAGGAGCCTCTGCTATAAGGACAGGTTTTCTGTTGGTGATATTTGGGAAATCTGGGCCATGTTCACAGACTGACAGTACCTTCAGAAAGCAGGCCTGCACGAGACTAAGAGACTAAGGCGAAGCAGCTAGCGAGGTCCTGCTCCATGTCAGCAGTCATGGACAACCTTGCTGTGTTTCCCTGAAATGTTTTAATCGTTCTTGTATGAATGATGATTTGTGGATTCAAACAAAGTGTTCCAAATGTGTGTGTGTGTTTGTGTGTGTGTGAGTAGCGCTGTCACAGTGGAGTCTCTGTTAGTCCAGCAGGCCTGACGACAGGCAACAGTGAAAGCAGCTGAGGGAATTAATGCAGTGGCAACGACTCAACACTGCAGAGAGAGAGAGAGACAAGAGACAAGAGAGACGAGAGAGAGAGAGAGAAAGCGGGAGAGAGAGAGACGAGAGAGAGGCAACGAGAAATATGTAGAGAAAGGGAGAGCGGGGGAGAGAGAGAAAGAAAGGGAGAGAAAGAAAGGGAGAGAGAGAAAGACAGGGAGAGCGGGGGGAGAGAAGAGAAAGGAACGCCTTGATGTGTCATTGATTGTTAAGTCTTCCTTTGGGTGTTTGACTGTAAGCATGGTGTCCATCTCAATCTTCACACACCTACATACAGGATGCTGGTGCATAATAGTTAGCGTGTGTCCAAGTATCAAGGCATTGCGATTGGACTCCTAAGACACAGTGGAAACCTCCATTTTACTCTCAGACGGTGTCTATGTTACAGCCAGCTCACACACAACCGGAATGCAGAAAGGTATTCACTGACTGCTCCTGTCTAACTTGAACACATGAAGACAGCAGTTAGGGGACAACCAAACACAATTGCCTCATCCTCTACCCACAATCCTCTTCGGTTTCTGCAGTAAGGAAGTGGTGGTGTGGAGATCCCTGCCTTGGCTAAAATGTGCATTTAACCACAGCTCTAGGATCAGGTTACCTATAACTCAATCCTAACATTAACCTAGGGGGACGAAAGTAAGAACTGACCCTGTATCATTGTGTATTTCTCCCTGCGGTTTAGGAGTTGAGTCTCCGCTAGGCTGGAGGCTGCATTTAAAACACCCTGCATCAGAAAGAAGTCATGAGCTCAGTCAGCTATGGGAACTGTGGGTTGCCATAGAAATTAGAGCCGGTGAGTTGGAGAGAGAGGGAGGGAAGAGAGGAGAGAGAGAGAGGCAGGGGGGGAGAGGTACCCATGGCAACAGAAGCATTCAAAATAGAAGCCGAGACTGACCTGCCTTGGCGAGTGTTAAGTCAGGCCTACACCCACGCGCACAAGCGAGGGCACACACAAAAACTTATGTACACACATGCATCCAGGCACATGGAGAGGGAGAGAGAGAGAGAGAGAGAGAGAGAGAGAGAGACGTCTGAGGAAAAGGAAAGAAACCCCACTGGGGAACCACTAGACTTGGTACAGCAAATGTCAGACAAGACACTTCTGTCTCTGTTTTCTCCCCACCCGTCTCCTCAGTCATGTAAGCGTGGTGTGTAAAGTCAACCAAGCGTCATTGCAGAGCGAGAGAGATGTTAAAACAATGGTGTTCATTAACACCTCTGTGACACGGTACACTCCCTCGTTCCCTCACTTTATTCTCTTTCTTTCTGAAGCTCACTCGAATGTTTGACATTCGCTCACTAAAAGGAAAAGTAGAATTCAAAATGACAGTGTTGTTTGGGTCTTGTAGCCACACTGCTTGTTTCCAACTCGGTCCCAGATCTGTTTGACAAGGACCGCCGGAGTTGACAAGGCGGCACAAACAGATCTGGGACCAGGCTAGCTTGTTTCTACTTCATCATGCCGCTTCAGAATCACAATGCCATCAGACTAGTGTTGGTGCTTTCGATACGTAGCTGACCTGTGGTGGAAAACATCATACCTCATCAATTGACACGGATTGTATAGTAAATAAGCTGGTGCTATAAACAGCTAGGTCTCTGTCTGAGTGTGTACTGATTCTAGACCCTGCCTGACTGGGAGAACTCTAGTGTTAGATTGGATCGCAGAGACAGGATGGTGATGGAATGATGTGTTCTCTCTCTGTAGGAAAACACACACATTCAATAGTCTCATGTTATAATGACCGACCACCCCGGTTTTACCCTTCTACAGTTTATCACCTGTCTACTACAGATACTATAAGATACTACAGTACATCACCTGTCTACTACAGATACTATAAGATACTACAGTATATCACCTGTCTACTACAGATACTATAAGATACTACAGTACATCACCTGTCTACTACAGATACTATACGATACTACAGTACATCACCTGTCTACTACAGATACTATAAGATACTACAGTATATCACCTGTCTACTACAGATACTTTAAGATACTACAGTATATCACCTGTCTACTACATATACTTTAAGATACTACAGTACATCACCTGTCTACTACAGATACTATACGATACTACAGTACATCACCTGTCTACTACAGATACTATAAGATACTACAGTATATCACCTGTCTACTACAGATACTTTAAGATACTACAGTATATCACCTGTCTACTACATATACTTTAAGATACTACAGTACATCACCTGTCTACTACAGATACTATACGATACTACAGTACATCACCTGTCTACTACAGATACTATAAGATACTACAGTATATCACCTGTCTACTACAGATACTTTAAGATACTACAGTATATCACCTGTCTACTACATATACTTTAATATACTACAGTACATCACCTGACTACTACAGTTTTTTTAGTGATAACATTTTTTAGTGATTATGACTACTCCCAATATTATTGATGTCATGGTTGTAAAAAAAAAGAGCGGGGTGAGAGAGAGAGAGAGAGAGAGAGACAGAGAGAGGGGGGGAGGCATATAAATACAGAGAGATTGAGACAAAGAAATGCAGAGAAAGAGGGAGAGAGGAGAGAGAGAGAGAGAGAGAGAGAGAGAGAGAGAGAGACAGAGAGAGAGAGAGAGAGAGAGAGAGAGAGAGAGAGAGAGAGAGAGAAAGACAAAGGGAGGCAGGGTTGGAGGAGGAGATTGAGGTGTGTTCAGCAGAGGGTGAGATCATTACCCTGTTCCAGTGAGCTGCACATTTGTGATATTGCAGAATATGTTTGGAAGGACACACCTGCGATTAGAATCTACCCATGGTGCATCTGTATTCCTTGTTGTTTTCGGGGGAGGAGGGGTGCTGATTAAGTTCTGGTTTCATTAACAACAGAGCGAGTCAGACCATTAATCACCTGGTTACAAGGGGGTACGGAGGAGGGGGAGCGGGGTGGAGGGTATCAAGATGGCTCCTAACGGTCCGCTGATTACAATAACTGTGCACAGATAATGAAATTGTCTCTCGTCTCAATCACCGAGAAATTAGACACGTGGGAGAAACACAGTGGATGGTTTGAGAACTGTGGCTTTCGGGCAAGGTGGCGGCACTTCCCTCTAAGATATGTTTGGTGCAGAGCGTGTTTGCATCTAACATACAGTACGTGTTACAGCTTCCGTCAACAGATCATAACTGTAGTGGCTAAAATGTCCAAAATAATTGTCCCAATACAATTTCCGTTCTAATCCTTTAGCCACACTGGAGAGTGGAGAAATTCTTGTCTTGACGCATACAAATCCAATGTCCAGATTTTGATTCGAGTTAAAAATAATAATACATTCATTTGTCGCTCTAAAATTCTACCAAAACGAATTGTGATCATTAAACTAAAGAAACAAACAGCATTGTAAACATGGTCTTGTATGGTCAAAATAGCGTGTGCTGCTATTCCAGTCACCAGTAGGCCTTGGAGCGTGTCTGCCATTTAACTGTATTCTCCATTGGCCTGTAGAGGGGGAACACACACTTGACAGGGGATTAATGGCAAACACACATACAACAGAAATGCATCATGAATCGGAAACATGCAAATATACAACATGACCTATTCGGCTCCTAAATGATCAACATAATGATGGTTGTCAACATTATCGGTACACATTACTGCCTAGCACCTGGGGTTTTGAAGTGGCTAGCTCTCTCTCTCTCTGTAAGTTGAAGATGTACACCGTTCCCTGTATTCCCTATGGTCTTCTCTCAGATGCCATAACAAGTCTTCTGAACAGATCTGTGTGTCTGGAGTTGCGTACTGCGTTTCCCTGATGGTACAAGCTGGACTGCTGTAACACTTCAGTAGCCTTGACTGGTGAAGGAGTAAGGGAGTGGATAGTTTGTCTCATGTTGAAGCATCAGTTAATGCAATGTTGCCATGGTTCATCTAGGTGTTTCTTGTTACACACACGCGAGCGCACACACACACACACACACTTTTCCAGCACACACACTGCATCTAAATCATTTAGGCCCAACGTTCCTGTGTGACTCAGTTGGTAGAGCATTGTGCTTGCAACATCAGGGTTGTGGTTTCGTATTCCCAAGGGGGACCAGTACGAAAGACTAAAACTACTATAAGTCACTCTTGATAAGAGTGTCTGCTAAATGATTGAAATGTGAAAATGTAACATTGATTGAGTTTTACAGGAAGCGCACCGTCCCGTCGACGCACAGATGGGGAATGTCACATCACTCTCACACACACACACTCAAAGTGCTAATGCTGTTAGAGACTGCAACCAGCAATGCGGCAACATCCAATATATATGCTAACCAGAAACACAAAGGGCCACTTTGAACAGAATTATCATGAAGCCCCTTTCACTTACTATGAGAAGCATAGTGGAGGGGTTGTGCTAGGAACACTGAGAGGGTCCGTAGAAACGGTTCTTATCTGGTTGGAAAACATTTGAGAGAGTCCAATATCTACCCCTCCGAGCGATACATCAGTGTGGACGAAATACCTGGCGAGAGGAATGGGTGGATGAAAGAGGGAGGAATGGATAAATACATGGATTGATGAATGAATGAATGAATGGATGAATTAATGGATGGATGAATGAATGAATGCATAGGTCGATAACTTAGTGAGGGTACAGTATCAACATTTGAGATAATGAGAAAGAGAGAGAGAGAGAGAGAGACACAGACAGACAGACAGACAGAGAGTGAGACAGAGAGCGAGAGAGGAAGAGAAAGAGACAGAGAGAGAGAAGAGAGCAACTGAGAGAGAGACAGAGAGAGAGAGAGAGACATAGAGACAGAGAGAGAGAGAGAGAGAGAGAGAGAGAGAGAGAGAGACAGAGACAGAAAGAGAGAGACTGAAAGAGAGATACTGAAAGAGAGAGACTGAAAGAGAGAGACTGAAAGAGAGAGACTGAAAGAGAGACAGAAAGAGAGAGATATAAACTGACAGAAAGAGAGAAGGACTCTAAGCATGCTTGGGACCGGAGGGTCCTTATCAATAGTGTTAATGCCCTTGTTTTCCATCCAAATGGAATTATTCAGCCAGTGATGTAGAGGCCCTGTCATCTCCCAGCCTCATCCCTATTCATAAATACACAATAATGTGTGTGTGTGTGTATGTGTGTGTGTGTGTGTGTGTGTGTGTGTGTGTGTGTGTGTGTGTTAATCAGCCATTAAGGGAATAGAGACCATGTTTATTGTTAATATTATTATTACTTAAACATTATTACACAGTTTCTATGGTGATTGTGCAATTACCATAGAAACGGTGAGATAAACACATTAGTTATTGTGTACAAACCAAGAAGCACTCATTGGTGTTCCATACGCTTCCATACGTTAACCTCTTGTGAAAACGATGGGAAATCATTACGCCAGGAAGGTAAATAATCAGGGCCCGTAATCACAAAGAGCGCTGTCCATGTAACCATCATATTCATTATGATCTAAAAGGCAACACAAATCAGCAGTCCTACTCAGAGACGCTTTACGAATACTGGCCCTGAACGTGAACCCTAGTGTGAGGCCTAAGTGTCACCCTATTCCGTTCATAGTGCGCTACTTTTGACCAGATCCCTATGGGCCCTGGTCAGAAGTAGTGCACTATATTAGGGAGTAAGGTGCCATTTGGAACCAGCCCTAACACTATTGCTAATGTAGCTTTGAGTTGGCTCTTGAAGACCCTGTAATAGTAGTTTTCCTAGTTGGGTAGATTGGGCCGAGCCTCACTCCCGTTGTTGCTCCTAGATGGCTCTGCTTGGCCTGGCGCACTGGACATGCTGCTGCTGCTTCTTCTTGTACTGACTCATTCCTCATAGCACATTATTTTGTCCCTGCTAAACATCCCCTCCTTTCAGAGGAAGAGAGAAAGAGATTTGGCGAGTTGGCGTTCGTACAAATGTCGGATTTCCTAGTGCAA
Organism: Brachymystax lenok tsinlingensis; assembly: GCA_030435695.1. Lineage (NCBI taxonomy): Eukaryota > Metazoa > Chordata > Actinopteri > Salmoniformes > Salmonidae > Brachymystax > Brachymystax lenok. Next base: position 41,633,890 of record CM059810.1, read on the forward strand.
GCTGGTCTTTAATTTGTTGTTGATATATGTTTGTGTTTTTTTATTCTTGCACAGAGGAATGTGTGTTTGTGTTTTTTTATTCACGCACAGATGAATGTACACACACACGGGCATGTACACATACATACACACGAACAGTGCAAAAACAGGCACACTTACACACACATTCACCCCCATCCCCCAGACACACCCAGACACCCCCACACCCGTCCTGTCCCCTCCTTTGGCGTAGGATGTGGGCGTTTCTGAAGTCCTCAGTTGTCATTTCGGAAATACAGAAGCTATACCTTGCAGAACTTCTGCCTCTAATTCATAAAGACAATGTGATGATGGCAGGTTAACACTATTTTAGCATACAGAGAAGGCTGTATTAACATATGGAGAAGGCCATATTAACTTATGGTTAACACTATATTAACATACAGAGAAGGATGTATTAACACATGGTTAACACTATATTAACATATAGAGAAGGCTGTATTAACTCCATATGGTTAACACTATTTTAACATACAGAGAAGGCTGTATTAACGTACGGTTAACAATATATTAACATACAGAGAAGGCTATATTAACATATGGTTAATACTATTAACATATGTAGAAGGCTGTATCAACATATGGTTAACACTGTATTAACATATGAAGAAGGCCATATTAACATATGTTTAACACTATATTAACATATGGAGAAGGCTATATTAACATATGATAACAATATATTAACATATGGAGAAGGCTTTATTAATATGCAGTTAACACTATATTACAAACAGAGAAGGCTGTATTAACACATGGAGAAGGCTGTATTAATATGCAGTTATCACTATATTAACATATGGAGAAGGCTGTATTAATATATGGTTAACACTATATTAACATGCAGAGAAGGCTGTATTAACTCCAAATGGTTAACACTATATCAACATATGGAGAAGGCCATGTTAACATATGGTTAATACTATTAACATATGTAGAAGGCTGTATTAAATTATGGTTAACACTATATTAACATATGGAGAAGGCTGTATTAATATATAGTTAACACTATATTAACATATGGAGAAAGCTGTATTAATATGCAGTTAACACTATATTAACATACAGAGAAGGATGTATTAACACATGGTTAACACTATATTAACATATAGAGAAGGCCATATTAACATATGGTTAACACTATATTAACATATGGAGAAGGCTATATTAACATATGGTTAACACTATATTAACATACAGAGAAGGCCATGTTAACATATGGTTAACACTATATTAACATATGGAGAAGGCTGTATTAACATATGGTTACTACTATATTAACATACAGAGAAGGCTGTATTAACACATGGTTAACACTATATTAACATATGGAGAAGGCTGTATTAATATGCAGTTAACACTATATTAACATATGGAGAAGGCTGTATTAATATATGGTTAATACTATATTAACATATGGAGAAGGCTGTATTAGCATACAGTTAACACTATATTAACATACAGAGAAGATGTATTAACACATGGTTAACACTATATTAACATATGGAGAAGGCTGTATTAGCTCCATATGGTTAACACTATATTAACATATGGAGAAGGCTGTATTAGCTCCATATGGTTAACACTATATTAACATGTAGAGAAGGCTGTATTAACTCCATATGGTTAACACTATATTAACATACAGAGAAGGCTGTATTAACATGCAGTTAACAGTATATTAACATAGCGAGAAGGATGTATTAACACATGGTTAACACTATATTAACATACGGAGAAGGCTGTATTAACATATGGTTAACACTATATTAACATACGGAGAATGCTGTATTAACATATGGTTAATACTATATTAACATGTAGAGAAGGCTGTATTAACTCCATGTGGTTAATACTATATTAACATGTAGAGAAGGCTGTATTAACATATGGTTAACACTATATTAACATACGGAGAATGCTGTATTAACATATGGTTAATACTATATTAACATGTAGAGAAGGCTGTATTAACTCCATGTGGTTAATACTATATTAACATGTAGAGAAGGCTGTATTAACATATGGTTAATACTATATTAACATGTAGAGAAGGCTGTATTAACTCCATGTGGTTAATACTATATTAACATGTAGAGAAGGCTGTATTAACATATGGTTAATACTATATTAACATGTAGAGAAGGCTGTATTAACATATGGTTAACACTATATCAACATATGGATAAGGCTGCATTAACATATGGTTAATACTATATTAACATGTAGAGAAGGCTGTATTAACATATGGTTAACACTATATTAACATGTAGAGAAGGCTGTATTAACATATGGTTAACACTATATTAACATACGGAGAAGGCTGTATTAACTCCATACATCATGATTAAGGGTGATGGTGGGGCATAGCGTCAATCCTCTTTAACACATCGTGTAAATAGAGTTAAATACAACATTATGTCATGCATTATGCACCATGTGCAGGGTGTTGCTTCATTAGATGGGAATAAGCCATGAGCTGGAGATGAGTGGTAGAAAGGTTTGGGGGGGGGTTGAGTAATGCAGGGATCTGTTAGTGTAGTGCCTAGAAGAATAGTGGTGTTCTGTAGAATCAACAGCTCTTTTGACCTCGCTTAGCAACGCAAACACACAGACACATTTCAACACACACAAGCACACAGACGTTTGAACACATACACACAAGCACACACGTATTCACACACCCTTTGTTTTTTAGTGCAGTAACAATTTATTTTGGCAAATGTGTGTGTTTGTGTGTGTTTGTGTGTGTGTACACAACATGGGTACAAGGGAGACCATTTTGGAAGCACATTCACGCTGTGTTGTTGCTTCTCTTCCTCTGTTTAGTCATGGTAGCTGTGGTGAGAACAGTTTGTTTACAGAACTCTGTTGGCTCTGAAGAACCATCTCTCCCCGCAAACCGATTTTTATTCAGCCCACATTTGTACATGTTTAGTAAAATGAACCCCAGTCAGGAGAAAGTGCTGCTTCTTCTTCTTCTTCTTCGTCTTTAAAATGTTTACAGTAATCCACCATGAAAGAGCAACTGTCCTGTAGTGGGACTCTTTCTGCTATTGTTTCTGGCTGTAGGCAGAAATACCCACTTCATGTTTCCTTTTAAATGCAGGAATGTCCTTTTAAATACAGGATTTTCCTTTTAAATACAGGAATGTATTTTTAAATACAGGCAAACAAGAACTGAAGCCCAAATACGGGATCACAACTTTGCGTAGGTTTGCTGTCAGAATGCTACATAAAGGTTGTGGCTCTGGATTTTCCCTTTATGAATATACTGGACATTAATATTTGTTCTTTATATAGTTACTATATTTATGTGAGTCCCATTGAGGCAGATATGTCTACTACAAGGGACATCTACTGTAAGTAGGGAGACGAAAGTATTGTCGATGTTGATGGGTTATCATGGACACACAGCTGAGGTCTGTTGGATAAGGAAGGGGCCTTAAAACTCCCCAGCTGTGCCATCGTCAGGATATTGATGTTATAGCCTTATGGGTCACAGACCTGGAGAGATGTGTAAATAATGTCTTGTGTGTGTGTGTGTGTGTGTGTGTGTGTGTGTGTGTGTGTGTGTGTGTGTGTGTGTGCGTGCGTGCGTGCGTGTGTGAGAGAATTAAGAGTTGAATATGGATTCAAAATAAATCAATCCAGATGTATTTACGTGAGAGAGGGAGGGAGGGAGACAGCTCTAATGTTGGAAACAAACATCCTTACGTTGTCATCCAGAGTCACATGCATTTCTTTTCCAAGCTATAGGACACAATATTTTACATAGAGCAGGTTTTTAAAAGGTTTTCATTTTTGCCTGGTATTATCACAGCACTAGTAGATAGACATGAGAGAGAGAGAGAGAGAGAGAGAGAGAGAGAGAGAGAGAGAGAGAGAGAGAGAGAGAGAGAGAGAGAGAGAGAGAGAGAGAGAGAGAGAGAGAGAGGGAGAGACCCAGAGAGAGCGAGGGATGGACCCAGAGAGAGCGAGGGATGGACCCAGGGAGAGAGAGGGATGGACCCAGGGAGAGAGAGGGATGGACCCAGAGAGAGAGAGGGAGAGACCTAGAGAAAGAGACCCAGAGAGAGGGAGACTCAGAGAGAGAACGAGACCCAAAGCGATTCATAGGTCCTGGATGAATGTTCCGATTGGCTCCCTACTAGCTCCCAGGGTTTTTAAGCCAGGCAATCAGCTCCACAGGGCCATTAAGGCCTATTTGCATCTGCTGACATGACAGGTGCTAAGGGACCCGCGGTGTACCCGGTCCTCTTGGGCTGCCACCACCAGCGGGCCCACGCACTGTCACAGCCATTAATCAGTGATGAACTCCCAGTGACCAGGGACAGAGGCTCCGTCTCAGGTTCCGTTTGACCAGACGCCATAAAAAGTAGTGCACTATGTAGGGAATAGGGTGCCATTTGGGACGCAGACAGAGTACCAGAGACACCGGGGTCAGGGCCAAGGGGACTCAGATGCCACCCAGCCATGGCAGACTTTAGGGGGGACGGGGGCAGGAAAAAAGTCCCCTGATGGGCTGGGGCTGTTGGCTGGGGGTGAGGGAGGCTGGCAGATGCACAAGCAAAAAAACACACACACACACAGAAATAGGTTGATGTAGTTTTTCTGCATGCATGCATGCACACACACAAGTAAACTCATTCAGGTACACACACATACCGGCATGCACGGACACACCAACCAGATGTAAATTTATGGTACTGGATGCATTAATTTGTGGATGTCCATCATCCATTTTGTACAAAATGTTACGAATTTGCAATATATATAATATGTTACGAATTCCAATTTGTTGTGGCTGGGTAGGTGGCTAACGCTAGCTAGGCTTAGGGCTAGGAGTTAAGGTTAGGGTTAACATTTTTATTTAATTTATTTTTATTTAACCTTTATTTATCTAGGCAAGTCAGTTAAGAACACCTCTTAGGGATCGGTGGGACGCTAGCGGTCCACCTACGACAACATCCGCCAAATTCAAATTACAAAAATAGTCATATTAAACATTCATGAAAATACAAGTGTTATACCATTCAAAAACTTAGAATCTTGGTACCGCATTGTCGGATTTCTGCGAAAGCAGAACATTAGATTGTCTGAGGACAGCGCCCCACAACAACATATTATTCAAACCAGCACAGGCGTTACAAAATCAAAAATAGCGATAAATTAAATCACTTACCTTTGAAGATCTTCCTCTGTTTGCAATCACAAGGGTCACAGGAACACAAAGAATAGTCGTTTCGTTCGCTAAAGTCCTTCTTTATATCCCAAAAAGTCAGTTTAGTTGGCGCCATGGAGTTCTGTAATCCAGTCATTCAACATGCAGACAAAGAAATCCCAAAAGTTACCGGTAAAGTTCGTCCAAACAAGTCAAACGATGTTTCTAATTAATCCTCAGGTTGTCAAATATCTAAATAAACAATAATATTTTAGACGGAGAATAGTATGTTCAATAGGGAAGAGAAATAACGAAGAGCACGCACCCATTCATGCCAGAACAGTAGTGTCCTTATCATGAGCCACCTGGAAAAACTACAATTGCTTGTTTGTTTTTCAAAAAATAAGCCTGAAACCATGTCTAAAGACTGTTGACATCTAGTGGATGACATAGAAACTGCAATATGGGCGCTATTCATGTATAGTCAATAGGGAGTCAATGGAAAGACTATGACCTAAAAGAAGAAAAAATCTGGAATGATTTTCCTCTGGTTTTCGCCTGCCATATCAGTTCTGTTATACTCACATACATTTTTTAACAGTTTTAGAAACGTCAGAGTGTTTTCTATCTAATACTACCAATTACATACATATCTTAGCTTCTGGGCCTGAGTAACAGGCAGTTTACTTTGGGCACGTCAGACTCTCCGTACTTCCGAACCCTGCCCCCTAGCCTCAAGAGGTTTTAAGAACAAATTATTTTTTACAATTAGGGCCTACCGTTAGGGTTAAGGGTTTGAGTTAGGTTAGGGATTAAGGTAAGTGTCAGGGTTAGGGGAAGGGGAAGGGTTATCTAACATGCTAAGTAGTTGCTAAAAAGTAGTAAGTGGTCACAAGTTTCTAATTAGCTAAAATGCTAAAGTTGTGATTTGAACACGCAACCTTTGGGTTGCTTGACGTTTGTGTTACACGCCCACCCATCCACCCTGACCAACCACTCTCCCTCATTACACGCCCACCCATACACCCTGACCAACCACTCTCCCTCATTACACGCCCACCCATCCACCCTGACCAACCACTCTCCCTCGTTACACGCTAACCCATCCACCCTGACCAACCACTCTCCTTCGTTACACGCCCACCCATCCACCCTGACCAACCACTCTCCCTCGTTACACGCCCACCCATCCACCCTGACCAACCACTCTCCCTCATTACACGCCCACCCCATCCACCCTGACCAACCACTCTCCCTCATTACACACCACCCATCCACCCTGCCCAACCACTCTACTTCGTTACACACCCACCCATCCACCCTGGCCAACCACACTCCTTCGGTACATGCCCACCCATCCACCCTGACCAACCACACTTCTTCGTTACATGTCTCATGCAATCACACCAAACATAACATTCTAACATCATACACATCTAAGATTTACACTTACTATGTTACCTCTACTCTTTAAGGCCACGCACACACACACAACACACACACAACACACACACACACCGTCACCATGCAGGGCCTTATTGATATTTGCATCTCTGGGCCCATTTGATGTTCTATTAAAACATAGCTAAAGATTCCTAGTGTACCTCAGAGAGAGATGTTGCTATGCACCTATAAGAGAGGGCATCCTGATAGGAGAAGAGAGAGAGAGAGAGATGTTGCTATGCGCCTATAAGAGAGGGCATCCTGATAGGAGAAGAGAGAGAGAGAGATGTTGCTATGTGCCTATAAGAGAGGGTATCCTGATAGAAGGGAGGGAGAGATGGGAGATGACAGTGGTCACTGGGGAACACACACAATCACACACGTACACCCACTCACAAACCAATTTCTCCAGCATGAGCTACCGTATACAGCTATTCAAGCTACCACCTTGTGGAGATTACAGACACTCTCAGTACAGTCCACTGTTCACACACAGTCCCTCTTCACACACTCCATCACATACAGTCTATCACACACAGTCGATCACACACAGTCTATCACACAGACTTTATCATGACTGTGATGTGCCAGGGGAAATGTGAAGGAGCACATCAGCACCACTATCAGCCTCTTCTTAAAGCCCTTCTCTGTGATGGGAGAGACAGAGAGGGACCTGTAACTAGCTGGCTCCAGGCACCGGCGAGTGTGTGTTTGTGTGAGTGTGTGTGACTCTGTGTGTGTAGTAGGTAGCAGTGCAGGAGGCAGTTTGACTATGTGTGAAACATCCACTATACACATAGGATGTAACTTGACATAGATCTACTATGTTTATAAGCATGTTGATTAATTAGTACTAGACGGTCATGAATGTGTAGTGACTACAGTAGCAGATGAATGTGTAGTGACTACAGTAGTAGATGAACGTGGAGTGACTACAGTAGCAAATTAATGTGTAGTGACTACAGTATCAGATGAATGTGGAGTGACTACAGTAATAGATACATGTGTACTGACTACAGTAACAGATGAATGTGTGGTGACTACAGTAGCAGATTAATGTGTAGTGACTACAGTAGCAGATTAATGTGTGGTGACTACAGTAGCAGATTAATGTGTGGTGACTACAGTAGCAGATTAATGTGTGGTGACTACAGTAGCAGATTAATGTGTAGTGACTACAGTAGCAGATTAATGTGTAGTGACTACAGTAGAAGATTAATGTGTAGTGACTACAGTAGCAGATTAATGTGTGGTGACTACAGTAGCAGATTAATGTGTAGTGACTACAGTAGCAGATTAATGTGTAGTGACTACAGTAGCAGTTTAATGTGTAGTGACTACAGTAGCAGATTAATATGGAGTGACTACAGTAGCAGATGACTGTGGAGTGACTACAGTAGCAGATGAATGTGTAGTGACTACAGTATCAGATGAATGTGTACTGACTACAGTAATAGATTAATGTGTAGTGACTACAGTAGCAGATGAATGTGTACTGACTACAGTAACAGATTAATGTGTAGTGCCTACAGTAGCAGATGAATGTGTAGTGACTACAGTAACAGATTAATGTGTAGTGACTACAGTAGCAGATAAATGTGAAGTGACTACAGTAACAGATGACTGTGGAGTGACTACAGTAGCAGATGAATGTGGAGGTTATGTCCCAAATGGCACCCTATTCCCTTTATAGTGTACTACTAAGGCCAAAGGGATCTTGTCAAAAGTCCTATTTAGAGAATAGGGTGCCATTTGGGAGGCATCTGAGGTATTCTTCCCATTTGGTTTTAGTTTTCCATTAATCCCTCTCTTTGTGAGGCTCCTCTTGGCCTCTTCTCCATCTCTGTCACACTGTTCTCCCAAGCAGCAAGCTGCCTCCTATATTGAGCCAGGTCACCCACGATACAAGTCAGTATTCGATGTCCATCCATGTCTGAGGAAGTCGGGAGATGACGTGGACACCGGACACTAGAGGCAACAGTGAGTGCTGTTACCTTTCAAGTCGGTTTCGGTAGGGTGTTGTTGGCTGGGATGGTGGATGGTGGTAAGCATCTGCCTCTGATACCAAAGGTTGCAACTTCAAATCCAGCGATATAAGTTATCCCAAATCTTAACCCTTACCATAACATTTTGGAGTTAATGACTGTTGATAGACTGTGAGAGCTAGTTGATAGACTGTGAGAGCTAGTTGAGAGCAAGTTAATGGACTGTGAGAGCTAGTTGATAGACTGTGAGAGTAAGAGCTAGTTGATAGACTGTGAGAGCTAGTTGATAGACTGTGAGAGCTAGTTGAGAGCTAGTTAATGGACTGTCAGAGCTAGTTGATAGACTGTGAGAGCTAGTTGAGAGCTAGTTGATAGACTGTGAGAGCTAGTTGAGAGCTAGTTGATAGACTGTGAGAGCTAGTTGATAGACGGTGGGAGCTAGTTGGGAGCTAGTTGATAGACCGTGAGAGCTAGTTGAGAGCTAGTTGATAGACTGTGAGAGCTAGTTGATAGACTGTGAGAGCTAGTTGGGAGCTAGTTGATAGACTGTGAGAGGTACTTGATAGACTGTGAGAGCTAGTTGATAGACTGTGAGAGCTAGTTGATAGACTGTGAGAGCTAGTTGATAGACCGTGAGAGCTAGTTGATAGACCGTGAGACCTAGTTGATAGACCGTGAGAGCTAGTTGATAGACCGTGAGAGCTAGTTGATAGACCGTGAGAGCTAGTTGATAGACCGTGAGAGCTAGTTGATAGACTGAGAGCTAGTGAGAGCTAGTTGATAGACCGTGAGAGCTAGTTGATAGACCGTGATAGCTAGTTTATTGACTGTGAGAGCTAGTTGATAGCCTGTGAGAGCTGGTTGATAGACTGTGATAGCTAGTTGATAGACAGTGAGAGCTAGTTGATAGACTGTGAGAGCTGGTTGATATATTATCTCTCTCTCTTTTACTATCTTTTTCTCTGTGTGTTTCTGTGCTTCTTTTGTTTATCCCCCTATCTGAATCTCTGTCTTTTAATTCCACTATTGCTCTCTTGCTCCTTTCTTCTTCATCCCTCCTTCTACTGTGTTTCTGCATCTGCAAAAACAGTGGTGCACATGCACAGAAGCACTGACTCTCCCCTCTCAGTCCTCCTGGGCTTTACTGCATGATATCATGGGCTGTTGAAGGGAAAAGGCTAGATGTTTATTTTAACCCAAAGAAGAAGCTGACAGCCCTGCTAAAGAGCTGTGGAGAAACATGTAATTTAGGTATCAGCAAGCTCCCGTGGAAAGGCGGCAAAGAGCATTGAAAACACAGTGATGGACAAACAAATTGCAGAGAGGAAAAGAGTTGAAGAGTAAAAGATGGGGGGAGAAGAGAAGGGATGGAAGTTTGAGAGTGGGCAAGAGAACGACAGAATAAGGCAGAAAGAGACTACAATCTATTCTGTGAATATCCAGTTTTACAACACGGCATGTTAATGTGGTGGATCTTCTTGTGATTTTCTTATTCCCAGATTTTAACATTGGGCCATTTTTCACTGTCCGTGTCTTTGTGCGACTGTATAAAATAATATAATTGTAGTGTGGCCTAGATGGTAGCTGTACTGGCCGTGATTATTGTATGCGTATAATTTGTACAATCATCTTTTTTTCTGTAGTGTATTGTAAGCCCACGATGGCTGGGCACCGGTAGGTGTATGATACTTAAACAACTCATATCAATAAAAAATATATATATATATTATACATCCTTATTACATGGTTATCTATGCTTCGCATGGAAGCAGACCTTAATGTTTGAATTGTGTTTTTCCTCACTGTTACTGAGCAGAGATTATAACATTGTTGAGTTTTTACTGGAGATTGTGCTATGTACTCTGAAATCGGATTGCTGTGTCTAGAGCAGAGCAGCATTGTGCTGGATCAGAAGGTCTTTGACCACCTGTTCTCTCTGTCTGTGTGTGTGTGTGTGTGTGTGTGTGCGTGTGCAAGCGCGCGTGTGTGCTCCCCCCTTTCCTAGCTGTCACTTTGATGCACAAGGTAATCAGGCAGGCTAATGAAGTCCTCAGGCATGTTAATGACTGTCTAAACTCCCTGTAAGACTCTCTCTCCCTCTCCGCTCCGCCAACGGGACACTACACACCCCGTTCCCACGCCTCCATACCACACAGGTCAGCGTTTCCATTTAAATCCAATTACCCACGGCATATTTCATTCTCTGGCCCCGGGTCAGCGGCAACAAAAACAAGAAAACAACTCATTGCAGGCATCAGTCATCAATGAAAATGAATCGATGCAATAATGTGACAGGTAATATACGGAGTTGGGACGCAAATAGAATAGACCACCGAAAGAACCTCGTTGAGATCTCCTTGGTATTCTACTCTCTCTGCTCTCCCCTGAACTTCAGGCCTTATTGATTCAGAGTAGTTATTTTTAATTTCATTGTTGACAGGAACACGATAGCGTGTGTAGATTATTTTCTATTATTGCTCCATAACTTACGTACATCAGTGGAATTATAGTAATTTTCTGTTGTTTTTAAGGGGTTGGTTCTCCATCAGTTTCTTGTCAACACTGTGACACGTTTGGTAATGACTTTATCCACGGCGACAGAATGCATATTGAAATAGGTTGAGGCATTGCGATGAGGAAGATGAGCGTGTGTTGGGGGATTCATTCCTCCGTCCTCTGGCCGGGATGCGCCGAGAATGATTGTGTTTGTCATACTTTTGGCTTTCATTAGAAAGAGATCTAAGCAGTGTCCTTCTTTCCCCCCTCCGCCGTTCTGCGCGGAGAAGTGTACAAAGTTAAGACAGTATAAAACTAGTCTGCCATTCAGAGCACTGAAGCTGAGTACACTAAGCTGGACGAGGAGAAGAGGAGTAGGGTTACACCGGGTCAAATGAACAAAGGTGCGAACATAAGAGTCTTTTCTTCGAGTGTCTTCCTTGTAAATCAGTGTATTTTTTCTGAAAGGTTTGCTTGGCCTTAAAGGCAACCCGAGCTCGCTACGGTGGTGCGGCATTCACAAAAGCATGCGCAATGTTTTCTGCATCGTTAGAGAACAGAGGTGAACCTCCACATCCACCAACAACAAGGTCTCCCAGGCTTTTAGTCTACACGTTCAGGAGCGAACCGCAAACCTTTAATGTGTTTCCCTTATCACCGACAGAAGGATAATAGCTCCTACAATTCCACCCTGGACGGGCGCACACAGCACTCAGCCTTTAATATCACACCGCATCTCAAAACAAACTCCAAAAGCTTTTCACGCTGACTTTAAACATTCTTATGTGTTTATCTCGGATGAGTAGACAGCGTCGCGCGAAGGAGAAGGTAGACAGTAGAGGTTACAACTGTGGACTTTTGTTACGATCCAGGATTCATGTCGAGGACCCAATTGCTGGATCTTTCGAAAGCGAAACAAAACTCTGTGTTCTCTTTGTGAGTGATGCTGGTAGCTGCAGACACTGATGGGTGTATAGATACAGTGCCTTACAAAAGTATTCATCCCCCTTGGCGTTTTTCCTATTTTGTTGCATTAGAACCTGTAATTTAAATAGATTTTATTTGGTTTTCATATAATGGACATACACAAAATAGTCGAAAAATGTCAAAGAATTCCCCCCCAAAATTACGGAAAAGTGGTGCGTGCATATGAAGTCCGTAAATAAGATCTGGTGCAACAAATTACCTTCAGAAGTCACATGATTAGTTAAATAAAGTCTACCTGTGTGCAATCTAAGTGTCACATGATCTGTCACATGATCTCAGTATATATACACCTGTTCTGAAAGGCCACAGAGTCTGCAACACCACCAAACAAGCGGCACCATGAAGACCAAGGAGCTCTCCAAACAGGTCAGGGACAAAGTTTTGGAGAAATACAGATCAGGGTTGGGTTATCAAAAATATAAACTTTGAACATGCCACGGAGCACCATTAAATCCATTATTAAAAAATGGAAAGAATATGGCACAACAAACCCACCAAAACTCACAGACAAGGCAAGGAGGGCATTAATCAGAGAGGCAACAAAAAGACCAAAGAAAAGGAAGGAGGAGCTGCAAAGCTCTACAGCGGAGATTGGAGTATCTGTCCGTTGGACCACTTTAAGCTGTACACTCCACAGAGCTGGTCTTTATGGAAGAGTGGCCAGAAAAAAGCCATCGCTTAATTAAAGAAAAAAATAAGCAAACACATTTGGTGTTTGCCAAAAGGCATGTGGGAGACGGTACGAATATATGGAAGAAGGTACTCTGGTCAGATGAGACCAAAATTTAGCTTTTTGGCCATCAAGGAAACCGCTATGTCTGGCGCAAAACACCATCCGAGCATCATGCTGTGGGGATGTTTTTCATCGTCAGGGACTGGGAAACTGGTCAGAATTGAAGGAATGATGGATAGCGCTAAATACTGGGAAATTCTTGAGGGAAACCTGTTTCAGTCTTCCAGAGATTTGAGACTGGGATGGAGGTTCACCTTTCAGCAGGACAATGATCCTAAGCATACTGCTAAAGCAACACTTGAGTGGTTTAAGGGGAAACATTTAAATGTCTAGGAATGGCCTAGTCAAAGCCCAGACCTCAATTCAATTGAGAATCTGTAGTATGACTTAAAGATTGCTGTGCACCAGCAGAACCAATCCAACTTGAAGGAGCTTGAGAAGTTTTGCCTTGATGAACGGGCAAAAATCCCAGTGGCTAGATGTGCCAAGCTAATAGAGACAAACCCCAAGAGACTTGCAGCTGTAATTTCTGCAAAAGGTGGCTCTACAAAGTATTGACTTTGGGGGGGGGGTGAATAGTTATGCACACTCAAGTTTTCTGTAGGGGTTGCGTAACTGGTTGCAGAAAAGTCAGGAGCAGGAGAGCAAAACTGGGTAATAAACTTAGTCATTTAATAAACAACCCAATCGTTAAAAACAACACGAGACAAAATGGGCACAAAATAGCCCGTAACGCACCAGTAAATAAAGTGCACAAGCACTACCATGAACAATCCCACACAAAGACATGGGGAACAGAGGGTTAAATACATTTTCATTTTTTTTGTCTTATTTCTTGTTTGTTTCACCCCCCAAAATATTTTGCATCTTCAAAGTGGCAGGCATGTTGTGTGAATCAAATGATACAAACCCACCCAAAATCTATTTTAATTCCAGGTTGTAAGACAACAAAATAGGAAAAATGCCAAGGGGGTAAATACTATCGCTAGCCACTGTAACTGAAGAATAGGACATAGGATCACTCCCAAGCCAAATGCAACGATGTACGGCAACATCTTCCAAATGAACTTCATTGACCTTCCATAATTGACACTGACAGTAAACTAATCTGTGAATACACAGTACCTTATAGGATCTCACAACAGTGTATATGCTTACATTATGCATAGGAATTATATTAGGCCATTACTCTTATGAGATCCTTAAAGGTTATTAGTGAGGTCATTAACCTAGAACCTCAAGGCTCTTAAGGTTTTTTCCTCCCTTGTGGGGACAATATACAACAAAAATGTAGAGAAATGATGTGCTGCACCAGATTTATTTCATTTATCATATCCAGAACCACTGGGAATCACATGCAGTCAGTGCTCTTCAATGTAAATACTACCAATATACATCTGAAAGGGAAATGCATCGACCGTGGAGCCACATGAAAAACACATATCTGAATTTCAACCCAATCCCATTGTGCCATAAAGTGACATGAGTAGAAGGCTCTTTTCTCTTCTCCTCCAGTGAACACAAGCAGCAACCTGCTGTAAAACATATACTTTCCCAGGGTTTACGGTGACAAGTTATTATCGTCACGGCGACTTTTCTTTTCTCTATTCCCTGGAAGGTTTGTCGCGTGGCGGACCCGATTTTCATAACTCATATTCTACATGTCGTCCTCTTGTGGAGTAATAGTCCGAATTTTAGACTGTCACATCCTCTGGCTGGGCGCCGTAAATAACGATGAAAGAAGTAGACATTTCTGCCGCTGTCAGAGCTATCCTTATCGGGTGCAAAATCGCTACCGACTTGAATGGCTTTCACCTGTACCGCTTCCCTATAGGAGTGAAGAGTGTATTTGAAAGTTCAGCCACCATTATTTAGTCATAATATCATTTGGCTAGCATTAGCTCCGAGCCAGGAGAGTGCTCTTCACACACTAGTGTAGTTACTCAGGCCCTGCTCCTGGGGAGAGGGGATAATGAGATTTATAAACAAAAGGCAGCCATTTTGGCAGGCGCTCGCGTACCTCAATGGGGCTCTCTCGTCCACAATGGTCAGAGATGAAAAGGAGTTAACAATGAACAACAGACACTAATCTTTTCTCTCTTCAGCAGATTATGCTTACGCTCGCAGCCGTCTCTCCTTTAAATGCCTTTTTACAGTATGGCCCTAGCAATAAACAGGTGATAGTGAGCCCAGAGCTAGATACACACGTGTGAGGAGTTTACAGCACTGAGGGACGGCTGGGTTTTTAATCCTTTAATTTTCTATATGAGGATGAAACTGTATTGTATTGTATTCTCTCTGCATCCTTTCTCATCCACTCTCTCTTTAGTCTTCCCTTTCTCTTTTTCTCTCTCTCTCTCTCTCTCTCTCTCTCTCTCTCTCTCTCTCTCTCTCTCTCTCTCTCTCTCTCTCTCTCTCTCTCTCATTCCTTAACACTCCCATGCTGGGCCACTTAAAATTTTAAATAGACAAAAAAGGACGAGAAGTAGTATATTCAGTGTCTGATTAGCTGGCCTATGAAGATCCTGACTGTAATCATAGAAAGCTGGTCTGAGCTGTGGCTGGCAGGGAGTCGGGCAGTGCCAGGGACTCCTATATGAGAGAGGGGCCTGAGATGAATAGGACAGTCTTGCACTGTAAGATTCCTCTGACAAGAGTACGTGGCCAGCACGGTGACATCAGATAAAAACACCTTAACATTAGCCTCTCTTCTTAAATCCCGGTGGATGGTGGAGGAGGGGGAGGGAGGGGGAGGCAGCGTTACCATAGTGATAAGCATCTCTTCCCCCCGGCAAATGGGCGCAGCGTGGAAGTCTCTCAGTCCACTGTGCCCAATAATCCAAAATACATCAAGGCTTCTCAGCTCTGTGGGTTGAGTTCAATTGGAACTTTGTTCGACGAGAAAGAGAGAGATTGAGAGAGTTGGCGGAGAAGTTTAGTAGCCTACTGGCCGTCTTCATTGAGCTGAGGATTTGAAAAGAAAATGTCCACACGTTCTTTTTCTTCTTCTTCTTCTTCTTCTTCTTCTTCTTCTTCTTCTTCTTCTTCTTCTTCGTACATGTTCTGTCTGTCATTTTAGTGGCATCAGTATGTAGAAGGACCTAAAGTGAATGTTGTGAAGTTGAAGTGAGGGTGATGAGGTTTACAGTGGAAACAAACGTTTTCTAGCATCACATCAATGCAGAACAAAACGTCTCTCCATGTTGTCACATGATTAAAGTGTTGCAATGGCTTTTGGCATCAGTATTTCCCATGGGTTATTGTCACGAATACACAGGGAGTCAGGAAGCAGGTGCAGAAGGAGAGTTTAATAACAATGATGAAAGGCAAATGAACAAACCAGGCGATGCGTATTGAACATGAAAGCAAACCAATACTTCCTGATGACTGAGGCCACTGAGGGCTAAATAAAGGGAAGGTAATCAAGGTGATGATGAAGTCCAGGTGTGCGTAATGATGGTTGCCAGGACTGGTGGTTAGTAGACCCGGCGACATCGTGCGCTGGAGAGGAAGAGCGGCAGTAGGCGTGACAGCTATGACTTATTGGTTGGTACAGTAGCAACTGACTTGGTACTAAAGATTTTGCCCTGACTTTAAATTATGGGTTTGGGTCACAAGAAAATGGCACATGTTTTTGGTCTGCATCACCTACCACTGTTTGGCTACCACTTGGTGAAAGCCATTACAACTTCAATATGCAGAAGCATGCGTTGTAGCAAGTATTGTCAATGTCTATATCTGAAGAGAAAATGCTAACTTTTAACTGTGATTCCGTCAATAATGCTGACAGTGGCTTCTAAAGAGTGTTGTTGATTCAGTAATGTATTGGTATTCAAAGCACTCCCTCTTATAACAAGTTTGATGCCTTTGGGAGTCCAGCAACTGCTGTCTTTTAAATTAGTATTAAAAAAAGACTTCAATCTCTCTTATCTCAGATGTACTACAGTGGTGCTGCTGTTAGCATTCTCTAAATAAGAAAGTATTGACTGATCATTCATGGTGGAACTTGGGAGTGGTACAGACAACATCTGAATGTTGAACAAAATGTTATTGCGAAACATCATCAAGAAGAATCACCAAGCACTTTTTGTACATGTCAGAGTCCGCCCTCTACTGCTTACTGCTGAGTTTCTTGGGTAAAACTCACGTCTCTTTCAGCCCACTTATCCCTCCATCCTCTTCTTACCCAATCCTCTACTTCTCCTCAGAGCTCTGAGCTCTCATTCCTTCATCCATCCCCGATCCCAAGTGGGTTTTACGCAACTGTCCCATCACATACGCATGGCCTTCATACATTTCTCTCAGAGTCTGTCTGTAGTACTTTAAAGCCATTACCCTTAGTGGAGGCAGAGACTAGACCCTCCAGTTGTAGAATCGATCCTGGTTTAATATAACTAGAAGGCTTGCCCGTTAGGTAAAGCTCAGTGGTAATATACAGATTGTGATAATAAAGGGCCTCGCTTGGGACAACGTCAGCGTCGGGACTTCTCTGTCATCCAGCCATCTCTGTAGAGTTCTTATACTGTTTCTACCAGTTCTTATAGAGACTCCAAAGAGGACAGAGGATTGGTGTACTGGAACATAGGTTGCCAGTGAGCTAAGAAATGGCTCTGACAGGACACGGAAGTGAAGGTTTCAGTGTGTGGTTTTGTTATGGATATAAAGGACATATCATCTCATTTTTCCATCTTCTTGGATTTTTATACGTTGTACAGTAAGCCATTTTGCTTCCTAAGCTGGTGGATTTATAAGAAGAGTTACGTCATGATAATTGCATGACTTTTGTGAACATTTTCTGTCTTTAAATCATTATCTTCCAGGAAGTTATGTTGTTTCTCGATTTCCAGGGCAGTTTGTCTTCTAAGATTGGTCACAAGTGTTACTCACACAATAGTCTTACTGGAATTGTTGCTGAATCTGAAGGAGAGAATGCAAGTAAGTTGAAAAGTGCAAAACCATTACTCACCAGAACTGTCTGTTCCTCATGCAGGACAGCAGAAAGCATTGTCACTGGTTGAAGATTTGGATGACTCATGCCAAACCATTCAAAGAAATGTGTCCAACTGCTTCAAAGAAGGAAAATCAGGCTATACGGTGCCACGTTCTGTGGTTTACATGTATACAGTTTTAAATTCATACAGGCTTCAATATCTCTGCAGTGGTGTTATTATAATGCATATTTTGAATGAAGGTGAACGTGAGATTCATGAACATTTGAAATGGGTGGCATATGGCTGTGTACTTGAGCTCTATGGTTTAGTATGGCCGTTACCAGTATTTGTATAGTGTCCCTTTAGTTGAGTATCTGCCAGGAGGTCTGGTTTTTATGGCACAGGTTGAGGGAATGGTTAGGTGGGGACTGAAATCTGTCTAGTTTCACTTTTTTTTTAAAGGAACAGCTTGTTGAAGGGTATAACTTCACAGGCCAACTTCAAACCTGTGACACAAATAAAACATAACGAGAACGAAAATAAGAGCATGAAAGTGTCATGCTTTGCATTCCTCTAGTTTTGTACTAAAGTTTTTAAAATGGTATAGCATAAATCCTCACGCGGTTTTAGAAGGCTGGTTTTAAAGAGAGGGAAGGGAGGCAGGGAAGATCAGTGCTCCGGCGTTTGATAACAATATTTTTCCCTCCTCGGTTCTGTTGTTCTCACTGGGGGGGAAGACTTGGTGCACTGCCGGGAGCCTCGCCAGCTGATTTGGTGGCTTGTTAGAAATGATTGCTTTATAATTACTTTCGACGCATTGTGTGCGAGCATCATGAGCAACATTCTATTATACTGTATTAGTCGTAATGAACCAGTCCATATGCTAGCAATCTGCTTGAGAGACAAGACAGTGGGAAACGGAGACCGTTTTGCCTCTTTCTCTCAGACGTCTACGCCTCAAGCTCCAACTGGGCCTCCTGAAGATGACGAACAGCAAAGGTTTCAGGAAGGTGGGGGGGTAGCAAACATGTCCGCTGAGACGCAACAACTAGCCGTCCTGAATTACCGCCTCCCGCTTTGTACCGTTGCATAATTCGTTTTGTGGTGAGACGCGATTCGCCAGGGAGCCTCAGCTTTCAAACGAGACGTTATTTAATTCTCTCAACGTTTCAGAAGTGGATTTATAGGCTACATGCCTAAGAATGCTATGATGCTTCATCTACTAACTCCGTTGAATGAGGGTTTCCCCTAGTTTCCAACCTAACTGCAGTAGAATGAAGAAGCAAAGCACTTTAAGTACCATGCTCACACACAACCTGCGCTCTGCGATTAGATGGTGTATCTATCTACTGTATGGGGGACTAGAGGCAGTAAACGCTCTTACAGCGCCATGTCTCTGGTGTAGGTAATTAATCATGCAAATTAGCTTTTGTAGGTACCCTTGGGAAAGCCAGATTTTAAGTTTACGTTAACACGTGAGTTACTTCCACATGCAAGATTATGATAGCGGAGCCAACTTAATTTTTTTTCCGCCCTTCTGCTGTTTCCACGCAACAGGATCTACGGCAGCTATTTTATTGTTACCCATGACGGTTAGCATTAGTGTTGCAATTTCTCAATGTCACAGTATGTAAAGTTGATATAGACAGACTACTGGCAAAGTGTTCAATGGGCTGTTGAACGTTTTAATGCCTAACTGTTTGATGTAATTGTTTGTAGGCCTACAATCTTAGTTTTTGGGAGTGGAGGACGGCATTTTCATAACATTAACTATAAGTTAAAGGTCCAATGCAGCTGTTTTTATCCGAATATCAAATAGTTTCTGAGTAACAATTAAGTATCGTACTGTGATTGTTTTTAAGTGAAATTGTCAAAAAGAAACAAAAATAGCTTCTTAGCAAAGAGCAATTTCTCAAGCAAACATGTAGCTAGGACTGTCTGAGTGGGGAGGGGAAAACTAGCTGTTATTGGCAGAGAGGTTTGTAACTCTCCTTCTTATTGGTCTATTAACCAATTTACCGCCCGATGTTGTCACCTGACACGCCCAAACTCCATCCAACTAAAACAGGCTGAAATTTCAGACAGACTTTTCAAACAGCTCTCACACTAAAATGGCATTATCATAATTTTCACAATTTCACAGTATTGTTCCAACCTCATAGTGTGGAAGTATATATAAAATACAGGAAAAATCCCATTTTGGACTACACTGGGCCTTTAATCAGTTGATGTCAGTTTGGTTCTTCTCCTTCATGCCCCAGGGATTAATTTGCTATATGTATCGGTTCTCACTGTATCTGTTCAACCATTGGCTGCACAGTTTGGTCTTATCCTTACAGCGTAAACACACTTCGGTTTCTGCATAATAAACACCCCCCTACCCAGTCCATAGCGAAGAGTTGTAAGCAGCGTCAGTCCAGCATCGGCGACGTGCTGGCGTCTTTACTAGCGTCAGATGCAGCCTCGCTTTAATCACCGTATCCAGGCTTTAACGGTTATGGGGCTTCGCTGCCAGCCGCCACCGCTTCCTCAAAACGTGACAGGAACATGCTCCGGTAGGCAGGCGTTGTTGACGGCGTGGGCCAGGGGGAGCAGGGGCCGTGTGCAAACATCACACAATGAATATTTTATTGGACGTTTAAAAGGGCCAGCGACAGGCGGTAAAACTGTTGTCCGGCAGTCGTCAACAAGGTCGTTATGGCCACTAGACGCTCATCGGTTTTTACCTTAACGATACTTCTATCTTATCTTGACTATTAGTGAAGATCATGACGTGGCTTAGTGCCCGTTTAGTGTACTAGGGTCTTTGATGTCCAGCCTAGAAAACAACCACTCACCTCCTAATGTAAGGCCATACTGTTAGTATATTATATTATGTTGGTATCATCTGTTCAGCTTCCTCTGAATACTCTAAATCTTGTAGACCTTCTACCTAATATAATGTATCTCAATGACATGGTTTCTCTCACACACAGAAAATCTACACAGTAAATATCTACATATACTGTATCCATAAAACGTATACATGTAAATATATACATATATACAGTACTGGTCAAAAGTTTTAGAACACCTACTCATTCAAGGGCTTTTCTTTATTTTTACTATTTTCTACATTGTAGAATGATAGTGAAGACATCAAAACTATGAAATAACACATGGCATCATGTACTAAGCAAAAAAGTGTTCAACAAATCAAAATATATTTTATATATGAGATTCTTTAAATAGCCACCCTCTGCCTTGATGACAGCTTTGTACACTCTAAAACCTTTGACCGGGAGTTTACATAAAACATATACTACATTTGAAGTTGGAAGTTCACATACAGCTTAGCCAAAAACATTTAAACTCAGTTTTTCACAATTCATGACATTTAATCCTAGTAAAAATTCCCTGTCTTAGGTCAGTTAGGATCACCACTTTATTTTAAGAATGTGAAATGTCAGAATAATAGTAGAGAGAATGATTTATTTGTTTTCGCTGTGAAATGGGTTTTGTGTGAACCGCGATGGTTTATGAATTTATGCTAATGGTTAAATATTGTAGGTGCTATCTTCAAACAATCAAATGTTGTGCTTTCGCCGTAAAGCCTTTTTGAAATCTGACAACGCTGTGATATTGCCAACACATTTCACAGCGAAAACAAATCCCTTACCTTTTGAAGAACTTCTGCTGAGGGCTTCCCAAGTGTCCAACAAAGACTATCCATGGTTCTTTTGTTAGAAAAAGTCATTTATTATATCCATAAATCTCCGTTTGGTTGGTGCGTAATGTTCAGAAAATCCAACGTCGAATCTCCCATAGAACCGTGAAGAGAACGCATTCAAATATACCTATAAACTTTTCCTAAACAAATCAAATACAAGTTAAAATGCATCCTTAGCTATCCTTTTATGAATATGAGCGATAATATTTCACTCGGATGGTCACCTAAACGTTATATAAGTAAAATAAAGTGGGGCGCGCAGCCAGACTAGCTCACGAGAACTTGTTGACATCTGAGCTACCTTGGCCATTTCCTGTACCTATTCTTGCTGCTTCCTCCAATCTCTCTGAGGCTTTATATATAGACTGTTGACATCTAGTGGAAGCCATAGGTACTGAAATCTCGGAGCTGCTTGCCATAGAACTCAATAGGGAGACTGTCACACTGAGCCAATGTGACAAAAAACAGTAATATATTTTTCTCAGGTTTTCACCTGCTATTTCTGTTCTGTTACACTCACAGACATTATGTTAACACTTTTAGAAACTTCAGAGTGTTTCCTATCCAATAGTACTAATTATGTGCATATCCTATTTTCTGGGCCTGAGTGGGAGGCATTTTACTTTGGGCACGCCAGACTCTCCAAAACCGTCACCTCGGGAGCTGCTCCCTAAGAAGTTAATGACTCTAACCTAAGTGTATGTAAACTTCCCATATAGCGAACATAGAGAGAGAGGGACGAAAAAGACTAAACCACCTAAAAACACTGTGCGGAAGAAAATGTGGAGCCTCACCGCAGACAGTGTTGAAAGTCTACATCAGCTACATCCGATCTCTCTTCGAATACGCCTTACCAGCCTGGATAACAGCTTCGCCACAGCAGATGAACCGGCTGCAGAGGATCCAAAACTTGGCAATAAAAATGGCTTACAGACTACCAAAATACATCAGCAACCACCACGCTCACAGCATATCCGACTCGCATCAATTAGCAACAGACAGTCCATCATTGGCCGGGGTTCATCAGCAGAGCAACTCGCAATCCATCGTTGAGGAAAGCTGTGGGACAGGCCAGGTGGACCACAGATACACCCATGTCCATCATGCTGAAACTGTCTTAAATAAAATTGTGTGTGTATATGTGATGCATCCCTTAACACCCCTCCCCAGATGTGAGCTGTAACTCTAACAAAGTCTAACACAACAAACTCATGTCGGGACAGGAAAATAGAGTAACTAACCCATGTCGTGTGAAAAAAAAAAAAAAAAAAAAAAAAAAAACTGAAATTGTGTGTATATGTAATGCATTCCTTAACACCTATGTAACTAACCCATGCCGATCATGTACATTGTCTATTGTCTCTCTTGAATTGTAAAAACACTGTGCGGAAGAAAATGCGGAGCCTCACCGCAGACAGTGTGAAAGTCTACATCAGCTACATCCGATCTCTCTTGAATCGCCTTACCAGCCTGGATGGCAGCTTCGCCTTGGCGGATGAGTCGGCTGCAGGGATCCGGGCTTGGCGGTGGGGATGGCTTGCGGGCTGCCGGGTACACCGGCGTCGCCGCGCCACAGCATATCCGGACTCGCATCAACTAGCAACAGACAGTCCATCATTGGCCGGGGGTTCATCGGCAGAGCGACTCGCGGTCCGGGTGGACCACGGGTGCGCCCATGTCCATCATGCTGAAACTGTCTTAATAAAATTGAAATTGTGTATGTATGTGTGATGCATCCCTTAACACCCCCCCCCCCAGATGGGAGCTGTAACCCTAATAAAGTATAACACAACAAACTCATGTCGGGACAGGAAAATAGAGTAACTAACCCATGCCTGTTTTGAGAAAAATAATAGGGCATCTAGACCCTGAGGATGCCTTGCTTGACCAGACCCTCCTTCCTTGCTCCTGGCCTGCCCTGCCTCTTCCACCAACTAATTTGTTCTTATGGACAGAAAAGAGCAGAAGCTCTGAGCTGTCCGATCATGCACATGGTTTATTGTTGTTGTTGTTGTATGTAAACTTCCGACTTCAACTGTACATATATATATGTATGCATGTATATATGTGTGTGTGTGTGTGTGTGTGTGTGTATGTGTATATATATATATATATTCATGGTACATAGATATTATATGCACCAGCCGGGCAACAAGCCTGTTGCCAGCCTACCTACCGCTATTTCAAATGCAAATACCACTTGTGCATTCGACAAACAAACAACCTGTTGACCAGCCACAAACAATGTCCCATTGTACAGTATGTCATATAATACTTCTCCATGTCCATATATGGCCTTCTTCCTGGCTATAACATATTTATGCATATATTGGAACGTTTTGTTACATGGTACATAATATGCAATGGACAGGGAGGCGAGTTTGGCACCCCAGCGTGTTTGACATTCAAACAGATCTGAAGCGCAGAGACCAGGCAGACTCAGCTGGCGGTTTACATCTGCGGTTTACATCTCTTTAAACCTAGGGCTCTTCTGGCAGCCGCTCAGAACAGCCAGACCCAGATGTTGGGTGTATAGCCGGCCGTGGCTGACGGCCAAGTGCCGTGCGATGGTGGCTAGGTGAGCAGAGATTGAAAGGGTGGGAGGGGAGCAGGGGTAGAAGGGAGAGATATAAGGATGTGAGATAGTGAGAGAGATGCTGGCTCAGTGTGCTATAAGGACAGATGCTGCATTTTAATGTATCACCAGTGAACAGAGCTTTATACTGCTGTGTTCTGACCAGTTTCACAGCAGGCCGTTGGGTTTACAAGAGCACAGAAAATAGAGCGCAGTGTTACAATCGATTACAAGTGCCAGTTTAAAATACAGATAGATAGCTATGCTTTTTGTAAATTTTTAATACTGCAGGCTACTAATTGGGACATTTGCACAAATATGGTGGGGGAGGGCTCCATATGTAATTACTGGATAATAAAATGTCATGATAGTAATGTGTGTGTGTATTTGTGTGCGAATGAGCAAAACGTGTTTATACTGCAAGTATGTGCATGCATGTGTGTGTGTGTGTGTGTGTGTGTGTGTGTGTGTGTGTATCCGTGCATGCATGTGTACATGCGTGGG
Source organism: Brachymystax lenok tsinlingensis (assembly GCA_030435695.1). Classification (NCBI taxonomy): domain Eukaryota; kingdom Metazoa; phylum Chordata; class Actinopteri; order Salmoniformes; family Salmonidae; genus Brachymystax; species Brachymystax lenok. The sequence continues at coordinate 41,658,456 of CM059810.1, forward strand.
TGTGCCAGTCCATGTGTTAGCATGTGTTGTCATCTTTGAGCCAGCATATTCCCAACCACTACACAGTGCCCACCAGTCCCCTGTACCCCACCATGTCCTCTCATCCAGCAGGAAGGACACTCACCAGTCCCCTGTACCCCACCATGTCCTCTCATCCAGCAGGCAGGACACTCACCAGTCCCCTGTACCCCACCATGTCCTCTCATCCAGCAGGAAGGACACTCACCAGTCACCTGTACCCCACCATGTCCTCTCATCCAGCAGGCAGGACACCCGCCAGTCCCCTGTACCCCACCATGTCCTCTCATCCAGCAGGCAGGACACCCGCCAGTCCCCTGTACCCCACCATGTCCTCTCATCCAGCAGGCAGGACACCCGCCAGTCCCCTGTACCCCACCATGTCCTCTAATCCAGCAGGCAGGACACTCACCAGTCTCCTGTACCCCACCATGTCCTCTAATCCAGCAGGCAGGACACCCACCAGTCTCCTGTACCCCACCATGTCCTCTCATCCTGGGTTCTTAGTGTTCATGCCATAATGCTGCCTCCCTGGGGTGGGGGAGAGAGAGATAATACTTGCTACTCCCTATCCTCTCACCACTGTTCATTCCATCCCTCTATCCTACACACTTCCCTAGCCACTGTCCTTGTCCTCCCTTCCTTCTCTTCATCCTTTCATCCCTCCATCCTCCACTCTTCCGTAGTCACTGCACCCATCTTCCCCTCTTGCCTTCCATCCCTCACTCCACTCCTCCCTAATCAGCGCCCCCAATCCTCCCCTCCATCCCTCTATTTCTCTTCAATCCTCCCCTCCATCCTCTCCTAGTTCCCTCCACCCCTCATCACTCCTCCCTAACATCCTCATCCTCCCTTACCTCTATTCACCCCTCCCCTATCCTCCCTCCCTCCCTTCCTCCCTTCCCCCAGGCAGCCTCTGTCACCTGGGTAGCAGCTGGAGTGAAGCGGCCCCCCTCTCTTTGCCCACTGTGACCGTGCCAGGCTCACAGCCTCTGGCAGGAGGTGGCAGTGATGCCAGGTGAGCCATTAACACAGCCACCCTCCAGGCATGTAGCCCTTACATCCAAGTGTGAGTGTGTGTGTGAGTGTGTGTCTGCGTTTGCGTGTAATGCCCACACATTGAGGACCACACACACACACACACACACACACACACACACACACATACACAGCACACACACTCATATGCAATCACACGTGTTCCCTCTCCAACCAACACATGCAAGGACACACACACGCACTCATGCAAGCTGGTGAAAAGGATGTTGTTGCCAAGACGCATTCACAAATCCAGGCCTTTGGATGTGCAGTTCTTAAGGTCCAGCCCCACAGTACAGCTGGTGTCAACAGGATACATACTGTATAATTGAAGAGGTTGAGACTGAGACAGGTAGCATGCATTGGCTTCAGTGAGAGTTGATACACTCAGTGCCCTTGGAGTGTGTGTGTGGCCTGCAGGTCAAGAAGTGTGTGTGGGCTCTGTTGGCTTGTCTTCCCCTGTCGGGCTAGCAGGCATGGGGCTGAGGGGTCTCTCTATCTCTCTCTCTCCTTTTCTATCACTCTCTATTTCTCTCTCTCTTTCTGTCACTCTCTTTTTCTCTTTCTCTTTCCCTCTCTCTCTCCTATTCAAGGGATGGACGTCTGCCAGGATCCTTTTCAGCTACTCAGTCAATTCAGCAGGTTCCTCTCTGCCTATCTGTGTGTATTTCAGAGGCTAGAGCGAGAAAGAGAAATGGGTGGAATTCCTGTCTTTTCCAGTGCGACAGTACACACTAACCCTCTGTACTACTGTATAGTCTGGGGTTCTGTCTGTCTGTCTGTCTAGTGGCTCTTTCAGTGTTACAACCATTTGTCTGTCTGTCTGTCTTGCCAGCTGCTTCTTTGTATGTGGCGTGATTCTGTTCAAATGGCCTCTTCCTCCTCCTCCCCTCCTTCAGGAAATGTAGAGGCAACAGACACACACACACACTGTTACTTTCAGTCACATTTTCCTCCCTTTTCCTGTGCCTATGGTATTGAAGGACTGCCTGATGCGTTAATGAAAATAAATTCCAAAGGTTTTAGAGGGAAAATTCTGCCACTTATTTACATAATATCCAGTTAACCACAGGAAGCATATTGGGCAGCCATTCAGAAGGGTTTTTCACTGTTAAGACCTCTTAGTAGAATGACTTAGTTAGTAGAATGACTTAATTAGTAGAATGACTTAGTTAGTAGAATGACTTAGTTAGTAGAATTACTTAATTAGTAGAATGACTTAGTTAGTAGAATGACTTAATTAGTAGAATGACTTAGTTAGTTGAATGACTTAATTAGTATAATGACTTAGTTAGTGGAATGACTTAATTAGTAGAATGACTTAGTTAGTAGAATGACTTAGTTAGTAGAATGACTTAATTAGTAGAATGACTTAGTTAGTAGAATGACTTAATTAGAAGAATGACTTAGTTAGTAGAATTACTTAGTTAGTAGAATTACTTAATTAGTAGAATGACTTAGTTAGTAGAATGACTTAGTTAGTAGAATGACTTAATTAGTAGAATGACTTAATTAGTAGAATGACTTAATTAGTAGCCTATGATTTGGAACGGGCCTCTTTCGTGACGGATAGCCATTGCTCGTCATATGTTGTTGTATTGGCAATCCGCCATTACATTTATCCAGGATTTATTATTACATTTATCCAGGGTTTATTATTATATTTATCCAGGGTTTATCATTATATTTATCCAGGGTTTGTTATTATATTTATCCAGGGTTTGTTATTATATTTATCCAGGGTTTATTATTATATACATCCAGGGTTTATTATTATATTCATCCAGGGTTTATTATTATATTCATCCAGGGTTTATTATTATATTCATCCAGGGTTTATTATTATATTCATCCAGGGTTTATCATTATATTTATCCAGGGTTTATTAGTATATTCATCAAGGGTTTATTATTATATTTATCCAGGGTTTATTATTATTTTTATCCTGGGTTTATCATTATCTTTATCATTATATTTATCCAGGGTTTATTATTATATTCATCCAGGGTTTATTATTATATTTATCCAGGGTTTATTATTATATTTATCCAGGGTTTATTATTATATGTATCCAGGGTTTATTATTATATTTATGCAGGGTTTATCATTATATTTATGTTTCTTTGGTTTCAGTTGATGAAGAAGAAAAATGAATGAGATGAAATCATTCAAGTTTCCATTTTACTGACGCAACCTTATTGAACTGACCATTTCGAATCCCACCGTACCTTCTTCGCTGTGCAATCCGGTTTCCGAGCTACCTCAGCCACGCTCAAGGTACTGTGCAGTCGTCTTCATCGACCAGGCCAAGGCTTTCGACTCTGTCAATCACCGTATTCTTATCGGCAGACTCAACAGCCTTGGTTTCTCAAATGACTGCCTCGTCTGGTTCACCAACTACTTCTCAGATAGAGTTCAGTGCGTCAAATCAGAGAGCCTGTTGTCCGGACCTCTGGCAGTCTCTATGGGGGTACCACAGGGTTCAATTCTCGGGCCGACTCTTTTCTCTGTATATATCAATGATGTCCCTCTTGCTGCGAGCGATTCCTTGATTCACCTCTACGCAGATGACACCATTCTGTATACTTCTGGCCCTTCTTTGGACACTGTGTTAACAAACCTCCAAACGAGCTTCAATGCCATACAACACTCCTTCCTTGGCCACCAACTGCTCTTAAACGTTAGTAAAACTAAATGCAAGCTTTTCAACCGTTCGCTGCCCGCACCCGCCTGCCCGACTAGCATCACTACTCTGGACGGTTCTGATTTAGAAAATGTGGACAACTACAAATACCTAGGTGTCTGGCTAGACTGTAAACTCTCCTTCCAGACTCATATTAAACATCTCCAATCCAAAATTAAATCTAGAATCGGCTTCCTATTTCGCATCAAAGCCTCCTTCACTCACGCTGCCAAACATACCCTCGTAAAACTGACTATCCTACCGATCCTCGACATCGGCGATGTCATTTACAAAATAGCCTCCAACACTCTACTCAGCAAACTGGATGCAGTCTATCACAGTGCCATACATTTTGTCACATTTGCACACCAGTATTTCTCCTTGCACATCATCATCTGAACACCTATCACTCCAGTGTTAATTTGCTAAATTGTAGTTACTACGCTACCATGGCCTATTTTTTGCCTTACCTCCTCACGCCATTTGCACACACTGTATATAGACTTTTTCTATTGTGTTATTGACTGTACGTTTGTTTACACCATGTGTAACTCTGTGTTGTTGTTTGTGTCGCACTGCTTTGATTTATCTTGGCCAGGTCGCAGTTGTAAATGAGAACTCGTTCTCAACTGGCCTACCTGGTTAAATAAAGGTGAAATTAAAAATGTATTAAAATGTTGAGGTCCTTGCACTTGGGGCGAGGGCATGGGGTGGGTAGAAGGTGTATAGGGCTGATAGGGGGCTATATAGGGTGTGGCCAATGGTTTGCTTGGGGTGGTCTTAGTTGGTTGGGGTGTGGCTGGTGATGCTGTGGTCTGGCTGTAGGTCCTGGGTTCTCTCGGTGCAGGTCCTTCCGGAGGGGTCTTGCAGGTCTGGGAGGGTGTCTCGCTGGTCTGGGCTGGGTGGCCGTTGCCCCTGTGTGAGGTGCTGGGGCTACTGTTTAGGGTGTCGTCCTTCAGGGTCCTGGCAAGTGTTGGGATTGCTGCCTTGTAGAGGTGGACCTGGTCGTAAAGGCTGTTCAAGTCCAGGGTGGAGTGGTGGGCCAGGTCCATTAGGTTTTGAGGCACAATGCTTGCATTCACCCGCTGTATGGTGGAAGGGTGAAAGTCTTTTTGTGGTAGCAGGGTGGAGAAAAGTGGAAGAAGCTTTTTCAATCGCTCCCTTGAGTACTGTTGCCACCCTTTCGAGGGGTGTTGTTGTGCTGGTCTGTTTTGTCGTCTTGTACAGTCTGAATTGTGTGGACTAGCTCTCTGAGCTCCACCATGTCTCTATCCAGCTCTGTGAATTTATCCCTCTCAATGATGGAGGTGCTGGGGGGGGTGACTATCGTTGTCTGCAGGACAGTTTGAAGAGGTGTGATCAGACTCACTCAGGATGGGGGAGTCATCACAGAGAGAGAGCTTTTCCTGCTGTGCACTCTCTTTGATCCTGTAAAAGTCCTGCACCATTACTGTCCCAGACTTGTACACGTTGACAGAGGTTGTTTCAATGTCTAATATTTTGAGTTTCCACCCTGGGTCAATACCCTCTCTCTTGATTTTGGGGTAGTGTGCTCTTATTTATTTAACTTGGCTAGTCAGTTAAGAATGCATTCTGTATTTTTAATGACAGCCTAGGAACAGTGGGTTAACTGCCTTGTTCAGGGGCAGAACGACAGATTTTCACCTTGTCAGCTCTGGGATCCAATCTTGCAACCTTTTGGTTACTAGTCCAACGCTCTAACCACTAGGCTACCTGCCGCTCTTATAGCACTGTGCCATGCCAGGGGATGGTCTGTGTGGAATATGAACGTTCCCCTCTTTGTAGCAGTCAGCAAATAGTGTCTCTGGATTGTCCTTGAGGAGCTTTTTTTGTATTTATTCCTTGCAAGGTTAGTTTTAATATCCATGGGGTACTGTACCGACCCCTAGACAGGGCCTCTGCATTTGGGTAGGGTAGGGTAGGGGTGGAGAGTTGGAGGAGAAGAGGAGGAGAAGAGGAGGAATGGGTAGTACAGATAAACTCAGGGGACGGGTGTTACGATATTAACTAATACAATTATGTCTCCATCAAGGCCTGCTCAGAGGCCATTTTTCCTCACTGATCGTCTCTCTAGCGAGCCCAACCGGCATTAACATTCACCTGCCATCAATGGAAAGCCCTTGAAGTTGCATCATTTGAGACTTCCATATTTAATACGCTGTTTTCCCTCATTCCTCCTCCTTTTCTTGATTTCTGGTTAAATCGTGCTCCGGATGTAACTTTGTATGTAGATCAGATCAGGTCTGCGTTCCTATTCAATATTTCGTACACTACTTTTGACCAGGGCCCGTAGGTTCTGTACCTGTAGGGAATAGGGTGTCATTTGGGACGCACATGGCGCTTTCACTGTCAAAAGATATTGCCTCGCAAAACAGGGCACTGTCAGGAAAATGGGGTTGTTTTATTGTTGCTGGGCAGCTCTGCCAGGAGAGGAGGATGGAGGACCAGGCCTGATCAGTAGCTGTCAATGTCATCTGTCTGTCTCCTCCTTCATAGGAACATATTCATAAGTAACATATTCATATGTAACATAATCATATGTAACATATTTATATGGGCATCTGGTGTCCTTTTAGGCCCACACACACGGCATGGTACACACACACATGGGCATGGATACACACACACATACACACACACATTGGCATGGACACAAACACGCATTGGCATGGACACACAAGCACCCCCGTGCACTAGCTGGCATGCATTTGGGTATTGCTCATCACTCATGCACATGAGTGCACACACACATCGACTTGCGGACACACACACACACACACACACACACACACACACACACACACACACACACACACACACACACACACACACACACACACACACACACAAACACACATTGTGTCATTCACAGCACAGCACAGCAACAAGCTACTGTCATAGTGCCACATAAACAGATACACACGGACACACTGCTGGGCCTCCCCTCCCCCTTCCCCTGGTCCTTCTCTCACCCTAGTGGCCTCCCCTGCCCCCTCTCTCACTCTAGTGGCCTCCCCTCCCCAACCTGGCCCCTCTCTCACCCTAGTGGCCTCCCCTTCCCCTGACCCCTCTCTCACCCTAGTGGCCTCCCTCCCCTGACCCCTCTCTCACCCTAGTGGCCTCCCTCCCCTGACCCTCTCTCACCCTAGTGGCCTCCCTCCCCTGACCCTCTCTCACCATAGTGGCCTCCCCTCCCCCTGACCCCTCTCTCACCCTAGTGGCATCCCCTCCCGCCTACCCCACTCCCTGGACCTCGCTACTGGGAGTCCTTTTAATTGAAAAGTTCAATTTTGACAACTGGGCGTTGGACATTGTTACCACCAGCCTCTCACCAGGTCCACACTCAGAGGAGAAGCAAGACAAGACCCAGATTAAAGCCTGTTGAAAAAAAACATATATTTTTCGTCCGAACAGACCAGTTCAAGTGAGGCCTGCGAGGTTCTGCTGCTCCATTTAAATCCACAAGTCAGGAGGAGAAAGAAAGGAGATGGAGGGATGGAAGGATGGAAAGATGGAGGGATGGAAGGACGGAAGGATGGAGGGATGGAGGGGGGAAAAAAGTGTTTGTTTACTGTTCAGCCGTTCTCCCAAATGTTTATACGCTGATTCACCTTTTCTTTAGCTGTGTGTGTGTGTGTTTGTGTGTGTGTGTGTGTGTGTGTGTGTGTGTGAGGTTGGGTGTGGGGGGGATGTACTGTGCTTTAATGTTACCTGAGGCCAGGACACGGGTGTCTCCAACCTTGAAATAATAAAGATTGTGTGTGTGTGTGACTAACGTAACAGAGCGAGAGACAGAGAGGTGGGGAAAGTAGTGAGTGATATTTGGCAAATTGACAAAGGCCGATAGAGAGCGAGAGACAGAGAGGTGAGGGAAAGTAGTGAGTGATATCTGTCAGCTTGCCAGAGGCAGATAGAGAAAAGTTGAAAGAGGGTGTGCTGGTGACCTCAGCCACAGTAGAGCTGTGAAGATGAGTATAGTATAGCTACTGCAGTAGAGCCATATACACACTGGACCCATAGTATTACAGTAATACAGCCAGACCTGCTACTGCAGTAGAGCCATATACACACTGGGCCCATAGTATTACAGTAATACAGCCAGACCTGCTACTGCAGTAGAGCCATATACACACTGGACCCATAGTATTACAGTAATACAGCCAGACCTGCTACTGCAGTAGAGCCATATACACACTGGGCCCATAGTATTACAGTAATACAGCCAGACCTGCTACTGCAGTAGAGCCATATACACACTGGACCCATAGTATTACAGTAATACAGCCAGACCTGCTACTGCAGTGTAACCATATACACACTGGACCCATAGTATTACAGTAATACAGCCAGACCTGCTACTGCAGTAGAGCCATATACACACTGGACCCATAGTATTACAGTAATACAGCCAGACCTGCTACTGCAGTGTAACCATATACACACTGGACCCATAGTATTACAGTAATACAGCCAGACCTGCTACTGCAGTAGAGCCATATACACACTGGGCCCATAGTATTACAATAATACAGCAAGACCTGCTACTGCAGTAGAGCCATATACACACTGGACCCATAGTATTACAGTAATACAGCCAGAGCTGCTACTGCAGTAGAGCCATATACACACTGGACCCAAAGTATTGCAGCCAGACCCATATATTTATTTTTTATTTATTTATTTCACCTTTATTTAACCAGGTAGGCAAGTTGAGAACAAGTTCTCATTTACAACTGCGACCTGGCCAAGATAAAGCAAAGCAGTTTGACACATACAACAACACAGAGTTACACATGGAGTAAAACAAACATACAGTAGAAAAAAAACGTATCTATACACAAAGAGTGCAAATGAGGTAGGATAAGGAAGGTGAGACAATAAATAGGCCATGGTGGCAAAGTAATTACAATATAGCAATTTAACACTGGAATGGTAAATGTGCAGTAGATGAATGTGCAATGTAGAAAAAACTGGGGTGCAAAGGAACAAGATAAATACGGTAGGGGATGAGGTAGTTGGTTGGGCTATTTACAGATGGGCTATAAACAGGTACTGTGGTCTGTGAGCTTCTCTGACAGCTGGTGCTTAAATCTGGTGAGGGAGATAAGTGTCTCCAATTTCAGGGATTTTTGTAGTTCATTCCAGTCATTGGCAGCAGAGAACTGGAAGGAGAGTCGGCCAAAGGAGGAATTGGCTTTGGGGGTGACCAGTGGGATATACCTGCTAGAGCGCGTGCGACAGGTTGGTGCTGCTAAGGTGACCAGCGAGCTGAGATAAGGCGGGACTTTACCTAGCAGGGACTTGTAGATGACCTGGAGCCAGTGGATATGGCGACGAGTGTAAAGCGAAGTAAGTATAAATACATACGACTGTATGACAACAGATATAGACTCAGCTTTTTATTATGTGTGTGTGTGTGGGATGTGTGTGGTGTATATGTGGTGTGTGTGTGGTGTGTGTGCTTTGTAAGGGATGTTAACCTGATGCAATTCTCTTTATAAATACAGTCCACTATATTTAACTGTACTGCATTGCATGATCCTTCCAGACCTGTTGCTGCAGGACTTGTTCTGAGTCTGAAACAAAGGCTTTCGCTTGGCTTTCTATCTCAGGAGTTTGTTGTTATTCTGACGCCTATTCTGACCGGCAGGGTGCTGATTTGATTACGGCGCCACGCGGCGCCTCGTCAGATCATGTCGCGGATTTAGAAACGTCTGGGACCCCGACCTGCCCAGCTCACCCCGTCCGTGTTTGGAGGCCAGAGGGGTGAAGGGTAATTTGCATCGTCTCTCTGTCGCCCCTCGCATCTTGTATTCCTTCATTAGTGTTGTCCTTTAACGAGCGGATCAAACGTGAGGGTAATTATTAAATAGATCATATCTCTGCTGTAGCCGTGGCAACGGTCGCCGGGCAGGGAGAGAAGCGATGTTGGGAACCTGGTGCATGATGAGTACTTTTGGTAGACCCTTGTTTGTGTGGTGTGTGTTTGTGTGTGTGCGTTCGCATTGCGTTGTGTGTTTGAGTTGTGTCTGTGGTGTGTGTGCAACAAAAATCTTGACTTCAGCCTTCAACGTTTGCCCAGGAGGGGGATATATGTCAAATTTCAACAGTTAAGTTTAGCTATGGGTTAAAGTTTGGGAAAGACCAGAAAAAAAACTATTGGCCCTACTCAGGGGAAGAGAAGGGGGAAACCTAGTCAGTTGAACAACTGAATGCATTCAACAGAAATATGCAGTTGCTAACACTATGGACATCCTGTAGCTGTACAGGGTAGTTGATGTGCTGTTTCCCTGCTGAGACAGCCCTACCTGTACTACCACTGTACTGCATTGTACACAATAGTTGATGTGCTGTTTCCCTGCGGAGACAGCCCTACCTGTACTACCACTGTACTGCATTGTACACAATAGTTGATGTTCTGTTTCCCTGCTGAGACAGCCCTACCTGTACTACCACTGTACTACTACTGTACTGTACACAACAGCCGTAACAGGCTGTAAACCTATAAGAGCTGGAATGCCTTTGAGTGAGACGGCTTCCTAGCAGTGTGACTAGGACACAGAGTTCCCATCACACACACAAGCACACACACACACGCATGCACATGCACACTAACACACACACACGCATGCACATACACACTCACACGCATGCACATACACACTAACTAACACACACACACACACACGTGCACATACACACAAACACACACGCATTTTGTTCCCATCCCGTCCACTTTCAGTGGGGTTAGAGTGGTAGGTTGTAACTCACCCTGCATCAAGGTCTACGGCAAGCAAATCAATTATGCAAATAACTTAAAGGTAAATGCTTTTGCTAGCATGGCTGCGTTAGCGGCGGCCTTGGGGTATGGGTGCTAGGCGTTCAGTGTCTGTGTGTGTGTGTAGAAAGCCTACCTGGAGGTTTGAGTTATGAGACCCGGGTTCCCTGATATGGGATTTGCACGTCAAGTAATCCCCATGGACAAATATCTGGGAGAGGAGGGAGAGGGACCCGCTAGTCAGACGTCTGCAGCTAGCCTAGCCCTAAGGTGCTGCCTTCCTACCATGTAGTTACTGATACACTCTACACTATCTATTTTGAGATTGTTAGCACAAAGCTATGGTTGTGTGTGTGTGTGTGTATGGTTGTGTGTGTGTGTGTGTGTGTGTGTGTGTGTGTGTGTGTGTGTGGGTAGGGGGATTGTGACATCGAATGAATCATATTTCTGGCATCTCTGACATCGCACACACATGCATGCACGCAAGCACACACACAAACTACTAAAACGGAACACAAAGGGCGTTGATTAAAGCCCATCAATTGTAGTGGTGAAGGAGAAAGGTAAGGGCCTCCACATTGATTCTTTGCTAAAAGGACATAAAGGGAGAATAACTGTCCCACAATCATCTTTACACTTTCAGCAGGGGGAAATTACACTGGTGTAAGGTCAGCTAATCCCTGGTATACATACATACACACACACACACACACACACAGGCGCACACAAGTACACACAACACACCCTCACAGACAGACTTTCTCAAAAACACTCATCCTCCCTTTCTTACACTCTCTCACTCACTCACTCACACACACACACACAGCTAAATCCCGTGCCGGTCGAGAAGGTGGCCGGGTCCGTGATGAGCTAGTGGTTTGGTAGGGCTGATTGTGACAGAGATTGGATATGATTAGAGAGAGACTCTCTCTCTCTCTCTCTCTCCCTCTCTCCCTTCTCAGTGTGTAAAAATTCATCAGGCACTCTGATAGATGAGAGTGCATAAAGGGACATGTGGGGTGTAAATCTAACAAACACACACACACAGCTCTATCAGTGAGGGTTAGTGAATGGTCAGAGACTGCACCATGGAATGCATCCTACATGGCACCCTATCCCCTGTATAACAGCCTATTCCCTATGGGCCCTGGTAAAAAGTAGTGCACTATATAGGAATTAGGGGGACATTTGTGACGCAGGCACGGGTAAAACACACAAAACGCAGGGAGGGAGGGAGGGAGGGAAGAAGACGGGGAGGGAAGAAGATGGGGAGGGAGGGAGGAAGACGGGGAGGGAGGGAGGAAAACAGGGAGGGGAAGAGAAGGGGAGAGGGAGAAATGGTGCGAGGTGGGATGAAAAGAGAAGTAACGGAGAGGGAGAGGTAGAGAGAGAGACCCTACAGAGAGAGCGAGAGACAGAGGGAGGAGGAGGAGGAGTGGAGGGATCAGAGCTCACTGAGCAACATCATAAAGCTGGTGTGCTGATTCTGTCACCATGAGAGATTTACACACACACACACACACGTACAGTAGACACACACTTCCATCACACACACAAATGCGCACACACACACACACACACACACACACACACACACACACACACACACACACACACACACACACACACACACACACACACACACACACACACACACACACACACACACACACACACACACTAAGCCCCATGTGCTGCCTATTCAACATTATCTCATGACAAAGTATGACAAAGGAAAAGCTATATTTTCTCGTCCCTCCCTCAGTCACAAATGTCTTACCTTCTCGAGTTAATATGCCATAGCCGAGAATTACCTTTCTCTCCTCTCACTCCCTCCTGCAGTTCTTTAGACTGATCCCTGACCTTTTGGTATATAAATAAACCTATGTACAGGGATGGAGCCGCGCTGGAGTAAAGCTGTTCCCAGTCACTGCTTCCCCTGTTGGCTTCATTAGCACACAGCCACACAGAGTACAGTAAAACGCCTATGGGCGGCCTGTAATGTTGTTATCTGGCCTGTAGGGGGAGGCCAGGGAGGGATGTTGTGAGGAACAATGCTTGCGCTCGTTAGCATAAATAAGGCGAGGATTGCATCCCAATAATCTCTTATTTCTCCCAAAATGTGTACTTGATCACTCTCCTTCATGGGTTTGAAAGGAAAATAGTGTCTGCCTCCTGAACTGCATTTCACAGCACTCCGGTCAAAAGTAGTGCACTATACAGGGAATAGGCTGACATTTTGGATGCAAACACTGAATATATGCGTTTCCATCCTCCTCCTCTTTCTGTCCAGAGACAGAGACCCCTACAGAACAACAAGCAACAGTGAATTGGTGATGACAGACAGCGTGGTGGCAGAGAAGGGAGGAGAGGAGAGGAGAGGAGGACTGTCAGCAGAAGATGATCTGCCAGAAAAACCGAATAGAGGGTAGAGAGAGTTGTGAAGAGGGCTGTGAGCATCTGTAGTCACAACATGAGCTCCTAGGAGAACGCCAGAATGGAGAGGAGAGAAGAGAGGCTGGACTAGGCCAACACACACACACCTGCCTTTCTGCTCCGGCAGAGTTGGTCTGGTGGGTTTGAGGGACGTGATGGAGGGATGTGTTGTTGTAGGTAGTGGACTTAGATGGTGTAGGTAGTGAACTCAGCTGATGTAGGTAGTGTTGTGGAATATTGAATCAAATATTTCACAGATACCGGAACTTGTAAAGTCAATTAGACTTTATTACAAAAGTAACAAAGCCGAGCAATCTTGCCACAGACCTCAGGCTTTATAGGTTTCCACTTTCAGATAACACACATGGTCACTCCCCTCTATGTAGATGATTAACACCCCTTGGCCTCTTGCCACCGTTATCTTTCTGTCTCAATTCTTGACACAAATGCATGTGTCTGTCCCATGATACTCATGGGACTACACAATAGCTCTCCCCAAGCCTGTAATGGCACAGACATACATAGACAATACATTCACATGCCTTAACGCTAGTCACAAGACCAGGCAATGACTTCCCTCAGGCCTACAACAGCACAGGCATACATTTTCTGCTTATGTTCTTGTTTTTGCATGTATAGTGATTAACTCCATGTTGACCCAGTCTGTACATTCTCCTGAGCTCAGCCTTTATTCTGCTTACACATGTCTATTAATTAACCCTATGTTTTCTGTCTCAATACCTATGGGAGAACAGTCTGGATACTGGAAAATCAACCATAATCATGAATTTTCACCTACAGTAGTGGTCTTAGATGATGTAGGTAGTGGACTTAGATGAAGTAGGTGGTGGACTTAGATGATGTAGGTAGTGGACTTAGATGAAGTAGGTAGTGGACTTAGATGATGTAGGTAGTGGACTTAGATGATGTAGGTAGTGGACTTAGATGGTGTAAGAAGTGGACTTAGATGATATAGGTAGTGGTCTTAGATGATTTAGAGATGATGTAGGTAGTGGTCTTAGATGATGTAGGTAGTGGACTAAGATGATGTAGGTACTGGACTTAGATGATGTAGGTAGTGGTCTTAGATGATGTCGGTGGTGGACTTAGATGAAGTAGGTGGTGGACTTAGATGATGTAGGTAGTGGACTTAGATGAAGTAGGTAGTGGACTTAGATGATGTAGGTAGTGGACTTAGATGATGTAGGTAGTGGACTTAGATGGTGTAAGAAGTGGACTTAGATGATATAGGTAGTGGTCTTAGATGATTTAGAGATGATGTAGGTAGTGGTCTTAGATGATGTAGGTAGTGGACTAAGATGATGTAGGTACTGGACTTAGATGATGTAGGTAGTGGTCTTAGATGATGTCGGTGGTGGACTTAGATGAAGTAGGTAGTGGTCTTAGATGAGGTCGGTAGTGGACTTAGATGAAGTAGGTAGTGGACTTAGATTATGTAGGTAGTGGTCTTAGATGATGTAGGTAGTTTACTTAGATGATGTAGGTAGTGGTCTTAGATGAAGTAGGTAGTGGACTTAGATGATGTAGGTAGTGGACTTAGATGATGTAGGTAGTGGACTTAGATGGTGTAAGAAGTGGACTTAGATGATATAGGTAGTGGTCTTAGATGATTTAGAGATGATGTAGGTAGTGGTCTTAGATGATGCAGGTAGTGGACTAAGATGATGTAGGTACTGGACTTAGATGATGTAGGTAGTGGTCTTAGATGATGTCGGTGGTGGACTTAGATGAAGTAGGTAGTGGTCTTAGATGAGGTCGGCAGTGGACTTAGATGAAGTAGGTAGTGGACTTAGATGATGTAGGTAGTGGTCTTAGATGATGTAGGTAGTTTACTTAGATGATGTAGGTAGTGGTCTTAGATTAAGTAGGTAGTGGTCTTAGATGATGTAGGTAGTTTACTTAGATGATGTAGGTAGTGGACTTAGATGAAGTAGGTAGTGGACTTAGATGATGTAGGTATTGGTCTTAGATGATGTAGGTAGTGGTCTTAGATGATGTAGGTAGTGGACTTAGATGATGTCGGTGGTGGACTTAGATGAAGTAGGTAGTGGTCTTAGATGAGGTCGGTAGTGGACTTAGATGAAGTAGGTAGTGGACTTAGATGATGTAGGTAGTGGTCTTAGATGATGTAGGTAGTTTACTTAGATGATGTAGGTAGTGGTCTTAGATGAAGTAGGTAGTGGACTTAGATGATGTAGGTAGTGGACTTAGATGATGTAGGTAGTGGACTTAGATGGTGTAAGAAGTGGACTTAGATGATATAGGTAGTGGTCTTAGATGATTTAGAGATGATGTAGGTAGTGGTCTTAGATGATGTAGGTAGTTGACTAAGATGATGTAGGTAGTGGTCTTAGATGAAGTAGGTAGTGGACTTAGATGATGTAGGTACTGGACTTAGATGATGTAGGTAGTGGTCTTAGATGAAGTAGGTAGTGGACTTAGATGAAGTAGGTAGTGGTCTTAGATGATGTAGGTAGTTTACTTAGATGATGTAGGTAGTGGTCTTAGATGAAGTAGGTAGTGGACTTAGATGATGTAGGTACTGGACTTAGATGATGTAGGTAGTGGTCTTAGATGAAGTAGGTAGTGGACTTAGATGAAGTAGGTAGTGGTCTTAGATGATGTAGGTAGTTTACTTAGATGATGTAGGTAGTGGTCTTAGATGAAGTAGGTAGTGGACTTAGATGATGTAGGTACTGGACTTAGATGATGTAGGTAGTGGTCTTAGATGAAGTAGGTAGTGGACTTAGATGAAGTAGGTAGTGGTCTTAGATGATGTAGGTAGTTTACTTAGATGATGTAGGTAGTGGTCTTAGATGAAGTAGGTAGTGGACTTAGATGATGTAGGTATTGGTCTTAGATGATGTAGGTAGTGGTCTTAGATGATGTAGTGAGTGGACTTAGATGATGTAGGTAGTGGTCTTAGATGATGTAGAGATGATGTAGGTAGTGGTCTTAGATGATGTAGGTAGTGGACTTAGATCATGTAGGTAGTGGTCTTAGATGATGTCGGTGGGGGACTTAGATGAAGTAGGTAGTGGTCTTAGATGAGGTAGGTAGTGGACTTAGATGATGTAAGGAGTGGTCTTAGATGAAGTAGGTAGTGGACTTAGATGAAGTAGGTAGTGGACTTATGATGATGTAGGTAGTGGTCTTAGATGATGTAGGTAGTGGACTAAGATGATGTAGGTACTGGACTTAGATGATGTAGGTAGTGGTCTTAGATGATGTCGGTGGTGGACTTAGATGAAGTAGGTAGTGGTCTTAGATGAGGTCGGTAGTGGACTTAGATGAAGTAGGTAGTGGACTTAGATGATGTAGGTAGTGGTCTTAGATGATGTAGGTAGTGGACTTAGATGATGTAGGTAGTGGTCTTAGATGAAGTAGGTAGTGGACTTAGATGATGTAGGTATTGGTCTTAGATGATGTAGGTAGTGGTCTTAGATGATGTAGGTAGTGGACTTAGATGATGTAGGTAGTGGTCTTAGATGATGTAGAGATGATGTAGGTAGTGGTCTTAGATGATGTAGGTAGTGGACTTAGATGATGTAAGGAGTGGTCTTAGATGAAGTAGGTAGTGGACTTAGATGAAGTAGGTAGTGGACTTATGATGTAGGTAGTGGTCTTAGATGATGTAGGTAGTGGACATAGATGGTGTAAGAAGTGGACTTAGACGGGGTGAGATCTTCCCAACCTGGTGCAGGTCTACAATTTTGTTTCTGGTGTCCTTTGACAGCTCTTTGGTCTTGGCCATAGTGGAGTTTGGAGTGTGACTGTCTTTTATACTGATAACAAGTTCAAACAGGTGCCATTAATACAGGTAATGAGTGGAGGACAGAGGAGCCTCTTAAAGAATAAGTTACAGGTCTGTGAGAGCCAGAAATCTTGCTTGTTTGTATGTGACCAAATACTTATTTTCCACCATAATTTGCAAATAAATTCATAAAAAATCCTACAATGTGATTTTCTGGATTTTTTTTCCTCATTTTTTCTGTCATAGTTGAAGTGTACCTATGATGAAAATTACAGGCCTCTCTCATCTTTTTAAGTGAGAGAACTTGCACAATTGGTGGCTGACTAAATACTTTTTTTCCCCACTGTAGGTAGTGGTCTTAGATGATGTAGGTAGTGGTCTTAGCTGAAGTAGGTTGTGGTCTTAGATGATGTAGGTAGTGGTCTTACATGATGTAGGTAGTGGACTTAGATGATGTAGGTAGTGGACTTAGATGATGAAGGTAGTGGTCTTAGATGAAGTAGGTAGTGGTCTTAGATGAAGTAGGTAGGGGTCTTAGATGATGTAGGTAGTGGTCTTAGATGATGCAGGTCGTGGACTTAGATGAAGTTGGTAGTGGACTTAGATGAAGTAGGTAGTGGACTTAGATGGTGTAGCTAGTGGTCTTAGATGAAGTAGGTGGTGGTCTTAGATGATGTAGGTAGTGGTCTTAGATGATGTAGTTTGTGGACTTAGATGATGTAGGTAGTGGACTTAGAAGATGTAGGTAGGTGACTAAGATGATGTAGATAGTGGACTTAGATGAAGTAGGTGGTGGTCTTTGATGTAGGTTTTGGTCTTAGATGATGTAGGTAGTGGACTTAGATGATGTAGGTAGTGGTCTTAGATGAAGTAGGTAGTGGACTTAGATGATGTAGGTAGTGGACTTAGATGTTGTAGGTAGTGGTCTTAGATTATGTTGGTAATGACTTAGATGATGTAGGTAGCGGACTTAGATGAAGTAGGTAGTGGTCTTAGATGATGTAGGTAGTGGACTTAGATGATGTAGGTAGTGGTCTTAGATGATGTAGGTCGTGGTCTTAGATGATGTAGGTTGTGGACTTAGATGAAGTAGGTTGTGGACTTAGATGATGTAGGAGTGGACTTAGATGATGTAGTTAGTGGACTTAGATGATGTAGGTAGTGGTCTTAGATGATGCAGGTCGTGGTCTTAGATGATGTAGGTTGTGGACTTAGATGAAGTAGGTAGTGGACTTAGATGATGTAGGTAGTGGACTTAGATTATGTAGTTAGTGGACTTAGATGATGTAGGTAGTGGTCTTAGATGATGCAGGTAGTGGTTTTAGAGGATGTACGTAGTGTTCTTAGATGTGGTCGGTGGTGGACTTAGATGAAGTAGGTATTGGTCTTAGAATATGTAGGTAGTGGTCTTAGATGATGTAGGTTGTGGACTTAGATGATGTAGGTAGTGGTCTTAGATGATGCAGGTAGTGGTCTTAGATGATTTACGTAGTGGTCTTAGATGATGTAGGTAGTGGACTTAGATGATGTAGGTAGCGGACTTAGATAAAGTAGGTAGTGGTCTTAGATGATGTAGGTAGTGGACTTAGATGATGTAGGTAGTGGTCTTAGATGATGTAGGTCGTGGTCTTAGATGATGTAGGTTGTGGACTTAGATGAAGTAGGTAGTGGACTTAGATGATGTAGGTAGTGGACTTAGATGATGTAGGTCGTGGTCTTAGATGATGTAGGTTGTGGACTTAGATGAAGTAGGTAGTGGACTTAGATGATGTAGGAGTGGACTTAGAATATGTAGTTAGTGGACTTAGATGATGTAGGTAGTGGTCTTAGATGATGCAGGTCGTGGTCTTAGATGATGTAAGTTGTGGACTTAGATGAAGTAGGTAGTGGACTTAGATGATGTAGGTAGTGGACTTAGATGATGTAGGTAGCGGACTTAGATAAAGTAGGTAGTGGTCTTAGATGATGTAGGTAGTGGACTTAGATGATGTAGGTAGTGGTCTTAGATGATGTAGGTCGTGGTCTTAGATGATGTAGGTTGTGGACTTAGATGAAGTAGGTAGTGGACTTAGATGATGTAGGTAGTGGACTTAGATGATGTAGGTCGTGGTCTTAGATGATGTAGGTTGTGGACTTAGATGAAGTAGGTAGTGGACTTAGATGATGTAGGAGTGGACTTAGAATATGTAGTTAGTGGACTTAGATGATGTAGGTAGTGGTCTTAGATGATGCAGGTCGTGGTCTTAGATGATGTAAGTTGTGGACTTAGATGAAGTAGGTAGTGGACTTAGATGATGTAGGTAGTGGACTTAGATGATGTAGTTAGTGGACTTAGATGATGTAGGTAGTGGACTTAGATGATGTAGGTAGTGGACTTAGATGATGTAGGTCGTGGTCTTAGATGATGTAGGTTGTGGACTTAGATGAAGTAGGTAGTGGACTTAGATGAAGTAGGTAGTGGTCTTAGATGATGTAGGTAGTGGTCTTAGATGATGTAGGTGGTGGACTTAGATGAAGTAGGTAGTGGACTTAGATGATGTAGGAGTGGACTTAGAATATGTAGTTAGTGGACTTAGATGATGTAGGTAGTGGTCTTAGATGATGCAGGTCGTGGTCTTAGATGATGTAGGTTGTGGACTTAGATGAAGTAGGTAGTGGACTTAGATGATGTAGGTAGTGGACTTAGATGATGTAGTCAGTGGACTTAGATGATGTAGGTAGTGGTCTTAGATGATGCAGGTAGTGGTCTTAGATGTGGTCGGTGGTGGACTTAGATGAAGTAGGTAGTGGTCTTAGATGATGTAGGTTGTGGACTTGGATGATGTAGGTAGTGCTCTTAGATGATGTAGGTAGTGGTCTTAGACGATGTAGGTAGTGGACTCAGAGTAAGTAGTTAGTGGTCTTATATGATGTAGGTTGTGGACTTAGATTGTGTAATATGTGGACTTAGATGATGTAGGTAGTGGACTTAGATGATGTAGGTAGTGGTCTTAGTTGATGCAGGTAGTGGTCTTAGATGATGTACGTAGTGGTCTTAGATGTGGTCGGTGGTGGACTTAGATGAAGTAGGTAGTGGTCTTAGATGATGTAGGTAGTGGTCTTAGATGATGTAGGTGGTGGACTTAGATGATGTAGGTAGTGGTCTTAGATGATGCAGGTAGTGGTCTTAGATGATTTACGTAGTGGTCTTAGATGATGTAGGTAGTGGACTTAGATTGTGTAATATGTGGACTTAGATGATGTAGGTGGTGGTCTTAGATGATGTAGGTTGTGGACTTAGATGAAGTAGGTAGTGGACTTAGATGAAGTAGGTAGTGGTCTTAGATGATGTAGGTAGTGGTCTTAGATGATGTAGGTGGTGGACTTAGATGAAGTAGGTAGTGGACTTAGATGATGTAGGAGTGGACTTAGAATATGTAGTTAGTGGACTTAGATGATGTAGGTAGTGGTCTTAGATGATGCAGGTCGTGGTCTTAGATGATGTAGGTTGTGGACTTAGATGAAGTAGGTAGTGGACTTAGATGATGTAGGTAGTGGACTTAGATGATGTAGTCAGTGGACTTAGATGATGTAGGTAGTGGTCTTAGATGATGCAGGTAGTGGTCTTAGATGTGGTCGGTGGTGGACTTAGATGAAGTAGGTAGTGGTCTTAGATGATGTAGGTAGTGGTCTTAGATGATGTAGGTGGTGGACTTAGATGATGTAGGTGGTGGTCTTAGATGATGCAGGTAGTTGTCTTAGATGATGTAGGTAGTGGACTTAGATGATGTAGGTAGTGGTCTTAAATGATGTAGGTCGTGGTCGTAGATTATGTAAGTTGTGGACTTGGATGATGTAGGTAGTGGTCTTAGATGATGCAGGTAGTGGTCTTAGATAATGTACGTAGTTGTCTTAGATGTGGTCGGTGGTGGACTTAGATGAAGTAGGTAGTGGTCTTAGATGATGTAGGTAGTGGTCTTAGATGATGTAGGTAGTGGACTCAGAGTAAGTAGTTAGTGGTCTTATATGATGTAGGTTGTGGACTTAGATTGTGTAATATGTGGACTTAGATGATGTAGGTAGTGGACTTAGATGATGTAGGTAGTGGACTTAGATGAAGTAGGTAGTGGTCTTAGATGATGTAGGTAGTGGTCTTAGATGATGTAGGTGGTGGACTTAGATGATGTAGGTAGTGGTCTTAGATGATGCAGGTAGTGGTCTTAGATGATTTACGTAGTGGTCTTAGATGATGTAGGTAGTGGACTTAGATTGTGTAATATGTGGACTTAGATGATGTAGGTAGTGGACTTAGATGATGTAGGTTATGGACTTAGATGATGTAGGTAGTTGTCTTAGATGATGTAGGTAGTGGTCTTAGATGATGTAGGTAGTGGACTCAGAGTAAGTAGTTAGTGGTCTTATATGATGTAGGTTGTGGACTTAGATTGTGTAATATGTGGACTTAGATGACGTAGGTGATGGACTTAGATGATGTAAGTAGTGGTCTTAGATGATGCAGGTAGTGGTCTTAGATGATGTACGTAGTGGTCTTAGATGTGGTCGGTGGTGGACTTAGATGAAGTAGGTAGTGGTCTTAGATTATGTAGGTAGTGGTCTTAGATGATGTAGGTGATGGACTTAGATGATGTAGGTAGTGGTCTTAGATGATGCAGGTAGTGGTCTTAGATGATTTACGTAGTGGTCTTAGATGATGTAGGTAGTGGACTTAGATTGTGTAATATGTGGACTTAGATGATGTAAGTAGTGGACTTAGATGATGTAGGTAGTGGTCTTAGATGATGTAGGTGGTGGACTTAGATGATATAGGTAGTGGTCTTAGATGATGCAGGTAGTGGTCTTAGATGATTTACGTAGTGGTCTTAGATGATGTAGGTAATGACTTAGATGATGTAGGTAGCGGACTTAGATGAAGTAGGTAGTGGTCTTAGATGATGTAGGTAGTGGACTTAGATGATGTAGGTAGTGGTCTTAGATGATGTAGGTCGTGGTCTTAGATGATGTAGGTTGTGGACTTAGATGAAGTAGGTTGTGGACTTAGATGATGTAGGAGTGGACTTAGATGATGTAGTTAGTGGACTTAGATGATGTAGGTAGTGGTCTTAGATGATGCAGGTCGTGGTCTTAGATGATGTAGGTTGTGGACTTAGATGAAGTAGGTAGTGGACTTAGATGATGTAGGTAGTGGACTTAGATTATGTAGTTAGTGGACTTAGATGATGTAGGTAGTGGTCTTAGATGATGCAGGTAGTGGTTTTAGAGGATGTACGTAGTGTTCTTAGATGTGGTCGGTGGTGGACTTAGATGAAGTAGGTATTGGTCTTAGAATATGTAGGTAGTGGTCTTAGATGATGTAGGTTGTGGACTTAGATGATGTAGGTAGTGGTCTTAGATGATGCAGGTAGTGGTCTTAGATGATTTACGTAGTGGTCTTAGATGATGTAGGTAGTGGACTTAGATGATGTAGGTAGCGGACTTAGATAAAGTAGGTAGTGGTCTTAGATGATGTAGGTAGTGGACTTAGATGATGTAGGTAGTGGTCTTAGATGATGTAGGTCGTGGTCTTAGATGATGTAGGTTGTGGACTTAGATGAAGTAGGTAGTGGACTTAGATGATGTAGGTAGTGGACTTAGATGATGTAGGTCGTGGTCTTAGATGATGTAGGTTGTGGACTTAGATGAAGTAGGTAGTGGACTTAGATGATGTAGGAGTGGACTTAGAATATGTAGTTAGTGGACTTAGATGATGTAGGTAGTGGTCTTAGATGATGCAGGTCGTGGTCTTAGATGATGTAAGTTGTGGACTTAGATGAAGTAGGTAGTGGACTTAGATGATGTAGGTAGTGGACTTAGATGATGTAGTTAGTGGACTTAGATGATGTAGGTAGTGGACTTAGATGATGTAGGTAGTGGACTTAGATGATGTAGGTCGTGGTCTTAGATGATGTAGGTTGTGGACTTAGATGAAGTAGGTAGTGGACTTAGATGAAGTAGGTAGTGGTCTTAGATGATGTAGGTAGTGGTCTTAGATGATGTAGGTTGTGGACTTAGATGAAGTAGGTAGTGGACTTAGATGATGTAGGTAGTGGACTTAGATGATGTATTCAGTGGACTTAGATGATGTAGGTAGTGGTCTTAGATGATGCAGGTAGTGGTCTTAGATGTGGTCGGTGGTGGACTTAGATGAAGTAGGTAGTGGTCTTAGATGATGTAGGTTGTGGACTTGGATGATGTAGGTAGTGCTCTTAGATGATGTAGGTAGTGGTCTTAGACGATGTAGGTAGTGGACTCAGAGTAAGTAGTTAGTGGTCTTATATGATGTAGGTTGTGGACTTAGATTGTGTAATATGTGGACTTAGATGATGTAGGTAGTGGACTTAGATGATGTAGGTAGTGGTCTTAGTTGATGCAGGTAGTGGTCTTAGATGATGTACGTAGTGGTCTTAGATGTGGTCGGTGGTGGACTTAGATGAAGTAGGTAGTGGTCTTAGATGATGTAGGTAGTGGTCTTAGATGATGTAGGTGGTGGACTTAGATGATGTAGGTAGTGGTCTTAGATGATGCAGGGAGTGGTCTTAGATGATTTACGTAGTGGTCTTAGATGATGTAGGTTGTGGACTTAGATTGTGTAATATGTGGACTTAGATGATGTAGGTGGTGGTCTTAGATGATGTAGGTTGTGGACTTAGATGAAGTAGGTAGTGGACTTAGATGAAGTAGGTAGTGGTCTTAGATGATGTAGGTAGTGGTCTTAGATGATGTAGGTGGTGGACTTAGATGAAGTAGGTAGTGGACTTAGATGATGTAGGAGTGGACTTAGAATATGTAGTTAGTGGACTTAGATGATGTAGGTAGTGGTCTTAGATGATGCAGGTCGTGGTCTTAGATGATGTAGGTTGTGGACTTAGATGAAGTAGGTAGTGGACTTAGATGATGTAGGTAGTGGACTTAGATGATGTAGTCAGTGGACTTAGATGATGTAGGTAGTGGTCTTAGATGATGCAGGTAGTGGTCTTAGATGTGGTCGGTGGTGGACTTAGATGAAGTAGGTAGTGGTCTTAGATGATGTAGGTTGTGGACTTGGATGATGTAGGTAGTGCTCTTAGATGATGTAGGTAGTGGTCTTAGACGATGTAGGTAGTGGACTCAGAGTAAGTAGTTAGTGGTCTTATATGATGTAGGTTGTGGACTTAGATTGTGTAATATGTGGACTTAGATGATGTAGGTAGTGGACTTAGATGATGTAGGTAGTGGTCTTAGTTGATGCAGGTAGTGGTCTTAGATGATTTACGTAGTGGTCTTAGATGTGGTCGGTGGTGGACTTAGATGAAGTAGGTAGTGGTCTTAGATGATGTAGGAGTGGACTTAGAATATGTAGTTGGTGGACTTAGATGATGTAGGTAGTGGTCTTAGATGATGCAGGTCGTGGTCTTAGATGATGTAGGTTGTGGACTTAGATGAAGTAGGTAGTGGACTTAGATGATGTAGGTAGTGGACTTAGATGATGTAGTCAGTGGACTTAGATGATGTAGGTAGTGGTCTTAGATGATGCAGGTAGTGGTCTTAGATGTGGTCGGTGGTGGACTTAGATGAAGTAGGTAGTGGTCTTAGATGATGTAGGTTGTGGACTTGGATGATGTAGGTAGTGCTCTTAGATGATGTAGGTAGTGGTCTTAGACGATGTAGGTAGTGGACTCAGAGTAAGTAGTTAGTGGTCTTATATGATGTAGGTTGTGGACTTAGATTGTGTAATATGTGGACTTAGATGATGTAGGTAGTGGACTTAGATGATGTAGGTAGTGGTCTTAGTTGATGCAGGTAGTGGTCTTAGATGATTTACGTAGTGGTCTTAGATGTGGTCGGTGGTGGACTTAGATGAAGTAGGTAGTGGTCTTAGATGATGTAGGTAGTGGTCTTAGATGATGTAGGTGGTGGACTTAGATGATGTAGGTAGTGGTCTTAGATGATGCAGGTAGTGGTCTTAGATGATTTACGTAGTGGTCTTAGATGATGTAGGTAGTGGACTTAGATTGTGTAATATGTGGACTTAGATGATGTAGGTGGTGGACTTAGATGATGTAGGTAGTGGACTTAGATGATGTAGGTAGTGATCTTAGATGATGCAGGTAGTGGTCTTAGATGATGTACGTAGTGGTCTTAGATGTGGTCGGTGGTGGACTTAGATGAAGTAGGTAGTGGTCTTAGATGATGTAGGTAGTGGTTTTAGATGATGTAGGTAGTGGACTCAGAGTAAGTAGTTAGTGGTCTTATATGATGTAGGTTGTGGACTTAGATTGTGTAATATGTGGACTTAGATGATGTAGGTAGTGGACTTAGATGATGAAGGTAGTGGACTTAGATGATGTAGGTAGTGGTCTTAGATGATGCAGGTAGTGGTCTTAGATGTGGTCGGTGGTGGACTTAGATGAAGTAGCTAGTGGTCTTAGATGATGTAGGTAGTGGTCTTAGATGATGTAGGTGGTGGACTTAGATGATGTAGGTAGTGGTCTTAGATGATGCAGGTAGTGGTCTTAGATGATTTACGTAGTGGTCTTAGATTATGTAGGTAGTGGTCTTAGATGATGCAGGTAGTGGTCTTAGATGATTTACGTAGTGGTCTTAGATGATGTAGGTAGTGGACTTAGATTGTGTAATATGTGGACTTAGATGATGTAGGTGGTGGACAGATGATGTAGGTAGTGGACTTAGATGATGTAGGTAGTGATCTTAGATGATGCAGGTAGTGGTCTTAGATGATGTACGTAGTGGTCTTAGATGTGGTCGGTGGTGGACTTAGATGAAGTAGGTAGTGGTCTTAGATGATGTAGGTAGTGGTCTTAGATGATGTAGGTAGTGGACTCAGAGTAAGTAGTTAGTGGTCTTATATGATGTAGGTTGTGGACTTAGATTGTGTAATATGTGGACTTAGATGATGTAGGTAGTGGACTTAGATGATGAAGGTAGTGGACTTAGATGATGTAGGTAGTGGTCTTAGATGATGCAGGTAGTGGTCTTAGATGATGTACGTAGTGGTCTTAGATGTGGTCGGTGGTGGACTTAGATGAAGTAGGTAGTGGTCTTAGATGATGTAGGTAGTGGTCTTAGATGATGTAGGTGGTGGACTTAGATGATGTAGGTAGTGGTCTTAGATTATGCAGGTAATGGTCTTAGATGATTTACGTAGTGGTCTTAGATGATGTAGGTAGTGGACTTAGATTGTGTAATATGTGGACTTAGATGATGTTTGTAGTGGACTTAGATGATGTAGGTAGTGGACTTAGATGATGTAGGTAGTGGTCTTAGATGATGCAGGTAGTGGTCTTAGATGATGTACGTAGTGGTCTTAGATGTGGTCGGTGGTGGACTTAGATGAAGTAGGTAGTGGTCTTAGATGATGTAGGTAGTGGTCTTAGATGATGTAGGTAGTGGACTCAGATTAAGTAGTTAGTGGTCTTATATGATGTAGGTTGTGGACTTAGATTGTGTAATATGTGGACTTAGATGATGTAGGTAGTGGACTTAGATGATGTAGGTAGTGATCTTAGATGATGCAGGTAGTGGTCTTAGATGATGCGTAGTGGTCTTAGATGTGGTCGGTGGTGGACTTAGATGAAGTAGGTAGTGGTCTTAGATGATGTAGGTAGTGGTCTTAGATGATGTAGGTAGTGGACTCAGAGTAAGTAGTTAGTGGTCTTATATGATGTAGGTTGTGGACTTAGATTGTGTAATATGTGGACTTAGATGATGTAGGTAGTGGACTTAGATGATGAAGGTAGTGGACTTAGATGATGTAGGTAGTGGTCTTAGATGATGCAGGTAGTGGTCTTAGATGATGTACGTAGTGGTCTTAGATGTGGTCGGTGGTGGACTTAGATGAAGTAGGTAGTGGTCTTAGATGATGTAGGTAGTGGTCTTAGATGATGTAGGTGGTGGACTTAGATGATGTAGGTAGTGGTCTTAGATGATGCAGGTAGTGGTCTTAGATGATTTACGTAGTGGTCTTAGATGATGTAGGTAGTGGACTTAGATTGTGTAATATGTGGACTTAGATGATGTTTGTAGTGGACTTAGATGATGTAGGTAGTGGACTTAGATGATGCAGGTAGTGGTCTTAGATGATGCAGGTAGTGGTCTTAGATGATGTACGTAGTGGTCTTAGATGTGGTCGGTGGTGGACTTAGATGAAGTAGGTAGTGGTCTTAGATGATGTAGGTAGTGGTCTTAGATGATGTAGGTAGTGGACTCAGAGTAAGTAGTTAGTGGTCTTATATGATGTAGGTTGTGGACTTAGATTGTGTAATATGTGGACTTAGATGATGTAGGTAGTGGACTTAGATGATGTAGGTAGTGATCTTAGATGATGCAGGTAGTGGTCTTAGATGATGTACGTAGTGGTCTTAGATGTGGTCGGTGGTGGACTTAGATGAAGTAGGTAGTGGTCTTAGATGATGTAGGTAGTGGTCTTAGATGATGTAGGTAGTGGACTCAGAGTAAGTAGTTAGTGGTCTTATATGATGTAGGTTGTGGACTTAGATTGTGTAATATGTGGACTTAGATGATGTAGGTAGTGGACTTAGATGATGAAGGTAGTGGACTTAGATGATGTAGGTAGTGGTCTTAGATGATGCAGGTAGTGGTCTTAGATGATGTACGTAGTGGTCTTAGATGTGGTCGGTGGTGGACTTAGATGAAGTAGGTAGTGGTCTTAGATGATGTAGGTAGTGGTCTTAGATGATGTAGGTGGTGGACTTAGATGATGTAGGTAGTGGTCTTAGATGATGCAGGTAGTGGTCTTAGATGATTTACGTAGTGGTCTTAGATGATGTAGGTAGTGGACTTAGATTGTGTAATATGTGGACTTAGATGATGTTTGTAGTGGACTTAGATGATGTAGGTAGTGGACTTAGATGATGTAGGTAGTGGTCTTAGATGATGCAGGTAGTGGTCTTAGATGATGTACGTAGTGGTCTTAGATGTGGTCGGTGGTGGACTTAGATGAAGTAGGTAGTGGTCTTAGATGATGTAGGTAGTGGTCTTAGATGATGTAGGTAGTGGACTCAGATTAAGTAGTTAGTGGTCTTATATGATGTAGGTTGTGGACTTAGATTGTGTAATATGTGGACTTAGATGATGTAGGTAGTGGACTTAGATGATGTAGGTAGTGGACTTAGATGATGTAGGTAGTGGTCTTAGATGATGCAGGTAGTGGTCTTAGATGATGTAGGTAGTGGTCTTAGATGATGTAGGTTATGGACTTAGATGATGTAGGTAGTTGTCTTAGATGATGTAGGTAGTGGTCTTAGACGATGTAGGTAGTGGACTCAGAGTAAGTAGTTAGTGGTCTTATATTATGTAGGTTGTGGACTTAGATTGTGTAATATGTGGACTTAGATGACGTAGGTGATGGACTTAGATGATGTAGGTAGTGGTCTTAGATGATGCAGGTAGTGGTCTTAGATGATGTACGTAGTGGTCTTAGATGTGGTCGGTGGTGGACTTAGATGAAGTAGGTAGTGGTCTTAGATTATGTAGGTAGTGGTCTTAGATGATGTAGGTGATGGACTTAGATGATGTAGGTAGTGGTCTTAGATGATGCAGGTAGTGGTCTTAGATGATTTACGTAGTGGTCTTAGATGATGTAGGTAGTGGACTTAGATTGTGTAATATGTGGACTTAGATGATGTAAGTAGTGGACTTAGATGTTGTAGGTAGTGGTCTTAGATGATGTAGGTGGTGGACTTAGATGATGTAGGTAGTGGTCTTAGATGATGCAGGTAGTGGTCTTAGATGATTTACGTAGTGGTCTTAGATGATGTAGGTAATGACTTAGATGATGTAGGTAGCGGACTTAGATGAAGTAGGTAGTGGTCTTAGATGATGTAGGTAGTGGACTTAGATGATGTAGGTAGTGGTCTTAGATGATGTAGGTCGTGGTCTTAGATGATGTAGGTTGTGGACTTAGATGAAGTAGGTAGTGGACTTAGATGATGTAGGAGTGGACTTAGATGATGTAGTTAGTGGACTTAGATGATGTAGGTAGTGGTCTTAGATGATGCAGGTCGTGGTCTTAGATGATGTAGGTTGTGGACTTAGATGAAGTAGGTAGTGGACTTAGATGATGTAGGTAGTGGACTTAGATGATGTAGTTAGTGGACTTAGATGATGTAGGTAGTGGTCTTAGATGATGCAGGTAGTGGTTTTAGATGATGTACGTAGTGGTCTTAGATGTGGTCGGTGGTGGACTTAGATGAAGTAGGTATTGGTCTTAGAATATGTAGGTAGTGGTCTTAGATGATGTAGGTGGTGGACTTAGATGATGTAGGTAGTGGTCTTAGATGATGCAGGTAGTGGTCTTAGATGATTTACGTAGTGGTCTTAGATGATGTAGGTAGTGGACTTAGATGATGTAGGTAGCGGACTTAGATAAAGTAGGTAGTGGTCTTAGATGATGTAGGTAGTGGACTTAGATGATGTAGGTAGTGGTCTTAGATGATGTAGGTCGTGGTCTTAGATGATGTAGGTTGTGGACTTAGATGAAGTAGGTAGTGGACTTAGATGATGTAGGTAGTGGACTTAGATGATGTAGGTCGTGGTCTTAGATGATGTAGGTTGTGGACTTAGATGAAGTAGGTAGTGGACTTAGATGATGTAGGAGTGGACTTAGAATATGTAGTTAGTGGACTTAGATGATGTAGGTAGTGGTCTTAGATGATGCAGGTCGTGGTCTTAGATGATGTAGGTTGTGGACTTAGATGAAGTAGGTAGTGGACTTAGATGATGTAGGTAGTGGACTTAGATGATGTAGTTAGTGGACTTAGATGATGTAGGTAGTGGTCTTAGATGATGCAGGTAGTGGTCTTAGATGATGTACGTAGTGGTCTTAGATGTGGTCGGTGGTGGACTTAGATGAAGTAGGTAGTGGTCTTAGATGATGTAGGTAGTGTTCTTAGATGATGTAGGTGGTGGACTTAGATGAAGTAGGTTGTGGACTTAGATGATGTAGGAGTGGACTTAGAATATGTAGTTAGTGGACTTAGATGATGTAGGTAGTGGTCTTAGATGATGCAGGTTGTGGTCTTAGATGATGTAGGTTGTGGACTTAGATGAAGTAGGTAGTGGACTTAGATGATGTAGGTAGTGGACTTAGATGATGTAGTTAGTGGACTTAGATGATGTAGGTAGTGGTCTTAGATGATGCAGGTAGTGGTCTTAGATGTGGTCGGTGGTGGACTTAGATGAAGTAGGTAGTGGTCTTAGATGATGTAGGTTGTGGACTTGGATGATGTAGGTAGTGCTCTTAGATGATGTAGGTAGTGGTCTTAGACGATGTAGGTAGTGGACTCAGAGTAAGTAGTTAGTGGTCTTATATGATGTAGGTTGTGGACTTAGATTGTGTAATATGTGGACTTAGATGATGTAGGTAGTGGACTTAGATGATGTAGGTAGTGGTCTTAGTTGATGCAGGTAGTGGTCTTAGATGATGTACGTAGTGGTCTTAGATGTGGTCGGTGGTGGACTTAGATGAAGTAGGTAGTGGTCTTAGATGATGTAGGTAGTGGTCTTAGATGATGTAGGTGGTGGACTTAGATGATGTAGGTAGTGGTCTTAGATGATGCAGGTAGTGGTCTTAGATGATTTACGTAGTGGTCTTACATGATGTAGGTAGTGGACTTAGATTGTGTAATATGTGGACTTAGATGATGTAGGTGGTGGACTTAGATGATGTAGGTAGTGGACTTAGATGATGTAGGTAGTGATCTTAGATGATGCAGGTAGTGGTCTTAGATGATGTACGTAGTGGTCTTAGATGTGGTCGGTGGTGGACTTAGATGAAGTAGGTAGTGGTCTTAGATGATGTAGGTAGTGGTCTTAGATGATGTAGGTAGTGGACTCCAGAGTAAGTAGTTAGTGGTCTTATATGATGTAGGTTGTGGACTTAGATTGTGTAA
This sequence comes from Brachymystax lenok tsinlingensis, assembly GCA_030435695.1. Lineage (NCBI taxonomy): Eukaryota > Metazoa > Chordata > Actinopteri > Salmoniformes > Salmonidae > Brachymystax > Brachymystax lenok. Next base: position 41,689,151 of record CM059810.1, read on the forward strand.
TATGTGGACTTAGATGATGTAGGTAGTGGACTTAGATGATGAAGGTAGTGGACTTAGATGATGTAGGTAGTGGTCTTAGATGATGCAGGTAGTGGTCTTAGATGATGTACGTAGTGGTCTTAGATGTGGTCGGTGGTGGACTTAGATGAAGTAGGTAGTGGTCTTAGATGATGTAGGTAGTGGTCTTAGATGATGTAGGTGGTGGACTTAGATGATGTAGGTAGTGGTCTTAGATGATGCAGGTAGTGGTCTTAGATGATTTACGTAGTGGTCTTAGATGATGTAGGTAGTGGTCTTAGATGATGCAGGTAGTGGTCTTAGATGATTTACGTAGTGGTCTTAGATGATGTAGGTAGTGGACTTAGATGATGTTTGTAGTGGACTTAGATGATGTAGGTAGTGGACTTAGATGATGTAGGTAGTGGTCTTAGATGATGCAGGTAGTGGTCTTAGATGATGTACGTAGTGGTCTTAGATGTGGTCGGTGGTGGACTTAGATGAAGTAGGTAGTGGACTTAGATGATGTAGGAGTGGACTTAGAATATGTAGTTAGTGGACTTAGATGATGTAGGTAGTGGTCTTAGATGATGCAGGTCGTGGTCTTAGATGATGTAGGTTGTGGACTTAGATGAAGTAGGTAGTGGACTTAGATGATGTAGGTAGTGGACTTAGATGATGTAGTTAGTGGACTTAGATGATGTAGGTAGTGGTCTTAGATGATGCAGGTAGTGGTCTTAGATGTGGTCGGTGGTGGACTTAGATGAAGTAGGTAGTGGTCTTAGATGATGTAGGTTGTGGACTTGGATGATGTAGGTAGTGGTCTTAGACGATGTAGGTAGTGGACTCAGAGTAAGTAGTTAGTGGTCTTATATGATGTAGGTTGTGGACTTAGATTGTGTAATATGTGGACTTAGATGATGTAGGTAGTGGACTTAGATGATGTAGGTAGTGGTCTTAGTTGATGCAGGTAGTGGTCTTAGATGATGTACGTATTGGTCTTAGATGTGGTCGGTGGTGGACTTAGATGAAGTAGGTAGTGGTCTTAGATGATGTAGGTAGTGGTCTTAGATGATGTAGGTGGTGGACTTAGATGATGTAGGTAGTGGTCTTAGATGTGGTCGGTGGTGGACTTAGATGAAGTAGGTAGTGGTCTTAGATGATGTAGGTTGTGGACTTGGATGATGTAGGTAGTGCTCTTAGATGATGTAGGTAGTGGTCTTAGACGATGTAGGTAGTGGACTCAGAGTAAGTAGTTAGTGGTCTTATATGATGTAGGTTGTGGACTTAGATTGTGTAATATGTGGACTTAGATGATGTAGGTAGTGGACTTAGATGATGTAGGTAGTGGTCTTAGTTGATGCAGGTAGTGGTCTTAGATGATGTACGTATTGGTCTTAGATGTGATCGGTGGTGGACTTAGATGAAGTAGGTAGTGGTCTTAGATGATGTAGGTAGTGGTCTTAGATGATGTAGGTGGTGGACTTAGATGATGTAGGTAGTGGTCTTAGATGATGCAGGTAGTGGTCTTAGATGATTTACGTAGTGGTCTTAGATGATGTAGGTAGTGGACTTAGATTGTGTAATATGTGGACTTAGATGATGTAGGTGGTGGACTTAGATGATGTAGGTAGTGGACTTAGATGATGTAGGTAGTGATCTTAGATGATGCAGGTAGTGGTCTTAGATGATGTACGTAGTGGTCTTAGATGTGGTCGGTGGTGGACTTAGATGAAGTAGGTAGTGGTCTTAGATGATGTAGGTAGTGGTCTTAGATGATGTAGGTAGTGGACTCAGAGTAAGTAGTTAGTGGTCTTATATGATGTAGGTTGTGGACTTAGATTGTGTAATATGTGGACTTAGATGATGTAGGTAGTGGACTTAGATGATGAAGGTAGTGGACTTAGATGATGTAGGTAGTGGTCTTAGATGATGCAGGTAGTGGTCTTAGATGATGTACGTAGTGGTCTTAGATGTGGTCGGTGGTGGACTTAGATGAAGTAGGTAGTGGTCTTAGATGATGTAGGTAGTGGTCTTAGATGATGTAGGTGGTGGACTTAGATGATGTAGGTAGTGGTCTTAGATGATGCAGGTAGTGGTCTTAGATGATTTACGTAGTGGTCTTAGATGATGCAGGTAGTGGTCTTAGATGATTTACGTAGTGGTCTTAGATGATGTAGGTAGTGGACTTAGATTGTGTAATATGTGGACTTAGATGATGTAGGTGGTGGACTTAGATGATGTAGGTAGTGGACTTAGATGATGTAGGTAGTGATCTTAGATGATGCAGGTAGTGGTCTTAGATGATGTAATGTAGTGGTCTTAGATGTGGTCGGTGGTGGACTTAGATGAAGTAGGTAGTGGTCTTAGATGATGTAGGTAGTGGTCTTAGATGATGTAGGTAGTGGACTCCAGAGTAAGTAGTTAGTGGTCTTATATGATGTAGGTTGTGGACTTAGATTGTGTAATATGTGGACTTAGATGATGTAGGTAGTGGACTTAGATGATGAAGGTAGTGGACTTAGATGATGTAGGTAGTGGTCTTAGATGATGCAGGTAGTGGTCTTAGATGATGTACGTAGTGGTCTTAGATGTGGTCGGTGGTGGACTTAGATGAAGTAGGTAGTGGTCTTAGATGATGTAGGTAGTGGTCTTAGATGATGTAGGTGGTGGACTTAGATGATGTAGGTAGTGGTCTTAGATGATGCAGGTAGTGGTCTTAGATGATTTACGTAGTGGTCTTAGATGATGTAGGTAGTGGTCTTAGATGATGCAGGTAGTGGTCTTAGATGATTTACGTTGTGGTCTTAGATGATGTAGGTAGTGGACTTAGATTGTGTAATATGTGGACTTAGATGATGTTTGTAGTGGACTTAGATGATGTAGGTAGTGGACTTAGATGATGTAGGTAGTGGTCTTAGATGATGCAGGTAGTGGTCTTAGATGATGTACGTAGTGGTCTTAGATGTGGTCGGTGGTGGACTTAGATGAAGTAGGTAGTGGTCTTAGATGATGTAGGTAGTGGTCTTAGATGATGTAGGTGGTGGACTTAGATGATGTAGGTGGTGGTCTTAGATGATGCAGGTAGTTGTCTTAGATGATGTAGGTAGTGGACTTAGATGATGTAGGTAGTGGTCTTAGATGATGTAGGTCGTGGTCGTAGATGATGTAAGTTGTGGACTTGGATGATGTAGGTAGTGGTCTTAGATGATGTAGGTAGTGGTCTTAGATGATGTAGGTGGTGGACTTAGATGATGTAGGTAGTGGTCTTAGATGATGTAGGTAGTGGTCTTAGACGATTTACGTAGTGGTCTTAGATGATGTAGGTAGTGGACTTAGATGATGTAGGTAGCGGACTTAGATGAAGTAGGTAGTGGTCTTAGATGATGTAGGTAGTGGACTTAGATGATGTAGGTAGTGGTCTTAGATGATGTAGGTCGTGGTCTTAGATGATGTAGGTTGTGGACTTAGATGAAGTAGGTAGTGGACTTAGATGATGTAGGTAGTGGACTTAGATGATGTAGTTAGTGGACTTAGATGATGTAGGTAGTGGTCTTAGATGATGTAGGTAGTGGACTAAGATGATGTAGGTACTGGACTTAGATGATGTAGGTAGTGAACTAAAATGATGTAGGTAGTGGACTTAGATGGTGTTAGAAGTGGACGTAGATGATGTAGGTAGTGGTCTTAGATGATGTAGGTAGTGGTCTTAGATGATGTACGTAGTGGACTTGGATGATGTAGGTAGTGGTCTTAGATTATGTAGGTAGTGGACTTAGATGATGTAGGTAGTGGACTTAGATGAAGTAGGTAGTGGACTTAGATGAAGTAGGTGGTGGACATAGATGATGTAGGTAGTGGTCTTAGATGATGCAGGTAGTGGTCTTAGATGATTTACATAGTGGTCTTAGATGATGCAGGTAGTGGACTTAGGTGATGTAGGTAGTGGACTTAGATGATGTAGGTAGTGGTCTTAGATGATGTAGGTAGTGGTCTTAGATGATGTAGGTAGTGGTCTTAGATGATGCAGGTAGTGGTCTTAGATGATGTACGTAGTGGTCTTAGATGTGGTCGGTGTTGGACTTAGATGAAGTAGGTAGTGGTCTTAGATGATTATTGTAGTGGTCTTAAATGATGTAGGTGGTGGACTTAGATGATGTAGGTAGTGGTCTTAGATGATGTAGGTGGTGGACTTAGATGATGTAGGTAGTGGTCTTAGATGATGCAGGTAGTGGTCTTAGATGATTTACATAGTGGTCTTAGATTATGTAGGTAATGGACTTAGATGATGTAGGTAGTGGACTTAGATTATGTAGGTAGCAGACTTAGATGAAGTAGGTAGTGGTCTTAGATGATGTAGGTAGTGGACTTAGATGATGTAGGTAGTGGTCTTAGATGATGTAGGTCGTGGTCTTAGATGATGTAGGTTGTGGACTTAGATGATGTAGGTAGTGGTCTTAGATGAAGTAGGTAGTGGTCTTAGATGATGTAGGTAGTGGACTTAGATGATGTAGGTAGTGGTCTTAGATGATGTAGGTCGTGGTCTTAGATGATGTAGGTTGTGGACTTAGATGAAGTAGGTAGTGGACTTAGATGATGTAGGTAGTGGACTTAGATGATGTAGTTAGTGGACTTAGATGATGTAGGTAGTGGTCTTAGATGATGTAGGTAGTGGACTAAGATGATGTAGGTACTGGACTTAGATGATGTAGGTAGTGAACTAAAATGATGTAGGTAGTGGACTTAGATGGTGTTAGAAGTGGACGTAGATGATGTAGGTAGTGGTCTTAGATGATGTAGGTAGTGGTCTTAGATGATGTACGTAGTGGACTTGGATGATGTAGGTAGTGGTCTTAGATTATGTAGGTAGTGGACTTAGATGATGTAGGTAGTGGACTTAGATGAAGTAGGTAGTGGACTTAGATGAAGTAGGTAGTGGTCTTAGATGATGTAGGTAGTGGTCTTAGATGGTGTAAGAAGTGGACTTAGATGATGTAGGTAGTGGTCTTAGATGATGTAGGTAGTGGTCTTAGATGATGTACGTAGTGGACTTGGATGATGTAGGTAGTGGTCTTAGATTATGTAGGTAGTGAACTTAGATGATGTAGGTAGTGGACTTAGATGAAGTAGGTAGTGGACTTAGATGAAGTAGGTAGTGGTCTTAGATGATGTAGGTAGTGGTCTTAGATGATGTAGGTAGTGGTCTTAGATGATGTAGGTAGTGGTCTTAGATGATGCAGGTAGTGGTCTTAGATGATGTACGTAGTGGTCTTAGATGTGGTCGGTGGTGGACTTAGATGAAGTAGGTAGTGGTCTTACATGATGTAGGTGGTGGACTTTGATGATGTAGGTATTGGTCTTAGATGATGTAGGTGGTGGACTTAGATGATGTAGGTAGTGGTCTTAGATGATGCAGGTAGTGGTCTTAGATGATTTACATAGTGGTCTTAGATGATGCAGGTAGTGGACTTAGGTGATGTAGGTAGTGGACTTAGATGATGTAGGTAGTGGTCTTAGATGATGTAGGTAGTGGTCTTAGATGATGTAGGTAGTGGTCTTAGATGATGCAGGTAGTGGTCTTAGATGATGTGTAGTGGTCTTAGATGTGGTGGTGTTGGACTTAGATGAAGTAGGTAGTGGTCTTAGATGATTATTGTAGTGGTCTTAAATGATGTAGGTGGTGGACTTAGATGATGTAGGTAGTGGTCTTAGATGATGTAGGTGGTGGACTTAGATGATGTAGGTGGTGGTCTTAGATGATGCAGGTAGTGGTCTTAGATGAAGTAGGTAGTGGTCTTAGATGATGTAGGTAGTGGTCTTAGATGATGTAGGTAGTGGTCTTAGATGATGTAGGTAGTGGTCTTAGATGATGCAGGTAGTGGTCTTAGATGATGTAGTAGTGGTCTTAGATGTGGTGTGGTGGACTTAGATGAAGTAGGTAGTGGTCTTACATGATGTAGGTGGTGGACTTTGATGATGTAGGTATTGGTCTTAGATGATGTAGGTGGTGGACTTAGATGATGTAGGTAGTGGTCTTAGATGATGCAGGTAGTGGTCTTAGATGATTTACATAGTGGTCTTAGATGATGCAGGTAGTGGACTTAGGTGATGTAGGTAGTGGACTTAGATGATGTAGGTAGTGGTCTTAGATGATGTAGGTAGTGGTCTTAGATGATGTAGGTAGTGGTCTTAGATGATGCAGGTAGTGGTCTTAGATGATGTACGTAGTGGTCTTAGATGTGGTCGGTGTTGGACTTAGATGAAGTAGGTAGTGGTCTTAGATGATTATTGTAGTGGTCTTAAATGATGTAGGTGGTGGACTTAGATGATGTAGGTAGTGGTCTTAGATGATGTAGGTGGTGGACTTAGATGATGTAGGTAGTGGTCTTAGATGATGCAGGTAGTGGTCTTAGATGAAGTAGGTAGTGGTCTTAGATGATGTAGGTAGTGGTCTTAGATGATGTAGGTAGTGGTCTTAGATGATGTAGGTAGTGGTCTTAGATGATGCAGGTAGTGGTCTTAGATGATGTACGTAGTGGTCTTAGATGTGGTCGGTGGTGGACTTAGATGAAGTAGGTAGTGGTCTTACATGATGTAGGTGGTGGACTTTGATGATGTAGGTATTGGTCTTAGATGATGTAGGTGGTGGACTTAGATGATGTAGGTAGTGGTCTTAGATGATGCAGGTAGTGGTCTTAGATGATTTACATAGTGGTCTTAGATGATGCAGGTAGTGGACTTAGGTGATGTAGGTAGTGGACTTAGATGATGTAGGTAGTGGTCTTAGATGATGTAGGTAGTGGTCTTAGATGATGTAGGTAGTGGTCTTAGATGATGCAGGTAGTGGTCTTAGATGATGTACGTAGTGGTCTTAGATGTGGTCGGTGTTGGACTTAGATGAAGTAGGTAGTGGTCTTAGATGATTATTGTAGTGGTCTTAAATGATGTAGGTGGTGGACTTAGATGATGTAGGTAGTGGTCTTAGATGATGTAGGTGGTGGACTTAGATGATGTAGGTAGTGGTCTTAGATGATGCAGGTAGTGGTCTTAGATGATTTACATAGTGGTCTTAGATTATGTAGGTAGTGGACTTAGATGATGTAGGTAGTGGACTTAGATTATGTAGGTAGCAGACTTAGATGAAGTAGGTAGTGGTCTTAGATGATGTAGGTAGTGGACTTAGATGATGTAGGTAGTGGTCTTAGATGATGTAGGTAAGGGAAGACCCCCATGAAATGGACAAAAATGAATGGCAACATATTGCCATTGGAACAAACATACACACGATGGAAAAGAGTGCCCAAATGTACGCCATTTAGTGTATTTCTTATGGCAAGCGGCATCGGCAAATGCCAAGTGTAATAACTCAAAATTACTATAGGTGGCGAGCGCGTTCCAACGGGCAAAACATATTGCAAATGTACATGAAGACAAGACCCAAGGGTCAAATTTTGACATTTCCAAAAAATATCAAAATCACTATACCTCCTAAAAAAGTGCTTTCTTGGCCGTTTTTCGCGATTCTAACGACTTTTCGTTATAATCTCACGCATAGAAGATGTGTATAAACATATCCTTGTCTAATTTTAATAAAGTTAATTTTTATTAACTTTTTATTGTCCATTTGCAATATGTTTTGTCCATTTGCAATATGTTACCATAGGAAGTCAAAAGTCATGATGTTATGTCCATTTACATATATCGTCATAGGAAGTCGGCTTCCGAACCCAAAAGTCAGTGAGCAATGTCCAAATGGCATTTAAACTGACAAAATGATATATATCACTATGTTAAGCCCTCAATCATCCTATAGGGTCTATTTTTTGAAAAACGTCCAAAATGACCAGGGGTGCCTACATTGGGATCGTGATCTTAAAAGCCCATTGAAACATATTGCAAATGTACAGTGAAACATATTGCAAATGTACAGTACATTTACCAGGTCCATATTTTCAAAAGTGTTTTAAATGACTTTAGGGGGCTGCTCCTGGTCCAGGATCTTTATGGGAGCATCCCACTATGGCCCTAAGTCAGTGGGAGAAGCCCCTGCTCATTTATGGAGTTCTTTCAATTTTAAAAACGTTGAAAGGCTGAGTGAATCATCTCCTGAGATGATGTTAATGCCACCTTCCCTGAAAGCTTATTTAGTCAAAAATGCATTTAGGGGGGTGCAGTGCCTCCAGGATCCGTATGGGAGCATCCCACTATGGCCCTAAGTCAGTGGGAGAAGCCCCTGCTCATTTATGGAGGTTTTCAAAAATGTTCAAAAAATGACAGAGTCCACACTCTCTTCCATTGCTTTGTACAGTACATTTGCAATATGTTTCACTGTACATTTGCAATATGTTTCAATGGGCTTTTAACATCACGAATATGACAAGCTCTAAAATACTTCAGGAATGCCCAATTGACTGCCCATTGATCTCAGGATGGCCAGGATTGATAGTGGTACCTGTCCATAGCTCGTTGGTGTTGATTTCAACATGTCAAAAAAGCCCATTGAAACATATTGCAAATGTACAGTGAAACATATTGCAAATGTACAGTACATTTACCAGGTCCATATTTTCAAAAGGGTTTTAAATGACTTTAGGGGGCTGCTCCTGGTCCAGGATCCGTATGGGAGCATCCCACTATGGCCCTAAGTCAGTGGGAGAAGCCCTTGCTGATTTATGGAGGTTTTCAAAAAAAAAGTCCACACTCTCTTCCATTGCTTTGTACAGTACATTTGCAATATGTTTCACTGTACATTTGCAATATGTTTCAATGGGCTTTTAACATCACGAATATGACAAGCTCTAAAATCCTGCAGGAATGGCCAATTGACTGCCCGTTGATCTCAGGATGGCCAGGATTGATAGTAGTACCTGTCCATAGCTCGTTGGTGTTGATTTCAACATGTCAAAAAGCCCATTGAAACATATTGCAAATGTACAGTGAAACATATTGCAAATGTACAGTACATTTACCAGGTCCATATTTTCAAAAGGGTTTTAAATGACTTTAGGGGGCTGCTCCTGGTCCAGGATCCGTATGGGAGCATCCCACTATGGCCCTAAGTCAGTGGGAGAAGCCCTTGCTGATTTATGGAGGTTTTCAAAAAAAGTCCACACTCTCTTCCATTGCTTTGTACAGTACATTTTGCAATATGTTTCACTGTACATTTGCAATATGTTTCAATGGGCTTTTAACATCACGAATATGACAAGCTCTAAAATCCTGCAGGAATGGCCAATTGACTGCCCGTTGATCTCAGGATGGCCAGGATTGATAGTAGTACCTGTCCATAGCTCGTTGGTGTTGATTTCAACATGTCAAAAAGCCCATTGAAACATATTGCAAATGTACAGTGAAACATATTGCAAATGTACAGTACATTTGCAATATGTTTCAATGGGCTGTTAACATCACGAATATGACAAGCTCTAAAATACTTCAGGAATGGTCAATTGACTGCCCGTTGATCTCAGGATGGCCAGGCTTGATAGCGGTACCTGTCCATAGCTCGTTGGTGTTGATTTCAACATGTCAAAAAGCCCATTGAAACATATTGCAAATGTACAGTGAAACATATTGCAAATGTACAGTACATTTGCAATATGTTTCAATGGGCTGTTAACATCACGAATATGACAAGCTCTAAAATACTTCAGGAATGGTCAATTGACTGCCCGTTGATCTCGGGATGGCCAGGATTGATAGTGGTACCTGGCCATAGCTCGTTGGTGTTGATTTCAACATGTCAAAAAAAAGCCCATTGAAACATATTGCAAATGTACAGTGAAACATATTGCAAATGTACAGTACATTTGCAATATGTTTCAATGGGCTTTAACATCACGAATATGACAAGCTCTAAAATCCTGCAGGAATGGCCAATTGACTGCCCGTTGATCTCAGGATGGCCAGGCTTGATAGCGGTACCTGTCCATAGCTCGTTGGTGTTGATTTCAACATGTCAAAAAGCCCATTGAAACATATTGCAAATGTACAGTGAAACATATTGCAAATGTACAGTACATTTGCAATATGTTTCAATGGGCTTTAACATCACGAATATGACAAGCTCTAAAATCCTGCAGGAATGGCCAATTGACTGCCCGTTGATCTCAGGATGGCCAGGCTTGATAGCGGTACCTGTCCATAGCTCGTTGGTGTTGATTTCAACATGTCAAAAAAGCCCATTGAAACATATTGCAAATGTACAGTGAAACATATTGCAAATGTACAGTACATTTGCAATATGTTTCAATGGGCTTTAACATCACGAATATGACAAGCTCTAAAATCCTGCAGGAATGGCCAATTGACTGCCCGTTGATCTCAGGATGGCCAGGCTTGATAGCGGTACCTGTCCATAGCTCGTTGGTGTTGATTTCAACATGTCAAAAAAAGCCCATTGAAACATATTGCAAATGTACAGTGAAACATATTGCAAATGTACAGTACATTTGCAATATGTTTCAATGGGCTTTAACATCACGAATATGACAAGCTCTAAAATACTGCAGGAAAGCCCAATTGACTGCCCGTTGATCTCAGGATGGCCGGGCTTGACGGTTTTAACTTATTGCAAATGGACAAAAGTCTGCCATAAAGTCACTATAATGAAAACGTAAAACACCTAGTTACGTTCTAGTTGCGGGTCCAGTTCCGACGTTATGTGTCGGCCTATCTGAGGCGACCCCAAATCCCGAAGTTTATTTCGATAGGTCATTCGGAGCCCGAGCAGCGACCTTAATTGGTGCTGAAAATCCACGTTTTCCGGGCGTTGCTACGGGGTCCTTGAATGAGCTATCGGACAGAAACGTTAGGGTCCGTCTCTATGGGCCGAGGCGGTTCTAACGCACCTAGCCTTGTGTCTCTGGGACTTTTAGAAATTTTGTCATTTTCGTGATGTAAAATGAATTGAAAATATTGCAAATGTACAAGGCTGTTTCTCGGCCTGTGAACCTTCTAGAGCCCCATAACTCACCGTGCACTATCGACATAAGCTCTAGAAAAGGGTTCTAAAGTTTCAGAGCTCTAGGTCTGACGGGTCTTTAATAGTTCGAACGAAAGTAACTATTGCAGGCAGTGTGTGTCTGTAAGCCCCACACTATGTCACTCCCCATGGACTGTGTGCATGTGTGAGTTTTTCAAGGGATTCTGATGGGAGAAATGACTGATTTACAGTTCATTGGGGTTGCCTAATCACACATGTGAAGTTTTGGAAAATTGTGACCTTTTTAACCCTTGAAACAGACACTGTGACCACAATTTAAGGCACTTCCGGTTGTCACAGGAAGCTGTAGGTAGACACATATCCTCATTGGGGTAGGCTTTAACAGAATCCTGAGTTTTAAGTCTGTAAGTTAAGAACTGACTGATTCACACAGGTTTGAAAGTCTGTTTTTCACCAACAGCAGGTTGGGTACTGTAAAACACCTTTAGGGTGATTTTAACCACTTCCGGTTGCTCCAGGAAGCTTAGAATCAACACAGGTAGACCTCATAGTGGCCTGATGGATTGCCATCAAAGACAGGTTCATAAGGCATTCATAACCCACATAGGCACCAGGTTGAATTTAGAGGAGCAGGCAATGTATTCCTATGGGGAGAGATGTCATAGCAAACGGTTTGATGTAAATACCCTGTTTTCACTGTTAAAGGTTAATGCCACAGGGTCAAAGTTAGGCTTGCACAGATCGGGAGGTCCTAAGGAACGCTCCTGAAGTCGAACCGTGCTTCTAACCCAAACGGTTCTGCCGCTGTCACCCAAAAGCAGCTGAAATTGAGGGCCAGGCTTCAGTTTGGGCCTACTTTTTGGCACAGTTGCTGCGGTCAGACCGAGTGAGCTACGGTCAAGCGTGGCGTCTCGTTGAACTCGGCAAGGCCTAGAGACTATGGTGATGCCATTGCAGGCTCTGTGTGTCTTCAAGCCCCACACTGTGTCACTCCATCCCATATCTGTGTTTGTGTGTGTCTGTGAGGGTTTTCTTGTAAATCTGATGGGAGAAATGACCCATTTACAGTTCATGAGGGTTGCCTAATCACAAATATGAAGTTTTGGAAAGATGTGACCTTTTAACCCTTTGAAACAGCACCTATGACCCCTATTTAAAGCACTTCCGGTTGTCACAGGAAGCTGTAGTTAGACACATATCCTCATTGGGGTATGCTTTAACAGAATCCTGAGTTATAAGTCTTTAGGTTAAGAACTGACTGATTTACACAGGGTTGAATTGTCTGTTTTTCACAAACTGCAGGTTGGGTATATCAAAACACCTTTTGGGTGATTTTTACCACTTCCGGTTGCTCCAGGAAGCTTAGAATCAACACAGGTAGACCTCATAGTGGCCTGATGGATTGCCATCAAAGACAGGTTCATAAGACATTCATAACCCACATAGGCACCAGGTTGAATTTAGGGAGCAGGCAATGTATTCCTATGGGGAGAGATGTCATAGCAAACGGTTTGATGTAAATACCCTGTTTTCACTGTTAAGGGTTAATGCCACAGGGTCAAAGTTAGGCTTGCACAGATCGGGAGGTCCTAAGGAACGTTCCAGAAGTCGAATCGTGCTTCTAACCCAAACGGTTCTGCCGCTGTCACCCAAAAGCAGCTGAAATTGAGGGCCAGGCTTCAGTTTGGGCCTACTTTTGGAACGGTTACTGCGGTCAGACCGAGTGAGCTACGGTCAAGCGGGATATCTTGTTGAACTCAGGAAGGCCTAGAGACTATGGTGATGCCATTGCAGGCTCTGTGTGTCTTCAAGCCCCACACTGTGTCACTCCATCCCATATCTGTGTTTGTGTGTGTCTGTGAGGGTTTTCTTGTAAATCTGATGGGAGAAATGACCCATTTACAGTTCATGAGGGTTGCCTAATCACACATATGAAGTTTTGGAAAGATGTGACCTTTTTAACCCTTCGAAACAGCACCTATGACCCTATTTAAAGCACTTCCGGTTGTCACAGGAAGCTGTAGTTAGACACATATCCTCATTGGGGTATGCTTTAACAGAATCCTGAGTTATAAGTCTTTAGGTTAAGAACTGACTGATTTACACAGGGTTGAATTGTCTGTTTTTCACAAACTGCAGGTTGGGTATATCAAAACACCTTTTGGGTGATTTTTACCACTTCCGGTTGCTCCAGGAAGCTTAGAATCAACACAGGTAGACCTCATAGTGGCCTGATGGATTGCTATCAAAGACAGGTTCATATGGCATTCATAACCGACATAGGCACCAGGTTGAATTTAGGGGAGCAGGCAATGTATTCCTATGGGGAGAGATTTCATAGCAAACGGTTTGATGTAAATACCCTGTTTTCACTGTTAAAGGTTAATGCCACACAGTCACGGTTAGGCTTGCTCAGATCGGGAGGACCTTAGGAACATTCCTGAAGTTGAATTGTGCTTCTAACCCAAACGGGTCTGCCGCTGTCACCCAAAATCAGCTGACATTTAGGGCCAGGCTTCATTTTGCGCCTACTTTTTTGCACGGTCTATGAGGTCAGAGCGAGCTACAGTCAAGTGGGGCGTCTCGTTGAACTCGGCACGGCCTAGAGACTATGGTGATGCCCTTTTTTGTGTTGATTTCAGTCTGTCATTTTGGTGATGTTTCAGCCCTATTCAAACATATTGCAAATGTACAAAAGTCAACGAGCAAGTCAGCGTCAATCAATCAATTAGATATCATTCTGACACCAAACTGATAAAAACTGACACCAAACCCACTTTTCCCATCTCATTTAGAAGCCAACAATCACATATATCAGGGCAGGCTCAAAATTCTGTTTAAATCATAGTAAAAATGTAAAACACCTAGTTACGTTCTAGCTGCGGGTCCAGTTCCGACATTATGTGTTGGCCTAGCTGAGGCGACCCCGAATCTCAAGTTTCGGCTCGATAGGTCATTTGGAGTCCGAGCAGCGACCTTAATTGGTGCTGAAAATCCACGTTTTCCGGGCGTTGCTACGGGGTCCTTGAATGAGCAATCGGACAGAAGCGTTAGGGTCCGTCTCTATGGGCCGAGGCGGTTCTAATGCACCTAGCCTTGTGTCTCTGGGACTTTTAGAATTTTGTCATTTTCGTGATGTAAAAATGAATTGAAAATATTGCAAATGTACGAGGCTGTTTCTCGGCCTGAAAACCTTCTAGAGCCCCGTAGCTCACCGTGCACGATCGACTAAAGGTCTAGAATGGGTTTCTAAAGTTTCAGAGCTCTAGGTCTGACGGTTCTTTAATAGTTCGAACAAAAGTAACTATTGCAGGCAGTGTCTGTCTGTAAGCCCCTCACTGTGTCATTCCCCATTGACTGTGCATGTGTGCTTTTTCAGAAAATCACAGAAAATCACAGAAATCACGTAGAGCTCCGAAACCCACTTTAACGGATCCGTCTGAACACGCAGCAACTGGATCCATAACTTTTTGGGGAAAAAATATTTTCTCAACATTACGAATTGGACGTTTGCCAATTAATCGAAAATTAAAAGAGATAAATGTCTGGTTCTTTTTTCCTTACACCATAGGTTCATGTACTTTGACGTAAAGCTGTCAAATTAGTGCTCTATTTCCATTTTTCACCTTTAATCCCAGAAAATGGGCCTTATCTCAAAAACCGTGAGTCCCTGACGCCATTCTGTTTCGGGCCAACTGCCCATATGGCCAAACCCATGCCCACCAAGTTTCGTCTTCAAAGAGTTTTCGGTTTAGGAGAAAAAGCCAGGTCAATTAGGTGTATGTTTTGTACATTTGCAATATGAAGGCATTCGCCATCTGGTGGGATTAACATGAAGGGCGGAAAAATGAAAAAAATGGATTTATTTTATTAAACGGACATCGAAAGTCCGAGAAAGTTCGTTTGATGACTTCCTGGAAGATTAGGCCCTAGGGCACGGCCCGACGGCGTCGGCTTATTTTAGAAACAATTTCGGACGTCTAGTAAGGGAGCGTACATTTGCAATATGCAGTTTCTCATCAAACATACAGCAAATGCCATCCGCGTCCCTTATGTAGGTCGTGGTCTTAGATGATGTAGGTTGTGGACTTAGATGATGTAGGTAGTGGTCTTAGATGATGTAGGTCGTGGTCTTAGATGATGTAGGTTGTGGACTTAGATGAAGTAGGTAGTGGACTTAGATGATGTACGTAGTGGTCTTAGATGTGGTCGGTGGTGGACTTAGATGATGTAGATAGTGGACTTAAATGAAGTAGGTAGTGGTCTTAGATGATGTAGGTAGTTGACTTAGATGATGTAGGTCGTGGTCTTAGATGATGTAGGTCGTGGTCTTAGATGATGTAGGTGGTGGACTTAGATGATGTAGGTAGTGGTCTTAGATGATGCAGGTAGTGGTCTTAGATGATTTACATAGTGGTCTTAGATGATGCAGGTAGTGGACTTAGATGATGTAGGTAGTGGACTTAGATGATGTAGGTAGTGGTCTTAGATGATGTAGGTAGTGGTCTTAGATGATGTAGGTAGTGGTCTTAGATGATGCAGGTAGTGGTCTTAGATGATGTACGTAGTGGTGTTAGATGTGGTCGGTGTTGGACTTAGATGATGTAGGTAGTGGTCTTAGATGATGTAGGTGGTGGACTTAGATGATGTAGGTAGTGGTCTTAGATGATGCAGGTAGTGGTCTTAGATGATTTACATAGTGGTCTTAGATTATGTAGGTAGTGGACTTAGATGATGTAGGTAGTGGACTTAGATGATGTAGGTAGCAGACTTAGATGAAGTAGGTAGTGGTCTTAGATGATGTAGGTAGTGGACTTAGATGATGTAGGTAGTGGTCTTAGATGATGTAGGTCCTGGTCTTAGATGATGTAGGTTGTGGACTTAGATGAAGTAGGTAGTGGACTTAGATGATGTACGTAGTGGTCTTAGATGTGGTCAGTGGTGGACTTAGATGATGTAGATAGTGGACTTAAATGAAGTAGGTAGTGGTCTTAGATGATGTAGGTAGTTGACTTAGATGATGTAGGTAGTGGTCTTAGATGATGTAGGTCGTGGTCTTAGATGATGTAGGTAGTGAACTAAGATGATGTAGGTACTGGACTTAGATGATGTAGGTTGTGGACTTAGATGAAGTAGGTAGTGGACTTAGATGATGTACGTAGTGGTCTTAGATGTGGTCGGTGGTGGACTTAGATGATGTAGATAGTGGACTTAAATGAAGTAGGTAGTGGTCTTAGATGATGTAGGTAGTTGACTTAGATGATGTAGGTCGTGGTCTTAGATGATGTAGGTCGTGGTCTTAGATGATGTAGGTGGTGGACTTAGATGATGTAGGTAGTGGTCTTAGATGATGCAGGTAGTGGTCTTAGATGATTTACGTAGTGGTCTTAGATGTGGTCAGTGGTGGACTTAGATGATGTAGATAGTGGACTTAAATGAAGTAGGTAGTGGTCTTAGATGATGTAGGTAGTTGACTTAGATGATGTAGGTAGTGGTCTTAGATGATGTAGGTCGTGGTCTTAGATGATGTAGGTAGTGAACTAAGATGATGTAGGTACTGGACTTAGATGATGTAGGTTGTGGACTTAGATGAAGTAGGTAGTGGACTTAGATGATGTACGTAGTGGTCTTAGATGTGGTCGGTGGTGGACTTAGATGATGTAGATAGTGGACTTAAATGAAGTAGGTAGTGGTCTTAGATGATGTAGGTAGTTGACTTAGATGATGTAGGTCGTGGTCTTAGATGATGTAGGTCGTGGTCTTAGATGATGTAGGTGGTGGACTTAGATGATGTAGGTAGTGGTCTTAGATGATGCAGGTAGTGGTCTTAGATGATTTACATAGTGGTCTTAGATGATGCAGGTAGTGGACTTAGATGATGTAGGTAGTGGACTTAGATGATGTAGGTAGTGGTCTTAGATGATGTAGGTAGTGGTCTTAGATGATGTAGGTAGTGGTCTTAGATGATGCAGGTAGTGGTCTTAGATGATGTACGTAGTGGTCTTAGATGTGGTCGGTGTTGGACTTAGATGAAGTAGGTAGTGGTCTTAGATGATAATTGTAGTGGTCTTAGATGATGTAGGTGGTGGACTTAGATGATGTAGGTAGTGGTCTTAGATGATGTAGGTGGTGGACTTAGATGATGTAGGTAGTGGTCTTAGATGATGCAGGTAGTGGTCTTAGATGATTTACATAGTGGTCTTAGATTATGTAGGTAGTGGACTTAGATGATGTAGGTAGTGGACTTAGATGATGTAGGTAGCAGACTTAGATGAAGTAGGTAGTGGTCTTAGATGATGTAGGTAGTGGTCTTAGATGATGTAGGTCGTGGTCTTAGATGATGTAGGTTGTGGACTTAGATGAAGTAGGTAGTGGACTTAGATGATGTACGTAGTGGTCTTAGATGTGGTCGGTGGTGGACTTAGATGATGTAGATAGTGGACTTAAATGAAGTAGGTAGTGGTCTTAGATGATGTAGGTAGTTGACTTAGATGATGTAGGTAGTGGTCTTAGATGATGTAGGTCGTGGTCTTAGATGATGTAGGTTGTGGACTTAGATGAAGTAGGTAGTGGACTTAGATGATGTAGGTAGTGGACTTAGATGATGTAGGTAGTGGACTTAGATGATGTAGGTAGTGGTCTTAGATGATGTAGGTAGTGAACTAAGATGATGTAGGTACTGGACTTAGATGATGTAGGTAGTGGTCTTAGATGATGTAGGTAGTGAACTTAGATGAAGTAGGTAGTGGTCTTAAATGTTGTAGGTAGTGGACTTAGATGATGTAGGTAGTGAACTTAGATGAAGTAGGTAGTGGTCTTAGATGATGTAGGTAGTGGAATTAGATGATGTAGGTAGTGGTCTTAGATGATGTAGGTAGTGGTCTTAGATGATGTAGGTCGTGGTCTTAGATGATGTAGGTAGTGGACTTAGATGATGTAGGTAGTGGTCTTAGATGATGTAGGTAGTGGTCTTAGATGATGTAGGTAGTGGTCTTAGATGATGCAGGTAGTGGTCTTAGATGATGTACGTAGTGGTCTTAGATGTGGTCGGTGTTGGACTTAGATGAAGTAGGTAGTGGTCTTAGATGATGTAGGTGGTGGACTTAGATGATGTAGGTAGTGGTATTAGATGATGTAGGTGGTGAACTAAGATGATGTAGGTACTGGACTTAGATGATGTAGGTAGTGGTCTTAGATGATGTAGGTAGTGAACTTAGATGAAGTAGGTAGTGGTCTTAGATGTTGTAGGTAGTGGACTTAGATGATGTAGGTAGTGAACTTAGATGAAGTAGGTAGTGGTCTTAGATGATGTAGGTAGTGGAATTAGATGATGTAGGTAGTGGTCTTAGATGATGTAGGTAGTGGTCTTAGATGATGTAGGTCGTGGTCTTAGATGATGTAGGTAGTGGACTTAGATGATGTAGGTAGTGGTCTTAGATGATGTAGGTAGTGGTCTTAGATGATGTAGGTAGTGGTCTTAGATGATGCAGGTAGTGGTCTTAGATGATGTACGTAGTGGTCTTAGATGTGGTCGGTGTTGGACTTAGATGAAGTAGGTAGTGGTCTTAGATGATGTAGGTGGTGGACTTAGATGATGTAGGTAGTGGTATTAGATGACGTAGGTGGTGGACTTAGATGATGTAGGTAGTGGTCTTAGATGATGCAGGTAGTGGTCTTAGATGATTTACATAGTGGTCTTAGATTATGTAGGTAGTGGACTTAGATGATGTAGGTAGTGGACTTAGATGATGTAGGTAGCAGACTTAGATGAAGTAGGTAGTGGTCTTAGATGATGTAGGTAGTGGACTTAGATGATGTAGGTAGTGGTCTTAGATGATGTAGGTAGTGGACTTAGATGATGTAGGTAGTGGACTTAGATGATGTAGGTAGTGGTCTTAGATGATGTAGGTAGTGAACTAAGATGATGTAGGTACTGGACTTAGATGATGTAGGTAGTGGTCTTAGATGATGTAGGTAGTGAACTTAGATGAAGTAGGTAGTGGTCTTAGATGATGTAGGTAGCAGACTTAGATGAAGTAGGTAGTGGTCTTAGATGATGTAGGTAGTGGACTTAGATGATGTAGGTAGTGGTCTTAGATGATGTAGGTCGTGGTCTTAGATGATGTAGGTTGTGGACTTAGATGAAGTAGGTAGTGGACTTAGATGATGTACGTAGTGGTCTTAGATGTGGTCGGTGGTGGACTTAGATGATGTAGATAGTGGACTTAAATGAAGTAGGTAGTGGTCTTAGATGATGTAGGTAGTTGACTTAGATGATGTAGGTAGTGGTCTTAGATGATGTAGGTCGTGGTCTTAGATGATGTAGGTTGTGGACTTAGATGAAGTAGGTAGTGGACTTAGATGATGTAGGTAGTGGACTTAGATGATGTAGGTAGTGGACTTAGATGATGTAGGTAGTGGTCTTAGATGATGTAGGTAGTGAACTAAGATGATGTAGGTACTGGACTTAGATGATGTAGGTAGTGGTCTTAGATGATGTAGGTAGTGAACTTAGATGAAGTAGGTAGTGGTCTTAGATGTTGTAGGTAGTGGACTTAGATGATGTAGGTAGTGAACTTAGATGATGTAGGTAGTGGACTTAGATGATGTAGGTAGTGGACTTAGATGATGTAGGTAGTGGTCTTAGATGATGTAGGTAGTGAACTAAGATGATGTAGGTACTGGACTTAGATGATGTAGGTAGTGGTCTTAGATGATGTAGGTAGTGAACTTAGATGAAGTAGGTAGTGGTCTTAGATGTTGTAGGTAGTGGACTTAGATGATGTAGGTAGTGAACTTAGATGATGTAGGCAGTGGACTTAGATGATGTAGGTAGTGGACTTAGATGATGTAGGTAGTGGTCTTAGATGATGTAGGTAGTGAACTAAGATGATGTAGGTACTGGACTTAGATGATGTAGGTAGTGGTCTTAGATGATGTAGGTTGTGAACTTAGATGATGTAGGTAGTGGTCTTAGATGATGTAGGTAGTGGACTTAGATGATGTACGTAGTGGTCTTAGATGTGGTCGGTGGTGGACTTAGATGATGTAGATAGTGGACTTAAATGAAGTAGGTAGTGGTCTTAGATGATGTAGGTAGTTGACTTAGATGATGTAGGTAGTGGTCTTAGATGATGTAGGTCGTGGTCTTAGATGATGTAGGTTGTGGACTTAGATGAAGTAGGTAGTGGACTTAGATGATGTAGGTAGTGGACTTAGATGATGTAGGTAGTGGACTTAGATGATGTAGGTAGTGGTCTTAGATGATGTAGGTAGTGAACTTAGATGAAGTAGGTAGTGGTCTTAGATGTTGTAGGTAGTGGACTTAGATGATGTAGGTAGTGAACTTAGATGATGTAGGTAGTGGACTTAGATGATGTAGGTAGTGGACTTAGATGATGTAGGTAGTGGTCTTAGATGATGTAGGTAGTGAACTAAGATGATGTAGGTACTGGACTTAGATGATGTAGGTAGTGGTCTTAGATGATGTAGGTAGTGGACTTAGATGATGTACGTAGTGGTCTTAGATGTGGTCGGTGGTGGACTTAGATGATGTAGATAGTGGACTTAAATGAAGTAGGTAGTGGTCTTAGATGATGTAGGTAGTTGACTTAGATGATGTAGGTAGTGGTCTTAGATGATGTAGGTCGTGGTCTTAGATGATGTAGGTTGTGGACTTAGATGAAGTAGGTAGTGGACTTAGATGATGTAGGTAGTGGACTTAGATGATGTAGGTAGTGGACTTAGATTATGTAGGTAGTGGTCTTAGATGATGTAGGTAGTGAACTAAGATGATGTAGGTACTGGACTTAGATGATGTAGGTAGTGGTCTTAGATGATGTAGGTAGTGAACTTAGATGAAGTAGGTAGTGGTCTTAGATGTTGTAGGTAGTGGACTTAGATGATGTAGGTAGTGAACTTAGATGATGTAGGTAGTGGACTTAGATGATGTAGGTAGTGGACTTAGATGATGTAGGTAGTGGTCTTAGATGATGTAGGTAGTGAACTAAGATGATATAGGTACTGGACTTAGATGATGTAGGTAGTGGTCTTAGATGATGTAGGTAGTGAACTTAGATGAAGTAGGTAGTGGTCTTAGATGATGTAGGTAGCAGACTTAGATGAAGTAGGTAGTGGTCTTAGATGATGTAGGTAGTGGACTTAGATGATGTAGGTAGTGGTCTTAGATGATGTAGGTCGTGGTCTTAGATGATGTAGGTTGTGGACTTAGATGAAGTAGGTAGTGGACTTAGATGATGTACGTAGTGGTCTTAGATGCGGTCGGTGGTGGACTTAGATGATGTAGATAGTGGACTTAAATGAAGTAGGTAGTGGTCTTAGATGATGTAGGTAGTTGACTTAGATGATGTAGGTAGTGGTCTTAGATGATGTAGGTCGTGGTCTTAGATGATGTAGGTTGTGGACTTAGATGAAGTAGGTAGTGGACTTAGATGATGTAGGTAGTGGACTTAGATGATGTAGGTAGTGGACTTAGATGATGTAGGTAGTGGTCTTAGATGATGTAGGTAGTGAACTAAGATGATGTAGGTACTGGACTTAGATGATGTAGGTAGTGGTCTTAGATGATGTAGGTAGTGAACTTAGATGAAGTAGGTAGTGGTCTTAGATGTTGTAGGTAGTGGACTTAGATGATGTAGGTAGTGAACTTAGATGAAGTAGGTAGTGGTCTTAGATGATGTAGGTAGTGGACTTAGATGATGTAGGTAGTGGTCTTAGATGATGTAGGTAGTGGTCTTAGATGATGTAGGTCGTGGTCTTAGATGATGTAGGTTGTGGACTTAGATGAAGTAGGTAGTGGACTTAGATGATGTAGGTAGTGGACTTAGATGATGTAGGTAGTGGACTTAGATGATGTAGGTAGTGGTCTTAGATGATGTAGGTAGTGAACTAAGATGATGTAGGTACTGGACTTAGATGATGTAGGTAGTGGTCTTAGATGATGTAGGTAGTGAACTTAGATGAAGTAGGTAGTGGTCTTAGATGATGTATGTAGTGGACTTAGATGATGTAGGTAGTGAACTTAGATGAAGTAGGTAGTGGTCTTAGATGATGTAGGTAGTGGACGTAGATGATGTAGGTAGTAGTCTTAGATGATGTAGGTTGTGGACTTAGATGAAGTAGGTAGTGGTCTTAGATGATGTAGGTAGTGGACTTAGATGATGTAGGTAGTGGTCTTAGATGATGTAGGTCGTGGTCTTAGATGATGTAGGTTGTGGACTTAGATGAAGTAGGTAGTGGACTTAGATGATGTAGGTAGTGGACTTAGATGATGTAGGTAGTGGACTTAGATGATGTAGGTAGTGGTCTTAGATGATGTAGGTACTGGACTTAGATGATGTAGGTAGTGGTCTTAGATGATGTAGGTAGTGGACTTAGATGATGTAGGCAGTGGACTTAGATGGTGTATGATGTGGACTTAGTTGATGTAGGTAGTGGACTTAGATGATGTAGGTAGTGGTCTTAGATGATGTAGGTTGTGGACTTAGATGATGTAGGTAGTGGTCTTAGATGATGTAGGTTGTGGACTTAGATGAAGTAGGTAGTGGTCTTAGATGATGTAGGTAGTGAACTAAGATGATGTAGGTACTGGACTTAGATGATGTAGGTAGTGGTCTTAGATGATGTAGGTAGTGAACTTAGATGAAGTAGGTAGTGGTCTTAGATGATGTATGTAGTGGACTTAGATGATGTAGGTAGTGAACTTAGATGAAGTAGGTAGTGGTCTTAGATGATGTAGGTAGTGGACGTAGATGATGTAGGTAGTAGTCTTAGATGATGTAGGTTGTGGACTTAGATGAAGTAGGTAGTGGTCTTAGATGATGTAGGTAGTGGACTTAGATGATGTAGGTAGTGGTCTTAGATGATGTAGGTCGTGGTCTTAGATGATGTAGGTTGTGGACTTAGATGAAGTAGGTAGTGGACTTAGATGATGTAGGTAGTGGACTTAGATGATGTAGGTAGTGGACTTAGATGATGTAGGTAGTGGTCTTAGATGATGTAGGTAGTGAACTAAGATGATGTAGGTACTGGACTTAGATGATGTAGGTAGTGGTCTTAGATGATGTAGGTAGTGGACTTAGATGATGTAGGCAGTGGACTTAGATGGTGTATGATGTGGACTTAGTTGATGTAGGTAGTGGACTTAGATGATGTAGGTAGTGGTCTTAGATGATGTAGGTTGTGGACTTAGATGATGTAGGTAGTGGTCTTAGATGATGTAGGTTGTGGACTTAGATGAAGTAGGTAGTGGTCTTAGATGATGTAGGTAGTGGACTTAGATGATGTAGGCAGTGGACTTAGATGGTGTAAGATGTGGACTTAGTTGATGTAGGTAGTGGACTTAGATGATGTAGGTAGTGGTCTTAGATGTGGTCGGTGGTGGACTTAGATGAAGTAGGTAGTGGTCTTAGATGATGTAGGTAGTGGACTTAGATGATGTAGGTAGTGGTCTTAGATGATGTAGGTAGTGGTCTTAGATGATGTAGGTTATGGACTTAGATGAAGTAGGTAGTGGTCTTAGATTATGTAGGTAGTGGACTTAGATGATGTAGGTAGTGGTCTTAGATGATGTAGGTCGTGGTGTTAGATGATGTAGGTTGTGGACTTAGATGAAGTAGGTAGTGGACTTAGATGATGTACGTAGTGGTCTTAGATGTGGTCGGTGGTGGACTTAGATGAAGTAGGTAGTGGTCTTAGATGATGTAGGTAGTGGTCTTAGATGATGTAGGTGGTGGACTTCGATTATGTAGGTAGTGGTCTTAGATGATGTAGGTTGTGGACTTAGATGATGTAGATAGTGGACTTAGATGATGTAGGTTGTGGACTTAGATGATGTAGGTAGCAGACTTAAATGAAGTAGGTAGTGGTCTTAGATGATGTAGGTAGTGGACTTAGATGATGTAGGTAGTGGTCTTAGATGATGAAGGTCGTGGTCTTAGATGATGTAGGTTGTGGACTTAGATGAAGTAGGTAGTGGACTTAGATGATGTAGGTAGTGGACTTAGATGATGTAGGTAGTGTTCTTAGATGATGTAAGTAGAGAACTAAGACTATGTAGGTACTGGACTTAGATTATGTAGGTCGTGGTCTTAGATGATGTAGGTAGTGAACTTAGATGAAGTAGGTAGTGGTCTTAGATGATGTAGGTAGTGGACTTAGATGATGTAGGTAGTGAACTTAGATGAAGTAGGTAGTGGTCTTAGATGATGTAGGTAGTGGACTTAGATGATGTAGGTTTGTGGACTTAGATGATGTAGGCAGTGGACTTAGATGGTGTAAGATGTGGACTTAGATGATGTAGGTAGTGGACATAGATTATGTAGGTAGTGGTCTTAGATGTGGTCGGTGGTGGACTTAGATGAAGTAGGTAGTGGTCTTAGATGATGTAGGTAGTGGTCTTAGATGATGTAGGTTGTGGACTTAGATGAAGTAGGTAGTGGTCTTAGATGATGTAGGTAGTGGACTTAGATGATGTAGGTAGTGGTCTTAGATGATGTAGGTCGTGGTCTTAGATGATGTAGGTTGTGGACTTAGATGAAGTAGGTAGTGGACTTAGATGATGTAGGTAGTGGACTTAGATGATGTAGGTAGTGGTCTTAGATGATGTAGGTAGTGAACTAAGATGATGTAGGTACTGGACTTAGATGATGTAGGTAGTGTTCTTAGATGATGTAGGTAGTGAACTTAGATGAAGTAGGTAGTGGTCTTAGATGATGTAGGTAGTGGACTTAGATGATGTAGGTAGTGAACTTAGATGAAGTAGGTAGTGGTCTTAGATGATGTAGGTTGTGGACTTAGATGATGTAGGTAGTGGTCTTAGATGATGTAGGTTGTGGACTTAGATGAAGTAGGTAGTGGTCTTAGATGATGTAGGTAGTGGACTTAGATGATGTAGGCAGTGGACTTAGATGGTGTAAGATGTGGACTTAGTTGATGTAGGTAGTGGACTTAGAATATGTAGGTAGTGGTCTTAGATGATGTAGGTTGTGGACTTAGATGATGTAGGTAGTGGTCTTAGATGATGTAGGTTGTGGACTTAGATGAAGTAGGTAGTGGTCTTAGATGATGTAGGTAGTGGACTTAGATGATGTAGGCAGTGGACTTAGATGGTGTAAGATGTGGACTTAGTTGATGTAGGTAGTGGACTTAGATGATGTAGGTAGTGGTCTTAGATGTGGTCGGTGGTGGACTTAGATGAAGTAGGTAGTGGTCTTAGATGATGTAGGTAGTGGACTTAGATGATGTAGGTAGTGGTCTTAGATGATGTAGGTAGTGGTCTTAGATGATGTAGGTTATGGACTTAGATGAAGTAGGTAGTGGTCTTAGATTATGTAGGTAGTGGACTTAGATGATGTAGGTAGTGGTCTTAGATGATGTAGGTCGTGGTGTTAGATGATGTAGGTTGTGGACTTAGATGAAGTAGGTAGTGGACTTAGATGATGTACGTAGTGGTCTTAGATGTGGTCGGTGGTGGACTTAGATGAAGTAGGTAGTGGTCTTAGATGATGTAGGTAGTGGTCTTAGATGATGTAGGTGGTGGACTTCGATTATGTAGGTAGTGGTCTTAGATGATGTAGGTTGTGGACTTAGATGATGTAGATAGTGGACTTAGATGATGTAGGTAGTGGTCTTAGATGATGTAGGTCGTGGTCTTAGATGATGTAGGTTGTGGACTTAGATGAAGTAGGTAGTGGACTTAGATGATGTACGTAGTGGTCTTAGATGTGGTCGGTGGTGGACTTAGATGAATTAGGTAGTGGTCTTAGATGATGTAGGTAGTGGTCTTAGATGATGTAGGTGGTGGACTTCGATTATGTAGGTAGTGGTCTTAGATGATGTAGGTTGTGGACTTAGATGATGTAGGTAGCAGACTTAAATGAAGTAGGTAGTGGTCTTAGATGATGTAGGTAGTGGACTTAGATGATGTAGGTAGTGGTCTTAGATGATGAAGGTCGTGGTCTTAGATGATGTAGGTTGTGGACTTAGATGAAGTAGGTAGTGGACTTAGATGATGTAGGTAGTGGACTTAGATGATGTAGGTAGTGTTCTTAGATGATGTAAGTAGAGAACTAAGACTATGTAGGTACTGGACTTAGATTATGTAGGTCGTGGTCTTAGATGATGTAGGTAGTGAACTTAGATGAAGTAGGTAGTGGTCTTAGATGATGTAGGTAGTGGACTTAGATGATGTAGGTTATTGAACTTAGATGAAGTAGGTAGTGGTCTTAGATGATGTAGGTAGTGGACTTAGATGATGTAGGTTTGTGGACTTAGATGATGTAGGCAGTGGACTTAGATGGTGTAAGATGTGGACTTAGATGATGTAGGTAGTGGACATAGATGATGTAGGTAGTGGTCTTAGATGTGGTCGTGGTGGACTTAGATGAAGTAGGTAGTGGTCTTAGATGATGTAGGTAGTGGTCTTAGATGATGTAGGTTGTGGACTTAGATGAAGTAGGTAGTGGTCTTAGATGATGTAGGTAGTGGACTTAGATGATGTAGGTAGTGGTCTTAGATGATGTAGGTCGTGGTCTTAGATGATGTAGGTTGTGGACTTAGATGAAGTAGGTAGTGGACTTAGATGATGTAGGTAGTGGACTTAGATGATGTAGGTAGTGGTCTTAGATGATGTAGGTAGTGAACTAAGATGATGTAGGTACTGGACTTAGATGATGTAGGTAGTGTTCTTAGATGATGTAGGTAGTGAACTTAGATGAAGTAGGTAGTGGTCTTAGATGATGTAGGTAGTGGACTTAGATGATGTAGGTAGTGAACTTAGATGAAGTAGGTAGTGGTCTTAGATGATGTAGGTTGTGGACTTAGATGAAGTAGGTACTGGACTTAGATGATGTAGGTAGTGGTCTTAGATGATGTAGGTAGTGAACTTAGATGAAGTAGGTAGTGGTCTTAGATGATGTATGTAGTGGACTTAGATGATGTAGGTAGTGAACTTAGATGAAGTAGGTAGTGGTCTTAGATGATGTAGGTAGTGGACGTAGATGATGTAGGTAGTAGTCTTAGATGATGTAGGTTGTGGACTTAGATGAAGTAGGTAGTGGTCTTAGATGATGTAGGTAGTGGACTTAGATGATGTAGGTAGTGGTCTTAGATGATGTAGGTCGTGGTCTTAGATGATGTAGGTTGTGGACTTAGATGAAGTAGGTAGTGGACTTAGATGATGTAGGTAGTGGACTTAGATGATGTAGGTAGTGGACTTAGATGATGTAGGTAGTGGTCTTAGATGATGTAGGTAGTGAACTAAGATGATGTAGGTACTGGACTTAGATGATGTAGGTAGTGGTCTTAGATGATGTAGGTAGTGGACTTAGATGATGTAGGCAGTGGACTTAGATGGTGTATGATGTGGACTTAGTTGATGTAGGTAGTGGACTTAGATGATGTAGGTAGTGGTCTTAGATGATGTAGGTTGTGGACTTAGATGATGTAGGTAGTGGTCTTAGATGATGTAGGTTGTGGACTTAGATGAAGTAGGTAGTGGTCTTAGATGATGTAGGTAGTGGACTTAGATGATGTAGGCAGTGGACTTAGATGGTGTAAGATGTGGACTTAGTTGATGTAGGTAGTGGACTTAGATGATGTAGGTAGTGGTCTTAGATGTGGTCGGTGGTGGACTTAGATGAAGTAGGTAGTGGTCTTAGATGATGTAGGTAGTGGACTTAGATGATGTAGGTAGTGGTCTTAGATGATGTAGGTAGTGGTCTTAGATGATGTAGGTTATGGACTTAGATGAAGTAGGTAGTGGTCTTAGATTATGTAGGTAGTGGACTTAGATGATGTAGGTAGTGGTCTTAGATGATGTAGGTCGTGGTGTTAGATGATGTAGGTTGTGGACTTAGATGAAGTAGGTAGTGGACTTAGATGATGTACGTAGTGGTCTTAGATGTGGTCGGTGGTGGACTTAGATGAAGTAGGTAGTGGTCTTAGATGATGTAGGTAGTGGTCTTAGATGATGTAGGTGGTGGACTTCGATTATGTAGGTAGTGGTCTTAGATGATGTAGGTTGTGGACTTAGATGATGTAGATAGTGGACTTAGATGATGTAGGTAGTGGTCTTAGATGATGTAGGTCGTGGTCTTAGATGATGTAGGTTGTGGACTTAGATGAAGTAGGTAGTGGACTTAGATGATGTACGTAGTGGTCTTAGATGTGGTCGGTGGTGGACTTAGATGAAGTAGGTAGTGGTCTTAGATGATGTAGGTAGTGGTCTTAGATGATGTAGGTGGTGGACTTCGATTATGTAGGTAGTGGTCTTAGATGATGTAGGTTGTGGACTTAGATGATGTAGATAGTGGACTTAGATGATGTAGGTTGTGGACTTAGATGATGTAGGTAGCAGACTTAAATGAAGTAGGTAATGGTCTTAGATGATGTAGGTAGTGGACTTAGATGATGTAGGTAGTGGTCTTAGATGATGAAGGTCGTGGTCTTAGATGATGTAGGTTGTGGACTTAGATGAAGTAGGTAGTGGACTTAGATGATGTAGGTAGTGGACTTAGATGATGTAGGTAGTGTTCTTAGATGATGTAAGTAGAGAACTAAGACTATGTAGGTACTGGACTTAGATTATGTAGGTCGTGGTCTTAGATGATGTAGGTAGTGAACTTAGATGAAGTAGGTAGTGGTCTTAGATGATGTAGGTAGTGGACTTAGATGATGTAGGTAGTGAACTTAGATGAAGTAGGTAGTGGTCTTAGATGATGTAGGTAGTGGACTTAGATGATGTAGGTTTGTGGACTTAGATGATGTAGGCAGTGGACTTAGATGGTGTAAGATGTGGACTTAGATGATGTAGGTAGTGGACATAGATGATGTAGGTAGTGGTCTTAGATGTGGTCGGTGGTGGACTTAGATGAAGTAGGTAGTGGTCTTAGATGATGTAGGTAGTGGTCTTAGATGATGTAGGTTGTGGACTTAGATGAAGTAGGTAGTGGTCTTAGATGATGTAGGTAGTGGACTTAGATGATGTAGGTAGTGGTCTTAGATGATGTAGGTCGTGGTCTTAGATGATGTAGGTTGTGGACTTAGATGAAGTAGGTAGTGGACTTAGATGATGTAGGTAGTGGACTTAGATGATGTAGGTAGTGGTCTTAGATGATGTAGGTAGTGAACTAAGATGATGTAGGTACTGGACTTAGATGATGTAGGTAGTGTTCTTAGATGATGTAGGTAGTGAACTTAGATGAAGTAGGTAGTGGTCTTAGATGATGTAGGTAGTGGACTTAGATGATGTAGGTAGTGAACTTAGATGAAGTAGGTAGTGGTCTTAGATGATGTAGGTTGTGGACTTAGATGATGTAGGTAGTGGTCTTAGATGATGTAGGTTGTGGACTTAGATGATGTAGGTAGTGGTCTTAGATGATGTAGGTAGTGGACTTAGATGATGTAGGCAGTGGACTTAGATGGTGTAAGATGTGGACTTAGTTGATGTAGGTAGTGGACTTAGATGATGTAGGTAGTGGTCTTAGATGATGTAGGTTGTGGACTTAGATGATGTAGGTAGTGGTCTTAGATGATGTAGGTTGTGGACTTAGATGAAGTAGGTAGTGGTCTTAGATGATGTAGGTAGTGGACTTAGATGATGTAGGCAGTGGACTTAGATGGTGTAAGATGTGGACTTAGTTGATGTAGGTAGTGGACTTAGATGATGTAGGTAGTGGTCTTAGATGTGGTCGGTGGTGGACTTAGATGAAGTAGGTAGTGGTCTTAGATGATGTAGGTAGTGGACTTAGATGATGTAGGTAGTGGTCTTAGATGATGTAGGTAGTGGTCTTAGATGATGTAGGTTATGGACTTAGATGAAGTAGGTAGTGGTCTTAGATTATGTAGGTAGTGGACTTAGATGATGTAGGTAGTGGTCTTAGATGATGTAGGTCGTGGTGTTAGATGATGTAGGTTGTGGACTTAGATGAAGTAGGTAGTGGACTTAGATGATGTACGTAGTGGTCTTAGATGTGGTCGGTGGTGGACTTAGATGAAGTAGGTAGTGGTCTTAGATGATGTAGGTAGTGGTCTTAGATGATGTAGGTGGTGGACTTCGATTATGTAGGTAGTGGTCTTAGATGATGTAGGTTGTGGACTTAGATGATGTAGATAGTGGACTTAGATGATGTAGGTAGTGGTCTTAGATGATGTAGGTCGTGGTCTTAGATGATGTAGGTTGTGGACTTAGATGAAGTAGGTAGTGGACTTAGATGATGTACGTAGTGGTCTTAGATGTGGTCGGTGGTGGACTTAGATGAATTAGGTAGTGGTCTTAGATGATGTAGGTAGTGGTCTTAGATGATGTAGGTGGTGGACTTCGATTATGTAGGTAGTGGTCTTAGATGATGTAGGTTGTGGACTTAGATGATGTAGATAGTGGACTTAGATGATGTAGGTTGTGGACTTAGATGATGTAGGTAGCAGACTTAAATGAAGTAGGTAGTGGTCTTAGATGATGTAGGTAGTGGACTTAGATGATGTAGGTAGTGGTCTTAGATGATGAAGGTCGTGGTCTTAGATGATGTAGGTTGTGGACTTAGATGAAGTAGGTAGTGGACTTAGATGATGTAGGTAGTGGACTTAGATGATGTAGGTAGTGTTCTTAGATGATGTAAGTAGAGAACTAAGACTATGTAGGTACTGGACTTAGATTATGTAGGTCGTGGTCTTAGATGATGTAGGTAGTGAACTTAGATGAAGTAGGTAGTGGTCTTAGATGATGTAGGTAGTGGACTTAGATGATGTAGGTTATTGAACTTAGATGAAGTAGGTAGTGGTCTTAGATGATGTAGGTCGTGGACTTAGATGATGTAGGTTTGTGGACTTAGATGATGTAGGCAGTGGACTTAGATGGTGTAAGATGTGGACTTAGATGATGTAGGTAGTGGACATAGATGATGTAGGTAGTGGTCTTAGATGTGGTCGGTGGTGGACTTAGATGAAGTAGGTAGTGGTCTTAGATGATGTAGGTAGTGGTCTTAGATGATGTAGGTTGTGGACTTAGATGAAGTAGGTAGTGGTCTTAGATGATGTAGGTAGTGGACTTAGATGATGTAGGTAGTGGTCTTAGATGATGTAGGTCGTGGTCTTAGATGATGTAGGTTGTGGACTTAGATGAAGTAGGTAGTGGACTTAGATGATGTAGGTAGTGGACTTAGATGATGTAGGTAGTGGTCTTAGATGATGTAGGTAGTGAACTAAGATGATGTAGGTACTGGACTTAGATGATGTAGGTAGTGTTCTTAGATGATGTAGGTAGTGAACTTAGATGAAGTAGGTAGTGGTCTTAGATGATGTAGGTAGTGGACTTAGATGATGTAGGTAGTGAACTTAGATGAAGTAGGTAGTGGTCTTAGATGATGTAGGTTGTGGACTTAGATGATGTAGGTAGTGGTCTTAGATGATGTAGGTTGTGGACTTAGATGAAGTAGGTAGTGGTCTTAGATGATGTAGGTAGTGGACTTAGATGATGTAGGCAGTGGACTTAGATGGTGTAAGATGTGGACTTAGTTGATGTAGGTAGTGGACTTAGATGATGTAGGTAGTGGTCTTAGATGTGGTCGGTGGTGGACTTAGATGAAGTAGGTAGTGGTCTTAGATGATGTAGGTAGTGGTCTTAGATGATGTAGGTTGTGGACTTAGATGAAGTAGGTAGTGGTCTTAGATGATGTAGGTAGTGGACTTAGATGATGTAGGTAGTGGTCTTAGATGATGTAGGTCGTGGTCTTAGATGATGTAGGTTGTGGACTTAGATGAAGTAGGTAGTGGACTTAGATGATGTAGGTAGTGGACTTAGATGATGTAGGTAGTGGTCTTAGATGATGTAGGTAGTGAACTAAGATGATGTAGGTACTGGACTTAGATGATGTAGGTAGTGTTCTTAGATGATGTAGGTAGTGAACTTAGATGAAGTAGGTAGTGGTCTTAGATGATGTAGGTAGTGGACTTAGATGATGTAGGTAGTGAACTTAGATGAAGTAGGTAGTGGTCTTAGATGATGTAGGTTGTGGACTTAGATGATGTAGGTAGTGGTCTTAGATGATGTAGGTTGTGGACTTAGATGAAGTAGGTAGTGGTCTTAGATGATGTAGGTAGTGGACTTAGATGATGTAGGCAGTGGACTTAGATGGTGTAAGATGTGGACTTAGTTGATGTAGGTAGTGGACTTAGATGATGTAGGTAGTGGTCTTAGATGTGGTCTGGTGGACTTAGATGAAGTAGGTAGTGGTCTTAGATGATGTAGGTAGTGGACTTAGATGATGTAGGTAGTGGTCTTAGATGATGTAGGTAGTGGTCTTAGATGATGTAGGTTGTGGACTTAGATGAAGTAGGTAGTGGTCTTAGATGATATAGGTAGTGGACTTAGATGATGTAGGCAGTGGACTTAGATGGTGTAAGATGTGGACTTAGATGATGTAGGTAGTGGACTTAGATGATGTAGGTAGTGGTCTTAGATGTGGTCGGTGGTGGACTTAGATGAAGTAGGTAGTGGTCTTAGATGATGTAGGTAGTGGACTTAGATGATGTTGGTAGTGGTCTTAGATGATGTAGGTAGTGGTCTTAGATGATGTAGGTTGTGGACTTAGATGAAGTAGGTAGTGGTCTTAGATGATGTAGGTAGTGGACTTAGATGATGTAGGTAGTGGTCTTAGATGATGTAGGTTGTGGACTTAGATGATGTAGGTAGTGGTCTTAGATGATGTAGGTTGTGGACTTAGATGAAGTAGGTAGTGGTCTTAGATGATGTAGGTAGTGGACTTAGATGTGGTCGGTGGTGGACTTAGATGAAGTAGGTAGTGGTCTTAGATGATGTAGGTAGTGGACTGAGATGATGTAGGTAGTGGTCTTAGATGATGTAGGTAGTGGTCTTAGATGATGTAGGTTGTGGACTTAGATGAAGTAGGTAGTGGTCTTAGATGATGTAGGTAGTGGACTTAGATGATGTAGGCAGTGGACTTAGATGGTGTAAGATGTGGACTTAGATGATGTAGGTAGTGGTCTTAGATGATGTAGGCAGTGGACTTAGATGGTGTAAGATGTGGACTTAGTTGATGTAGGTAGTGGACTTAGATGATGTAGGTAGTGGTCTTAGATGTGGTCGGTGGTGGACTTAGATGAAGTAGGTAGTGGTCTTAGATGATGTAGGTAGTGGACTTAGATGATGTAGGTAGTGGTCTTAGATGATGTAGGTAGTGGTCTTAGATGATGTAGGTTGTGGACTTAGATGAAGTAGGTAGTGGTCTTAGATGATGTAGGTAGTGGACTTAGATGATGTAGGCAGTGGACTTAGATGGTGTAAGATGTGGACTTAGATGATGTAGGTAGTGGTCTTAGATGATGTAGGTAGTGGTCTTAGATGTGGTCGGTGGTGGACTTAGATGAAGTAGGTAGTGGTCTTAGATGATGTAGGTAGTGGACTTAGATGATGTTGGTAGTGGTCTTAGATGATGTAGGTAGTGGTCTTAGATGATGTAGGTTGTGGACTTAGATGAAGTAGGTAGTGGTCTTAGATGATGTAGGTAGTGGACTTAGATGATGTAGGTAGTGGTCTTAGATGATGTAGGTCGTGGTCTTAGATGATGTAGGTTGTGGACTTAGATGATGTAGGTAGTGGACTTAGATGATGTATGTAGTGGACTTAGATGATGTAGGTAGTGGACTTAGATGATGTAGGTAGTGGTCTTAGATGATGTAGGTAGTGAACTAAGATGATGTAGGTACTGGACTTAGATGATGTAGGTAGTGGTCTTAGATGATGTAGGTAGTGAACTTAGATGAAGTAGGCAGTGGTCTTAGATGATGTAGGTAGTGGACTTAGATGAAGTAGGTAGTGGTCTTAGATGATGTAGGTAGTGGACTTAGATGATGTAGGTAGTGGACTTAGATGATGTTGGTAGTGGTCTTAGATGATGTAGGTAGTGGTCTTAGATGATGTAGGTTGTGGACTTAGATGAAGAAGGTAGTGGTCTTAGATGATGTAGGTAGTGGACTTAGATGATGTAGGTAGTGGTCTTAGATGATGTAGGTCGTGGTCTTAGATGATGTAGGTTGTGGACTTAGATGAAGTAGGTAGTGGTCTTAGATGATGTAGGTTGTGGACTTAGATGATGTAGGTAGTGGTCTTAGATGATGTAGGTTGTGGACTTAGATGAAGTAGGTAGTGGTCTTAGATGATGTAGGTAGTGGACTTAGATGATGTAGGCAGTGGACTTAGATGGTGTAAGATGTGGACTTAGTTGATGTAGGTAGTGGACTTAGATGATGTAGGTAGTGGTCTTAGATGTGGTCGGTGGTGGACTTAGATGAAGTAGGTAGTGGTCTTAGATGATGTAGGTAGTGGACTTAGATGATGTAGGTAGTGGTCTTAGATGATGTAGGTAGTGGACTTAGATGATGTAGGCAGTGGACTTAGATGGTGTAAGATGTGGACTTAGTTGATGTAGGTAGTGGACTTAGATGATGTAGGTAGTGGTCTTAGATGTGGTCGGTGGTGGACTTAGATGAAGTAGGTAGTGGTCTTAGATGATGTAGGTAGTGGACTTAGATGATGTAGGTAGTGGTCTTAGATGATGTAGGTAGTGGTCTTAGATGATGTAGGTTATGGACTTAGATGAAGTAGGTAGTGGTCTTAGATTATGTAGGTAGTGGACTTAGATGATGTAGGTAGTGGTCTTAGATGATGTATGTCGTGGTGTTAGATGATGTAGGTTGTGGACTTAGATGAAGTAGGTAGTGGACTTAGATGATGTACGTAGTGGTCTTAGATGTGGTCGGTGGTGGACTTAGATGAAGTAGGTAGTGGTCTTAGATGATGTAGGTAGTGGTCTTAGATGATGTAGGTGGTGGACTTCGATTATGTAGGTAGTGGTCTTAGATGATGTAGGTTGTGGACTTAGATGATGTAGATAGTGGACTTAGATGATGTAGGTAGTGGTCTTAGATGATGTAGGTCGTGGTCTTAGATGATGTAGGTTGTGGACTTAGATGAAGTAGGTAGTGGACTTAGATGATGTACGTAGTGGTCTTAGATGTGGTCGGTGGTGGACTTAGATGAATTAGGTAGTGGTCTTAGATGTGGTCGGTGGTGGACTTAGATGAATTAGGTAGTGGTCTTAGATGATGTAGGTAGTGGTCTTAGATGATGTAGGTGGTGGACTTCGATTAAGTAGGTAGTGTGCTTAGATGATGTAGGTTGTGGACTTAGATGATGTAGATAGTGGACTTAGATGATGTAGGTTGTGGACTTAGATGATGTAGGTAGCAGACTTAAATGAAGTAGGTAGTGGTCTTAGATGATGTAGGTAGTGGACTTAGATGATGTAGGTAGTGGTCTTAGATGATGAAGGTCGTGGTCTTAGATGATGTAGGTTGTGGACTTAGATGAAGTAGGTAGTGGACTTAGATGATGTAGGTAGTGGACTTAGATGATGTAGGTAGTGTTCTTAGATGATGTAAGTAGAGAACTAAGACTATGTAGGTACTGGACTTAGATTATGTAGGTCGTGGTCTTAGATGATGTAGGTAGTGAACTTAGATGAAGTAGGTAGTGGTCTTAGATGATGTAGGTAGTGGACTTAGATGATGTAGGTTATTGAACTTAGATGAAGTAGGTAGTGGTCTTAGATGATGTAGGTCGTGGACTTAGATGATGTAGGTTTGTGGACTTAGATGATGTAGGCAGTGGACTTAGATGGTGTAAGATGTGGACTTAGATGATGTAGGTAGTGGACATAGATGATGTAGGTAGTGGTCTTAGATGTGGTCGGTGGTGGACTTAGATGAAGTAGGTAGTGGTCTTAGATGATGTAGGTAGTGGTCTTAGATGATGTAGGTTGTGGACTTAGATGAAGTAGGTAGTGGTCTTAGATGATGTAGGTAGTGGACTTAGATGATGTAGGTAGTGGTCTTAGATGATGTAGGTCGTGGTCTTAGATGATGTAGGTTGTGGACTTAGATGAAGTAGGTAGTGGACTTAGATGATGTAGGTAGTGGACTTAGATGATGTAGGTAGTGGTCTTAGATGATGTAGGTAGTGAACTAAGATGATGTAGGTACTGGACTTAGATGATGTAGGTAGTGTTCTTAGATGATGTAGGTAGTGAACTTAGATGATGTAGGTTATGGACTTAGATGAAGTAGGTAGTGGTCTTAGATTATGTAGGTAGTGGACTTAGATGATGTAGGTAGTGGTCTTAGATGATGTAGGTCGTGGTGTTAGATGATGTAGGTTGTGGACTTAGATGAAGTAGGTAGTGGACTTAGATGATGTACGTAGTGGTCTTAGATGTGGTCGGTGGTGGACTTAGATGAAGTAGGTAGTGGTCTTAGATGATGTAGGTAGTGGTCTTAGATGATGTAGGTGGTGGACTTCGATTATGTAGGTAGTGGTCTTAGATGATGTAGGTTGTGGACTTAGATGATGTAGATAGTGGACTTAGATGATGTAGGTAGTGGTCTTAGATGATGTAGGTCGTGGTCTTAGATGATGTAGGTTGTGGACTTAGATGAAGTAGGTAGTGGACTTAGATGATGTACGTAGTGGTCTTAGATGTGGTCGGTGGTGGACTTAGATGAATTAGGTAGTGGTCTTAGATGATGTAGGTAGTGGTCTTAGATGATGTAGGTGGTGGACTTCGATTATGTAGGTAGTGGTCTTAGATGATGTAGGTTGTGGACTTAGATGATGTAGATAGTGGACTTAGATGATGTAGGTTGTGGACTTAGATGATGTAGGTAGCAGACTTAAATGAAGTAGGTAGTGGTCTTAGATGATGTAGGTAGTGGACTTAGATGATGTAGGTAGTGGTCTTAGATGATGAAGGTCGTGGTCTTAGATGATGTAGGTTGTGGACTTAGATGAAGTAGGTAGTGGACTTAGATGATGTAGGTAGTGGACTTAGATGATGTAGGTAGTGTTCTTAGATGATGTAAGTAGAGAACTAAGACTATGTAGGTACTGGACTTAGATTATGTAGGTCGTGGTCTTAGATGATGTAGGTAGTGAACTTAGATGAAGTAGGTAGTGGTCTTAGATGATGTAGGTAGTGGACTTAGATGATGTAGGTTATTGAACTTAGATGAAGTAGGTAGTGGTCTTAGATGATGTAGGTCGTGGACTTAGATGATGTAGGTTTGTGGACTTAGATGATGTAGGCAGTGGACTTAGATGGTGTAAGATGTGGACTTAGATGATGTAGGTAGTGGACATAGATGATGTAGGTAGTGGTCTTAGATGTGGTCGGTGGTGGACTTAGATGAAGTAGGTAGTGGTCTTAGATGATGTAGGTAGTGGTCTTAGATGATGTAGGTTGTGGACTTAGATGAAGTAGGTAGTGGTCTTAGATGATGTAGGTAGTGGACTTAGATGATGTAGGTAGTGGTCTTAGATGATGTAGGTCGTGGTCTTAGATGATGTAGGTTGTGGACTTAGATGAAGTAGGTAGTGGACTTAGATGATGTAGGTAGTGGACTTAGATGATGTAGGTAGTGGTCTTAGATGATGTAGGTAGTGAACTAAGATGATGTAGGTACTGGACTTAGATGATGTAGGTAGTGTTCTTAGATGATGTAGGTAGTGAACTTAGATGAAGTAGGTAGTGGTCTTAGATGATGTAGGTAGTGGACTTAGATGATGTAGGTAGTGAACTTAGATGAAGTAGGTAGTGGTCTTAGATGATGTAGGTTGTGGACTTAGATGATGTAGGTAGTGGTCTTAGATGATGTAGGTTGTGGACTTAGATGAAGTAGGTAGTGGTCTTAGATGATGTAGGTAGTGGACTTAGATGATGTAGGCAGTGGACTTAGATGGTGTAAGATGTGGACTTAGTTGATGTAGGTAGTGGACTTAGATGATGTAGGTAGTGGTCTTAGATGTGGTCGGTGGTGGACTTAGATGAAGTAGGTAGTGGTCTTAGATGATGTAGGTAGTGGACTTAGATGATGTAGGTAGTGGTCTTAGATGATGTAGGTAGTGGTCTTAGATGATGTAGGTTGTGGACTTAGATGAAGTAGGTAGTGGTCTTAGATGATATAGGTAGTGGACTTAGATGATGTAGGCAGTGGACTTAGATGGTGTAAGATGTGGACTTAGATGATGTAGGTAGTGGACTTAGATGATGTAGGTAGTGGTCTTAGATGTGGTCGGTGGTGGACTTAGATGAAGTAGGTAGTGGTCTTAGATGATGTAGGTAGTGGACTTAGATGATGTTGGTAGTGGTCTTAGATGATGTAGGTAGTGGTCTTAGATGATGTAGGTTGTGGACTTAGATGAAGTAGGTAGTGGTCTTAGATGATGTAGGTAGTGGACTTAGATGATGTAGGTAGTGGTCTTAGATGATGTAGGTTGTGGACTTAGATGATGTAGGTAGGTAGTGGTCTTAGATGATGATGTAGGTAGTGGACTTAGATGATGTAGGTAGTGGACTTAGATGATGTAGGTAGTGGACTTAGATGATGTAGGTAGTGGACTTAGATGATGTAGGTAGTGGTCTTAGATGATGTAGGTAGTGGACTTAGATGATGTAGGTAGTGGTCTTAGATGATGTAGGTAGTGGACTTAGATGATGTAGGTAGTGGTCTTAGATGATGTAGGTAGTGGACTTAGATGATGTAGGCGTAGTGGACTTAGATGATGTAAGATGTGGACTTAGATGATGTAGGTAGTGGACTTAGATGATGTAGGTAGTGGACTTAGATGATGTAGGTAGTGGACTTAGATGATGTAGGTAGTGGTCTTAGATGATGTAGGTAGTGAACTAAGATGATGTAGGTACTGGACTTAGATGATGTAGGTAGTGGTCTTAGATGATGTAGGTAGTGAACTTAGATGAAGTAGGCAGTGGTCTTAGATGATGTAGGTAGTGGACTTAGATGAAGTAGGTAGTGGTCTTAGATGATGTAGGTAGTGGACTTAGATGATGTAGGTAGTGGACTTAGA
The DNA here is from genome assembly GCA_030435695.1 of Brachymystax lenok tsinlingensis. Taxonomy (NCBI): domain Eukaryota; kingdom Metazoa; phylum Chordata; class Actinopteri; order Salmoniformes; family Salmonidae; genus Brachymystax; species Brachymystax lenok. Next base: position 41,728,051 of record CM059810.1, read on the forward strand.
TGATGTTGGTAGTGGTCTTAGATGATGTAGGTAGTGGTCTTAGATGATGTAGGTTGTGGACTTAGATGAAGAAGGTAGTGGTCTTAGATGATGTAGGTAGTGGACTTAGATGATGTAGGTAGTGGTCTTAGATGATGTAGGTCGTGGTCTTAGATGATGTAGGTTGTGGACTTAGATGAAGTAGGTAGTGGACTTAGATGATGTATGTAGTGGACTTAGATGATGTAGGTAGTGGACTTAGATGATGTAGGTAGTGGTCTTAGATGATGTAGGTAGTGAACTAAGATGATGTAGGTACTGGACTTAGATGATGTAGGTAGTGGTCTTAGATGATGTAGGTAGTGAACTTAGATGAAGTAGGTAGTGGTCTTAGATGATGTAGGTAGTGGACTTAGATGATGTAGGTAGTGAACTTAGATGAAGTAGGTAGTGGTCTTAGATGATGTAGGTAGTGGACTTAGATGATGTAGGTAGTGGTCTTAGATGATGTAGGTTGTGGACTTAGATGATGTAGGTAGTGGACTTAGATGATGTAGGTAGTGGTCTTAGATGATGTAGGTCGTGGTCTTAGATGATGTAGGTTGTGGACTTAGATGAAGTAGGTAGTGGACTTAGATGATGTAGGTAGTGGACTTAGATGATGTAGGTAGTGGACTTAGATGATGTAGGTAGTGGTCTTAGATGATGTAGGTAGTGGACTTAGATGATGTAGGCAGTGGACTTAGATGGTGTAAGATGTGGACTTAGATGATGTAGGTAGTGGACTTAGATGATGTAGGTAGTGGTCTTAGATTTGGTCGTTGGTGGACTTAGATGAAGTAGGTAGTGGTCTTAGATGATGTAGGTCGTGGTCTTAGATGATGTAGGTTGTGGACTTAGATGATGTAGGTAGTGGACTTAGATGATGTAGGTAGTGGACTTAGATGATGTAGGTAGTGGTCTTAGATGATGTAGGTAGTGGACTTAGATGATGTAGGTAGTGGTCTTAGATGATGTAGGTTGTGGACTTAGATGATGTAGGTAGTGGACTTAGATGATGTAGGTAGTGGTCTTAGATGATGTAGGTCGTGGTCTTAGATGATGTAGGTTGTGGACTTAGATGAAGTAGGTAGTGGACTTAGATGATGTAGGTAGTGGACTTAGATGATGTAGGTAGTGGACTTAGATGATGTAGGTAGTGGTCTTAGATGATGTAGGTAGTGGACTTAGATGATGTAGGCAGTGGACTTAGATGGTGTAAGATGTGGACTTAGATGATGTAGGTAGTGGACTTAGATGATGTAGGTAGTGGTCTTAGATTTGGTCGTTGGTGGACTTAGATGAAGTAGGTAGTGGTCTTAGATGATGTAGGTCGTGGTCTTAGATGATGTAGGTTGTGGACTTAGATGAAGTAGGTAGTGGACTTAGATGATGTATGTAGTGGACTTAGATGATGTAGGTAGTGGACTTAGATGATGTAGGTAGTGGTCTTAGATGATGTAGGTAGTGGTCTTAGATGATGTAGGTTGTGGACTTAGATGATGTAGGTAGTGGACTTAGATGATGTAGGTAGTGGTCTTAGATGATGTAGGTCGTGGTCTTAGATGATGTAGGTTGTGGACTTAGATGAAGTAGGTAGTGGACTTAGATGATGTAGGTAGTGGACTTAGATGATGTAGGTAGTGGACTTAGATGATGTAGGTAGTGGTCTTAGATGATGTAGGTAGTGGACTTAGATGATGTAGGCAGTGGACTTAGATGGTGTAAGATGTGGACTTAGATGATGTAGGTAGTGGACTTAGATGATGTAGGTAGTGGTCTTAGATTTGGTCGTTGGTGGACTTAGATGAAGTAGGTAGTGGTCTTAGATGATGTAGGTCGTGGTCTTAGATGAAGTAGGTAGTGGACTTAGATGATGTATGTAGTGGACTTAGATGATGTAGGTAGTGGACTTAGATGATGTAGGTAGTGGTCTTAGATGATGTAGGTAGTGAACTAAGATGATGTAGGTACTGGACTTAGATGATGTAGGTAGTGGTCTTAGATGATGTAGGTAGTGGACTTAGATGATGTAGGTAGTGGTCTTAGATGATGTAGGTCGTGGTCTTAGATGATGTAGGTTGTGGACTTAGATGAAGTAGGTAGTGGACTTAGATGATGTAGGTAGTGGACTTAGATGATGTAGGTAGTGGACTTAGATGATGTAGGTAGTGGTCTTAGATGATGTAGGTAGTGGACTTAGATGATGTAGGCAGTGGACTTAGATGGTGTAAGATGTGGACTTAGATGATGTAGGTAGTGGACTTAGATGATGTAGGTAGTGGTCTTAGATTTGGTCGTTGGTGGACTTAGATGAAGTAGGTAGTGGTCTTAGATGATGTAGGTCGTGGTCTTAGATGAAGTAGGTAGTGGACTTAGATGATGTATGTAGTGGACTTAGATGATGTAGGTAGTGGACTTAGATGATGTAGGTAGTGGTCTTAGATGATGTAGGTAGTGAACTAAGATGATGTAGGTACTGGACTTAGATGATGTAGGTAGTGGTCTTAGATGATGTAGGTAGTGAACTTAGATGATGTAGGTAGTGGTCTTAGATGATGTAGGTAGTGGACTTAGATGATGTAGGTAGTGAACTTAGATGAAGTAGGTAGTGGTCTTAGATGATGTAGGTAGTGGACTTAGATGATGTAGGTAGTGGTCTTAGATGATGTAGGCAGTGGACTTAGATGGTGTAAGATGTGGACTTAGATGATGTAGGTAGTGGACTTAGATGATGTAGGTAGTGGTCTTAGATGTGGTCGTTGGTGGACTTAGATGAAGTAGGTAGTGGTCTTAGATGATGTAGGTCGTGGTCTTAGATGATGTAGGTTGTGGACTTAGATGAAGTAGGTAGTGGACTTAGATGATGTATGTAGTGGACTTAGATGATGTAGGTAGTGGACTTAGATGATGTAGGTAGTGGACTTAGATGATGTAGGTAGTGGACTTAGATGATGTAGGTAGTGGTCTTAGATGATGTAGGTAGTGGACTTAGATGATGTAGGCAGTGGACTTAGATGGTGTAAGATGTGGACTTAGATGATGTAGGTAGTGGACTTAGATGATGTAGGTAGTGGTCTTAGATTTGGTCGTTGGTGGACTTAGATGAAGTAGGTAGTGGTCTTAGATGATGTAGGTAGTGGTCTTAGATTTGGTCGTTGGTGGACTTAGATGAAGTAGGTAGTGGTCTTAGATGATGTAGGTCGTGGTCTTAGATTTGGTCGTTGGTGGACTTAGATGAAGTAGGTAGTGGTCTTAGATGATGTAGGTTGTGGACTTAGATGAAGTAGGTAGTGGACTTAGATGATGTATGTAGTGGACTTAGATGATGTAGGTAGTGGACTTAGATGATGTAGGTAGTGGTCTTAGATGATGTAGGTAGTGAACTAAGATGATGTAGGTACTGGACTTAGATGATGTAGGTAGTGGTCTTAGATGATGTAGGTAGTGGACTTAGATGATGTAGGCAGTGGACTTAGATGGTGTAAGATGTGGACTTAGATGATGTAGGTAGTGGACTTAGATGATGTAGGTAGTGGTCTTAGATTTGGTCGTTGGTGGACTTAGATGAAGTAGGTAGTGGTCTTAGATGATGTAGGTAGTGGTCTTAGATTTGGTCGTTGGTGGACTTAGATGAAGTAGGTAGTGGTCTTAGATGATGTAGGTCGTGGTCTTAGATTTGGTCGTTGGTGGACTTAGATGAAGTAGGTAGTGGTCTTAGATGATGTAGGTTGTGGACTTAGATGAAGTAGGTAGTGGACTTAGATGATGTATGTAGTGGACTTAGATGATGTAGGTAGTGGACTTAGATGATGTAGGTAGTGGTCTTAGATGATGTAGGTAGTGAACTAAGATGATGTAGGTACTGGACTTAGATGATGTAGGTAGTGGTCTTAGATGATGTAGGTAGTGAACTTAGATGATGTAGGTAGTGGTCTTAGATGATGTAGGTAGTGGACTTAGATGATGTAGGTAGTGAACTTAGATGAAGTAGGTAGTGGTCTTAGATGATGTAGGTAGTGGACTTAGATGATGTAGGTAGTGGTCTTAGATGATGTAGGCAGTGGACTTAGATGGTGTAAGATGTGGACTTAGATGATGTAGGTAGTGGACTTAGATGATGTAGGTAGTGGTCTTAGATGTGGTCGTTGGTGGACTTAGATGAAGTAGGTAGTGGTCTTAGATGATGTAGGTCGTGGTCTTAGATGATGTAGGTTGTGGACTTAGATGAAGTAGGTAGTGGACTTAGATGATGTATGTAGTGGACTTAGATGATGTAGGTAGTGGACTTAGATGATGTAGGTAGTGGTCTTAGATGATGTAGGTAGTGAACTAAGATGATGTAGGTACTGGACTTAGATGATGTAGGTAGTGGTCTTAGATGATGTAGGTAGTGAACTTAGATGATGTAGGTAGTGGTCTTAGATGATGTAGGTAGTGGACTTAGATGATGTAGGTAGTGAACTTAGATGAAGTAGGTAGTGGTCTTAGATGATGTAGGTAGTGGACTTAGATGATGTAGGTAGTGGTCTTAGATGATGTAGGCAGTGGACTTAGATGGTGTAAGATGTGGACTTAGATGATGTAGGTAGTGGACTTAGATGATGTAGGTAGTGGTCTTAGATGTGGTCGTTGGTGGACTTAGATGAAGTAGGTAGTGGTCTTAGATGATGTAGGTCGTGGTCTTAGATGATGTAGGTTGTGGACTTAGATGAAGTAGGTAGTGGACTTAGATGATGTATGTAGTGGACTTAGATGATGTAGGTAGTGGACTTAGATGATGTAGGTAGTGGTCTTAGATGATGTAGGTAGTGTTCTAAGATGATGTAGGTACTGGACTTAGATGATGTAGGTAGTGGTCTTAGATGATGTAGGTAGTGAACTTAGATGAAGTAGGTAGTGGTCTTAGATGATGTAGGTAGTGGACTTAGATGATGTAGGTAGTGAACTTAGATGAAGTAGGTAGTGGTCTTAGATGATGTAGGTAGTGGACTTAGATGATGTAGGTAGTGGTCTTAGATGATGTAGGTCGTGGTCTTAGATGATGTAGGTTGTGGACTTAGATGAAGTAGGTAGTGGACTTAGATGATGTAGGTAGTGGACTTAGATGATGTAGGTAGTGGACTTAGATGATGTAGGTAGTGGTCTTAGATGATGTAGGTAGTGGACTTAGATGATGTAGGCAGTGGACGTAGATGGTGTAAGATGTGGACTTAGATGATGTAGGTAGTGGACTTAGATGATGTAGGTAGTGGTCTTAGATGTGGTCGTTGGTGGACTTAGATGAAGTAGGTAGTGGTCTTAGATGATGTAGGTCGTGGTCTTAGATGATGTAGGTTGTGGACTTAGATGAAGTAGGTAGTGGACTTAGATGATGTATGTAGTGGACTTAGATGATGTAGGTAGTGGTCTTAGATGATGTAGGTAGTGAACTTAGATGATGTAGGTAGTGGTCTTAGATGATGTAGGTAGTGAACTAAGATGATGTAGGTACTGGACTTAGATGATGTAGGTAGTGGTCTTAGATGATGTAGGTAGTGAACTTAGATGAAGTAGGTAGTGGTCTTAGATGATGTAGGTAGTGGACTTAGATGATGTAGGTAGTGAACTTAGATGAAGTAGGTAGTGGTCTTAGATGATGTAGGTAGTGGACTTAGATGATGTAGGTAGTGAACTTAGATGAAGTAGGTAGTGGTCTTAGATAATGTAGGTAGTGGACTTAGATGATGTAGGTAGTGGTCTTAGATGATGTAGGTTGTGGACTTAGATGAAGTAGGTAGTGGACTTAGATGATGTATGTAGTGGACTTAGATGATGTAGGTAGTGGACTTAGATGATGTAGGTAGTGGTCTTAGATGATGTAGGTAGTGAACTAAGATGATGTAGGTACTGGACTTAGATGATGTAGGTAGTGGTCTTAGATGATGTAGGTAGTGAACTTAGATGAAGTAGGTAGTGGTCTTAGATGATGTAGGTAGTGGACTTAGATGATGTAGGTAGTGGTCTTAGATGATGTAGGTTGTGGACTTAGATGATGTAGGTAGTGGACTTAGATGATGTAGGTAGTGGTCTTAGATGATGTAGGTCGTGGTCTTAGATGATGTATGTTGTGGACTTAGATGAAGTAGGTAGTGGACTTAGATGATGTAGGTAGTGGACTTAGATGATGTAGGTAGTGGTCTTAGATGATGTAGGTTGTGGACTTAGATGAAGTAGGTAGTGGACTTAGATGATGTATGTAGTGGACTTAGATGATGTAGGTAGTGGACTTAGATGATGTAGGTAGTGGTCTTAGATGATGTAGGTAGTGAACTAAGATGATGTAGGTACTGGACTTAGATGATGTAGGTAGTGGTCTTAGATGATGTAGGTAGTGAACTTAGATGAAGTAGGTAGTGGTCTTAGATGATGTAGGTAGTGGACTTAGATGATGTAGGTAGTGGTCTTAGATGATGTAGGTTGTGGACTTAGATGATGTAGGTAGTGGACTTAGATGATGTAGGTAGTGGTCTTAGATGATGTAGGTCGTGGTCTTAGATGATGTAGGTTGTGGACTTAGATGAAGTAGGTAGTGGACTTAGATGATGTAGGTAGTGGACTTAGATGATGTAGGTAGTGGACTTAGATGATGTAGGTAGTGGTCTTAGATGATGTAGGTAGTGGACTTAGATGATGTAGGCAGTGGACTTAGATGGTGTAAGATGTGGACTTAGATTATGTAGGTAGTGGACTTAGATGATGTAGGTAGTGGACTTAGATGATGTAGGTTGTGGACTTAGATGATGTAGGCAGTGGACTTAGATGGTATAAGATGTGGACTTAGATGATGTAGGTAGTGGACTTAGATGATGTAGGTAGTTGTCTTAGATGTGGTCGGTGGTGGACTTAGATGAAGTAGGTAGTGGTCTTAGATGATGTAGGTAGTGGACTTAGATGATGTAGGTAGTGGTCTTAGATGATGTAGGTAGTGGTCTTAGATGATGTAGGTTGTGGACTTAGATGAACTAGGTAGTGGTCTTAGATGATGTAGGTAGTGGACTTAGATGATGTAGGTAGTGGTCTTAGATGATGTAGGTAGTGGTCTTAGATGATGTAGGCAGTGGACTCAGAGTAAGTAGTTAGTGGTCTTATATGATGTAGGTTGTGGACTTAGATTGTGTAATATGTGGACTTAGATAATGTAGGTAGTGGACTTAGATGATGTAGGTAGTGAACTTAGATGAAGTAGGTAGTGGTCTTAGATGATGTAGGTAGTGGACTTAGATGATGTAGGTAGTGAACTTAGATGAAGTAGGTAGTGGTCTTAGATGATGTAGGTAGTGGACTTAGATGATGTAGGTCGTGGTCTTAGATGATTTAGGTAGTGGACTTAGATGATGTAGGTAGTGGTCTTAGATGATGTAGGTCGTGGTCTTAGATGATGTAGGTTGTGGACTTAGATGAAGTAGGTAGTGGACTTAGATGATGTAGGTAGTGGACTTAGATGATGTAGGTAGTGGTCTTAGATGATGTAGGTTGTGGACTTAGATGAAGTAGGTAGTGGACTTAGATGATGTATGTAGTGGACTTAGATGATGTAGGTACTGAACTTAGATGATGTAGGTAGTGGTCTTAGATGATGTAGGTAGTGAACTTAGATGAAGTAGGTAGTGGTCTTAGATGATGTAGGTAGTGGACTTAGATGATGTAGGTAGTGGTCTTAGATGATGTAGGTTGTGGACTTAGATGATGTAGGTAGTGGACTTAGATGATGTAGGTAGTGGTCTTAGATGATGTAGGTCGTGGTCTTAGATGATGTAGGTTGTGGACTTAGATGAAGTAGGTAGTGGACTTAGATGATGTAGGTAGTGGACTTAGATGATGTAGGTAGTGGACTTAGATGATGTAGGTAGTGGTCTTAGATGATGTAGGTAGTGGACTTAGATGATGTAGGCAGTGGACTTAGATGGTGTAAGATGTGGACTTAGATGATGTAGGTAGTGGACTTAGATGATGTAGGTAGTGGACTTAGATGATGTAGGTTGTGGACTTAGATGATGTAGGCAGTGGACTTAGATGGTATAAGATGTGGACTTAGATGATGTAGGTAGTGGACTTAGATGATGTAGGTAGTTGTCTTAGATGTGGTCGGTGGTGGACTTAGATGAAGTAGGTAGTGGTCTTAGATGATGTAGGTAGTGGACTTAGATGATGTAGGTAGTGGTCTTAGATGATGTAGGTAGTGGTCTTAGATGATGTAGGTTGTGGACTTAGATGAACTAGGTAGTGGTCTTAGATGATGTAGGTAGTGGACTTAGATGATGTAGGTAGTGGTCTTAGATGATGTAGGTAGTGGTCTTAGATGATGTAGGCAGTGGACTCAGAGTAAGTAGTTAGTGGTCTTATATGATGTAGGTTGTGGACTTAGATTGTGTAATATGTGGACTTAGATAATGTAGGTAGTGGACTTAGATGATGTAGGTAGTGAACTTAGATGAAGTAGGTAGTGGTCTTAGATGATGTAGGTAGTGGACTTAGATGATGTAGGTAGTGAACTTAGATGAAGTAGGTAGTGGTCTTAGATGATGTAGGTAGTGGACTTAGATGATGTAGGTCGTGGTCTTAGATGATTTAGGTAGTGGACTTAGATGATGTAGGTAGTGGTCTTAGATGATGTAGGTCGTGGTCTTAGATGATGTAGGTTGTGGACTTAGATGAAGTAGGTAGTGGACTTAGATGATGTAGGTAGTGGACTTAGATGATGTAGGTAGTGGACTTAGATGATGTAGGTAGTGGTGTTAGATGATGTAGGTAGTGAACTAAGATGATGTAGGTACTGGACTTAGATGATGTAGGTAGTGGTCTTAGATGATGTAGGTAGTGGACTTAGATGATGTAGATAGTTGTCTTAGATGTGGTCGGTGGTGGACTTAGATGAAGTAGGTAGTGGTCTTAGATGATGTAGGTAGTGGACTTAGATGATGTAGGTAGTGGTCTTAGATGATGTAGGTAGTGGTCTTAGATGATGTAGGTTGTGGACTTAGATGAAGTAGGTAGTGGTCTTAGATGATGTATGTAGTGGACTTAGATGATGTAGGTAGTGGTCTTAGATGATGTAGGTAGTGGTCTTAGATGATGTAGGCAGTGGACTCAGAGTAAGTAGTTAGTGGTCTTATATGATGTAGGTTGTGGACTTAGATTGTGTAATATGTGGACTTAGATAATGTAGGTAGTGGACTTAGATGATGTAGGTAGTGAACTTAGATGAAGTAGGTAGTGGTCTTAGATGATGTAGGTAGTGGTCTTAGATGATGTAGGTTGTGGACTTAGATGATGTAGGTTGTGGACTTAGATGATGTAGGCAGTGGACTTAGATGGTGTAAGATGTGGACTTAGATGATGTAGGTAGTGGACTTAGATGATGTAGGTAGTGGTCTTAGATGATGTAGGTAGTGGTCTTAGATGATGTAGGTCGTGGTCTTAGATGATTTAGGTAGTGGACTTAGATGATGTAGGTAGTGGACTTAGATGATGTAGGTAGTGAACTTAGATGAAGTAGGTAGTGGTCTTAGATGATGTAGGTAGTGGACTTAGATGATGTAGGTAGTGGTCTTAGATGATGTAGGTTGTGGACTTAGATGATGTAGGTAGTGGACTTAGATGATGTAGGTTGTGGACTTAGATGATGTAGGCAGTGGACTTAGATGGTGTAAGATGTGGACTTAGATGATGTAGGTAGTGGACTTAGATGATGTAGGTAGTGGTCTTAGATGATGTAGGTAGTGGTCTTAGATGATGTAGGTCGTGGTCTTAGATGATTTAGGTAAGGGAAGACCCCCATGAAATGGACAAAAATGAATGGCAACATATTGCCATTGGAACAAACATACACACGATGGAAAAGAGTGCCCAAATGTACGCCATTTCGTGTATTTCTTATGGCAAACGGCATACGGCAAATGCCAAGTGTAATAACTCAAAATTACTATAGGTGGCGAGCGTTCCAACGGGCAAAACATATTGCAAATGTACATGAAGACAAGACCCAAGGGTCAAATTTTGACATTTCCAAAAAATATCAAAATCACTATACCTCCTAAAAAAGTGCTTTCTTGGCCGTTTTTCGCGATTCTAACGACTTTTCGTTATAATCTCACGCATAGAAGATGTGTATAAACATATCCTTGTCTAATTTTAATAAAGTTAATTTTTATTAACTTTTTTATTGTCCATTTGCAATATGTTTTGTCCATTTGCAATATGTTACCATAGGAAGTCAAAAGTCATGATGTTATGTCCATTTACATATATCGTCATAGGAAGTCGGCTTCCGAACCCAAAAGTCAGTGAGCAATGTCCAAATGGCATTTAAACTGACAAAATGATATATATCACTATGTTAAGCCCTCAATCATCCTATAGGGTCTATTTTTGAAAAACGTCCAAAATGACCAGGGGTGCCTACATTGGGATCGTGATCTTAAAAGCCCATTGAAACATATTGCAAATGTACAGTGAAACATATTGCAAAATGTACAGTACATTTACCAGGTCCATATTTTCAAAAGGGTTTTAAATGACTTTAGGGGGCTGCTCCTGGTCCAGGATCTTTATGGGAGTATCCCACTATGGCCCTAAGTCAGTGGGAGAAGCCCCTGCTCATTTATGGAGTTCTTTCAATTTTAAAAAAGTTGAAAGGCTGAGTGAATCATCTCCTGAGATTATGTTAATGCCACCTTCCCTGAAAGCTTATTTAGTCAAAAATGCATTTAGGGGGGTGCAGTGCCTCCAGGATCCGTATGGGAGCATCCCACTATGGCCCTAAGTCAGTGGGAGAAGCCCCTGCTCATTTATGGAGGTTTTCAAAAAATGTTCAAAAAATGACAGAGTCCACACTCTCTTCCATTGCTTTGTACAGTACATTTGCAATATGTTTCACTGTACATTTGCAATATGTTTCAATGGGCTTTAACATCACGAATATGACAAGATCTAAAATACTTCAGGAATGGTCAATTGACTGCCCATTGATCTCAGGATGGCCAGGATTGATAGCGGTACCTGTCCATAGCTCGTTAGTGTTGATTTCAACATGTAAAAAGCCCATTGAAACATATTGCAAATGTACAGTGAAACATATTGCAAATGTACAGTACATTTACCAGGTCCATATTTTCAAAAGGGTTTTAAATGACTTTAGGGGGCTGCTCCTGGTCCAGGATCCGTATGGGAGCATCCCACTATGGCCCTAAGTCAGTGGGAGAAGCCCTTGCTGATTTATGGAGGTTTTCAAAAAGAAGTCCACACTCTCTTCCATTGCTTTGTACAGTACATTTGCAATATGTTTCACTGTACATTTGCAATATGTTTCAATGGGCTGTTAACATCACGAATATGACAAGCTCTAAAATCCTGCAGGAATGGCCAATTGACTGCTCGTTGATCTCGGGATGGCCAGGATTGATAGCGGTACCTGTCCATAGCTCGTTGGTGTTGATTTCAACATGTCAAAAAAAAGCCCATTGAAACATATTGCAAATGTACAGTGAAACATATTGCAAATGTACAGTACATTTGCAATATGTTTCAATGGGCTTTTAACATCACGAATATGACAAGCTCTAAAATACTGCAGGAATGGCCAATTGACTGCCCGTTGATCTCAGGATGGCCAGGCTTGATAGCGGTACCTGTCCATAGCTCGTTGGTGTTGATTTCAACATGTCAAAAAAGCCCATTGAAACATATTGCAAATGTACAGTGAAACATATTGCAAATGTACAGTACATTTGCAATATGTTTCAATGGGCTTTTAACATCACGAATATGACAAGCTCTAAAATCCTGCAGGAATGGCCAATTGACTGCCCGTTGATCTCAGGATGGCCAGGCTTGATAGCGGTACCTGTCCATAGCTCGTTGGTGTTGATTTCAACATGTCAAAAAAAGCCCATTGAAACATATTGCAAATGTACAGTGAAACATATTGCAAATGTACAGTACATTTGCAATATGTTTCAATGGGCTTTAACATCACGAATATGACAAGCTCTAAAATCCTGCAGGAATGGCCAATTGACTGCCCGTTGATCTCAGGATGGCCAGGCTTGATAGCGGTACCTGTCCATAGCTCGTTGGTGTTGATTTCAACATGTCAAAAAAAGCCCATTGAAACATATTGCAAATGTACAGTGAAACATATTGCAAATGTACAGTACATTTGCAATATGTTTCAATGGGCTTTAACATCACGAATATGACAAGCTCTAAAATACTGCAGGAAAGCCCAATTGACTGCCCGTTGATCTCAGGATGGCCGGGCTTGACGGTTTTAACTTATTGCAAATGGACAAAAGTCTGCCATAAAGTCACTATAATGAAAACGTAAAACACCTAGTTACGTTCTAGTTGCGGGTCCAGTTCCGACGTTATGTGTCGGCCTATCTGAGGCGACCCCAAATCCCGAGTTTCGCTCGATAGGTCATTCGAGCCCGAGCAGCGACCTTAATTGGTGCTGAAAATCCACGCTTCCGGCGTTGCTACGGGGTCCTTGAATGAGCTATCGGACAGAAACGTTAGGGTCCGTCTCTATGGGCCGAGGCGGTTCTAACGCACCTAGCCTTGTGTCTCTGGGACTTTTAGAAATTTTGTCATTTTCGTGATGTAAAAATGAATTGAAAATATTGCAAATGTACAAGGCTGTTTCTCGGCCTGTGAACCTTCTAGAGCCCCATAACTCACCGTGCACTATCGACATAAGCTCTAGAAAAGGGTTCTAAAGTTTCAGAGCTCTAGGTCTGACGGTTCTTTAATAGTTCGAGCGAGTAACTATTGCAGGCAGTGTGTGTCTGTAAGCCCCACACTATGTCACTCCCCATGGACTGTGTGCATGTGTGAGTTTTTCAAGGGATTCTGATGGGAGAAATGACTGATTTACAGTTCATTGGGGTTGCCTAATCACACATGTGAAGTTTTGGAAAATTGTGACCTTTTTAACCCTTCGAAACAGACACTGTGACCACAATTTAAGGCACTTCCGGTTGTCACAGGAAGCTGTAGGTAGACACATATCCTCATTGGGGTAGGCTTTAACAGAATCCTGAGTTTTAAGTCTGTAAGTTAAGAACTGACTGATTCACACAGGGTTGAAAGTCTGTTTTTCACAAACTGCAGGTTGGGTCTATCAAAACACCTTTTGGGTGATTTTTACCACTTCCGGTTGCTCCAGGAAGCTTAGAATCAACACAGGTAGACCTCATAGTGGCCTGATGGATTGCTATCAAAGACAGGTTCATAAGGCATTCATAACCCACATAGGCACCAGGTTGAATTTAGACGAGCAGGCAATGTATTCCTATGGGGAGAGATGTCATAGCAAACGGTTTGATGTAAATACCCTGTTTTCACTGTTAAGGGTTAATGCCACAGGGTCAAAGTTAGGCTTGCACAGATCGGGAGGTCCTAAGGAACGCTCCTGAAGTCGAACCGTGCTTCTAACCCAAACGGTTCTGCCGCTGTCACCCAAAAGCAGCTGAAATTGAGGGCCAGGCTTCAGTTTGGGCCTACTTTTTGGCACAGTTGCTGCGGTCAGACCGAGTGAGCTACGGTCAAGCGTGGCGTCTCGTTGAACTCGGCAAGGCCTAGAGACTATGGTGATGCCATTGCAGGCTCTGTGTGTCTTTAAGACCCACACTGTGTCACTCCATCCCAGCTATGTGTTTGTGTGTGTGTGTGGGAGTTGTCTTGTAAATCTGATGGGAGAAATGACTCATTTACAGTTCATGAGGGTTGCCTAATCACACATATGAAGTTTTGTAAAGATCTGACCTTTTTAACCCTTCGAAACAGCACCTATGACCCCTATTTAAAGCACTTCCGGTTGTCACAGGAAGCTGTAGGTAGACACATATCCTCATTGGGGTATGCTTTAACAGAATCCTGAGTTTTAAGTCTTTAGGTTAAGAACTGACTGATTTACACAGGGTTGAAAGTCTGTTTTTCACAAACTGCAGGTTGGGTCTATCAAAACACCTTTTGGGTGATTTTTACCACTTCCGGTTGCTCCAGGAAGCTTAGAATCAACACAGGTAGACCTCATAGTGGTCTGATGGATTGCTATCGAAGACAGGTTCATAAGACATTCATAACCCACATAGGCACCAGGTTGAATTTAGGGAGCAGGCAATGTATTCCTATGGGGAGAGATGTCATAGCAAACGGTTTGATGTAAATACCCTGTTTTCACTGTTAAGGGTTAATGCCACAGGGTCAAAGTTAGGCTTGCACAGATCGGGAGGTCCTAAGGAACGTTCCAGAAGTCGAATCGTGCTTCTAACCCAAACGGTTCTGCCGCTGTCACTCAAAAGCAGCTGAAATTGAGGGCCAGGCTTCAGTTTGGGCCTACTTTTTGGAACGGTTGCTGCGGTCAGACCGAGTGAGCTACGGTCAAGCGGGGCATCTTGTTGAACTCAGGAAGGCCTAGAGACTATGGTGATGCCATTGCAGGCTCTGTGTGTCTTCAAGCCCCACACTGTGTCACTCCATCCCATATCTGTGTTTGTGTGTGTCTGTGAGGGTTTTCTTGTAAATCTGATGGGGAAATGACCCATTTACAGTTCATGAGGGTTGCCTAATCACACATATGAAGTTTTGGAAAGATGTGACCTTTTTAACCCTTGAAACAGCACCTATGACCCCTATTTAAAGCACTTCCGGTTGTCACAGGAAGCTGTAGTTAGACACATATCCTCATTGGGGTATGCTTTAACAGAATCCTGAGTTATAAGTCTTTAGGTTAAGAACTGACTGATTTACACAGGGTTGAATTGTCTGTTTTTCACAAACTGCAGGTTGGGTATATCAAAACACCTTTTGGGTGATTTTTACCACTTCCGGTTGCTCCAGGAAGCTTAGAATCAACACAGGTAGACCTCATAGTGGTCTGATGGATTGCTATCGAAGACAGGTTCATAAGACATTCATAACCCACATAGGCACCAGGTTGAATTTAGGGAGCAGGCAATGTATTCCTATGGGGAGAGATTTCATAGCAAACGGTTTGATGTAAATACCCTGTTTTTACTGTTAAAGGTTAATGCCACACAGTCACGGTTAGGCTTGCTCAGATCGGGAGGACCTTAGGAACATTCCTGAAGTTGAATTGTGCTTCTAACCCAAACGGGTCTGCCGCTGTCACCCAAAATCAGCTGACATTTAGGGCCAGGCTTCATTTTGCGCCTACTTTTTGCACGGTCTATGAGGTCAGAGCGAGCTACAGTCAAGTGGGGCGTCTCGTTGAACTCGGCACGGCCTAGAGACTATGGTGATGCCCTTTTTGTGTTGATTTCAGTCTGTCATTTTGGTGATGTTTCAGCCCTATTCAAACATATTGCAAATGTACAAAAGTCAACGAGCAAGTCAGCGTCAATCAATCAATTAGATATCATTCTGACACCAAACTGATAAAAACTGACACCAAACCCACTTTTCCCATCTCATTTAGAAGCCAACAATCACATATATCAGGGCAGGCTCAAAATTCTGTTTAAATCATAGTAAAAATGTAAAACACCTAGTTACGTTCTAGCTGCGGGTCCAGTTCCGACATTATGTGTCGGCCTAGCTGAGGCGACCCGAATCTCAAGTTTCGCTCGATAGGTCATTTGAGTCCGAGCAGCGACCTTGATTGGTGCTGAAAATCCACGTTTTCCGGGCGTTGCTACGGGTCCTTGAATGAGCTATCGGACAGAAAGCGTTAGGGTCCGTCTCTATGGGCCGAGGCGGTTCTAATGCACCTAGCCTTGTGTCTCTGGGACTTTTAGAACTTTTGTCATTTTCGTGATGTAAAAATGAATTGAAAATATTGCAAATGTACTGAGGCTGTTTTCGGCCTGAAAACCTTCTAGAGCCCGTAGCTCACCGTGCCACGATCGACTAAAGGTCTAGAATGGGTTTCTAAAGTTTCAGAGCTCTAGGTCTGACGGTTCTTTAATAGTTCGAACAAAAGTAACTATTGCAGGCAGTGTCTGTCTGTAAGCCCCTCACTGTGTCATTCCCCATTGACTGTGCATGTGTGTGATTTCAGAAAATCACAGAAAATCACAGAAATCACGTAGAGCTCGAAACCCACTTTAACGGATCCGTCTGAACACGCAGCAACTGGATCCATAACTTTTTGGTGAAAAAAATATTTTCTCAACATTACAATTGGGCGTTTGCCAATTAATCGAAAATTAAAAAGAGATAAATGTCTGGTTCTTTTTTCCTTACACCGTAGGTTCATGTACTTTGACGTAAAGCTGTCAAATTAGTGCTCTATTTCCATTTTTCACCTTTAATCCCAGAAAATGGGCCTTATCTCAAAAACCGTGAGTCCCTGACGCCATTCTGTTTCGGGCCAACTGCCCATATGGCCAAACCCATGCCCACCAAGTTTCGTCTTCAAAGAGTTTTCGGTTTAGGAGAAAAAGCCAGGTCAATTAGGTGTATGTTTTGTACATTTGCAATATGAAGGCATTCGCCATCTGGTGGGATTAACATGAAGGGCGGAAAAATGAAAAAAATGAATTTATTTTATTAAACGGACATCGAAAGTCCGAGAAAGTTCGTTTGATGACTTCCTGGAAGATTAGGCCCTAGGGCACGGCCCGACGGCGTCGGCTTATTTTAGAAACAATTTGGACGTCTAGTAAGGGAGCGTACATTTGCAATATGCAGTTTCTCATCAAACATACAGCAAATGCCATCCGCGTCCCTTATGTAGGTAGTGGACTTAGATGATGTAGGTAGTGGTCTTAGATGATGTAGGTCGTGGTCTTAGATGATGTAGGTTGTGGACTTAGATGAAGTAGGTAGTGGACTTAGATGATGTAGGTTGTGGTCTTAGATGATGTAGGTTGTGGACTTAGATGAAGTAGGTAGTGGACTTAGATGATGTAGGTAGTGGACTTAGATGATGTAGGTAGTGGACTTAGATGATGTAGGTAGTGGTGTTAGATGATGTAGGTAGTGAACTAAGATGATGTAGGTACTGGACTTAGATGATGTAGGTAGTGGTCTTAGATGATGTAGGTAGTGGACTTAGATGATGTAGGTAGTGAACTTAGATGAAGTAGGTAGTGGTCTTAGATGATGTAGGTAGTGGACTTAGATGATGTAGGTAGTGGTCTTAGATGATGTAGGTTGTGGACTTAGATGATGTAGGTAGTGGACTTAGATGATGTAGGTTGTGGACTTAGATGATGTAGGCAGTGGACTTAGATGGTGTAAGATGTGGACTTAGATGATGTAGGTAGTGGACTTAGATGATGTAGGTAGTGGTCTTAGATGATGTAGGTAGTGGTCTTAGATGATGTAGGTAGTGGTCTTAGATGATGTAGGTTGTGGACTTAGATGATGTAGGTAGTGGTCTTAGATGATGTAGGTCGTGGTCTTAGATGATTTAGGTAGTGGACTTAGATGATGTAGGTAGTGGTCTTAGATGATGTAGGTTGTGGTCTTAGATGATGTAGGTTGTGGACTTAGATGAAGTAGGTAGTGGACTTAGATGATGTAGGTAGTGGACTTAGATGATGTAGGTAGTGGACTTAGATGATGTAGGTAGTGGTGTTAGATGATGTAGGTAGTGAACTAAGATGATGTAGGTACTGGACTTAGATGATGTAGGTAGTGGTCTTAGATGATGTAGGTAGTGGACTTAGATGATGTAGGTAGTGAACTTAGATGAAGTAGGTAGTGGTCTTAGATGATGTAGGTAGTGGACTTAGATGATGTAGGTAGTGGTCTTAGATGATGTAGGTTGTGGACTTAGATGATGTAGGTAGTGGACTTAGATGATGTAGGTTGTGGACTTAGATGATGTAGGCAGTGGACTTAGATGGTGTAAGATGTGGACTTAGATGATGTAGGTAGTGGACTTAGATGATGTAGGTAGTGGTCTTAGATGATGTAGGTAGTGGTCTTAGATGATGTAGGTAGTGGTCTTAGATGATGTAGGTTGTGGACTTAGATGATGTAGGTAGTGGTCTTAGATGATGTAGGTCGTGGTCTTAGATGATTTAGGTAGTGGACTTAGATGATGTAGGTAGTGGTCTTAGATGATGTAGGTTGTGGTCT
This sequence comes from Brachymystax lenok tsinlingensis, assembly GCA_030435695.1. Lineage (NCBI taxonomy): Eukaryota > Metazoa > Chordata > Actinopteri > Salmoniformes > Salmonidae > Brachymystax > Brachymystax lenok. The sequence goes on from CM059810.1 coordinate 41,746,162, forward strand.
TAGATGATGTAGGTTGTGGACTTAGATGAAGTAGGTAGTGGACTTAGATGATGTAGGTAGTGGACTTAGATGATGTAGGTAGTGGACTTAGATGATGTAGGTAGTGGTGTTAGATGATGTAGGTAGTGAACTAAGATGATGTAGGTACTGGACTTAGATGATGTAGGTAGTGGTCTTAGATGATGTAGGTAGTGGACTTAGATGATGTAGGTAGTGAACTTAGATGAAGTAGGTAGTGGTCTTAGATGATGTAGGTAGTGGACTTAGATGATGTAGGTAGTGGTCTTAGATGATGTAGGTTGTGGACTTAGATGATGTAGGTAGTGGACTTAGATGATGTAGGTTGTGGACTTAGATGATGTAGGCAGTGGACTTAGATGGTGTAAGATGTGGACTTAGATGATGTAGGTAGTGGACTTAGATGATGTAGGTAGTGGTCTTAGATGATGTAGGTAGTGGTCTTAGATGATGTAGGTAGTGGTCTTAGATGATGTAGGTTGTGGACTTAGATGATGTAGGTAGTGGTCTTAGATGATGTAGGTCGTGGTCTTAGATGATTTAGGTAGTGGACTTAGATGATGTAGGTAGTGGTCTTAGATGATGTAGGTCTTGGTCTTAGATGATGTAGGTTGTGGACTTAGATGAAGTAGGTAGTGGACTTAGATGATGTAGGTTGTGGTCTTAGATGATGTAGGTTGTGGACTTAGATGAAGTAGGTAGTGGACTTAGATGATGTAGGTAGTGGACTTAGATGATGTAGGTAGTGGACTTAGATGATGTAGGTAGTGGTGTTAGATGATGTAGGTAGTGAACTAAGATGATGTAGGTACTGGACTTAGATGATGTAGGTAGTGGTCTTAGATGATGTAGGTAGTGGACTTAGATGATGTAGGTAGTGAACTTAGATGAAGTAGGTAGTGGTCTTAGATGATGTAGGTAGTGGACTTAGATGATGTAGGTAGTGGTCTTAGATGATGTAGGTTGTGGACTTAGATGATGTAGGTAGTGGACTTAGATGATGTAGGTTGTGGACTTAGATGATGTAGGCAGTGGACTTAGATGGTGTAAGATGTGGACTTAGATGATGTAGGTAGTGGACTTAGATGATGTAGGTAGTGGTCTTAGATGATGTAGGTAGTGGTCTTAGATGATGTAGGTCGTGGTCTTAGATGATTTAGGTAGTGGACTTAGATGATGTAGGTAGTGGTCTTAGATGATGTAGGTCGTGGTCTTAGATGATGTAGGTTGTGGACTTAGATGAAGTAGGTAGTGGACTTAGATGATGTAGGTTGTGGACTTAGATGAAGTAGGTAGTGGACTTAGATGATGTAGGTTGTGGTCTTAGATGATGTAGGTTGTGGACTTAGATGAAGTAGGTAGTGGACTTAGATGATGTAGGTAGTGGACTTAGATGATGTAGGTAGTGGACTTAGATGATGTAGGTTGTGGACTTAGATGAAGTAGGTAGTGGACTTAGATGATGTAGGTTGTGGTCTTAGATGATGTAGGTTGTGGACTTAGATGAAGTAGGTAGTGGACTTAGATGATGTAGGTAGTGGACTTAGATGATGTAGGTAGTGGACTTAGATGATGTAGGTAGTGGTGTTAGATGATGTAGGTAGTGAACTAAGATGATGTAGGTACTGGACTTAGATGATGTAGGTAGTGGTCTTAGATGATGTAGGTAGTGGACTTAGATGATGTAGGTAGTGAACTTAGATGAAGTAGGTAGTGGTCTTAGATGATGTAGGTAGTGGACTTAGATGATGTAGGTAGTGGTCTTAGATGATGTAGGTTGTGGACTTAGATGATGTAGGTAGTGGACTTAGATGATGTAGGTTGTGGACTTAGATGATGTAGGCAGTGGACTTAGATGGTGTAAGATGTGGACTTAGATGATGTAGGTAGTGGACTTAGATGATGTAGGTAGTGGTCTTAGATGATGTAGGTAGTGGTCTTAGATGATGTAGGTCGTGGTCTTAGATGATTTAGGTAGTGGACTTAGATGATGTAGGTAGTGGTCTTAGATGATGTAGGTCGTGGTCTTAGATGATGTAGGTTGTGGACTTAGATGAAGTAGGTAGTGGACTTAGATGATGTAGGTTGTGGACTTAGATGAAGTAGGTAGTGGACTTAGATGATGTAGGTTGTGGTCTTAGATGATGTAGGTTGTGGACTTAGATGAAGTAGGTAGTGGACTTAGATGATGTAGGTAGTGGACTTAGATGATGTAGGTAGTGGACTTAGATGATGTAGGTAGTGGTGTTAGATGATGTAGGTAGTGAACTAAGATGATGTAGGTACTGGACTTAGATGATGTAGGTAGTGGTCTTAGATGATGTAGGTAGTGGACTTAGATGATGTAGGTAGTGAACTTAGATGAAGTAGGTAGTGGTCTTAGATGATGTAGGTAGTGGACTTAGATGATGTAGGTAGTGGTCTTAGATGATGTAGGTTGTGGACTTAGATGATGTAGGTAGTGGACTTAGATGATGTAGGTTGTGGACTTAGATGATGTAGGCAGTGGACTTAGATGGTGTAAGATGTGGACTTAGATGATGTAGGTAGTGGACTTAGATGATGTAGGTAGTGGTCTTAGATGATGTAGGTAGTGGTCTTAGATGATGTAGGTCGTGGTCTTAGATGATTTAGGTAGTGGACTTAGATGATGTAGGTAGTGGTCTTAGATGATGTAGGTCGTGGTCTTAGATGATGTAGGTTGTGGACTTAGATGAAGTAGGTAGTGGACTTAGATGATGTAGGTAGTGGACTTAGATGATGTAGGTAGTGGACTTAGATGATGTAGGTAGTGGTGTTAGATGATGTAGGTAGTGAACTAAGATGATGTAGGTACTGGACTTAGATGATGTAGGTAGTGGTCTTAGATGATACAGGTAGTGGACTTAGATGATGTAGGTAGTGGACTTAGATGATGTAGGTAGTGGTGTTAGATGATGTAGGTAGTGAACTAAGATGATGTAGGTACTGGACTTAGATGATGTAGGTAGTGGTCTTAGATGATGTAGGTAGTGGACTTAGATGATGTAGGTAGTGAACTTAGATGAAGTAGGTAGTGGTCTTAGATGATGTAGGTAGTGGACTTAGATGATGTAGGTAGTGGTCTTAGATGATGTAGGTTGTGGACTTAGATGATGTAGGTAGTGGACTTAGATGATGTAGGTTGTGGACTTAGATGATGTAGGCAGTGGACTTAGATGGTGTAAGATGTGGACTTAGATGATGTAGGTAGTGGACTTAGATGATGTAGGTAGTGGTCTTAGATGATGTAGGTAGTGGTCTTAGATGATGTAGGTAGTGGACTTAGATGATGTAGGTAGTGGTCTTAGATTTGGTCGTTGGTGGACTTAGATGAAGTAGGTAGTGGTCTTAGATGATGTAGGTAGTGGTCTTAGATTTGGTCGTTGGTGGACTTAGATGAAGTAGGTAGTGGTCTTAGATGATGTAGGTCGTGGTCTTAGATTTGGTCGTTGGTGGACTTAGATGAAGTAGGTAGTGGTCTTAGATGATGTAGGTTGTGGACTTAGATGAAGTAGGTAGTGGACTTAGATGATGTATGTAGTGGACTTAGATGATGTAGGTAGTGGACTTAGATGATGTAGGTAGTGGTCTTAGATGATGTAGGTAGTGAACTAAGATGATGTAGGTACTGGACTTAGATGATGTAGGTAGTGGTCTTAGATGATGTAGGTAGTGAACTTAGATGATGTAGGTAGTGGTCTTAGATGATGTAGGTAGTGGACTTAGATGATGTAGGTAGTGAACTTAGATGAAGTAGGTAGTGGTCTTAGATGATGTAGGTAGTGGACTTAGATGATGTAGGTAGTGGTCTTAGATGATGTAGGCAGTGGACTTAGATGGTGTAAGATGTGGACTTAGATGATGTAGGTAGTGGACTTAGATGATGTAGGTAGTGGTCTTAGATGTGGTCGTTGGTGGACTTAGATGAAGTAGGTAGTGGTCTTAGATGATGTAGGTCGTGGTCTTAGATGATGTAGGTTGTGGACTTAGATGAAGTAGGTAGTGGACTTAGATGATGTATGTAGTGGACTTAGATGATGTAGGTAGTGGACTTAGATGATGTAGGTAGTGGTCTTAGATGATGTAGGTAGTGAACTAAGATGATGTAGGTAGTGGACTTAGATGATGTAGGTAGTGGTCTTAGATGATGTAGGTAGTGAACTTAGATGATGTAGGTAGTGGTCTTAGATGATGTAGGTAGTGGACTTAGATGATGTAGGTAGTGAACTTAGATGAAGTAGGTAGTGGTCTTAGATGATGTAGGTAGTGGACTTAGATGATGTAGGTAGTGGTCTTAGATGATGTAGGCAGTGGACTTAGATGGTGTAAGATGTGGACTTAGATGATGTAGGTAGTGGACTTAGATGATGTAGGTAGTGGTCTTAGATGTGGTCGTTGGTGGACTTAGATGAAGTAGGTAGTGGTCTTAGATGATGTAGGTCGTGGTCTTAGATGATGTAGGTTGTGGACTTAGATGAAGTAGGTAGTGGACTTAGATGATGTATGTAGTGGACTTAGATGATGTAGGTAGTGGACTTAGATGATGTAGGTAGTGGTCTTAGATGATGTAGGTAGTGTTCTAAGATGATGTAGGTACTGGACTTAGATGATGTAGGTAGTGGTCTTAGATGATGTAGGTAGTGAACTTAGATGAAGTAGGTAGTGGTCTTAGATGATGTAGGTAGTGGACTTAGATGATGTAGGTAGTGAACTTAGATGAAGTAGGTAGTGGTCTTAGATGATGTAGGTAGTGGACTTAGATGATGTAGGTAGTGGTCTTAGATGATGTAGGTCGTGGTCTTAGATGATGTAGGTTGTGGACTTAGATGAAGTAGGTAGTGGACTTAGATGATGTAGGTAGTGGACTTAGATGATGTAGGTAGTGGACTTAGATGATGTAGGTAGTGGTCTTAGATGATGTAGGTAGTGGACTTAGATGATGTAGGCAGTGGACGTAGATGGTGTAAGATGTGGACTTAGATGATGTAGGTAGTGGACTTAGATGATGTAGGTAGTGGTCTTAGATGTGGTCGTTGGTGGACTTAGATGAAGTAGGTAGTGGTCTTAGATGATGTAGGTCGTGGTCTTAGATGATGTAGGTTGTGGACTTAGATGAAGTAGGTAGTGGACTTAGATGATGTATGTAGTGGACTTAGATGATGTAGGTAGTGGTCTTAGATGATGTAGGTAGTGAACTTAGATGATGTAGGTAGTGGTCTTAGATGATGTAGGTAGTGAACTAAGATGATGTAGGTACTGGACTTAGATGATGTAGGTAGTGGTCTTAGATGATGTAGGTAGTGAACTTAGATGAAGTAGGTAGTGGTCTTAGATGATGTAGGTAGTGGACTTAGATGATGTAGGTAGTGAACTTAGATGAAGTAGGTAGTGGTCTTAGATGATGTAGGTAGTGGACTTAGATGATGTAGGTAGTGAACTTAGATGAAGTAGGTAGTGGTCTTAGATAATGTAGGTAGTGGACTTAGATGATGTAGGTAGTGGTCTTAGATGATGTAGGTTGTGGACTTAGATGAAGTAGGTAGTGGACTTAGATGATGTATGTAGTGGACTTAGATGATGTAGGTAGTGGACTTAGATGATGTAGGTAGTGGTCTTAGATGATGTAGGTAGTGAACTAAGATGATGTAGGTACTGGACTTAGATGATGTAGGTAGTGGTCTTAGATGATGTAGGTAGTGAACTTAGATGAAGTAGGTAGTGGTCTTAGATGATGTAGGTAGTGGACTTAGATGATGTAGGTAGTGGTCTTAGATGATGTAGGTTGTGGACTTAGATGATGTAGGTAGTGGACTTAGATGATGTAGGTAGTGGTCTTAGATGATGTAGGTCGTGGTCTTAGATGATGTAGGTTGTGGACTTAGATGAAGTAGGTAGTGGACTTAGATGATGTAGGTAGTGGACTTAGATGATGTAGGTAGTGGTCTTAGATGATGTAGGTTGTGGACTTAGATGAAGTAGGTAGTGGACTTAGATGATGTATGTAGTGGACTTAGATGATGTAGGTAGTGGACTTAGATGATGTAGGTAGTGGTCTTAGATGATGTAGGTAGTGAACTAAGATGATGTAGGTACTGGACTTAGATGATGTAGGTAGTGGTCTTAGATGATGTAGGTAGTGAACTTAGATGAAGTAGGTAGTGGTCTTAGATGATGTAGGTAGTGGACTTAGATGATGTAGGTAGTGGTCTTAGATGATGTAGGTTGTGGACTTAGATGATGTAGGTAGTGGACTTAGATGATGTAGGTAGTGGTCTTAGATGATGTAGGTCGTGGTCTTAGATGATGTAGGTTGTGGACTTAGATGAAGTAGGTAGTGGACTTAGATGATGTAGGTAGTGGACTTAGATGATGTAGGTAGTGGACTTAGATGATGTAGGTAGTGGTCTTAGATGATGTAGGTAGTGGACTTAGATGATGTAGGCAGTGGACTTAGATGGTGTAAGATGTGGACTTAGATGATGTAGGTAGTGGACTTAGATGATGTAGGTAGTGGACTTAGATGATGTAGGTTGTGGACTTAGATGATGTAGGCAGTGGACTTAGATGGTATAAGATGTGGACTTAGATGATGTAGGTAGTGGACTTAGATGATGTAGGTAGTTGTCTTAGATGTGGTCGGTGGTGGACTTAGATGAAGTAGGTAGTGGTCTTAGATGATGTAGGTAGTGGACTTAGATGATGTAGGTAGTGGTCTTAGATGATGTAGGTAGTGGTCTTAGATGATGTAGGTTGTGGACTTAGATGAACTAGGTAGTGGTCTTAGATGATGTAGGTAGTGGACTTAGATGATGTAGGTAGTGGTCTTAGATGATGTAGGTAGTGGTCTTAGATGATGTAGGCAGTGGACTCCAGAGTAAGTAGTTAGTGGTCTTATATGATGTAGGTTGTGGACTTAGATTGTGTAATATGTGGACTTAGATAATGTAGGTAGTGGACTTAGATGATGTAGGTAGTGAACTTAGATGAAGTAGGTAGTGGTCTTAGATGATGTAGGTAGTGGACTTAGATGATGTAGGTAGTGAACTTAGATGAAGTAGGTAGTGGTCTTAGATGATGTAGGTAGTGGACTTAGATGATGTAGGTCGTGGTCTTAGATGATTTAGGTAGTGGACTTAGATGATGTAGGTAGTGGTCTTAGATGATGTAGGTCGTGGTCTTAGATGATGTAGGTTGTGGACTTAGATGAAGTAGGTAGTGGACTTAGATGATGTAGGTAGTGGACTTAGATGATGTAGGTAGTGGTCTTAGATGATGTAGGTTGTGGACTTAGATGAAGTAGGTAGTGGACTTAGATGATGTATGTAGTGGACTTAGATGATGTAGGTACTGAACTTAGATGATGTAGGTAGTGGTCTTAGATGATGTAGGTAGTGAACTTAGATGAAGTAGGTAGTGGTCTTAGATGATGTAGGTAGTGGACTTAGATGATGTAGGTAGTGGTCTTAGATGATGTAGGTTGTGGACTTAGATGATGTAGGTAGTGGACTTAGATGATGTAGGTAGTGGTCTTAGATGATGTAGGTCGTGGTCTTAGATGATGTAGGTTGTGGACTTAGATGAAGTAGGTAGTGGACTTAGATGATGTAGGTAGTGGACTTAGATGATGTAGGTAGTGGACTTAGATGATGTAGGTAGTGGTCTTAGATGATGTAGGTAGTGGACTTAGATGATGTAGGCAGTGGACTTAGATGGTGTAAGATGTGGACTTAGATGATGTAGGTAGTGGACTTAGATGATGTAGGTAGTGGACTTAGATGATGTAGGTTGTGGACTTAGATGATGTAGGCAGTGGACTTAGATGGTATAAGATGTGGACTTAGATGATGTAGGTAGTGGACTTAGATGATGTAGGTAGTTGTCTTAGATGTGGTCGGTGGTGGACTTAGATGAAGTAGGTAGTGGTCTTAGATGATGTAGGTAGTGGACTTAGATGATGTAGGTAGTGGTCTTAGATGATGTAGGTAGTGGTCTTAGATGATGTAGGTTGTGGACTTAGATGAACTAGGTAGTGGTCTTAGATGATGTAGGTAGTGGACTTAGATGATGTAGGTAGTGGTCTTAGATGATGTAGGTAGTGGTCTTAGATGATGTAGGCAGTGGACTCCAGAGTAAGTAGTTAGTGGTCTTATATGATGTAGGTTGTGGACTTAGATTGTGTAATATGTGGACTTAGATAATGTAGGTAGTGGACTTAGATGATGTAGGTAGTGAACTTAGATGAAGTAGGTAGTGGTCTTAGATGATGTAGGTAGTGGACTTAGATGATGTAGGTAGTGAACTTAGATGAAGTAGGTAGTGGTCTTAGATGATGTAGGTAGTGGACTTAGATGATGTAGGTCGTGGTCTTAGATGATTTAGGTAGTGGACTTAGATGATGTAGGTAGTGGTCTTAGATGATGTAGGTCGTGGTCTTAGATGATGTAGGTTGTGGACTTAGATGAAGTAGGTAGTGGACTTAGATGATGTAGGTAGTGGACTTAGATGATGTAGGTAGTGGACTTAGATGATGTAGGTAGTGGTGTTAGATGATGTAGGTAGTGAACTAAGATGATGTAGGTACTGGACTTAGATGATGTAGGTAGTGGTCTTAGATGATGTAGGTAGTGGACTTAGATGATGTAGATAGTTGTCTTAGATGTGGTCGGTGGTGGACTTAGATGAAGTAGGTAGTGGTCTTAGATGATGTAGGTAGTGGACTTAGATGATGTAGGTAGTGGTCTTAGATGATGTAGGTAGTGGTCTTAGATGATGTAGGTTGTGGACTTAGATGAAGTAGGTAGTGGTCTTAGATGATGTATGTAGTGGACTTAGATGATGTAGGTAGTGGTCTTAGATGATGTAGGTAGTGGTCTTAGATGATGTAGGCAGTGGACTCAGAGTAAGTAGTTAGTGGTCTTATATGATGTAGGTTGTGGACTTAGATTGTGTAATATGTGGACTTAGATAATGTAGGTAGTGGACTTAGATGATGTAGGTAGTGAACTTAGATGAAGTAGGTAGTGGTCTTAGATGATGTAGGTAGTGGTCTTAGATGATGTAGGTTGTGGACTTAGATGATGTAGGTTGTGGACTTAGATGATGTAGGCAGTGGACTTAGATGGTGTAAGATGTGGACTTAGATGATGTAGGTAGTGGACTTAGATGATGTAGGTAGTGGTCTTAGATGATGTAGGTAGTGGTCTTAGATGATGTAGGTCGTGGTCTTAGATGATTTAGGTAGTGGACTTAGATGATGTAGGTAGTGGTCTTAGATGATGTAGGTAGTGGACTTAGATGATGTAGGTAGTGAACTTAGATGAAGTAGGTAGTGGTCTTAGATGATGTAGGTAGTGGACTTAGATGATGTAGGTAGTGGTCTTAGATGATGTAGGTTGTGGACTTAGATGATGTAGGTAGTGGACTTAGATGATGTAGGTTGTGGACTTAGATGATGTAGGCAGTGGACTTAGATGGTGTAAGATGTGGACTTAGATGATGTAGGTAGTGGACTTAGATGATGTAGGTAGTGGTCTTAGATGATGTAGGTAGTGGTCTTAGATGATGTAGGTCGTGGTCTTAGATGATTTAGGTAGTGGACTTAGATGATGTAGGTAGTGGTCTTAGATGATGTAGGTCGTGGTCTTAGATGATGTAGGTTGTGGACTTAGATGAAGTAGGTAGTGGACTTAGATGATGTAGGTTGTGGTCTTAGATGATGTAGGTTGTGGACTTAGATGAAGTAGGTAGTGGACTTAGATGATGTAGGTAGTGGACTTAGATGATGTAGGTAGTGGACTTAGATGATGTAGGTAGTGGTGTTAGATGATGTAGGTAGTGAACTAAGATGATGTAGGTACTGGACTTAGATGATGTAGGTAGTGGTCTTAGATGATGTAGGTAGTGGACTTAGATGATGTAGGTAGTGAACTTAGATGAAGTAGGTAGTGGTCTTAGATGATGTAGGTAGTGGACTTAGATGATGTAGGTAGTGGTCTTAGATGATGTAGGTTGTGGACTTAGATGATGTAGGTAGTGGACTTAGATGATGTAGGTTGTGGACTTAGATGATGTAGGCAGTGGACTTAGATGGTGTAAGATGTGGACTTAGATGATGTAGGTAGTGGACTTAGATGATGTAGGTAGTGGTCTTAGATGATGTAGGTAGTGGTCTTAGATGATGTAGGTAGTGGTCTTAGATGATGTAGGTTGTGGACTTAGATGATGTAGGTAGTGGTCTTAGATGATGTAGGTCGTGGTCTTAGATGATTTAGGTAGTGGACTTAGATGATGTAGGTAGTGGTCTTAGATGATGTAGGTTGTGGTCTTAGATGATGTAGGTTGTGGACTTAGATGAAGTAGGTAGTGGACTTAGATGATGTAGGTAGTGGACTTAGATGATGTAGGTAGTGGACTTAGATGATGTAGGTAGTGGTGTTAGATGATGTAGGTAGTGAACTAAGATGATGTAGGTACTGGACTTAGATGATGTAGGTAGTGGTCTTAGATGATGTAGGTAGTGGACTTAGATGATGTAGGTAGTGAACTTAGATGAAGTAGGTAGTGGTCTTATATGATGTAGGTAGTGGACTTAGATGATGTAGGTAGTGGTCTTAGATGATGTAGGTTGTGGACTTAGATGATGTAGGTAGTGGACTTAGATGATGTAGGTTGTGGACTTAGATGATGTAGGCAGTGGACTTAGATGGTGTAAGATGTGGACTTAGATGATGTAGGTAGTGGACTTAGATGATGTAGGTAGTGGTCTTAGATGATGTAGGTAGTGGTCTTAGATGATGTAGGTAGTGGTCTTAGATGATGTAGGTTGTGGACTTAGATGATGTAGGTAGTGGTCTTAGATGATGTAGGTCGTGGTCTTAGATGATTTAGGTAGTGGACTTAGATGATGTAGGTAGTGGTCTTAGATGATGTAGGTCGTGGTCTTAGATGATGTAGGTTGTGGACTTAGATGAAGTAGGTAGTGGACTTAGATGATGTAGGTTGTGGTCTTAGATGATGTAGGTTGTGGACTTAGATGAAGTAGGTAGTGGACTTAGATGATGTAGGTAGTGGACTTAGATGATGTAGGTAGTGGACTTAGATGATGTAGGTAGTGGTGTTAGATGATGTAGGTAGTGAACTAAGATGATGTAGGTACTGGACTTAGATGATGTAGGTAGTGGTCTTAGATGATGTAGGTAGTGGACTTAGATGATGTAGGTAGTGAACTTAGATGAAGTAGGTAGTGGTCTTAGATGATGTAGGTAGTGGACTTAGATGATGTAGGTAGTGGTCTTAGATGATGTAGGTTGTGGACTTAGATGATGTAGGTAGTGGACTTAGATGATGTAGGTTGTGGACTTAGATGATGTAGGCAGTGGACTTAGATGGTGTAAGATGTGGACTTAGATGATGTAGGTAGTGGACTTAGATGATGTAGGTAGTGGTCTTAGATGATGTAGGTAGTGGTCTTAGATGATGTAGGTCGTGGTCTTAGATGATTTAGGTAGTGGACTTAGATGATGTAGGTAGTGGTCTTAGATGATGTAGGTCGTGGTCTTAGATGATGTAGGTTGTGGACTTAGATGAAGTAGGTAGTGGACTTAGATGATGTAGGTTGTGGACTTAGATGAAGTAGGTAGTGGACTTAGATGATGTAGGTTGTGGTCTTAGATGATGTAGGTTGTGGACTTAGATGAAGTAGGTAGTGGACTTAGATGATGTAGGTAGTGGACTTAGATGATGTAGGTAGTGGACTTAGATGATGTAGGTAGTGGTGTTAGATGATGTAGGTAGTGAACTAAGATGATGTAGGTACTGGACTTAGATGATGTAGGTAGTGGTCTTAGATGATGTAGGTAGTGGACTTAGATGATGTAGGTAGTGAACTTAGATGAAGTAGGTAGTGGTCTTAGATGATGTAGGTAGTGGACTTAGATGATGTAGGTAGTGGTCTTAGATGATGTAGGTTGTGGACTTAGATGATGTAGGTAGTGGACTTAGATGATGTAGGTTGTGGACTTAGATGATGTAGGCAGTGGACTTAGATGGTGTAAGATGTGGACTTAGATGATGTAGGTAGTGGACTTAGATGATGTAGGTAGTGGTCTTAGATGATGTAGGTAGTGGTCTTAGATGATGTAGGTCGTGGTCTTAGATGATTTAGGTAGTGGACTTAGATGATGTAGGTAGTGGTCTTAGATGATGTAGGTCGTGGTCTTAGATGATGTAGGTTGTGGACTTAGATGAAGTAGGTAGTGGACTTAGATGATGTAGGTAGTGGACTTAGATGATGTAGGTAGTGGACTTAGATGATGTAGGTAGTGGTGTTAGATGATGTAGGTAGTGAACTAAGATGATGTAGGTACTGGACTTAGATGATGTAGGTAGTGGTCTTAGATGATACAGGTAGTGGACTTAGATGATGTAGGTAGTGGACTTAGATGATGTAGGTAGTGGTGTTAGATGATGTAGGTAGTGAACTAAGATGATGTAGGTACTGGACTTAGATGATGTAGGTAGTGGTCTTAGATGATGTAGGTAGTGGACTTAGATGATGTAGGTAGTGAACTTAGATGAAGTAGGTAGTGGTCTTAGATGATGTAGGTAGTGGACTTAGATGATGTAGGTAGTGGTCTTAGATGATGTAGGTTGTGGACTTAGATGATGTAGGTAGTGGACTTAGATGATGTAGGTTGTGGACTTAGATGATGTAGGCAGTGGACTTAGATGGTGTAAGATGTGGACTTAGATGATGTAGGTAGTGGACTTAGATGATGTAGGTAGTGGTCTTAGATGATGTAGGTAGTGGACTTAGATGATGTAGGCAGTGGACTTAGATGGTGTAAGATGTGGACTTAGATGATGTAGGTAGTGGACTTAGATGATGTAGGTAGTGGACTTAGATGATGTAGGTTGTGGACTTAGATGATGTAGGCAGTGGACTTAGATGGTATAAGATGTGGACTTAGATGATGTAGGTAGTGGACTTAGATGATGTAGGTAGTGGTGTTAGATGATGTAGGTAGTGAACTAAGATGATGTAGGTACTGGACTTAGATGATGTAGGTAGTGGTCTTAGATGATGTAGGTAGTGGACTTAGATGAAGTAGGTAGTGGTCTTAGATGATGTAGGTAGTGGACTTAGATGATGTAGGTAGTGGTCTTAGATGATGTAGGTTGTGGACTTAGATGATGTAGGTAGTGGACTTAGATGATGTAGGTTGTGGACTTAGATGATGTAGGCAGTGGACTTAGATGGTGTAAGATGTGGACTTAGATGATGTAGGTAGTGGACTTAGATGATGTAGGTAGTGGTCTTAGATGATGTAGGTAGTGGTCTTAGATGATGTAGGTCGTGGTCTTAGATGATTTAGGTAGTGGACTTAGATGATGTAGGTAGTGGTCTTAGATGATGTAGGTCGTGGTCTTAGATGATGTAGGTTGTGGACTTAGATGAAGTAGGTAGTGGACTTAGATGATGTAGGTTGTGGACTTAGATGAAGTAGGTAGTGGACTTAGATGATGTAGGTTGTGGTCTTAGATGATGTAGGTTGTGGACTTAGATGAAGTAGGTAGTGGACTTAGATGATGTAGGTAGTGGACTTAGATGATGTAGGTAGTGGACTTAGATGATGTAGGTAGTGGTGTTAGATGATGTAGGTAGTGAACTAAGATGATGTAGGTACTGGACTTAGATGATGTAGGTAGTGGTCTTAGATGATGTAGGTAGTGGACTTAGATGATGTAGGTAGTGAACTTAGATGAAGTAGGTAGTGGTCTTAGATGATGTAGGTAGTGGACTTAGATGATGTAGGTAGTGGTCTTAGATGATGTAGGTTGTGGACTTAGATGATGTAGGTAGTGGACTTAGATGATGTAGGTTGTGGACTTAGATGATGTAGGCAGTGGACTTAGATGGTGTAAGATGTGGACTTAGATGATGTAGGTAGTGGACTTAGATGATGTAGGTAGTGGTCTTAGATGATGTAGGTAGTGGTCTTAGATGATGTAGGTCGTGGTCTTAGATGATTTAGGTAGTGGACTTAGATGATGTAGGTAGTGGTCTTAGATGATGTAGGTCGTGGTCTTAGATGATGTAGGTTGTGGACTTAGATGAAGTAGGTAGTGGACTTAGATGATGTAGGTAGTGGACTTAGATGATGTAGGTAGTGGACTTAGATGATGTAGGTAGTGGTGTTAGATGATGTAGGTAGTGAACTAAGATGATGTAGGTACTGGACTTAGATGATGTAGGTAGTGGTCTTAGATGATACAGGTAGTGGACTTAGATGATGTAGGTAGTGGACTTAGATGATGTAGGTAGTGGTGTTAGATGATGTAGGTAGTGAACTAAGATGATGTAGGTACTGGACTTAGATGATGTAGGTAGTGGTCTTAGATGATGTAGGTAGTGGACTTAGATGATGTAGGTAGTGAACTTAGATGAAGTAGGTAGTGGTCTTAGATGATGTAGGTAGTGGACTTAGATGATGTAGGTAGTGGTCTTAGATGATGTAGGTTGTGGACTTAGATGATGTAGGTAGTGGACTTAGATGATGTAGGTTGTGGACTTAGATGATGTAGGCAGTGGACTTAGATGGTGTAAGATGTGGACTTAGATGATGTAGGTAGTGGACTTAGATGATGTAGGTAGTGGTCTTAGATGATGTAGGTAGTGGTCTTAGATGATGTAGGTCGTGGTCTTAGATGATTTAGGTAGTGGACTTAGATGATGTAGGTAGTGGTCTTAGATGATGTAGGTCGTGGTCTTAGATGATGTAGGTTGTGGACTTAGATGAAGTAGGTAGTGGACTTAGATGATGTAGGTAGTGGACTTAGATGATGTAGGTAGTGGACTTAGATGATGTAGGTAGTGGTGTTAGATGATGTAGGTAGTGAACTAAGATGATGTAGGTACTGGACTTAGATGATGTAGGTAGTGGTCTTAGATGATGTAGGTAGTGGACTTAGATGAAGTAGGTAGTGGTCTTAGATGATGTAGGTAGTGGACTTAGATGATGTAGGTAGTGGTCTTAGATGATGTAGGTTGTGGACTTAGATGATGTAGGTAGTGGACTTAGATGATGTAGGTTGTGGACTTAGATGATGTAGGCAGTGGACTTAGATGGTGTAGGTCGTGGTCTTAGATGATTTAGGTAGTGGACTTAGATGATGTAGGTAGTGGTCTTAGATGATGTAGGTCGTGGTCTTAGATGATGTAAGTTGTGGACTTAGATGAAGTAGGTAGTGGACTTAGATGATGTAGGTAGTGGACTTAGATGATGTAGGTAGTGGACTTAGATGATGTAGGTAGGGGTCTTAGATGGTGTAAGATGTGGACTTAGATGATGTAGGTAGTGGACTTAGATGATGTAGGTAGTGGTCTTAGATGTGGTCGGTGGTGGACTTAGATGAAGTAGGTAGTGGTCTTAGATGATGTAGGTAGTGGACTTAGATTATGTAGGTAGTGGTCTTAGATGATGTAGGTAGTGGTCTTAGATGATGTAGGTTGTGGACTTAGATGAAGTAGGTAGTGGTCTTAGATGATGTAGGTAGTGGACTTAGATGATGTAGGTAGTGGTCTTAGATGATGTAGGTAGTGGTCTTAGATGATGTAGGTAGTGGACTCAGAGTAAGTAGTTAGTGGTCTTATATGATGTAGGTTGTGGACTTAGATGATGTAGGCAGTGGACTTAGATGGTGTAAGATGTGGACTTAGATGATGTAGGTAGTGGACTTAGATGATGTAGGTAGTGGTCTTAGATGTGGTCGGTGGTGGACTTAGATGAAGTAGGTAGTGGTCTTAGATGATGTAGGTAGTGGACTTAGATGATGTAGGCAGTGGACTTAGATGATGTAGGTAGTGGTCTTAGATGATGTAGGTAGTGAACTAAGATGATGTAGGTAGTGGACTTAGATGGTGTAAGAAGTGGACTTAGGTGATGTAGGTAGTGGTCTTAGATGATGTAGGTAGTGGACTTGGATGATGTAGGTAGTGGTCTTAGATGATGTAGGTAGTGGACTTAGATGAAGTAGGTCGTGGACTTAGTTGAAGTAGGTAGTGGTCTTAGATGATGTAGGTAGTGGTCTTAGATGATGTAGGTAGTGGACTTAGATGGTGTAAGATGTGGAGTTAGATGATGTAGGTAGTGGACTTGGATGATGTAGGTAGTGGTCTTAGATGAAGTAGGTCGTGGACTTAGGTGAAGTAGGTAGTGGTCTTAGATGATGTAGGTAGTGGTCTTAGATGATGTAGGTAGTGGACTTAGATGATGTAGGTAGTGAACTTAGATGAAGTAGGTAGTGGTCTTAGATGATGTAGGTAGTGGACTTAGATGATGTAGGTAGTGGTCTTAGATGATGTAGGTTGTGGACTTAGATGATGTAGGTTGTGGTCTTAGATGTGGTCGGTGGTGGACTTAGATGAAGTAGGTAGTGGTCTTAGATGATGTAGGTAGTGGACTTAGATGATGTAGGTAGTGGTCTTAGATGATGTAGGTGGTGGTCTTAGATGATGTAGGTTGTGGACTTAGATGAAGTAGGTAGTGGTCTTAGATGATGTAGGTAGTGGACTTAGATGATGTAGGTAGTGGACTTAGATGATGTAGTTAGTGGTCTTAGATGATGTAGGTCGTGGTCTTAGATGATGTAGGTTGTGGACTTAGATGAAGTAGGTAGTGGACTTAGATGATGTAGGTAGTGGACTTAGATGATGTAGGTAGTGGACTTAGATGATGTAGGTAGTGGTCTTAGATGGTGTAAGATGTGGACTTAGATGATGTAGGTAGTGGACTTAGATGATGTAGGTAGTGGACTTAGATGGTGTAAGATGTGGAGTTAGATGATGTAGGTAGTGGACTTGGATGATGTAGGTAGTGGTCTTAGATGAAGTAGGTCGTGGACTTAGGTGAAGTAGGTAGTGGTCTTAGATGATGTAGGTAGTGGTCTTAGATGATGTAGGTAGTGGACTTAGATGATGTAGGTAGTGAACTTAGATGAAGTAGGTAGTGGTCTTAGATGATGTAGGTAGTGGACTTAGATGATGTAGGTAGTGGTCTTAGATGATGTAGGTTGTGGACTTAGATGATGTAGGTTGTGGTCTTAGATGTGGTCGGTGGTGGACTTAGATGAAGTAGGTAGTGGTCTTAGATGATGTAGGTAGTGGACTTAGATGATGTAGGTAGTGGTCTTAGATGATGTAGGTGGTGGTCTTAGATGATGTAGGTTGTGGACTTAGATGAAGTAGGTAGTGGTCTTAGATGATGTAGGTAGTGGACTTAGATGATGTAGGTAGTGGACTTAGATGATGTAGTTAGTGGTCTTAGATGATGTAGGTCGTGGTCTTAGATGATGTAGGTTGTGGACTTAGATGAAGTAGGTAGTGGACTTAGATGATGTAGGTAGTGGACTTAGATGATGTAGGTAGTGGACTTAGATGATGTAGGTAGTGGTCTTAGATGGTGTAAGATGTGGACTTAGATGATGTAGGTAGTGGACTTAGATGATGTAGGTAGTGGTCTTAGATGTGGTCGGTGGTGGACTTAGATGAAGTAGGTAGTGGTCTTAGATGATGTAGGTAGTGGACTTAGATTATGTAGGTAGTGGTCTTAGATGATGTAGGTAGTGGTCTTAGATGATGTAGGTTGTGGACTTAGATGAAGTAGGTAGTGGTCTTAGATGATGTAGGTAGTGGACTTAGATGATGTAGGTAGTGGTCTTAGATGATGTAGGTAGTGGTCTTAGATGATGTAGGTAGTGGACTCAGAGTAAGTAGTTAGTGGTCTTATATGATGTAGGTTGTGGACTTAGATGATGTAGGCAGTGGACTTAGATGGTGTAAGATGTGGACTTAGATGATGTAGGTAGTGGACTTAGATGATGTAGGTAGTGGTCTTAGATGTGGTCGGTGGTGGACTTAGATGAAGTAGGTAGTGGTCTTAGATGATGTAGGTAGTGGACTTAGATTATGTAGGCAGTGGACTTAGATGATGTAGGTAGTGGTCTTAGATGATGTAGGTAGTGAACTAAGATGATGTAGGTAGTGGACTTAGATGGTGTAAGAAGTGGACTTAGGTGATGTAGGTAGTGGTCTTAGATGATGTAGGTAGTGGACTTGGATGATGTAGGTAGTGGTCTTAGATGATGTAGGTAGTGGACTTAGATGAAGTCGGTCGT
The DNA here is from genome assembly GCA_030435695.1 of Brachymystax lenok tsinlingensis. Lineage (NCBI taxonomy): Eukaryota > Metazoa > Chordata > Actinopteri > Salmoniformes > Salmonidae > Brachymystax > Brachymystax lenok. Next base: position 41,764,375 of record CM059810.1, read on the forward strand.
GGACTTAGTTGAAGTAGGTAGTGGTCTTAGATGATGTAGGTAGTGGTCTTAGATGATGTAGGTAGTGGACTTAGATGGTGTAAGTAGTGGAGTTAGATGATGTAGGTAGTGGACTTGGATGATGTAGGTAGTGGTCTTAGATGAAGTAGGTCGTGGACTTAGATGAAGTAGGTAGTGGTCTTAGACTATGTAGGTAGTGGTCTTAGATGATGTACGTAGTGGACTTAGATTGTGTAAGTAGTGGAGTTAGATGATGTAGGTAGTGGTCTTAGATGATGTAAGTAGTGGACTTATAAGTTGGTAGAGGACTTAGTTGACTAGCATGCTTTAATTGACTGATGCTGTTGGCCAACATTTTTAGCCCAGTGGGCCACCAATTTTTTTTTCTTGCACAGAAAGATCCTTATTTGGTTAATAATGGTGGCCTTAAGGAAAAAAATTGTCCGTTGTGCTAGAAAATGCCACGGCTGATTTCTGTTCCCAGTCCGCCCCTGGTCAATCAGTTTTCAGGATGCTGCTAGGCTGACTGCCCTGACATCCTATCGGGTGTTCTCTAATTGAGCCTGTCACTAATCTGTCTTGTACCCTATCTCCTTCTTGACTCCCATCAGCTCTGAAACATACTCTAATTATCTACACTCCCAGGTAGATAGTTGAAAACAACAGGATACCTGCCTGTCAGCTCTGAAACCATATACTACAGATGTAGGATCTCAATTTGAGCCAGTTTGCTACACTAGGAAAATAATTATGCAGCAACAGGAAATATGAATTATTTTGTGGATTATAATTAATATACCTTTTTGTAGGGGTTCATAACTTTTTTCGTAAGGGAAAATCAAGTCTGAAATTTCAAAGTGGACATTACAAACTTCAGAAGCCTTCTAAAACCTCATACACTACTGTACATGTTTTACATTTCCTGCATTGCAGGCAAGTTGTCCTGCAACAGGGTGATCAAATTAAGATCCTACATCTGTAATTAACTACCTACCATTCCCAGGTAGTTAACACAAAACAACAGGATACCTCCCCAACGAACATAAACAGGCAATAAGGGAATAAATTATGCAAATACCCAGAGAAGCACACTATACATAATTTGTAAGATTCATAAAACATTAAATAATTATACAAGGAATTTGTGAAGTCAAATGTGGTCTTTACAGTACACGAGATAACCTATCAAGAAACATTTTCAAAATACTGTAAACATTAAAGTGGTCTTGGCCGTACACAGGCAGGGTATAGGTAATAAGGTATAGGGGCCACTGGGTTAAGGGTACACTGGGTTATGGGAATCTTCTAGTCCCAAATGGCACCCTATTCCCTATATAGTGCACTACTTGTGGACTACACAGGGAATGGGGTGCCATTTGGAACACAGAAGTTTGCAAGCTTGGGTTATTAGTTTGACCCTCTGTCAGATTCCAGTGTGTAGTTCTGCAAAACAAGGTACCCATGGGCCCCAGATACTGTATGGGTTTTGGTGCTCTAGTTTAACATAATCTCTCGCTGTGTGTTTCTGTTTGTTCACGACAAACACTGGAGCTCGGCTGGCCGCACTAAATCTGAAGGATTACTGGGCGGTTGACCGCACAGGGAGATAGGCGGGCAGGTCAAAACCACCGGACCGCTCCACACACACACACACACACACACACACACACACACACACACACACACACACACACACACACACACACACACACACACACACACACACACACACACACCACCATACACACAAAAGCACACACACAAAAGCACACACATATTTATATACACACACACACAACATAGGGATGTTTATCTAAGGGTGGCTCAGTGAGGTCCTGTATGGCTCAGTTGGAAGAGCATGACACATGCAATTCCAGAAATATGGGTTAAATTCCTGTGTGTGGCCACCACTATAACTAATGTATGCACACATTACTGTAAGTTGCTTTGGACAAAAGTGTTAAATGCAGTATAAATGAATACAAATATTTGTTGTGTGTAGTGTTATAAGTCTTTATCAAAGGTAAAGAACTGTCCACTGCAGGGTCATTCCACGCCAGCGGGTGCAGGAAATTTTTCTGGTATCTCAGATTGTTCTGGGAATTCTCACATAGAAACTTCATTGGGTGAGAGAATGTTTAACATGCTTTTTACATTTGTATCACAGACCTAGACATGCCTCCTGTAAGACCTTATGACCTAGGAACCGTACATGATAGACAACATCATGCTGTCATTATACTCTTTTATGTGTTCTAACTGATGGAATATGTCCAGACTCTGAAATAGAAATGTTCATATTCATGTATTCAACACTATAAATATGAATATTTACCCTTTTTGATGTAGCTTATTTTAAGACATATACTGTAGTTTGGAACAATATACTCTTGAAACACATCAAACTTCCAGAGTGGCTCTCTGGTACTTTTAATGACATGACCCATTTTACTGTATACATAGAAATGGACATTCAGCTAATGACTAGCAGCGGGAGTTTGAATCCATTCACTGAGTTGGTGGCGCTCATAACATTGATCAGAACTTCAGAATTAGCACAGACTTGTAGAGTTTATTGTTCCAAACAATATGTCTTAAAATGAACACAATCAAAAAGTAGCTTTGAGAAATTCACATGAATATTTATATGTTGAATAAATGAATGTGAACATTTGTAATTTCAGAGTCTAAACATATTCTAGAAGTTAGAGCACACTATGGAGTTTAATAACACCAAGATGTTGTCTATCATGTACAATTTACAGATCATAAGGTCTTGCAGTGGGCTCCCGAGTGGTGCCGTGGTCCAAGGCACTGCATCTCAGTGCTTGAGATGTCACTACAGACACCCTGGTTCGAATCTAGGCTGTGTCACAAGTGGGTATGATTGTGAGTCCCATAGGGTGGTGCACGATTGGCCCAGTGTCGTCTGGGTTTGGCTGGTGTAGGCCGTCATTGTAAATAAGAATTTCTTCTTAAAGGATTGGACCTTTAACTTTGACAATTTTCGCCTAAAATGACTTCCCCAAATCTAACTGCCTGTAGCTCCGGACCTGAAGCAAGGATATACATACAGTGGGGCAAAAAAGTATTTAGTCAGCCACCAATTGTGCAAGTTCTCCAACTTAAAAAGATGAGAGAGGCCTGTAATTTTCATCATAGGTACACTTCAACTATGACAGATGAAATGAGAAAAAGAAATCCAGAAAATCACATTGTAGGATTTTTAATTTATTTATTTGCAAATTATGGTGGAAAATAAGTATTTGGTCAATAACAAAAGTTTATCTCAATACTTTGTTATATACCCTTTGTTGGCAATGACAGAGGTCAAACGTTTTCTGTAAGTCTTCACAAGGTTTTCACACACTGTTGCTGGTATTTTGGCCCATTCCTCCATGCAGATCTCCTCTAGAGCAGTGATGATTTGGGGCTATCCCTGGGCAACACGGACTTTCAACTCCCTCCAAAGATTTTCTATGGGGTTGAGATCTGGAGACTGGCTAGGCCACTCCAGGACCTTGAAATGCTTCTTACGAAGCCACTCCTTCGTTGCCGGGCGGTGTGTTTGGGATCATTGTCATGCTGAAAGACCCAGCCACGTTTCATCTTCAATGCCCTTGCTGATGGAAGGAGGTTTTCACTCAAAATCTCACGATACATGGCCCCATTCATTCTTTCCTTTACACGGATCAGTCGTCCTGGTCCCTTTGCAGAAAAACAGCCCCAAAGCATGATGTTTCCACCCCCATGTTTCACAGTAGGTATGGTGTTCTTTGGATGCAACTCAGCATTCTTTGTCCTCCAAACACGACGAGTTGAGTTTTTACCAAAAAGTTCTATTTTGGTTTCATCTGACCATATGACATTCTCCCAATCCTCATCTGGATCATCCAAATGCTCTCTAGCAAACTTCAGACGGGCCTGAACATGTACTGGCTTAAGCAGGGGGACACGTCTGGCACTGCAGGATTTGAGTCCCTGGTGACGTAGTGTGTTATTGATGGTAGGCTTTGTTACTTTGGTCCCAGCTCTCTGCAGGTCATTCACTAGGTCCCCCCGTGTTGTTCTGGGATTTTTGCTCACCGTTCTTGTGAACATTTTGACCCCACGGGGTGAGATCTTGCGTGGAGCCCCAGATCGAGGAAGATTATCAGTGGTCTTGTATGTCTTCCATTTACTAATAATTGCTCCCACAGTTGATTTCTTCAAACCAAGCTGCTTACCTATTGCAGATTCAGTCTTCCCAACCTGGTGCAGGTCTACAATTTTGTTTCTGGTGTCCTTTGACAGCTCTTTGGTCTTAGCCATAATGGAGTTTGGAGTGTGACTGTTTGAGGTTGTGGACAGGTGTCTTTTATACTGATAACAAGTTCGAACAGGTGCCATTAATACAGGTAACGAGTGGAGGACAGAGGAGCCTCTTAAAGAAGAAGTTACAGGTCTGTGAGAGCCAGAAATCTTGCTTGTTTGTATGTGACCAAATACTTATTTTCCACCATAATTTGCAAATAAATTCATTAAAAATCCTACAATGTGATTTTCTGGATTTGTTTTCCTCATTTTGTCTGTCATAGTTGAAGTGTTCCTATGATGAAAATTACAGGCCTCTCTCATCTTTTTAAGTGAGAGAACTTGCACAATTGGTGGCTGACTAAATACTTTTTTGCCCCACTGTATTCTTGATACCATTTGAAAATAAACTCTTTGAAGTTTGTGGAAATGTGAAATTAATGTGGAGAATATAACACATTAGATATGGTAAAAGATAATACAAAGAAAAAAACATGCTTTTAAAAAAAAAATTGTACCATCTTTGAAATGCAAGAGAAAGGCCATAATGTATTATTCCAGCACAGGCGCAATTTCGATTGTGGCCACTTGTATGTGCAAAGTTTTCGACTGATCCAATGAACCATTGCATATCTGTTCAAAATTGTATCAAGACTACCGATCCCGTAGAGGTTAACTGACTTGCCTAGTTAAATAAAGGTTAACATACAAAATTAATTGCAGGAGATGTGTAGGTCTTAAAAGGGCCTAAAATTGCAGATTTCTCAAACAGAATTCCTCCCAATGCAGTTCCTATGTCAGAATTCCCAGAACAATCTCAGATACCAAAATATCTCCCTCTCCTGCCCTGCAGTAATGTGTGTTTTTATAGCTTGTATGGTGTGTAATAGTTCCATGATTACATTCTGGTGTGATATCATGTGTGACAGAAAACAGACACACACACACACAGCTGTTCCTCACACTGTTAAAGACATGGAGAACGTGAGCCTGGTGAGCATTGAGTCATGTAATCCTTAACTGTGCAGTACTCAGTCGTGAAAAATTTGCAGATAATGAGTCTAGAATCATGGCTGTTTATCAGTTTCACGGGGCCACGAGGATTCAGGCAAACACTTTATATTACATCTTCTCCCCATGCTCCACACACACACACACACACACACACACACACACACACACACACACACACACACACACACACACACACACACACACACACACACACACACACACACACACACACACACACACACACACAGCAGCAGCTACATTATTATTTATAAGCGCCTCACAAACACACACTTACACACAGTGAGACGTAGCCTACTTTCCTCGACAACCAGATCCGTCTCCCTCCTTTTAAAATCATCAAACCAATTCTCTTCAGCATCCATTATCTGACTGAAAGGAATCAGTGTCCTCCTTCAAGGTTCTGTCACGCGGAGCAGGTGAACCCAAGAGCAGACTCAGACGAGGAGACTGGGATGAGGTAACCAAGGTATTTATTGAAACACTGGGGGAAGATGGGGTGCAGGCCAAGCGGAAGCTCGAGCGGGATGCAGGAAGCCAGGTGCGGAGGCTGAGGCTGGAGCGAGGGGAGTTGGGACTGGGTAATCAGGTCCGGAGAGGAATTCAAGGACGCAGTGGAGTGGGGGGTCCAGTGTAGCAGGACTTACGAGACGTGGGACTGGAGACCAGAGTCAGAGCGGGCAGAACTGTAGCGGAGAGAAAAACAGCGTCAGGCACGGGAAAACAGACAGAACACAAAAACAGGATCTAAGCAGGAACTAACAGCTAAAAAACGGAGACTGACTGAACAGAGATTACAAGCTGGCAGCGTGGAAGTGGCAAGGCTGAGTATTTGTAGAGGTCTTGATTATGAAACAGGTTGCAGCTGGTGGGGATCTGCTCTGCCTCCAGCACACCTGTCTCCGCCCACACAATCACACACAAACACACACACAGAGGAAAACAGAGAGAGCACTGTGGGAATGGCGGCAGGTTAGGGAGGCACAGGATGAGCGGTAGAGGGCGTGGCAGGAGCAGATGTAACAGTTTCCCTTGCCAACTTCCTCCTGCCTTAGACCTTGTTTGAGGCATTAATTGGATATGAAAATGAGAGTGATTACATAGAACAGTACAGTACACACTTGAGAACCTTCCACAGGGGAAGTTCATCAGGGAAACTATGGATGCTGAAGTGATTTGGTTTGATGATAGCCTGTGCAGGGCTACTTCAGCCTAGGAGGTTTGATTTTCTCAAACATCTGATGTGGAGCGAGGGGGTGGGGGAGGGAGAGGGGATGGACGGGGAGGCAGGGAGAGAAAGAGAGAAGTTGTCAATAGTATCTGTTCATTACTTACAGATGCAGGATCTTAATTTGACCCGTTTGTCACAGCAGGAATATAATCCTGCAGAAACAGGAAATGTTCATTATTGTTTGGCTTATAATTAACGGACATTAATTACACACACACACACACACACTCATAGCAGCTACATTATTATTTATACGCTTCTCACAAACACACTTACACACAGTGAGACGTAGCCTACTTTCCTCGACAACCAGTTCCCTGTCTCCCTCCTTTTAAAATCATCAAACTAAGTTTCCCCTGGCCAACTTCCTCCTGCCTTAGACCTTGATTGAGGCGTTAATTGGATATGGAAATGACAGTGATTACATAGGACAGCACGGTAAACCCTTAGGAACCTACCACAGGGGAAGTTCATCAGAGAAACTTAGGAAGGAGGACACTGCTTCTTTACAGTCAGAAGTCAGATAACGAATGCTGAAGTGATTTGGTTTGATTATTTATTTAGTTTTCCTATATACTTTACCCCCTTTTTCGTGACGGAAAAGTTTAATTAGCCACAAATCTGCACTGTCTGCCTCTACCGTAAGTTGAGATACAGCAGCAACTGCTATGACCTTTTAAAAGATGTATTGATTTGTTAATGCGGCTTATCGTGTGTGTGCTCAAACTCTGCCCAATGTCATTGCGTGAAATTGAAGCAAGTTGAAAGCCGAATCGATTGAGGAAACATGTTACATATTTGACATGTTTGGTTTGACAGGACGAGTGCTCTAGTCGGTGAAGTTAAAATGACTTTTCCTCTCGACCATACAACTCGACGTCTGTAAGGCAGGTCGTACATGATACGAAAGACTACAAAAGACAGCAATCTTTCAAAGAACAAAACTGGTCATCCCTTTGTCAGTTTTTAAAGTAGGGCTCCAGAACATTTGTATAATTTCAGCCAGTACTTTTGAAAGTTGTGCCTCAGTCCAAAACAGGTCCCCGCTTTCTGTGTACTACGTCATCCAATTGTGTACCACGTCATCCAATTGTCTACTACATCATGCAATTGTGTAGTACGTCATCCAATTTTGTACTACGTCATCCAATTGTGTAATGTCAAACATTTCATTTGATATGTTACGTCCTGCAAAGAACTGTCAAATAATAATGTTTTGCAATTCGTATGATATGTTACCAATCAAATTATATATATTTTTTGTATTTGTTGAGCTTTAGATCCTGGACTGCATCTTTAAGTTACATCGACATTTTGGTCATTTATCTCTTATCCAGAGCGACTTACAGTATATAACAACCACATATAAAAGCAAGTCAAAACTTTCTCTTCTCCGTCCTCCTTTCCTGTCTTTAACTACTTTAGATACAAGTCACTTATCCATCCCAACACCATTAGCTCTTTCCCAGTTGGGAAAGGGGGGTACCTAGTCAGTTGTACAACTGAATGCCTTCAACTCAAATGTTTCTTCTGCTTTTAACCCAACCCCTCTGAGGTGTGGGGGGCTGCCTTAATTGACCTCCACGTCTTCGGGGAACAGTGGGTTAACTGCCTTGTTCAGGGGCAGAACGACAGATTTTTTACCTTGTCAGCTCGGGGATTCAAACCTTCCGGTTACAAGTCCAATGCTCTAACCACTAGGCTACCTGCCACCCCTCCATCCAGTTCTCTGATGAGCTGTGTCGGTGTCCCAAATGGCACTGTATTCCCTTTAAAGTGCACCATATAGGGAATAGGGTGCTATTTGGAATGCATTGAGTGTTTTCTTACACACCTTCAATCACCTGTACTCTGAGTCATTGTATCATTTGGGGAATGCAATAGGGCAATCTGCAGGAAGAGAAAATAGCATTACATCTTGGCTGGCTGGATCCCTTCCTGTCCCTTGATGCTTTCACTACTCCTCTCTGACTGACGCATGAGTCATTACACACACACACACACACACACACACACACACACACACACACACACACACACACACACGCAGGCAGGCAGGTACACACACACACAAATGCAGGCAGGTACACACACACACACACATGAACGCCGGCAGGCAGGTACACATACACACACACACACACACACACATGAACGCAGGCAGGCAGGTACACATACACACACACACACACACACACATGAACGCAGGCAGGCAGGTACACACACACCTCCTGCAGGTATCTGACTGACGATGTAGTACCATTACCCTTAACAATAGTCTCTCTATGAGTCATCTGTGTACCTTTAACCCAGACTTCTTCAACTATACCTCACCAATATAACTCACCTCTCCCTCCCACATCAATGTTTTACAGCTGAGCCATTCCTCCATCTCTTCCCTTTTCCTTTCCATCCCGTTCCCTCCACATATCTCTACCCAGGGAATTCTGTGAAATTCCCCCTTAAAACAAACAACCAACCTCACTCTATGTGAGTTTTCCCATTTCTTTCCCCCCTACTTTCCTCTCTAACGCCTTCCCTTCTTGAATGGTTGCTATGATGTGGCGATGCAGCACAAGACGCTATCAGGCTGATCGGATGGGTTGCCGTGGCGGCGGCACCTGGGTTGCCGCGACAGCAGAGGCGTTTGGCTGTAAAGGCGTTAATAAAGTCACGTTGCGGATCCGTCGGAAGCCCCTCAGGCGGGGAGACCCGGGCGTGATGGATTGCTCCTTGTCAGTTCAATTTGAGAAATGCATTGAGACTACATGTGGTTGGTGGTGGAGGGGCTGAGAGGTATGCAGGCACCGTAAAGAGAGAGGGAGAGGGGGATGAAGAAATGGATGGAGAGAGAGAGGTGTAAAAGATGGATAGTGTGATAGAGAGCGTAACAGGGCGATGGAGAAATGTAGAGAGAGCTAGAGAGATGGATGGCAAAGGAATGAGAGAATATGAGGAAAAAAGAGAGAAATGAATAGAAAACAAGAGAGAAGGAGGGGGGAAAAGATGGATAGAGAAAGGAGTGAGGTAAAGAGGGAGAGCAGGGAAGAGAGGGAGAGGAGAGTTGCGGTCACGTTAGTGACTTTCAGAAAAAGGAGAATGAGAAAGGGAGAGAGCGAGAGAGCGAGAGAGCGAGAGAGAGAGAGAGAGAGAGAGAGAGAGAGAGAGAGAGAGAGAGAGAGAGGAGGTGGGAATGAGAAGTAATGTTTCTTCACTTCTAATGCGTTGCTCATTAGATATTTATAGCCACATGACGTCCCGGGGCTATGAGAAGCAGCTCTGACCTGTTGAGCCCAGGCAATGTCTCTGTCCCAAATAGAACCCTATTCCCTCTTTAGTGCACTACTTTAGACCAAGGCCCATAGGCACTAAAAAGGAAATAGCGGTGACATTTTGGACTTCTAACACATCCCAGCATTCTGAATGGTAGAATACAGTCATGCTGTTTACACAAACAATCAAGTTCGGCAAGCGGTGAAAATGCCAGTGCGAATGTCTGCAATCTCCAATAGCAGAACACCGCTGCCTAACACTATTGCTAATTCAATACGTCACCGTGTCATTTTCTATGGGCTTGTGAGTAATGGGCTTTCGCTGATGTGTCGAATGGATTCTATAGTTCCCGGTTAGACTTTAGTGAGAATCCAGGCAGAGCCCAGCAATATAGACTAGAGATCTACAGAGAGATACCAGAGGCCTGGCAGAGTGGTATCTTTCCTATCCTCAGCTCTTCAAGCAGTAGAACGAATGGGTTTTCTCTCCTGTCTTTCTTATCTTCACTCTCCCGCTCTCCTTCGCACACTCTTTTTCTCCGTTCTCATCTTGCCTTCCTCCCTTCCTTCCTTCTTTCCACACCACCCATCTTCGCTATCTGCTCTATCCACTGCTCTCTGCTTCTTTCTGTCTCTCTCTCTCTCTCTCTCTCTCTCTCTCTCTCTCTCTCTCTCTCTCTCTCTCTCTCTCTCTCTCTCTCCGTCATCTGTCCATTCTTCCTATCTCCCTCTGCTCCTCTCCCATCCCTCCTCTCCTCTCTTTGACCTTTCTCTTCCTCCTTTCCTCTGTCGTCTTCTTCCGCTTGCTCTTTCCCTGTCCCATTGGTCCTAATCCTTTCTCTCTTTCCCTGTCCCATTAGTCCTGACCCTTTCTGTCATCCCTCTCCCCTCACTAACCTCTCAGTCTCTCTCTTCCTGCTCGCGCCTTCCGCTCCATTGCTTCCCCCATCTCCGCTAACCTACAACCTCACCTCCCTAATCTCTTTGTCCCCTCTCTCTGTCTTTACCCTCATCCCCCATCCATTTCTCTCTTCTCTCCTTCTCTCACTGCACCTTCTCTTGCCATATCTACCTTGGAGGTGACAGAGGGCAGCAGATAGCCTAAAGGTTAGAGAAGTGCTTCATCAGTTGGAGGATTGTGGTGGGTTTGAAGTCTGACCAGCCTTTCTTTTCTCTCCTCCTCCTCCAGATGACCCAGGAGCAGTACATCCTCGCGGCCCAGCCCAACACCCTGAGTCAGCGGGTACACCAAGGTGCCCAGGCCTACCCGGTGGGTATCTACGGCTGGAGGAAGCGCTGCCTCTACTTCTTCATCCTCCTGCTCCTGGTCACCATGATCGTCAACCTGGCGCTCACCATCTGGATCCTCAAGGTCATGAACTTCACCGTGGTGAGTTACCCATAGTGCCCCTGGAGGTCTGGAGGGGAAGTGTGACTGTGTGCTGAGAGGTAGCTTGTTGTAAGGGTGGTAGTGTGACCCATGTAATGCTTTACGAGTGTTGAAAAGTTCACCATCTGGTTCTTGAAGGTCATGAACTTCACTGCTGTGAGGGGCCCATAGTGCCCCTAGAGGGCTAGAGGGGAAATGCATGTTAATGTTTACCTATGCTGTTTGTTTTGGATCTTGTCAAGGCTATGTCATGTTTATGTCACGTTATGTCATGTAAACCTAAATGTGTTAACATACAAGATATCTAAGAGTGGTTTCATAAGACCATAGGGAAATGCTCAGTTTGCTCAACATTAGTCCTCGATTGTAGCCTAAGTGACATTGCAGGTTTCTGCTCCAACCAAATCATGCTGAACAGATAGAGAATCTTCACTGAGTAAGGATGTTGCTAGGGAACTATGTCATGTCCTCATGGAGACGTGATGATGCTTGCGGAGGAAGGGTTTTCTCACTTGATAGATGGGTCAATTGAAAAACATTCAGTGATCAGGCGGAAGGGGAACCCAATGGTTCATTAGTGGCTAAACATTACTTTAGATGGCACTCTTAGCGGGACAAAAAGCCAGATCAAATCACATGTTAATGTGAATATGTTAATGGATTTAGATAGACCATTTGTCGTGGCTCAAGGCACAGGTAAACAGCCTTCTCTAACTATGACAGAAACCCAGCTGTGAAAATGAACGGCGTGTGAAATGGAGCCTATGGAAATCCCGCCTGGATGGGGAGAGAGCGCGGGCGTACCGAAATTGAGGGTGCGCCCAAAATGGCACCCTATTTGTGTATTATTTTTGACCAGAGCTCTATGGTAAAAGTAGTGCACTATATAGGAAAATGATGCCGTTTGAGATACAACCATTACCATGGATATTTCCATCCAATGCTCTGCCTCTGACAGATAAACAAACCTGTCAAAAGTTACGCATCTATTTACTTGTTTTTCATCTATTTGTCTTTTCAACTCAATTTGGCGTGGGGTGGTCAGGGGGGCGGCCTAGTCTGTAATATACCCAGCATGCCCCGAGGCCCCTGGGACCGCCCATAATAATATATATGCAAATCAGTTTGGATGAGGTGACCCCGCCTGCCAATTGCTGATTTTCTACCCCTTCTGTTTTCATAATGGCTTCCTGCAATCAAATCTGCCGGCGACTTCAAAATAACCTAAAATACGCCGGAAGGGATTTAGTTTCTACCAAACAAAAGGGCGAGAGCGAGTGTGTTTGTGTGAGCGTGTGTGAGAGAGAGGTGCAGGTTTTTGGCAAGGCCCCCAGCCATTCCCATAGGCCGCCAGCATTCCTGGTCCCAAATCCAATTGTGCAGATGAATTTTCCGAGGTGTTATTCCCACCATGGCTCCCAATATCCTCCAGATATTAGTGAAATCCCTCAAAGTGATACATGTCAACGTGGGCTGACTAATGGGCAGTGTTCAGAGAGAGAGAGAGAGAGAGAGAGAGAGAGAGAGAGAGAGCGAACGAACGAACATTGGCGAAACAAAGTAAGTAAAATCTATGGTACTGTTTTTCATTTCTTCTACCTCCCTTTCTCTTTCTCAATTAAATTAAAATAGCTTTTTAGGCATGACGAAACAATGTAGATATTGCCAAAGCATACTTTGGGAATTAAGTGATTAATTTCCAATATTAACATAATTAATTCCCTCTCTCGTTCTGTCTCTCGCTCTTTCTCTCTCGCTCGCTCTCTCTCCCAGGTCTATTTTCCTGTACAAGTCACCTTTCCCCTTGTCTGCACATCTCCTCCTCCTCTCCTTAACTTTTCCTCTTCTGTCTTTTCCCATCTGTTTATTGTTCCTCTCCTTGTTACTGTATCCTCTGTGAGAAACGCAGGCGGCCAGGCAGAGTAGGGATCCATATTGCTGCAACATGTCTCGGCTGTGTGGTTTATTTCCTGGTTTGACCCAGCTGAAACCAGACTGTTGCTTAGAGCAAACAGATCAATAGGAGAGCAGCAGAAAACACATATAGGCTCAGATATAGGCTCACCTCTTCATTACCTGGGGGGGATTGGGCAGGGGCGGGACTGACAATGTTGCTGGAACTGACAATGGTGCTCTGAAGCTGCAGCTTGCCACAGTGTTTCTGATATCAGTAGTCTTAGTGTTTGAAGCACTAACCAGACTTTTTTTTTTTACCTTTATTTAACTAGGCAAGTCAGTTAAGAACAAATTCTTATTTTCAATGACAGCCTAGGAACAGTGGGTTAACTGCCTTGTTCAGGGGCAGAATGACAGATTTTTACCTTGTCGGCTCGGGATTCGATCTTGCAACCTTTCGGTTACTAGTCCAACACTAACCACTAGTCCAACACTAACCACTAGGCTACCTACCGCTCCTTGGATGACAGAATAACCAAGCATCTCTTTTGAATGGTACTATTGCTGCTGCTATTACTAATGCGTTATTCCTCTAGTTATCGCTACATGCTAAAGGGTGGTATCAATGCACAGTCCTGCTCTATGTGAATCCCCAGTGAGCCATAATTTGACGTCGATCCACATAGATCAAAGCTGTTCCGACACGGTTTCCGTGTGGATTTCAGAACACCATGTCAGCACCATGTCAGTGAAGACTCCATAGACTAGCACCATGAGAATAATAATGAGATCTGAAATAGAGTTATATTATGAAAGCTGGTTGCCGATGACGTGGTACAAAAAAGTCAAGAGTTCATAAAAGTGTTAATTGCCTATTTTAGGTACTTATTAGCGATATGATGAATAGGCTATGTGTTGTAATGATTGCTTCATGATTATTTATTGAGTTTCAATGTCACCTGAAAGGCTATCAAAGGAAGATTTTAATTAAACACTTGTAAAGAATTTTCTCGCTGCACTTTTTTGTTATTTTACAAATGACAAAAAGGCAAAAACAATTTTTTTAAAAAACATTTTTGGTTTGAAGTGACAGCTTGGCTGTAAATGGGGAGGTCGGACTTCCATTTGGGGAATGCAAATCCTGCAGGGTCCTCTGGGGGTTTCACGCAGGGATTACATTTCCACTTGTTCCGCCGTTGGCATGGCAATGTTGTCACCAATCAATTGTCTTCATTTCCTAGTCGGGGGAAGGATGTGAGGTAACTTTCTAATGGCATGAGGAAGAGGAGAAACAAAGATATCGGGATGGAATTACCCATTGGTCCTCCTGACATCATGACCCGACTAGATTGGCTCCGAGTTGTTCCCGGTCATATCACGTTCCTGACAAAGGATTGCACTTTACAGCCACAACAGACGCTGTGTTAACATCTAACCCCCCCAAGGAACAAGAAATATATGGGATGTATTCCTTGCGTCACTATTTCTATGTTTTATTGTTGGAAAAGGACCTGTAAGTAAGCATTTCACTGTTAGTCTTTATCTGTTGTTCACGAAGAATGTGCCAAATAACATTGGATTTGATTTGTCTGCGATGCCGCAGACCACTATTTCAGAACATGGTCATCATTCCATTGTCATGATCATCGGAAGGATTGGACCAAGGTGCAGCGCGGGTATAGTTCCACATGTTTAATAGAAGAAGTGAAACATACAAATATGCAATAAACAAAAGAAACAACAACGATCGACACTAACTGTGTGTAGAATGCACACATACAAAACAAACAAACCATACAATCAAACAATAACCCACAAGGCAGGTGGGGAAGGGAACCAACTTAAATAGGATTCCCAATTAGAGGCAACGACAACCAGCTGCCTCTAGTTGGGAACCAACTCAAAATTAACAGAGTTCCCTAGAAAAGCCTAGTCACGCCCTGACCCAACACACCATAGAGAAACCTAGAGGGCTCTCTATGGCCAGGGCGTGACAGTACCCCCCCTCAAAGGTGCGGACTCCCACCGCAACCAAGAGTCAAATGGGGGGGGGGGTTCGGGTGGGCCTTTGTCGGTGGCGGCTCCGGTGCAGGCCATACCGGCCCAAAAAGACGCACTGGAGGCCCGGTGTGTGGAGCAGGAACAGTACGTACTAGGCTGGAACGAAACCCTGAAGGTCTGGTGCGTGGAGCAGGAACAGGACGTACTGGGCTAGGACGACACCCTAGAGGCTTGATGTGTGGAGCAGGAACAGGACGTACTGGGCTGGGACGACACCCTAGAGGCTTGATGTGTGGAGCAGGAACAGTACGTACTAGGCTGGGACGACACCCTAGAGGCTTGATGTGTGGAGCAGGAACAGGACGTACTGGGCTGGGACGACACCTTAGAAGCCTGGTGCGTGAAGCAAGAACAGTACGTACCAGACTGTGACGACACCCTAGAGGCCTGGTGCGTGGAACAGGAACAGGATGTACTGTTCTGGGGATGCGCACCAGATGCCTTGTGCGTGGAGCTGACACAGGACTCCCCGGGTTGAGGATGCGCACTGGACGCCTTGTGCGTGGAGCTGGCACTGGACGTACCGGGCTGGTGCTGCGCACTGGACGCCTTGTGCAAGGAGCTGGCACTGGACGCACCGAGCTGGCGATGCGCACTGGACGCCTGGTGCGTGGAGCTGGCACTGGACGTACCGGACTGGAGAGGCGCACTGGACTCCGGGTGCGGGGAGCTGGCACTCATCCGCACTGACCTCTGGGCGAGTGCGGGGAGCTGGCACTGGACGCACCGGGCTGGGGAGGCGCACTGTACTCAGAGTACGTGGAGCCGCCGTAGGTCTCGCCGGTCTGGATCACGCACCTCTGCAGGAGCGCAGGAAGCTGGCACTGGACGCACAGGGCTGGGGAGGCACACTGTACTCAGAGTACGTGGAGCCGGCGTAGGTCTCGCCGGACTAGTCTCACGCACCTCTGGAGGAGCGCAGGAGGCTGGCACTGGACGCACCGAGCTGGTAGAGCACACCGAACGCATCTCTCTCTTACATTCCTCCCAAAACTCCTTTAAACTTCCCCTTTCCGGCGTAGGTCCCACCGGACTGCTGACACTCCCTTCAGGGCGAGTGTAGGAAGCTGGCTCCGGACGTCCTGGGCTGGGAAGGCGCACTGGACTCCGGTTGCATGGATCCGGCGTAGGTCTCGCTGGACTGACGACGCACACCTCAGGGCGAGTGCAGGGAGCTGGCACTGGACATACCAGACTGGAGAGGCGCACTGGACTCCTGGTGCATGGATCCGGCGTAGGTCTCTCCGGACTGACGACACACACCTCTGGGCGAGTGCGGGGAGCTGGCGCAGGACGTCTCGGGCTGGACAGACGCTCCTCTTGGCGCCTGCGCTGCAGCTCCCTCCTTGCCACATCCTCCCTCTCATATCCCTCCTTAAACTCCTGATAACTCCTCCATTGGGGCTCTGGCTCTCTCCTCAACTCACCCGATAGCCCCATGTGACCCCCCCAAAAACATATATTGGGGCTGTCCCTGGGCTGCATGGGTATGCGGCCCCCGGCGCTGATGCTGTTCCTTCTCACTCCCTGGCGAGTGCCGCCACAGAAGGGTCTCGCTGCCCCCCCGTTATCTTCTCCCAGGTCCAGAATACCTTCTCCTTGGGGGCACGCTGCTTGGTCCTGATGTTGTGGGTTATTCTGTCATGATCGTCGGAAGGATTGGACCAAGGTGCAGCGCGGGTGTAGTTCCACATGTTTAATTGAAGTGAAACATACAAATATGCAATAAACAAAAGAAACAACGACGATCGACACTAACTGTGTGTAGAATGCACACATACTAAACAAACAAACCATACAATCAAACAATAACCCACAAGGCAGGTGGGGAAGGGAACCAACTTAAATAGGATTCCCAATTAGAGGCAACGACAACCAGCTGCCTCTAGTTGGGAACCAACTCAAAACGAACATAGAGTTCCCTAGAAAAACCTAGTCACGCCCTAACCCAACACACCATAGAGAAACCTAGAGGGCTCTCTATGGCCAGGGCGTGACATCCATTACACATCCTGTCTCAGCTAACCATCCTCCTCTTACATTCCCTGTTGTCTGTCAGACAGTACGCTGGACAAACACTATCATTCTCCATTGTAGACAAAAATAGACAGGCTGACAAGGCAAGCCCCGTGCCGCTGCTCAGATCCAGATGGGGGGATTAGAGAGACTGGGGACGGCCGTGTTTGGCCATGGGGATGGAGGGAAGGGTAGTGGAGGTTTAAGAGTTGGTGAGGCAGGTGTTGGACAATATCGCCGCTGTTATTATTAGAGGTTTAAGAGACAGAGGTAGGGTGCTTTTGTTTTGGTGCATCCTTAGAAAAGAAACACAGGAGAGAGAGACTGAGAGAGACTGCAGTGTGTAGGAAGGCATTTCTTATATAACAATTTGGTATGAGTGAAATAATGTTGTGCGTGAGTGTGCATGTGTGTGTGTGCGCGTTGGTGTGCATGTGTGTGCATGCCAATGTGTGTGTGTGTCCTATACTATCCTATATCTCCCAGCTGTGCCCTGGGGCCAGAATATGCTGTACGGTGCTCTTCTACAAACCTGTGTGCTCAGCTCTAGTCATTACGAGAGGCTAGCACCTGAGCCCACTGCCACACACACACACACACACACACACACACACACACACACACACACACACACACACACACACACACACACTGCTTATCCGCTGAACTCCATCACTGATCCCCCCTAGCCACGCCTGGGTCTTTGTTCTGACCTGAGGTAATGGAGGAGGCCCGGCGTGAAACACACACACACACACACACACACACACATATATGTTCTCATGCTCACTCACACCAATACCCCCTCAGGTAATTGAGGGCACACACACACACACACACACACACACACACACACACACAGAGCAGAGGGAGGATGAGTTAATGTTGGGGATCCATCAGGTCCAGAGTGCTGACGTGTCTGATCTTAATCAGAGCAGAGGGAGGTCTGCACAGAGAGAGATAATCTAACAGCCTCCCTCCCTCCTTCCTTCCATCCCGCAACGCTCTGTCTGTCTGGACACTACTGGCCATTCTTCACTTCCTGTCCCCATCTCTCTCACTCTCTGTCACTATCTCTCGCTATCGCTCTCTCTTTCTCTCTCTCTTTCTGTCTCTCTCTCTCTCTCTCTCTCTCTCTCTCTCTTCTCTCTCTCACCATCTCCCCTCTCTCTCTCACCCCCTCTCTCTCTCTCTCTCAACATCTCTCTTGCTCCTCTCTCAATTAAATTCAAAGGGCTTTATTGGAAACACATGTTTACGTTGCCAAAGCAAGTGAAACTACCTCTCTCTCTCTCTGTCTCTATTTAAATGTATATCTATTTAGACATTGTGTATAATTTAACAGTTCCATTTCACGTCATGCTGTTTGTAGAAATAATTCATTATAATATACTGGTTCCTCGCCATTATTTATCCCGGGAAACGATAATGGGTTTGACTGGGAAATAGCGGTTCCCACTCTTAAACCCTAGTGTGTGCGTTCGTGTGAGTGTGTGTCTGAGAGAAAGTGTGTGATTTATATATATATATATATATTATTTTTTTTGTTCTCTGCAAGAATGACGATGCTAGTGAGAGAGGGAGAAAGTAGCAGGAGACGAAAAAAGTCATATCCATCCATTCAGCATGAAAGCTTTCTCAGGAACGGCTGCGCTGTCGGAAAGCCTTTCTCGGAACGTACAGAGAAAGCCAGATGGCCCTTGACCTTTATTTGACCTTATGTGTGAACCCCGCTGTCCCCCGCAGTGTGTAACAAAGCCTGTGGCCTGGGCTTCACAGCAGAATGCTTTCTCATTTCCTTTCCGCTAAATGAGCTAAGATCCCTCAGCCCTCCTCCACTAAAGATCCCAACCCCGTCTCTCTCCGTCTCTCTGTCTGCCCTGGAGGGAGATAAAGGTGGTGGCCCCGTTGCTCTTGCTACTCCAGTTTGTCTTTTCGCTGTCTCCTTTCTGTTGGTCAAGTGAGAGAAGTGATTCTTCTCCAGCACATGATCAAGCTGGGGGTTACAGATGTGTGTGTGTGTCAAATCAAATTGTATTTGTCACGTGTCGAATACAAAAGGTGTAGACTTTACCGTGAAATGCTTACCCACGAGTCCTTTCCCAACAATACAGAGTTAAAAAGAAATAGTAACACAATAAATAACAATAATGAGGCTATATAAAGGGTACCAGTACCGAGTCAATGTGCAGGGGTACGGGGTAGTTGAGGTAATATGTACATGTAGGTAGGGGTAAAAGTGATTAGGCAATTTGTGTGCTTCTGTGTCTATGCACAAAGTGACCCTAACCTGGAAAACGTACAATTCTTTCATGTGAAAATGTTGAAAATGATCCAAATATTTTATTAAAATACAACTTTTGTTCCTTTTGGATGTTTTTCTCCATGAGGTAATATGTACATGTACAGTGAGGGAAAAAAGTATTTGATCCCCTGCTGATTTTGTACGTTTGCCCACTGACAAAGAAATGAACAGTCTTTTAATGGTAGGTTTATTTGAACAGTGAGAGACAGAATAACAACAATAAAATCCAGAAAAACGCATGTGAAAAATGTTATAAATTGATTTGCATTTTAATGAGGGAAATACGTATTTGACCCCCTCTCAATCAGAAAGATTTCTGGCTCCCAGGTGTCTTTTATACAGGTAATGAGATGAGATTAGGAGCAGACTCTTAAAGGGAGTGCTCCTAATCTCAGCTTGTTACCTGTATAAAAGACACCTGTACACAGAAGCAATCAATCAATCAGATTCCAAACTCTCCACCATGGCCAAGACCAAAGAGCTCTCCAAGGATGTCAGGGACAAGATTGTAGACCTACACAAGGCTGGAATGGGCTACAAGACCATCGCCAAGCAGCTTGGTGAGAAGGTGACAACAGTTGGTGTGATTATTCGCAAATGGAAGAAGCACAAAAGACCTGTCAATCTCCCTCGGCCTGGGGCTCCATGCAAGATCTCACTTCGTGGAATTGCAATGATCATGAGAACGATGAGGAATCAGCCCAAAACTACACGGGAGGATCTTGTCAATGATCTCAAGGCAGCTGGGACCATAGTCACCAAGATAACAATTGGTAACACACTACGCCGTGAAGGACTGAAATCCTGCAGCGCTCGCAAGGTCCCCCTGCTCAAGAAAGCACATATACATGCCCGTCTGAAGTTTGCCGATGAACATCTGAATGATTCATACGACAACTGGGTGAAAGTGTTGTGGTCAGATGAGACCAAAATGGAGCTCTTTGGCATCAACTCAACTCGCCGTGTTTGGAGGAGGAGGAATGCTGTCTATGACCCCAAGAACACCATCCCCACCGTCAAACATGGAGGTGGAAACATTATGCTTTGGGGGTGTTTTTCTGCTAAGGGGACAGGACAACTTCACCGCATCAAAGGGACAATGGACGGGGCCATGTACCGTCAAATCTTGGGTGAGAACCTCCTTCCCTCAGCCAGGGCATTGAAAATGGGTCGTGGATGGGTATTCAAGCATGACAATGACCCAAAACACACGGTCAAGGAAACAAAGGAGTGGCTCAAGAAGAAGCACATTAAGGTCCTGGAGTGTCCTAGCCAGTCTCCAGACCTTAATCCCATAGAAAATCTGTGGAGGGAGCTGAAGGTTCAAGTGGCCAAACGTCAGCCTCGAAACCTTAATGACTTGGAGAAGATCTGCAAAGAGGAGTGGGACAAAATCCCTCCTGAGATGTGTGCGAACCTGGTGGCCAACTACAAGAAACGTCTGACCTCTGTGACTGCCAACAAGGGTTTTGCCACCAAGTACTAAGTCATGTTTTGCAGAGGGGTCAAATACTTATTTCCCTCATTAAAATGCAAATCAGTTTCTAACATTTTTCACATGCTTTTGGGGGATTTTGTTATTCTGTCTCTCACTGTTCAAATAAACCTACCAATAAAATTATAGACTGATCATTTCTTTGTCAGTGGGCAAACGTACAAAATCAGCAGGGGATCAAATACTTTCTTCCCTCACTGTAGGTAGGGGTAAAACTGACTAGGCATTTGGGGGGAGTGTGTGTGTGCATGAATGCTGGTGTGCATGGACATCTGTCCATCCACGTGTGTGTCTACTTAAAGCTATAGCCTTGCTCTTTGACTAAAAGATAAATGGTTGGTAGCAGTCATTAAAGCCCAAGGGGAATTATCCCAGCCAATCACCATGCTGATGTGGTGCCACGGAGAGCCGGGTCAAACCACCTGGAAACTAATGGCCATTAGGACTTCAACACCGCGTCTCATTGTCCTTGTGCCACAGGGGATGAGGATGAACGAGAGCGAGGGAGTGTGTGGGGATGGAACAGGTGGGCATGGGTGTAAGAGATAATTAGAGAATCTTAACACACTCTATAGATGAGATTTCTATAGCTCAGTTGGTAAACCATGGTGCTTGCAATGCCAGGATAGTGTGTTTGATTCCTGGGACCACCTGAATGTAAAATGTGTGCGTGACTGTAATTAAATTGGGATGAAAGAGTCTGCTTAATGGTATTTATTGTACAATTATTATATTACAAGACAATTTATGAAACCAGTCTGCCAAATAACATGTTCACCGACTACTATTCCAACTCTAGCTGTATAGCGACCAATATTATTCACATTTGAGCTAATGAACAGTGAACTGTCACCAGTTTAAATCATCATGGAATCATACAAGAATTAGCTCTGCATCTGTGGTCCTCGCAGCCTGGCTGGACCCCTCAGCCAGGGTACAAAGCCATCCAGCACGATGCCGGTCTGTATTCCCCTGTCCGTGTTGACGACCTTGAGGATGACATCACAGGGGAGGACATGTTAGGTTTAATTAACGCTGAAAGAACGTTGGGAGTTTACCTTTACACCACCGCGGATTAGCAGTTGATTAAAGAAGGGTGTTTCAAATGGCCGGGACGATATCCCTGCGTGGGATAGGGACATCCGATCACGCCTGAGGCCTTCTTCTTTCCTTCTCATCCCCCTCTCCTCTCTTCGACCACCTCGACCCTCTCCCGGGCCCTGACAGATCTGCTTTCCTTTCATGTTTGTTTCGTTCCCTCCCTTTTTCCTCTCATCCACCGGCCAGCTTTCCCTCCCCCTGCGGTAGATCGATCCCAATCACATCGGGCTGATTGTCTCACGCTGATGATGTCACAGCTCCTGTGAAGTGGAGCCCAGGAGGAGTGAGTCACTCCTGGGCAGAGGATACTGTGACTTCCTGCCCAGAAGAATCAACAGAAGGAGGATAGAGGAGGACAGAGCAGGTAAGCACAGTACAGAGGGACAAGCAGAGGACAGAGGCTCCAGAGGACGCAGGCTGCAGGTTAGACCAGAGGACATAGGCTGCAGGTTAGACCAGAGGACACAGGCTGCAGGTTAGACCAGAGGACACAGGCTGCAGGTTAGACCAGAGGACACAGGCTGCAGGTTAGACTAGAGGACACAGGCTGCAGGTTAGACCAGAGGACACAGGCTGCAAGTTAGACCAGAGGACACAGGCTGCAGTTCAGACCAGAGGACACAGGCTGCAGGTTAGACCAGAGGACACAGGCTGCAGTTCAGACCAGAGGACACAGGCTGCAGGTTAGACTAGAGGACACAGCTCAGAACAAAGTAGAGAAAGAATACAGAATGTTTTGTCCCCGCTCTGTTGACACGTTCTTTGCTCTGCTCACACAGGTGTAATAAAGGCCTATTGCACTGATTTGGTTTGGGTGGGAAGTAAATACTTTTTTTTATTGTGATTTATCAGGGGGTGCTGCAGCACCCTCAGCACAGGACAGGAGCATTGAGGAAGTTAGCAGGACAAGAGCATTGAGGAAGGTAACAGGATAAGACAAGAGAATTGTGGAAGGGATCTGACCCTTTTTTTTAATTTTCTCCTAAAATGACATACCCAAATCGAACTATCTGTAGCTCAGGACCTGAATCAAGGATATGCATATTCTTGATAGCATATTAAAGGAAACCCTTTGAGGTTTGTGGAAATGTGACAGTAATGTAGGAGAATATAACACATTAGATCTGGTAAAAAATTATACAAAGAAAAAAACATGCTTTTTTTGTATTTTCATCTTTGAAATGTAAGAGAAAGGCCATTATCTGAGTTAGGACTCTAGGCGCAATTTATATTTTGTCCGCTAGATGGCAGCAGTGTATGTGCAAAGTTTTAGACTGATCCAATGAACCATTGCATTTCTGTTCAAAATGTTGTTTCAAGTCTGCCTAAATATGCCTAATTGGTCAATATATGCATTTTCAAAGGTGTGCACTCTCCCCCAACAATATAATGGTATGTTTTCACGGTAATAGCTACTGTAAATTGGACAGTACAGTTAGATTAATAAGCATTGAAGCTTTCTGCCCATATAAAATATGTCTATGTCCTGGGGAATTTTCTTGTTAGTTACAATGTCATGCTAATTACATTGTCGCACATTAGCTCAACCGGGGCGGGACACCGATCTGTAGAGATCTTTATTAAGAGAACACGGAAAAACACCCTCCCCAGAAACATAGCTTGTCCCTGCAAACCCTGAAGTTTGAAACCACAGTGAAGTCGTCCAGTTTAGAAGCTTTTTTCCCTGTTTCCCCAGCTGAATCGTGGCCCGAGCACCATTCATCTGAAGTTGTTTGTGCTTGGGGTATAAATCAATAGTAACACTATGGGCCGTGTCGTTCTTCCAGCCCCCTAAGGTGTGTAATAACCGAGCGCGGGAGCGTAGTCGTTGTATCATGATTATTATTCCTCAAGTTCTGCAGCGTTAATTTTTAAACGCGGGTCGTCCATTGAAGGTTGTAGGAAATCCAATTAGGCATTGATCTGTCGGCGGCGGACCCTGACAAAGCCACATTGTTAAAAGTGGACGGGAAAAAAGCTTTTAAAAAGACAAATAAGGGCGCCGACCTCGTACTGGGTTATGATTATTAAACATGGACCGCTGAACGCTGGTCCTCTGATACCTGTTGGTGGAATGAAAACCCGATGGCGAGCCGCGTCGTTGGCTCGGGCAATTCGGGAGTTGGGTCGATTCGTGCAGAGTGCCTACGGTATGCATACACATGAGAGCACACAAGAGCGCACACGCACAAAGACATCAACACACACACACACTGCATCCTCATCTTTCCATCTCTTCTTCCTTTCTCTTCCGGAATCCCTCCTCCCCCTTCCCCCCTTTCCCAACAACAACAACCAAAGCTAGGCCCCTTCACATTTGTCAGCCCCAGGATTCATTCCCGTCAATTTAACTCGTTAGGGGCCAATGGAGTATCATAATATGTTCAGGTAATGTTGCGTACGTCGGGCCGGCTCTGGAGAAAGCGGGCCAAGAGCAGGCCGGCGTTGACTATCAATCAGAGGGCTCTAATGGATGGTGTCCTCCTCGGAACGGCCTCGTTTGTTGTTTAAAGGGCCCTGTTTTATTGCTGAGGCTATGGCATACAGATGGCCGTTCGACAAAGATGATTGTTTTCTCTCTCGTTCGGTTTATCCATCTCTCTCTCTATCTGTTTGTTGCCTCTTTCTCTCTCTGCCTCACATTCTCCCTATCCTCTTCTTCAAAATAAATAAAATTAATTCCCCTGTCTCTCCGTCTCTCTCTCTCTCTCTCTCTCTCTCTCTCTCTCTCTCTCTCTCTCTCTCTCTCTCTCCATCTATACCTCTCTTCCCCTCTATCTCCCTCTCACTCTTTCTCGCTGACTGCCTCTCCCTCTCTCTCTCTCCCTCTCCCTCTCCCTCTCCCTCTCTCTCTCTCTCTCTCTCTCTCTCTCTCTCTCTCTCTCTCTCTCTCTCTCTCTCGCCCTCTCTCTCTCTGATTGTGTCAGGTTGAAATAAGTCAACCCTTTCTGACACACAGAGAAGTACTGCAGATGTCTGATTAGATGAGGGGCCGCAGGCCTGGGACTTCTGTTATGTCTTGTAAAGTAAGGAAAGTAGCTAAGTTAAAGGGGAAGTCTGCAATTGCTACATCGATTTTAGGACTTATAAATTAATTTTATATGCCCACTGATTCCTATCATATCTGAACGGAAAATATGAATATATTTCAATGTTTGTAAACTAAATAAATGAAAAACAAACACTGTGTAGCGTCAAAACATGGTTAAGACTATGTTTTTTACATCATGGATGGTCAGTCCTTGCATCCATACCTCTGTCTATGAATTTGAGTGGTTAAATTTCTCTAGGCCTATCCCTCAGCTATTTACGGAAACAGTGGCGGGGAAAACGCTTTGTTATTGTTTCAACTGCTGATTGCCACTTTAAAGGGTTTCAAATTATGGAAGCCATGTGATAGTTCAATGCGATTTTGTGGAAAACAACATTATGACTGACTAGCGCTGCCATATGTACTTACAGTAATGGACCAACAACTAGTAGAATGTGATCCTCCTCTTTTTAAATAGCTCTTCTAGTCCCAGTTCACACACATGTGGGATCTTCATTTGATTCGTCGGTTTATTTGGGATTTCAGATGTAATTATGTGAGTGGCCGTGTGTTGCTGCTACAGTCAGGATGTGTGGCCAATTTGCATGACCTGTTTAATGCATTTTCATTACCGTACCAAGTTCTGCCCCATTTTTTTTCTGATGAGAATCTTGAGAGAAATATGGTCTGTTTCTGCTCTCCAGCCAACTCCTTATGGAATTGTCATGCTTGACAATCACAATGGAGAACACTTAGATAAAAAAGGCTATATGCTTGCTTTATATATGGCATCTCTTAAGGTTCTTTATAGAAACGAAATTGGTTCCATATAGAACCCTATATGGAACAAAATGGTTCTATATGGAACCAATTTTGGTTCAGTGAAGAAGAACCCTGGAGTTCTGATCAAAGGACCCTACAAAAGGGTTCTACATAGAACCTATAGGGTTGCCATATATGAAGCAAGCATAGAACCCTTTTTGGTTCTATTCAGAACCTTTTTTTCTAAGAGTGTAGGCAAAAGCACAACCAGATCTGGGACCAGGCTAGCTGTATGGTATTGAACAAGGTGACTCTGGTCATGACTCATTCTCCTCAGCCCAGCTAGCGATGACTGACAGGCATGGTGTGAGCATGCTCAGTGTGTCCCGGTGCCGCTCTGCTGTGCTTCTCTCTGTTCTGTTTGGCAAGCGGCTGTCCACAGTGACTGACAGTCTACAAACAAGGCCATGGGCACAGTGCAGGATACACACATACACACGCAACTAGACAAGCAGGCAGACACACACACGCAACACACACACACACACACAGAGACGGACAGCAATCGGATAGCGGCCCCTCCACGTCAACGTGAGCGGTTTGCCCACCAGACAAACGTTCCAGTCAGTTTGGTATTCAGGTCAGATGAAAGACGGGCAGGGCTGGACAGGCCTGGACACGCAGGCCGGTAGACTTGGACAGTATGTCACTACTCAGACACACGGTCATCTGCCACTCTGCTCAGGGCACAACAGAATGGATGGAGAGCCACATCCAGGACCTCTATAGCAGGCGCTGTCAGAGGAAGGCCCTACAAATTGTCAAAGACTGCACTCATCACATGCACTGCTGCTACTGTTTATTATCTATCCTGTTGCCTAGTCACATTATTCCCAATTACAGTTTTTTTCAATTGCTAACGAGCATCGGTCAATACTGAAGCCACTTTTTCAAAACTCTTCACACAGTCTGCATTACCAACATGCATGTCGGCCAAAAAGTTGATCTCACCTCCAAAACTCACTCGAACCACCAAGAGTATTGTACAGGAGAGTATTGTACAGGCGCACACTTTAATGGCAGAAGCAAACAACAGAATGAATGCAACTGCGTCAAACACACCTCCAGCCAAAGGCAAAAGTGTAAAGTGCGACAAAGTTACAAAAATTGAACAAAATGTTAACAAAACAAAATACTACGGGTGAACACGGTACCCGGTAGAAACCCAGCCTGGCTTGTCACACAAAACACGAAACACAGAACAATTCCACACAAAGACATGATGGGGAACAGAGGAATAAATACATGCAGTGTGATTAGGGAATGTAAACCAGGTGTGCAGGGAACAAGACAAAACAAATGGAACAAATGAACAAATGGAGCGGCGATGGCTAGAAAGCCGGAGAGGAGCCGACTTCAGTGGTAGTCGTGACAAAACCACTTCATACATGTCTCAAAATAAGCTTGTTCGACCATAACACTGGCAACAATTCTCACTCAGAAAGCATACATTGTCACTCATAACACACTGACATAAAAAACACTAACAACAGGAAGCATTACATAAAACTTTTCTCTTTGAAGTTTGAATAATTTTTCACATAAATCATTATGTCACGACTTCCGCTGTTCGGGCGGTGCTCGGCGGTCGGTGTCACCGGTCTTCTAGCCATCATCGATCCATTTTTCATTTTCCATTTGTTTTGTCTTGTCTTCCCACACACCTGGTTTCAATTCCATCATTACATGTTGTGTATTTAACCCTCTGTTTCCCCCCATGTCCTTGTCCGGAATTGTTTATTTTGAAAGTGCTTGTGCACGTTGATTAGGGTGTGCTACGGGTTATGTTACCCATTTATTCTGTTTACTGTGTTTTCCAGTGGGTTTTATTATTAAACTGCTCCGTTGTGAAAACACAGTTCTGCTCTCCTGCGCCTGATTAGTACGCACCCCTTACACAGTATTTCATTATAGAATAACAATAACACATTTTCATTTCATTGACTGTACTAAAGTATATGTAACAAGAATGAATAAAAATAGCCATCTTGTCCTGCTTCAATAGCCATTATTTTTTCTATATATTTGCAAATAGTAATTTACTTGTGAAAAAGAAAAAGTTGAAGCAAAAACATATCCCAGATTTTTTTTTTTAAACATCAACAACATGTATAGTATAATCACTCATACTGTACAGTTCTAGTTCTCCCTCTCTCCTGCATTTGGCCACAAGTTCTCATCAACATCACATCTTATGTCTTCTCTGGCGATGCATCTTGGAAAGTGTCTTCTGGAATGTCTAATCCAACCCTGACAGTCTTCAGGAGATGTGTCTCCACACCCCGTATTCGTGGCATCCAGTAAGGACATCTGGTCATGTGGATGGTGGCCATAAACCTTCCACCTCCACGCAGAGAGAAACTCCTCTATGGGGTTTAGGAAGGGGGAGTATGAAGGCAGGAATAGTTCTGACATCCTGGGATGTGCAGCAAACCAGTCTGTGGCTGCAGCAAAGTGGTGGAATGCCACACAACAACGAAGGTAGGGGAGTTTCTTGCCCCTCTCTCCTCCGTTGGAGGAGGTCATCCAGATAAGAACTGAGCCTCTCTGTATTGTAGGGGCCAATGAGTGGTTTGTGTAACAGCAGACCATCATTGAACAGTGCTGAACACATTGTGATGTTAGCTCCTCTCTGGCCTGGGACATCCACGGTTGCTCTCTGTCCAATCACATTTCTTCCCCTGCGGCGTGTTTTTGCCAGGTTGAATCCAGCTTCATCCACAAAGATGAATGTATGTGCAGTTTGCCTGGCTTCCATCTCCGTTACTCTCTAAAATATAGTAAATCCACAGTTCAACAGTAATTTACGTTATGTATAGCTGTGTATGTACCCTGTTTGGTTATTGAACAGACCTGGACATATTTATACCAGACTTCTTTCACACGTTCACCGTTTCTCTCAAATGGTATAGTGTACAACTGCTTCATCCTTATTTTTGGTTTCTCTAGGACTCTGGCAATTATCATTGTGCTGACCGTATTCACATTCCCAAAAGTGAAATTGTCTGCCAGCACTCTGTCCTGAGTTTCCCACAGTTTTATTGCATTGTTGCCAATTACCATGTCAACAATGGCAATTTCCTGCGCATCTGATATTACATCTACCTCTCCCTCCTGTGTGAGGCAACCTTTGGATCCTACTGAAAAACAAAAAACAATCTAAATATTTAAAATGTCAGTACATGTAAAAATGTGAACATACTGTAGTATATAGTTCAATTATCATTGAACGATGCACATCTCACCGGGAAATTCGTACTATTTATGCAACTGTTAAGCGAAACAGAGTTGGTTGCACCCTTAACCTCTTGGGGATAATTATAACTTCTTAGGGAGCGGCAGCAGTGGTGGGAGTTTTGGAGAGTCTGGCGTGCCCAAAGTAAAATGCCTGCCACTCAGGCCCAGAAACTAGGCTATGCACATAATTAGTACTATTGGATAGAAAACACTCTGAAGTTTCTAAAACTATTAAAATAATGTCTGTGAGTATAATAGAACTGATATGGCAGGTGAAAACCCGAGGAATTTCTGTCCAGAAAAATGTTTTTTTGTGACATGCCTTCTTTTTCAATGGTTTTCTATGGGATCTGCTGTAATCCAGGACCCAGGTTGCAGTACCTATGGCTTCCACTAGATGTCAACAGTCTTTAGACAAGGTTTGATGAGTTTACCTTGAAAAACAACCGGATAGAAGAAGATTATGTAAGTGGATTGAGGAAGTGCCTTTTGTGTTTTGTGCGCGAGACCGTGAGTGCGCGCCTCGGGATTTTACTTTTCTATCGCTCAGGATATTATCTGTGTGAAATATTATAGTTAATATACATAAAAGTGTACCTAACGATACATTATAAACGATGTTTGATTTGTTTGGGCAAAGTTGATAGGTATATTTTAAACCCTTTCTCTTCCCTGTACAATGGGCGAGTGAACGGTGGATTTTCTGAACAGAACGCACCAACCAAACTGAGATTTGTGGATATAAATAGGGACTTTTTCGAACAAAAGGAACATTGGATGTCTTGTTAGGACACTTCGGATTGCCCTCAGCAGAAGATCATCAAAGGTAAGCGATTTATTTTAGCTCTTTTTATGTGTTTTGTGACACCCGCGCTGGTTTTATTATTATGCTAATATGGGAAGTACATGGGGTGCTGTCCTCAGACAATCAAATGTTGAATGTTGTTGAAATCTGACAACGCTGTGAGATTGCCAAGAGTCTAAGCTTTTGAAGAGTGTGCAACACTTGTATTTTCATGAATGTTTTATAATTCTACTTTTTGATTTTGAATTTGGCGCCCTACATTTTTCCGGATGTTGTCGTGACTGGGGCACTAGCGCCCCTTACGCTCCTTAACCTCTTGGGGATAATTAAGGAGCGTTGGGGCGCTAGCAGGCATTTTACTTTGGGCACGCCAGACTCTCCAAAACTCCCACCATTGCTGCCGCTCCCTAAGAAGTTAAACTGGCCTCTCTCAAAGAGAGACCATGGTTTACAACATGGTCAATAATTGTGGCCCTTATCTCATCAGAGACCCCCGCTCTTGGTCTTCCTCTCCTTTATCCTCCACGCATTCTCCCTCTCCCTGCCACTCTTCTTTCCCCACCAACCTGTCTTCCTTGATCCATGTTTCCAAACTAAATCATTCCGAAGCCGTCCTCTTTTGTCTGTTTGGTAACGAGACTAAAAACAGGACACTTGGGTTGGCTTTCAGCTGAAATTGCAATCAGCTGTGTTTGGAATGATTAAATATTCTGCAGAGATTTTCTATATGTTTCAATCTGGTTACTGCAGAAATGCACAACATTTGCCATCATTCTGTTTTGAATGTGTTTTTAACAGTTTTGGAAACAGTGTGTTAGCGTTTGAAAACGTGCTGCAAATATATCGTTTTGCAGGTGGTGGGGTATGAATGAGAAAAGAGTTGATGGATTTCGCGGAGAATGTGGTCATTGATGCATTTTGTGTGAAAGCAATGAAAAATGATTCACAGTTTGGTCCACATACACTTCTGTTTTGCTGACTGTGAGAAGAGTTTTGACCATGTGACTTCAGTTTTGACCAATGCATGTTAGCAATTGAAAACAAACTGTACATATACCTATCTACCTCCAATGACCTGGTGCACCTGCACATGGACTCGGTACTGGTACCCCGTGTATATAGCCAAGTTGTCCTTACTCATTGTGAATGTATTATTACTTTTATTATTAGGAGTCTTACTTTTCTATCTTTTGTATCTCTGCATTGTTGGGAACGTCCCATTAGGAAGCATTTTACTCTTAGTCTACTTCTACCAAGCAAGTGATGAAACATTTGGTTTGGGACTGATAGATTTTTAGATTTTTTTTTTTATTTATAATGTAATAGATTCAACTTAATGATGTTTATTTAGTTTATAATGGAATAGATTCAACTTAATGATGTTTATTTAATTTATAATGGAATAGATTCAACTTAATGAAGTTTATTTAATTTATAATGGAATAGATTCAACTTAATTATGTTTATTTAATGTATAATGGAATAGATTCAACTTAATTAAGTTTATTTAATTTATAATGGAATAGATTCAACTTAATTAAGTGTATTTAATTTATATTGGAATAGATTCAACTTAATTACGTTTATTTAATTTAAAGTGGAATAGATTCAACTTAATTAAGTTTATTTAATTTATATTGGAATAGATTCAACTTAATTAAGTTTATTTAATTTATAATGGAATAGATTCAACTTAATGAAGTTTATTTAATTTATAATGAAATAGATTCAACTTAATGAAGTTTATTTAATTTATATTGGAATAGGTTAAACAAGTTGTTTGAGAAACAGAGGGTTAGAGCTCATTTATTCACCTATATACAATATAAAGTTTATTAGGTACACCACCCCATTCACCAAAATGGTTCGCTCCTACTGAGTGTATGACTGATGGCCTGTAAAGGTCCAGGGGAAACCATACTGAAGCCAAGGCATAATTGAGTTTATTCACCTATGTACAATATAGCAGTGGTACACTCTTACCCTAGGAGGTCTGGAGCCTGCTGCTTTTCTGTTCTACCTGATAATTAATTGCACACACCTGGTGTCCCAGGTCTAAATCAGTCCCTGATTATAGAGGAACATTGAAAAAATGCAGTGGAACTGGCTTCGAGATCCAGAGTTGAGGGCAAAATAGGATAGATCAATATACAATATAGGTGAATTAATGAGAAGTATTCAGCCTTTGTACTTTCATTACGTGTATGACATGAGACTGTAATAAAACGTGGTCCACATATTGAAGACACTGGGGACTTGAGAGTGAAAATGTAAGAGAACTAATAGCACTTCTTGTCTTCTCTTATAGACAGACTAGCTGGCCTTATTTGAAATAGTCCTGTAACGAAATGTGCTGTGTTAGATAAGCATTCAGGGAGGGCCATCCAAAGCTTCCCGAGGCCCAGCCACAACGGGACCATGCAGGCTTTCAGGAGCTTTAAGTTAGGTACTGAAATTATGCCTTGGCTTCAGTACGGTTTCCCCTGGACCTCTAGAGGTTACCCGTCATTTTGAGAGAGAGAGAGACTGCATGTGTGCGCTGGCGAGTGCAAAGGGATTTGTTTCGTTCCAATAAACACCAGTGTGTGTCTCTTGTTGTGTGTTTGTGGGAAGGTTTTGTATTCCAGTCCTAAAGCAGAACAGCTTTTCTTTCATCCCAATCAATGCACTGTAAAAAATATTGTGCCCCTTTTACTTAAAAAGTTTGGTAACTATTTGCATCAGCTTTTTAAGTAAATCCAACAAGGAGGATCTTTTAAGTGTAATATACTTCACTTTTAGTGTATTACAAACTCAAATATATGAAGTGCAAACAACTAACTGGATAAAATAAAATCCTTTCATTCAACTTAATTTTATACATTTCAGAATTGTAAATTTTTTGGGGACCTGCTTAAATCCTTCAAGTCCCAGAACTAATGTTATAAGTTTTATATACTTAATGTAATCAGTTACAGAACTAATATTGTATGTTTAATTTGCTGAATTTACTCAGTATCGTAATTGATATTCTATGTTTTATCTACAAATGTTTTTTGCTCAGTTACTTATGGTACTCAGGTTAGTAAAATGTGTTTAAATTGGGTTCCTACTAATCAAATATATACTCACAACTATACTTAAAAAGCTGATGCAAATAGTTACCTCAATATACTTGTGATAATTTACTAAAAATATTATTTCTATACAAGAGAATATGCAAAAAGAAACAACAGTGTTCAACTTCAAACTTCCACACTTTTATTTTGAATAAAATAAATGTTATCATTTCATAATTTCTTCAAACTTCAATCTCAAATTGCCTCTTAAACCCTACTGCTTAAGCATTTGTGGAGAGCTCATTATTTTGTCATCTGTAAGCATTCTGGGTATAACTCCACCTTGCCCCCTTAGGTAAAGTTACATCCAGATAGCTGGCACCGGACTACAAATAATCTCAGATCTTCACAACTGCATAAAGTTTAGGTGATAGTTTGGGATTAGCACTTTGACCTCACATCTTGTACCGTTTGGCAAAAATTCTCTAGTGGTCTGTGTGCCCCTTAACAACAAAGCAATGTTTTAACAGAAACGTAAATTAACGATTTGTCTTAATAGACTTACACAAAGCACAATATGAACTTTAGCTCAAATACAACCTCATTCAAACTGTTTTAGATTAATCAAAACATGGGTTTTCAAAACATACATTGCACATTTGTTACAAAATATATGCCAAATTGTCCCTTAAACCTGACTCCATATGCACAGTGAAGCCTATATTAGGAGCTCCTATACCACCTAGCAACTAGCTTTCAGCTTACTGAGTAGGGTTTAGACCACAGTTTGTGAGACTAGGCTACTACATTTAGTCGAAAATATGTGTAGATAGATCCAAACTACATTCCAAGTTATAATTTGGTCCTGCTGCATGGCCATTCCAGAGGAGAAAGATCAAGACGCCATCCGTTGAGCTGTTCCAAGCACAATTTAAGTTCAGAACTACATCTAGCATGTCAGTCCAACATAATAATGATAATTTGAATATCATATTTTATAAGTTGTTGGTAGTTACTTAGAAATATTTGTTCAAATTTCATAGCATATTACCTAGGATTTTTATTTGCAAATGCTAATCTTTTACAACACATATAAATTAAGTACTACATTTAAACGTGTAAGTAAAACCAGAAACCTATTATTTTAAGTAAAAATCATTGATTTTCGTCTTCAATATTTACTAAGCTCGTGGGTTATTTTTACAGTGTGGAGAGCAGAAGCCCCTTAGAAGTGGAATAGCTCTTATTGTAGGTCAGAGGCAACGTGAGCTGACATTCTAAGACAAGACAATGTTTAGGATGTGTCCCAGAAGGGGAAGTGATGCGGAAGGAAGCTCTCCAAGAACTCTGATGAATGTTAATGCGTTGATTTCAGACCCTGACAAGGCATTGCTTCTATGTTGGCTCTGAAAGGTCGTAAGATTTCCCCGGCAGAGAGGACAGGCAAACAAACTCGTATCCATGTTTCCTCATTTGTTCATTTCTATACGTCCCTCCAGCTCTTTTTCCTTTCTCTCTAAACATTGTTGGCACGGAAGGTTGAGTGAAAAATTCAGCCGAGAGAGAATATTAAAACCTTCCCTGAGAATGTTTTCAGTGGCCATCCATCATGTGGAGGAGGGAGTATTATACTGTTCCCTATAACCTTGTGCCAGGGATGGGATGTGAGCCCTAATGGCTGACTCCGCCAGTTAACCTCACTGCGCTGGGGCGATACAACATTATCAGCTTGACTTCTACTGAAGGACTCGGCAGAACACAGTCACACACACACACACAGACAGACATGTAGACAATCACAATTACACACACACGCTTACACACACACATACACTCTCACACACGACATGGACGGGGAAATATGTCATTATAACACAACATGGAAATCCAATATAACAGAGAAGGACATCATTATCCGAGTGCAGGCCTCTGTTACTACAGAATTCACCATCATTCACATCCCGGAGGAGTGGCTTCATTATCCTAAAGTGGCCTGGTTCCCGACAGTATTCCTGAATACCTTCGTTGTTCCCACCACTGTCAACACCAAGCTCCTCCGCTGCCACGCTAATCAGACTGAGAAATGTAATTTAGGCTAATAGAAGGGACTTTGGCTGCTAGGTATGTGGTTAGCGTAGCTCTCTCTCTCTTCCTCAACCTCTCTCTCTCTCTTTTTCTCTCCTTGCCTGCAAGGCTCTCAGGTAGACGGCATTAGTATGTAAGCGGTGCCGCGGCTCCTAGCCAAGGGGCCTGTTCTTTTTCGGACTTTTGTGTTCCTTCAGATTGAACACCAACCTGCCCGAGAGAGACGTTAATGTCTACAGCCTGCCACGTCAAATCAAGGCCACATGCCTTCGCACGCCGCCTCCATCACTTAACACTGTCAGGGGTGACGGGGCCTAGAAGAGAGAACGAGGGTCTTTAGCTAAGCGTTGACTCGTCACATTAATGATTCATTATGAACTATTCAGGAATCCTCTTTACGTTTTGACTATTGACGGGGCGTACTCTTGCCTGAGCATGTTCCACCCTTATATAGTTCTGCATAATGTGTTGCTTCCTTTTAATTAAAGAAGCATAATATGAGTAGTCACCTGCAGTGGTGTGTGTGTGTGTGTGTGTGCCTTTTCATATATGTGATTTTTCACCAGCATGCAGCTAACAGATGCACAGTATGTGAGGAGATGTGGGTGTACAGCGAGAGAGAGAGAGAGAGAGAGAGTGTGTGTGTGTGTGTGTGTGTGTGCATGTGTGTGTGTTGGGTGTGGGTGTTTAACGCAATAATGTGTGTATTATAGGAACTGCAGGCTGGTGTGTTATAGTTTATTGTTTCCCTGTTTGACTTCCTTAATCACCAGGGGTTTGAGGTACAGAACAGTCCTAAGGCTGATTTAACCCATTAATTACGGAGTCATGTTTGTTTCTAACTTTGGGGTGGTCAAGTGTTGTCAAGGGCTGTGTGTGTGTGTGTGTGTGTGTGTGTGTGTGTGTGTGTGTGTGTGTGTGTGTGTGTGTGTGTGTGTGTGTGTGTGTGTGTGTGTGTGTGCCCTATGCGCAATGTGAAATTTCTAACCCGTACAAACGTACAATACTTTGTTGTTGAAAATGATCCAAATATTTAATTAAAATACAACTTTTGTTCCTTTGGATGTTTTTCTCTCCACTCCTTCCTCTCTTAAACAGTTTCTTCACGGTGACTGAACTAACACTGGGTTTCTCTGTTTCACTGTTTGGACTTATTCTCTCCATTTTGTCTCTCTCTCTCTCTCTCTCTCTCTCTCTCTCTCTCTCTCTCTCTCTCTCTCCTCTCTCTTCCACTTTCTTTCCCCACAGGATGGAATGGGTAATCTTCGTGTAACCAAAGAGGGGATCAGGCTAGAGGGTGTTTCGGAGTTTCTGCTCCCTCTCTACGTGAAAGAAATAGAATCCAGAAGGGTAAGAGACACAACTCTCCTTATGTCCCTCATATGAAGCATCGTAACACCCTATGACTCGCAATGAATGTCATATCCCTCAATAAGACACACCCTTCCCTTGTCATATCAACTGTCATTTCTCAGTAGTAGAAGGTTGAGACACAACATTCCTTATGTCGCTCATATGAAGCATCGTAACACCGGGCCCCATGTAAGGGGCACAGAAAGATCATGGGAATGGACTTGGATGCGTGACAAACGACCAAATGGGCATCCCAATGGAAATTCCAATGATAGAAAAATGTGGAGAGAGACAGGGCTGTGATGAGGCACGCTGTTGATAAATATACCCCATGATGCCGCTCCCCTTAACACCACGGACACACACACACACACACACACACACACACACACACACACACACACACACACCCTGGCTGCTGTCATGTATAGGTTACTGTGTGTCCTGGGCTGTTGGGATGTATGTGTGTGTGTGATGGAGGGGTAGGGTTGTAAAGGCAAGTGCACATGGCTCATGCGCATGCTTATTGCTTTACAAGAGAGTATGTGACGGTGACGGTGTGTGGAGTGTGACAGTCCTGAATACATTACACTGATCTATCCACTCAAAGATCACCTCTGTTTCACGCCATTACCGAGTGACACAGAGGTCAACACTCCATCAGCCCTGACCTTTGAGGTGAAATGATGGATGTTGTTAGATAGATTTTAGGGGAATATCTTTCTTTGGCTTCCTATTGAAATTCTATGTAGTCGATATCTTACTTTAGAATATTTTTCTTTGCCTACTCATTGAAAGCCTACAAGATATCTTATTTTATAACATCTTTGTTTGCTCTCCTATTAAAAACGTATATGGAGGAGACGTATTATTTTTTGAATATCTTTGTTTGCCCTCCCATTAAAGCCTATAGAAGAAATCCAGTCTTTCTGGTTCTTCTTAAGTGTGTGTAACAGAGAAGGCACTAATTGCTGTTGAGGAAGTGACTCTGGCTTGTAGATAACCCCTATGAAGGAGCAGAGCTTCCTGTCGATAAATCAAAGAACTCACTGGCTTCTCTGCTGAAGCTTCATCTATCATCAGACAAACAGTCTGTGTGTTTGTGTGTGTGTGTGTGTGTGTGTGTGTGCATATGTTTGTATCTATCCACCACTTGTAATGACACCGTGATCCCTTTCACATCGGGTCCGCACATCAAAGCAAACACTCTTATTTCGAAAAATACACAGGAAACTTGTTGAATCTAACAACCCACTTTTCTCCCCCGAAGGCTTGTTGGTGTCTGCCATCTAGTTTATGGCAGTTTTTGGGGTAGTGGGCATGCTTCAGCAGGGGCGGTAGCTAGGCCAGAACTGAGCTATTCTGGGCAGTGTGGTTCCAAGTATTATTGGCTAGCGGTGTTAGCTGTGTGGTGTTAGCATAGGGCTCCAAAGCCCCTGGTGAGACTGGGTCGCTGGCCCAGGACGCATTTGGGCCGTGGTGTATCCGGCCCAGGGTGTCCCTAACCTGATCTCGGCCCACCAACACAGCATGAGGGACTGGGACTGTGGCACTGAAAGGGAGAGAGTGAGGGATGGAGGGAGGGAATGAGGAAGGAAATGTATTTTGAATATGCGTTGGAAGGGTTTGAGCGGTTTGTTTTTCCATAGCAGAGCCAAACAAACAGAATTTACAATTTGGTTAGATCGGTTTCGGGTTGACAAATAAACCTCTATGATATATGGTTTCGGGTTTTTTTGCCGCCAAAGCTTTAAAACACCTCTAGGTTTTTCACACTTGGATTGGAAGCTTGATTGGAGGCGGTCGTTCTTAGTGGCCGGGGACTTTAATGCAGGGAAACACAAATCCGATTTACCTCATTTCTACCAGCATGCTACATGTGCAACCAGAGGAAAAAACTGTAGACCACCTTTAATCCGCACACAGAGACACGTACAAAGCTCTCCCTCGCCCTCCATTTGGCAAATCTGACCATAACTCATATCTCCCTGATTCCTGTCTACAAGCAAAAACTAAACTCGATCACTCTTTTGTTAACTCGATCACTCTTTTGTTACTGAGAATTTCCCTGCTCAGCAGGAAATGCGAACTTGTAGTGTATTTGAGTTTTATAAAGGCTTCTAAAGTTTGTCATTTTCACTTTGACATTTCAGACTTGATTTGCCGTGATGAAAAATGTATCAACCCCTACAAAAATGTCCATTGATTATAATCCACATAATAATTAACGTTTCCTGTTCCTGCAGGATTATTTTACTGCTGTAGCAAACTGGCACAAATTAAGATCCTTCATCTGTAAGGGTGATGTCTCGTGGACAGACACATGTAACATAACTGGTATTCTAGACAGACTGTGGGTTGCCACGATTTACAAGGAATTTCTTGGTGTCGTCACTGATCATTTGGACAAATCACGAATTTCGCAGGTGTTCGCGTCTTTCAGAAGGGGTAACTATGCCCGTGACTTTCAGAGAGGTTGGAGGAGCTACCGTGGTGCTTCGGCTCTAGGTTCTAGTATCTTTTACAGCATGTCTCCCTCCTGAACTTCATCAAGCATCTGACACAATTATGCTTGATTTTTGTTCTGGGTTTCCCGAGATTACTCTGATTTATTGTAAGATAGGTTTGTGCTGTAGCTACATCATTGATGTCACAGTCCTATTGACAGACAGCCTGGTAGATTTTTATCTCAATGAAACAAACCTGGTAAAATAAAGATGTTTAAATGTCTTGAAGATACCTGGCGCTGGAGCAGACTGACTGCATGCTCCTTGTGGCGTGTTCCAAGAGTGTGCTGTGCTGTCATCCTCTCTCTCCGCACCATGAGGGATGAGCCGAGGCCTGCTCGCCAACACGGACTCTTCTAATTGTCCCCTCAGGGAGCCAGTGAAATTCCAGCTTTCTCTGAAGAGTCGTTTTCCTCTCTTTATCAATCACTCAATCACTAATTTCTCTCTCTCTCTCTCTCTCTCTCTCTCTCTCTCTCTCTCTCTCTCTCTCTCTCTCTCTCTCTCTCTCTCTCTCCCCCCTGACACAATACTTTCAGCTGACAGGCACTGAAATGGAACAAAATGCAAATTGTAAGTTTCCGTTGTAAAAACTTTGCGTGCCCTAATGAACACGACCCTGACTACAGCTTTGTGGAAAAACCTTCTCGTTAGCCATTTGTCAGTTTGGCTAGATTTATTTCTTGGTTTTCTGAGGGTCCAAAAAATCGCCCGGTAATTTTATAAGAGTAATTTGTTGTCAGTGTTTTTATATTAGAGGGGTTTCTTTCTTTGGCAACATGGCTGACATTGGTTCAGCCCTCTGCGGAATACAACATACTGTAAAGAACAGAGGAAATAGTGAAATACTATTCTACCATATAGTTACACTTCAAGACTTCATACAAATTATTCAGCGATGCAGTAGACGCTGGGTGGTCAAGAAACTCGAGATCGTTATGTGCGAGCATACACGACCTTTGGGCTTCGCCGTAATACCCACGACTCCCCGCGACTCCACAATATTAAAAAGATACCAGGAAAAAAAGTGACCTATAAAAGTGAAACAAAATAATCTCAGAAAACCTTCTCTTTTTTTTACAGAAGAAGCACGAGACTTTAAATGTTTTATTCAGACCAGGCCAAGGGGTATGTGGCACCAGATCGTGAGCCATGTAGAAATAGGCTCCATTTAACATTTAACAAGATTTCCAGAGTGATGGAACGTCGAAGGAGGCGACTTGGCCTTCAGGAGAATGGAAAGAAAGGGAATATTAATTCACATTATTGCCAGAGATCAGATCCCGCACTCAGAAGTTCTTCTTCCCGAAATGCCGCGAGCCCTTTCAGACATCGCCCCTGCCAAATATAAAGATTTAGGGAAGTTAGAAATCCCTCTTTTGGAAAGATCATTGAAAAGTTAATGTAGAATCCATTTCTTCGGATTTCTGATTTGGATGGCAGATTTGAGTTGAGTTGATTTGTGCGTCTCGTACCTTATCTTGGGCCTAGGAGCACATTCTTATGATAGGATCTGTGAGGAATGAGACTTTATTAAGAGCAAATAGATGGGCTGGTAAGCTACTTCTTTTGACAGCTGTAGATATGGCTAATCATCATGTCAACGATGGTATCCGAGAGTAGAGTTTGTACTGTAAAATGTGTTGGCCCATTTAGCAATCCTTTATGAGTTTCCACTGACTCAGACTTCATATTTTTAGTGAATTCAGAATGGCTGGCACCGCTTGCAATAGTGTTGTATTCACACTGTTCCACTTCCATAGAAATCTGCTGGTAGCAGACTTACTTAGTCAACCGTGGCCAAACGAAGTGCAGCCAATCAAATCACGGCATGACTAAGCCAGAAGTCATGGCAGCTGTCGGCATCGTTATGAGGGCCACGCCACAACTACACCAGGCAGTTCATTAGCCGAATAAACAAAGCCTTTTTCATGTCCTTAATCGTTCTGACACTCTACAGAGGCCTTGGTGGGCCTTCACTTATATACATAAACACACACACACACTCACTACTCTTACACACACACCCGACATCCCACCAGGTTTTAGTATTCACTGAGCATCACAGGTTACGGTCGTTCAACTCACTGAAATTAAGAGACATTTAATTCAATAATGGCAGCAAATTGACATTACACTGGTGTCTGGCCTGGTTTTATCTTGGTCCCCATCAGTACCTAATGACATTTTCATGTGTGTTACACGGCCTGGGGAAAATGGTATGGCACGCTTCCTGTATTTACAGAGGCAGTGGGATGGTCTCCCGGCGGCACGGCGCTTCCAAGGCAAATACTAAAGGTGACGGCACTGATGGAGGGAGGATCGAGGGGGGTAGAAGGAGGATAGAGGGAGGTTAGAGGGGGGTAGAGGGAGGAGACAGGAAGGTAGAGGGAGGATACAGGGAGGTAGAGGGAGTTAGAGGAGGATGAAGGGAGGATACAGGGACGTAGAGGAGGGTAGAGGGAGGATACGGGGAGGTAAAGGGAGGATACAGGAAGGTAAAAGGAGGGTAGAGGGAGGATACAGGGAGGTAGAGAAAGGATAGAGGAAGGTAGAGGGAGGTAGAGGGAGGATACAGGGTGGTAGATGGAGGATACAGGGAGGTAGAGGGAGGATACAGGGACATAGAGGGAGGTAGTGGGAGGATAGAGGGATGTAGAGGGAGGCAGAGGAGGGTAGAGGGAGTATAAAGGAAGGTAGAGGGAGGATAGAGGGAGGATACAGGGAGGTAGAGGGAGGATACAGGGAGGTAGAGGGAAGATAGAGGGAGGTAAAATCAAATTAAATCACATACAGATGGTCAGCAGATGTTATTGCGAGTGTAGCGAAATGCTTATGCTTCTAGATCTGACAGTGCAGCAGTATTTAACAGGTAATATCTAACAATTCCACAACAAAACCTAATATACACAATCTAGTAAAAGAATGGGATAAGAATATATAAGTATAAAATATATATGGATTAGCAGTGGCAGAGCGGCAAAGATGCAATAGATAGTAAAGAATAGATAGTGAAGGATACAGTATATACATATAAGATGAGTAATGCGAGATACGTAAGCATTCTTAAGGTGGCATTATTAAAGTGACTAGTTTTCCATTTATAAAAGTGGCCAATGATATCAAGTCTGTAGGTAGGAAGCCACCTCTCTGTGCTATTGGTGGCTGTTTAACAAACTGATGGCCTTGAGATAGAAGCTGTTTTTCAATCTCTCTGTCCCAGCTTTGATGCACCTGTACCGACCTCGCCTTCTGGATGGAAGTGGGGTGAACAGATAGTGGCTTTGGTGGTTATTGTCCATGATTATCTTTTTTGCCATCCTGTGACATTGGGTGTTGTAGGTGTCCTGGAGAACAGGTAGTTTTCCCCCGGTGATGCGTTGTGCAGACGGCACCACCCTCTGGAGAGCCCTGCGATTGTGGCCGTTGCAGTTGCCGTACCAGGCGGTGATACAGCCCGACAGGATACTATCAATTGTGCACCTGTAAATGTTAGTAAGGGTTTTCGGTGACAAGTCCGATTTTTTCAGCCTCCTGATGTTGAAGAGGCGCTGTTGCGCCTTCTACACCACACTGTCTGTGTGCGTGGACCATTTCAGTTTGTCGATGATATGTACACCGAGGAACTTAAAACTTTCCACCTTCTCCACTGCTGTCCCGTCGATGTGGATAGGAGGGTGCTCCCTTGCCTGTTTCCTGAAGTACACAATCATCTCTTTTGTTTTGTTGACGTTGAGTGAGAGGTTGTTTTCCTGACACCACACTCCAAGGGCCCTCACCTCCTCCCTGTAGGCTGTCTCATCGTTGTTGGTAATCATCTGCAAACTTGTTGATTGAGTTGGAGGCGTGCATGGCCACGCAGTCGTGGGTGAACAGGGAGTACAGGAGAGGGCCGAGAACGCACCTTTGTGGGGCCCCAGTGTTGAGGATCAGCGGGGTGAAGATGTTGTTTCTTACCTTCACCACCTGGGGGTGACCCGTCAGGAAGTCCAGGACCCAGTTGCACAGGGCGGGGTCGACACCCAGTGTCTCAAGCTTAATGATGAGTTTGGAGGGTACTATGGTGTTGAATCCTGAGCTGTAGTCAATGAACAGCATCCTTATGTAGGTATTCCTCTTGTCCAGATGGGATAGGGCAGTGTGCCTTGTGATGGCGATTGCATCGTCTGTGGACCTATTGGGGTGGTAAGCAAATTGGAGTGGGTCCAGGGTAACAGGTAGGGTGGAGGTGATATGATCCTTGACTAGTCTCTCAAAGCACTTCATGATGACAGAAGTGAGTGGTACGGGGCGATAGTCATTTAGTTCAGTTACTTTAGCTTTCTTGGGAACAGGAACAATGGTGGCCATCTTGAAGTGTGTGGGGACAGCAGACTGTGATAGGGATTGAGAGAATATGTCCGTAAACACACCAGCAAGGTGGTTTGCGCATGCTCTGTGGACGCGGCTAGGGATGCCGTCTGGTCCGGCAGCCTTGCGAGGGTTAACAGATTTAAATGTTTTACTCACGTTGGCCACGGAGAAGGAGAGCCCACTGTCTTTGGTAGCGGGCCTTGTATAAAGCATAAAGCCCAGTAAAGTACAGTCCGGTGAGACCTACGCCGGCTCCACGCACCCAGACGTACCGGGCTGGAAAGGCGCACACCGGACTCCTGGTACGTGGATTAGGAACAGGTTTTACCGGACTGAAAAGGCGCACTGGACTCCTGGTGCGTGGAGCCGGAACAGGATTCACCGGACTGAGAAGGCGCACTGGATGCCTGGTGCGTGGAGCCGGAACAGGTTTCACCGGACTGAGAAGGCGCACTGGACTCCTGGTACGTGGAGCAGGAACAGGATTCACCGGACTGAGAAGGCGCACTGGACTCCAGGTGCGTGGAGCCGGAACAGGTTTCACCTGACTGAGAAGGCGCACTGCAGGTCTGGTGCGAGGAGCTGGCGCAGGTCTCACCAGA
This sequence comes from Brachymystax lenok tsinlingensis, assembly GCA_030435695.1. Taxonomy (NCBI): domain Eukaryota; kingdom Metazoa; phylum Chordata; class Actinopteri; order Salmoniformes; family Salmonidae; genus Brachymystax; species Brachymystax lenok. Next base: position 41,808,300 of record CM059810.1, read on the forward strand.
CTGATTTCACGCACCTCAGGGCAAGTGCAGGGAGCTGGCACTGGACATACTGACCTGGGGAAGCGCACGGGAATCTGGGTGCGTGGAGCCGGCGTAAGTCTCACCAGACTGATTTCACGCACCTCAGGGCAAGTGCAGGGAGCTGGCACTGGACGTACCGGGCTGGGGACGCGCACAGGAATCTGGGTGCGTGGAGCCGACGTAGGTCTCACCGGACTGATTTCACGCACCTCAGGGCGAGTGCGGGGATCTGGCACTGGACATACTGACCTGGGGAAGCGCACGGGAATCTGGGTGCGTGGAGCCGGCGTAGGTCTCACCGGACTGATTTCACGCACCTCAGGGCGAGTGCGGGGAGCTGGCACTGGACGTACCGGGCTGGGGAGGCGCACTGGACTCCGGGTGCGTGGTGCCGACGTAGGTCTCACCGGACTGACGACGCGCACCTCAGGGCGAGTGCGGGGAGCTGGCACTGGACGTACCTCTCTTCTATATCCCTCCCAAAACTCCTTTATACTCCTCCATTCAGGCTCTGGCTCTCGCCTCGTCTCGGCCATATGCCCCATGTGCCCAGCGTTGTCGCTGTCCACTCTTATCCCTCAGGGACTCTCGCCAAGGCAGGGTCTCCCAATCCCCCTTTATCTCCTCCCAGGTCCAGAACACCTTCTCCTCCTGTGCCTGGGCACGCTGCTTGGTCCTTTGGTTGTGGCTGATTCTGTCACGATCGTCTGAAGAAGTAGACCAAGGCGCAGCGTGGTTGTAGTTCCACATATTTAATAAAAAGAACATTCAAAATACAAAAACAAAGAACAAACGATAGAATAAATGTAGCGCAACACAGCACATACAAATAGACACAGTACAATCACCCACAACCCAGGTGGGGGAATGAACAAACTATATAGGATTCCTAATTAGAGGCAACGAACAACAGCTGCCTCTAATTGGGAACCACACAAAACCAAAACATAAAAAACACTAGAAACCCCTAGTCACGCCCTGACCTAACACACCATAGAGAACACAGAGGGCTCTCTATTGCCAGGGCGTGACAATGTTACAATCCAAGATATCTCTTTGGAAAGCAACTCTTGCCCTAATTTTGTCGACTTTGTTAACTAGGGACCGGACATTAGCGAGTAATATACTCGGAAGCGGTGGGTGGTGTGCGCGCATCCGAAGCCTCACTAGAAGATCTCTCCGGCACCCTCTCCTCCGACGGCGTTGTTTTGGGTCGGCCTCTGGAATCAGTTCAAATGCCCTGGGAGGTGCAGACAAATCAGACAAATCAGACAAATGTAGAGGGAGGATAGAGGGAGGATAGAGGGAGGATAGAGGGGGGATAGAGGGGGGATAGAGGGAAGTATCCCGAGTGGCTCAGTGGAAGAGGCGTCACTATAGTACCTGGTTTGAATACAGGATGTTTCACATCCGGTGACAGGGGAGTCCTATACTGTGGTGCCCAATTGTCCCTGAGTAGGCTGTCATTTTAAATAAGAAATTGTTATTAACTGACTTGCTTAGTTAAATAAAGTTAAATAAACAAATCAAATAAAAAGGTAGAGGGAGGATACAGGGAGATGGAGGGAGGATGCTGGCAGGTAGAGGGAGGATACAGGGAGATGGAGGGAGGATGCTGGCAGGTAGAGGGAGGTGTGCTACTTTTAGAGTTGAGTTCAGTGTTCAGTGATTCAGGGCTCTCTCTCTCTCTCTCTTTATCTTTCTCTCTACATTGTCAGGAGCTGTCGCAGTCTTAGTGAAGTAGAATTCCCATTAGTTTAGTGTTTGCAGGCCCTGCAACTTTGCAACCAACTCCTCTAAAATAGTATACAGTGTATCCAGATATACCTATAATGCATGTCCCGAAATTAATTAGATTACCAACTCATGATCTTTCATGTTGAATCATGTAAAAATTTGATCAACAGATTTCACTGCATCATTATTGCATCAACATTGCACTGTATCAATTATTATGTTCTCCTCACACCACACAGTACAGCTCCGAATTCTCCAACAACAACAAAACTAACACTATCAGAGAGAGAAAGAGAGGGAAAAGGACATGGAGAGAGGGAAAGGGCGAGAGAGAGGGAGAGAGCGCACATTAGACGACTTTCCTGTTTCGCTTTATATGAAACATCGCTGTCATTAAACGTCAGCAAAGGGAATTGGTGGAGATGTCTCGAGCAAGTAAATGTGCAAAAAATGTATCACCCTATAGATCAATGGACAGGCAAAAAGATGCCAATGAAAGCCTCACTCTGCAGTCTGGAGAGTGTGACAAGAAACACCACACTCCCTCATCTCCTTTACAACCTCAGTGGATGCGAAAATTCAGTTTGAACTAGTTCCAGCTTCGTTTAGGGAATTGACGATACATAATTCAATGGAACCAGAGACAAAATGAAAATGAAGTAACAAAATGGTGGGGGACGGGTAAAATAACACTTGTGTAATCAACAGCATGCAAAGAGAAAACAACACCCGATTGATCGCGGGCCAGTGGAATGACAAGTCGGGCTCCAGAGGGATATAGTGGCTGTTTAATCCGAGGGAACGGTTAAGTAATCTATAGCTGTGACCCGACAGGAAAGTTTTGTGCATTTTAGTCAGACATGTTTGACCAAGTCCCAGAGATAGGAAGAGAGAGGGATGAATTGGAAATGTCTTGGATGCCTTGGTTGACCCTATAGTTTAAGTCATGCGTTATTAAAGAGAGCAGAGATCCTGTTAGGCCATGGAGACCATAGAAATAGTCAATGATCATTGATTATATGTATATGATGGAGACAGAGCAACATGTATGATGTGGCTTGTCATGAAGAATCCCAAGACTAAACCCGTATTTCTTTTGCCTTTTAAGCGGCTAATAATGGATATGTTTTCTTGTTGTAATACATTTTTTAAAGGTCTAAAAACCTGTTTTTGCTTTGTCAATATGGGGTATTGAGTGTAGATTGATGAGGTACAAAATGTATTTAATCCATTTTAGAATAAGGCTGAAATGTAACAAAATGTGGAAAAAGTCAAAAGGGGGTCTGAATACTTTCCGAAGGCACTCTGGGGTAAAACCTTTCAATTTAAAATGAAATTATATTTGTGGCATTTTGGTGTCATTACCATACTCTTGCAATGTTGGCGTGATGAGTGACATTACCTGAGACCTGCCTAGTAGGAGACCCGAGTTCAAACCCAGTCGGTGACAGTTGAAAAGAACAGACGTCACTGGTTCCCTGTGTCGTTAACCCTCAGCACAGTCCACTCTGCCGTGCCACACACACACTCACACACCACTCTGCCGTGACCTCATTTAAGTTCTATTGTCCCCTGGACAGATTGGACTGGCTGACCCCGGCCCCTCTAAGTCCTTTTAAATCCCAGGGGACCAGGGTGAGTGACAGAAGCGGGTAATATGTGTTATTAATGTCTTATTACTATGTTATAAGTGTGTTAAGACGGTGTAATAACTGCCAGGGAACACAGACAGACAGAGCAAAGCCAGGGCTGAGGAAGCTGAAATCCCACCAAAGCCCTTCGTTTAGAAGGACCGTTGCAGAGAGAGAGAGAGAGCGAGCGAGAGAGAGAGAGAGGTGTTTTTTTTTTATTTACACAGTGCAGGCTGTCTGGCCCTGCCTGGAGGCCTGAGAGATGGACTGGCCCTCTGATCAATAATCTATTAGTGGAGAGACATGCCTCTGAAGGCCCCAGACAGACACACACACACCTATATACACACTGTATTTGTGTGTGTGTGCATGCCTGTGTTTGTTCATATCCATGTTTTATGTTTGCATGTCTTTGTGCATGTGCATATGTTGACAGCAATTGTGTATGCGTGTGGTGTGTACTGTGTGTGTGTGGCTAGGTACTGCTCTGTTTCAGTTGTCGTGGGCAGCCTAGCTGTTTGGAGAAGGACCTGCTTTCTGGACCCTTGAGTGCCATGGATACAGGAACCTTTGAAATGTTTTTTTTTTTGTTGGTCAATTTGATTGGTGGATTCAAATAAAGTATTTAAAATGTGTGTGTGACAGCGCAGGGATTGCGTAGCAGCAGGAGTGAAGGGAATAATGGAGGTGATAGAAGGAGTATCAGAGGTGGGCGCTCTGCGTCACATGGTCTCGTCTCAAAGGATGTTGGGATATGCAGGGACTACAGAAGAGAGCAGAGGTCTCACTGTGTGTGCACTGCATGAGAGTGTGTGTGTGTGTCTCGTGTATGTTGTGTGTGTGTGGGGGGAGGGGGTGGGGGTGGTGTCTGTGTCTGTATGTCTCTGTGTGTCTTTCTGTGTGTGTGTGTATGTTTACATCACATGAGGATGTTCTGTCTCTCGTTTGTCTCCACATTCATACAAACAGGTTTGGACTGTGTCTTTCCTCCAGTGATGATAACGATTTAGCATTGTTGAAGGACGTCTCTAGAATGTGACGACTTGTACAGAATGTGATGTGCTAAAACGTTGGGGACAGCTTGTGGAGTGTTGTAGCCTAGCAGGTAGAGCATTGAGCCAGTAACCGAAAGGTCGCTGGTTTGAATACCCGAGCTGACAAGGTGAGAAATCGATCAATGCGCCCTTGAGCAAGGCACTTAACCCTAATTACTGTGCTACTATGGCCCGGCCCGGTAAAACAACACATTTCACTGGACCCATCCAGAGTTTATGTGACAATAGAACGTTCTTTAGTTTAAAATAGTTTGTGTGATCCATTCATAGACATGGATCAGGTCCAAGTATGCAGCTATATGTCATGGTGTTGTATGTCTATTGTGTACCGGTAGGGTTGATGTTAGAGGCTCTTAGTTACAGTAAAAGTAGAAATTTTGTTGGCTTTTGTCAAGTACAAAGCTGTCTCATACCGCATATTGTCTTATACTGTAAGTTGTCTCATATTGTATGTTGTCTCATACCGTATGTTGCCTCATACCGTATGTTGTCTCATACCGTATGTTGTCTCATACCGTATGTTGCCTCTTACCGTATGTTGCCTCATACCGTATGTTGTCTTATACCGTATGTTGTCTCATACCGTATGTTGTCTTATACCGTATGTTGTCTCATACCATATGTTGTCTTATACTGTATGTAGCTTTTAGAAGCTCTTGAAGTGTTGTGGCGGAAGACCGGCTTATGAGGAGCTTGGCTACAGGTCTGAGTTCTGGAGTTCTCTGTGCGTTCTGTTTGCTTGGTGAAAGGCACACTCTGTCGGACGCATGGACGCACACACACAGTGACAATCCCAAAAGCACAGCTAGTCAGTGGTAGGAACAAGAGTAGCCGTATTTACCCCTCCTGCATCCGAGTCCTGGTCAGGCAGAGTAAAACAGTCGAACTGTGTAGTACTCAGGAAGCGCTGCAGAGAATGGTGATGACTATACTCACTTTTTCTGTGCCCTAAACAAATGTTCTCCAGGTTGAACCTCAGCGTTCTGTCTTCTTCTCCAAGGCCAGATTTATTTGCTGCTTGGCGGGCCCGGGGGGGTAAGGCAGATCCATCGCCTGGATAAGATACTCTGCTGAGGAAAAGACAAATGGTGCCCGGAGGCACACTGTTATGCCTTATGTCCACCAGATGCATCAAACTCTTTGCGTTCCGGGGGAAGTCATTCATTGTCAGTGGAGCAGTCTGAAATGCTACGTTGCGTTCACTATTATCAACTCGTGCGTTGCTTTACCGTGAGGTGGTACAAACAGAAGTACACACACAGACGCTTTTAGCGAGTTGAAAAGCGAACGTCAAGTACGGAAAATGCCGGCTACACATCCTGCAAAACAAAACACATGATCTGGTGGACATCGGGCGTGACACCGATGCCAATCCGACTCATCCAAAAAACCCTAGCTCTATATCAATCAATCAATCAATCAATCAATCAATCAAATGTATTTATAAAGCCCTTTTTACATCAGCTGATGTCACAAAGTGCTGTGCAGAAACCCAGCCACGTATATTACTGTCGTTGTGCTACACCACTGAGGGATCCATTATTTCACACACTGAATCATTTTGGTTTTGTCAGTTTTGTCTTGAGACTCACTAAAACCCACCTGGCGCTCGTTTCGGAAAGCGGACGTAATCGAAGCGGGAAACACTATTGCTGCACCTGCCAATGGAATAATTCCACGCGTGTCGGAAAGGGGAGCGGAGAGTTGAAAACAATATCCAGAATGCCTAAGCAACACCACATTGATGACACCATTGCTTGTTAACCCGTCTAGTAAAGCGTTATGAGGGCCACCGAAAGCGTTGCACTTTTTCTTTCTTTTCTTCTCTTTCAGTCGCCTGCTAAATTCACACACTTCAGAGGGTTAAGTTCAGACACCGGGGTCTTCAGAGAGTCCTGTGGAGGGATCTCGTATTTATCCTCCACCAGCTGCATTGCTATTCACAGACAGTGCAGCAGCAAAGCTGAAAGACCGATAAGACCCTACCAATCCAGCCCTGCACTCTTCCGCTTATTACCCAACTAATTAAATTCAGCTTTCTGACGTGCGTCCGCCTATACAAACGATCAAAGTGAAGGGAATCTATTGACTGTCTAATTATTCTTAGTACAGTGGAATTTGAATGTGGTCATGAATGGACTTGAAGAGCCAACCCAGGCTTAGACTAGAGCGGCTTCTGGGTAATTGCCAAAATACAAACACTTCAAATATAAGATGCAACCGACATCACAAAACCTTTAAATAACAGGATTGAAGGAGGAAGAGATTGAATAATTGGAAGGACTATTTCTTTGAAAGAGGGAAAATAAGGTTACACTAATGTCTGTTTACCAGCTAAAAGTTAATATATGTTTGTTAATCAGTATTTGGGCTCTGAGGCTTCCCTCAAATCCACAGAAAATTAAATATAATTATTTAGGATATGTTCTTTTCCACAGTGACTTCAAATCACACACAATTGAACGTAGGCTACAGTGGCTGAGCTTTGGGGAGGTGAGTCCACGGAAGGATTCAGGGCCCAATGTTTTCATGCATAGCAAAGTCCTATCAATTGAAACTGTGTGGAGAACAATACGAAACCCCATCATACGCACCATTGCAAATAATTAATTCCAAGAGCGGGGTTTTCACCAATTATGTGAGGCGAAATGATTTGGTGAATGCTACCGCTGAGCCGGTCCACGGCATTCTAAAATTAGAGCCAAGCAGGTGTGATTTATTAAAGTTTTGGCCTGCCGTCATAAACAGGAGAAAACAATGAAAGTGGGGATAATGAATCGCAGGTGGCAGACTGGGGGAAAGAATCTATCTGTCTCTCTCTCTCTCTCGCTCTCTTTCTCTCAATCGGATCAGCAACTCTCTCCCAATTTAACAGAATATTCTCATTTGAATTCACGCCCGAACAGCGGCATATTAATTTGGGGAAATCAACAGAAAAATTGGGTCACCTGCAGTTTATTCATTCCCCTATGTTTTTCATTATATATATATGAGAGAGAGAGAGAGAGAGAGAGAGAGAGAGAGAGAGAGAGAGAGAGAGAGAGAGAGAGAGAGAGAGAGAGAGAGAGAGAGAGAGAGAGAGAGACCTGCTTCTAAGAATGAATTTAATAAATTAGTGCCGGTCTTTTATTTGTATTTTTCTGTCTGTAATAAAGCCCTTTTGTGGAGAAAAGACTCATTCTGATTGGCTGAGCCTGGCTCCCCAGTGGGTGGGCCTATGCCCTCACAGGCCTACCAATGGCTGCACTCCTGTACAGTCATGTGAAATCCATTGATTAGGGCAAAATGCATTTTTTTCAATTGACTGATTTGCTTATATGAACTTTAACTCAGTAAAATCTTTGACATTTCTACATGTAATTTTTTCCTCAGTATAGAAACGGAATTGGTTCCATATAGAACCCTATATGGAACCCAAATGGTTCTATATGGAACCAATTTTGGTTCAGTGAAGAAGTATGTAAAGATGACTACTGGTCACCTTGGTGTTCCAGGCCTACTACATTGCAGACGTTGCATTGCATCAGCCAATGGTTGCGTGCCACCTCCTCGACTGTGCAGTCGGCCATCAGATTGCTTTATCATATGATGTGGTTAGCTGATACGTTAAACACCCATCCAGACGTTGGGAGATATGGCATGCATCTGCAATGTAGTCAGCCTGGAACTGGTCTAGTCTTGGATTAGGGGTCTTTGGGCAGTCAATGACCTTTCCTCATCCCTGGGTAGAAATCTACCCGGCAGTGCGTTGTGGCACACACCTCTACACACATGCGGGTGTAAAAAAACACTGTCCGGGCACTTTGCATTTCGACCTTGACTTGGAATCAGTAAGTAGGGGCGAGGTGAGAGTTTTTCCTCTGTAATTTGAGACTACCGTGACGACGGCGGCCCAAAGCTTAGACAGTTATTTGAATGAATTATCCTAAGTTATGGCGAAGCGGCAGAACGGCGCTAGTGAACTCCACCCTGCGGTGTGCGATTGAGGCTATGACTATGGGTGCCAAGCTGCTCTAAATAAACCCTGTTTGACTCTTACCACAACCCCCCTCTTTTGCTTTTAAGATTCAAATGATGATGTCATGTTTTGCACCGTGCCAGTTTCAAAGTCTTTTGTTTCAGTGTCTTTCATAGCTAGGACCAGGAGTTTTACCTGACTACATGTATAGCTTGTAACGAGGGGTCAGTAGTTTTACCTGGTCAGGTCACACAGTCCAGGGAAAAGTCCAGTAGATAGCACTTCTACGAAAGCTCTTTCTATGTTTCCTCTTGACCTTGGGAGGCGACTTCATCACCAAGGGCCAGATTTCATGTACGTACTGTATTGGGTGTATAGGGAGGGTGGAAGATGGAGGAACTAACCGGAACAAAGGAGAGCGCCCCGGGAGAGAGGTATCGGCACCTGGCACACTTCTAAAGAGCCAGCACTTCAGACATCAAAATCCCTTCAACTGAGCCCCAGTGTCTAACTGTGTTTGTGTGTGTGTGTTACTAACAGTGTTTGTGCTCTTCACCAATCAAACAGATTGCACAGAGACTCAAATGAACTCTGACCTGCAGTCAAGCTCGCTAAGCCAGTCTCAGGCCACAACCCCGGGCCCTCACCGCTGACCTCTCAACTTTTAGGGCAATATTTAGCTGGCTTAGTATAAGCCTGTGACTTTTCAGAGGATCCTCGCCACTGACTTTGCGACATTTTAGGACCCAATTTAGTTGGCTTAATGTAAACCTGACTTCATGGACATTTGCATTTGACCGAATGGGAAGATTATGAAAATAATTTGATGGTCAAGGTGGAGTGTATTGACAGACTGTGTGCTGCAGTAATTGAATTACTGATCATATCAAGACCATTCAATAGAGTTTAGATGACTCATTGGTGTAAACATGTAGGTTTATTTAGTGACTGCCGGGGTTAATGAATCACTCAATGGCGGCATCCTGAGGAAATTATATCAACATTTATGGCAATCCAATCTTAGTCACTAATACTCCATTTTACATCTGAAGATGTATTCGTACTCATCATTGAAGGTCATGAAAAACATATTCCGTTTCAATCCTCATTCAAATCCAAATTTCAACAGACTTTTCACTCTAAGCTTCCTACTAAGTGTTTTTAGTGTTCCGCTGTTGTGTGCACTATTCACTCTCGGTTCAAAGCCTAAATGTTCCAGGAATGAGTGAGTCACAATCACCGCATGTTGTACTCAGATGTAATGGGGTGGGATGAACTTATTTATAGAGGACTCTCTCTCTCTCTCTCTCTCTCTCTCTCTCTCTCTCTCTCTCTCTCTCTCTCTCCAGGACAATCCTCTGATCCTGCAGTCAGACAGGAATGTGACGGTGAACGCGAGAAACGACCTTGGTCAGCTAACAGGACAGCTCACTGTGGGTGAGTCAGCCTCCGCCGCCACCAGCTGGCAACACACACACACACAGACACACACACCCGTACACGACACTCACACACTTTCTAGTCAGGAGGAAAGAGGGAGGGAGAATGTGCGTGCGTTTTTACTGGACTGCTGCCCCCTTGGATATGGCCATGATTGATTGGGAGATTTTGTCCTAGGATGGAAACTCTGGTATCTGGAAGGGACTCATACGCAGCAGTAACACTGGCAGACTAGTGGGACCCACAACGAGAGCGTGAGAGAGACTCAGCTTTCTTAGATGGCTATCATTGTACTTTTCAGCTTAGTGGCCTCTGGTCCAAGAAGATAAGGGTACCTGGTGAGACCAGTATGACCCTGTCCCTTAGTATGGTACTCAGGCAACCTTGGTGTGTTAGTCTCTCTCTCTCACTCTCTAATACTTGTCTCTTCCTCCATTCCCTCTCTCTCTATCTGTCTCTCCTTTCCTCTCTATATCTTCCTGTTCTCCATCTGTGAACTGGCTAGTGATAACATTCATCTTCCAATAGGAGAACAGTGTGGTACTTTGGATTTCTACTCCGCGTCCTGATCGTCCCATCCACAGACGTCCACCCCCTCTCTCTCTCTCTCTCTCTCTCTCAAAGTTACTCTGTCCATAAGCTCAGATAAATTATATTACAGTCAATTATGAGGCACACTTTGAAATCACAGCTGACGTGCTCTGATCATAAGGTCCTTGGAGGAGACACACACACACACACAGTTCACCTTGGTGCTATTACGGCATTGGAACTCCAGCCAACGACACACACGTGCATGCATTCGCACACAGACAAACACATACATGTGCAAACACTCACACACACCCACCTTATTCCCCTCCATCAGCCAGTTGCTAAGGGCCATGAAGTTACCCCGTGGCACAGAGGAACAGACAGGGCCATCACTGAGCCTTGAGCGCTGCCCTCTGTTTTATCGTCCCTCTTTTCTTCCCTCCCTCCCTCCATCCTTCCTCTCTTTTCCTGTCACCTCATTAATTTGAGTGAGGACCTGTCACGACCCATATCCAAATCAGGGCTCGTAAAAATGAAAAGTGAACTTGGCCCACTGAAAGTAGGCTTTTGGCCCCCCTCTCTGACACCAATGTGGAAATTGCCTTTAACCACAGATCTAGGATCAGCTAAGCCCCTCGAAATCCTTAACAATCAGAAGTGAAGAAAAACTGAAAACTGTCCTTGGATCAGTCCATAGCAGCAATCTCCTAGTCCTGTGTCCTCCTTCCCCCCGGAGAGAGAATAACATCATGAGAGTATTTTCTGGACGTGGTGCCCAGCTGCTCGGAGGACAGCGAGGGCGAACGGGAACACCTGTTGTCTTTTTTTGTTGTCTGGGTGTGTCATTGACTTTTCATTTGTATAAGTGCATTCTGGGTAATAAATGGCTTTCTCACTTTGCGAGAAGATTTCATTATGACCGTGGCAGGAGACAGGCGACCAAAACTGGCGAGGAGGGCCAAAATACATTTTGGGGAAAGAAAGCGCATAAGGGCATAGGTGAGTGTGTGACAACAACGTCACAGGGATCACTCTCACCCGCCACGCTGCCAATTTTAGAAGTGACTTTCACCGTCCATCCGAACCCTCTATCCAAAACCCTCCTTTTATCAGCTTTACTCTCTTTGTCTCTTTCCTAGAAGACATGGACTTCAAACCTTAAGCTGGCAAACTCCCCTGTGACTTTGTAATGAGCTTCTAAACTTCGGGCTTAATTTATGCCCCGCTATCTTCTCCTGCTCAGTAATTATTTTCTCTTTAATCTCGGAGGAATCGTTCCCCTCATTTTTTTGTCCAGCTGTTGTGTCATGTGGAATGGATTAAGGCAAGGGTTAGAGTGGGAGATGTTCTGTGATTACCACACAAGAGTTTGGGGTAAAGAGAAAGAATGAGGCACTCTGATTGGATCCCTGCTCTGTCACCCATTCTTAGTGTCCAATAGGATCAGATGTTGAAAGCTCTACTTCCTTGTTGTTTTGGAATTTGCTCTCACTTGCTATTAAGCAATTTGGTATGTACTCAAAGTCTAACTTGCCCTTGAGTCATTCTGGGTAAGAGGCAGCTGCAGTGACAAGGATCAAATGTATAATTCATATTATGTCTGCTGTGCCTGTACGGGGCGTAGGGCCATCTTTCCCTGTAGCTACTACCGGCAACTGTTCTTTACAGGTGGCATATAAAAGATGATGAACTAGCAGTGCATATGCTTTGTGACGCGAGATCATTCTCAATGAGAACATATTTGCTATAGGTATATTGGGACGTATGTTAGAAAAGAATCTGTCCCTTTTTATGAAGGAAACACTTATTTTGCTTTGCTCCCAACAACAGCATGCCGGTTTTTGATGTGTGTGTACAGATGACACCGCAGGCCTCCGTGTTTACAGATATGAAGAGTGTGTGATTAAATCAACCTTTAGCATTGTTTCTTCTTTGCCTCCTTCGTCTCCCTGACTGAAAAGATTCTCCTGATTAATGCGCCGGATGAAAACACACTTTTTCCCCAATGAGTGTAATCAAATTTAGATACATCATTTGTGTATGTTTGTCCATAAATCATGTACAGTTTTTCTAACCTGGGGTAAAAGTTGCCGCGCGCTGCAGTTTTCTGACTTCTTCGCTCCACGGCTCTTTTGGTTTTTCAAAAAGCACCTTTAAAGAGTCGAACGGTCTTCTTCCAGGAGACTCCGCTCTCTGCGTGATTTCAGCACTTCAAAAAGAGACCAGCGATGACCTCGTTGTTTCGGGGAGTTGCATCACCTTCTTCAGTGTTTACTTTTGAAAGTCCAAGTCAATTCAGCATTTTTCAGCCCTCGTTCAAAGTTAAAGGGGCCGTGCCGTGACTTACCCGTGACCAACCAACTGTAACTTTTTACTTCAGACTTTATATTTTGACAGGCCAAAATGACTCCAGACTGTGTTGTTCTCTTCCCCCATTCCCTCTTCTTTGTATTTGTAAATGGCACCAAACAGGGATTGCCCCTTCCCTCTTCGTGATTCTCCCCAAACCCCCAAACTGCCCACGTTCCAGACTGACTACAAAGCAGTCATCTGCTGTCTCACGACACCTGGATGTTGAACATATTCACTAACCGCATTATATGCTATGGCAATGTGATGCCTGACAGTTAATGACGTGGCATTCAACCTTCGGTTGATGCAATGTCACGTCTGCAATGTCGTCGGCCTGGAAGCCCATCTCTGATTTAACAAGTGACATTACCTGCGTGTTCAATATCACCACAGAGGATCATCCTTCATCCTTCTCTAATCACAGGAAAATCTGTATCAATTAATGATCTCGAGCAGCTCGTTTATAACGCCCTGTTGTCATTAATCTTCTGAGGAGCAAACGTTTCAGACGACAGTCCAGACCCAATATGTCCTCGGTGTGGGCTGCTGCTGTCAGTGTGGATTTAACTACTTCTTATCACCGGTTGTGGCTAAGTGGCGATGTCCTTGTCTTCTCCAAAGTGTTCCAAAGTTCCCTAACAAGCCATCCCGGGAAGTGTTGTGAGTGTAAACTCTGCTCTGGAGTGTTTTCTTTGACGCCCAGCAGCCATTTCCCCCTCTTATATTGCATTTGCAGTTATTATGGTCATTTAGCAGACACTTATCCAGAGTGACATTCATCTTAAGGTAGCTAGGTGAGACAACCACTTATCACGGTCTTACGCCACGTACCGCTGATGTTTAAATTCATCTGTTTTGACGTTTTTGATGGTGAGGACATACGGAGCTGTCAGGGAGTCAGTCAGAGTCAGTTAGCGCTGCTCTGGCCTTTCAGACGATGTTTAAATATGTAAGAGAGCATTCTAAATGAACCTCACTAAAGTCAACGTGTTTCTTAAACTGAAGTCGTGTACCTCAGAGCCAAAGACATAAACGTGCCTAGATCACAGGCATGAAAACATGACGTTCATCAAGCATTAACAGCGGCTTAACGCCTGGTTGTAGAATCCTATTATCTTTCCTGCGTGGTGTTGTTGCTCTGCTTGTGCGAATAGGAGTAATTCCCCTGTGGTTGTATCTGGGGGACCGGAGGAGATGTTGATGATCTTTGGAGCGTATCTACTGTAAATGGAAGTCTGTGGGATCTGAAGGAAGGTTGAGAGTTGAGGTCGTTGATGCCGGACGTTGTTGATGCTGAGCACTGTTGTAGCCGTGTTGCAAATGTAATCCGAGTCAAACTATTTGACTTTTCTATCTCAAAGTCCAACAGTAATGTGGAAATTTAATGAGAGGCGGAGCAGAACGGCGCCCTGGCCGGGGAGAGGGGGGTGGGTGAATGCTTCCTGCTGCGACTCGATGCCTTGGTCACTGCCGCATTTACAAGTTTTTTTTTTAAAGCATCTAGTGATTTATTCACAACCGTGGCGTCTAAATGTGTCGCCGGACCTCCGAGAGCAACGCCCGCCACCCCACATCCGTCACGCCAGCATCCTCTTCCTTAATGCACCCCCCTACGCCTGCAATTCCCCTTCTCTCCCGGAGCAAGAGAGAGGGAGACAGATGCAACGGACTGACATCAGCAGGAGAGAGAGGTTCATTTGAATACCCCACTGTTGTTTTGATGTAGGCTGCGGCGATGCCACGGCTATTTATTTCTGGTTCCCAGTGTGTCACCCAAATCTGTCTCTCTCTCTTTCTCTTTACATCCCTTTTGCTTTTCTGTGTCCGCTTGCATCATATCCGTACCATCGCCGGCAGGCAGAGCAGGAACAGGAGAGAAGCCAGGCACAGCATATGAATAAGGGCCCCTGAGAAACCCATCACAGTAAGATTCGGTCAAGTGGGGGATTAATCAAATGAGCACATAAATTAACACTTTTCTTAATGAGGACTCCTGTCGTTATCGGCATCCATCGGAATTAGGTTAGCTTTATCTGCAGGAGTGGGGTACTATTCATCTCCAATCGTCATCATTATTCCACGTTTTTTCTTTTAATCAGAAGGGCCTCGTAGAAAAACGAGTTGTCAAACTCTGCCGACCACTTATAGGAGTCTACGTGAGGAGGATCTGAATTGCATACATTATGGATTTTTTAAACGACACCAAAAGGAAGAAAGAAGGAAAGGAAAGAAGGAAAGAAGGAAAGAAAGAAATAGAAACCACGTTTCATTGCTGGGCATATTGACGGCCAACTTTGTTTGATTTTTCAAGATCAATTTCAAGAGACTACAGTATAATTGCCCCAATACTAATTGTTATCAGAAATGTATCTCCGCCGGGTAACAGCCCACAGTGTCTTTATTGCAAACTATTTCAAATCCTTTCATCCTCATTGGAACAATAATTTCCATTAGTACGAATCAAGAAAAACGAGCCTCGGAATCCAGAATCACACGTTAAAAAGAGAACCTGAGAAGTAAACAAACAACAACAGAAAAAGCACTGAAAAACCAGCCAGCACAGCAGGATAGCTTTAACTGTCCAATGTGTTTAAGGGCCAGAGAGGGATCTGACATTTTCTTTACCTTATCAGGTGGAAGGTAATCCCGGATTGATCACCAGTAATAAAGTCTTATTATGACTGACGTGGCACTCTGGGATGCTAGTTGACAGATGGAATGGCTGAAGAGCACAGCTCCGAGCAGCTAGCAGTCGACCTGCTGGAAACCCCCAATAGATACAGGCTTTAACCTCAGCTCAGCGAGCCTTAAGGCCAAATGAAAAGAGAAGAGGAAGAGTGGATTGGATTGAGATGGAGGGAGGGAGGGAGGGATGAAGAGGCAACAAACAAATAATGCCCTCTCCTATCAGTCCCTGAAGGTCGGACAGATGTGGAGGAGGTGATAGCTAATAGCTATGTATTCCTTTACCTTTGGCACGACTATGTAAGACAAGCAATGGTTCTTGGTTGTAGACCAAGGCTTTTCTGCCTCAAGTCTTCAATGGAACAGGGACACAAGGTCAGGTTTCCTTATTGTGTGCTGCACTGTACTGCCATTTGGTTAGAGTTACAGAGGCTGCAGGTCTAGCATGATAGCTTGTTTTACATAACCAACATGTCTCCATTCACAACCAGCCATTCAAAAACAAGGCTTTTCAAATAAATATTGTTCAGTATAAAGGCAACATTTAACCACAAGCTGTCAGGTCAAGTACATCAGTGTAATAACCTGTTTGTACCAAGTAGTACACTATGTTGAGCACCAGTGCTCAAGGATCAAAGGTTAAAAGTTGCCTTCCCAGCTTTCAGCTCGCTCTTTCATTGACAGACTGGCTTACTTTCTCCGCTTTCCCTCTCTCCCTACCTCTCTCTCTCTCCCTCTAGCTCTCCCTCTCTCTCTCTCTCTCTCTCTCTCTCTCTCTCTCTCTCACTCTATTTCTCCGCTTTCTCTCTCTCTACCCCTCTCTCTCTTCCTCTCGCTCACTCTTTTTATCTCTCTCCTCTCTCTCTCTCTCTCTCGCTACCTTTCTCTCACTCTCTCTCACTCTATTTCTCCGCTTTCTCTCTCTCTCTCTCTCTCTCTCTCTCTCTCTCTCTCTCTCTCTCTCTCGCTCTCTCAATTGGCTGTATTAGCATGGGAAACATATGTTTACATTGCTAAAGCAAGTGACATATATAAAAATAAATAAACAATCACAAATGAACAGTAAACATTACACTCACAAGTTTCAAAGAAAATGTCATGTTGTGGCTATGTCGTGTTGTGGCTATGTACAGTGTTATAATTATGTGCAAATAGTTAGAACTCACTCTCTCTCTCTCTCTCTCTCTCTCTCTCTCTCTCTCTCTCTCTCTCTCTCTCTTACTCTCTCTCTCTCTCTCTCTCTCAACTGTCCTTATTCTCTCTTCAAAAACCATTGCATCTCAGCCCTCAGGTAAACACCTGCAGTAGAGGTGAGGTGTGATATGTGATGCTTTGTAATGTGTTTGTGTTTTGTATGACATTGACCCAATAAAGGGGATTTTAATTTGCGTTCTCTTTCTCTCCCGCTCTCTCCAGGCTCAGAGATGGTGGAAGCCCAGTGTCAGAGGTTCGAGGTGAGGAGTCCTGACGGGGAGCGGGTGCTCTTCTCCGCTGACGAGAAGGAGATCAGCATCGGCACTGAGAAACTGAGGGTGACAGGTAACGCACATACGCATGCATGCAGGCACACACACACACACGGATGGCAGCAGGTAGCCTCTAGGGCGACAGGTAGCCTAGCGATGAGAACTTTTGGCCAGTAACCGAAAGGTCACTAGTTTGAATCCCTGAGCTGACAAGGTGATCAATCTGTTGATGTGCCCTTGAGCGAGGCACTTTACCTTAATTGTTCGCTGTTGAGGCAGACCCTGGCTTTGACCTCACTCTGAGGGGGAGTTGGGATATTCAAAAAACACATTTCAACACGTAAGTACTACTACACACTTGTACATGTTTGAACTAGGACAAATATAAGCACCCCCCCAAATGATTGTTATTAAAGACCCAGTGCAGTCCTGTGTTTTATATTTTATATATATTTAAATTGTTGTAAATTAGTTAATAGACCAATAAGAGAGTTCCAAACCTATCTGCCAATAACAGCTCGTTTTCTAAATTCTTGCTTGAGAAATTGCTCTTTGCAAAGAATCTATTTTTTGTTTATTTTTGACAATTTTAATTAAATCGTTACCCACAAATAATTGATATATAGAGTAGGCTGCCTATGCATAAAGGGAGAACCAAGTAGTAGTTATCTTCAAGGAAATCAAATATGATTAGACTATAGTTTACTACAATGTCTGTAAATCATTATTGATAACGGAGAGAAGTGTAGGGCGCTCAACCAACGTGAGTCGAGGTGCAATCCAAACATTCCAAACATCATCGTTTAAAAGGAAAAAGAGCAACTCGCACATGGGCTACTGTACCACGGCGAGCGAGCATTG
This sequence comes from Brachymystax lenok tsinlingensis, assembly GCA_030435695.1. Taxonomy (NCBI): domain Eukaryota; kingdom Metazoa; phylum Chordata; class Actinopteri; order Salmoniformes; family Salmonidae; genus Brachymystax; species Brachymystax lenok. Next base: position 41,826,040 of record CM059810.1, read on the forward strand.
AGCCTTTTCATTACCCATTTATTTGTCTCTGCCTGCAAATCGTCCTCCCAAAGGATAAGCTATATCATATATGCAAAACGTAGCTCAAGAGAAAGTCTCCCCTCTCATCATTCCTGCTGCTTCAAGTTCAGTAGCCGTATGTTCGAGATCAGGTGCGCGTGTGGTCTCAATTAGAGTAGGCTATAGTCTGTACATGGGCGGAGAAGCACGTGGCAGTTATCTTTCCAAGGAAATGTACTTCCTAAATAGGATTAGGCATTACTTTACTAAATTTGGTTAGAAATAAGTATTGATCGCCCATATTTGTCTCTGTCTGAAAATCGTCCCACTCCTAAAAGATAGGCTATAAAATGGAGTTCAAGAGAAAGTGCATGTCTCTCCGACTGCTCTCTTCAAACTACTTCTAGACGACTTGCTGATGTAGCAGAGCAATACCGATAGCCTAATATAATGGGCCATGTGAGAATCTATGGTAATTTAACCTATTTCTTAGGTTATTTTTGAGCGTTTTGATATTGCCTATAGGGAGCAAAATTGTTGAGTCCATGCCTGGCAAGTGAGCTGTGTCACATACGCCTAAAATAATCTTGCAGGACTGAGGTTGGGTTTGAAGCTGTTTTTAGGTACAGTTATATGTTAAATGCGGGTCAGTTGGGTGGCTTTACCCAGTCTAAAAGGCTCCATTCACAGATCAGTGCTCCTATAGCAACCAGATCGATTGTGATGGTGCTAAGGGCCTGTGTGCAGCAATGCACAGCGACTGCTAGTGAGTGGGTTGAGCAGAATTCAGACAGTTGTTGTGTGTGGCCTACATGCAGACGTCAGTTTAGATAGAGAGACAGGGACTGAGAGAGAGATAGAGGGATGGAAGAGAAAATTAAGAGAGAGAGGGAGGGAGAAAAGGAAAGAGGGAGAGAGAAAAATGGGAGAGAGAGGGAGAAGTAGAGAGAGAGAGAGAAGGCAAGATTAAGAGACAAAAAAATCACATGCCTAGCTCTGTTTGCTTTCCTGGCGCGGTGGTCTCTCTCTCTGTAAACGAGGCGGCAGGGAGGTCAAGTGGAAGCAGTCGGGGGTCGCGGGGGCGAACAGACACCCCTCCTCCGTCCTCCTCCTTTTTCCCCTCTGTAATTGGAAAGATCTGTCCATTACAAAGCCAGGAAAGAAAGAAGGGGGAATGAGTGAGAGATGGAGGGAGGTAAAGTGGCGGAGGTCTGCAAGGTGATGAAAGCATGGGGGGCGGAAGGAGGGAGGGTTGGAGGAAGGTTGGAGGGATGGAGGGAAGAGGGACAGAGGAGGCCAGTGAACAGGAGGTAATAGGGGTTAGGCCTGTGCAGACGAAAGACACTCTACGTGGGGGAAGGCTGCGGATGGAAATCGCCAGAATCTCGACTCGACTAGCACTGCCTGGCCACTGGGGAAAACTGGTGTTTCTGTATGTGCAACCATGCTAGGACGTCTCTCATACTATCTCTGTTTAGCGTGGGGAGATGCCATTGCCATGTGTTCTAACATGGGCTACTTAGACTGATGTTATTTTTGGATACATATGTCTATTCTATTTTCTATTATTACCTGCATTGTTGGGAAAGAGCTTTCAAGTTAAGAATTCCACTGTACTGTTTTACACCTGTTGTATCTTGGGCACGTGGCGAATAAAGTTTGAAACCTGAAACTTCTCACATACACTGAGTGGACAAAACATTAGGAACATTATTGATGTCACTTGTTAAATCCACTTCTATCAGTGTAGATCACCGGATTTATCATCATCTTACACAGCACTGGCTAATCAGGACCTTAGCTGGCTTGAATTACATTATATACAGTACCAGTCAAAAGTTTAGACACACCTACTCATTCAACCGTTTTTAATTTTTTTAATTATTTTCTACATTGTGGAATAATAGTGAAGACATCAAAACTATGAAATAACACATGTAGTAACCAAAAAAGTGTTAAACAAATCAAACTGTATTTTATATTTTATATTCTTCAAAGTAGCCACCCTTTGCCTTGATGACAGATTTTGACACTCTTGGCATTCTCTCAACCAGCTTCACCTGGAATGCTTTTCCAACAGTCTTGAAGGAGTTCCCACATATGCTAAGCTGGCTGCTTTTCCTTCACTCTGCGGTCCAACTCATCCCAAACCATCTCAATTGGGTTGAAGTTGGGTGATTGTGGAGGCCAGGTCATCTAATGTAGCACTCCATCACTCTCCTTCTTGGTCAAATAGCCTCATTGTCCTGTTGAAAAACAAATGATAGTCCCACTAAGCGCAAACTAGATGGGATGGCAGCCATGCTGATTAAGTGTGTCTTGAATTCTAAATAAATAACAGACAGTGTCACCCGCAAAGCACCCCCACACGGTCACACCTCCTCCTCCATGCTTCACGGTGGGAACCACACATGCAGAGATCATCCATTTATCTGCGTCACAAAGACACAGCGGTGGGAACCAAAAATCAAAAATTTTGACTCATCAGAGCTAAGAACAGATTTCCACCGGTCTAATGTCCATTGATCGTGTTTCTTGGCCCAAGGAAGTCTCTTCTTCTTATTGATGTCCTTTAGTAGTGGTTTCTTTGCAGCGATTCAACCATGAAGGCCTGATTCATGCAGTCTCCCATGAACAGTTGATGTTGAGATGTGTCTGTTACTTGAACTCTGTGAAACATTTATTTGGGTAGTTAACGCTAATGAACTTATCCTCTGCAGCAGAGGTAACTCTGGGTCTTCTTTTCCTGTGGCGGTCCTCATGACAGCCAGATTCATCATAGCGCTGGGATTGTTTTTACGACTGCACTTGAAGAAATTTTCAAAGTTCTTGAAATGTTACGCATTGACTGACCTTTGTGTCTTAAAGTAATGATGGACTGTCGTGTTGCTTTGCTTATTTGAGCTGTTCTTGCCATAATATGGACTTGGTCTTTTACCAAAAAGGGCTATCTTCTGTATGCCACCCCTACCTTGTCACAACACAACTGATTGGCTCAAACACATTAAGAAGGAAAGAAATTCCACAAATTAACAAGGCACACCTGTTAATTGTAATGCATTCCAGGTGACTACCTTGTAAAGCTCATTGAGAGAATGCCAAGAGTGTGTAAAGCCACCATCAAGGCAAAGGGTGGCTACTTTAAAGTGTGTGTGTGTGTATATTGTCCCTCTATTGTGCTACTATTGTCTTTCTATTGTACTTGTACTGTCCTTCTATTGTACTACTATTGTCCTATTGTCCTTCTATGGCTTCTATTGTACTACTATTGTCCTTCTATTGTCCTTCTATTGTGCTACTATTGTCTTTCTATTGTACTTGTACTGTCCTTCTATTGTACTACTATTGTCCTATTGTCCTTCTATGGCTTCTATTGTACTACTATTGTCCTTCTATTGTCATTCTATTGTACTACTATTGTCCTTCTATTGTACTACTATTGTCCTTCTATTGTCCTTCTATTGTACTACAATTGTCCTTCTGTCATTCTATTGTCCTTCTATTGTTCTTCTATTGTCTTTCTACTGGCCTTCTATTGTACTACTATTGTCCTTCTGTCATTCTATTGTCCTTCTATTGTCCTTCTATTGTACTACTATTGTCCTTCTATTGTACTGCTAGTGCCCTTCTATTGTACTACTATTGTACTGCTATTGTCCTTCTATTGTCCTTCTATTGTTCTTCTATTGTCTTTCTACTGGCCTTATATTGTACTACTTTTGTCCTTCTGTCATTCTATTGTCCTTCTATTGTACTACTATTGGGCTTCTACTGTCCTTCTATTGTCTTTCTATTTTCCTCATATTGTCCTTATGTTGTCTTTCAATTGTCCTTCTATTGTCCTTCTATTGTCATTTTATTGTCTTTCAATTGTCCTCATATTGTGTTTCTGTTGTCTTTCTATTGTCTTTCTCAGGGAACGAAGGCGTCGTCTTTGGACATTCAGTGGAGACATCCCACATCAGAGCAGAACCTTTCCAGGATCTCAAGTAAGCATTCTGGGATCACAAACACAAACGGACACACACACACAAATGGACACACACATGTAGATGGATGGGCACACACACACACACACACACACACACACACACACACACACACACACACACACACACACACACACGGACACACACGGACACACACTGACTCACTCGTTTACTGTATCTTTGAAGATACGCCAAAGTCATTAAAAGAAAGGGAGAGTGAGGGGGAGAGTGTGTGTGTTATGTGTGTGTGTCCATACCTGTTTATTCCAGTAGTGTGTTGAGAGCCCTTGACTTCACTTTATAAAACCCATCGGCCTTGGCGGCGTGGTCATCCTGATGTGAGCGTACAGTAGAGACTGTAGTGCAGTTGTACGGCTCTTTAACAGGGCAGTCCTGGCCAGGCTGCTCCTTCATACACTCCCCAGTCATCTACATTAAACCCAGGTAAGGATCAGATGAGATGCTTTATACAGGGTCAGCTAGTGACCGAGGGCACACTGCATCGACCCTCTCAGTCTATGGCTAATGAATAGAATGAACCAGGGTCTGTATTCATAAAGCCTCTCAGGCACAGGAGGTTGGTGGCACCTTAATTGGGGAGGACGGGCTCGTGGTTATGACCGGAGCAGAATAAGTGAAATGGTATCAAATACATCAAACACATAGTTTGATGCCATTCCATTCACTCCGTTCCAGCTATTATTATGAGCCGCCCTCCCCTCAGCAGCCTCCTCTGGTCTCAGTAGGGTTGCTAGGATCAGTTTAGTCTTTTAGATCGTCATGAATAACATGACATGGAGAACATGACATAGAATCAACAATCCCCATTTCCATGTAATCATTACGACCTAAAAGGATCCAGGATCAGATATCTCTTATTTGATATCTATTTTGTTATTGTATAGAAGGAAGAACGGATCCTTGAGATAGTGACAAGTATAAAGGCATATACAGTGTTTCCCACAGGTGGGCAGGCCTAAAAAGAGTTTGGTTTCTATTGTTTTCAACTGACAATGTGGATGCCAGAGGGCCTGGATGTTGCCTTGGGGGTGTCTCGCCTCACGCCGCTGTCTGGGTGCAGACTTCAATAGCAAGTGAACATGTCATTCTCCTCTTAATTCAATACAGCTGTGTACCCTTATTGTGAATCCATTCAACACAGTTTGATGGCAGAGGTATTTGATCGCTGGTCTCTCATCAGCCAATCCAATCTCACCGATTATATATCTCTCGCCTCATTGGCCGACAGCCGCATTGACTGCCGGCCATAACACTTACATCCTCTTTATTGAACAGCCAAGCAGCTCCGTATCAGTGTCTGTATTATACATCATAGCAAAAATCCTTTAAAACGATAGCCTAAGGGCCCTGTGGGCTAGCTAGCGTAGCTGTAGATACAGATCTGGGACCAGTAAGTAAGTACATGTGTGAATTGGCAGAGAGACTGACAGACAGGCAGACAGGCTGGCGTAGCATTAGCATACAGCACAGTATGTAAACGTGTGGATTAACAGAGACTGACTGCCAGACAGGCTAGTGTAGCGATAGCATACAGTGCAGTATGGATTAACAGAGAGACTGACAGACAGGCTAGCGGTAGCGTTAGCATACAGCGCAGTATGTAAATGTGTGGATTAACAGAGAGACTGACAGACAGGGTAGGGTAGCGGTAGCGTTAGCATACAGCACAGTATGTAAATGTGTGGATTAACAGAGAGACTGACAGACAGGCTAGCGTAGCGGTAGCGTTAGCATACAGCACAGTATGTAAGTGTGTGGATTAACAGAGAGACTGACAGACAGGCTAGCGTAGCGGTAGCGTTAGCAAACAGCGCAGTATGTAAATGTATGGATTAGCAGAGACTGACAGGCTAGTGTAGAGGTAGCGTTAGCATACAGCGCAGTATGTAAGTGTGTGGATTAGCAGAGAGGCTGACAGACAGGCTAGCGTAGCGGCAGCGTAAGGATACAGCGCAGTATGTAAATGTGTGGATTAGCGGAGAGAGCGCTAGAGAGAGGGAGAGACTGGTATGATGGAGAGCTAATGGGCGGCTTCCAGTCACCTATGAACTGCATTTATGCAAATGTGGCAGGCTCATTTGTATATTGTCAGGGCAGATTAAGTTCTGGGGAGAGAAAGGCACTGATGGGCATGGATTGGACTGGAGAAGTGGAAGGAAGGAGGAACTGATGTAGGGAGAGGGAGAGAGTGAGGGGGAAAGAGAAGGGGAGAGAAGGAGGGAGGGGGAAAGAGAGGGAGGGAGTGATAAAGATAGAGGGGGGGAAGGGTGTGTTTTATGGATCATATTGTTATACCGTCTCTGGGTGCATCCCAAATGGCACCCTATTCTCTACATAGTGCACTACTTGCTATAGGGAATAGGATGCCATTTGGGCCTCTTCCTCTGTCTGTAATATCGGTATTGGTTGGGAAGTCTCTTTTGAATTCCTCCTGATTTCTCTCCATCTAAAACCATAAGACACAGGGTAGTTGCCGCACACACACGTGCGCACACACATTTTTACACAGACAGCACACGCTGTTCCCCTCACCAAGCATGGACATAATGAAACCGAACCCCATTTCACAGGAGCTCTCTGTCTCTTTCTCTGTCTCTCCCTCTGTCTCTCTCTCCCTCTGTCTCTCACTCTCTCTGACACACACACAACTACACCCCCTTATACACACATACATGCGCACACACACACAGAATGCATGACACATATGAATAATTTCAGAGTGGCACGCTCATTTCATCCCTTACCTCTGAGTGACTGACCGGCCGTGGCCTTTCTCCCCGCTCAGCGTCGGGGGTTAATTCGGTATTACACGCTTTACATATTTCACTCCCTCGTCTCTCACTCATTAATTGTTTGGCAGAATGGAAACATAGAAATAAATCAAATTCATATCCGTACCTTTTATAGTCGTTTAATATAAGCGTGTTCATTAGGACTTGTACTTAACAGGCGATCGAGGTGAATCGCTGCTAATTAGCTAAACCAGGGCTTTTTTCTCTATTTTTGGATTTGGTATCACTTTTTTTATTTTCTTTTTTTGATCAAATCCGCTTTTTGGCCGAGGTCGTTTGTCCCCCTCCCCTTCTTTCTTTCTCTTCCCCCTTTCTCTTTAAAAGTCCCCCGATTTTGCAGTTAAAGTAAATGAAACATGTAATGACTTGATGGAGTCTATTTGAGGCTAATGATGTATGTTATGGTGTAACCCTCTAAAATGCAAATGAACATAGAATACATCCCAAACGGCACCCTACTCCCTATTAATTGCACTATTTTTGACCAGAGTCCTATGGGCTCTAGAGTCCTAGTAATGCACTAATGGGAATAGTGTGTCATTTGGGAATCAGACAAGCCTACGCAGCAGGATAGCCAAGCCAATAGTTAGAGACTCTTTTAGAAGTTTGGACACAATTTGCTAGACGGGGACCCCAGAAAAACTTGGATACCGTCAGTTCCTTTCGATTAACCCCAGACCCTGTTCCTAGAATGCCCTGTTGAAACTTTTGCATATTGGTCCCACCTAACCCCAAATCAAATGATTTCTCCTACATCACATATTAACTACTAAAAAGTAGTGTAAGTGTGGTTTGTTTCTATTGTCCTCTGTGGTTTGTTTCTATTGTCCTCTGTGGTTTGTTTCTATTGTCCTCTGTGGTTTGTTTCTATTGTCCTCTGTGGTTTGTTTCTGTTGTCCTCTGTGGTTTGTTTCTGTTGTCCTCTGTGGTTTGTGTCTGTTGTCCTCTGTGGTTTGTGTCTGTTGTCCTCTGTGGTTTGTGTCTGTTGTCCTCTGTGGTTTGTGTCTGTTGTCCTCTGTGGTTTGTTTCTATTGTCCTCTGTGGTTTGTTTCTATTGTCCTCTGTGGTTTGTTTCTGTTGTCCTCTGTGGTTTGTTTCTATTGTTCTCTGTGGTTTGTTTCTATTGTCCTCTGTGGTTTGTTTCTGTTGTCCTCTGTGGTTTGTTTCTGTTGTCCTCTGTGGTTTGTGTCTGTTGTCCTCTGTGGTTTGTGTCTGTTGTCCTCTGTGGTTTGTTTCTATTGTCCTCTGTGGTTTGTTTCTATTGTCCTCTGTGGTTTGTTTCTATTGTCCTCTGTGGTTTGTTTCTGTTGTCCTCTGTGGTTTGTTTCTATTGTTCTCTGTGGTTTGTGTCTATTGTCCTCTGTGGTTTGTTTCTGTTGTCCTCTGTGGTTTGTAAAAAGAAGAGAGGGAGAGAGACAGTAGAGAGACAGACGGTAAAAGAAGAGAGAGAGCACAGCCTTGCCATTGAGAAGGGTAGACACAGGAAAACCTGGCTGCCTGAAGAGGAAAGGCTGTGCAACCACTGCACCACAGCAGAACCTGAGACAGAGCTGCATTTCCTGACAAAATGTCAAAAATATAAAACAATTAGAGAGTGTCATTTCCCCAAATTTGAAACCCATATTCAAGGTTTCAAAGACCTCTCTGATGAGAATAGGCTACCCATCCTGTTGGGGGAGGAAACAGAAAGCTGTGGGCTGGCAGCGCACTACATCACTGCCTGCCATAAGATGAGGGACAGTGTCTGACAGACCAATCAACCTGCACATGTCTTCTACTGTATGCTTATTGTTGTTGTTCAATGTGGTTATTGTGTTACTGTTGTCCTGTTGACAATTTTGATTATTAATTATGTTCATATTATAAATATCAAATGTAAGCTTTGGCAATATGTACATTGTTACGTCATGCCAATAAAGCAAATTGAATTGACAGTAGAGAGACAGACGGTAAAAGAAGGGAGAGTGGGAGAGTGGGAGAGGGAGAGAGAGGGAGAGAGAGAGGGAGAGAGAGAGAGAGAGAGAGAGAGAGAGAGAGAGAGAGAGAGAGAGAGAGAGAGAGAGAGAGCAAAATCTCAAACAAGAGTCAGAAGACGGAGAGTGCGTGTCATCAGCAATCAGCTAATTCCACTAGCTGACACTGGCTCCATAATCAGATGAGCATTGATCAAGCTGTTGGAAGTTGACATGTAGCCTACGTCCCAAATGACACCATTTTCTCTACATAGTGCACTACTTTTGACCAGAGCCCTATGGGCCCTGTTTAAAAGTTGTGCACTATATAAGGAGTAGGGGTCCATTTGGGACGAAGTCAAAGAGTTGACAGAGGTCCAGACTCAATTAAAGCCTCATCCAAAGAACTACAGAGGAACAGGTCCAGTCGATATCCTCCTCTTCCCTCTCTGTACCCCCTTACAACTCTACCACCCTACCCCCGGTCAAAGGGGAACCCCTTCGAGACTCCAACGCCACTCAGAGTCAAGGGCATTGGGAGGGATCTTCTCCACACACCCCCCTTCCCTCCAAAGCCACAGTGCAGTACAGTGATGTTCCTGAAACAAAGTTTTTTTGGCTCTTTAAGAAAGTTTCTCTGAAGTGAACTTGGCTCTTTGAGAATGTTTCTCTGAAGTGAACTTGGCTCTTTGAGAAAGTTTCTCTGAAGTGAACTTGGCTCTTTGAGAAAGTTTCTCTGAAGTGAACTTGGCTCTTTGAGAAAGTTTCTCTGAAGTGAACTTGGCTCTTTGAGAAAGTTTCTCTGAAGTGAACTTGGCTCTTTGAGAAAGTTTCTCTGAAGTGAACTTGGCTCTTTGAGAATGTTTCTCTGAAGTGAACTTGGCTCTTTGAGAAAGTTTCTCTGAAGTGAACTTGGCTCTTTGAGAATGTTTCTCTGAAGTGAACTTGGCTCTTTGAGAAAGTTTCTCTGAAGTGAACTTGGCTCTTCAGGAAAGTTTCTCGTAAGTTTGACTGAAAGTAGGGAAAAGTTTCATGAAGGTTTAGCTCGAAACGGAAGTTGGTTCTGTGGAAAGCTTGACGATTCGCTTCACTTTTGTGGCCCATTTTAATAATAATGTCCATCAGATCAGGTGGGTTGGAAGTTAATTAAAATCCTTGGCTAAGGTCAACGCAGCCGGCGCTGTATTTCTTTAGTATGTGGGCTATGTACAGGAACAACCATCTGGGTCTTTTATGACAAAAACCAAAGCGCCTTTTATTCATTATCAGGCAGATTTGCCGGGACATTGAGCAACAAGGATGTTCTCTACCATCCTCTTCCATCAAACATTAATTAGTTACACTGAAAGAGGCATTATAGGCATAGGAAAAGGCCTGAACAGAGTTGGTTTATGGAAATAATTTGGTGTGTGTTTGGTGTGTGCGTGTTTGAGTGTACCAGCCTCTGTATATAGCCGTGCGTCTGTCAGTCATTGTGAACCCATCCAGAGGTTATGCTGCTCTGTGGCCTGGTTGCTGACATGCTAGACACCCAGGCCTCTTATAGCAGATGGAGAGCCGAGTGCCAGTGTCTCGCTCATCTCAGCTTGGTTCTGTTGGATCAGCAAACAGCCCAGACAATAGACTAAGAATGCATACGTCATCACAATAGGATTCCGTCAACACTACACGCAGTTTTGCATTCCTACTCCCTCCCACTGTCCAGTGAAAATATTCTGTTTTACCCAAATAATGTTGTTGACTCGTCTTATAGTTGTATTTGTTGCAAAAGCGTACATAAAAAAAACAACTCAGTGGCTGAGCTGGCCAATCAGCTGTTTACTTATCATGGATATTTTGAATAGCCTGTATACGTCCACACCATTCTGTTGTTGGGGTACCCCCACGCAATTCAAACATATAAAAGCTGCTTTTTAACACACTTAACTTTAGTGACGGAAAACTATTTGACTCATATTGTAATTAACTCTAAGTCATATTTCATAGAAATCTGGAAACACTGGACAGTTACTTTAAGGTTTTGATGTGGAGAGGGGAAACTGGTCCCAGATCTGTATCTACAGCCAACTTCCACCTAGCGCTAGCTCATCAGAGGGCCTTCTTACTGTACAGGAACCCCTCTTCTGGAAAGCGGAATTTATAGACAGAGTGGGAGATTTTAGCTGAGTGAGCAGACTGTTTGTGTTTTAAAATGGTCCGTTTGTATGTGTCCGGTCCACCCCAGATAAATGGCTTTACAGTACAGTGTGTAGCCAGCTGGGAGTTTCCCAGTCTCCTCAAGCATGTGTTGGAACAAGCTGCAGCTAATGGAGCGCAGTGTTTATCATTGTTCATTTGATGTTTGGTTATACACTTCTTCAGGGGGCAATTGGAAATAAGTGAAATTAAAACACAGCGCATTTGTGTGTGTGTGTACATGTTTGTAGTTAATCTGTGTGTGTATCTGTGTATCAGTTTCTGTTTTCTTTCGTCTCAAACCAAAACACCCTCTGGCCATTTCTCCTAGTCTTACTCAAGCTGATTTTTTTTTTTTGCGGGCTCTGAAAACCTGATATTATCAAACTATTTCACCGCCGAAACACGCCTTCTGTTCTCTACGCGGTCACAACAGCTGCCGAAACCCTCCAGACGTAACCGAGGGAACGGGTGTAGACGGTTTGGGGGCCTGCGGGGGCCCGGGCATATTGATGTCCGTCTGCTTTCCTGGTAAAAAATCTAAATTATGCTTATTGAGCCATCAGTAGCCTTCCAGGAGAGATGTAGTGACTGAGAGAAGCTCCGGCTTGGTCTAATGAGCTGTCCTCTTCTTTTACTTCCAACCAAAACATCATAATTGTCTTCAGCCATTTTTTCATTTTTTTTAACACTATGAAAACACTCACCAGCTGGGACTTTCAGGGGCTTTTGTTAGATTTACTGGCAACACCTGGATCTGCGAATCGGATATAAATGGATTGGCCACCTTCCAATTCTTTTTTCACTAATTGGTCTTTTGACCAATCAGATCAGCTCCTTTCGCCCATAATAGGGCAAAAGGCCATCGCCACCCTATAGTATATTGCTGTTCTGTAACATGAGCTTTTGTATACAGAGAGTTAATCCTTACTAAAAAGGTATAGCCAAACCAATGTTAATGGCGTTTCAGCCAAAACCTCTATCACAGGCCTCAAATCAAATCACATTTTATTGGTAACATACACATGGTTAGCAGATGTTAATGCGATGTGTATTGAAATGCTTGTGCAACTAGTTCCGACAGTGCAGTAATATCTAACAAGTAATCTAACAATTCCACAACAACTACCTAATATACACAAATGTAAAGGGATGGAATAAGAATATGTACATATAAATATATGGATGAGCATAGGCAAGGTGCAAAGGTGGTATAAGATACAGTATATTCATATGAGATGAGCAATGTAAGATATGTAAACATTATTAAAGTGGCATTATTTAAAGTGGCAAGTGATCCATTTATTAAAGTGGCCAATGATTTGAGTCTGTATGTAGGCAGCAGCCTCTGTGTTAGTAATGGCTGTTTAACAGTCTGATGGCCTTGAGATAGAAGCTGTTTTTCAGTCTCTCGGTCCCAGCTTTGATGCACCTGTACTGACCTCGCCTTCTGGATGGTAGCGGTGTGAACAGGCAGTGGCTTGGGTGGTTGTTGTCCTTGATGATCTTTTTGGCCTTCCTGTGACATTGGGTGGTGTAGGTGTCCTGGAAGGCAGGTAGTTTGCCCCCGGTGGCAGCGAAAAAGCCAGACAGGATGCTCTCGATTGTGCATCTGTAAAGGTTTGTGAGTGTTTTTGGTGACAAGCCAAATTTCTTCAGCCTCCTGAAGTTGAAGAGGCGCTGTTGCTCCTTCACCATACTGTCTGTGTGGGTGGACCATTTCTGTTTGTCTGTGATGTGTCCGCAAAGGAACTTAAAACTTTCCACCTTCTCCACTACTGTCCCGTCGATGTGGATAGGGGGGTGCTCCCTCTGCTGTTTCCTGAAGTCCACGATCATCTCTTTTGTTTTGTTGATTTTGTTGAGTGAGAGGTTGTTTTCCTTACACCACACTCCGAGAGCCCTCACCTCCTCCCTGTAGGCTGTCTTGTCGTTGATGGTAATCAAGCCTGCAAACGTCTGCAAACCTGATGATTGAGTTGGAGGCGTGCATGGCCACGCAGTCATGGGTGAACAGGGAGTACATGAGGGGGCTGAGCACGCACCCTTGTGGGGATCAGCGAAGTGGAGATGTTGTTTCCTAGCTTCACCACCTGGGGGCGGCCCATCAGAAAGTCCTGGACCTAATTGCAAGAGGGCGGGGTAGAGACCCAGGGCCTCAAGCTTAATGATGAGCTTGCAGGGTACTATGGTGTTGAATGCTGAGCTGTAGTCAATGAACAGCATTCATACATAGGTATTCCTCTCGTCCAGATTGGATAGGGCAGTAGTGTTCATGGTGTTAGTAACTGGCCCTAGTTATTGACTCAAATCCCAACTGGAGATTCACGGGCATACACTGGCAAATCTCCAATTGCTACAGATCTCAAGTTATGAGCTGACTCCTAAATGAATATCTGAGTTCTTCCTACCCTAGTTTTAATGCCATGCTATTGATAACTTTAGAAAGGGAAACACTACAGATAGGAGGGGATACCAATCCAGCCTCACATAGCAGAATATCCACCCTAGAATATCCACCCTAGATTATCCTTACCCTAAACAGCACCAGCACCATAATGCTTCACAGCACCATTTCGAATCCCACCTTTCCTTCTCCACTATGCAATCTGGTTTCCCGAGCTGGTCATGGGTGCACCTCAGCCACACTCAAGGTCCTAAACAATATCATAACCGCCATCGATAAAAGACAGTACTGTGCAGCCGTCTTCATCGACCTGGCCAAGGCTTTCGACTCTGTCAATCACTGCATTCTTATCGGCAGACTCAATAGTCTTGGTTTCTCAAATGACTGCCTCGCCTGGTTCACCAACTACTTCTCAGATAGAGTTCAGTGCGTCAAATCGGAGGTCCTGTTGTCCGGACCTCTGGCAGTCTCTATGGGGGTGCCACAGGGTTCAATTCTCGGGCCAACTCTTTTCTCTGTATATATCAATGATGTCACTCTTGCTGCTGGTGATTCTCTGATCCATCTCTACGCAGACGACACCATTCTGTATACATCTGGCCCAACACTTCCTTTGGCCGCCTTTCCTTCCAGTTCTCTGCTGCCAATGACTGGAACCAATTGCAAAAATCTCTGAAGCTGGAGTCTTATATCTCTCTCTCTAACTTTAAGCATCAGCTGTCAGAGCAGCTTACCGATCACTGTACCTGTACACAGCCAATCTGTAAATAGCACACCCGACTACCTCATCCCCATAGGGTTAGGGTTACCCTCTTACTCTTTTGCACCCCAGTATCTCTACTTGCACATCATCATCTGCATATCTATCACTCCGGTATTAATGCTAAATTGTAATAATTTTTGCCTCTATGGCCTATTTATTGCCTACCTCCCTACTCTTTTACATTTGCACACACTGTGCATACAGTGGGGCAAAAAAGTATTTAGTCAGCCACCAATTGTGCAAGTTCTCCAACTTAAAAAGATGAGAGAGGCCTGTAATTTTCATCATAGGTACACTTCAACTATGACAGACGAAATGAGAAAAAGAAATCCAGAAAATCACATTGTAGGATTTGTAATTTATTTATTTGCAAAGTATGGTGGAAAATAAGTATTTGGTCAATAACAAAAGTTTATCTCAATACTTTGATATATACCCTTTGTTGGCAATGACAGAGGTCAAACGTTTTCTGTCTTCACAGGTTTTCACACACTGTTGCTGGTATTTTGGCCCATTCCTCCATGCAGATCTCCTCTAGAGCAGTGATGTTTTGGGGCTGTCGCTGGGCAACACGGACTTTCAACTCCCTCCAAAGATTTTCTATGGGGTTGAGATCTGGAGACTGGCTAGGCCACTCCAGGACCTTGAAAAGCTTCTTACGAAGCCACTCCTTCGTTGCCGGGCGGTGTGTTTGGGATCATTGTCATGCTGAAAGACCCAGCCACGTTTCATCTTCAATGCCCTTGCTGATGGAAGGAGGTTTTCACTCAAAATCTCACGATACATGGCCCCATTCATTCTTTCCTTTACACGGATCAGTCGTCCTGGTCCCTTTGCAGAAAAAACAGCCCCAAAGCATGATGTTTCCACCCCATGCTTCACAGTAGGTATGGTGTTCTTTGGATGCAACTCAGCATTCTTTGTCCTCCAAACACGACAAGTTGAGTTTTTACCAAAAGTTCTATTTTGGTTTCATCTGACCATATGACATTCTCCCAATCCTCATCTGGATCATCCAAATGCTCTCTAGCAAACTTCAGACGGGCCTGAACATGTACTGGTTTAAGCAGGGGGACACGTCTGGCACTGCAGGATTTGAGTCCCTGGCGGCGTAGTGTGTTACTGATGGTAGGCTTTGTTACTTTGGTCCCAGCTCTCTGCAGGTCATTCACTAGGTCCCCGTGTGGTTCTGGGATTTTTGCTCACTGTTCTTGTGATCATTTTGACCCCACGGGGTGAGATCTTGCGTGGAGCCCCAGATCAAGGAAGATTATCAGTGGTCTTGTATGTCTTCCATTTCCTAATAATTGCTCCCACAGTTGATTTCTTCAAACCAAGCTGCTTACCTATTGCAGATTCAGTCTTCCCAACCTGGTGCAGGTCTACAATTTTGTTTCTGGTGTCCTTTGACAGCTCTTTGGTCTTGGCCATAGTGGAGTTTGGAGTGTGACTGTTTGAGGTTGTGGACAGGTGTCTTTTATACTGATAACAAGTTCAAACAGGTGCCATTAATACAGGTAACGAGTGGAGGACAGAGGAGCCTCTTAAAAAAGAAGTTACAGGTCTGTGAGAGCCAGAAATCTTGCTTGTTTGTATGTGACCAAATACTTATTTTCCACCATAATTTGCAAATAAATTCATTAAAAATCCTACAATGTGATTTTCTGGATTTTTTTTCCTCATTTTGTCTGTCATAATTGAAGTGTACCTATGATGAAAATTACAGGCCTCTCTCATCTTTTTAAGTGAGAGAACTTGCACAATTGGTGGCTGACTAAATACTTTTTTGCCCCACTGTAGCTCTTTCTATTTTTCTTTTGTGTTATTGACTGTATGTTTGTTTATGTGTAACTCTGTTGTTATTTGTGTTGCACTGCTTTGCTTTATCTTGGCCAGGTCGCAGTTGTAAAACCTGGTTAAATAAAGGTGAAATAAAATATCTCCTGTTACCCCACCAACCACTTCAGACAGAAGTGGATATATGAATCCGGCCTCATACAGCAGAATATCCACCCTATCCATCGTCTCCTATAGTGTATAGACTCACTCCAGAGGTGGGCTGCATGGGCCAGATTGACTGAGCGCCCCGGAAGCCTGAACCATTGATTTCTTGTGAAGCCTGCACTGATTTAGCTAGCAGCCTTTCTGACGTTATGTGTCGTTTCACTTCAGCCTGGGACTGAGCCTGGGACTGAGCCTGGGACTGAGCCTGGGACTGAGCCTGAGTTACTGCCACTGGGAGGAGGAGAGAGGCCTTGTGCTGTCTTCACAAATACCTTACACCTGACCCAGCATTACATTTTTTGTGCTGAGTGAGAGAATGTAGTATGTTTCCCCTCCACCACCTGAGACCAGGGAAAGAGGCAATGACACTGTATGTGGAACAATATGTCACATTGTTACAGCTCCCTCGTCCTCTCTCTTTCTTTCTGTCTCTGTCTCTCTCACACATCTAGCACAGGTAGAATAATGTGAACAGCTAGATCATATTACCGATTTTATCTTTTTATCTTTTTATCTTTCTCTCTTTTGCTCTCTTTCTCCCTTCTCTCTCTCTCTCTCTCTCTCTCTCTCTCTCTCTCTCACTTTGTTGAAATGTCATATCACCTCAAAATCGCCTAGTGTTTCAGTTCCTCTCCAGGAACAGTCATCCTCTCCTTTCCTCCTATCCTCTCCTTTCCTCATTTCCTCTTCTTTCCTCATTTCCTCTCCTTCCCTCCGTTCCTCTCTTTTCCTACTGTCCTCATTTTCTCCCTCTCTTTTATCTTGTCTTGAAGGGAAGTGTTTTCATCAATACTATTAGACTACCTGACAGGCATTTCAGGCAGACGAACGGTGGTGTCTCTTCTCCTAGCAGGAGACAGTATGAGTCAGCATATGGTTGCTCAGAGGGGTGGCATGCAGTAGGACAACAGATTCCCTCAAGCTTGGATGAAATGGGAGATAAAACCACATATAGTTTATTTCTCCATTTTTCTATCCAATTCAAAAAGACTAGTATATCCAGCTCTTCAAATATGAAGCATATGTTTCTCCTAACCACATGACTGACTGGATGCAATGGCTGTGCAGACTTTTGTTCAGGCCCTGCCCTAAAACACCTGGTTCCGCTAATTATGGTTCAGGCTGTTAGTGAGTTGACTATTTGGATCAGGTGTGTTAATGCTGGGCAGGAACAAAAGCCTGCACACCTAGTACCTGCAAACGCCTGGTCTAATGTGGGCCGGTTTACCGGACACTGATTAAACCTATTCCTGAACTAAAAAGGAATAGAGAATCTCTAGGTTCAGAGAACCTGCCCTAAAAGCCTAGCTGGTCTATGTTGAACGAGGTGTAGGGATGAAATATTCTGGTAACTTTCCCAAAATTCTCAAGTTTTCCAGAAATCTTCCACTGGGATTTCTGAAAAACCTGGGAATTTTGGGAAAGTTACCTCAATTTTCCAACCCTAAAGGTGTCTGTCTGGCTGCTCACATATCGGCTTGTTGTTCTTACTCTCACCCTACTAGTTCCACTTCAATACATCTGTTTGTTTTCACCCCGGGACGTGTTAGCCTCTCATAGCGGTCTGTGGTAGGCGACTTTTACTGGCACTCCGCTTTGAGCCACTCACACTCTCAGCAGGGAGCCCCAGTGCACCATGGGAAGTTAAAGAGCTGCTTGTGCCTTGTTCTGATTGTGTTGCTAGCCGTGTAAGAGCTGCTGTTCTCAGAGCGTAGCCTGGCGTTTCAGTTGGTGGTTTGTACTGGATTTGATTGGTACGGTGTCCATATTAGGACATAGTATGAGTAGTATGGAATCCATATTAGGACAGCCAGATGAGGATGTTTTATGTAAATGTGACGAGAGACGGACTGGTAGCTTTTGTGTAATAAAATAGTATTTAACTACTGCTTTGAGGGTGTATATACACTATATATGTATGTGGACACCCCTTCAAATTAGCCACGTTCGTTGCTGAAAGGTGTATAAAGTTCAGCTCACAGCCGTGCAATCTCCATAGACAAACATTGGCAGTAGAATGGCCTTAGAGCTCAGTGACTACTACTTTGAGGGTATATATGTGTTGTCTCTCTATCTATCTCTCCCTCTGTTCTTCTCTCTCTTACCGCAAACACGCAAAAAGTTCTGACACACATCCGTCTGGTACGTCACGTCAGCGGCCCGGACAGAAAAGAAGGACGGACCCAAGTCTTTTCACTATTGATTAAATTATCACCGATGGGATGCATGGAGCCATGAAATGAAATTTTAATGAAATTAAAATAAAAAATTCCCAGGGTCTCACTGCCATTTGCAATTTCCAGGGCTACATTTCACAGCCGCAGACGGGCGGGACGCGAATGTCTTTTTTTGTCATTTTTTGACCCAACCTAAGGATTTGTCAGGGAATCTACTGTAGTTAGTAGTAGGTTATACTGGATGGATCATGGTTAGAAACAGGATCACGGTGCATTAGTTTGTAAATGTGAAGACGGAGAAGGCTTGAAACACCTTCAGGTGACCTCCCTGCTTCTCTATTTTACACCTGACTGGCATTCAGATTTAAGTGCTCTGAGTTTTACGAAATGCAACATTTACTTTTCAGTGATCAGAACACTCCCCCATGTACCCATATACTCCATTACCCATAGTTCCGAGTCATCCCCTATACCTGTCTCTCTGTGACAAGTGTTGTGAGTTTTATAACTTTTAAACACAGTTGAAGGCTCTCACCTGTTCTTTTACTCTGAGAGATTCATGGAGCGAGTTTAGCACGGGATATAACTACTCCTGGAGATGGGGACTTTAGGAAAGTAGTCACAAAAGTCACAGAGGCTTGAAAATGTCATTTTCCAACCATTTCTCATTGTTAAAGTCGGCTTACTCTTCCTTCCAGACGACACCTTTGTATCGCTCAGCACTCTCTGACACATTAAACAATTTATGTCGCCCCGACTGGCGACACAGAAGGGTGATGTGGTTTTTTTTGACCAAAAAGGTCATGGGTTCAGATCTCAAACGGTAACATGGCGATACGGCATCAGGGCCATTGAAGGAGAAAGGTCAAGGTGAATGTCAAGCTATAGACGCCTGGAAAACATCTAACTTATATTGTGACTAAAACCTCCATTTAGAAAGTTATGAGTTTTTCTGACTATGGTCTCTGTCTATCACCCCCTCACTACTTTACAATGTGTATGCACCAGAACTACTATTACATTACCTCCCGTCCGTACCCCCTGAGCTTTTAAAAGTTGTCAAATTAAGACGATAACTGTGTTGATGCATTCTCTCGTTGCCTATCTCTGTCCTGTTATAAAAAATATGTCTGCCGCATAAAACAAGCCTTGGCGGACGGCGTTGAAGGTCAAGGCGGATCTCCTCGCCGGCTAGAAGGAACACGGGAAGGCGGCTCCTGCATGATAATGAATTGGACCGATAAGACCTACAGTCTCTGTCTCTGGAGTCTTTTCATATAAAGAATCACCACCAAGGCCCTGGCTTTCTGGATGGATGGAGAATTTTTTTTTTTGTCTCCGAATCACCGGGCGGAACAGCACCCGGAGCAGCAACAGAAAATCAATGGCCTGATTGAATTCCTCTTTTAAAACGGCCAAAGGTACCAGAGCTATTCATAGATATTGTATGATATTCTGACTGTGTAAGAGAAAGAGGCTGTGAAGAGTTTTTTTTGCGGAGAAGTTGGAAGGAGGGATCGTTAAGTCAAAATATTCATTTCTGTCAGGTGGTTAATTATCCGAGGCCTGTTTCACCAGCTAACCTGATGGACCAGTGGACCAGATGACCGCTCAGTCCACAGGGAGACTTCCCATGGGGGCTTCCGTCTCTGTGTGTGTGTGTGTGTGTGTGTGTGTGTGTGTGTGTGCCTGTGTGTGACAGAGAGAGAGAGGAACAGTGAGGAAATATGTGTACTAATGTGCCTGTGTATCACTTATTGACTCCCCCCTCCCTTTCACATCACAGTCCACTCAAATCCTCTTAGCTAGATCTGTGCAATACTTTTAGAGAAATGCTGCTTTAAAAAAAGTTTCAGTTCAGCTATTTTTCCGATCGGCGACTTACATTCTAATTGTACAGCATGTTTTCATTATTGATCATTCAAGTCACCCATGCATTGAATCTAAAGTGATTTCTTGTCTAATTGAATCCCTGGATGTCTGGTTCTCTGCAGGCTGGAGTCTCCCACCAGGACCCTGAGTCTGGAGGCTCCCAGAGGGGTGGAGGTCAACGCCGGGGTGGGCGACTTCAAGGCCTCCTGCCGGAAAGACCTGTTGCTCCAGTCGTCAGAAGGAGAGGTGAGAGGGGGGAGACGGGGGTCAGGTGGGAGTGTGTTGGGGTGGGAGTGTGTTGGGGTGGGAGTGTGTTGGGGTGGGGGTGTTGTTGGGGTGGTTTGTGTGTGTGTTTTAGGAGGGCCACAATACCGATGCTAGTAGCAGGAGTTCATTAAATGTCTTATTAACCTAAAGAGCTCCATCAATCAGCGCAACCTTGTCCAGCTTTGTTCTCCTCTCCATTTATTTTGGGGAGAGATGTGACCTCATTAACGCTGCAGTCATGATGAGGTGCCTGTTATCTGTCTGTCTCTCTGTCTCTGTCTGTCTGCCCTTCGGTCTGTGGCCCAGCGCGCTGTCGAGACTTCACTGGAGCGAACCTTGTCATTAGCTCTGTAATTAACTGGGACAGAAAAGCAGTGTTCGACCAAGACTGTGATAGTTTGATAGCATGTAACAGTAGGAGAAAAAATAACTACGCAAGTTCTGACTTCTTTGTTGTATTCTTCTTTTTAACGCATATTTTTCAAGGGGAGGGACAGATGATTTTGGGAAGAGCCTTTCGTCTCATAGTAAATGTTAGTGGAATTTAGAAGGTAACTTACTCCTAACTCCTAAAGCACCACTTCAATCTTTATTTGACTTCCTTGTTGCTAAGTGACCCATAATGCATCTGGGGCAGAAGTCACAGGTTAGAGGCCAGTGTGATAAGTAGTCCCCACCATAGAGTTAGATAGGGTCTCATCTCCTGTCTTATCAATGCCCACTTCCACTTCAGGCTTTGGGCCAAGTGCACCCTCTATCCAACTCCATGATGTCCCCTCTCCCTTCGTGTTGTTTGCATACTAAGCGCAATGGCCGCTGCTGAAGTGGAACTGGTTTGTGTGACTGGCCCTAAACAAGTCAAGCGTTGTCAGACTTTCAGACTCTCTCCCTGCTGTTACAGGATCACCTTCAAATAAACACTAGCTGGTTCCTGAGATGTGTCCCTCTCTCCTTTCAGCTCCAGGCCCCCAGCCTGGCTTTAGTAACTACACTGGCTATTTAATTAACTTCCAACATCCCTGGCAATAGATCATTGTATCCCGTCACTTAACTGTAAAAAGACACATTTTTTTTTCTTATTTCTCCTCTTCCCTTCTTCTTTTTCTTCTCTTTCCTGTATAGGAGATAGTAAAATGTCTACCTTTAAAGGTAGATCTGGAGGTGAAAGAAATGCACACCTGTTTATGTGAGGTGCAGTCTAGCGGAGTAAAACACCTGTTTATGTGAGGTGCTGGCTAGCGGAGTAAAACATCTGTTTAGGTGAGGTGCTGGCTAGCGGAGTAAAACGCGCTCTAGTAGCTCAGATGCAATAATTTAATAACCTAATATCCAACGTTTAGACAGGCAATCTGTCTTCATCAGTGTCTACCATTAGAGGTAGATCTGTCTGTCTTCATCAGGGTCTACCATTCGAGATAGATCTGTCTGTCTTCATCAGGGTCTGTCTGTCTTCATCAGGGTCTACCATTAGAGGTAGATCTGTCGTTGTCAGGGTCTACCATTAGAGGTAGATCTGTCTTCATCAGGGTCTACCATTAGAGGTAGATCTGTCTGTCTTCATCAGGGTCTACCATTAGTTCATCAGGGTCTGTCTGTCTTCATCAGGGTCTACCATTAGAGGTAGATCTGTCTTCATCAGGGTCTACCATTAGAGGTAGATCTGTCTTCATCAGGGTCTAGCATTAGAGGTAGATCTGTCTGTCTTCATCAAGGTCTACAATTCGAGGTAGATCTGTCTGTCTTCATCAGGGTCTACCATTAGAGGTAGATCTCTGTCTTCATCAGGGTCTACCATTAGAGGTAGATCTGTCTGTCTTAATCAGGGTCTACCATTAGAGGTAGATCTGTCTTCATCAGGGTCTACCATTCGAGGTAGATCTGTCTGTCTTCATCAGGGTCTACCATTCGAGGTAGATCTGTCTGTCTTCATCAAGGTCTACCATTCGAGGTAGATCTGTCTGTCTTCATCAGGGTCTACCATTAGAGGTAGATCTGTCTTCTTCAGGGTCTACCATTAGAGGTAGATCTCTGTCTTCATCAGGGTCTACCATTAGAGGTAGATCTGTCTTCTTCAGGGTCTACCATTAGAGGTAGATCTGTCTTCATCAGGGTCTGCCATTAGAGGTAGATCTGTCTGTCTTCATCAGGGTCTACCATAAGAAGTAGGACAATGCCCTGAAGAGGAGAAAAGACATAGAGAGTGTAAGATGAGTATTAGACACTTGACACAAAGCGTTGTCGGCAAACCGTGGGCTTTGACGCACAACGAGTGGTGTAATGAAACAGATGGACCTCTCTGTAGCCTTAGTGTGAAGGAGTTCTTTCAGTCTTTGTGCGCCGCGACAGCCAGTGATGCGTCCTGACCTTCCTGTCTTCGTCCCGCATCGACTTCCTACCTCATCTGTCCAGCCCTGGCGGCCACACAAATTACAACTTATGGGCCTCTATGAGGAACACAGCCAATTAGATTTACCACTCCTACTTTCCTCTCTCTTTCTTTTTAATTCTCAATTATTCCTCGTGTGATGGAAGACGTTGACAGAAGAAGAGGGAGAAGAGGAGAAAATAGATGTCTCTGTCAATTTGGAAGGGAAGGCAAACCACATCGGACACCGGGGCTTAACGCGAAATCGATGTTGTCAGCAGCTGGCACTTAAAGGAGCTACATTAAAGTTTAAAAACTTTGGAGAGGCTGGAATTAAATCCAAATGGGTTTGGGTTCCCGATTCGGGAACATCTTATCGCCTTCTCCGGGATTTCCATTAAAATCAGAGGGAATGAGACTTGACAGAGTCCTCTCGCTCTCTTCTAGTCCTGAGGCCTACTCACTCGCTCTGTCTGTCTCTCTCTCTCTCTCCTCTAGTCCAGAGGCCTACTCACTCGCTCTGTCTCTCTCTCTCTCTCTCTCTCTCTCTCTCTCTCTCTCTCTCTCTCTCTCTCTCTGTATTTCTCACTCACTCTCTCTTTCTCTCTCATCCCGAGGCCGACTCTCTCTCATCCCTAGGTCTCCTTACTCTCCCTTTCTCAGCTCTCTCTCTCTCAGCTCTCCATGTCTCTCTCTCTCTCTCAATTTCAATAGAATTCTCTCTCTCTCTCTCTCAGCTCCCCATGTCTCACATGTCCACGGTAAAGAGCAGGCAGGTACTCAAATGAAATCTTGAATCCTCCCATTGCCCATAGCCTTTGACTGTCTCTTTTTTTGTTGCACATTAGTGCCATTCAACTTTAAGAGCGGAATATAATAAAGTTCAATTGCCCTCATTCAACCTACTTAGAGAATGGCTAAGTAGTAATGGGAAGAATGCAGTGTAGGTTCAAATGGGAGTTATTCTGAGCTTCTTAGCCTTTTAGCCACTGCTAAAGCTGCACTGAAGTGGATGCTTAGAACTACTTCATGTCTCAACTATGTTTGTTGTGGTGGTGGTAACTCACTTCCTCCTCCCGTTCCTTAGATTTTCTCCTCTTCCTCCTCTTCTCCCTCTTTCTCCTCCACCTAATCATCATCAGTCACAACTCTGAAACCTGAGTAGAAACCTACTTCTCATATCTAGTATGCAACATTTGACTGAAATCTGTCATGATCAACCCATATTTTCTCTGACTTTACAGTAAGATATTGAGGGCAGCCGTAATGGCACCCTGTTCCCTATATAGTGCACTTTTAACCAGGGCCCAACTAAATACACATGTAACCACAAAGCTAAGGTGACACACTAGCATGGGTAACCCATATGGGGTCTTACAGTATGTCTAATTTGTTTTAATAAAGATCCAGGCTGCCTCTCAAATGTTGGCTTTTACAGGTATTTCGCTACCCCACATCTGCTAAACACATGTACGTGACAAATAAAATTAGATTATTTGGTGCACTACTTTTGACCAGGTGCCATACAGTTGCTCTGGACAAAAGTAGTGCACTATAAAGGGAATATGGTGCCATTTGAGATGTACCCAGATAAGGTATTCTCTAGTGTTTGGGAACAGAACCACAGTCTAACTGTAGTTGAGACATGGGAGAAATAATGGGAAAATCTGTCAAAATGGCAACCAACATAACTAGAGTACCCTACTCCTGCTGAAGTAAGATACATACAGTCCCTTCAGAAAGTATTCATACCCCTTGACTTATTCCACATTTGTGACCGGCCGGCTCGATTCGGTCTTATGTAGCAACATTTGAAATTGTGTTTTTTACATTGGATAAAAGTAGAGACTCAGAGCTAGAAAATGGTATATCACACAATACAGTTGAGGAACAATGGGAAAGTAATTCTGCTTTGAAATATTTATAAACTTTTAACCTCACTTTTTACAAAATGGCCCTTGAATCTTTTTGGTACCTACTGGAGAGCTCTTCTTTGTCTTCTCTCAACACACCCTCTTAAGATATAGCCCCACCCATCTCTTTAAGGATTCACGTGAGGCTATGTACTAAACAACCAAACAGTTCAAGACTGAAGGCTGGTTTATACAACAGGTGTGTTTGTAAATGTAATCTGGAGTGCCAGAGCGTGCTCTGGGCATTCATAAACTCAGAGCATTGTCAGATTGTCCGTTTGTAAATTCAGAGCGTTTCGCTCTCGGAGCGTTCAGAGCGCACACTGGACGTTCTGACCTCACGTCAGCAGTCAAGCACCCAAGCTAACTGGCTAATGTTGGCTAACTTGCTAGCTACTTCCTGATACAAATGAGAGAACAGCTCACTCATTTTACTCACCCTAGCAGAGCTGTTTCTGATGTTTTTATGTTATTCAGAGAATTGGTGACTGCAACTGTGCTGCTGGCAACAATTTAATTAATTTTTTTTGCCAATGTTTACTGACACCGGCCATGTTCAACGGGTGTTGAGCGTTCATAAATTTGGCTGTTATTCTGCGCTCTGGCATACTCAGAGAGAGTCCTCTGAAATCGGAGTACATAGACATAGCAAATTTATGAGCTACGTCTATCGACAGTTGTCGCAGTGACATCATAAACATTCTATTGAAATAGTTACTTGCATAGTGGAGGCTTTGCACATGATTCTTTTTTAAATTCTTCAAGCTCTGTCAAATTGGTTGTTGATGATTGCTAGACAACCATTTTCAGGTCTTGCCATAGATTTTAAAGATAATTTAAGTCAAAATTGTAACTAGGCCACGCACAAACATTCAATATCGTCTTGGTAAGCAACTCGAGTGTATATTTGGCCTTGTGTTTTAAGTTATTGTCCTGCTGAAAGGTGAATTCGTCTCCCAGTGTCTGTTGGAAAGCAGACTCAACCAGGTTTTCCTTTAGGGTTTTGCCTGTGCTTAGCTCTATTGCATTTTTTTTTATACTAAAAAACTCCCTAGTTTATGCAGATGCCAAGCATATCCATAACATGATGCAGCCACCACCATGCTTGAAAATATAAAGAGTGGTACTCAGTGATGGGTTGTGTTGAATTTGCCCCAAACATAACGCTTTGTATTCAGGACAAAAAGTTAAAGTTAATTTCTTTGCCACATTTTTTGCAGTTTTCCTTTAGTGCCTTATTGCAAACAGGATGCATCCTTTGGAATATTTTGTACAGGCTTCCTTCTTTTCACTCTGTCATTTAGGTTAGTGTTGTGGAGTAACTACAATGTTGTTGTTCCATCCTCAGTTTTATCCTATCACAGCCATTAAAATCGGTAACTGTTTTAAAGTCACCAATGGCCTCATGGTGAAGTCCCTGAGTGGTTTCCTTCGACTCCGGCAACTGAGTTAGTAAGGACACCTGTATCTTGGTAGTGACTGGGTGTATTAATACACCATCCAAAGTGTAATAAATAACTTCACCATGCTCAAAGGGATATTTTTTTTTTTTTACCCATCTACCAATACGTACCCTTCTTTGCGAGGCATTGGAACACCTCCCTGGTCTTTGTGGTTGAATCTGGATTTGAAATTCAATGCTGGACTGAAGGACCTTACAGTTTCAGTAATTGTATGTGTGAGGTACAGAGAAAAGGTAGTCAATCAAAAATCATGTAAACACTATTATTGCACACAGTCCGTGCAACTTATTATGTGTCTTGTTAAGCATATTATTACTCCTGAACACATTTAGGCTTGACATTAAATATTAATTGACTCAAGACATTTCATCTTTTGATTCTTAATGAATTTGTAAGAATTTATAAAAACATAATTCCACTTTGACATTATGGGGTGTTGTGTGTAGGCCAGTGACACAAAATCTAAATGTAATACATTTTAAATTCAGGCTGTAACACAACAACATTTGAAAAAGTCAAGGGGTGTGAATCATTTCTGAATGCACTGTATGTCATCAACCATCAGTTCATAACAGATAAATCACAGCTGTCCAATGTTTGGCAAAATGACGACGGTAAACATGACGGTGGCGAGGTCTGCGTTCTCTGACATTGTCCTAGAGGCATCAGACAGGCACACACACACACACACACACACACACACACACACACACACACACACACACACACACACACACACACACACACACACACACACACACACACACACACACACACACACACACACACACACACAAACACTTCTAAAAGACCTATAGGACATTTCCATTGTTGTCTTTGTCCCCTCTGTCTGTGTACATCATGCCATCACTACATTGGACTAGGTCTCAGGTTTATTGTGATGGTCAGTACAGTACTAGGGTCTGTCACTACAACTGGACTAGGTCTCAGGTGTATTGTGGTGGTCATTACAGTACTAGGGTCTGTCACTACAGCTGGACTAGGTCTCAGTTTTATTGTGGTGGTCAGTACAGTACTAGGGTCTGTCACTACAACTGGACTAGGTCTCAGGTGTATTGTGGTGGTCATTACAGTACTAGGGTCTGTCACTACAGCTGGACTAGGTCTCAGGTTTATTAAGGTGGACAGTACAGTACTAGGGTCTGTCACTACAGCTTGACTAGGTCTCAGGTTTATTATGGTGGTCAGTACAGTACTAGGGTCTGTCACTACAGCTGGACTATGTCTCAGGTTTATTATGGTGGTCAGTACAGTA
The DNA here is from genome assembly GCA_030435695.1 of Brachymystax lenok tsinlingensis. NCBI lineage: Eukaryota > Metazoa > Chordata > Actinopteri > Salmoniformes > Salmonidae > Brachymystax > Brachymystax lenok. Next base: position 41,853,476 of record CM059810.1, read on the forward strand.
CTAGGGTCTGTCACTACAACTGGACTAGGTATCAGGTTTATTGTGATTGTCAGTACAGTACTAGGGTCTGTCACTACAGCTTGACTAGGTCTCAGGTTTATTGTGGTGGTCAGTACAGTACTAGGGTCTGTTACTACAGCTGGACTAGGTCTCAGGTTTATTGTGATTGTCAGTACAGTACTAGGGTCTGTCACTACAGCTGGACTAGGTCTCAGTTTTATTGTGGTGGTCAGTACAGTACTAGGGTCTGTCACTACAACTGGACTAGGTCTCAGGTGTATTGTGGTGGTCATTACAGTACTAGGGTCTGTCACTACAGCTGGACTAGGTCTCAGGTTTATTAAGGTGGTCAGTACAGTACTAGGGTCTGTCACTACAGCTGGACTAGGTCTCAGGTTTATTATGGTGGTCAGTACAGTACTAGGGTCTGTCACTACAGCTGGACTAGGTATCAGGTTTATTGTGATGGTCAGTACAGTACTAGGGTTTGTCACTACAGCTGGACTAGGTCTCAGGTTTATTAAGGTGGTCAGTACAGTACTAGGGTCTGTCACTACAGCTGGACTAGGTCCCAGGTTTATTGTGATGGTCAGTACAGTACTAGGGTCTGTCACTACAGCTGGACTAGGCCTCAGGTTTATTGTGGTGGTCAGTACAGTACTAGGGTCTGTCACTACAGCTTGACTAGGTCCCAGGTTTATTGTGATGGTCAGTACAGTACTAGGGTCTGTCACTACAGCTGGACTAGGCCTCAGGTTTATTGTGGTGGTCAGTACAGTACTAGGGTCTGTCACTACAGCTTGACTAGGTCTCAGGTTTATTATGGTGGTCAGTACAGTACTAGGGTCTGTCACTACAGCTGGACTAGGTCTCAGTTTTATTGTGGTGGTCAGTACAGTACTAGGGTCTGTCACTACAACTGGACTAGGTCTCAGGTGTATTGTGGTGGTCATTACAGTACTAGGGTCTGTCACTACAGCTGGACTAGGTCTCAGGTTTATTAAGGTGGTCAGTACAGTACTAGGGTCTGTCACTACAGCTGGACTAGGTCTCAGGTTTATTATGGTGGTCAGTACAGTACTAGGGTCTGTCACTACAGCTGGACTAGGTCCCAGGTTTATTGTGATGGTCAGTACAGTACTAGGGTCTGTCACTACAGCTGGACTAGGCCTCAGGTTTATTGTGGTGGTCAGTACAGTACTAGGGTCTGTCACTACAGCTTGACTAGGTCTCAGGTTTATTATGGTGGTCAGTACAGTACTAGGGTCTGTCACTACAGCTGGACTAGGTCTCAGGTTTATTGTGGTGGTCAGTACAGTACTAGGGTCTGTTACTACAGCTGGACTAGGTCTCAGGTTTATTGTGATTGTCAGCACAGTACTAGGGTATGTTACTACAGCTGGACTAGGTCTCAGGTTTATTGTGATTGTCAGTACAGTACTAGGGTCTGTTACTACAGCTGGACTATGTCTCAGGTTTATTGTGGTGGTCAGTACAGTACTAGGGTCTGTTACTACAGCTGGACTAGGTATCAGGTTTATTGTGATGGTCAGTACAGTACTAGGGTCTGTTACTACAGCTGGACTAGGTCTCAGGTTTATTGTGATTGTCAGTACAGTACTAGGGTCTGTTACTACAGCGGTACTAGGCCTCAGGTTTATTATGGTGGTCAGTACAGTACTAGGGTCTGTTACTACAGCTGGACTAGGTCTCAGGTTTATTGTGATGGTCAGTACAGTACTAGGGTCTGTCACTATGGTGACGGTTTGGCTACGTTCCGATATCCATACTAGTGTACCACTTTTAATACATGCATGTCTAATCCATAGACTGTCTGAAATGGCACCCTGTGCCCTATATATTGCACTACGTTAGCCTTATGGGCCCTGGTCAATAGTAGTGCACTGCACTATATAGTACATAAGATGCTATTTCAGACACAGTCCTCGTCCTCCTAAACGGTTTGCCTGTGTGGATATTGGATCAGAGCCATGGATCTGTGACACCCTGGTCCCAACCCCTTGCTGGGGGATGTCACATGTCTGTCTGGTAGTAGCTTCTGTAGCCACTAGGCAGCCATTTCTAGAACAATCTCTAGTATCCACAGTAGTTGAGGAACAACGCAGTCCAGTACAGTCATGATTCCCTTTGGCATCAATGTGGACAGACATGACCAGCTATTCTAGAGCATTAGAGCCTGTATTGTGTTTCTGTAGCTGCTGCAAATACTATATACACTGAGCGGACAAAATATTAGGAACTTCCTAATATTGAATTGCAATATTTTGCCCTCAGAACAGCCCCAATTTGTCGGGTCATGGACTACAACGTGTCGAAATGGTTCCACAGGGATGCTGGCCCATGTTGACGCCAATGCAAACTGTTGAGGGTGAAAAACCCAGCAGCTTTGCAGTTCTTGACACACTCAAACCGGTGTGCCTGGCGCCTACTACCATACCCCGTTCAAAGGCACTTAAATATTTTATCTTGCCCATTCACCCTCTGAATGGCACACATACACAATCCATGTATCAGTTGTATCAAGGCTTAAAAATCCTTCTTTAACCTGTCTCCTCCCCGTCATCTACACTGATTGAAGTGGATTTAACAAGTGACATCAATAAGGGATCATGGCTTTCACCTGGATTCGCCTGGTCAGTCCATGTCATGGAAAGAGCAGGTGTTCCTAATGTTTTGTGCACTCAGTGTATATTTGTTTTACCCAAGTTGTACAGTTGAAGTCGGAAGTTTAAATACACCTTAGCCAAATACATTTAAACTCAGTTTCCCAATTCCTGACATTTAATCCCAGTAAAAAGGTCAGTTAGGATCACCACTTTATTTTAAGAATGTGAAATGTCAGAATAATAGTAGAGAGAATTATTTATTTCAGCTTTTATTTCTTTCGTCACATTCCCAGTGGGTCAGAAGTTTACATACACTCAATTAATATTTGGTAGCATTGCCTTTAAATTGTTTAACTTGGGTCAAACGTTTCGGGTAGCCTTCCACAAGCTTCCCAAATGACTCAAATGATGTCAATTAGCCTATCAGAAGCTTCTAAAGCCATGACATCCTTTTCTTGAATTTTCCAAGCTGTTTAAAGGCATAGTCAACTTAGTGTATGTAAACTTCTGACCCACTGGAATTGTGATACAGTGAATTCTAAGTGAAATAATCTGTCTGTAAACAATTGTTGGAAAAATTACTTGTGTCGTGCACAAAGTAGATGTTCTAACCGACTTGCCAAAACTATAGTTTGTCAAGTGGGAATTTCTGTATTTTTTTCATAAAAAATTTAGTTTAGCCCACACATATCTGAAGTTACGATTCACATACTCTTCCACTCTAAATTGATTTGATGTAACTTCTGTGATCTCGCTCTCTCTCTTGCTCTCTGTCTCTTGCTCTCTCTTGCTGTTTCTCGCTCGCTCGCTCGCTCACACACACACAGACACACACACCAACCTGTCCCCTTTCCCTCATATAAAACTTTCCCTTCACCCTATTTTACTTAACTTTCAGGGCTAAATTAGGCAAAAACAAGTTTTGAGGATAAACAGAGATGGCTCTTGAGACTCTTGAGATGAGGACATCATTGGTGTCGCGGAGAGGGAAAGGAACATTAAACTCACAAGAGGGTTCGTCAGAGCTCTCCCCAACAGGCCCCCAGGTGCTGTGACTGCAGCATGCATCTTATCAGCATAAAATAACCTCAACACAATTTAAAGGAGGAGATTTCTTTCTGGTTCAATTAAATCCCCCCTCTCTTCATTAGCCTACTGCTCGATTGGCTTTGGGGCATTGGAATAAATCATCAATTATATCCCTGCACTTTTTTAATACCATTTATAATTTATGAAGTTGCTCTGTTTTAATGTTGCACCGATTCAATCTCAAAAGGGCGACTTTTGTGTGTTTGTTGACTGAAGGTGTTGCTGCGTGTGTTGATGGTGTGTGTGTGTGATTTTGTGTGTGTGATATTGTGGTGTGTTGATGGTGTGTGTGTGTGTGATGTTGGTGTGTGTGTGTGGTGTTGTGGTGTGTTGATGGTGTGTGTGATGTTGTGGTATGTGTTGATGGTGTGTGTGTGTGTGTGACGTGTGTGTGTGTGTGTGTGATGTTGTGGTGTGTTGATGGTGTGTGACATTGTGGTATGTGTACTATTTGCGCTCACAGTATAGGTATGTCACAAATGGTACTCTATTCCCTATATAGTGCACTACTTTTGACTAGAGCCATATGGGGAATAGGGTGCCATTTGCCTCACACTAGTCAGAGAGACAGGTCTTTTCCAGTGGTGCCGGTCCACATTAGTATCAGTGTGATTAATGGGACATTGTCTGAGTCAATGGAAACACTAGCTCCTCTCCATCCACTTCTTCCCATTTCCTCCATTGTCATGTGACATTCTTATGTAGGCTCATTCTGGGAGGGTAATGGACTGTGTAATGCACTCAGATGGTCCTAGTCATTTGTACCACGTCCGTGATGTGTGTGTGTGTGCCTGTGTGTGCCTGCATGCTTGTGCACTCCCAAGTATCACCTCCGCAAAGGCACCACTTTCGTCCTTCAACTCCCCCTTCCTCCCATCCCCCCTGCCGACATGCTGAGACACTAAAAGGATTTCGGTTGAGGATACCTTTCTCCTCCTCTCTTCTCCTCCCTCCTCTTCCCTCTCTCTCTCTCTTCTCCAGCTGCGTTGGGAGAAATCATCCATGAAAAATGTTTTGACCGCCTGTAATTGCCCGTCCCTACTCGTTCAGGGTAGGAAGGAGGGGGGGTAGGCTAAGGAAGCTAGCACCTGCCCCATAAGCATAATGTGGAGGGGCTGCTAGCACTGCGCTAGCTACTGCTGCTGCTGTGACAAGGACTAATACTTACAGACACTTTCATTTGGGATGTGTGTCAACTCTAATCCTTTTATAAGCTGGCCCCTCCGTTCCCTTCTTTCTCAGTTTTCTTTCTCTCCTTTTTGGGGTTATGGTATGATGACAGTGCAATGTTAGGTGTTATTTGAGTTTTGTTGTTCCATTGTGGGTCGGTGTTGCTATGGAGAGGAGGTCCTGATTGGTTTAGAAACCCCCTGGTGCCAGTGATCTCTCCTCCCATAGGTAGAGAGGGCAGAGAGAGTAATTTCCCCTATCATGGAACAATATGCTAAAATCAAATCCCCTGGAGTGTAATATCTAATACACAAACGCTATATATTTTAAATCAAATCAAAATTTTATTGGTCACATACACATGGTTAGAAGATGTTATTCCGAGTATAGCTAAATGCTTATGTTTCTAGATCCGACAGCAGTATCTAACAAAACCTAAAATCGAACAAATTCAACAGCAAAACCTAATACACACAATCTAAACTCAGCAAAAAAAGAAATTCCTTTTTTCAGGACCCTGTCTTTCAAAGATAATTCATTTTTTTTTTTTATACTTCACAGATCTTCATTGTAAAGGGTTTAAACACTGTTTACCATGCTTGTTCAATGAACCATAAACAATTAATGAACATGCACCTGTCGAACCGTCGTTAAGACACTAACAGCTTACAGACGGTAGGCAATTAAGGTCACAATTATGAACATTTTGGACACTAAAGAGGCCTTTCTACTGACTCTGAAAAACATCAAAAGAAAGATACCCAGGGTCCCTGCTCATCTGCGTGAACGTGCCTTAGACACGCTGCAAGGAGGCATGAGGACTGCAGATGTGGCCAGGGCAATACATTTCAATGTCCGTACTGTGAGACGCCTAAAACAGCGCTACAGCGAGACAGGACGGACAGCTGATCGTCCTCGCAGTGGCAGACCACGTGTAACAACACCTGCACATGATCGGTATATACCCGAACATCACACCTGAGGGACAGGTACAGGATAGCAACAACAACTGCCCGAGTTACACCAGGAATGCACAATCCCTCCATCAGTGCTCAGACTGTCCGCAATAGGCTGAGAGAGGCTGGACTGAGGGCTTGTAGGCCTGTTGTAAGGCAGGTCCTCACCAGTCATCACCGGCAACAACGTCGCCTATGGGCACAAACCCATCGTCGCTGGACCAGACAGGACTGGCAAAAGTTCTCTTCACTGACGAGTCGCGGTTTTGTCTTACCAGGGGTGATGGTCGGATTTGCGTTTATCGTCGAAGGAATGAGCATTACACCGAGGCCTGTACTCTGGAGCAGGATCGATTTGGAGGTGGATGGTCTGTCATGGTCTGGGGTGGTGTGTCACAGCATCATCGGACTAGGCTTGTTGTCATTGCAGGAAATCTCAGCGCTGTGCGTTACAGGGAAGGCATCTACTTCCCTCATGTGGTACCCTTCCTGCAGGCTCATCCTGACATGACCCTCCAGCATGACAATGCATCCAGCCATACTGCTCGTTGTGTGCATGATTTCCTGAAAGACAGGAATGTCAGTGTTCTGCCATGGCCAGCGAAGAGCCCGGATCTCAATCCCATTGAGCACATCTGGGACCTGTTGGATCAGAGGCTTAGGGCCATTCCCCCCAGAAATGTCCGGGAACTTTCAGGTGCCTTGGTGGAAGAGTGGGGTAACATCTCACAGCAAGAATGGCAAATCTTGTGCAGTCCATGAGGAGGAGATGCACTGCAGTACTTAAGGCAGCTGGTGGCCACACCAGATACTGACTGTTACTTTTGGCCCTTTGTTCAGGGACACGTTATTCCATTTCTGTTAGTCACATGTCTGTGGAACTTGTTCAGTTTATGTCTCAGTTGTGGAATCTTGTTATGTTCATACAAATATTTACACATGTTAAGTTTGCTGAAAAAAAATGCAGTTGACATTGAGAGGATGTGTCTTTTTTTGCTGAGTTTAGTAAAGATGTAACATATATGGATGAGCAGTGACAGAGAAGCTAAGATGCAATGCATAGTAAAGAATAGATAGTGAAGGATACAGTATACAGTATACACAGTGGGGGAAAAAAGTATTTAGTCAGCCACCAATTGTGCAAGTTCTCTCACTTAAAAATATGTAGTTTTCATCATAGGTACACTTCAACTATGACAGACAAAATGAGGAAAAAAAATCCAGAAAATCACATTGTAGGATTTTTAATGAATTTATTTGCAAATTATGGTGGAAAATAAGTATTTGGTCACATACAAACAAGCAAGATTTCTGGCTCTCACAGACCTGTAACTTCTTCTTTAAGAGGCTCCTCTGTCCTCCACTCGTTACCTGTATTAATGGCACCTGTTTGAACTTGTTATCAGTATAAAGACACCTGTCCACAACCTCAAACAGTCACACTCCAAACGCCACTATGGCCAAGACCAAAGAGCTGTCAAAGGACACCAGAAACAAAATTGTAGACCTGCACCAGGTTGGGAAGACTGAATCTGCAATAGGTAAGCAGCTTGGTTTGAAGAAATCAACTGTGGGAGCAATTATTAGGAAATGGAAGACATACAAGACCACTGATAATCTTCCTTGATCTGGGGCTCCACGCAAGATCTCACCCCGTGGGGTCAAAATGATCACAAGAACGGTGAGCAAAAATCCCAGAACCACACGGGGACCTAGTGAATGACCTGCAGAGAGCTGGGACCAAAGTAACAAAGCCTACCATCAGTAACACACTCGCCGCCAGGGACTCAAATCCTGCAGTGCCAGACGTGTCCCCCTGCTTAAGCCAGTACATGTTCAGGCCCGTCTAAAGTTTGCTAGAGAGCATTTGGATGATCCAGATGAGGATTGGGAGAATGTCAGATGAAACCAAAATAGAACTCTTTGGTAAAAACTCAACTCGTCGTGTTTGGAGGACAAAGAATGCTGAGTTGCATCCAAAGAACACCATACCTACTGTGAAGCATGGGGGTGGAAACATCATGCTTTGGGGCTGTTTTTCTGCAAAGGGACCAGGACGACTGATCCGTGTAAAGGAAAGAATGAATGGGGCCATGTATTGTGAGAGTTTGAGTGAAAACCTCCTTCCATCAGCAAGGGCATTGAAGATGAAACGTGGCTGGGTCTTTCAGCATGACAATGATCCCAAACACACCGCCCGGGCAACGAAGGAGTGGCTTCGTAAGAAGCATTTCAAGGTCCTGGAGTGGCCTAGCCAGTCTCCAGATCTCAACCCCATAGAAAATCTTTGGAGGGAGTTGAAAGTCCGTGTTGCCCAGCGACAGCCCCAAAACATCACTGCTCTAGAGGAGATCTACATGGAGGAATGGGCCAAAATACCAGCAACAGTGTGTGAAAACCTTGTGAAGACTTACAGAAAACGTTTGACCTCTGTCATTGCCAACAAAGGGTATATAACAAAGTATTGAGATAAACTTTTGTTATTGACCAAATACTTATTTTCCACCATAATTTGCAAATAAATTCATAAAAAATCCTACAATGTGATTTTCTGGATTTTTTTTCCTCATTTTGTCTGTCATAGTTGAAGTGTACCTATGATGAAAATGACAGGCCTCTCTCATCTTTTTAAGTGAGAGAACTTGCACAATTGGTGGCTGACTAAATACTTTTTTTCCCCACTGTACATATGAGATGAGTAATACAAGATATGTTAACATTCTTAAAGTGCCATGAATAAAGTGACTAGTCTGTAGGTAGGCAGCCGCCTCTCAGTGCTAGTGGTGGCTGTTTAACAATCTGAATGCCTTGAGATTGAAAAACAGCTTCTACCTCTCTGTCTCAGCTCTGATGCACTTGTACTGACCTCGCCTTCTGGATGGAAGCGGGGTGAACAGGTAGTAGCTCTTGTCCTTGATTATCTTTTTTGCCTTTCTGTGACATCGGGTGTTGTAGGTGTCCTGGAGGGCAGGTAGTTTGCCTCTGGTGATGCGTTGTGCAGACCACACCACCCTCTGGAGAGCCCTGCGGTTGTGGGCGGTGCAGTTGCCGTACCAGGCGGTGATACAGCCCGACAGGATGCTCTCAATTGTGCACATGTAAAGGGGGGTGCTCCCTTTGCTGTTTCCTGAAGTCCACAATCATCTGTTTTGTGTTGCTGACATTGAGTGAGAGGTTATTTTACTGGCACCACACTCTGAGGGCCCTCCCCTCCTCCCTGTAGACTGTCTCGTCGTTGTTGGTAATCAAGCCTACCACTGTAGTGTCATCTGCAAACTTGATGATTGAGTTGGAGGCGTGCATGGCCACGCAGTCGTGGGTGAACAGGGAGTACAGGAGAGGGCTGAGAACGCACCCTTGTGGGACCCCAGTGTTGAGGATCAACGGAGTGGAGATGTTGACCCAGGGTCTCAAACTTAATGATGAGTTTGGAGGGTACTATGGTGTTGAATGCTGAGCTGAAATTGGAAATTGGACGGTATGACTGTATTTGACGCTATTTTTAATTTTTGGATAAAAAACAGTTCTACATTTGCTTTATGAGTAGTGAGTGATCCTAGGGTGCTAACACATACATTCTAAGTGGTTTCATTGCGTATTTCTCCATTCTGATTGTTTTATACTGTTCAAATCAACTTCAACCAAAACTAATTTCAGCACTTTTATCATTTCTGCATTTCCTGCACTCAATTGCAGTGGTGGAAAAAGTACCCAATTGTCATACTTGAGTTAAATTAAAGATACATTAATAGACAATTACTCAAGTAAAATTGAAAGTCACCCAGTAAAATACTACTTGAGTAAAAGTCTAAAAGTATTTGGTTTGAAATATACTTAAGTATCAAAAGTAAAAGTAATAGCTAAAATATACTTAAGTATCAAAAGTTAAACTAATAGCTAAAATATACTTAAGTATCAAAAGTAAAAGTATAAATCAATTCAAATTCCTTATATTAAGCAAACCAGATGGCACCATTTTTTTATTTTTTATTTATGGATAGCCAGGGGACACACTCCAGCACTCAGACATAATTTACAAACAAAGCATTTGCGTTTAGTGAGTCCTCCAGATCAGATTGACAAGTGCGTGAATTTGACAATTTTCCTGTCCTGCTAAGCATTCAAAATGTAACTTGTACTTTTAGGTGTCAAGGAAAATGTATGGAGTAAAAAGTACAGTATTTTCTTTAGGAATGTAGTAAAGTAAAAGCTGTCAAAAATAAAAATAGTAAAGTAATGTACAGATACCAAAAAAAACGACTTAAGTAGTACTTGAAAGTATTTTTACTTAAGTACTTTACACCACTGCTCAATTGAGATCATTTCCACACTGCCACTTAGGGCTGCATGATATGGGAAAATAATATAACTTATTTTTAACTAAATGTTGCAATTACGATTTGACTTGGAATCATGGAAATAGAATGATTATTCAAATTTTATAGTTCGAATATAATAGTGGGCATTTGAATACAGTGTTGTTTGAGATGACAGCAAATCAAAATGCCAGGGGGGAGTTATTGTGACAGGGTAGGAACAAAAGTGTTTTTGTGTTTCCTAGGGGGCCCTATAAGCTTTGGCTACATTGCATGTTTTTTCTTAGCTACTTCATGTAGCTAACATATTCTTGCTTTGCGTATTCCTCTTCGATTGAGAAGATACTGTTGCACAAACAACATGCTGATTTAGGTCTACACCATCACTGGTGTTATCATGCTGTATTAGCTAGCTACGTTTGCTCTTACGCAGTACAGCTAGCTATTAGCATTAGCGGCTAACTTGCTAAGAAAAGACAAGCTAGCTGTTTGCTGATGTAAGACAAACTAATAGTGTCATTATAGAACGCTAGTGGATTTATATTAAGAAGCAAAGTGAAATCAGCATTGTTGTCATCAACATTGTTGCATATGCTGCATTTGTTATGTTTGTTCCTTTATATAATGACAAACCGGGGCGTAGGTTTAACTACTTTTTAATGAACATGTACTTCAGCTAGCAAACTCCGTTCTTAAGCCATGCAAGGCATTCTTCAACCACCACCACGTGAGCCCCCCCGCCTAGCCTGCTGGGTAACGTAGTCTAAATGTTATTAACACATAACAACACAGCATTGACCATGCAGACTGAACGCAAGTGTCTTGTTGTTGAGAAACATAAAATGCTCTCCTTGAGTGACAGGGGGCGTGGCTAGGTCTGTGTGGAAAGTGGCACGGAGAGAAAGACCGGAGAGAGATGACTCAAGTAGCAAAGTAAACTATAAAAATTGCGTATCACATTTAACAAACCAAACATTCAAATGCTGGTATAGAAGGTAAAACCCCAAACCGGTCCCTGCATCAATACCGGTATATCATAAAATACGGTATAGCGCCCAGGCCTATCTTTGACTAGCCTCTCAAAGTACTTCATGATGACAGAAGTGAGTGCTACAGGGAGATAGTCATTTAGTTCAGTTTCCTTAGCATACTCTGAGGATGTGGCTAGGGATGCCGTCTGGGCCATTTAAATGTTTTACTCACAGTGGCCACGGAGAAGGAGAGCCCACAGTCTTTGGTAGCGGGCCACGTCGGTGGTACTGTATTGTCCTCAAAGCGTCCAAGAAGTTGTTTCATTTGTCTGGGAGGAATACGTCGGTGCCCGCGACGGGGTTGGTTTTCTTTGTAATCTGTGATTGTCTATAGACCCTGCCACACACGCCTCGTGTTTGAGCCGTTGAATTGCGACTCCACTTTGTCTCTATACTGCCGCTTTGCTTGTTTGATTGCCTTACGGAGGGAATAACTACACTGTTTGTTTTCTGTCATGTTTCCAGTCGCCTTGCCATGATTAAATGCGGTGGTACGTGCTTTCAGTTTTGTGCGAAAGCTGCCATCAATCCACGGTTTCTGGTTAGGGAAGGTAGTCACAGTGGGTACAATATCTCCTATACACTTATAAACTTTCTCACCGTGTCAGCATATACATCAATGTTATTGTCTGAGGCTACCCGGAACATATCCCAGTCCATGTGATCGAAGCAATCTGGAAGCGTGGAATCCGATTGGTCAGACCAGCATTGGATAGACCTAAGCACGGGCGCTTCCTGTTTTAGTTTCTACCTATAGGAGGGGAGCAACAAGACGGGGTCATGGTCAGATTTGCCAAAAGGAGTGCAGGGGAGGGCCTTGTATGCATCACGGAAGTTAGAGTGGCAGTGTTACTCTTCAATCGATAATCTGATAGAATTTAGGTAGCCTTGTTCTCAGATTAGCTTAGTTAAAATCCCCAGCTACAATAAATGCAGCCTCAGGAAAGTTGGTTTCCAGTTTGCATAAAGCCCAGTAAAGTTCCTTGATGGCCGTTTTGGGATCCACTTGCGGGGAGATATACACGTCTGTGACGATAACCGAGGATAGTTCTCTTGGGAGATAATACGGTCGGCATTTGATTGTGAGGAATTCTAGGACAGGTGAACAAAAGGAATTGAGTTCTTGTATGTTATTACAATTACACCATGAGTCGTTAATCATGAAACATACACCCCCTCCCTTCTTCTTACCAGAGAGATGTTTGTCCCGATGCACTGAAAATCCCGTTGGCTGTACAGACTCCGACAGCATGTCCCCAGCTAGTCATGTCTCTGTTAAACAGAGTATGTTACAATCCCAGATATCTCATTGGAAAGCAAGTCTTGTCCTAATTTCGTCGACTTTGTTAACTAGGGACTGGACATTAGCGAGTAATATATTCGGAAGCGGTGGGTGGTGTGCACGCATCCGAAGCCTCACTAGAAGATCTCTCCGGCACCCTCTCCTCCGACGGGGTTGTTTTGGGTTGGCCTCTGGAATCAGTTCAAATAACCTGGGAGGTGCAGATAAAGGATCCGCTTTGGGAAAGTCGTATTCCTGGTTGTAGTGCTGGTAAGTTGACATCTCTCTGATATCCAATAGTTCTTCCCTGCTGTAATAACACTTAAGGTTTTCTGGGCTAACAATGTAAGAAATAATACATAAAATAAACAAAATACTGCACAGTTTCCTAAGGACTTAAAGCGAAGCTGCCATCTCTATCGGCACCACCTTTTATTGGCCTTTATGAAATCCATAAACATATTTTGTTATTATTATTATTATATGAAGAAGTTCTGTGAGACGTACATAGCCATAATGAGACCTGAGGTAAAGCCTATATTACTCCAGCCTCTTCATAGAATAGAACAGGAAACGTCTGGGTGTTAGAAGTGTATATAGTCTCCCAACCTTCTTCTCTGGGACTACCAGCCATTTCCCATACAGTATGTGTTGTAGCCCTGGACTAGCACAACTTATGATGCTCATTTTAAGTTTGCCATCGACACAACAGTGTAGGCCTGATCACCGACAACGATGAGACAGCCTATAGGGAGGAGGTCAAAGACCTGGCCATGTGGTGCTAGGATAACAACCTCTCCCTCAATATGATGAAAACAAAGGAGATGATTGTGGACTACAGGAAAAGGAGGACCGAGCATGCCCCCATTCTCATCGACGGGGCTGTAGTGGAGCAGGTTGAGAGATTCCAGTTCCTTGGTGTCCACATCACCAACAAACTATCATGGTCCAAACACACCAAGACAGTCATGAAGAGGGCACGACAAATGCTATTGCCCCTCGAGAGCATCCTGACTGGTTGCGTCACTGCCTGGTATGGCAACTGCTTGGCCTCTGACTGCAAGGCACTACAGAGGGTAGTGCGTACGGCCCAGTACATTCCTGGGGCATGCTTCCTGTCATCCAGGACCTCTATACCAGGTGGTGGCAGAGGAAGGCCCTAAAATGGTCAAATACTCTAGCCACCCTAGTCATAGACTGTTCTCTCCACTAGTGCACGGCGAGCGGTACCGGAGCGCCAAGTCTAGGTCCAAAAGGCTTCCTAATAGCTTATACCCCCAAACCATAAGACAGCTAATCAAATGACTACCCAGACTATTTGCATTGCCCCCTTTACGCTGCTGCTGCTCTGTTTATTATCTATGCTTAGTCACTTTAACTCTACCTACATGTACATATTACCTCAATTACCTCGGCTAATCTGTACCCCCGCACATTGACTCTTTACCTGTACACCCTGTCTATAGCCTCGCTACTGTTATTTTACTGCTGCTCTTTAATTATTTGTTATTTTAATTTTTTACTTTACTTATTTTTCTTAAAACTGCATTGTTGGTTAAGGGCTTGCAAGTAAGCATTTCACTGTAAGGTACACACCTTATGTATTCGGTGCATGTGACAAATAAAAATGTATTTGATAATCATGGACTAGTTGACTGGTTGTGAATAGCGTGTTAGTGCAGGGTTAAAACAAATATGTGCGACAGCGGCTGGTGCCCAATGAGAGGGGTGGGAAACTATAGTTTGATATGTACACAACTGTTGTTGAAAGTGTTTACAAATGTTACACTACGGTAGATCACCACTGCTCAACCTAGGGCCCTGTGTAATGCACAGGCATGTGACCTGCCTGGATTGGAACATTTATTTAAAGCCTTTTCATCAAACTGTCCCCTTTTTCTTTTTCTGTCAGATGGTCCAGTATCATCGCTTTCATTTTTGGTCAAATTCTCATTTCTCGATAAGGCTTAAAATCCAGGATAAAATCTTGCAATGTCACATGATTGCGCAAAACATAGAGTGCTATTCCATGTTGCTTTGTGGTCTGGTCTAGTATTTTTCAACGCAACCCTCATGGACCACCCGTCATTTCACACGTTGGATGTATTTCAACACTAGCACACCTGATTCAGCTAATGAAGGGCTTGATTATTAGTTGATGGGACTAGTTGAATCGGACGTGCCAGTGTCGAAGGACTGGTTTGAGAAACACGCCCCTAAGGTACATTATCAGCTATTTAGCATCTTGTCTTTAGGATGCTGCTACCTGCCAGACCCCTGTAACACTGTGCCTAACATGGTAGCATAAAACCTGTGAAGTCGGCTAGCGGCCAGGGCAGACCAGGCCAGACCTGTGGAGTTAGCTAGCTAGCGAGCAGATCAGGCCAGAACTGTGGAGTTAGCTAACGGCCATGGCAGACCAGGCCAGACCTGTGGAGTTAGCTAACGACCATGGCAGACCAGGCCAGACCTGTGGACTATGCGCTATTAGTGGTGCTCCAGGTAATCAAAGGAAAGATGAACAACATGGCGGCGGCTGTAGTCTCTGATCCATCATCATGCTGGGGAGAGGAGGAAGGAGGGAGTCAGGGAGGAAGTCAGGGAGGGAGTCAGGGAGGGAGGAGTGTGTCTGGGCTCTTGTTTGTGTTTGCGCTGGTGGAGATATGCCCTGTCAGCTCACGGAGACGCCATTACTTACACTAATTGGTTCGCCACCGCCGGCTTATATCTGACTACCCGCGCTCTCTTTCCTGGTTCCTACACTTTCTCTCTCTCTTTATTTCTCTATCTCTCTCTCTCTCTGCAATGTCACTCTCTCCATTTGGTGTATTTCTCTCTTCTCCTTCATCATGAAAATGTGGTACATGAATGATGGTGGGTAAATGCCGGGAAAGATTACCAGGTAGCGAGCTACTTAAGGCTGTCAAGGAGTGCTCTTGTTACTTTATACTTAGATAAATACATATATAAATAAATAAATAGAGAAATGAATAAATATCCCTCAATAAATTAGAGGGGATCTAATGAGTTCTAAGTTGATCTCTGCCGGGTTTCAATCGCGATACCAGGAGCACTCAGCTTTTGAAATACAAATCTCTCTCTATCCCTCTCTCTTCCCCTCTCCCTCTCACCCTCTCTCTCTTTATAATTCTCTCGCTCCTTCTCACTCTCGTCCCTCCATTACGTCGTTAGCGGTGTGTATGACACTTCATAAACGATACACACTCCTAGTGAAGGCTCTACTAATGGAGTGTATGGTGCTTGGGGAGAGGAGATGCTACTGACTGACTGCTGCTGGTGCTTCGGCACAGGTGTTTTCTCTCGACAGATGGAGAGGCGATGGTCGCGTAAGGGTGTTGAACTCAGAAATAGAATCCATAGAAAGGGCTTGGAACCTCTAACCCTGGCAATTTGACTGGTAAACTTATGGGTACTCTCGCAATGGCTGCCTAGTATTGTGATCATTTCCATGGTAATTCCATTCTATTTCTATAGTTTAACTGGACAGGAAGGGTCCCTCTGCCCTCTGACGGCCAATTTAGAGAGACTGTATTATACAAGTGTCACGGCATGAAGAGCTAGGTAGTGCAAGAGTGAGGAACCATTATGTGACCAGAATGACCTTGCTATAGCTATTGAGCACTTTGGTAAAGAGCTCTTTCTTTCTGTCTGTCTGTCTGTATTCCCTTCCTTCTGTTTAATATCTTATATCTTATTGTCTTTTTCTCCCTCTCTCTCCTCCTTTGTTTTTCTCTCACTCTCCAGATCTTTTTAGATTCCAACACAATTCGGCTGGGGAACATTCCTCACGGGACAGCGGCGGACCCGCTGCACGGGGCGCCGGGCACCACGTATCCCAAACAGACTGTGTACGAGCTGTGCGTGTGCCCAAGCGGCAAGCTCTACCTGTCCCCGGCTGAGAAGGGCTCCACCTGCCAGACGACCAGCAACGTGTGTCTGTGGAGCTGAGAGAGAGGGGGGCCAGCGGACCGCTGAACACCAGAAAGGCCTTCCCCTCGTTAGGATCCCAGTCCAGGATACCAGGACCCCAACAGACCCTGATCCCCATCCATACTGTTACCCATCCATCGATAGATTTACTTTCTTTGACAGACATTCTTCATTTATTTTCTTTCTTACTATGTGGTGTTCACTCTCTTTTTTTATCTTCTTCCTTCTTTCTATGTATTACTTTTACTCTTCTTTTCCGTCAGTTATTTTGTTCTCTAACCCTCTCTGTCGTTCTCTCTCCTGCTCTCTTTCTCCTCCCTTCGTCATCTCTCTCTCACAGTCCTCCCAAACGAAGAAGAAAAATCAGGAATCCCTTGAAAAATGAGGCTTGGGGAAAAAGCCCCTTCTTCCAACATTTTTGATGGAACAAAAAACAATACAAAGTGACAGTTTGTTTTCTCCTTTTTTTTCTATTTTTCTATCGTTCTCAGATGGGGAATGAGTGTTGCGCCGCCGCCCAACTTGAACCGAGAGATTTGCGTGGACTGATCTGTTTTTCTAAGAAAGCGATACACAGGTGCCTTTGCTATTGTTGGTAAAGCACATCACCTCCAACGTTCTCATCCTCTTCAGTAGACCATCGTTAACTCACTGGAAAACTAACTGTCTTTGGCTTAAAGCCTTGTCCAAATCTCTATACAGACTTCAAGTACAGTTCTTTTTTTCCCTCTGATGTTTTCTTGATTAAAAAAAAAAAGCACAAAATTATGCCATGTATATAACAATACCAATAAAATGAAAAATAAAACTATATTGTTTTATAAAAACATCCTGAATCTGAGAATGCTCCGGGGTTGACTTTCTACTTGTGAATTTGAAGTGCTATGGTCATGTGTACCTTCTACATTTTGAGGTTGTGGCCAATTTCCCTGCTCTGAATTCATGGTCTAATGTAACATAAAGTAATATTACAACAAAGTGCAGTATTTCTCCTTTGTCTATCAGAGCTGAATCACAATTTTATTTATTTAACACTTCTTTTACCAGGTAAGTTGACTGAGAACACATTCTCATTCACAGCAATGACGTGGGGAATAATTACAGGGGAGAGGAGGGAGGATGAATGTGCCAATTGGAAGCTGGGGATGATTAGATGGCCATGATGGTATGAGGGCCAGATTGGGAATTTAGCCAGGACACCCCTACTCTTACGATAAGTGCCATGGGATCTTTAATGACCACAGAGAGTCAGGACACCCGTTTAACGTCCCTCCAAAAGACGGCACCTTACGTAGGGCAACTACCCTGGGGTAGCATCACCATGGAAAGTATTTGACCGCAAAAAAAATATTTTAGGCTTTTAATTCTATTGAACAATACAGACTTATCATATAAGGTTGGTATACCCAATCTGATGTTTATTTGATTAGGATGTTATACTTATTTTACCCCCACACACGACTCCAGTGTGTCCCACTTCTGTCACAGCAAGATTACCTCATACAGCCTCCATCCAATCAGGATGCCCTCTGACAGTAGCAACAGCGACTTTTGCCCAGTCTGGAAATAACAGTTGGGTTTGTTGTGAGATGGGACTAGGGCCAGGATTCAAACCAAATGCGCCGGCATTGCACTACACTTGACTTTTATTCAAGGTAATTTCCCTGACTTTCACAGAGATCGCATGTGCGGTAAACGCAGCAGATATCGGCTTAAACATAAATGACCTTTTAAAAGTATAATGTAGTGAGATGTAGGAGCCTTGGGGTTTGTTTCAATCCCATTCCCAGTCTTTTTTGAGTCTTGGCCAAAGGTAAGGAAACTGGGGAGAGTTTATAGTTCTGATATTTAACTGTCTAACCACATACACATACAACTACAAACAATATGGACACAATATGTTTTGCAAGCATTAAGTGGATACATTTATTTAAAAAAGAAAAAGCTATTTATTCATATTCACATGTATATAAATACACAACAACATGTTTTAACGATTTAAAGAGATAAATATATATTTATTTTCTTAGATTTTATGCAATGTGTTTGTAAGATTGTTGTAAGATGGCAATATTATCCAATGACAAAATCTGTTTCGAGTTTTATTTCCTATTGTACGCAAACTGTTTTCCTGCTTTCTTTGCATCCATACAAAAAGGTTGAAGATCTAGACAAACTTGGTGACTCGGCATAACATGACTTTGGGCCATAGCCTTTGGTCGATTAATCAAACAGTGATATGAGAATAACGGTGGACATCATTAAATGTCTTTATTTGGGAGAAGAAATGTAAACGCTCTGCCATTAGTTTGTTCCCCACGGCAGTTGCATATACTGCACAGTAGATGACATGAAACAGTCCACAGTGAGTAGTCATTTTAAAAGACTTCAATCTCAACACTGCCACCAGGCCAGGGCCTAACATGCATTTAAAACAAGAGTGAAACAACGTGGGTCAGTTTCAATGTCAGTTAGACACTCGCTCCACTTTGATTTTATAGCCGCCAATGTTCTCCACGTGATCATATCAAATGTCACGTTTTCATTGTCTGTTTCAGTGTCACATTATGTGAACAATGTCATGTTATTGAACGGGAAAATGACAAGGAAGCCCAGCCTCTGGTCTTCTCTCTCTCTCTCTCTCTCTCTCTCTCTCTCTCTCTCTCTCTCTCTCTCGCTCCCTCTGTATTTTTATTGGCATTTTGAAATGCGGCGTCGGGGACTGAGTCAAATTTACCCCAAAATAGGACATCATAAAACCATGAGGTCAGCCGCACCGGCGATGGCCTCTTCTTCTTTTCCACACTTTCTCTGTTTACCACCTCTTCAGAAGATTAAAGGCGCTGCCCGGGCCAGTAATGAAGGGATATATCTCTTATTCTCTTCCACATTTAAGATGATGGGAGATTGGGAAGATGGGAGGATGGGGAGGATGAGAAGATGGAAGGATGGGAGGATGAGAAGATAGAAGAGTGAGAAGAAGGGATAGTGGAAGTTGTTTGTTCAGAAGTAGCGAGGTCAAACAACTGCTTTAGTAAAGTTATGTGATTTATTATTATAGGGAACTATACTGGCTGTCATAGGTGGGTTGGCGTGGGTGGGTGCATATTTGCCTGTTTGCTTGCCTGCATGCGTGTATTCGTGCAGTTACATTTGCATACTTGGCCACACACAGTACCTGTGTGTGTTTACACAAAAATCATTGCCATAAAGTGCGCTGAATGACCCAAGCTGTGCCGTGCCCACACTGGTCTCATTGACAATTCATGGTGTGCTCCGTCTGTCTGGCAGTGGAGAGTGCCAGTCAGAGATATGGTCCAGACCTGGCACTCTTCTGTCTGACTCTGAATAATTTAACACTACCCTAATCCACATGACATGAGAGATTCCCTCATTCTGATTGGATCAGCTTGAGTTTTCTCTTCATGTCTGGACTTAGACAGGTCTGTGGTTGGTGGAGGATACTGGGAGATTATGATGTTTGCTCTCTGGGCTGGAGGGCTTTTGTTTGAGCCCCTCAGGAGGGAGAGGCACTTGGAGTGTCTGGTACTCTAGGACAGGGGTTCCCAAACTGGATCCTGGCCCCCTGTTTGCATGTTTTGGTTTCTGCCCTAGCACTACACAGCTGATTCAAATAACCAACTGATTATCAAGCTTTGATGATTTGAATCAGCTGTGTAGTGCTAAGGCAAAAACCAAAACGTGCACCCAGAGGGGGGCCCCAGGACTGAGTTTGGGAACCTCTGCTATGGGACGTGTTAATTCATACACACACACATATTGGTACACAGGTGTGCAGCCTCAGACATATCATGTTATGTCACGTAAGTATTCATGACTGTGGACTAACAAAACATCTTATCTCTTCCAACACACAGACACACATATGCTCTCTCTCATTCTCTTTCTCTCTCTCTTTCACTCTATCTCTCTTTTTCTCTCTAAGATGACAGTGACAGGATGATGAATGGGGATTTGCATCACAGCCTAGCTGCACCCAGGCCAGCGGTGCAGAGATAGAGTAGAGTAGAGTAGACAGAATAATGTTCTGTCATTTCCTCTTAACACTCAAATCAAATGTTGTTTGTCACATGCTTTGTAAACAACCGGTGTAGACTAACAGTGAAATGCTTACGGGCCCTTCTCAACAATGGAGAGAGAAAAATTGAGAAATAATAACACAAGGAATAAATACACAATGAGTAACGATAACTTGGCTATATACACGGGGTACTGAGTTGATGTGCAGTGGTACGAAGTAACTGAGGTAGATGTGTAAATATGTGTAGGGGTAAAGTGACAAGGCAACAGGATGAGTAATAAACAGTAGCAGCAGTGAATGAGTCAAAAGAGTTAGTACACAAAGGGTCAATGCAGGTAGTTAAATAGTTAACCAATTACTACCCAGATTATGTATTTATCATAATCCGGGTAGAAGCTGTTCAGGGTCCTGTTGGTTCCAGACTGCATCGGTACCGCTTGCCGTGCGGTAGTAGAGAGAACAGTCTATGACTTGGGTGGCTGGAGACTTTTGACAATTTGTGGGGCCTTTCTCTAACACCACCTGGTATAGAGGTCCTGGACGGCAGGGAGCTCTGCCTCAGTGATGTACTGGGCCGTACGCACTACCCTCTGTAGCGCCTTGCGGTCGGATGCCAAACATGTGCCATACCAAGTGGTGATGCAGTTAAGATGCTGTAGAACTTTTTGAGGATCTGAGAGCCCATGCCGAAATAGTTTAATCCTCTTGAGGGAGAAGAGGCATTGTCGTGCTTTCTTCACGACTGTGTTGGTGTGTGTGGACAATGATAATTCCTTAGTGATGGACACCAAGGAACGTGAAGCTCTCGACCCGCTGTCGGCCTCCATTTCCTGTAGTCCACGATCATCACCTTTTTCTTGCTGACTGTTGTGGATATTATAAAATAAGGATTTGCTGGAGTCCAAGTCAAACTAAGATTCTTTATTTCTGAGCTCAGAGGGAACAGTTACGCAGTGCAGTGTAGACAGTCTGAATTCCGAAGCATTGGATGATGAGCACATATCTTTATAGTTTCCTGTTCTTGGGCGGGACTTTATCTATACAAAGACGCAGGTGCAAGCTGGTTTGCAACACATGATGATACTCCCAAGAACAGGAGATTATAATAGGACAGTTTCACACAGTAATACAAGGTCAGACACTATATCTATTTTTCTTAAAACTGCATTGTTGGGTTTGTAAGTAAAGCATTTCACTGTAAGGTCTACAATACAATTTGATTTGATTTGATTTATGTGGACACATACAATGAACGTTTCCCATTACAGCCTTTTTACAGAGGTGGCTATCTAACACTCCCAATTCCAGAACCAGTGAATCTCACACACCAAGAGAAAGAGTCAGGAACAACATCAATAACAACAGTATCAGGAACAATTAAAGCCAGGCGTTCGTCTGCAGTTTAGTTCACACATTTTTGGAGTTGTGGTGTTCGCATAGCTCTCAGTGGTTGGTCTTGTAAACAGTGTGGGGTGATAGACATTGGCCTTATAAACAGTGTAGGGAACAATTGATGAATGAAACATCTTGGAAGTTTCACAGTCAGTAAGTCTTATTGCCATTAGGGGAAAAACCCCTGACACAGATGTAGGTGTCAGTCCACAAACACGATGTCATTGTCCATTGGTTTGAGGCACCTTGTTATGAATAGAAGACATCAATTCCTCAAAGTAGTTTGGGGGAGGGTCATGGGGGTGAGCTGGCGAATTGTCAGAATGTTCATTGCCCCTCAATCCTACCATCCCACTTCTGATACCAATCTGCCCTGTTGAACAGAGCAGCAGTCAAGTCCCAGGATGAAAAGTGTGAATTGCTGCCTACCTCAGATCTGATCGTCCTCAGGGTTGCACCTACTGGCAGTGGGATCCGTGGATCCAGTTGTCCCTTTCAGCGATCCTGACCGCAGTCGGAGTGGTCAGCAGCACTTGGTATGGTCCCCTCCACTGAGGTTGGTGCCAGTGCTTTCGTCTCAGATCCTTCACCACAATCCAGTCGCCGGGGCAGCTCTTAAGTTATATCATATACTTTACCATCTGGTCGTCCACACCGGTCAAGGTAAGCTGGGCCAGCTTCACCGGCGCATTGTCCATCTTCATCTGCCTTCCTGTAAGTATTTCATGGGGCGACAGTCCAGTAGAACAATGGGCTCTACTTCTCATATACATCAGAACCAGTGGGAGGACGGTAACCCATGTGAGAGAAGTCTCTCATCCACCGTTTCCCTCTGCCTTTGCTCAGCCATAACTTTACATAGCTTCGTTTTCACGGTTTGGTTGGCGCCTAGACACTCAGATAAACTCTTTATTACATTATTTGCAAAATGTGAGCCATTGTCGCTTGAGAGTTTTGTCGGGAAAACCCCCAAGTGGGAACAATTTCTCTCGTTAGTGCCTTAGCTACTGTATATGGTGATGCATGCCTGCATAGAAAACATTCTATCCATTTAGAAAACATGTTCACTATTACCAGACAATACTCATCAAGTGACTGAAAGGCACATGGTCCAAACCATGTGACAATTTTGCAAGGTAGGGAAAAGCCACTGGAGAGAGTAAAGGGAGGCCCGTCGGGCCCTTCCAGACACCATCAGAGGGGTCAGGCATGTTCGCTGCCAATGTTTCTTTTCCACTCCGTCAGCCCCCTGTTGTAGCAGAGAGACATCATTAAAGGAAAGAGAGGTGGCAGGGTCGATGCATGACATCACAAGGCGATGGGAGGTTGGGCAATCAGCAGTCGCTTTCGCTGCACAGTCTGCAGCAGCATTTCCTAGAGAAACAGCATCAGTGTGTTTAGTATGAGATGTACATTTACAAATAGCAAGTGTGGAGGGCAGGACTACTGCCTCAAGCAGTTATTTAACCATGTTATGGTGTGCTATTGGTTTACCAGTTGAGTTGAGGAGAACACAATGTTTCCACAGTGTTCCAAAAAATGTGACAGACACCAAAAGCGTACTGAGAGTCAGTGTATGCTGTGAGGGACTTTCCCTTTCCCAACACAAAGGCATGAGTGAGAGCAAACAGCTCTGCTGAATGTGCAGGGAAGTGGGAGGGCAGTCTGGCTGCCTCCTTAATAATGTGGGGTGTACACACAGCATAAGATGCAACGGGATCACCTGATAAAGAACATTTCGCACAACCATCAACAAAACAGATTAGATCACTGTTAGGAATAGTCACATCAGGGCGTGGTTTACACATGAGGTCAACCACCTCACCGCAGTCATGGGCATCACCGTCAGACTGTGTGGGATGCAAGGTTGCAGGGTTTAAGACCGTACATCGGTTCAGAGTAACATGCCACATTGTAAGTAACACATTCTGCCTATGTAGCAGTTTTGCGGGGGTGAGATGTGCTGTCCTTGCCTGTGGGATAAGGGAGAAGACAGAATGAGGCACACGAACAGTTAAGGGCCACATAGCTACAATGCCAGCAGAGGCCAACACTGCCTCCGTTGCTGCCGCCACAGAGCGCAGGCAAGGGAGCAGTGCACGCGCAACAGTATGGAGACGTTTCCAGAAGAAACCAACTGTTCTCATCTTACCACAGCTGGTGTCAGTACTGCTGACATAAACACATTATTTTCCCGAAACAAACAAATGGAAAAGTTTGGAGTGATCAGGGAACCCCAAACAAGGCGGCGACAAGAGTGCCTGTTTAAGCCGAATTAACGATTCTTCACCATCTTTTGTCCACTCTATCTGATCCCCCATGGCCATGGGTTTCAAATGAATGAGATCAGAGAGAAGTTGGACAATTTCAGCATAATCAATTAACCAAACTCTACAATAGCCTGCCATTCCCAGCAGTGACAACATATGTTCCTTGGTGCATAGTTTATGAACTTGTAAAATAGCTTCAACCCTGTCTGTAGCCAAGTTTCAGACCTGTCTGTAGCAACGCTTCTGCCCCCTGATGTGATAACGTGTCCCAAATATTTAACAGTCTGTTGGACACACTGTCATTTGTTTTTTGAGGCCTTGGGGCCATTATCAGCTAGAAAATGTAGCAGGGCAACAGTATCAATTTCACATAATTCTCTGTCAGGAGAGCAAAGAAGGAGGTCATCAACAAACTGAACAAGAGTGTTCCATTTAAGCGGCACAAATGACAGCAAGATGGAACTCAATTCATCCGCAAAAAAATTGCAGGGCTCTCAACATAATCTTGTCTGGAAGAAAAACACAAACCAATACTGAGAATCTGGGTGCACAGGAAAACCTAAAAAATGCATCAGCCAAGTCAACAACTGTAAACCAATTTCAATCTGGCGGGACAGAAGAAAGAATAGTGACTGGGTTTGGCACAACTAGAGCCCTGGTGTACACTGCATCTAAGATCTTGTACCATTCTCCATTCACCAGATGCTTTTCTAACAGGTACAATTGGCGTGCTGCAAGGTGATGACGTTCAGGTGACAACAGCCCCCTTGCTCAGCAGAGAGGTCAGGATCTTGCCAATGCCTTCTATCCTTACGCAAGGGGTACCGATATGCTTTTAGGAGAGAAGGTCACAGCCGTTGCTCCTCTCATCTTCCCTATGTCATATTTATCCTATTTATCTTTTGCCCATGAACAGTCCGGAACCTGAGACAACAGAGCGCTGTCAGGGGCACGGGCTGGTTAGGTGCAAGGGGAACAGGAACAGGGCCTTCATTGTCACCTCTGTGCACTGCGTGCGTGCTGTTCACATGCGTTCTGTGAGCCACAGGGGAGAATTCTCTCCCGTCTGGCTGAGCCTCCCTGTCAGTTGCCAACCTCACGCCCTTCACCCATGTACCAAATGTCTTCCCATTTGGTATCCTCTCGAATCCCAAAATCAAATCAAATGTTATTGGTCACATACACATGGTTAGCAGATGTTATTGTGAGTGTAGCGAAATGCTTACGCATCCGCCTCTTGTTGTTGTTGCGCCTTCTTCACCACACTGTCTGTGTGCGTGGACCATTTCAGTTTGTTGGTGATATGAACACAGAGGAACTTAAAACTTTCCACCTTCTCCCCTGCTGTCCTGTCGATGTGGATAGGGAGGTGCTCCCTTTGCTGTTTCCTGAAGTCCACAATCATCTGTTTTGTTTTGCTGACATTGAGTGAGAGGTTATTTTCTTGACACCACACTCCGAGGGCCCTCACCTCCTCCCTGTAGACTGTCTCGTTGTTGTTGGTAATCAAGCCTACCACTGTAGTGTCATCTGCAAACTTTATGATTGAGATGGAGGCGTGCATGGCCACGCAGTCGTGGGTGAACAGGGAGTACAGGAGGGGGCTGAGAACGCCCCCTTGTGGGGCACCAGAGTTGAGGAGTGGAGATGTTGTTTCCTACCTTCACCACCTGGAGGCGGCCCGCCAAGCAGTCCAGGACCAAGTTGCACTGGGCAGGGTTGAGACCCAGGGTCTCAAGGGGGAGGGTACTATGGTGTAGCTGGTCTGCGCATGTTTTGAGGAAGTGGCTAAGGATGCCATCTGGACCGGCAGCCTTGCGTCAGCCACAGAGAAGGAGAGCCCACAGTCTTTGGTAGTGGGCCACGTTGGTGATACTGTATTGTCCTCAAAGCGTGCAAAGAAGTTGTTCAATGAGTCTGGGAGGAAGCTGTCGGTGCCCGCGATGGGGCTGGTTTTCTTTTTGTAATCTGTAATTGCCTATAGACCCTGCCACATACGTCTCGTGTTTGAGCCGTTGAATTGTGATTCCACTTTATATCTATACTGACGCTTTGCTTGTTTGTTAGCCTTACGGAGGGAATAACTGCACTTTGTATTCGATCATATTTCCAGTCGCCTTGCCATGATTAAATGCAAATGCTGCCATCAATCCACGGTTTCTGGTTAGGGAAGGTTTTAATAGTCACAGTGGGTACAACATCTCCTATACACTTCCTTATAAACTCGCTCACAGAGCCAGCGTATACGTCAATGTTATTGTCTGAGGCTACCCGGAACATATCCCCAGTCCACGTGATCGAAGCAATCTTGAAGCGTGGAATCCAATTGGTCAGACCAGCGTTGGATAGACCTAAGCACGGGCGCATCCTGTTTTAGTTTCTGCCTATAGGAGGGTGCAACAAGATGGAGTCATGGTCAGATTTGCCAAAAAGAGGGCGGGGGGCGGCCTTGTGTGCATCGCAGAAGTGTTAGAGTAGCAATAGCGTGTTACTCGCTTGTGTACTGCAATCGATATGCTGATAGAATTTAGGTAGCCTTGTTCTCAAATTAGCTTTGTTAAAATCCCCAGCTACAATAAATTGCAGCCTCAGGATATATGGTTTCCAGTTTGCATAAAGTCCAGAGATGTTCTTTGATGGCCGTCTTGGTATCCGCATGCGACTGTTGACATCTAGTGGAAGCCATAGGTACTGCAGTCTCAGTCCTAGTTAAAATACAAATTAATAGGCAACCTGGAGAAGAATGTCATTTACAAAACAAACTGCAAATCCGGATGGATTTTCCTCTGGTTTTTGACTGCTATATCAATTCTGTTATTCTCACATACATTATTTTAACACTTTTAGAAACTTCAGAGTGTTTCCTATCCAATAGTAATTATGTTCATATCCTATTTTCTGGGCCTGAGTGGCAGGCATTTTACTTTGGGCACGCCAGACTCTCCAAAATCGTCACCTCTGCTGCCGCTCCCTAAGAAGTTAAATTTACAGGGCAGTTAGGAGAATAAACAAAACTATGGTTTAAAATATCACAAAGTTGGACTAAAAGGCGTTTGGTAAGGTTCTCTACCATTGGAATGCCAGATGCTCCGACGAGTCTTTTTTACATCTTTTGACAATGGAACTTTTAAATTGTTACATTTAGATAAAATAGAGATGGTTGCTGCTGAATCGACCAGGAAAGACATTTTCACACCGCCCACATACACATCCATATTAGGTGAATCTGCACTGTTAGAAGATCAAATTGTGTATTCACCAAAGTGGCATTGTTGGCTGTATTTTCCTTCTGCCTCCTCCTCATCCTATCTCGAGCCTCCCCCGCCACTCTGCGGGTTAGATGCTGTCACATGTTGTGGTGGTGGTGGTAGGTATCACGGTACTCAGCTTCATCATAGCCACTCACCGCCCCCTTGTTCTGGAGGCAATTTCTTGAAATGTGGCCAGGCTGTTGAGTTATAACACCTCCATGGTTCCCCTCTTCCTCCTCCACATCTTCCTATCTGCGGCCCCTTCCTCCTCCTGCTTTTCCATCCTACCTTCCTCTTCCTCTGTCTCCCGAGTTCAGGTCATGGCCCGCCACTGGATTTGGTATTGGGGAAACAGTTCGGCAGAGGGTGGTGTGAAAACAAGAGGGGGAGGTTCATTTCGGTGACCAGGTCATTTCGGTGACCAGTCGTTTGGGAAGTTTAGGGTTTCGGCGGGGGCTGTCCAGAGGTGTCGGTATTCTACTCTGGAACTCAGTGTGTGGTGGCCAGAGGAGTTGGTATTCTACTCTGGAACTCAGTCTGTGTGGTGGTCAGAGGAGTTGGTATTCTACTCTGGAACTCAGTCTGTGTGTGGTGGTCAGAGGAGTTGGTATTCTACTCTGGAACTCAGTGTGTGTGGTGGTCAGAGGAGTTGGTATTCTACTCTGGAACCCAGTGTGTGTGGTGGTCAGAGGAGTTGGTATTCTACTCTGGAACTCAGTGTGTGTGGTGGTCAGAGGAGTTGGTATTCTACTCTGGAACTCAGTGTGTGTGGTGGTCAGAGGAGTTGGTATTCTACTCTGGAACTCAGTGTGTGTGTGGTGGTCAGAGGAGTTGGTATTCTACTCTGGAACTCAGTGTGTGTGGTGGTCAGAGGCGTGTCTGTTTCTTCTTTGTCTTCCTCAGATTCTCCGCTGTCTGCGGTCCTGGGTGTGGAGGTGGTACCGTAGCTGTTGTTGAGGTGGGGGAGCGTAGGGTGGGGGATGATGTTGATACAGTTCATCTTTACGTCTGTTCCCACTTGTTTTGTCTTTCTTTTCTTCAGCTTTCATCATTACCTCTGCACCCTTCCCTGCACTTTTTTTCTCTCTCTGCCTCTGCTTCAATTTCCCACTTTCTACATTTATCCCAGCGTATATTATTTTTCTTGTCTTTCCCTACTTTCTCCAACTGTTGTCGGACTAATTTCAACTTAACGACACTGAGGGTGCCTTCTTTGGGAAAATCTCCATTCGTTAAGCTGTGCCATTGTGACACGTCCTCAGCAACACTCGGACCCCATTTGCTTACCATCACCTTCAACGGTGTAGCATGTGGTGGCTGGAGAACACTTTTTTCTCCCATCTTGAGTTCCTATCTCACTCACTCACTCACACACACACACACACAAAATAGAGGAGGGATCAGTTCCTACAATCTAAAACATGTAATTGCGTGGCTGCTAAAATATTCCCTAATTTGTCGTTGAACCACTGGAAAACCAATCCAAATTGGATTACCTACATACAAAGTAAACACAGTTTTGCTATGATACTTAGTTTCAACTGTATGAAAAAGTTATTCTAATAAGTCTATCCTTAACCTGAGATTCTAGTCTAACATAACATCCTAACCGGTCCATTATTTATATCTGCGCTCAGAGGGAACAGTTACACAGCACAGTGTAGACAGACTGAATTCCGAAGCATTGGGTGATAAGCACATATCTTTATGGTTTCCTGTTCTTGTTGATCTGTTTGGACGGTATGCGAATTGGAGTGGGTCCACAGTGTCTGGGATTCGGTGTTGATGTCAGCCATGACCAGCCTTTTAAAGCATTTCATGGCTTCAGATGTGAATGCTACAGGGCGATAGTCATTTAGACAGGTTACCTAGGCGTTCCTGGGCACAGGGACTATGGTGGTCTGCTTGAAACATGTATGTATTACAGACTGGGTCAGGGGAGATGTTGAAAATGTCAGTGAAGACATTTTACCTCGAAGCGAGCATTGAAGGAATGTAACTTGTCTGGTAGGCTTGCAGCTGGGTTTCCCTTTGTAATCCGTGATTGCTTCCGAGCCCTGCCACCTCCGACGAGCATCAGAGCCAGCGTAGATGGAGTTAATCTTAGTCCCGTATTGAAGTTTTGACTTTTTGATGGCGCGTCGGAGGTTGTAGTGGGATTTCGAATATGCCTCCGGATTAGTATCCCGCTGCTTGAAAGCGGCAGCTCTAGCATTTAATTTAGTTGTGGTTGGGATATGTACGTACGGTCACTGTGGGAACGACGTCATTGATGCACTTATTAATTAGGCCGGTGACTGATTTGGGAAACTCCTCAATGTTATCGGATGAATCACGGAACATATCCTAGTCTGTGCTAGTGAAACCTGTCCTGTAGCTTAGCATCCACTCCATCCTTATTGAGCCCATCACTGATACTTCCTGTTTTGAGTTTTTGCTTGTATTCAGGAATCAGGAGGATGGAGTTATGGTCAGATTTTCCAAATGGAGGGCGAGGGAGAGCATTGTATGCATTTCTGTGTGTGGAGTTAAGGTGATCTAGAGTTTTTTGACAAGCTGGTGACTGGCTACACCTGCAAAAGAAGAACCCTACACGGCCATTTGTTATATTCGTCAACATCTTGGACATCTCGGCATACAACGCGTTTGTCATCTGGATGGCGTTGAACCCAGATTGGAACAGAGGGAAGCTCCAGAGGAAACGGCTCTTTCTCAAGGAGCGGGGCAAGTCGTTGGTAATACCTCAAATTCAGAGGAGGCAACATGTCCCAAGGACCCCAGCTTCTGCAGCCATGGTGAGGAGGATTCAGGAGGAGGATGCTGGTGCCCCATTCGCCTGACCCACAGAACCAACAACTCCAACAACAAATTCCTGAACTGTTTTCAAGAAGAAGCGCTTTGATGTGTGTGCACCCAAGAAGGACAGGAATGCACAGTACACATGCGTCAATTGCAAGAAATACATTTGCAACACACACACACACAGTAAAACTCTGTCCCTCATGTGGTGTGTTCTTGGCCTTAATTTGTGTTCAATGGGGATCATTTATCATTTCTATGAAATACTGTATGTAAAATGTGTCCTTCTAATTTGTTTAGTTCAAAGCAATAAACATCTATAGTGATGAAAACCTTGTTTCATTTACATTTGTTCATGATTTATTCCACCTGTCTTGATTTCTTTATTTAAAAAATAAAATAGTGCTTTTACTGATAAATGTGATCTAGTAGAGGTAAATGGCAAATATTAACCATGTATGGTATGCTGTCTATATTTCTTATAATTGATATAAGTCAACATCTAAGTATTAAGTCTTTTTACTTAAATTGTTATGGGCTGTACTGTTTCAAAAACCCAATTATGTTGTGGGTAAAGCAGACCCCCGAACATTGGGTGAATAACAAAACCATGAACACCACACAAATAAATACTAGTTACATTTGGAGAGGCTCTGCAATTGCTGCAACTTCAAGGTATACCCTTGAGCCTTGTTAGTGTACAATATGGCAGGAATCATATTCTGTCATGTTCCTACTAATACAATCCGCCCACCAGTGCGTTCAACCACATTGACTCTTTTTATGCGAGCAATCATCCAGAACATTACCGCTAGCCAGTGGCCCTATTTGGCCTTAATGGGTACCTTAAGTCACCAGAAAAACGTTCCTATTAAATTGAATTGGGGGTTGATACTGTATCGTAACTATGCACAGAGGGACATGTACTGTAGATCTCTATGTGTTCGTGCTGTTCCTCAGTGAGTATCTGTTCCTGTACTAGATATTAAATAGAATACCACAAATGGACTATAGCATCGTTAAAGTGCATTGTGGCGGTTGAATGTGGTGTATGCTGTAAGTACCCACTCTACCAAGCTCTAAAAGGGCGGGTGTCCTCCATATACATGAAAGTATCAGATCTGTAGTTGGTCACTTCAATACAGATAAATAATACAAATTAACGTCACCACATAATCATCCTCTCCAATCTCCAACAAAAACGCTATTCCCCCCGATATCCGATAATAATCTCCTCCTACTCTACCTTTGAATGACCTAATAGTTGGTGACAGGCAATTTCGTGGTCGCCTCTACCCAATGAGAAGGAAGTGATATTGGGTTAAGGTTTATTGGGTCAGCGGGATATTGACGCATCTGTCAGATAATTGTTTCAGTGGCGTGTGTGTATGTGTAGGAGTCTGTTTATCACCCCCTCTGGCTATGGCGAGCGTCGTCACCTAGAGCATTGGTTAGACTGTTCCGTTGTTAGAAGAGACACTGCCAGAGGAAATCCCCATAGCAACATTAACACCCGCTAAAACTAAAACGGTCCTATTTTTGTGGACAACCCTCTGTGGATTGTGGCCCCAGTATACACTGTATTGGCTCTAGTTGGTGACTGAGCGGGATTAGATGACGCGTGTCGATATGAACTGTTTGTCCTGACTTGTTTGTGTAATTAAATGGGGACCTATTATCAGTCAGTATGTGTGGCTGACCAGTGTTACTAGGCCTATAGCCGTGTCAGAATACCTGCACTTGTGTTCTAAATAGTAGGCATTTAGGGTTTGCGAATTCAGCTGATAATGAGATAAGGGGATGCGCTACCAAAATAAACGACTGGCGGGAAACAACACAGTTGTGCTTTAGATCTCAGTGTAGGTGAGTCTAGTGTGTTGATACGTGTCGCTTACTGCATTCGTTTTCACTAAACAGAACATTCTAAATAGTATGTAGTATTAGTACACTGTATGTAGCTTTAGTAAGTAGTAGACAAGACAGATTTCGGACACAGGCTATGTGTTCAGTCTGGAGGATGTAGTAGGAAGTTTTCTTCAGAGACTGATTTAAGGTCAGATTTGATCATCCTATCTGGCTTGTTTCTCCCTAAGGTTAGGATTTGGGGAGAGGGAGCTGATCCTAGAACTGCACCTATATGCAGTGTATTCTAGGTTTGTAATTTCCACTTTAAAATGTCAGACTTGATTTGCTGTAATGAAAAATGTATCAAACCCTGCAAAACAAATGTCCATTAACTATAATCCACATAATAATTCACCTTTCCTGTTGCTGCAGGATTATTTTCCTGCTGCAGCAAACAGGCTCATATTAGAACCCTACATCTGTATGACTGTGTGTGACAGGTGTGTGAGTGTGTGTGTGACAGGTGTGTGTGGCCCGATTCGTCAGCGTCTCCACCGAGACCTGTGAAGAGAGCTGTCAGTGGTGAAAACACTCTGCTTGTCCAGCTGAATTCTGCCCCAGTACCTTCCGGGTAGACTATGTAATTCCAAATTCCAAGGGAAAGAAGTCACTGGAAAGGTCCTTGTACTGTTGTCGGCTGGCATGAAGTGACATTTTGTATCATGTGCAAGGAACCGACCACCTTGCCCCAGTCATATAACATTTAAAAAGTGCCCGGGGGGCTCTGAGGTTCTCTCTCTCTCTCTCTCTCTCTCTCTCTCTTGCGCGCTCTCTCCTTCTCCCCCAGACACATGTTCCTGCCGTCTGTTACCTGGATGTTTGGATATGGCCGTCAGGTGCCTTCCACTGAGTCAGTTTGTACCAAGGGCATTTAGCTGTCTGGATGTGGTCAGTTACCATGCTGTTTATTCCTAGGCATCTGGCTGTGGTAGTTGGCGCTCCTACAGTTCTGAGGCCAGTTTGTTCTCGGGCATCTGGTAGTTGTAGTCAGGCCCCTGATCAGCTCCCAGATCAGTAGTCTCTCCACACCGACTGTACCCATCCTACGGTCAGAACCAGTGGAGGCTGCTGAGGGGAGAACGGCTCATAATAATGGCTGGAACGTAGCGAATGGAATAGCATCAAAACACATGGAGACCATGTGTTTGATGTGTTTGATATCATTCCGCTCCAACCACTACCATGAGCCCATCCTCCCTAATTAAGGTGACATCAACCTCCTGTGGTCAGAACGCAGCAGCAGTATGTGGTCGGTGTATCATTAAACCTCACTGGCCAACACTTGGCCAGCTGCGACCGGCCACCCAACCACTAGATCCAACTGCCTGGAGAACTGTTGTGTAAAAATAGAACAGTACAGGGACGTTTAGTTCAGGTCTGCTACAGAGGATGTACTGTAGGGTGTTACTGTCGAGGGTCCCAGTGTAGCAGGTAAAGCGGAGTCAGGCGCAGGACAACAGAGATGAGTAGTCATGTATCTTTACTCATTCAACTCCGAATTCCAAGTAGTAAAAATATAACACGCTCACATTACAGACCGACTTTACAATAACAAACACGCACAAAACCATGGGGGAAACAGAGGGTTTAAATAAGGAACATGTAATTATGGGAAGAGAAACCAGGTGTGTATAATGAAGACAAAATGAACGGGAAAATGAAAAGTGGATCAGCGGTGGCTAGAAGACCAGTGACGTTGACCGCCGAACGCCGCCCGAACCAGGAGAGGGACCGACTTCGGCGGATGTCGAGACAGTTACAAAGTGGTCTGTATGCGTGTGTGTGTGTGCTTGCATGCATGCGTCCATATTTATGTGCCATACTTGTTGTAGCTAATTGGAAATATACTGAAAAAAATATGAACGGAACATGCAACATTTTCAACGATTTTACTGAGTTACAGTTCATATAAGGAAGTCAGTCAATTGAAATGAGTTCATTAGGCCTTAATCTATGGATTTCACATGACTGGGCAGGGGCGCAGCCATGGGTGGGCCTGGCTCCCCAGTGGGTGGGCCTATGCCCTTTCATGCCCACCCATGGCTGCGCCCCGGCACCATCATGTGAAATCAATAGATCCATATTTTAGAGTTTTTCCCCACAAAAATGGCTTTATTAGATTTATCAGCTATCCGGGAGGCTGGTCTAGTACGCATTCCTGCGCCTGTATTCCAAATTTCTTCATACCAACGTGACAGACGTCATTTCCCTCTATCACAATTATCCATTTGATGTATTCAGCCAGGAGAACATGGAGTGATTGCTCAGTCAATTGGACTGAAAATGCCACAGTGCTGGATCAGCGCCAGTGAGTGATGGCCTCTTAACCTTCAAAAGGTTGTTGTGTAATAGGGGTGTATTAAATATGTAACGGGGTTGTGTGATACAGCATGTGATATAGAGGACATGCGTATCATCTCACGTAATACGGTCTATTTACTAAATATATTATTTTTTTTCTTACATTTTTGAGGTGGACATTTTATTTAGCAGCAAATATGTGCCAAAAGGCAATATGTTTTAGTGTAACTGTGGATTTTAAACTGGTTAACAGATGTAGGATCTTAATTTGAGCCAAATTTGCTACAGCAGGAAAATAATCCTAAAATAAATAATGAATTGATTATGTGGATTATAGTTAATGGACATTGTTGTAGGTGTTGATACATTTATTCGAAAGGGAAAATCAAGTCTGAAAGTTTTCAAATTCCTGCAACGGGGTGATCAAATTAAGATCCTATATCTGTATATGGCTTAACTGTGCATTTCCACAGTAGAGTCATAGGCTTAATATACTGTATAAGCCCATAGGGAGTGTATCAGACTGAAACAACCTGCAGTGCTGTACCATAGACGCCATGTAGCAACGCCCACCTAAGGGTCTGTCTTTTTCAGCCATCTACTTCCTGTGTTTTAGGGGTGCAAAATTCACTTGTAACTTACATTTTGCTGGATTAACTTCTTTCATTTTACTCTTGTGACTCTTTCATACTTGTAGCTGTAATTTTTCCCCGTTACGACCGCGGAAATGTTTGTAATGACCTGTCAAACACACCCAGGTAAAGGCTGAATTAGCCTCAATGGAATACATTGTCTTTCCGTTAAATCTATAAGGACGCAAAAGTTTTGTTGGGGTTTTAACTCACCGTCTCGACACTTACATCACAAGTCAGAGAAGAAAGATAACTTTATTTGCATTGGTGTACATTTTTGGTGGAATTGAAACAAGTAATAATTTAAGACAGTTGAAATGTTTACAAATTGGATGCACTGAAATGAAAACATCTTCAGAAAATGAAAACTCGGAATACAGTGATATTATGTCTGATCTCGCAAACAATGTAAAGTCTGTTTAGATAGGTGTAATCTAGAGCCACGCCTGTTGGTTTTCAGTCTCAGGGTATCCTGCT
The DNA here is from genome assembly GCA_030435695.1 of Brachymystax lenok tsinlingensis. Lineage (NCBI taxonomy): Eukaryota > Metazoa > Chordata > Actinopteri > Salmoniformes > Salmonidae > Brachymystax > Brachymystax lenok. The sequence goes on from CM059810.1 coordinate 41,888,967, forward strand.
ATTGACACACTTGTTGAATTATGCAAGAGAATGGGAAAACAACAGTAATTAATGAGTCAGTCTAGACAGCGCAGGAGAGTGCATGTAGGGTAGACAGAGGAAGTGTGTGGTGGTTGCAGCCTTGCCCCACCCCTTTATGGTAATGCATTTATATAAGCAAATATACCCGGTGTATTTATGCAAATTATGCACATATCATTTTATTCATTTTAACGCAAAATATATACAAAAAATACCTGATACAATAACAATATTTATATGAGTGCCTTATAAGAAAGAATATGGGAAATTTTACAATAAATTGAATACTTGAGTTCCCACCAAAGTCACTGAACTCCAATCGTTATTTGTCTGTGCCCGTACAATGTGTTATGTGTTATAATTAAGTCAATATCTGATGGATTATAAAAATTCATTAAGTTTGGAGTATCTTCATCCGTTGTCCAACTTTATTAGAATTGTTTTTAAAACCTTTTAACAATTTCGATTAGCGTCGCTACCTCAACGCCAGCGGAATCCTGAACATGACATTAAAACACCATCTCGTTTTATTGGCTCGGGGGAAAAGTCTCGAAGGAGAACTTTATTTGATAGTTTAATTATCTTTAGTGGCTGAATCGTCATTGGGAGGATCCCTGGGTGAGTTTGAAAGCTTTTAAGGGGCCAGGGCTGACGCACTTGGCTTCTTGGAACGCCGTGTCCTCAATCTGGGAACATGGTGTCTATAAGGCAGGTGCATGCGTCTATGTGCTACACTTGATGTGATGTTGTGAAATGATCTGTTATTCTTGGGATGATGTGCTTTCTCTCTGACAGGTTAACACACTGATAATTAGTCTGTTGGTTCGATACTTAAGCTACCTGTCCTTATCAAGGGGTGTGGAGTGATAGCGATAGATTTGCAGGATCAAATGTTACCAATTGATATAGTCCTTTTCTCGCCGCAAGGATACAGTAGGCCTACAGCGAGGATCATACCTGTAGATGCCATGGTTTCTTTAACCTATCAAAACCAGGAACACCCTGTTTTTCAAAGAGCTTACATTTGACATTGCTTAAAGGTAGTGCTAATGGTTACCATACTCTACATGGTGTGATAAGCTACAACCACGGGGAAGCGTACCTTTCAGTAATGCTAATATACACTTTCAAACGACCTTCCTCCGTGCTTGGATGACGCTAACAAAAAGGTGTTTGAAGAGGTGTATCGGCTTTCACGCTCCATATTGAAAGATGTATTTGAAATAGCTGTTAGCCCTGACTGGCCCCTAATAAAAACGGATGGATTGGGTTTGATGATTCCTGCCATCTGAGTACAAAGGAAGGCAGTCAGTGTGAGGTGATTGTTCTCTCCGAGTGAATGACACCGTGAGGCCCAATGCAGCCATTTTTATCTCAATATCAAATAATTTCTGGGTAACAATTAGGTACCTTACTGTGATTGTTTTCAATTAAAATGGTAAAAAAAAAGAAACAAAAATAGCTTCTTAGCAAGAGCAATTTCTAAAGCAAGAATTTTACTAGAACTATCTTGGAGTGGTCTGACTGGGGAGGGGAAAACTGAAAACTAGTTCTTATTTGCAGAGAGGTTTGGAACTCTCTCTTTTTGGTCTATTAACAAATGTATTGCCTGGTGATGTAACCAGTCAGGTAAAAACTCCATCCCACTAAAACTGGCTCAAATTTTTTAAACAGCACTTACACTAAAAAGGGAATTATCATACTTTTCACAGTATTATTCCAACCTCATAGTGTGAAAATATAACACACAGGAAATCTAGTTTTTGACATCGCTGGGCCGTCAATGATCACGGCGGTTAGAGATGAAAATGTCTGAGTGTCTTGGAATGAACTGTACTGTATCTAGTCCTTACAACTCTCTTAGTCACTATTATTAATAATATTAAAACAAGCTACCTGCTCTCTGTCCTCTCCTCTCCATCCATGTAGAACCCCCTTCACAGAGGGTTCTACATGGAACCCAAAAGAGGAACCCTTTTTTCTAAGAGTGTAAAGAGGAAGGGAACAAGTGTTGACGCCTGCCCGGGGTATGATTGAAGGTGTTTTCGGGCGACTAATTAAATCTGTCGACCCCCACGCAGAACTCTTTGATTCTGGCACTGCAGGGATCCCGCAGGCTTGCCCCGGCCCGCCTCAGGGGGAGTCTGGGTAAATGTGATCAAACCTCACATCTCTACTTTCATCATTTCACTCGGCGGTGGTCACGGAGGAGAAGAAACGGGGAGATATCAAGCACCCCTTTATTTTCTACAGTCTTGCTTTTTCTTGCTTTGTTATTCATATATTTTTCTATATTAAAGTAGCAGATGAAAAGGGGTTGACCTGAGGTGACTCCGATGTCAAGCTGCCAGTTGCGCTCTCTCTCTCTCTCTCTCTCTCTCTCTCTCTCTCTCTCTCTCTCTCTCTCTCTCTCTCTCTCTCTCCCTTTCTCCCTTTCTGTCTCTCCATGTCATTCTCTCTCTCCATGTCATTCATGTTTGTATGCATCAGCGTTCCTAATTCTGGGAACTACCTAAAGAGGGCCCAGATGCAATTTGTGTTTTTCAATTCATGTTCATTAGCACTAGGTCCCCACCTGCCACCCTTCAATACTACTGACTTAAACGATGCTGAGACCAACCTCCTATTGAAAAAAATATGTCTGTCTCAGTGGAAGACGCTTGCTGATCATGGTAGCTAATGTTTGTTCAGTCAACAGCCAACGTCCCCAGACTGCTGGCATTGTAGAATATTTCGGCTGTAAAAAATGG